>OU461584.1:8913838-11313838 GCA_911812115.1 Pristionchus exspectatus | reverse complement strand
ATAGTGTCGCATGTATCCTCAGGATTAGAATACGCTGCAGTTCTCTGCAGATACCGTAGTGCTCATTCTCCTCTCCATTCCTTCTCTTACAGTCACTTCCTATCATGCGATGTTATCATCTCCCTTCTACGTCTATTACCGAAGGCATGAAACACGGAATCACATGGTACCTATCTTGAAATGGGAAATTTGTTATGATACGTGCTCTTTGGACTCAACTCCGCTTGACAAATAAATAATGCTCATTCAATAGTGTCGCATGTATCCTCAGGATTAGAATACGCTACAGTTCTCTGCAGATACCGTAGTGCTCATTCTCCTCTCCATTCCTTCTCTTACAGTCACTTCCTATCATGCGATGTTATCATCTCCCTTCTACGTCTATTACCGAAGGCATGAAACACGGAATCACATGGAAATACCTATCTTGAAATGGAAATTTGCTATGATACGTGCTCTTTGGGCTCTACTCAGCTTGACAAATAAATAATGCTCATTCAATAGTGTCGCATGTATCCTCAGGATTAGAATACGCTACAGTTCTCTGCAGATACCGTAGTGCTCATTCTCCTCTCCATTCCTTCTCTTACAGTCACTTCCTATCATGCGATGTTATCATCTCCCTTCTACGTCTATTACCGAAGGCATGAAACACGGAATCACATGGAAATACCTATCTTGAAATGGAAATTTGCTATGATACGTGCTCTTTGGGCTCTACTCAGCTTGACAAATAAATAATGCTCATTCAATAGTGTCGCATGTATCCTCAGCATTAGAATACGCTTCTTTATTCTGCAGATACCGTAGTGCTCATTCTCCTCTCCATTCCTTCTCTTACAGTCACTTCCTATCATGCGATGTTATCATCTCCTTTACGTCTATTACCGAAGGCATGAAACACGGAATCACATGGAAATACCTATCTTGAAATGGGAAATTTGTTATGATACGTGTCTTTGGACTCAACTCCGCTTGACAAATGAATAATGCTCATTCAATAGTGTCGCATGTATCCTCAGGATTAGAATACGCTGCAGTTCTCTGCAGATACCGTAGTGCTCATTCTCCTCTCCATTCCTTCTCTTACAGTCACTTCCTATCATGCGATGTTATCATCTCCCTTCTACGTCTATTACCGAAGGCATGAAACACGGAATCACATGGTACCTATCTTGAAATGGAAATTTGTTATGATACGTGCTCTTTGGACTCAACTCCGCTTGACAAATAAATAATGCTCATTCAATAGTGTCGCATGTATCCTCAGGATTAGAATACGCTACAGTTCTCTGCAGATACCGTAGTGCTCATTCTCCTCTCCATTCCTTCTCTTACAGTCACTTCCTATCATGCGATGTTATCATCTCCCTTCTACGTCTATTACCGAAGGCATGAAACACGGAATCACATGGAAATACCTATCTTGAAATGGAAATTTGCTATGATACGTGCTCTTTGGGCTCTACTCAGCTTGACAAATAAATAATGCTCATTCAATAGTGTCGCATGTATCCTCAGCATTAGAATACGCTTCTTTATTCTGCAGATACCGTAGTGCTCATTCTCCTCTCCATTCCTTCTCTTACAGTCACTTCCTATCATGCGATGTTATCATCTCCTTCTACGTCTATTACCGAAGGCATGAAACACGGAATCACATGGAAATACCTATCTTGAAATGGGAAATTTGTTATGATACGTGCTCTTTGGACTCAACTCCGCTTGACAAATGAATAATGCTCATTCAATAGTGTCGCATGTATCCTCAGGATTAGAATACGCTGCAGTTCTCTGCAGATACCGTAGTGCTCATTCTCCTCTCCATTCCTTCTCTCACAGTCACTTCCTATCATGCGATGTTATCATCTCCTTCTACGTCTATTACCGAAGGCATGAAACACGGAATCACATGGAAATACCTATCTTGAAATGGAAATTTGCTATGATACGTGCTCTTTGGGCTCTACTCAGCTTGACAAATAAATAATGCTCATTCAATAGTGTCGCATGTATCCTCAGGATTAGAATACGCTACAGTTCTCTGCAGATACCGTAGTGCTCATTCTCCTCTCCATTCCTTCTCTTACAGTCACTTCCTATCATGCGATGTTATCATCTCCCTTCTACGTTATTACCGAAGGCATGAAACACGGAATCACATGGAAATACCTATCTTGAAATGGAAATTTGCTATGATACGGCTCTACTCCGCTTGACAAATGAATAATGCTCATTCAATAGTGTCGCATGTATCCTCAGGATTAGAATACGCTACAGTTCCTGCAGATACCGTAGTGCTCATTCTCCTCTCCATTCCTTCTCTTACAGTCACTTCCTATCATGCGATGTTATCATCTCCCTTCTACGTCTATTACCGAAGGCATGAAACACGGAATCACATGGAAATACCTATCTTGAAATGGAAATTTGCTATGATACGTGCTCTTTGGACTCTACTCAGCTTGACAAATAAATAATGCTCATTCAATAGTGTCGCATGTATCCTCAGCATTAGAATACGCTTCTTTATTCGCAGATACCGTAGTGCTCATTCTCCTCTCCATTCCTTCTCTTACAGTCACTTCCTATCATGCGATGTTATCATCTCCTTCTACGTCTATTACCGAAGGCATGAAACACGGAATCACATGGAAATACCTATCTTGAAATGGGAAATTTGTTATGATACGTGCTCTTTGGACTCAACTCCGCTTGACAAATGAATAATGCTCATTCAATAGTGTCGCATGTATCCTCAGGATTAGAATACGCTGCAGTTCTCTGCAGATACCGTAGTGCTCATTCTCCTCTCCATTCATTCTCTCACAGTCACTTCTATCATGCGATGTTATCATCTCCCTTCTACGTCTATTACCGAGGCATGAAACACGGAATCACATGGAAATACCTATCTTGAAATGGGAAATTTGCTATGATACGGCTCTACTCAGCTTGACAAATAAATAATGCTCATTCAATAGTGTCGCATGTATCCTCAGGATTAGAATACGCTTCTTTATTCTGCAGATACCGTAGTGCTCATTCTCCTCTCCATTCCTTCTCTCACAGTCACTTCCTATCATGCGATGTTATCATCTCCCTTCTACGTTATTACCGAAGGCATGAAACACGGAATCACATGGAAATACCTATCTTGAAATGGAAATTTGTTATGATACGTGCTCTTTGGACTCAACTCCGCTTGACAAATAAATAATGCTCATTCAATAGTGTCGCATGTATCCTCAGCATTAGAATACGCTACAGTTCTCTGCAGATACCGTAGTGCTCATTCTTCTCTCCATTCCTTCTCTTACAGTCACTTCCTATCATGCGATGTTATCATCTCCCTTCTACGTCTATTACCGAAGGCATGAAACACGGAATCACATGGAAATACCTATCTTGAAATGGAAATTTGCTATGATACGTGCTCTTTGGGCTCTACTCAGCTTGACAAATAAATAATGCTCATTCAATAGTGTCGCATGTATCCTCAGCATTAGAATACGCTTCTTTATTCTGCAGATACCGTAGTGCTCATTCTCCTCTCCATTCCTTCTCTTACAGTCATTTCCTATCATGCGATGTTATCATCTCCTTCTACGTCTATTACCGAAGGCATGAAACACGGAATCACATGGAAATACCTATCTTGAAATGGAAATTTGCTGTGATACGTGCTCTTTGGGCTCTACTCAGCTTGACAAATAAATAATGCTCATTCAATAGTGTCGCATGTATCCTCAGCATTAGAATACGCTACAGTTCTCTGCAGATACCGTAGTGCTCATTCTCTCTCCATTCCTTCTCTTACAGTCACTTCCTATCATGCGATGTTATCATCTCCCTTCTACGTCTATTACCGAAGGCATGAAACACGGAATCACATGGAAATACCTATCTTGAAATGGAAATTTGCTATGATACGTGCTCTTTGGGCTCTACTCAGCTTGACAAATAAATAATGCTCATTCAATAGTGTCGCATGTATCCTCAGCATTAGAATACGCTTCTTTATTCTGCAGATACCGTAGTGCTCATTCTCCTCTCCATTCCTTCTCTTACAGTCACTTCCTATCATGCGATGTTATCATCTCCTTCTACGTCTATTACCGAAGGCATGAAACACGGAATCACATGGAAATACCTATCTTGAAATGGGAAATTTGTTATGATACGTGCTCTTTGGACTCAACTCCGCTTGACAAATGAATAATGCTCATTCAATAGTGTCGCATGTATCCTCAGGATTAGAATACGCTCAGTTCTCTGCAGATACCGTAGTGCTCATTCTCCTCTCCATTCCTTCTCTCACAGTCACTTCCTATCATGCGATGTTATCATCTCCTTCTACGTCTATTACCGAAGGCATGAAACACGGAATCACATGGAAATACCTATCTTGAAATGGAAATTTGCTATGATACGTGCTCTTTGGGCTCTACTCAGCTTGACAAATAAATAATGCTCATTCAATAGTGTCGCATGTATCCTCAGGATTAGAATACGCTACAGTTCTCTGCAGATACCGTAGTGCTCATTCTCCTCTCCATTCCTTCTCTTACAGTCACTTCCTATCATGCGATGTTATCATCTCCCTTCTACGTTATTACCGAAGGCATGAAACACGGAATCACATGGAAATACCTATCTTGAAATGGGAAATTTGCTATGATACGGCTCTACTCCGCTTGACAAATGAATAATGCTCATTCAATAGTGTCGCATGTATCCTCAGGATTAGAATACGCTACAGTTCTGCAGATACCGTAGTGCTCATTCTCCTCTCCATTCCTTCTCTTACAGTCACTTCCTATCATGCGATGTTATCATCTCCCTTCTACGTCTATTACCGAAGGCATGAAACACGGAATCACATGGAAATACCTATCTTGAAATGGAAATTTGCTATGATACGTGCTCTTTGGACTCTACTCAGCTTGACAAATAAATAATGCTCATTCAATAGTGTCGCATGTATCCTCAGCATTAGAATACGCTTCTTTATTCCGCAGATACCGTAGTGCTCATTCTCCTCTCCATTCCTTCTCTTACAGTCACTTCCTATCATGCGATGTTATCATCTCCTTCTACGTCTATTACCGAAGGCATGAAACACGGAATCACATGGAAATACCTATCTTGAAATGGAAATTTGCTGTGATACGTGCTCTTTGGGCTCTACTCAGCTTGACAAATAAATAATGCTCATTCAATTGTGTCGCATGTATCCTCAGGATTAGAATACGCTCAGTTCTCTGCAGATACCGTAGTGCTCATTCTCCTCTCCATTCCTTCTCTACAGTCACTTCCTATCATGCGATGTTATCATCTCCCTTCTACGTCTATTACCGAGGCATGAAACACGGAATCACATGGAAATACCTATCTTGAAATGGGAAATTTGCTATGATACGGCTCTACTCAGCTTGACAAATAAATAATGCTCATTCAATAGTGTCGCATGTATCCTCAGGATTAGAATACGCTTCTTTATTCTGCAGATACCGTAGTGCTCATTCTCCTCTCCATTCCTTCTCTACAGTCACTTCCTATCATGCGATGTTATCATCTCCCTTCTACGTTATTACCGAAGGCATGAAACACGGAATCACATGGAAATACCTATCTTGAAATGGAAATTTGTTATGATACGTGCTCTTTGGACTCAACTCCGCTTGACAAATAAATAATGCTCATTCAATAGTGTCGCATGTATCCTCAGCATTAGAATACGCTACAGTTCTCTGCAGATACCGTAGTGCTCATTCTCTCTCCATTCCTTCTCTTACAGTCACTTCCTATCATGCGATGTTATCATCTCCCTTCTACGTCTATTACCGAAGGCATGAAACACGGAATCACATGGAAATACCTATCTTGAAATGGAAATTTGCTATGATACGTGCTCTTTGGGCTCTACTCAGCTTGACAAATAAATAATGCTCATTCAATAGTGTCGCATGTATCCTCAGCATTAGAATACGCTTCTTTATTCTGCAGATACCGTAGTGCTCATTCTCCTCTCCATTCCTTCTCTTACAGTCATTCCTATCATGCGATGTTATCATCTCCTTCTACGTCTATTACCGAAGGCATGAAACACGGAATCACATGGAAATACCTATCTTGAAATGGAAATTTGCTATGATACGTGCTCTTTGGGCTCTACTCAGCTTGACAAATAAATAATGCTCATTCAATAGTGTCGCATGTATCCTCAGCATTAGAATACGCTACAGTTCTCTGCAGATACCGTAGTGCTCATTCTCTCTCCATTCCTTCTCTTACAGTCACTTCCTATCATGCGATGTTATCATCTCCCTTCTACGTCTATTACCGAAGGCATGAAACACGGAATCACATGGAAATACCTATCTTGAAATGGAAATTTGCTATGATACGTGCTCTTTGGGCTCTACTCAGCTTGACAAATAAATAATGCTCATTCA
Organism: Pristionchus exspectatus; assembly: GCA_911812115.1. Lineage (NCBI taxonomy): Eukaryota > Metazoa > Nematoda > Chromadorea > Rhabditida > Neodiplogasteridae > Pristionchus > Pristionchus exspectatus. The sequence continues at coordinate 11,307,380 of OU461584.1, read as the reverse complement.
ATAGTGTCGCATGTATCCTCAGCATTAGAATACGCTTCTTTATTCTGCAGATACCGTAGTGCTCATTCTCCTCTCCATTCCTTCTCTTACAGTCATTTCCTATCATGCGATGTTATCATCTCCTTCTACGTCTATTACCGAAGGCATGAAACACGGAATCACATGGAAATACCTATCTTGAAATGGAAATTTGTTATGATACGTGCTCTTTGGACTCAACTCCGCTTGACAAATAAATAATGCTCATTCAATAGTGTCGCATGTATCCTCAGCATTAGAATACGCTACAGTTCTCTGCAGATACCGTAGTGCTCATTCTCCTCTCCATTCCTTCTCTTACAGTCACTTCCTATCATGCGATGTTATCATCTCCCTTCTACGTTATTACCGAAGGCATGAAACACGGAATCACATGGAAATACCTATCTTGAAATGGAAATTTGTTATGATACGTGCTCTTTGGACTCAACTCGCTTGACAAATAAATAATGCTCATTCAATAGTGTCGCATGTATCCTCAGCATTAGAATACGCTACAGTTCTCTGCAGATACCGTAGTGCTCATTCTCCTCTCCATTCCTTCTCTTACAGTCACTTCCTATCATGCGATGTTATCATCTCCCTTCTACGTCTATTACCGAAGGCATGAAACACGGAATCACATGGAAATACCTATCTTGAAATGGGAAATTTGTTATGATACGTGCTCTTTGGACTCACTCCGCTTGACAAATGAATAATGCTCATTCAATAGTGTCGCATGTATCCTCAGGATTAGAATACGCTGCAGTTCTCTGCAGATACCGTAGTGCTCATTCTCCTCTCCATTCCTTCTCTCACAGTCACTTCTATCATGCGATGTTATCATCTCCCTTCTACGTCTATTACCGAAGGCATGAAACACGGAATCACATGGAAATACCTATCTTGAAATGGAAATTTGCTATGATACGGCTCTACTCAGCTTGACAAATAAATAATGCTCATTCAATAGTGTCGCATGTATCCTCAGGATTAGAATACGCTTCTTTATTCTGCAGATACCGTAGTGCTCATTCTCCTCTCCATTCCTTCTCTTACAGTCACTTCCTATCATGCGATGTTATCATCTCCCTTCTACGTCTATTACCGAAGGCATGAAACACGGAATCACATGGAAATACCTATCTTGAAATGGGAAATTTGCTGTGATACGTGCTCTTTGGGCTCTACTCAGCTTGACAAATAAATAATGCTCATTCAATAGTGTCGCATGTATCCTCAGCATTAGAATACGCTACAGTTCTCTGCAGATACCGTAGTGCTCATTCTCTCTCCATTCCTTCTCTTACAGTCACTTCCTATCATGCGATGTTATCATCTCCCTTCTACGTCTATTACCGAAGGCATGAAACACGGAATCACATGGAAATACCTATCTTGAAATGGAAATTTGCTATGATACGTGCTCTTTGGACTCAGCTTGACAAATAATAATGCTCATTCAATAGTGTCGCATGTATCCTCAGGATTAGAATACGCTTCAGTTCTCTGCAGATACCGTAGTGCTCATTCTCCTCTCCATTCCTTCTCTACAGTCACTTCCTATCATGCGATGTTATCATCTCCCTTCTACGTCTATTACCGAAGGCATGAAACACGGAATCACATGGAAATACCTATCTTGAAATGGGAAATTTGCTATGATACGGCTCTACTCAGCTTGACAAATAAATAATGCTCATTCAATAGTGTCGCATGTATCCTCAGCATTAGAATACGCTTCTTTATTCTGCAGATACCGTAGTGCTCATTCTCCTCTCCATTCCTTCTCTTACAGTCATTTCCTATCATGCGATGTTATCATCTCCCTTCTACGTCTATTACCGAAGGCATGAAACACGGAATCACATGGAAATACCTATCTTGAAATGGAAATTTGCTATGATACGTGCTCTTTGGGCTCTACTCAGCTTGACAAATAAATAATGCTCATTCAATAGTGTCGCATGTATCCTCAGCATTAGAATACGCTTCATTCTCTGCAGATACCGTAGTGCTCATTCTCTCTCCATTCCTTCTCTTACAGTCACTTCCTATCATGCGATGTTATCATCTCCCTTCTACGTCTATTACCGAAGGCATGAAACACGGAATCACATGGAAATACCTATCTTGAAATGGAAATTTGCTATGATACGTGCTCTTTGGGCTCTACTCAGCTTGACAAATAAATAATGCTCATTCAATAGTGTCGCATGTATCCTCAGCATTAGAATACGCTTCTTTATTCTGCAGATACCGTAGTGCTCATTCTCCTCTCCATTCCTTCTCTTACAGTCACTTCCTATCATGCGATGTTATCATCTCCTTCTACGTCTATTACCGAAGGCATGAAACACGGAATCACATGGAAATACCTATCTTGAAATGGGAAATTTGTTATGATACGTGCTCTTTGGACTCAACTCCGCTTGACAAATGAATAATGCTCATTCAATAGTGTCGCATGTATCCTCAGGATTAGAATACGCTCAGTTCTCTGCAGATACCGTAGTGCTCATTCTCCTCTCCATTCCTTCTCTTACAGTCACTTCCTATCATGCGATGTTATCATCTCCTTCTACGTCTATTACCGAAGGCATGAAACACGGAATCACATGGAAATACCTATCTTGAAATGGAAATTTGCTATGATACGTGCTCTTTGGGCTCTACTCAGCTTGACAAATAAATAATGCTCATTCAATAGTGTCGCATGTATCCTCAGGATTAGAATACGCTACAGTTCTCTGCAGATACCGTAGTGCTCATTCTCCTCTCCATTCCTTCTCTTACAGTCACTTCCTATCATGCGATGTTATCATCTCCCTTCTACGTTATTACCGAAGGCATGAAACACGGAATCACATGGAAATACCTATCTTGAAATGGGAAATTTGCTATGATACGGCTCTACTCCGCTTGACAAATGAATAATGCTCATTCAATAGTGTCGCATGTATCCTCAGGATTAGAATACGCTACAGTTCTGCAGATACCGTAGTGCTCATTCTCCTCTCCATTCCTTCTCTTACAGTCACTTCCTATCATGCGATGTTATCATCTCCCTTCTACGTCTATTACCGAAGGCATGAAACACGGAATCACATGGAAATACCTATCTTGAAATGGAAATTTGCTATGATACGTGCTCTTTGGACTCTACTCAGCTTGACAAATAAATAATGCTCATTCAATAGTGTCGCATGTATCCTCAGCATTAGAATACGCTTCTTTATTCTGCAGATACCGTAGTGCTCATTCTCCTCTCCATTCCTTCTCTTACAGTCACTTCCTATCATGCGATGTTATCATCTCCTTCTACGTCTATTACCGAAGGCATGAAACACGGAATCACATGGAAATACCTATCTTGAAATGGGAAATTTGTATGATACGTGCTCTTTGGACTCACTCCGCTTGACAAATGAATAATGCTCATTCAATAGTGTCGCATGTATCCTCAGGATTAGAATACGCTTCAGTTCTCTGCAGATACCGTAGTGCTCATTCTCCTCTCCATTCCTTCTCTTACAGTCACTTCCTATCATGCGATGTTATCATCTCCCTTCTACGTCTATTACCGAGGCATGAAACACGGAATCACATGGAAATACCTATCTTGAAATGGGAAATTTGCTATGATACGGCTCTACTCAGCTTGACAAATAAATAATGCTCATTCAATAGTGTCGCATGTATCCTCAGCATTAGAATACGCTTCTTTATTCTGCAGATACCGTAGTGCTCATTCTCCTCTCCATTCCTTCTCTTACAGTCACTTCCTATCATGCGATGTTATCATCTCCCTTCTACGTTATTACCGAAGGCATGAAACACGGAATCACATGGAAATACCTATCTTGAAATGGAAATTTGTATGATACGTGCTCTTTGGACTCAACTCCTTGACAAATAAATAATGCTCATTCAATAGTGTCGCATGTATCCTCAGCATTAGAATACGCTACAGTTCTCTGCAGATACCGTAGTGCTCATTCTCTCTCCATTCCTTCTCTTACAGTCACTTCCTATCATGCGATGTTATCATCTCCCTTCTACGTCTATTACCGAAGGCATGAAACACGGAATCACATGGAAATACCTATCTTGAAATGGAAATTTGCTATGATACGTGCTCTTTGGGCTCTACTCAGCTTGACAAATAATAATGCTCATTCAATAGTGTCGCATGTATCCTCAGCATTAGAATACGCTTCTTTATTCTGCAGATACCGTAGTGCTCATTCTCCTCTCCATTCCTTCTCTTACAGTCATTTCCTATCATGCGATGTTATCATCTCCTTCTACGTCTATTACCGAAGGCATGAAACACGGAATCACATGGAAATACCTATCTTGAAATGGAAATTTGCTGATACGTGCTCTTTGGGCTCTACTCAGCTTGACAAATAAATAATGCTCATTCAATAGTGTCGCATGTATCCTCAGCATTAGAATACGCTACAGTTCTCTGCAGATACCGTAGTGCTCATTCTCCTCTCCATTCCTTCTCTTACAGTCACTTCCTATCATGCGATGTTATCATCTCCCTTCTACGTCTATTACCGAAGGCATGAAACACGGAATCACATGGAAATACCTATCTTGAAATGGAAATTTGCTATGATACGTGCTCTTTGGCTCTACTCAGCTTGACAAATAAATAATGCTCATTCAATAGTGTCGCATGTATCCTCAGCATTAGAATACGCTTCTTTATTCTGCAGATACCGTAGTGCTCATTCTCCTCTCCATTCCTTCTCTTACAGTCATTCCTATCATGCGATGTTATCATCTCCTTCTACGTCTATTACCGAAGGCATGAAACACGGAATCACATGGAAATACCTATCTTGAAATGGAAATTTGTATGATACGTGCTCTTTGGACTCACTCCGCTTGACAAATAAATAATGCTCATTCAATAGTGTCGCATGTATCCTCAGCATTAGAATACGCTACAGTTCTGCAGATACCGTAGTGCTCATTCTCCTCTCCATTCCTTCTCTTACAGTCACTTCCTATCATGCGATGTTATCATCTCCCTTCTACGTTATTACCGAAGGCATGAAACACGGAATCACATGGAAATACCTATCTTGAAATGGGAAATTTGTTATGATACGTGCTCTTTGGACTCACTCCGCTTGACAAATAATAATGCTCATTCAATAGTGTCGCATGTATCCTCAGCATTAGAATACGCTACAGTTCTCTGCAGATACCGTAGTGCTCATTCTCCTCTCCATTCCTTCTCTTACAGTCACTTCCTATCATGCGATGTTATCATCTCCTTCTACGTCTATTACCGAAGGCATGAAACACGGAATCACATGGAAATACCTATCTTGAAATGGGAAATTTGTTATGATACGTGCTCTTTGGACTCAACTCAGCTTGACAAATGAATAATGCTCATTCAATAGTGTCGCATGTATCCTCAGGATTAGAATACGCTTCAGTTCTGCAGATACCGTAGTGCTCATTCTCCTCTCCATTCCTTCTCTTACAGTCACTTCCTATCATGCGATGTTATCATCTCCCTTCTACGTCTATTACCGAAGGCATGAAACACGGAATCACATGGAAATACCTATCTTGAAATGGGAAATTTGCTATGATACGTGCTCTACTCAGCTTGACAAATAAATAATGCTCATTCAATAGTGTCGCATGTATCCTCAGGATTAGAATACGCTTCTTTATTCTGCAGATACCGTAGTGCTCATTCTCCTCTCCATTCCTTCTCTCACAGTCACTTCCTATCATGCGATGTTATCATCTCCCTTCTACGTCTATTACCGAAGGCATGAAACACGGAATCACATGGAAATACCTATCTTGAAATGGGAAATTTGTATGATACGTGCTCTTTGACTCAACTCCGCTTGACAAATAAATAATGCTCATTCAATAGTGTCGCATGTATCCTCAGCATTAGAATACGCTACAGTTCTCTGCAGATACCGTAGTGCTCATTCTCTCTCCATTCCTTCTCTTACAGTCACTTCCTATCATGCGATGTTATCATCTCCCTTCTACGTCTATTACCGAAGGCATGAAACACGGAATCACATGGAAATACCTATCTTGAAATGGAAATTTGCTATGATACGTGCTCTTTGGGCTCTACTCAGCTTGACAAATAAATAATGCTCATTCAATAGTGTCGCATGTATCCTCAGCATTAGAATACGCTTCTTTATTCTGCAGATACCGTAGTGCTCATTCTCCTCTCCATTCCTTCTCTTACAGTCATTTCCTATCATGCGATGTTATCATCTCCTTCTACGTCTATTACCGAAGGCATGAAACACGGAATCACATGGAAATACCTATCTTGAAATGGAAATTTGCTATGATACGTGCTCTTTGGGCTCTACTCAGCTTGACAAATAAATAATGCTCATTCAATAGTGTCGCATGTATCCTCAGCATTAGAATACGCTACAGTTCTCTGCAGATACCGTAGTGCTCATTCTCTCTCCATTCCTTCTCTTACAGTCACTTCCTATCATGCGATGTTATCATCTCCCTTCTACGTCTATTACCGAAGGCATGAAACACGGAATCACATGGAAATACCTATCTTGAAATGGAAATTTGCTATGATACGTGCTCTTTGGGCTCTACTCAGCTTGACAAATAAATAATGCTCATTCAATAGTGTCGCATGTATCCTCAGCATTAGAATACGCTTCTTTATTCTGCAGATACCGTAGTGCTCATTCTCCTCTCCATTCCTTCTCTTACAGTCATTTCCTATCATGCGATGTTATCATCTCCCTTCTACGTCTATTACCGAAGGCATGAAACACGGAATCACATGGAAATACCTATCTTGAAATGGAAATTTGTTATGATACGTGCTCTTTGGACTCAACTCCGCTTGACAAATAAATAATGCTCATTCAATAGTGTCGCATGTATCCTCAGCATTAGAATACGCTACAGTTCTCTGCAGATACCGTAGTGCTCATTCTCCTCTCCATTCCTTCTCTTACAGTCACTTCCTATCATGCGATGTTATCATCTCCCTTCTACGTTATTACCGAAGGCATGAAACACGGAATCACATGGAAATACCTATCTTGAAATGGGAAATTTGTTATGATACGTGCTCTTTGGACTCACTCCGCTTGACAAATAAATAATGCTCATTCAATAGTGTCGCATGTATCCTCAGCATTAGAATACGCTACAGTTTCTCTGCAGATACCGTAGTGCTCATTCTCCTCTCCATTCCTTCTCTTACAGTCACTTCCTATCATGCGATGTTATCATCTCCTTCTACGTCTATTACCGAAGGCATGAAACACGGAATCACATGGAAATACCTATCTTGAAATGGGAAATTTGTTATGATACGTGCTCTTTGGACTCACTCCGCTTGACAAATGAATAATGCTCATTCAATAGTGTCGCATGTATCCTCAGGATTAGAATACGCTTCAGTTCTCTGCAGATACCGTAGTGCTCATTCTCCTCTCCATTCCTTCTCTCAGTCACTTCCTATCATGCGATGTTATCATCTCCCTTCTACGTCTATTACCGAAGGCATGAAACACGGAATCACATGGAAATACCTATCTTGAAATGGGAAATTTGCTATGATACGGCTCTACTCAGCTTGACAAATAATAATGCTCATTCAATAGTGTCGCATGTATCCTCAGGATTAGAATACGCTTCTTTATTCTGCAGATACCGTAGTGCTCATTCTCCTCTCCATTCCTTCTCTTCAGTCACTTCCTATCATGCGATGTTATCATCTCCCTTCTACGTCTATTACCGAAGGCATGAAACACGGAATCACATGGAAATACCTATCTTGAAATGGAAATTTGTATGATACGTGCTCTTTGGACTCACTCAGCTTGACAAATAAATAATGCTCATTCAATAGTGTCGCATGTATCCTCAGCATTAGAATACGCTTCTTTATTCTGCAGATACCGTAGTGCTCATTCTCCTCTCCATTCCTTCTCTTACAGTCATTTCCTATCATGCGATGTTATCATCTCCCTTCTACGTCTATTACCGAAGGCATGAAACACGGAATCACATGGAAATACCTATCTTGAAATGGGAAATTTGTTATGATACGTGCTCTTTGGACTCACTCCGCTTGACAAATGAATAATGCTCATTCAATAGTGTCGCATGTATCCTCAGGATTAGAATACGCTACAGTTCTCTGCAGATACCGTAGTGCTCATTCTCCTCTCCATTCCTTCTCTTACAGTCACTTCCTATCATGCGATGTTATCATCTCCCTTCTACGTTTATTACCGAAGGCATGAAACACGGAATCACATGGAAATACCTATCTTGAAATGGGAAATTTGCTATGATACGTGCTCTACTCAGCTTGACAAATAAATAATGCTCATTCAATAGTGTCGCATGTATCCTCAGGATTAGAATACGCTACAGTTCTCTGCAGATACCGTAGTGCTCATTCTCCTCTCCATTCCTTCTCTTACAGTCACTTCCTATCATGCGATGTTATCATCTCCCTTCTACGTTTATTACCGAAGGCATGAAACACGGAATCACATGGAAATACCTATCTTGAAATGGAAATTTGCTATGATACGTGCTCTTTGGGCTCTACTCAGCTTGACAAATAAATAATGCTCATTCAATAGTGTCGCATGTATCCTCAGCATTAGAATACGCTTCTTTATTCTGCAGATACCGTAGTGCTCATTCTCCTCTCCATTCCTTCTCTTACAGTCATTTCCTATCATGCGATGTTATCATCTCCTTCTACGTCTATTACCGAAGGCATGAAACACGGAATCACATGGAAATACCTATCTTGAAATGGAAATTTGCTGTGATACGTGCTCTTTGGGCTCTACTCAGCTTGACAAATAAATAATGCTCATTCAATAGTGTCGCATGTATCCTCAGCATTAGAATACGCTTCTTTATTCTGCAGATACCGTAGTGCTCATTCTCCTCTCCATTCCTTCTCTTACAGTCATTCCTATCATGCGATGTTATCATCTCCCTTCTACGTTTATTACCGAAGGCATGAAACACGGAATCACATGGAAATACCTATCTTGAAATGGAAATTTGCTATGATACGTGCTCTTTGGGCTCTACTCAGCTTGACAAATAAATAATGCTCATTCAATAGTGTCGCATGTATCCTCAGCATTAGAATACGCTTCTTTATTCTGCAGATACCGTAGTGCTCATTCTCCTCTCCATTCCTTCTCTTACAGTCATTTCCTATCATGCGATGTTATCATCTCCTTCTACGTCTATTACCGAAGGCATGAAACACGGAATCACATGGAAATACCTATCTTGAAATGGAAATTTGCTGTGATACGTGCTCTTTGGGCTCTACTCAGCTTGACAAATAAATAATGCTCATTCAATAGTGTCGCATGTATCCTCAGCATTAGAATACGCTTCTTTATTCTGCAGATACCGTAGTGCTCATTCTCCTCTCCATTCCTTCTCTTACAGTCATTTCCTATCATGCGATGTTATCATCTCCTTCTACGTCTATTACCGAAGGCATGAAACACGGAATCACATGGAAATACCTATCTTGAAATGGAAATTTGCTGTGATACGTGCTCTTTGGGCTCTACTCAGCTTGACAAATAAAAATGCTCATTCAATAGTGTCGCATGTATCCTCAGCATTAGAATACGCTACAGTTCTCTGCAGATACCGTAGTGCTCATTCTCCTCTCCATTCCTTCTCTTACAGTCATTCCTATCATGCGATGTTATCATCTCCTTTACGTCTATTACCGAAGGCATGAAACACGGAATCACATGGAAATACCTATCTTGAAATGGAAATTTGCTATGATACGTGCTCTTTGGGCTCTACTCAGCTTGACAAATAAATAATGCTCATTCAATAGTGTCGCATGTATCCTCAGCATTAGAATACGCTTCTTTATTCTGCAGATACCGTAGTGCTCATTCTCCTCTCCATTCCTTCTCTTACAGTCATTCCTATCATGCGATGTTATCATCTCCCTTCTACGTCTATTACCGAAGGCATGAAACACGGAATCACATGGAAATACCTATCTTGAAATGGAAATTTGCTATGATACGTGCTCTTTGGGCTCTACTCAGCTTGACAAATAATAATGCTCATTCAATAGTGTCGCATGTATCCTCAGCATTAGAATACGCTTCTTTATTCTGCAGATACCGTAGTGCTCATTCTCCTCTCCATTCCTTCTCTTACAGTCATTCCTATCATGCGATGTTATCATCTCCCTTCTACGTCTATTACCGAAGGCATGAAACACGGAATCACATGGAAATACCTATCTTGAAATGGAAATTTGCTGTACGTGCTCTTTGGGCTCTACTCAGCTTGACAAATAAATAATGCTCATTCAATAGTGTCGCATGTATCCTCAGCATTAGAATACGCTACAGTTCTCTGCAGATACCGTAGTGCTCATTCTCCTCTCCATTCCTTCTCTTACAGTCATTCCTATCATGCGATGTTATCATCTCCCTTCTACGTCTATTACCGAAGGCATGAAACACGGAATCACATGGAAATACCTATCTTGAAATGGAAATTTGCTGTGATACGTGCTCTTTGGGCTCTACTCAGCTTGACAAATAAATAATGCTCATTCAATAGTGTCGCATGTATCCTCAGCATTAGAATACGCTACAGTTCTCTGCAGATACCGTAGTGCTCATTCTCCTCTCCATTCCTTCTCTTACAGTCATTTCCTATCATGCGATGTTATCATCTCCTTCTACGTCTATTACCGAAGGCATGAAACACGGAATCACATGGAAATACCTATCTTGAAATGGAAATTTGCTTGATACGTGCTCTTTGGGCTCTACTCAGCTTGACAAATAAATAATGCTCATTCAATAGTGTCGCATGTATCCTCAGCATTAGAATACGCTTCTTTATTCTGCAGATACCGTAGTGCTCATTCTCCTCTCCATTCCTTCTCTTACAGTCATTCCTATCATGCGATGTTATCATCTCCTTCTACGTCTATTACCGAAGGCATGAAACACGGAATCACATGGAAATACCTATCTTGAAATGGAAATTTGCTATGATACGTGCTCTTTGGCTCTACTCAGCTTGACAAATAAATAATGCTCATTCAATTGTCGCATGTATCCTCAGCATTAGAATACGCTACAGTTCTCTGCAGATACCGTAGTGCTCATTCTCCTCTCCATTCCTTCTCTTACAGTCATTCCTATCATGCGATGTTATCATCTCCCTTCTACGTCTATTACCGAAGGCATGAAACACGGAATCACATGGAAATACCTATCTTGAAATGGAAATTTGCTATGATACGTGCTCTTTGGGCTCTACTCAGCTTGACAAATAAATAATGCTCATTCAATAGTGTCGCATGTATCCTCAGCATTAGAATACGCTACAGTCTCTGCAGATACCGTAGTGCTCATTCTCTCTCCATTCCTTCTCTTACAGTCACTTCCTATCATGCGATGTTATCATCTCCCTTCTACGTCTATTACCGAAGGCATGAAACACGGAATCACATGGAAATACCTATCTTGAAATGGAAATTTGCTGTGATACGTGCTCTTTGGGCTCTACTCAGCTTGACAAATAAATAATGCTCATTCAATAGTGTCGCATGTATCCTCAGCATTAGAATACGCTTCTTTATTCTGCAGATACCGTAGTGCTCATTCTCCTCTCCATTCCTTCTCTTACAGTCATTTCCTATCATGCGATGTTATCATCTCCTTCTACGTCTATTACCGAAGGCATGAAACACGGAATCACATGGAAATACCTATCTTGAAATGGAAATTTGCTGTGATACGTGCTCTTTGGGCTCTACTCAGCTTGACAAATAAATAATGCTCATTCAATTGTGTCGCATGTATCCTCAGCATTAGAATACGCTACAGTTCTCTGCAGATACCGTAGTGCTCATTCTCCTCTCCATTCCTTCTCTTACAGTCATTTCCTATCATGCGATGTTATCATCTCCCTTCTACGTCTATTACCGAAGGCATGAAACACGGAATCACATGGAAATACCTATCTTGAAATGGAAATTTGCTGTGATACGTGCTCTTTGGCTCTCTACTCAGCTTGACAAATAAATAATGCTCATTCAATAGTGTCGCATGTATCCTCAGCATTAGAATACGCTTCTTTATTCTGCAGATACCGTAGTGCTCATTCTCCTCTCCATTCCTTCTCTTACAGTCATTCCTATCATGCGATGTTATCATCTCCTTCTACGTCTATTACCGAAGGCATGAAACACGGAATCACATGGAAATACCTATCTTGAAATGGAAATTTGCTGATACGTGCTCTTTGGGCTCTACTCAGCTTGACAAATAAATAATGCTCATTCAATAGTGTCGCATGTATCCTCAGCATTAGAATACGCTTCTTTATTCTGCAGATACCGTAGTGCTCATTCTCCTCTCCATTCCTTCTCTTACAGTCATTTCCTATCATGCGATGTTATCATCTCCTTCTACGTCTATTACCGAAGGCATGAAACACGGAATCACATGGAAATACCTATCTTGAAATGGAAATTTGCTGTGATACGTGCTCTTTGGCTCTACTCAGCTTGACAAATAAATAATGCTCATTCAATTGTGTCGCATGTATCCTCAGCATTAGAATACGCTACAGTTCTCTGCAGATACCGTAGTGCTCATTCTCCTCTCCATTCCTTCTCTTACAGTCATTTCCTATCATGCGATGTTATCATCTCCTTCTACGTCTATTACCGAAGGCATGAAACACGGAATCACATGGAAATACCTATCTTGAAATGGAAATTTGCTGTGATACGTGCTCTTTGGGCTCTACTCAGCTTGACAAATAAATAATGCTCATTCAATTGTGTCGCATGTATCCTCAGCATTAGATACGCTTCTTTATTCTGCAGATACCGTAGTGCTCATTCTCCTCTCCATTCCTTCTCTTACAGTCATTTCCTATCATGCGATGTTATCATCTCCTTTCTACGTCTATTACCGAAGGCATGAAACACGGAATCACATGGAAATACCTATCTTGAAATGGAAATTTGCTGTGATACGTGCTCTTGGGCTCTACTCAGCTTGACAATAAATAATGCTCATTCAATAGTGTCGCATGTATCCTCAGCATTAGAATACGCTACAGTTCTCTGCAGATACCGTAGTGCTCATTCTTCTCTCCATTCCTTCTCTTACAGTCACTTCCTATCATGGCGATGTTATCATCTCCCTTCTACATCTATTACCGTAGGCATGAAACACGGAATCACATGGAAATACCTATCTTGAAATGGAAATTTGCTATGATAGGTGCTCTTTGGGCTCTACTCAGCTTGACAAATAAATAATGCTCATTCAATAGTGTCGCATGTATCCTCAGCATTAGAATACGCTTCTTATTCTGCAGATACCGTAGTGCTCATTCTCCTCTCCATTCCTTCTCTTACAGTCATTTCCTATCATGCGATGTTTATCATCTCCCTTCTACGTTATTACCGAAGGCATGAAACACGGAATCACATGGAAATACCTATCTTGAAATGGAAATTTGCTATGATAGGTGCTCTTTGGGCTCTACTCAGCTTGACAATAAATAATGCTCATTCAATAGTGTCGCATGTATCCTCAGCATTAGAATACGCTTCTTTATTCTGCAGATACCGTAGTGCTCATTCTCCTCTCCATTCCTTCTCTTACAGTCATTTCCTATCATGCGATGTTATCATCTCCTTTCTACGTCTATTACCGAAGGCATGAAACACGGAATCACATGGAAATACCTATCTTGAAATGGAAATTTGCTGTGATACGTGCTCTTTGGGCTCTACTCAGCTTGACAAATAAATGCTCATTCATAGTGTCGCATGTATCCTCAGCATTAGAATACGCTTCTTTATTCTGCAGATACCGTAGTGCTCATTCTCCTCTCCATTCCTTCTCTTACAGTCATTTCCTATCATGCGATGTTATCATCTCCTTTCTACGTCTATTACCGAAGGCATGAAACACACGGAATCACATGGAAATACCTATCTTGAAATGGAAATTTGCTGTGATACGTGCTCTTTGGGCTCTACTCAGCTTGACAAATAAATAATGCTCATTCAATAGTGTCGCATGTATCCTCAGCATTAAATACGCTTCTTTATTCTGCAGATACCGTAGTGCTCATTCTCCTCTCCATTCCTTCTCTTACAGTCACTTCCTATCATGCGATGTTATCATCTCCCTTCTACGTCTATTACCGAAGGCATGAAACACGGAATCACATGGAAATACCTATCTTGAAATGGGAAATTTGTTATGATACGTGCTCTTTGGACTCAACTCCGCTTGACAAATGATAATGCTCATTCAATAGTGTTGCATGTATCCTCAGGATTAGAATACGCTACAGTTCTCTGCAGATACCGTAGTTCTCATTCTCCTCTCCATTCCTTCTCTTACAGTCACTTCCTATCATGCGATGTTTATCATCGCCCTTCTACGTTTATTACCGAAGGCATGAAACACGGAATCACATGGAAATACCTATCTTGAAATGGGAATTGCTATGATACGGCTCTACTCACTTGACAAATAAATATGCTCATTCAATAGTGTCGCATGTATCCTCAATGGATTAGAATACGCTACAGTTCTCTGCAGATACCGTAGTGCTCATTCTCCTCTCCATTCCTTCTCTTACAGTCACTTCCTATCATACGATGTTATCATCTCTTCTACGTTTATACCGAAGGCATGTATGCGAACTAGCGACCCACGATACTCCAACTGGCTAACGGTATCAGCGATCGATACGGTAAACCAAAGGGAGCAGGGTGCGCTTAGAACGCTATGGCAGAAAGGTGATGGAAGTGAACCGTGAACCGAGAGTGTGAGAGAGTACTGTAGATGTGGTACCGTGCCAAGGACCAGAAGGGATTCAATAACCAATAATTTATTGAGGGATCGGTAAGGGAACAGGAGGATTGGAAGGGGAACGGTCGAGGGTACTGTAGCGGAGACTGGTGTGGTAGTGAGAGACTGAAGTGATACCCAAAAGGGTGCTGCTGGGATGAAGATGGAGGATACTGTATGATCCTAATGAGACTGCTGAGATCCAAGGTAGGATCTATGGATGGTGGAAGCCGAGGGGTATGACCCTGGCTAGACTGCGACTGGACTCGTTTGCTAATCAAACGAGGAGAGGTTCAGTGTTCTGAAGTGCTCTGAGGAAGGGTGAAAGGGAAAGTATTTATAGGCTGAGGACGGTATGGAAATGGATCTGAGTCAATGTAAAGAGAGGGATGAGATATGCTAATGAAATTACCAGACAATTACTAAATGGATAGACATGCAAATGATTATGGAAATTATGGGGGCGATGTGAGAAAGGGAAGAATGGAGTTGTAATTATGCAAAAGAGGTAGTGACTTGAGTAAAAGTCGCTACACTCCCGCCTGAGGGCTTGGAAATGGAATGGAATGAAGTGGAATGGATTGAAGAGTGATGGTTTCTAATGAACGTATGTTGACTGATGATGAGGGGCGAAGATTGTTGACGGACGACTACGGGGGTACAATGCAATAGGGGGAACAAGAAACGAACAATTGAACGAGTGACTCAGGTCGTCTGGCCACGGCTCGTCGAACAGGTAGGATATCTTCTTGAATAGGCTGCTGCGCTGATCTAAACAATCTGAATAGAGAATAGAAGGGGGAGTGATGTGGGATGGAATGGGCGGATGCTTGGTCGCCGCGATGGAATCGACTATTGAATCGATTGACTGGGCTGTGGAATGGGTGATCGAGAGTGGTCGAGATCCCTCTCGCCAGGGAACGGAGTGGATAGAGTACGGTAGATTGGATGTAGTGGAGTTGTATGAATACTTCTTCTTAGGAGCTGTGCCCTGGATCGGAATGGGATCGAGGGAATGGTTGGGATAGACACAATTCGTCTGCTGGTTGGGAATGTTGTGATTGCTGGATGAGGGCGCGGAATTGATGAATAGGTCCTTGACGGATACGGTAGTGGATGGTTCGACTGGATTGAGTGATTGGGATGGAATGATTTCGACGGTTTGCCTGACCGGGACGGAATCATTGGAGTGGGAATGGAACTGTTGGAAACATCATCGCACTGCCACTCGTCGTGATGGTTTCCTGAGGGGATGGACTGGATGGAAGCTCAACTGAGCTGTTTGATGACGTATCACTAACGGGAGATGGATTGGGAGTCGGTTCAACATGTGATGGAGAGATTGGATGAGAATCGGATGTGGATTGGGATGGAATGAGTGCCATGAATGACTGCGCACTTGGCTCGATCTCGATGATCTTTTTGAGATCCTTGGAAACGATTCCCATAACGAAAGCTTTAGCAGTTTCGAAAAGGGAATCATGGGATTCCGAGGTGGAAAATACTTTCTGATGCCAGAGAATGGACTCCTCAACCCTGCCATGGTAGTCAGTCATATTGATGATCTGACTACGCAGTTGGGATCCAATCTCATGGTAGGCATAGATGGTATCCTTGAAGGTGCAGTGTACATGGGACAGGTTCACGATTCTGGATTGGAACTCGGCAACGAATGGAATGTGACGTCACTTTCACCAATTGAATAGATGGTGGAAAGTGTGTCAATGACCTGAGAGTGGAGGACGTTGAGTCGCTCGTACTGAGTGGCAAAAATGCTTGCCATGGCTGAGGAACTGAGAAGGTTCAGTGGATGGTTTGCTGCGACTGGAGAGATTGGGGTTGCTGCCACGCGGGACTTGGTTGGGGTTGTTGAAGTGGAACGATGCACCATATGCGAACTAGCGACCCACGATACTCACAACTGGGCTACGGTATCAGCGATCGATACGGTAGAACCCAAAGGGAGCAGGGGTGCGCTTAGAACGCTATGGCAGAAAGGTGATGGAAGTGAACCGTGAACCGAGAGTGTGAGAGAGTACTGTAGATGTGGTACCGTGCCAAGGACCAGAAGGGATTCAATAACCAATAATTTATTGAGGGATACGGTAAGGGAACAGGAGGATTGGAAGGGGAACGGGTCGAGGGTACTGTAGCGGAGACTGGTGTGGATAGTGAGAGACTGAAGTGGATACCCAAAAGGGTGCTGCTGGGATGAAGATGGAGGATACTGTATGATCCTAATGAGACTGCTGAGATCCAAGGTAGGATCTATGGATGGATGGAAGCCGAGGGGTATGACCCTGGCTAGACTGCGACTGGACTCGTTTGCTAATCAAACGAGGAGAGGTTCAGTGTTCTGAAGTGCTCTGAGGAAGGGTGGAAAGGGAAAGTATTTATAGGCTGAGGACGGTATGGAAATGGAGCTGAGTCAATGTAAAGAGAGGGATGAGATATGCTAATGAAATTACCAGACAATTACTAAATGGATAGACATGCAAATGATTATGGAAATTATGGGGGCGATGTGAGAAAGGGAAGAATGGAGTTGTAATTATGCAAAAGAGGTAGTGACTTGAGTAAAAGTCGCTACAGCATGAAACACGGAATCACATGGAAATACCTATCTTGAAATGGGAAATTTGCTATGATACGGCTCTACTCAGCTTGACAAATAAATAATGCTCATTCAATAGTGTCGCATGTATCCTCAGGATTAGAATACGCTTCTTTATTCTGCAGATACCGTAGTGCTCATTCTCCTCTCCATTCCTTCTCTCACAGTCACTTCCTATCATGCGATGTTATCATCTCCCTTCTACGTTTATTACCGAAGGCATGAAACACGGAATCACATGGAAATACCTATCTTGAAATGGGAAATTTGTTATGATACGTGCTCTTTGGACTCAACTCCGCTTGACAAATAATAATGCTCATTCAATAGTGTCGCATGTATCCTCAGCATTAGAATACGCTACAGTTCTCTGCAGATACCGTAGTGCTCATTCTTCTCTCCATTCCTTCTCTTACAGTCACTTCCTATCATGCGATGTTATCATCTCCCTTCTACGTCTATTACCGAAGGCATGAAACACGGAATCACATGGAAATACCTATCATGAAATGGAAATTTGCTATGATACGTGCTCTTTGGGCTCTACTCAGCTTGACAAATAAATAATGCTCATTCAATAGTGTCGCATGTATCCTCAGCATTAGAATACGCTTCTTTATTCTGCAGATACCGTAGTGCTCATTCTCCCCTCCATTCCTTCTCTTACAGTCATTTCCTATCGTGCGATGTTATCATCTCCTTTCTACGTCTACTACCGAAGGCATGAAACACGGAATCACATGGAAATACCTATCTTGAAATGGAAATTTGCTGTGATACGTGCTCTTTGGGCTCTACTCAGCTTGACAAATAAATAATGCTCATTCAATAGTGTCGCATGTATCCTCAGCATTAGAATACGCTTCTTTATTCTGCAGATACCGTAGTGCTCATTCTCCTCTCCATTCCTTCTCTTACAGTCATTTCCTATCATGCGATGTTATCATCTCCTTTCTACGTCTATTACCGAAGGCATGAAACACGGAATCACATGGAAATACCTATCTTGAAATGGAAATTTGCTGTGATACGTGCTCTTTGGGCTCTACTCAGCTTGACAAATAAATAATGCTCATTCAATAGTGTCGCATGTATCCTCAGCATTAGAATACGCTTCTTTATTCTGCAGATACCGTAGTGCTCATTCTCCTCTCCATTCCTTCTCTTACAGTCACTTCCTATCATGCGATGTTATCATCTCCCTTCTACGTCTATTACCGAAGGCATGAAACACGGAATCACATGGAAATACCTATCTTGAAATGGGAAATTTGTTATGATACGTGCTCTTTGGACTCAACTCCGCTTGACAAATGAATAATGCTCATTCAATAGTGTTGCATGTATCCTCAGGATTAGAATACGCTACAGTTCTCTGCAGATACCGTAGTGCTCATTCTCCTCTCCATTCCTTCTCTTACAGTCACTTCCTATCATGCGATGTTATCATCGCCCTTCTACGTTTATTACCGAAGGCATGAAACACGGAATCACATGGAAATACCTATCTTGAAATGGGAAATTTGCTATGATACGGCTCTACTCAGCTTGACAAATAAATAATGCTCATTCAATAGTGTCGCATGTATCCTCAGGATTAGAATACGCTACAGTTCTCTGCAGATACCGTAGTGCTCATTCTCCTCTCCATTCCTTCTCTTACAGTCACTTCCTATCATACGATGTTATCATCTCCCTTCTACGTTTATTACCGAAGGCATGAAACACGGAATCACATGGAAATACCTATCTTGAAATGGGAAATTTGCTATGATACGGCTCTACTCAGCTTGACAAATAAATAATGCTCATTCAATAGTGTCGCATGTATCCTCAGGATTAGAATACGCTTCTTTATTCTGCAGATACCGTAGTGCTCATTCTCCTCTCCATTCCTTCTCTCACAGTCACTTCCTATCATGCGATGTTATCATCTCCCTTCTACGTTTATTACCGAAGGCATGAAACACGGAATCACATGGAAATACCTATCTTGAAATGGGAAATTTGTTATGATACGTGCTCTTTGGACTCAACTCCGCTTGACAAATAAATAATGCTCATTCAATAGTGTCGCATGTATCCTCAGCATTAGAATACGCTACAGTTCTCTGCAGATACCGTAGTGCTCATTCTTCTCTCCATTCCTTCTCTTACAGTCACTTCCTATCATGCGATGTTATCATCTCCCTTCTACGTCTATTACCGAAGGCATGAAACACGGAATCACATGGAAATACCTATCATGAAATGGAAATTTGCTATGATACGTGCTCTTTGGGCTCTACTCAGCTTGACAAATAAATAATGCTCATTCAATAGTGTCGCATGTATCCTCAGCATTAGAATACGCTTCTTTATTCTGCAGATACCGTAGTGCTCATTCTCCCTCCATTCCTTCTCTTACAGTCATTTCCTATCGTGCGATGTTATCATCTCCTTTCTACGTCTACTACCGAAGGCATGAAACACGGAATCACATGGAAATACCTATCTTGAAATGGAAATTTGCTGTGATACGTGCTCTTTGGGCTCTACTCAGCTTGACAAATAAATAATGCTCATTCAATAGTGTCGCATGTATCCTCAGCATTAGAATACGCTTCTTTATTCTGCAGATACCGTAGTGCTCATTCTCCTCTCCATTCCTTCTCTTACAGTCATTTCCTATCATGCGATGTTATCATCTCCTTTCTACGTCTATTACCGAAGGCATGAAACACGGAATCACATGGAAATACCTATCTTGAAATGGAAATTTGCTGTGATACGTGCTCTTTGGGCTCTACTCAGCTTGACAAATAAATAATGCTCATTCAATAGTGTCGCATGTATCCTCAGCATTAGAATACGCTTCTTTATTCTGCAGATACCGTAGTGCTCATTCTCCTCTCCATTCCTTCTCTTACAGTCATTTCCTATCATGCGATGTTATCATCTCCCTTCTACGTCTATTACCGAAGGCATGAAACACGGAATCACATGGAAATACCTATCTTGAAATGGGAAATTTGTTATGATACGTGCTCTTTGGACTCAACTCCGCTTGACAAATGAATAATGCTCATTCAATAGTGTCGCATGTATCCTCAGGATTAGAATACGCTACAGTTCTCTGCAGATACCGTAGTGCTCATTCTCCTCTCCATTCCTTCTCTTACAGTCACTTCCTATCATGCGATGTTATCATCTCCCTTCTACGTTTATTACCGAAGGCATGAAACACGGAATCACATGGAAATACCTATCTTGAAATGGGAAATTTGCTATGATACGGCTCTACTCAGCTTGACAAATAAATAATGCTCATTCAATAGTGTCGCATGTATCCTCAGGATTAGAATACGCTACAGTTCTCTGCAGATACCGTAGTGCTCATTCTCCTCTCCATTCCTTCTCTTACAGTCACTTCCTATCATGCGATGTTATCATCTCCCTTCTACGTTTATTACCGAAGGCATGAAACACGGAATCACATGGAAATACCTATCTTGAAATAGGAAATTTGCTATGATACGGCTCTACTCAGCTTGACAAATAAATAATGCTCATTCAATAGTGTCGCATGTATCCTCAGGATTAGAATACGCTTCTTTATTCTGCAGATACCGTAGTGCTCATTCTCCTCTCCATTCCTTCTCTCACAGTCACTTCCTATCATGCGATGTTATCATCTCCCTTCTACGTCTATTACCGAAGGCATGAAACACGGAATCACATGGAAATACCTATCTTGAAATGGAAATTTGCTATGATACGTGCTCTTTGGGCTCTACTCAGCTTGACAAATAAATAATGCTCATTCAATAGTGTCGCATGTATCCTCAGCATTAGAATACGCTTCTTTATTCTGCAGATACCGTAGTGCTCATTCTCCTCTCCATTCCTTCTCTTACAGTCACTTCCTATCATGCGATGTTATCATCTCCCTTCTACGTCTATTACCGAAGGCATGAAACACGGAATCACATGGAAATACCTATCATGAAATGGAAATTTGCTATGATACGTGCTCTTTGGGCTCTACTCAGCTTGACAAATAAATAATGCTCATTCAATAGTGTCGCATGTATCCTCAGGATTAGAATACGCTACAGTTCTCTGCAGATACCGTAGTGCTCATTCTCCTCTCCATTCCTTCTCTTACAGTCATTTCCTATCATGCGATGTTATCATCTCCTTCTACGTCTATTACCGAAGGCATGAAACACGGAATCACATGGAAATACCTATCTTGAAATGGAAATTTGCTGTGATACGTGCTCTTTGGGCTCTACTCAGCTTGACAAATAAATAATGCTCATTCAATAGTGTCGCATGTATCCTCAGCATTAGAATACGCTTCTTTATTCTGCAGATACCGTAGTGCTCATTCTCCTCTCCATTCCTTCTCTTACAGTCATTTCCTATCATGCGATGTTATCATCTCCCTTCTACGTCTATTACCGAAGGCATGAAACACGGAATCACATGGAAATACCTATCTTGAAATGGGAAATTTGTTATGATACGTGCTCTTTGGACTCAACTCCGCTTGACAAATGAATAATGCTCATTCAATAGTGTCGCATGTATCCTCAGGATTAGAATACGCTACAGTTCTCTGCAGATACCGTAGTGCTCATTCTCCTCTCCATTCCTTCTCTTACAGTCACTTCCTATCATGCGATGTTATCATCTCCCTTCTACGTTATTACCGAAGGCATGAAACACGGAATCACATGGAAATACCTATCTTGAAATGGGAAATTTGCTATGATACGGCTCTACTCAGCTTGACAAATAAATAATGCTCATTCAATAGTGTCGCATGTATCCTCAGGATTAGAATACGCTACAGTTCTCTGCAGATACCGTAGTGCTCATTCTCCTCTCCATTCCTTCTCTTACAGTCACTTCCTATCATGCGATGTTATCATCTCCCTTCTACGTTTATTACCGAAGGCATGAAACACGGAATCACATGGAAATACCTATCTTGAAATAGGAAATTTGCTATGATACGGCTCTACTCAGCTTGACAAATAAATAATGCTCATTCAATAGTGTCGCATGTATCCTCAGGATTAGAATACGCTTCTTTATTCTGCAGATACCGTAGTGCTCATTCTCCTCTCCATTCCTTCTCTCACAGTCACTTCCTATCATGCGATGTTATCATCTCCCTTCTACGTCTATTACCGAAGGCATGAAACACGGAATCACATGGAAATACCTATCTTGAAATGGAAATTTGCTATGATACGTGCTCTTTGGGCTCTACTCAGCTTGACAAATAAATAATGCTCATTCAATAGTGTCGCATGTATCCTCAGCATTAGAATACGCTTCTTTATTCTGCAGATACCGTAGTGCTCATTCTCCTCTCCATTCCTTCTCTTACAGTCACTTCCTATCATGCGATGTTATCATCTCCCTTCTACGTCTATTACCGAAGGCATGAAACACGGAATCACATGGAAATACCTATCTTGAAATGGAAATTTGCTATGATACGTGCTCTTTGGGCTCTACTCAGCTTGACAAATAAATAATGCTCATTCAATAGTGTCGCATGTATCCTCAGCATTAGAATACGCTTCTTTATTCTGCAGATACCGTAGTGCTCATTCTCCTCTCCATTCCTTCTCTTACAGTCATTTCCTATCATGCGATGTTATCATCTCCCTTCTACGTCTATTACCGAAGACATGAAACACGGAATCACATGGAAATCCCTATCTTGAAATGGGAAATTTGTTATGATACGTGCTCTTTGGACTCAACTCCGCTTGACAAATGAATAATGCTCATTCAATAGTGTCGCATGTATCCTCAGGATTAGAATACGCTACAGTTCTCTGCAGATACCGTAGTGCTCATTCTCCTCTCCATTCCTTCTCTTACAGTCACTTCCTATCATGCGATGTTATCATCTCCCTTCTACGTCTATTACCGAAGGCATGAAACACGGAATCACATGGAAATACCTATCTTGAAATGGAAATTTGCTATGATACGTGCTCTTTGGGCTCTACTCAGCTTGACAAATAAATAATGCTCATTCAATAGTGTCGCATGTATCCTCAGCATTAGAATACGCTTCTTTATTCTGCAGATACCGTAGTGCTCATTCTCCTCTCCATTCCTTCTCTTACAGTCATTTCCTATCATGCGATGTTATCATCTCCCTTCTACGTCTATTACCGAAGGCATGAAACACGGAATCACATGGAAATCCCTATCTTGAAATGGGAAATTTGTTATGATACGTGCTCTTTGGACTCAACTCCGCTTGACAAATGAATAATGCTCATTCAATAGTGTCGCATGTATCCTCAGGATTAGAATACGCTACAGTTCTCTGCAGATACCGTAGTGCTCATTCTCCTCTCCATTCCTTCTCTTACAGTCACTTCCTATCATGCGATGTTATCATCTCCCTTCTACGTCTATTACCGAAGGCATGAAACACGGAATCACATGGAAATACCTATCTTGAAATGGGAAATTTGTTATGATACGTGCTCTTTGGACTCAACTCCGCTTGACAAATGAATAATGCTCATTCAATAGTGTCGCATGTATCCTCAGGATTAGAATACGCTACAGTTCTCTGCAGATACCGTAGTGCTCATTCTCCTCTCCATTCCTTCTCTTACAGTCATTTCCTATCATGCGATGTTATCATCTCCCTTCTACGTCTATTACCGAAGGCATGAAACACGGAATCACATGGAAATACCTATCTTGAAATGGGAAATTTGTTATGATACGTGCTCTTTGGACTCAACTCCGCTTGACAAATGAATAATGCTCATTCAATAGTGTCGCATGTATCCTCAGGATTAGAATACGCTACAGTTCTCTGCAGATACCGTAGTGCTCATTCTCCTCTCCATTCCTTCTCTTACAGTCACTTCCTATCATGCGATGTTATCATCTCCCTTCTACGTCTATTACCGAAGGCATGAAACACGGAATCACATGGAAATACCTATCTTGAAATGGAAATTTGCTATGATACGTGCTCTTTGGGCTCTACTCAGCTTGACAAATAAATAATGCTCATTCAATAGTGTCGCATGTATCCTCAGCATTAGAATACGCTTCTTTATTCTGCAGATACCGTAGTGCTCATTCTCCTCTCCATTCCTTCTCTTACAGTCATTTCCTATCATGCGATGTTATCATCTCCCTTCTACGTCTATTACCGAAGGCATGAAACACGGAATCACATGGAAATACCTATCTTGAAATGGGAAATTTGTTATGATACGTGCTCTTTGGACTCAACTCCGCTTGACAAATGAATAATGCTCATTCAATAGTGTCGCATGTATCCTCAGGATTAGAATACGCTACAGTTCTCTGCAGATACCGTAGTGCTCATTCTCCTCTCCATTCCTTCTCTTACAGTCACTTCCTATCATGCGATGTTATCATCTCCCTTCTACGTTTATTACCGAAGGCATGAAACACGGAATCACATGGAAATACCTATCTTGAAATGGGAAATTTGCTATGATACGGCTCTACTCCGCTTGACAAATGAATAATGCTCATTCAATAGTGTCGCATGTATCCTCAGGATTAGAATACGCTACAGTTCTCTGCAGATACCGTAGTGCTCATTCTCCTCTCCATTCCTTCTCTCACAGTCACTTCCTATCATGCGATGTTATCATCTCCCTTCTACGTCTATTACCGAAGGCATGAAACACGGAATCACATGGAAATACCTATCTTGAAAAGGGAAATTTGCTATGATACGTGCTCTTTGGACTCTACTCAGCTTGACAAATAAATAATGCTCATTCAATAGTGTCGCATGTATCCTCAGGATTAGAATACGTTACTTTACTCTGCAGATAGCGTAGTGATCATTCTCTTCTCCATTCTCTCTATCATTGTCATTTCTAATCCAGCGATGCTATCACCTATCTTCTACGTCTATTAACGAAGGCACGAAACACGGAATCACATTGAAATTCTCACAATTAGAACACGCTACTTTACTCTGCAGATAGCGTAGTGATCATTCTCTTCTCCATTCCCTCTATCATTGTCATTTCTAATCCAGCGATGCTATCACCTATCTTCTACGTCTATTAACGAAGGCACGAAACACGGAATCACATTGAAATTCTCACAATTAGAACACGCTACTTTACTTTGCAGATAGCGTAGTGATCATTCTCTTCTCCATTCTCTCTATCATTATCATTTCTAATCCAGCGATGCTATCACCTATCTTCTACGTCTATTAGCGAAGGCACGAAACACGGAATCACATTGAAATTCTCACAATTAGAATACGCTACTTTACTCTGCAGATAGCGTAGTGATCATTCTCTTCTCCATTCCCTCTATCATTGTCATTTCTAATCCAGCGATGCTATCACCTATCTTCTACGTCTATTAGCGAAGGCACGAAACACGGAATCACATTGAAATTCTCACAATTAGAACACGCTACTTTACTCTGCAGATAGCGTAGTGATCTTTCTCTTCTCCATTCCCTCTTTCACTTCCATTTCCTATCAAGAGCTTCTATCACCCTCACTTTTTCGTCTATTGGGTGCTGCATGAAACACAAAGTCGCTACTAAACTCTGCAGGTTCAGTAGTGATCATTCCCTTTTCCATTCCCTCGGTCGCTCCTATTTCCTATCCAGAGATGCGATCACCCTCACTTCTACGTCTATTGGCTAACGTATGAAACACAAAGTCACATAGCAATTCTTATTTTGGAATGGGAAAATCGCGATGGTAATTGAATCCTTAGACTCTACTCCGATTGCCAAGTAAATGACGCCCATTAAATAATGCCACATGCTTCCTCAGGTATAGAATAGGTCACTTTACTCGGCAGAAAAAAAAAATAGGAAAAAACCTGACATCCATTTTAGCGCGTGAAACGGAAAATTGCCTACTACCTTCTAATAAATTGGAATTGGACAATACTAGCCACCCAATTCTAATTCTCTCTTATCGTTAATTGCTCACCTCTTCGTTCTGCTTCCTCATTCGTCCTTTCCTTATCCCGATTCCTGAAACGAAAAATTCATTGGTTCATTTTATCCTTCTTATCTCACTAAATATATTGATTTCTGTTACCGCACTCCTTTATCTACCGTATCGATTCATCGATTTGATTCCATGCGCAATATTTTGCTACCGTACTCCCCCCACCCATTGATCTACCGTTCCCTTCGCAACCTTTTTTGTCGATAATCGCTACCGTACTCCCTCACCCATCGATCTACCGTACCCTTCTCGATCTACCGTATTTCGTCGTGTTTCCGTGAAGCGTGCGCGACATTAATCAATTCCATTACAGTTATACTCTGCTTGGAAAGCGTGGACTCGCGACCGTGATTACTGATTGATCAACAATGGAATCATCGAAGATCAATGCTGTGGGCACTGCCCAAATCGAAGTCGGGGAGGTTAAGCCCCCCGCAATTGGAGACTCGTCTCTGGAGGCGAAGGGAGAGGAGGGAGGGAGGTGTCTGAAGAAGACGACGAGCGAGGAGGACCTCATGGTCCACCTTGAAGTATGTCCACTTCCATTCTTATCGAGTACGATACAAAGCAATCCATAATCACGGTTTGAATACGGTTAACAATAATTGACAATATGTAACCTCCCCTTTCCTCTTCCTTGACTGGATACGGTAGCTAATCAATAGTCTGTGGATACGGTAGGTAATCGATACTCGGTGGATACTGTAGCTAATCAATAGTCGGCGGATACGGTAATTCATTGGCGCTAATCGATAATCCACCGTATTCCAGGGACTGGCGGGAAACCGCGTTGGCGCGGCGCTGGAGGCCATGGGTCGGAAGGTGGAGGATGGGGGTAAGCCATTCATTTTCTACCGTATCCCGCACGAATCAATCGATACTATATCCTACAGTACTATATACTATATCCCCCTCCATACAGCACTAGGTACCAGATCTCCATAGATCAATCGATATTCTACCCTATCGTATCGTCCATAGGTCAATCGATAATTCCTCCTAACCACTAGGTTACTACTACTATTTTCTCTGTTAAAAATCGATAATCCAACTTATCATATTTCTCAAATTACCGTTCCCCATACATCGATTGGCAGCCGTTTTTCCCCTAGATCACTCGATAATCTGCCCTACCGTACCGGATTAATTACCGTACCCCTCAGATCATTCGATAACTACCGTACCTCCCGTTCATCTACCGTATCCCATCCATCCATATCACCAGAAAATCACTCGATAACTACCGTACCACCCGTTCATGTACCGTATCCATTCCAGGATGCACCCTCCTTCATCTATCGACCACTGGTCCTGTGGGCGAGCACTCCACGTGCACGGTCCTTCTCAGCGGCCGTCCCACTCCTGCAGCTCCGTCATCCGGAGTGCACGTCGACATCCGAGGACCGGATGTAAGTCTTGTCGCTTGTCAAACTGACGAACACGGGGCGAATAGAGTGGGAGGACAGTGATGAGCACAACAACAACAACAAAACCTCATAAAATCGGTGGTTATGGGCTTCAAAGCAGGAGTGAAATCGGGGACATAGTCCTAGATCGGAGACGGTGTTAATATGCAACTTGCAGGTCCGTCTGTCGGAGGTGCACGTGAGTGCGACGGGAGTGGCGGAGCGTGAGGGAGAGACATGGCTGGTCGAGGATGCGGAGGCAGCGCACGCCCTGTCTCTTCGTGTGTGCGCCCTCGCCGCCTCTGGCAAGAAGGGCCTCACCGTCGCCCAGGCCGTCCGTTGGCTGGCCAACCACTCTCTGCCGCCTCTCCGCCCAGCTCCACTCGGCCGACCGAACCGCGGATCCGCTGCGTGGGATGGCCACGCTGCCATGCTGAAGAACAGGTACACCGACCACTTTTCCCTTTCCTTTGATAGAGAGATACGGTACAACGGCCATTCCTATGTTCACTCCCTTTCCTTTGATAGAGAGATACGGTACAACGGCCATTCCTATGTTCACTCCCTTTCCTTTGATAGAGAGATACGGTACAACGGCCATTCCTATGTTCACTCCCTTTCCTTTGATAGAGAGATACGGTATAACGGCCATTGCTATGTTCACTTACGTGTCAACCACAAAAACACCCTTACAATCTGCATCACATATTTTCCTGGGATGGTTTCCTAACTGTTCTGCTTTCTTGGCTAAATCGTGGAACGCGAAACCAGCTGGCGAAATATCAACACTTTCGATTCTTACAGTAGGTGTGTAATCATTGGCTCTCCCACAGGAGACAAGTGCCTAGATTACAGAGATGACCTTTACGGTATATGGTAGGAGTACGGTAGTCTAATCAATCGATGATACTGCAGAGGGACCCGCGACAAGAACAAGAAGGCCGCCGTCGCCGTGCTCGCGAGTTATCACGAGTGGAGGTACGGTAGCTTCTATCATATTGATCCCCCTCCGTCTACTGTAATCCCAGTGTATCGATCCATATTTACTCACGGGGGGAGCGAACAATCTGCACGATTTATTACAGTAGCGCATCGATTCTAGAACGGCTGAAATCTATCGGCGGCTGTTACAGCACGAAACCGCCCTTGCAATTCATGTCTTATCTAGGGGAAGACCCTTGGGAGGAAGGGGGGGGGGAGGAGTAATCGATTGATTCGTTCATTCAGGCACGGCATTCGCAAGTCGCTCGGCCCGGATGTCACTGAGAAAGAATTGGACATCGTCGTGAGGGATCATCAAAGGGAGGCGGAAAGGAAGAAGGAGGCGAAGAAAGAGGCTGAGAAGATGGCCAAGTTGGCGGAGCGGCTGGTCGATTCCCGGTACGCTTTACACTTCGAAATAGAGGATTATCGTCTCTGCATTTTGCATGCTCTCTCGCCTCTCTGACCGGCGAGAGAGTGCGTTAAATGAAGAGATGGCGGTATCATTAGCCAATGGCTAATAGCCATAGAAGAGAGAGGAGGGGAGGCGGGTTGGTGTTTCATCGATCGCAGATGATCACAACATTGATCGATCAATCTTATTGGTTACTGTAGTACCAGGGCATTATCGATTGATTACTGTAGTACCAGGCCATTATCGATTGATTACTGTAGCACCATAATCGATTGATTTAGCGAGGAGACTCGCAAGATGCTCCGGGAGGCGAATGACGGCGAGGAACCGACAGAAGAGGATATCGACATTATCCTCGGCAACATCGCCAAACGTCGCCAGGAAGAGAAGGGCCATCGAGAAGTAAAGAAGGAGAAGATGAAGGCCCGCGACAAGAAAAAGTACGGTACTCGCCCCACCCCCCCCCCTCATACCGTAGCCTTTTCGGATAAAAAAAATCAATACCCAAATCTACCGTACCGTAATCGCCCCCTCCCTCATACCGTAGCCTTTGCGGATAAAAAATGGATATGCGGCCGCCCTTCCCCTTGATACCTATCACGAAACAGCGCTGTCACGAGTTTTGATCTTTGATCATTACTCTTAGAAAATAATATAATATAAGAAAAGAAGTCCAAAAATGAAGGATTAAAAATCAAAGATCAAAGATCGATTTTTAATCCTTCATTTTTGGACTTGTAGTGTGGATCGATGTAGTGTTTTTTTTTTTTGGACTTGTAGTGTGGATCGATGTAGTGTGTTCAGGATGCAGCCCATCCTCGAATGGGAGGCGAATCTGGCTCGCGCCCAGCAGGAGAAGAAGGAGGAGGAGGAGAAGGCTGCCGCAGCTGCTGCAGCTGCTGCAGAAGCAGCCATCGAGAAGGAGCATGAGAAGGAAGGAGACATCAGGTGCCGTATCACCCCCCCCCCCGGTCTACCGTACCCATGAAGTACAGTAACAAGTCAATTGTCGATTGCTCCCGGCTACCGTAACCATCTATAAATCAATAAATGATCATTAGATTCATACTTTAATTCGACCTTATATTCCTAGAGATCAAAGAGCACTCCCCTCCCACCGTGAATGTACCGTATCCATTGCAGAGAAGGAGTCATCAATATGGTCCTGTCTCTCGTCCCCTACCCTCTCACTCCGCCACTGCCCGAACACGCGCACCCAATGGACATCGACGGGTACGTTCTCATGTTCATTGCAAACTGGGGTCCGAACATTTGGCAGTCAGATAACGGGCCCGGTTGAAACGAAAATATACATGGGTACGCTGCTTCTCATCACCACAAATCCCATTGAGCGTCACGAACAGCATACAGACACTGAACAGATTTAGGGCTGACAGAAAATTGAAAATAATTGATCCGATGAAGAGGCTTAATGTGAGCATGAAACCCGAATAAGCCCGTTTCGGAAATGAGGAATAGGAATAGAATAGAGTACCCTATTTTTAATGTCTACTTCCCCTTCAATGATGCTATCAGCTTCGAAGATCCCATAATCACTATCGAAACCCCGGCCACAAAGTCCGAACAACTACTTGTTACTTTCCTGTTTCACAGCTCACTGATTGACCCTAATCGCCTATTGATTGATCATTCTACAGTATCTGGACCCCGGACAATCTAATATATCGATTACAGTATCGCCTTCGAGATGGAGAATCTCGTCGATGACGCCGCCCCTACTGCCCCTGCCGACGACACTGTCGCATCGCCCATCCGCCCTCGACGTCAGTACGTGAGACGGTACGGTACTCTTACTCATTACATCTATTTGTCAAGTGAACGAAACGCAATACCACTAGGCAAATTCTCCCCCCCCCTTGACTCTTAAGCAACCTCGCTTGGAATATTTTATCCTATCCTGCGCATCTATTTCCTAGCTAGCGAAACGCAAAATCACCAGGCAAAACAAGCTCAACAATTAATTTTCGCTCTATCTACCGTACACTCTTTCTACCGTAATCCTCATCAATTCAGCTCGGATGTTCCGGCAGAGGACATCGAGGAGCGCAAGGACATCTCCCCTCGTCGCGAAAAGTACCGTACTCCATTGAAACAGGCTTGATCGGTTGAATAGCAATCATAACATGAACATCGCGGGTCAATTTTCGTACATACGGCACACCGGAATTCTGAACCAAAAAAACCGCACATTTTCATATTTTTCGTCTCGCAACGATCTACTCAAATCTACCGTATTCTATCCTACCGTAATCCTAACGAATTCAGAAGAGGCGCCGATTACGACGAGGAAGAAGAGGAGGAGGAGATCGATTGGGACGCGAGGTACCGTAGCACTTCAATTATTGAATTATCGATTCATTACGGTAGCGCTGTGGATCTCAAGTCGCGCTGGTAATGAAAATCTGACGTGCCCAGGAATAGCAGAAAAGACCTTTCTAATTATTGATTTAGCGCTACACTACCGTATCCTGACCGTACCTTATCCTGCCACTTTCAGAGAGCTGGAGGCTGAGGTCGCTGCATGCTCGAAGCCCGGCTGTGTGAAGAGACGAAAGTGAGTTTGGGGAGGGTACCGGGGGATCACTGAGGGGGGGGGGGGTTACGGTACTGCTGATGGGTGATCGCAAAATGACTTATTATTACAGGGAGTATGAGGTCGTCAACAGTCTGGCGAACGAGATGCAAGAGGAACGAAACATCGAATGGGAACGAGCTGATCGAGCTGAGGAGATGTTGAAGAACGTGCAGAAGGAGAAGGAAGAGCTGGCAGAGATGGTATGTCTGCGCTCTCTTCCTTTCCCCTGCTCTCTCGCACTGTCTGACCGACGAGAGAGCGTGCGAAACGGAGAGAGTCACACACGATCATTCCATATTCAGCTCAAGATGCTCAAAGACGAGCAGGCAGCGCGCACTCTCGCCGACAATGCTGAGGTACGGTAGTCACACGGTAGCCCCACCCCCTTATCGATCCATCTACCGTAACCCGTCTAGACCTACCGTAATCCACCCCCTTTTCAATACTACCATGACCCGTCTAGAAGTACCGCATTTCAGACCATTGGCGACGGGGTCCGTGCTGCAAGCCCGCCTCCTCCCTTCCCCATCCGCTCCCCATCCGCCTCCCCGACCGCGTCTCCTGTCCGCGCCCCCGCGGCTACCCCTGCTCGCGTGTCCGCCCTCGCTGCCAAGTGCAATGCCGCCAAGAAGATGCTCGCCGAGTGCGAGAAGCACGATCGTGAGGTGAGAGCAAATTGCACCTAATATTTGCCCTGAAACCATACATCACCGGGGTGGGAAACTGGCCACGAACAGTGCTCAAATGGACTAAAATATGCAAAGTTAGAGATCGGATAATCGGTCCGATTGACACGAAAGTGCACGATGTTAACCCCGCCCAACTACAGTAGGATACGCCTCCTCCCTCCCCTCACTACCGTATCCCGCATAATGAGTATGAAACATTGAGGCGTGGAAGGGCAACAAGGCCGGCACTGAAGTTGTGAAGGCATGGCGCGCCATGAGCACTCTGCTCGGAATCCGCCATGGAAAGATCTCCACTGGCGCGGCCATCTCCGTCCCTCGTCTCTCCAATGAAGTCATCTCCACCCGTGCCTACAAGGACATGATCCAGGTACGGTATTCATTATACGATAGTCGATGTACGGTAGTTGGTGTACGGTAGTCCACGTGCAATCGATGATTGTAGGAGTACTGTGAGGAGACGGCGGCCATCGTGAAGGGCTATGAGGAGCTCTCTGAGTTGGGCAGAAAGTTCTGCATCGAGGTAAGGGAGCAGTCTACAGTATCCCCCTCATCCTACAGTACCCCAAGGTATGGATGGATACGGTATTTATCGATTGATTTTCAGCTGGTGAAGGAGCACGCGGCCATCGGCGGAGGACGCGCAAAGGTGCAGCAGTTGTCTCCACAGATGGAGGCAATTGTCAAGGACTTCAAGTAAGTACGCTAGATTACGGTAGCTATCGATATTCAACTACAGTACCTGGTTACGGTAGCTAACCTATTACGGTACCCACTAATTGATTACTGGCTGATTTCTGCACTTTGCAGGAGCAAGGGAAACAGCCATCTCAAGGCTGTTCGTGCCTGGGAGAAGTCGTGCCGGGCACTCCCTAGCTGTTAAGGTTAGTACGGTATTACCGTAGGAAGGGCTATCGACAACTGGCTAATTACGGTACCGGTCAATCGATAATCGATAGTCCAGGAAGCTACGATAGGCTCTAGGAATCAGGAAATTGCAAACTGGTAGTTTGCTGTTTCAGACAGGTGCTCTCTCCATTTCGCGCGCTCTCTCGCCGGTCAGACAGTGCGAGAGAGCACGTGATCTGGAGAGAGTCAGACAGTCTTTCTAACTGCTTCCTTCTTGCAGTTGGGAAGGACGCACGCGGGGTGTTGGTCGGGGGTTGGAGCTAGAGTGAAACGAGTGCAAGGGGACCTCCCTACACTTGGTTTGTGTGACCACTCACTGCTCCTCCTCTCCCAATGACCACCCCCTTCCATCTATCGTGCAATGCCCCTCGTCTCTCCGTCTCTCGTCTCATCGATCCGTCTGCTGCCTCTCACCGTCTTGCCCCTTCCCCTTCTCAATTTGATCTCAATATTGTGTCATACTGGTCAGTCAGTCCCCTTTCTAACCTACCGTAGTCGTTACCGTACCTACCGCAATCACTCTAGCTGTCTGCACTCTCTCACTTTCGCATGATCTCTCTCCTAATCTGTTCCAATTACAGTTCTCTGCGGGTCCGACCATCTGTCGCCGCGCTGCCAATCTACAGGCAGATTATCGTTTCTCGATATTATTATAAGGTGAGACTCCTCCCCCCTCGTCCAGACCATTATAGACTACCGTATCTCAATCAATCAATGACCCACTACAGTATCTCGATCACTCATGATCTCTTTCTCTCTGACTGTCTGGACCCTCTCCTATCCCCGTTATCTCTCACCACCAATTCTCTCCATTGCAGTATCATTTCAATCTCTCACGCCGACCATTCGTCCGCTGTATTTGTGTTGCCGATGTATATCCGGCCGATTCATTCCTTCTCTCTGTAGTAACAAAGGTGAGACTCCGCCCCCTTCCCTGACCATTCTGGGCTACCGTATGTCAATCGATTAATGACCTGATACAGTACCTTGATCACTCATGATCTCTTTCTCTCTGACTGTCTGGATCCTCTCCTATCCCCGTTATCTCTCACCACCAATTCTCTCCATTGCAGTATCATTTCAATCTCTCACGCCGACCATTCGTCCGCTGTATTTGTGTAGCCGATGTATATCCGGCCGATTCATTCCTTCTCTCTGTAGTAACAAAGGTGAGACTCCGCCCCCTTCCCTGACCATTCTGGGCTACCGTATGTCAATCGATTAATGACCTGATACAGTACCTTGATCACTCATGATCTCTTTCTCTCTGACTGTCTGGATCCTCTCCTATCCCCGTTATCTCTCACCACCAATTCTCTCCATTGCAGTATCATTTCAATCTCTCACGCCGACCATTCGTCCGCTGTATTTGTGTTGCCGATGTATATCCGGCCGATTCATTCCTTCTCTCTGTAGTAACAAAGGTGAGACTCCGCCCCCTTCCCTGACCATTCTGGGCTACCGTATGTCAATCGATTAATGACCTGCTACAGTACCTTGATCACTCATGATCTCTTTCTCTCTGACTGTCTGGATCCTCTCCTATCCCCGTTATCTCTCACCACCAATTCTCTCCATTGCAGTATCATTTCAATCTCTCACGCCGACCATTCGTCCGCTGTATTTGTGTAGCCGATGTATATCCGGCCGATTCATTCCTTCTCTCTGTAGTAACAAAGGTGAGACTCCGCCCCCTTCCCTGACCATTCTGGGCTACCGTATGTCAATCGATTAATGACCTGATACAGTACCTTGATCACTCATGATCTCTTTCTCTCTGACTGTCTGGATCCTCTCCTATCCCCGTTATCTCTCACCACCAATTCTCTCCATTGCAGTATCATTTCAATCTCTCACGCCGACCATTCGTCCGCTGTATTTGTGTTGCCGATGTATATCCGGCCGATTCATTCCTTCTCTCTGTAGTAACAAAGGTGAGACTCCGCCCCCTTCCCTGACCATTCTGGGCTACCGTATGTCAATCGATTAATGACCTGCTACAGTACCTTGATCACTCATGATCTCTTTCTCTCTGACTGTCTGGATCCTCTCCTATCCCCGTTATCTCTCACCACCAATTCTCTCCACTGCAACCTGTTGTAACGCCCAATTGCAGTTCCATCGGCTCTGTCGCCATTATTATATCTATCTATCGATATCTTCTTTCTATTCTACCGTAGTTCTTCCCAGCCAAGGTGAGCCCCTTTCCACTACCGTATCCCACTTGCTCTATTGATTATCAGCTTCGATCAATCTCTAGCCGATCCCTTTCATTGTCTGGACCCTCTCACATGCACACGATCTCTCACCGCCAACACTTCTCATTGCAGAGCTGTTCTTTCTTTCTGGTCGACTCGCCATATTATCTACTACTCTCCTTCACATATCGCCCTATTCTATTATTATCTAATTCGTGTAAGGTGAGTCCTCGTTCCAAGCATTCCTCTTCACTATTGATCTCCCTCTACAGTATCCTCCAATTCAGAGCGCGAGTATTCATTCATAAGTCCATCTACCTACCGTACTCCCGATATCATCTAGATGCATATTTTCTCCATATCGTGCCCCTCAGGTAACCCTCCCTTTCATATCACTCTAGAAAATCAATACTAAATGGGAGATCATTGGGCAGTCCAAGTGATGATGAAAATCGAAAATGCCATACCCGATTCGTCCTCCTCCTTCTCCAGAGCATCCGTGTAGTCAAGAGAGGGCCGGAGGGGAAATGGGAGCTGAGAACAATTATTCATTTATCTATTGCAGCATCTACCGTATCTGTCAACATTTTCTATTCTTCTTCGCTATTGAATATCGTGCTACTTTCTCATCTCCTATTTCTCTAGTGTTGTCATCGGTAAGTCTTCCCTTTCAATAACTGAATCTATCATCTAAAAACCTTGACGAAAATTCACCCATGAAACACAAAAGTGGATAGAACTACCGTTAGCTAGTGGCACAATTGACTAGTTTATAAATGAAATAAAGCCTGAATTATGTGGCCGTCGGCCCTGCTGAGATGGGATGAGAATGGAGAGAAGAGAAGAGAAGAAGAGCGGGATGGATATGAAATTATCAATGTATCTATTACAGTATCTACTCTTCCTCTGCAGTATCTTCAGTACCCACTTCGACTATCGTATCTACCGTCTATTTGTGATTCATCTCTTCTTTTGTTATGCTCAGTCTATTTGGTAAGTCTGCCTTTTGTATCCTCTAGTAAAACCTTGACGAAAATGTCTCTCACGAAATACCAAAGTGGAGACAACTACCGTCAGCTAGAGAAACAAATATTGGGTGAAATATAAATAAAAAAAATAAGCCTGAATGATTCCGGTCGGTGCTGATCGTTGAGATGAAAACGAAGAGAAGAGAAGGCCCACGATGGATCTGTAATTATCGATTTATTGATTGATGGACTGATTACAGTATGTGTACCTCCCGTTGTGCCCGCAAGCCTCAGTTGTGTGACATCGTAATTCTACTCATCAACGGCTGCGCGTGTTGTGTGCGAGCTAAAGGTGAGCTAATCTATCTCATTTTCAATATTGAACCCCCTTCTTCAATTCAGTTGGATTACGGTAGCAATAATCTCATCTGATTATTTGTATTAACGGCTAGTAATTGCAGACAAAGGCCCCCCGTGTCTCTAAAGGGGGGATGACAGAGGACGCCACGACTTTGTTTAAAGGACAACCGGGCGATTTTACACTTTTTCAAAAAGTGAATTTCAAGATGGAATCTCTCTCTTGATCATTCTCGAAACGGGTGAGCCATTCCCATAATTATCAAAGAATTACGAAACCCTAATCAGCATGGTAGATAGTGCACATCAACCCTGATCGAGTGAAACTCCGAGTTCACTAGTTTATTCTCTACTTTCAGCTCCTCCTCCAGTGAACAACCTGAACCGCGGCGGGTTGGAAAACTGAAGATACGGAATAGGAGAGTGGACGTATTGGATTGGAGAGAGAAAGAGAAGTGAGTGAGGGAGATAATAGAATAGGAGGGGAGGGGAGCACTAGGCGAATTCGCGATTCAAGCTAGACAATTTCACGAAATCAAATACCTCAATTTATCTGCTCCTTCCATCGCCACTGGAGTACCAGCGAGCCTGCAAAGTAGGATAATTAGTTGAGAAAATGATGATGAGAAAAGGATGAAACACAATTGTGACTGGTGCTAAATGTATTTTTCTTCAGAAATGGATTGGAAGGAATCACCGGGGAAGCTGGAATCACCTCAGTACCCGAAGCCGTACCCGACGTGACAAAGGGATCCCGGGGAAGCAGGCCTAGCCTTCAGTACCCGATGCCGGGGAAGCAGGCATTTGCCTTCAGTACCAGATGAAAGAAGGAGAGGATTGGAGAAGGGAGACCGGATCACTCCCACACCTCCGACACCTCGAGCTACCGTACCGCTAGCGACAGTGAAGAAAGGCCCCTTTTCTATCACCAATTCGATTCTCCGAGGTGAGCATTATCGATTACGACAGCTACAGTATCCCTTTCATAATCGAATCAATAACACCAATGAGTTCCGAATACTATACGTGGAAGATTGCTCTTTTAGCGGAAACAAATAATTAAAGAGGTAAATTGCAGTGTGTCCCTCCGACAGTGCGAGTATTTCGAGTCTGGTTGGGCGTCGATTGTCGCAGTTCCCCCCATCGGAAGCGCCAGTGCTGGGCTTTATGCCGTTTGTTTCCGGTAAGTATCCATTCATACGATAGCTACAGTATTCATTGATCAAACCGAGTAAGCGCATTTGTGGGTTTAGACTCAGATTCTCATGTCTAGTGCAGTACCTACAGCTCAAATAAGCGGATGAATCAAACAATCAGTGACTGAAAATTAGTCATTTTTCTTTACCTGATGTAGAGACGAGTAGCCGATTGATAGAGGTAAGTAACCATCAACTACCACTTTCGATCGAATGTGAAACGGAAAAGAGACGGGTTAAAAATTTACCGCTCCCACAGGGCTAGTATAAAAAGGGGGGGGGGGGTGTAGAGACTATATCTAGAAATGGGATACGAATTCTTAGTGGATCATAATTAGTGATGATACCTGAGTAGAGACGAGTAGTTACAAATCCCTCCTTTCTCCTCTTCACTCTTCATCCCTCCGAGAGAGCACGTGAAATGAAGAGAGGAGTCCCTCTCGACCGGAAGAGAAGAGGAGAGGGCTGAAAATAAATATTTATTAATTTCAGTGTCTCCTGCGTGATGTGTGTGGTCCAGCCCATGTCGGGGGAAGCCTTCCGTGTGTGTACGGTCAAGGTTAGTTAATCGATTTTGGTATCTCATAAACTAGGTATTTGATACCAGGAACACCCTGATCAACAACAAAAACCTACTTTCACTCGGCATTAAAATTCCCTGGCTTCGAAGGACCATCAAATAGTGTGATAAGTTAAGGCGCCCGCATGTGGCTTCCATCTGCCCACCTTCACCACCCACCGTATCTACCGTACACTACTACACCTACAGTATCAATGGCATGGACTAAGGGAGTGGATCTGGGAATGAAAGGTGAAATACTCTGCCATTCCAGAAAGAAACAAAATATCATATTATATTTGGCAGAAAACGAATGTTTCGATAATAGAAACAGCGTGGAACACTAAACTAACTGGAAAATTTCTCAATTTTGCAATTATTTAGCGATGAATAACTAGTAATTATGGCATACCTCATGGTCGCTCCATCGTAGAGAGAAGAGGGAAGCGAAGGGAGGAGATGACGGGCCTAGAAATAATAATTACCCATTGCATCTATTCAAGGAGCTACTAGAAGAGCCCATCGAACTACCGTACCCTCTACACTCGCTGCCTCTATCACGATGGATCGAGAAGTGGCCCGTCGGCCTACCGTACCCCTGCTCCTCCCAATGTCACGAGAAGGGACCAGAACGACGGAATGTGAAAAAGAGGTGAGAAACTGATTGGGAAATAACAATAGCCTAGATCAGATAGAAAATTGAGAATTACAACCCATTGTTTATATGTTTCACAGCCAAGTATTAGGAAAAACAATGTGTAGGAAGCGGAAAAGCTGCCCCACAATCCCACATAAACCCCCGGTAGATAGATAGTAGATACAGTAATTCCGGTGGATGGTTAAACACGGATGAATAGGGGAATGGAAACTAATTATTGATTTATTTATTCAGAGAAATGCTGCCGACTCCACCCCAGCTACTCCCGCGAGCTCCAGTTGAGAGGGCAACAGCGCCAATGGATGATCCGTAAGCGCCATGGGCGTTACGCCGATTGAAAGAGGTAAGTATGAATGAATATCCTCAAACGATGAGACGGGTTTACTTCTCACTCACGCACTGTATAATACCGGGAGCTGCCGTAATGCTGATGCTACCGTACCTAAGAAGAGACGAGTAGTTGCTTGTTCCTCATTCTTCATTAGTCATCTCTCCGAGAGAGTACGCGAAATGAAGAGAGGAGTCCTTCTCGACCAGAAGAGAAGAGGAGAGGACTGAAAATAAATATTATTAATTTCAGAGTACCCCCGAGTGACGACGAGTGGCTCAGCCCATGTCCGGGGAAGCCTTCAGCGTATGGGCTGTCAAGGTTAGTTACTCAATTTTGGTATCTCATTAACATTGTATTTGATACCAGGAACACCCTGGTCAACAAAAAAAAATCCTACTTTCACTCGGGCTTTAAAATTCCCTGACTTCGAAGAACCGTCAAATAGTGTACTAATCTCTGGTTCAGGCGCCGGCATGTGGCTTCCATCAGCCCACCCCACTACCGTACCTCCTACCTACCGTACCTACAGTATCAATCCTGCGGGCATTTCGCAGTCTTCCTTTGTGTGCCCATCTACGGCTGCGTTTTTCGAGTACTGTATCTAAGGTGAGCTAATCTATCTAAATTTCAAATAATGAACTTTCCCCAATTTTTCTTCACTTATTGGAAATCTATTGATGCATGAAACACCATAGCAAAGACTATCCTATTTAGACCATTATCGTATTCTATCATGAAACGTAAAAGTAGAGGCTCCGTTAGCGAGAGAAAAGTGCTTATTCTATATTTTCCAGTTCATCCGTTCCCTTGCCTTCTGTACGCCAGCCCCAGTATGGGTGCTCTTCACCGTGTTTCTCTTTTGTATCGCCAATTCGAGTATGGGAGCGAGTCGCGAGGTGGGCATTATCGATTACGGTAACTACAGTATCCCGTTCCAAATCGAGCTAATGGCACTAATATGCTTTCATTATTATACCTGGAAGATCGCCGATTCAATGCAAACAAAATAATCAAATAGGTAAATTGCAGTTTTGTTCTACCGCCATTCGAGTCGTCTGTGCCTCATTCGCCATTGTTTCCTCATCAGAAGCGCCAGGGCTTTAAGCCGTTTGTTGAGGTGAGTATCCCTTGATACGGTAGCTACAGTATTCATTCATCAAACCGAGTATTTGTGGGTTCAGACACGGAGTACCCCCAATCTATTGTAGTATCTACAGCTCAAAAAAACAGATGAAATGTACAGTGCAGAATAGGATATCTAACAATAAGTGATTCATAATTAGTGATTCTTTTCGTACCTGAGTAGAGACGAGTAATCACGAATTCCTCCTCTCTTCTCTATCAGTCGCTTCCCTTCCGAGAAAAAAAAATTTACATTGCAGTTATCTACCGGACCAGTTACTGATCGACTGGACGTTTCCCCCGATGGACCCTTCCTTCCTTCCGTAGGCGCCAAGGGCGTTTCGCCGATTGATAGAGGTAAGTAACCATCAACTACTACTTTCGATCGAATGTGAAACGGTAAAGAGGCGGGTTAAAGATTTATTGCTCACCCAGGGCTAGTATAAAAAGGGAGGGGGGATGTAGAGACTATATCTAGAAATGGGATACGAATTCTTAGTGGATCATAATTAGTGATGATACCTGAGTAGAGACGAGTAGTTACGAATCCCTCCTTTCTCCTCTTCACTCTTCATCCCTCCGAGAGAGCACACGAAATGAAGAGAGGAGTCCCTCTCGACCGGAAGAGAAGAGGAGAGGGCTGGAAATAAATATTTATTAATTTCAGTTTCTCCTGCGTGATGTGTGGTCCAGCGCATGTCCGGGGAAGTCTTCCACGTTTGGGTGGTCAAGGTCAGTTATGAGTGCTGTTCAGGAAAAAGGGAATACTCCTTCGAGAAACAACTTGTTTGTAGCAAATAACAGCTGGGTATCGGATCAAAAAGTGCCTATTTTCACCCGACATACAATTCCTTAGCTTCGAAGGGCCGTAAAAGAGTGCACTAATCTATGGTTCAGACGCCGGCATGCGCTTCCATCAGTCCTCCGTCACAACAACCGTCCCTGCCCATCTACCGTAATCTACAGTACACATACAGTACCTCCCCATGGACTGAGGAAGAGAATCTATGAATGAAAAGTGAGATGCTCCGCCATTCCAGAAAGAAACGTAAATAGCCTAGATCTAAATCGTGTGAATGTTTGTCGAAAAAATTATTTCGATAATTGAAACGGCGTGGAACACCAATCTAACTGCCTCCGAATTGCGAAATATGCCCTATTTTCTAAATATTTAGTGATGAATACACAGAAAAAATGACATACATCCAGTTTGCTCCCTGAGAGAGATCGAACTCCTAATATTCTTCTTTCTCCCTCTGATCGACGAGAGAGCACGGGAAATGAAGAGACCGAGAAAGACGATAACTGAAATTAAATATTTATAATTCACAGATACTTCGAGACCGCTACCGTTCTCACGGAGGACTACCATGATCAAGAGAGATCATCGAGGAATACGAGCATCAAGGGATTATGAGTTGAAGTGGGTTACAGTTTCACAGAACATTTATAGAATTCGAAAATATTTCTAATTGACGGGGTGATTTTGCAATATTGTTCGAACCGTTAGATTCATTGAGTGCGTATTTTTGGAAAATACAACCAGCATGAAACACAATAACGTCTTTAAAATCGGAATCAGCCAGTCTTCATTTTATAAAAATAAATAAATAAATTTGGCATTGCAGTTGTCTACCCCGCCAGTTACTGATCGACTGGCCGGTTCCCCTGATGGACCCTTCCTTCCTTCCTTCCGTTAGCGCCAAGGGCGTTTCGCCGATTGATAGAGGTAAGTAACCATCAACTACTACTTTCGATCGAATGTGAAACGGTAAAGAGGCGGGTTAAAGATTTATTGCTCACCCAGGGCTTGTATAAAAAGAAGGGAAATGTAGAGACTCTGGCTAACAATTGGATACGATTTCTTAGTGGTTCATAATTAGTGATCCTGGCGAACCCGAATAGAGACGAGTAGTTGCTTGTTCCTCCTTCTTCATTAGTCATCCCTCCGAGAGAGCACGCAAAATGAGGAGAGTCCCTCTCGACCGGAAGAGAAGAGAAGAGGACTGGAAATATGAATTAATTTAATTCAGAGTGTATTGTTAGGAGGGCCGTAAAATAAGTGTGCTAATTACTGATTCAGGTGCCGGCATGCTGCATCCACCCGCCCACCGTCTAATCTACCGTACTCCACCACCACACCACCTTCACCTACAGGACAACTTCCGTATCCGCAAGAAACGGAGCCAAGGATGGAGAAAATGGAGATGCGAATATTGGGTGAGAAAGTCCGCCATTGCAGACTAATTAGTGGTGAGTAATTAATGATGAAACGGCACCTGAGATATAGCCGAATCTCTCATCTCATTTCTCCTTTTCCGCTCTGATCGACGAGAGAGCACGGGGAGCGAAGAGAGCGAGATAGACGACAACTGAAATTGAATATTTATTATTCACAGATTGATGGAAGCTCCGTACCGCAAGAGGCGCTACCGTACCCCCACGAGGCTACCGCTACCGTGCAGTGAATAGGGAGGGAAGCGATCAGGGAAATACAAGGTGAGCAAGTGTGTTCTGAGCTATGCCAAGAAAACGAGAAACACATTCCATATTCCAATTGAAAAATCATTTAAACATTACAAAAACCTATCAGCGCATTGAAACGGTAAAAAAGAATATTTTAAATTGATGAATAATTGGGAATGTGATGGTACCTGATTGGACGAATTCCCTTGCAACGAGAGATTGTGCTGATCGAAGTCGATAGATGACGAGATAGACGAGATGGAGATGGGATTGGAAAGTATTCATTAGAGTTCGAAATACGAGTAATCGACTCTTCATTCCTCGTACTCTCTCATCAGTTTGAAAGACTAGAGAGCACGCGGAATGAACAGGCGATTACCCGTATTTCGAACTCTAGTAGTCATTATTGATTCCCCTCCCCCCACCCACCACATTGATTCCCCTCCCCCACCGCGTTTAGAGCTCGGGAAATGATACCGCCGTCTCTTCATTTGGCACACTCTCTCTCTCGTCGGCCGATCGGGCGAGAGAGTGTGCAAAATGAAGAGACGGCGGTATCATATCCCGAGCTCTACTGTCTTACCTGCAATGAAGAGTAGGTCTTGGCGCCCTCGGCACAGGCGCCCTCCGACCGGGACTGAACCTCATGGCGTCAACTCATCCAATATCCCTCATAATACGGACTGGGACTGAACCACAGCGTCTTTGAAGCATCTGAATCCCAGGCCAGCTAAGGGGACCCCCCGGGGCGCTACGACCATCAAATATTGACCCTTTCCCCCATCGAATTCGATCCGTAAACAAGTAAAAGGTCGCCGGCCTGGTTAGACTCAAAGTTGAAAAAACTTGGCGCCAATCAGCATTTCAACCTCTCCGCCTCGGCGGCGAGCCGCTCAGGTCAATCAACCCTTAATGAGACGTCGACACATGGAGGGACAGTACTCATCATGTGGAGGAAGACAATTGTAGACCGCCAAGTAGAATAGAAGATCGACATACTGAATGAATGAAATACGAATGGAATCACTTATATACGAGAGTTCAAGGATCATAATACGATAACTTATAAAAAAAATGTGAAAAAAGCAACCCAAGAGGATCGCCGATAAAATGGTAAAACACACAGAACATTTGTTCAAATTGAAAATAAATATTTTAGGTCTCAAAATATTTATATGAGCATTGCAAGGGTATAAAAATGAATAAATCGTAAGAGTGAGTAATTAATGATAAAACGGTACCTGAATAAAGGCGAATTCCTTCTCTTCTTTCTTTTCTCGCTCTGACCGACGAGAGAGCACGGAGAATGAAGAGACCAAGGGAGACGATAACTGAAAATTAATATTGATTTTTCACAGACACTTCGAGACTACCG
Organism: Pristionchus exspectatus; assembly: GCA_911812115.1. Lineage (NCBI taxonomy): Eukaryota > Metazoa > Nematoda > Chromadorea > Rhabditida > Neodiplogasteridae > Pristionchus > Pristionchus exspectatus. Next base: position 11,262,587 of record OU461584.1, on the reverse strand, counting down.
TACTTCCCGAGCTCTACCGCACCACAAGAGATTGAAGGAAGGAGAAGAGATTCGAGGAAAGAAGGAGAGATCAGGTGGGTCAAAGTTTCACACCACATTAATAGGATTGGGAAAAATAGGCTATTGAATTGACATTGCAAGACTACACTTTTCTTAGACTGACAATGAAAAAAGCTCAAGGAATTAGGTGAAAATAGATATGGATAGTGGGAGAACCAGGTGGACTATTGTTTCAATTTCAAGCGATTAAAAGTAGACTTGAAAAAGAGGAAAACTAACAATGAGTGGGAAATAACAATAGCCCAGATCAGATAGAAAATTGCGAATTTCCGCCCCTTGTTTATATGTTTCATATCCAAATAATAAAGAAAAAATGTGCAGTCCAACAGCTGCTCTTCAAAAATAAGCACTTCGTGATTTCATCGATTTTATCTAATTAATAATTTAATTAGTAAACATTGAATACCTCTTGCCGGCTCCATCATAGAGAGAAGGAGGAAGAGAAGGACGGGCAAGGCGGGCCTATAAATAATAATTACTCATTACAGATAATCAAGGCACTCGGAGACGAGTTCGACTATCGTATCCCAAGAGAGATGGATGAGTAGTCTCTTATGAAGAATACTTCCAATGGAGAGGAATAATAAAGAAGAAAGGACAAAATGGAGTGAAATCAAGTGAGTAGTGATAGTTAAAAGAGAATTTGATTGACTATCAATTACCTTTTTTCGTTTCAAATGGTTTCGGACATAAAAACAATGTGAAACATTAAACTAACTGCTTCCAAACTCGGATTTCTGCCCTATTATTCAATTAATTAGCGATGAATAATTAGTAATGATAACGTACCTCTTGTTCGCACCATCGTAGAGAGAAGAAGGAAGAGAAGAGAAGGGAAGAAGACAGAGGAGAGGAGATGGCGGGCCTATAAATAATGATTACTCGTTTCAGTCAATCCAATGCGATCCAAGATTCGCCCTCCCTTCTACCGTAACCCGCACGAGATGGATCGATTGGACCCTTATCCCGTCCATTCCAAGAAAAGAAGGAGTGGTCATAAGGAGAAGGAGACAGTGAGATAAATCAGGTGAGGAGTAGATGGAATTGGGAATATTGAGGTCTTCTGAGTGATGGAACTATTTCCATTTACAAAGAGTTAACATTTCAACGTGAGCATAAATCCTGGAAACCTCTCGAAAAAACGTTGTGTGAAAAAACGTTGAAATAATGAAAATATTTGCAGAACTAGGAAGAAAGAATGGAGAAAAAATGAAGATAAAGAAAAAAAGAAGAGGAGAAAATTGATAAAATGAAGAAAAAAAAGAAAAGAAGAAAGGAAGGAAATGAAGAAGAAAGGAAGAAAATGAAGTAAGAGAATCAAAGGAACAAGAAGAGGAGAGAGAGAAAAAAAAGAAGAAAAAAAGAAAAAAAGAAGAGAAGAAAAAAAGAAGAAAGAAGAAAAAGAAAAAAAAAGAAGAAAAAAAAAGAAAACAAGAAGAGAAAAGAAGAGAAAAGACGAAACAAGGATATAATGAAAAAAGGAATAAGAAGAAATGCTCAGTGGAGAGGGAGTAATGAACACAACCATGGGTGAGTATAATCTACCGTATTTTCGTCTACCGTACTATGCTAGATTTGAGAGTCAAGAAATATTATTTTTATCGATTTCAGCTCACGATCGCACGAACTACCGTACTCCGCAACAACCGTACCAACAAGCAACAAGAACAAGAACGACTACAGCTAAAGAAGAAGACTTCTACTAGGCTGGCGGTAGGGAAGGGTGGTGAGGCCACACCCACTCTTTCCGATGGGTTTCGACCCGCCGTCAAGGTTTCCACACCTCTGATCCCTCCGGGGGGAGAAATGGACAGAGCAGATCGGCCTACTGGACCTGTTCGTGTGGGGTGGTATTCCGGTGGAAGGACCGAATGCCCATTAATCCCCACTTGGCCAACCGAGCCAACTCACCCGGAGTTAACCCGAAGGGACGGTAAATCGGTAGTCGAAAGACGAAAGGATAGTTCCTATTAATACCAAGGACCGCACACCTTCCCACTGTGGTCCGAGGCAAGCCAAGCCTATTGGAAACATTGGTAGTATTCTCGAGGTCAGTAGTACCGAGAGATGCGTCCCTTCACTCTAATGGAGGTCCTGAATCATCGGATTCATCCATGGTGAGCTAGTTTGTCATTCTACCATTTTGAATATTTCGGAAGTTGGGAAGGGTCATGTATCATTGATTGTATCGATTGCAGGCTCTACAGTAATCTACAACTACGCGGCTACCACCGATCCAAAGGAGCGATGCAAGGATGAATAAAACACTCGGTGAGCACATAGATTTTATAAATTGACGGCTATTGATTAGTTACCTGGGTGGTCCTCCTGTCTCCTTTCTCTCTCGCCGCCGAGAGATCACGCGAAAAGAAGAGACGGTCGTCTCTGCCAACGTAGACTGCAAAATACAGATTTATTAATTGCAGATGGTACCGTACTCGCTCGATAGTACCGTACCACAACCGGGTGGACCCCTCGAGTCTGAAGGAAATTGCGGACAAGAGGACGAGGGACTACAGTAAGAGCAAGGTGAGACAGAGTTCAAGGGGATAGGAATAAAAATGCACTCAAAGATAAGCGAAACCGCAATCAACTAGTTTCGAATGAGGGGGGCAATTACCACAGCAAAGTGAAGCAAAGATGACAATTTCAGGCACCGAGATGCCATCTACAGTGCCAAGCAAGAGCTACCGTCTTGTCATCGAGCGTACTCCTACAGTACTATCAGTACTCAAATCACGAGGTGATAATTTTGGAAGTTGGGATACCTGGACGGCCCTCTTGAGTTGTCGATCCATCAGAGAAGAGGAGAAGAGGAAGGAAGGGAGAGGGAGTGGGCGGAGTCTGGAAATAATTAATTACTCATTGTAGATCACGTGCGAGTACGAGAGACAAGAGGAATAAGGAGAATCCATGACGAATCGCCCCCATTCCGAATCAGGTACGTTATTGCATACATAAACCATCCAGAAATTGATAATCATAAACTGGTTTCTATTACACCATCTCCTTTTTCGGACTGTTTCTAGCAAATCAAATGGATAATTTCAGAGCCTTCGGAAGCGGAAGCGAGACAAAGGCCACTGCTCAATCATCAAAGCAGTACAATGGACAAGTCAGTTTGAGGTGAGAAATCGATACCGTACCTTGGCTACCGTATCCCTTCTAGCTGGTAGATGACGGGCCATCGGGCGGCTGGAAATAAAAACATTACAGTGAGAGCTGAAGCAACTACAATATGCCATAGCTCCATCGACAACATCTCTCTTCCCTCCCACACATTGAGGAATAGGGAGCAAGAGGAGACGAATGCAACAATCTAGTGAGTGAATGAATCATGTTAAGAATTGAATTGATCATTGGTTTTGGCTCGAATAGGAACATTATCTTCAGATGATAATTAAATTACTATTTTCAGAAAGGACTCAAGCTGCAAACGCCTTCTCTAATAGAGGATCATTCCCGGATCACCAATAACGGGAAATCAATGAAGACACAATTAGAGGTGAGTACCGTACCTTGACTATCGTACTCCTATCCCTTCGATGTCGTAGCCTCTTCGTAGTACCGATGAAGGGACTGAGAAATTACATTAGCATGTCAGGAATAAAATAAGTGGAAAACGAGAGGGATAATTACAGATCGAACGCGAAGGGAGAAGTTAAAAGATGATGAAAGAAGTGAAAGGAAGAAACGAAGAATGGGAAAAATCATCTACAGCAAGAACACTCTTCATTGAAGAACGATAAGAGGAGAAGAAAAGCAAGAGGAAAGAGCGGATTAGAGGTACACAAGCCATCCCTTCAGCTTAGAAATGGTTCCCAATTCCCCATTCCCTTTTTTCTCCTCGTATACTCTTCTTTTCCGTTTCTAATCAAACGAACCCCGTCCCCCCACCGCATTCTTACACTTATATTTTAGTTAGGAATGGCAAAGACCCCATTTCAATTTTCTTTTCGCCTTTTTAGTCTTGCCCCCCCCCCTACTCTACTTCGCTTTCTCCTAGCATTTCATTGCCTCATATTTCGAGACTAGTTGAAAAGCCTGGCAAAAAAAAATTAAAAAAATAAAAAAAACAATAAAATAAATAAATAAAAAAGCAGGCGGTCAAAAAAAGCAAAAAAAAAAGAAGATGAAACTACAACAGTCCGAAATTGTATTGTATTTTTCCCTTGTTTGAAAGGCGGATGATAGAAAGCGGAATGGGTCGCTGCTTTCTATCGCGAGGAAACGGTAATTCTTTTCCCGCTTACTCTTCACAATTTGTGCCCTCGGGGAAGCTTGCGGTGTGTATGGACTGCTCGCTCTTGATGCCATAACGGCTCTCCCCCATAAGGTGCACCGAACCTTTCCATCCCTCCGTTGGGTCGGTTAATCGGTAGTAGATTCAATCTACGAAGATGCCCGTCATAGGCATCCGTTACACTGCACGTTAATGGACAGCAGTTAACGTAGTCCAGAGGATCTCATCGCTTACACCGATTTGAACCTCAACCATCACCGAATATCTGTCGGTTCTTTCTTTCATCCTTGTGGACCCTCATCAAAACCAGAGCATTCCAAACACTTGCATTTGTCTCTTTTTTTTCGAAGTTTTCTTTTTGTTGTCGATTCATCTCTCCTGAGAGAGAGGAGAGAGTGGACTGTAAGTGAGAGGGTGAGAGAGAATCTTTCTTCTCGTACGAAGACAAGGGCGATTCTACAGTACTTCAAAGAGGCCATCGACTCAATCAGGTGAGTTTGTTCACCATAGAATCACTTTGTTCAGTCTCATATTCGTCTCCAATCGGGATCTCTGCTGCGCACTGGCCAACGGAGAAAGAAAATGCATGTTGCACCCTTTCATTATCGTCTTACTAGCGAGGGGGATCAACTATCGTCAGCAACTGTTTTATTCCACGTCCACTTTGAATATTCCTTATCAGCCAGAAATACAAGAAGAATCCACGTCATCCCAAGTCATCAACCATGAGATCCGTCCACTTCTATGTTCAATCCAAGTCCGTCATTAATAATAATATTATCACTAATTAATTTATTAATAATATTAATATTAATAATTATTATTATTATCCCCTCCCTTCATCATAAAAAAATACTAACTTCTTTAACATTTTTTTATATATTTAAAACCTTTTAACATCTACAACTATCACCCCCGCCCCTCTCACTAATAACAAATTACCATCCTTTCTAAAAAAAATAAGAAAAAATCTCTCCACCAAAAAAGCAAAAAAACTTTTAAAAACCTTTTTAATTAAAAAAAAGAAAAAACTTCTAAAAACCAAAAAATATTTTAAAAAAAAAAGCTTTCTCTTTATGTAGCATGGCATGTGCATGATTAATCCCCCTCTAACTAACCCCTCCCCTCCACCCTAGGTTTACTGGGTGGTCGTGGCCTGACCAGCCACGGCCATCATGGGCCCACTACCAAACCAAACCCCCCTTGGTCCCCCACCCTAAGTTTACGGGGTGGTCGTGGCCTGACCAGCCACGGCCATCATGGGCCCACTACCAAACCAAACCCCCCTTGGTCCCCCCCCCCCCCTAATCTCCCAACCCTCACAGGTTCGACGCCAGGCTGAGCCGGGGACCTACGTCACAAGAAAAATGATTAGCGTGAGTTTCACTTAATTCTAGTCCGATAGATTATTTCCATGATCATAATACTAAATTATTAATTTGCATGATCGTCGGGGCTATCTACTTGCAATCGACTCGATCAACGGGACAACTACATTGGGCAGGAGTGCAACCAAGCTGAGCTATTTTAATTTCCTTTTCATTGTTCCCAAATCGTAAATATTTCTTACAGTAGCCACACGCACAACCCAACACAGACAACGACGAAAAATGGAGAGAAAGAGAATGGCAAGGACACGGTACGGTAGATAGAGGGACATGGAAGTGATAGTATGGTAGAAAGTAAGAAAAGATACGGAATTAACGAATGGAAGAATAAATTCGAGGGTGCAATTTTGAAAATTCAGTCAACAAAATTTTGCGATCGCAGTCGGAATGGGGAAAAATAATATTAAAGTGACGAATCGACTCGCTCCAACGGATAGAAGGTAACAAATAAGAGAACAATATAGTGAATAATTAGAGGAGAGGTCGATCGATAATCAATAAATAATTACGGTAGGAATCATCGACGGGGGCTGAGCCAAGAGGCGAAATGGGCGAACGACACACACGATATGATAAACCGTAATAAGTTAGAGGGGATGAAATGAGAGAAACAGATGATAGGATAAAGAATATCAAATTAATCATTTTTTTTCCAGATCCATCGAGCCACGAAAGAAGAGCGAGAACATTTTTGGAGCTACTGAGTATGTTATTAAAAGCGGTTTGGACACATTGATTATCAGTACGCGCTAAAATATTGCGAAAACACTTTGCGTTATTAAATTTCAGCTCAAATAAGAACTTTTTGGAATGGCTCGGGCATGTGGAGAGACTAGTACAGATCGGACGGGTATTATGCAACGATTCCAAATCTGTTTTGAAATCAACAATTGTATAAGGTTTTGTGCTAAATATAGTGTGCTCTTCTTGTAAGTAAATCTAGCCACCTCTGATCTACCTCTGATCTACCTCGAGTCTCTCCTTCCCATCGATCCCTTTCCTTCTCTCCCGACGGACTTTACGACCGGCGAGAGACATGGGGAAAGGAAGAGAGTGCTGAGATGGGAAGGGAGGAGGAAGAGGGTCAATGGGAAGGAGAGACTCGAGGTAGATCAAAGGACAAGAGAAAAGATTGCACAATTTACTTACAATAAGAGAACACTATATTTAGAACGAAACCTTATGCCGACGCTCAATTTTTGATTTCAAAACAGATTTGGAAAAAATTGCGATGTTTGAGAACATTGAATTTTTTGAGCTATGCCTGACCTCTTCCGATTTTGCTCGATACTAACGCAAACGGCCTCATATACTAGTTTTCCATTGGTTAAAAATTAAAAAATAGGCGAAACAGCTGTAAACAGTAGTTATTTTTACCTCCCGGCAGTCATTAACTACACAACTAACCATTTACAGACGCTCCGAAACGAACGAGCAGTGACATGGCGAGAAGGGGCATGGAGACGATGGAAAAAAGATGAATGAACAATGTGAGTGCATGAAACACTTAAGAAGAAACGAAAATAGTAGAAAAAACGCTCGAGAAAATCGAGTGAGTTATTGCGAAATCGTCTAAATTTTACGCCACTCCATCAATACACTTACCGTAATCCATTGTTGCGCAAAATTTCGAAAACTTTGCTTTTGTTATTTTATTCCTTCTACATTAATTGCTAACTTCTTTGATTAACTTATTACTTCTATAATTACAGTTCTCTCAGCGAGTACTACTGGAACCCAGAAGAATTAATGAATAAGCTAGGGCCGAAAAATATATATATTTTTCCTATTCCAGTTTTCTTTCGACACTCTCCTCTTCACCGAATGAAATCAAACCCACTCGGACAAAGTGTTGAAGAGAGATGATCATCAGGTGGTTGACCAAACTTTAATGTTTTTAATTTCATTTTCTGAGTGGAATTTTCTGGTAGGGCCGCCGGAGGCTATCGCCAATTTTCGAATTGTGTTTCGAACTCTAATCGATAATTCGTCGGATTCAATCGATTACGGTATCTGATTATCGATTCATCCTTTCCTTTTGCAGTGTCCTTTCGACACTCTTCTCTTCTCGGATGAAATCAAACCCACTCGGACAAAGCATTGAAGAGAGATGATCACCAGGTGGTTGACCAAACTTTAATGTTTTTAATTTCATTTTCTGAGTGGAATTTTCTGGTAGAGCCGCCGGAGGCTATCGCCAATTTTCGAATTGTGTTTCGAACACTAATCGATAATTCGTCGGATTCAATCGACCTTGAGATTACGGTATCTGATTATCGATTCATCCTTTCCTTTTGCAGTGTCCTTTCGACACTCTTCTCTTCTCGGATGAAATCAAACACACTCGGACAAAGTGTTGAAGAGAGATGATCACCAGGTGGTTGACCAAACTTTAATGTTTTTAATTTCATTTTCTGAGTGGAATTTTCTGGTAGGGCCGCCGGAGGCTATCGCCAATTTTCGAATTGTGTTTCGAACTCTAATCGATAATTCGTCGGATTCAATCGACCTTGAGATTACGGTATCTGATTATCGATTCATCCTTTCCTTTTGCAGTGTCCTTTCGACACTCTTCTCTTCTCGGATGAAATCAAACCCACTCGGACAAAGCATTGAAGAGAGATGATCACCAGGTGGTTGACCAAACTTTAATGTTTTTAATTTCATTTTCTGAGTGGAATTTTCTGGTAGAGCCGCCGGAGGCTATCGCCAATTTTCGAATTGTGTTTCGAACACTAATCGATAATTCGTCGGATTCAATCGACCTTGAGATTACGGTATCTGATTATCGATTCATCCTTTCCTTTTGCAGTGTCCTTTCGACACTCTTCTCTTCTCGGATGAAATCAAACACACTCGGACAAAGTGTTGAAGAGAGATGATCACCAGGTGGTTGACCAAACTTTAATGTTTTTAATTTCATTTTCTGAGTGGAATTTTCTGGTAGAGCCGCCGGAGGCTATCGCCAATTTTCGAATTGTGTTTCGAACACTAATCGATAATTCGTCGGATTCAATCGACCTTGAGATTACGGTATCTGATTATCGATTCATCCTTTCCTTTTGCAGTGTCCTTTCGACACTCTTCTCTTCTCGGATGAAATCAAACACACTCGGACAAAGCGTTGAAGAGAGATGATCACCAGGTGGTTGACCAAACTTTAATGTTTTTAATTTCATTTTCTGAGTGGAATTTTCTGGTAGAGCCGCCGGAGGCTATCGCCAATTTTCGAATTGTGTTTCGAACACTAATCGATAATTCGTCGGATTCAATCGACCTTGAGATTACGGTATCTGATTATCGATTCATCCTTTCCTTTTGCAGTGTCCTTTCGACACTCTTCTCTTCTCGGATGAAATCAAACACACTCGGACAAAGTGTTGAAGAGAGATGATCACCAGGTGGTTGACCAAACTTTAATGTTTTTAATTTCATTTTCTGAGTGGAATTTTCTGGTAGGGCCGCCGGAGGCTATCGCCAATTTTCGAATTGTGTTTCGAACACTAATCGATAATTCGTCGGATTCAATCGACCTTCAGATTACGGTATCTGATTATCGATTCATCCTTTCCTTTTTGCAGTGTCCTTTCGACACTCTCCTCTTCACCGAATGAAATCAAACCCACTCGGACAAAGTGTTGAAGAGAGATGATCATCAGGTGGTTGACCAAACTTTAATGTTTTTAATTTCATTTTCTGAGTGGAATTTTCTGGTAGGGCCGCCGGAGGCTATCGCCAATTTTCGAATTGTGTTTCGAACTCTAATCGATAATTCGTCGGATTCAATCGACCTTGAGATTACGGTATCTGATTATCGATTCATCCTTTCCTTTTGCAGTGTCCTTTCGACACTCTTCTCTTCTCGGATGAAATCAAACCCACTCGGACAAAGCATTGAAGAGAGATGATCACCAGGTGGTTGACCAAACTTTAATGTTTTTAATTTCATTTTCCGAGTGGAATTTTCTGGTAGAGCCGCCGGAGGCTATCGCCAATTTTCGAATTGTGTTTCGAACACTAATCGATAATTCGTCGGATTCAATCGACCTTGAGATTACGGTATCTGATTATCGATTCATCATTTCCTTTTGCAGTGTCCTTTCGACACTCTTCTCTTCTCGGATGAAATCAAACACACTCGGACAAAGCGTTGAAGAGAGATGATCACCAGGTGGTTGACCAAACTTTAATGTTTTTAATTTCATTTTCTGAGTGGAATTTTCTGGTAGGGCCGCCGGAGGCTATCGCCAATTTTCGAATTGTGTTTCGAACACTAATCGATAATTCGTCGGATTCAATCGACCTTGAGATTACGGTATCTGATTATCGATTCATCCTTTCCTTTTGCAGTGTCCTTTCGACACTCTTCTCTTCTCGGATGAAATCAAACACACTCGGACAAAGTGTTGAAGAGAGATGATCACCAGGTGGTTGACCAAACTTTAATGTTTTTAATTTCATTTTCTGAGTGGAATTTTCTGGTAGAGCCGCCGGAGGCTATCGCCAATTTTCGAATTGTGTTTCGAACACTAATCGATAATTCGTCGGATTCAATCGACCTTGAGATTACGGTATCTGATTATCGATTCATCCTTTCCTTTTGCAGTGTCCTTTCAACACTCTTCTCTTCTCGGATGAAATCAAACACACTCGGACAAAGTGTTGAAGAGAGATGATCACCAGGTGGTTGACCAAACTTTAATGTTTTTAATTTCATTTTCTGAGTGGAATTTTCTGGTAGGGCCGCCGGAGGCTATCGCCAATTTTCGAATTGTGTTTCGAACACTAATCGATAATTCGTCGGATTCAATCGACCTTGAGATTACCGCATCTGATTATCGATTCATCCTTTCCTTTTGCAGTGTCCTTTCGACACTCTTCTCTTCTCGGATGAAATCAAACCCACTCGGACAAAGCGTTGAAGAGAGATGATCACCAGGTGGTTGACCAAACTTTAATGTTTTTAATTTCATTTTCTGAGTGGAATTTTCTGGTAGGGCCGCCGGAGGCTATCGCCAATTTTCGAATTGTGTTTCGAACACTAATCGATAATTCGTCGGATTCAATCGACCTTGAGATTACGGTATCTGATTATCGATTCATCCTTTCCTTTTGCAGTGTCCTTTCGACACTCTTCTCTTCTCGGATGAAATCAAACCCACTCGGACAAAGCGTTGAAGAGAGATGATCACCAGGTGGTTGACCAAACTTTAATGTTTTTAATTTCATTTTCTGAGTGGAATTTTCTGGTAGAGCCGCCGGAGGCTATCGCCAATTTTCGAATTGTGTTTCGAACACTAATCGATAATTCGTCGGATTCAATCGACCTTGAGATTACGGTATCTGATTATCGATTCATCCTTTCCTTTTGCAGTGTCCTTTCGACACTCTTCTCTTCTCGGATGAAATCAAACACACTCGGACAAAGCGTTGAAGAGAGATGATCACCAGGTGGTTGACCAAACTTTAATGTTTTTAATTTCATTTTCTGAGTGGAATTTTCTGGTAGAGCCGCCGGAGGCTATCGCCAATTTTCGAATTGTGTTTCGAACACTAATCGATAATTCGTCGGATTCAATCGACCTTGAGATTACGGTATCTGATTATCGATTTATCCTTTCCTTTTGCAGTGTCCTTTCGACACTCTTCTCTTCTCGGATGAAATCAAACACACTCGGACAAAGTGTTGAAGAGAGATGATCACCAGGTGGTTGACCAAACTTTAATGTTTTTAATTTCATTTTCTGAGTGGAATTTTCTGGTAGGGCCGCCGGAGGCTATCGCCAATTTTCGAATTGTGTTTCGAACACTAATCGATAATTCGTCGGATTCAATCGACCTTGAGATTACGGTATCTGATTATCGATTCATCCTTTCCTTTTGCAGTGTCCTTTCGACACTCTTCTCTTCTCGGATGAAATCAAACCCACTCGGACAAAGCGTTGAAGAGAGATGATCACCAGGTGCTTGACCAAACTTTAATGTTTTTAATTTCATTTTCTGAGTGGAATTTTCGGGTAGAGCCGCCGGAGGCTATCGCCAATTTTTGAATTGTGTTTCGAACTCTAATCGATAATTCGTCGGATTCAATCGACCTTGAGATTCATTCATTCATTCATTCATTCATTATTTATTCCGTCAGAATAATGTACATAAGAAGTGCGAGAGAGTTGACCAGAGACGGATGTCCGTCGACGATGTCGATTCGGTTCTTGCGGCAGCAAGGGTAGGGGAATGGGGAGGGGGTGGGTGGAGATCAAAGATCAAGCCAAGATTTAATTTTGGAAACAGGGAAGAAGGAGGATGGTTGGGATGAGATGAATAGGCGGAAAGAGTCACTTTTAGAGAAAACTGTGGACGTGGGTAAAGAATTCCATATATTAATGGTTCGTGAAGCTACGGTAGAATGGGAACTAGGCGGTAGGAAAGGTAATGCGATTCGAAGGTTGTGAGAGTTACGGAGAGGACGAGAGAGGGGTGAATGGTAGAAAAGAGATGAAGTATCGAGGAGTGTTCTATTGTGCAAAATCGAATGAACAAACGATAAGTCAATCATGATCCTACGATTTTCAATCGTCATCATGTTTAAATCGATTAATCTCTGGCGATACGGTACGTGAGGGAGATTACAACGAGCATAGAGCCTACGTGTGAAATCACGCTGAACTTTTTCAACGCTCTTAGTCAGATCAACACTATGTACAGGGTTCCAAATAATAGACCCGTACTCTAGATGGGGTAAGATAAAGGTTGTGAATGATTTGGCGCAGATAGTAGGGGAGGTACTACGGAAGGATTTGAACAACAAGTTTACTTTTGAACGGGATTTCGAGATAAACTTATTAATATGCTCAGAAAATGAAAGTGAGGGGGTGAAAAATACGCCTAGATCTTTGACAAACAACTTCTTATCGGACGGGGGTACGAGGGGGATACTATTTATGTGATACTGCCTACGGGGGTTGTGACTACCGTAATGCATGACAGTACATTTGGTCTCGGATAAGCCAAGATTCCACATAAAAGACCAAGAAGAGATAACGTTAAGAGCAGATTGAAGGTCCTCAGAATAAACGGGGGCCTCAGCAAACAATTTAAGGTCATCGGCATAAACAGAATATCTAATTGACTTAGGGAAGTTAGAGGAAATGTCATTTATAAAGAGGATAAAAAGAAGTGGGCCTAAGCAAGAACCTTGTGGAACTCCTGAGATCATGGGGGAAGGAGGGGAATACGATGAATCTATGAAAACAGATTGAGTTCTGTTTGACAGGTAAGAACAAAACCAGGAGACGAGATGATCAGAGAGCCCTAATTCAGACAGTTAGTGCAGCAACAACCTGTGATCGATAGAATCAAAAGCTTTCTTGAAATCAATGTAAACTGTGTCAAAGGCAGACTTTCTATGAGCGATGCGCAAGTAATGAGAGTATGTTTCAGCTAGATTGGAAGAGGTGGATCTAGAGTTTCTGAAACCATATTGTTGCGGGTCAAACAGGTTGTTGCTATCCAAAAACAATGTAATCTCTCTGATCAGGATTTTTTCAAATACTTTACAGGTTGGTGAAGTAAGGGAAATAGGACGGAAATCTGACAACGAGTTACTAGGTTTCTTAGGGATAGGTTTGACGAGAGCCTGCTTCCAAAGTAAGGAGAGATTTGTTGAAAATAATAGCAAGAGGGGAGACAATTGACAATTTGCACTTTGATAAAACAATACTGGGGATTTGGTCAGGGGAAACGTTGATCTTAGGAGAGAGAGTGCGGAGTGCACACAGAATGACTGCATGAGAGATAACAGAAAGATCAAAGATCAAACTTGGGGACGGAAGGGAAAGGGGTGATTGTTGGGTCACAGAAAATGCAGACGAGAAAAACGAAGAGAAAGCAAAACATTTCTCATCATTAGTTAAGAGAACGGAACCTTTTGAGTCTATTAAACCCGAAGGGGTAGTTTTTGGTGTCTTTAGCCTATCATTACAAAGGGTGTAGAAAGCTTTGGGATTTCTAGAGGATACTATTTGGTTTTCTACGAAACAATGATAATTAAGAAGGGCTTTGTTAAATCGACTAGTCATGGAAATACATTGAACGCTATTTGGCGCCAGCCGGACTAGAGTTGCACATTTACCATAGAGAATCTTTAGTGTGCGGGGGTATCTAGAATGATGGGTAGGCTTGGACAAAGGAACAAACGCATCGAGCAGGTTATTAATGAATAGTACAAAATACTCGTATGCACTGTTTGTGTCAAGGGCACTAAGGGCAACGGTCCAGTCATGGTTAAAAATGTGATCATTGATCGAGTTCCAATTTGCATGTCTATACATGCGGGATGGGGAATGGAGGCGAGAGGGAGGGGGAGGGATACAAAGATCAAAGATCAGGGACACGTGGTCACTAAGTGGGACAGAAGGGGAAAGATTACACACAACTGCGGAGTTACAGAATACTAGATCTAAGCAACTGAGGAGGCGGGTGGGGAAAGTTACTAATTGAGATAGGTGATGGTCAGAGGCGAAATCAATAATATCCTCATTGGTTACGGTATCTGATTATCAATTCATCCTTTCCTTTTGCAGTGTCCTTTCGACACTCTTCTCTTCTCGGATGAAATCAAACCCAGACAAAGTGTTTCGCGGCTGTTGCTTTGCTAAAGTGCTCTAGCTTAGCATTACTCACAATAGCAACCACCGTCTCTTCATTTCGTATACTCTATCGAAACTTGAGAGGGCGTCTCTTGATTTCAAGCACTTCCTCGTTAGCTCAAGTGACTCGTTACATATATTTCACACCTCCAAACTGATTTCGTATACAGTAGAAGTGTGAACTATGGTACTCTCTAGGTACGGTATCCTCCTAACGCTCTTTGCCAGTCACGACATCCTCCTGTCGACATCCTCCTGTCGACATCCTCCTGTCGACATCCTCCTGTCGACATCCTCCTGTCGACATCCTCCTGTCGACATCCTCCTGTCGACATCCTCCTGTCGACATCCTCCTGTCGACATCCTCCTGTCGACATCCTCCTGTCGACATCCTCCTGTCGACATCCTCCTGTCGACATCCTCCTGTCGACATCCTCCTGTCGACATCCTCCTGTCGACATCCTCCTGTCGACATCCTCCTGTCGACATCCTCCTGTCGACATCCTCCTGTCGACATCCTCCTGTCGACATCCTCCTGTCGACATCCTCCTGTCGACATCCTCCTGTCGACATCCTCCTGTCGACATCCTCCTGTCGACATCCTCCTGTCGACATCCTCCTGTCGACATCCTCCTGTCGACATCCTCCTGTCGACATCCTCCTGTCGACATCCTCCTGTCGACATCCTCCTGTCGACATCCTCCTGTCGACATCCTCCTGTCGCCCTTCACTCCTACTGGACATCCTCTTTTCTTTTCACCTTTCCCATTGACTCCCTTCCTCTTCTCCCCTCATTCAACTCCTCTCTCTCTGTATTAGAATTGACGTTTAAGCGGTCATCTACTCGATTTCCATGCTCTCTCGTATGTCCGATAGACTTTGAAAAGTACATTTTCCTTTTTAAATTCCCGCTTCCATGATAAATACTGTTGTTGGTTTTGAGAAGTACTGTACTTTTTGGTTCATATCGACCGAGGTTTTCTGGAAAATTCTTATTTCGCAACATTTTCCTCGATTTAAATATTTCCTTTGTTTTCATTTCCCCCTTTTTTTTGGGGAGTGTTTTTCGCCATTTTGTTAATTAATAACTGCATTGTCTTAGTGGAGATTGTGTTTAGCTCCAATTTGCTTATAATTAGACTATTAATGAAATGGCATTAAGGCAAGATGACTTTCTTCACCAATGGAATCTTCACTCTCGATGGAGCGGTATGGCGATCGTATTTATTTTCGCTGATGATTTCTCCATTGCAGACTGCTACTCTCATGTTCACTGTATCGAACTTCTTGATCTACTTGCTCATGCTCACTTTTCCTCAGGTACTGATTAATTACTCTTTATTCAATTGATGGCTCGATCGCGATCGATCTTTCCTCCCCAATTACATGTTTTCAGACCGTGATCACTCACTTGTCTTTTGTTGTGATTCTGATCATCTATATCATCGGTCTTATTGCTGTTATCAGAAGGTACAAGCCTATTCTCAATGTCTGCTTCTGGATCAACGTATGTCGTTTCCCCCCTTTTGTCTTCTCATTATCCACATATTCAGACGGTTCTCTTCGCTCTCTTCTCTCTCTGGTGCATCATCGCGATTCCTTTCTATTTATGTGATCATAATACTCTCGCCTATATCATTGAGAAGTGGGGTTTCGCTGAGGATCATGGTAAGGTTAATTCTTAAAGTGTCGAAACTATTTTTGAATTGGTAAAATGTTACGTATTTTAGTCCTGACAACTTATGTCGCATATATGATGCCGTACTATATCATCGATCAAGTTGTTATCTGGTTCAGCCATTTCATCTATCTGTGTGCATTGAATGCTGCCAGAGCAGAATGTGCCAAGGTGAGACTCACGTCTCGTTTTTTTTTGTTCTTTCAGTTTATCTAACTGCGGCTGAACAGATTAGCTCAGTTTTGAAAATTCGTAATCGATACGCTTCTATGATTGGCGTCAGCTAATATATTGCATGACAGGACTCGGTTACTATTAACATGACTGGCCAGACGGTGAGAGTGTGAGCGGTCGAAGAATACTCGTTCAGTTATTTCTATTCTCGAAGCAAAAACACGTTTGTTTACTAATATCTCTTCTTTATATTTCTTAACAAACCATCTTATAAACCCAAACACAACTCATTCACCAGTCTAGGTAATGATATAACCCGATTGTAACTATGTGTACATAATTCCTTTGTTATTCTGACATAATTCGCATTTTTAAATCAGAAGATGTCGTTTGTTCAGTTTCTCCTTGTTCTTGATTTTATCAGAAGATGTGGTTTTGTTGCGAAACCAAATAAACTGTATTTAATATTCCCTGGTCCGTACACTAATAACATATTACTGCTGTATCTAGATTTATTTTGTTTCCGTTTTATATAATTTTAGTATGCAGAAAATATGCGTCTAGGAAATGGGTTTTTTGCGCAGTGTTTTTTTTCTCTGCCGATCGTTTTAAATTGGGAAGCAATATTTTGTGCATGAGCTACTCGACCTAATGGTCTATGGAGCCGTTTCGGGAATCAATTTTCTATCGTTTTGAAATAAATTATTTATCTATTTTATTGTTGCCTTAAACGCACATACTGCTGTAATATTACAAAAAAAATTCTAAACAATAAGCTCGATTTTCAGTGAACGTAACAGTTTGAGCAAATATGAGAATGGGAAATCGAGATATTTTGGTTGGTTATGAACATTATAGTTACTATCGACAATATTACCAGTCTAGTGAAGTAAGAGGAGTGCTGAAGATGTAATGATCACAACTATGAATTCATTTATTCGTGATCTATTTGCTGTTCTTCTTGCTGACTTGGAGGTTGTTTTAATGGGACTCAAGAGAGATCGACAGGCTGATGGAAGTTGATCAGAGATACCCAATTGAGAATATACTTGCTCGAAACTGGAAAAAATATCTATCGTGATTATTCAAGTCGAATGACAATAATCACGATCGGAACAGTTTTACTACCGTTTTATCTCACCTTCCAAATCCGATTTTAATGAACTTCATCATCATATCAGCCGAGTCTTCTCCACAATTTTCTCGAGTAATTGGTTCGATACACGATACCGTATTCCCCAGACTCCTGAAGAGACATTGAAGAATACTGTATCTCATCTTAATCGACTCACTCGCACAACGATTCGAATCGATGTCTTAGATGATGAGATTCCTTATTGAGTACGGTATTCGAGAATTCGGTCGACGCTTTTATCGACTCATTTATTTGACTGGAACATTTCGAAATCGCCTTCGGTTCGTGTCTAGAAAATAGATATTTACAATTGGGAATGAAGTAGAGAAATGCAACTCACAATGAGAGACAGGGAAGAGTGTGGAAGAACTCTGAAATAAATTCATTGTAACTGAATCATTTCCTTTTCATTGAATGGATTCCCTCTACCTGCTCATTGTATCTTCCCTTCTCCCTTCTCCCCTCACAGCGTTCTGACCCCCGTTGTTCTCTCCAGATAAGGGTGAACAATGGATGCAAATTTCGCGCCAAAATCCCGACACGAAAGAACTGCAATTTCCCGCTCGATTCAAATAACTGAGCGGGGAGAGCGGTCGCTCCTCCCGCTCAGGCCTTGCAGTTCGATTCATGCAAAGTGAGCGAGTAGATATGCAAAGTGCTCCCCCTTTTCTGTTGGAGGAGAATGCTGTGCCCTCTCCTTATCTCTCTCTGGACACATTTATTTCCCTTACTTGGCATGTCAGGAGAGAGAGAGACTAAGATTATAGACTAGTCATGAACAATGGGTCATTGATGCACCCATTAGGATAGATCATCCCTCAGTTGGTCTCAAGGGTGGAGAGGATGATACAAGGTAGATGTCGTCCCCTCTGAGATACCGGATGGAGTGTATTGACATCCAATCTCAAGTGGGACGAAGGGAGGTCAAGACTCGATTGAATTAGAAGGAAGGAAGTCGAGGATATTGAAGACAGCAAGTCATCTCCTCTTACCGTCAATTGTGCAGAGGAGGAGAGAGGGGGGAGTGGGTAGTACAGTGGATGGAGTGGAGAGAGACTAATTTGTTATGGCTATTCGATGGTCACTCCCTGTTCCTCCTCCCTCTCCTTCTCACAAGAAGCAAGTACCAATTTGTTGCTATTCTCTCTATCGGGAGAAGGGAGATTGAAGGATGGATAGACGAAGAATAATGATGTGCCATATCGGGAAGAGATCAGTGTTCCGAAGAATGAAGAAGAAGAAAGATGTAAGTAGGCCCCTCTCCCTCTGTTTCTCGTAACGTCTTTCTATGGGAAGATGAGTCAGAATCTCACGCGACGAAAGAATTGTCACATTCGATGAACGAACGAATGAGATATTCAAGTTTTCAGCAACCCTTGTGAAATGTAGGTGAGATGCAAAACAGTGTAGGACGAGTGGCGAAACCCCTTGCCCCATGGTCCTCTTTCTTCTCCTGACTTCTTCTTCTCCTTACTATCCCTTCTGACTACTCAACTAATCGACAGTGACAATGAAGAAGGAGGATAAAATGAGAGAAGAGTCCTCAGGAATACTAGGAAGAGAAAAGAGGAAAGAGATGGAAGAATGTGCAGGGTAATCTCTTCTAACAATAAGATATTTCCGATAATGTTGGTATATATCTCACCGTCTTTCTTCTCTATACAGATATATCGAATCCCTGCATAAGTGTGAATTCTTATCTTCTCTGCTTCTTTGTTTCCACTCTTTGAGCATGAATCCAAGCAACGATCGGCTTTCTCGAAAGATCTGAAAAATGAACATCGTTATCTATTTATGCTAAATAATATATTTTTTCCATTCCAATGTTTTTAGTCAATAATATGATCTAATACATAATTGGACAGATGAAGTATGGTCTATCGCTATTCTCACGTGCAATTCTCTCCCCCTCCACTACTCAATACTTCCGGCGACAGACCAGTCATTATTCACCTTACAACAAGACAACTCACTCGCATATTCCCTTGAAGCTCTCTTGTGTCATTTGACCATCTTTTGATCTATGGGAAGGATATGAGAGTTGCTCCATTTGATTATTCTGAAGATGAGATATCATTGATCTTTCATCTTTCCCTCATTCATACCTTCTGCATCATATTCACACAAGTCTCCACACAATCTTCATTGTTACCGAGGAAGTTTGAGACTGAAATACAAGTTTATTCATCAGTGAAAGTCAGGTGATAGACCCCCGTCATAACGTCCTTATCAAAGGAGGGATATAAAGCATATCTCATACACCTGATACTAGATATGAATTACTGTGTTAGTTGAAAATCAGTTTCAAAAATGTGATTTACAGGTGGGTCGACTTGTGCCCTTTAGCCCATTGTTTCACTCATTCTTCTCTCACTTTGAAGTATTTCACTCTTTCTCGACTTTACTCCCGTTCCCAGGCCCTTTTAGCATTATGACCTCCTCCCTCTCTCCGTCTTCTCTCCCCTCTCTCTCCTTCCCATTCTCTCTCTTCGTAATCGCACTTCACCTGCATATCTGATGTGTGAATGAGTCGAATAATGCATGGAGGTCCACTCTCATTTCACCCCCTATTCGGAACTCCCTTTTAGATGTCTCTTTTGTTTTCGACAGTGTGAGAAGTCATTGGGAGCGTTCCTCTCATTACATCATCCATTCAGACGGATATAATCAGAAGAGAGAAAGAAGGAACGATGATAGGGTGAAAGAAGGAAGGAGAGGTCTAGTCCCTTCCCAGTTGAATTGAGAGATCTCTCACCTCCAAGGATGAATAAATGGAGAAATGTGAAGATGGATAGAGAGATGCTCATACTTCAGACCATGATAGAGGAAGGAAAGAGATCTGAAAAGGAGGAAGGGAGAGGGAGGTCTCATAAAGGGATAAAATGTGTGAGAAGGATTACACGAATGGATGAGGAATGAGTCAGTTTCTGTCTAATTTCGAATGAAGATGAAGAGAGAACGGAGAGAGGGAAGAGAAGGACAAAAGAGATGAAGAAGAAGGAAGAAGAAGAAGAGGGAAGAAGAGAAGATCACGCAATCATTCGACAGAGGAAGAAAAAGAGAGATATGAAAGATAAAGAAGTAGAATGAACGAGGTAGATGACGATGAGATTCCTTCTGTCTTTCTTTCTCTCAACCAATTCACAAAGGGGGAGGAGTCAGTCCATCCCATAGGAAGAGTATGAAGAGAGAGAGAGAACAAGAGAAGAGTAGATCATCCAACTAATTTGAGGCCTTTCCGGAATGAATAACACACAAAAACAGAAGAAGGAGAAGAAGATTGGTGTGAGATGAGAGGAAATCTGGAGAGGGGAAGAATATGTTATTGTGGTGAAGAGAGAAATGAACTAACATCTCCCTCTATGCTCTTTTGTCACGAAGTTCCCCTCTCGAAAACTTTTGTTTCAGCACTTATGTTCTATTATTGTCAAAAAATACTGATGAATTATGAATGAACTAGATAATACTCAAAAGGGCTGACAATGAGTGAACAATTGGAATCAATTTCTGGATTTAATTAGTATTCGATCGTTTACGCCATAGTTTATTGATACGTTTCGGATGATCGAAAGACAATACAAAACGCAGTCAGTTTCTATCTTTGACGACAGCTGAGAAACGACAATCGAAAAGGGGCGGAGCTTGGATGAAAAAAGGGCGGAGTCTTCTTAGATAGGGAACAGATCAATTACTGTTTCACCATTCGGCTTCAATTCGATCAGAGGATAGGCCTGAATGAAGTCAGTTATTGATTGAGAATTAAGACTACCGGATACCTGATAGTAGCTTACGAGTTTCTCGATGGAATCGAATTGCATTGAAACTTCCTCAGAATTTTTCATTTCGACCTGAAAAAGAGAGAAATGAAGTGATTACATCATCATTTTCTCACATAGTACAGCGTCTTTCCATCATAACGAGAACGAGCAAGAATGGGGAAATGACTGAAAGAGATCAAATATCAAAAAGAAGAAGAGGGATACAAACATGTAGTTTCCACGAGAGGTTTTATAACAGATCATCAAATGAATATTCGAATCAAGTCCATCAAGAGTATTCGATCGAGGAAACTGAATGAAAGATCAAAGATCAATCGAGGAAACTGAATGAAAGATCAAATATCAATCGATTGGCTACCGTACCTTGTGGTACAATTTGAATGTTGATCTCTTTCTTGTTTCTCTTTCTGCTTTGTAAGCTGCCATTGCACCCAAATAGAGATCCTCTGCACATCCAATATCACTTCAAAGATAAAAGATCAATCCAAATTCATTCATTCTTCATCTCACTTCTGATTCTTCATTGTGTATTTCCTCTTCTTTCGTTCCTTTTTTTTCTCAACAGGTTCACTGTACGAAAGGACACTGAAATTATCGTATTCTTCAGTGATACAGTAATCCAATCGAGGATTACGGTATCTTCTATAGTACCTCTCATAGCTCGCATCCTTCTTATCTTCTCTTCTACTTGCTTTCGGATCGCGACCTCTTCTGATCTTTTCCTTTCTGCTCTTTTCTTTTCCGCGTGAGACCTGTCAATCGATTGATCAGTTATCGATTGTCGTAATTACCGTATACCTTCTGATCAGGACAGAACATGCTTCCTGGCACGACTTCATATCCATCATTCTGTGCGAGTTCACATCTGAAAAGAGTACAGTAACCAGGATACTGTAGAGTGAACATGGTACGGTATACGGTATCGATGAGGGTCGGGAGGGGAAGGGGGAGTCTGACCTCGCTCCGTGACAACAGCAGACGACCGCCTCTGTGAATGGCATAGGAAGAGAGTAAAGTGGAGGAGGGGAATGGGGGGGGGGGGAGGAGAGGGAGAGACGGAAATGCAAATGATGCAATTGTTCAAATAAAATATAATAAAATTTACAAATGAATGGGGAAAATTCATTGTTCTTCTTTGCTCTCAGTGAGCAGTTATTTTCTACGGTAAACGGAGTGATTTCAAAGTTTTGAAGAAAGTTTGGCCTTCGCTCGTTCATCTGTTCATTTTACTCGTAGGCTATCGTAGGCTACACTCGTGTTCATTTATGGATTGAAAGGAGGATACGAATTTGACTGCTCATGTGCATTTCAAACCAAATCCTTATCAATGTTATCATGTGTGACTAACACTAAGAGAGTGAGTAGAGAGACCAGGTTGATATTGCATTGATGGCCACACATGCAACGTTTCTTGCTGCTTTTTCTCCCTTTTAAACGTTTCACAGTAAATGGTTAAAATATTGTTTTGCACAATTTTATTTCATAATTAATTCTCGTCCGTGCATTTCATTCCCATATTGTATTTTATATTTTGTATTTTATGTGGACGAGTTTCCATATCTATCTCATTGTTTGCAGTAATTAGCATTCGTTTATCAGATGTCATCTCTTCAAATGATTTCATCAGAGGAAAATCTTCATACGAAAAGAGGTGGTCATCGTCTATTCGATCACACTTTCTTTCCGGATGCCGCCATTCTCAGACTTCGAGGACACAATTTCATCGTTAGTGCTTCGGTAAGCTCGCTTCATTAGTATCTTCACCTTACCTTTTCAAGTATTTGGCAATTCATTCTTCATACTTCTCTGATTTGTTCTATGGTTCCGATTCGAAAGGATTGAAAGGAAGATACGAATTAGACTATGATCCTCATACTTTTGGTGATCTACTCGATATGATCTATCCCTCCTTCAAAAAGATAAATTGTTAGTTTCATTAATCAGTTTAAATAACAAAATGAACACAGGTTGTTCCAAATGTTCGTCTTCTCTTGAAAATCGATTGAATCTTGCATTGCAGATGAAATTAAGATTTGCCGTGAAGAGAATGATTGTAGATAATGTGAGTAATTTGTTCACTTTTCTTGTAAACAAAGTAGAGATTATGAGAACTTTAAGGTGACGGTGAAAACGAGAGATGACATAATGAAAATCATTCGTGACAATGATGCTGGTGTGCCCTATGGGGTGCGTTATTTAATGCATTTTTGAAATGATTAATATTTATATACTTTTGTTCTGAATCTATTTTCCAGTATCTTTTCACATCATTACCTCAGAATGAAATGGTGACGAGGAGCGACACGAGGTATAAAATAGATATGCAAGGATTATGAAACAAAGAAATTCAGTGATATTCCCGACCAATTAATTCTAAGTTCTTTTCCTGATTCAATATCAGTAGTTTTGCAAGGAGAGACTGCTTTGGGTTCTGCTTCGGTAGGTTGACAAATGTTTTCTTCCGAAATAAAATTGTGATGCACGTGAAAAGACTAGCACATTGTGATATCGTGAGAATATTTCTCATTCCACACGTGCTTGACCTTTGACAAACTGAGTGGATGGAGGAGGAAGGAAGAGGCCGTGAGGAGGCTAGTGCTCTCCTCCTCCCTACCTCTTCCATTCCTCCCTCTTCCAGACAATCAATACGCTAACCAGCACATTGAGTTTGCTGAGCAGTTGAAACGCACGATAATACCCTTCAGATTCTTTCACTTCACTGTCCTTCTCTAAATGAAATTCTGTACAAATATGGCCAACTAACGAAGCAAATTAAATTAGATATCGATCTCAATTCCTTCCGTTCTTTTCTTCATGCGATCATTGGCGAATTTCCCCCGAGTGCGTAATTTTTTCATTTGATTTCAGTCAATACAAATTTGTTGCGTTGAATCCACAATTCCTCGATGATTTACTCACTATCGGAGCTAAGAACCTCTACAATTTTTATCTATCAGAAATGTTGAAGAAAATTATCAGTCAGCATCGCACAGAAGCTTCATTTAATGCTAAGAAAATCCTCGAGCATTGCTTCAATCAGTCAAAAGCGGACATGAATACCATCGTAAGTAACTTAGGTGTGATACAAACACCAATTACGTATATTTCAGAACAGTGTGATTCGTTTCGTTGATAGAAAATATCTAGAATCCATGATTAGTAAATCTACTTCTCTGTCTTTTTCTGATGTGGAACAGCTCATGAAAAACTTTGAGGAATCGGAACTTACGCAGTACTCATTTCAATTCTATGTGAAGACTCTCACGGGTTAGTCGATTAATTGATCAAATTTCAATTACAATGCATCATAATTTTTTTTAGGTCACACATACGTTCTCGACTTTTGCTCTTCTACTTTGGTTCTCGAATTGAAAAATGAAATCAATGAGAAAACAGGAATTCCTATTGATCAGCAACGTTTGATTTTTGGAGGTGCTATTATTTTACATTTATACATTGGTATTTATCGTTATTTGAAGGAAGACAAATGGCCGATAACGAGACATTGGGCGACTGTGGAGTAGAAAAGGATAACATTGTTCATTTGGTTCTCCGACTTTGTTGATCGATGTGATAATCGGTGCATCGTATTTGAAGAAATAGTGAAAGTGGTGGAGAAGACACGGGCGAATGTACTTCTTTGCAATTCCGCATGTAGGAGTCCGTTCAGTGAAGGAGATAAAGAAAAAAGTATGAATGAATGACAATCAAAGCATATCGAATATCAATTAAATATATGGTATTTCAGTGGAAGAATTGAAAGCTCACAAATTTACCCTTTCAACAACAAGAATAGGAATTTTCTACTTCACTAAACAGGGATTCCTCGCGTCTGAATCTGCCGAGATGAATCCCGTAGGAGGATGCTACTCCTCGTTCGTTTTGTTTCAATTTACGAGATAATTTTAATTTATTTATTTAAGGCGCTTTCACTTGCAACACAGGGTGGGTCTGAAGGAACTTCGAAGCGATCAAACGAGCTATTACTCGTATTTCTTCCTCTGATTTCTCTCCTCGTGAGAAACAGAGAGAGTTCTTTGACATTGATATTCACAACAAATGGCTTGCATAGATCTCCATCAACGTATTTTGTTATCGATGACGAATATTTTTCCAACGATAAACGACTACGCGACACCTAATCTGTATTATTTTTCTTGTACAATATTCATTGTCTTCGACCTCTGATTGATGTCCTTACCCTACTCGGTTCTTCCAATCTCCTTCTGATTGTTCCACTCCCTTTCTCTTTCTTTCTCCGTTTCCTCTCCTTCTCCTCTCCTCCTCTCTTTCCATTCCCTCTCCTCCCTGGTTTCCGCTCATTTGCATATCCAAAAGGCAGAATTGAGTCTTCAGTCTTCGTTCTCTCTTCTTCTCTTTATTCTCCCGAGATGGGGTTCACTCTCTTCCTAACCTCCTTTCTGATCCCATCTTCATCATTCCATAACACCTTCCTCAATTCATACCATTCTTCGATCTCTCACCATTCTTCTTCCATACAGTCTCTCTCTCCTTTCTCTCTACCCGACAGGTGCTAAGCATGTTCCTCTCTTCCCTTCTCCTTCTCTCCCTCTACTGAATCCTTGATTGATCCCTTCCAGTCATCTCAGCTGGCTTCAGTATGTCTATTGGATAGAAGAACTCCATTCCTTTTTCATTTCGATCCACTCAGTTCACGATCTTGAGAATTCCTGTGCAATCTTCTCTCGTAATAACAATCGTACTTTAAACGTCGTTCACAAGACTGACCTTCTTCTCTTCTTCTCTTCAATGAAATCGGAAGTTGTCTCGTCCTTCTTCACTCTATTCACATCGAACGTCCAATCGACCTCTCTTCATTCCAAATACTCCCTTCTCTTCTCTCTTTTCTCTCCTCCATCTCTATTCATGTACTCTCTCGCTAAATTCTTCAGGTCATTTTATCGGTCAATTGAGTTTGAGCTATAACGATGTGATCGAGGGCTTTGAATATCACAACTTATCCAGCCATCTTTCACGTATTTTTCAGTAGGATTGTGTGTCTGTTTTAAGTTCATCCTCATGCACTTTTCCGTTGATATGATTGATGAACTCTCTTCTTTGGTGTTGGGTCGACGGAAAAAAAGAGGAGATTTATTTAGTCCTCCTTCATTCTCTGGGGATACTACGGGGAACAATGGGAAACGTGTAGAAGATTGATGAGAGGAAGAGGGGAGGTCCGAAAAAAATTCTTAGCGAATATTCACTTTTGAGATGCAAGAGAAACACATGCTTGTTTACTTCTCTGAGTATTCCATGTAGTAGGCATATTTAATATTGTTTCTAATTCTGATCTATAATTTATTTTATCTTAGGCATCTGTCAGTCCCGATAAAATAACCTTGACCAAATATAAGTTTACTGCTTCCTCATCGCCCCTTTCCCTTCTTGATGATGCCCTCTCACTGGTCAGTAATGCCCTCCTTCTCTTCTCTTATCTCTTCACTTCTCCTTCATAATCTTCCTTCTTCCAACCATCATCATCATCTTCATTCCTGTCAGTTTCAATCCTTCGATCTTCTTCTCGATAGTGTCTCCCTCCCCTTCCTCCTCTTCCTCCCTCTCCTTCTCGAGTAATCCCTCCCCACCGTAATACTCTCGTCGTAACAGCCAGAATGAAGCAGTAAAGGGCTTAGTTCTCTTCTTTATCGGTCTCTCTTTCATATTTCGATGGAAGATACAGTCAAACAGAGACCACCCGCTGACTGTTCCCTCTTCCCATCTCATGGTGTGACCTTATGCTGTTCATTCCCATTCGTCGTCTCTCCATCACACCACTTCCCTTCAGTTACGATACAGTCGTATTACACAATGTCCCTCAGTCGTCATCCCTCTGATCTCTCCCTCTCTCCTCCTCCCTTCCTTCCTCTTCATCCTCATCATAAACCTCAGATGGTCTCGATCTCTTTCGGCTTCTTTCTCTTCATAAATTCACTCCATTTCCGATCGTCATTCACCCATTCGACCCTCCTTCTTCTCATTGACTGTTGTGGAAACAGTGTAGAATGCCTCTAAATGGCCTCAAAGACTCTTTTGAGTGGGAGTAATAGGGGTGTCTCTCTAATCTGTCAATAAGTGACCCCCTGGGGTGAATACTCCTTCACTCTCTCCTGTTGTGTAGTGGACTCCACTGACAAATTATAGGCGATGATTATGATGAATGAGAGAGAGACGAAGGGATTGTGTAAGGATGTCCGTGAACTTTTCCAATCGGAAGATGGGTTCGAATTCAGGGAAAGATGAACCCATATCCTAGGTATACATCCGGTCAGGTGAAATGCATTGAAGAATATGATACTCCTCCATTCCCATCCTAGTCCCGTATCCTCAAAAGTACTCGAGTTGTCATAATCTCACTCTCGACTGATCACTCATTCTACCAATCACATCTTCTTGTCTCGTACCTTACTTCTCTCTCTTTTCTCTCCAAGAGTGAACACACTCTTCCCCTTCTCTCTCTTGATGGATTCATTGGAGACTAATCACTCTCTTATCATCACTTCCCTTCTCTTCCAGTAGTCTTCCTCCTCTCTTCCTTCGAACGTCAGTCCATTCCTTGTATCTCTCTCTCTTCAATTCCTCTTCAATCTCATCTTCATTCCATCTGTTTTCTCGACTGGAAATGGTCTGGTCACGCAACAGAGACAGTGTACGAAAGAGAGATTCTATTTCGGATCGAGTATTTATTGTCCTTCTCACTACTAATCCATTCCTTCTTCTCTTGACTCTTCTTGACCAATTATCCTCACTCTGATCATATTCCATTCTACATCGAGAAGACTAATTGAGACGACGAGAAGAGATTTCACGAGGAGAGAATGGAACTACTAAATCATACGATCCCAATCGATCTCTAGCTTCGTCCAGACAGTCCCTTACCTCCTCCCTCTATACCATCGAGTGGAAGAGAGTAATAAAAGGTATCAGATACCCGATCCTTTCCCTCTTTCTTCTTCTCCCTTTTGACCGATTCTTCCGGGGTCAACTCTCTTTTGTGCTCCTTCTTCTTCTTTCATGCACGAAAAGTGTACGGCTCTTTCCAATCTACGAAACCCCATCGACCATAATAGAGATACGGATAAAAAGAGACCGTGTACAATAGTAATCGAGATTGGAGTCAAGGGAGAGAGAGGGAAGGAGTAAGGGGAAATCCGACCTCTTGTATTTCTCCATTGCTTTTCTTTTGGTCAGCTCTTCCTTCCATCCTCTTCTATCTCACTCTCTCTCTCTTCTATCCACTCATTCCTTTTCTTTCTCTTGCTCTTCCTTCTCCTTTTTCACTACTCGAAATGGATTCATACCTACATCAATCCATTTCACTCGTACTACTCTTTCCTCTCTATCCGACTACGGTATTCTTGATCTATCCTCTCTCTTTCTCCATTGCAACTTGCCTTGTGTTGCATTCTTCGTCGCACTTTTTACCTTTTGACAAATGAGTGAGAGAAGGGAGTTGGAAGAGGATGGATGAATTGATGAGTCGAGAGAAGAGATAAGACTGATTGGATATCACTCAACTGAGAGAGAGACGCTTATCATTGATCTGATACGAGGCCTCATGACTTCTGACAGCATTTTATGACGTTTCAACATTCACAGCCTGAATTGTAGGGTGTTGGATACAAATCGTGAATCTTCTCTCTCTTGCTGAAAACGGCTTCTCTATTTTGCGTGTTCATAATTCATCTTCGGTATAATCCCATTATCTCATCACTCTCTTTTATTCTCTTGTTTACACCCAAAACGAACAGAGTTTTCCTTCCATCTTCATTCGTTCTCAATGAGGATTCTTCTCCTCTGGTGTGCGTACAAGATGGGTTCATGCTTGGATCCAAGTTGGGTACCTGAGGTTGGGTACTTGGATCCAAGTTAGAAACCCCTTTTTACTTGGATCCAAGTTAGAAACCCCTTTTTACTTGGATCCAAGTTGGGGACACGAGAGTCCTCTGTGGATGATCTACTCAATCTCACTGTTTATTCCTCCTCTTCCTTGACCAATCTCTCTCTCTCTCTCTTCTTCTTCTTCTCTCTACTCTCGACCAGATGCCCTCTCTCGATTGAATGATCACTGAAGGAAGTCTCCTCCTCCTCTTCCCTTTCCTTCAACAGACGTTTTCCATTCCCTCATCCATTCCCCTCCCCCCTCGGTCACTCAGTGTATACTGCAACTCTCATCTGTCTCTCAGAGATCAAAGATCAATCCAGTTCAAACTGGTCCATCCATCTAAGGGGACCACCCATTGGAGAGTCTTCTTTTTCATTCTCTTTCCATCTCTAATTCCACTTCTTCTTCTTCTCTTTCCCATTCTTTCGATGGTCTCATCAATTTCGTCCTTCTTCCCGTTCATTTTCCAATCCTTTCTCAGTTCAAAGATTCAATTCTTCCTGCTTCTTCAAGCTCAGCTAATTTTTTTTCACGAGAAAAGCATGCATCGATAGTTTGCAGCAATCTTTGGAGCATATGGTGTTCATTATCATAGATACCGATCTGACGTCACTTCACACTTCTCTCCCTTATCCTTCCCTTCAGGCCCCAAATGTGCCAACCATTCGAACGAGTCCTCGTTTATATAAGAGATGGCCCTCCGTTGATCTACCCACTCTCTCTTCATTCTCCATACTCTCCCATTCTCTCTGTCTCTCTGTCCTCTCCTCTCTTCCCCTACTCTCTCATGCCAGATGTATCTCAATTCTCGGTTGAGTGAAGCTGACCTATCCCCGACTGGCATAATCTACCCCCTTGAGGCACTTTTTCTTTCCCTCGACTCTATTAGGAGGGATATCATCCATCTTCTACTCAATTAGGACCAATCACACCACCTTTCCCTTCTATTCATCAATCTGAAAGGGGAAGAATCTCATTCAGAAGAATAGTCAACTTTAGCCATTAGATCGTTCATTAGACGTTTCCTCTATTTTGTCTCTTCTCTTCTCTTCCTTCTTCTCTTTCTCCTCCCTATGGAACGATCCTAGTCATCTCTTTTGTCTTTACTGTCCTTTTGAGAGAGTGATTCATTCACTGGAGTGAACTCTCTCCTTCTTCAGTGCCGAAAGAATGACTTCTCTCTATGGGAATGATCTTACTTCTCTCTCATCTAATGTCATTGTTTTGATCTCTTCTCGATTGATCCTTCCCCTTCTTCATTCCTTCTGTCAATCTCATCTCTATCCGTCATTCATTCTCCTTTTATCTCTATTCTTCTCACCTTATTTCTACTCCCAAGGGATGCGAATTCTCTCCTTTGATATACACCGAATGGAGATTCCATTGAGTTGTCCACCACTTTTGTAGTCCTCTCCTTCCATAAGCTCCTGAGCACTACCCCCTCCCCTCCTTCTCTATCGTCATAACAGGGATTGTAGACACAATGGGTTACTCACATCTTATCATAGTCCCCTTTTTATCTCCCTTTCCGTTCTCCCCCTCCCCTCCCCTTCCTCCCTTCTTCTTCTTCACACCTTAGACACCCGTTATCTCCGTCAGAGTTATTTCTTCGTAGAACTGAATACTCGAGTGATTACCTCCTCTCTCTCTCTTCTCTCTATTTCACAAGGAGGTCTTCTATTTACTACGACAAGACTTCGTGTCTTGCTTTTCCTAATAAGAAGTGCTATTGGTCACTCGAGAAGCAGAGGGAGGGGGGGGGGTAGACCGTGACTTCAGAAGGGGATGTTGCACTTGTGGATGGCTACGGAGAGTATGAATGGAGATCTCCCCTCCCTCCCTCGACTGACCTCTCTCTCCTCCCTCAGATACTCCTTCCTTCCGTAGTCCATTCCATTCAAACGCCGTTGCTTTCCCTCTTTCTCACTCTCTTTTTCATTTCTCCCCTTCTCTTTTCTTTTTCTTCTCTTCAGGAACGACGAATTTGCAGCACATCTTCAGCTTTTCTTAACACGAGAAAGACATTCTATTTTTGATCACTTCTTTTCATTCATGATTCAACTTTCCAATCATTCATTCTACCCATCATTCCATTTCTCCTCCTCTCATTCATTTCTTCTTCTTCCTTCTTCACTCTAATCACTCGTTTGTTTCTGCTTAGGGACGAGAGACTTCTACGATTTTATGCAAATTGCAGTGGACTGTTGCACCCGAGGGGAAAGGGAAGGGCACATATTGAGGATAGATGGATAGGGAGGGAGGGAACCAGGGTCTCTTGTGTCTACATTTTTATGTTTACCGCTTGATCGGTGATTGAACTTTTACTCATTATTTTCTTCACTAAACTGCAACGTGTTTGTTATTACTTCTCTTCGAATTTTCCGCACTTGCTCATTGAACAACTAAATTGTATCTCAACCGTAGACGCACTCATATTAGGTTCATTAGTTGTGATGCAGCGTATAAAGATACGTTTCACAAGCGTGAGAAATCAATCGAAATGCAGCATAGTTCAATTTGGAAATGGGCATAGAGGAAATGCTGTGCTGCCAATTGTGGCGCTATGAACATGTATCACGTTGATCCTTCGACATTCGTTGTCTACAATTGATTGTTCTGTCTATAGTTGCCAATGTCTCTCGAAGGGAGATGGGAGGAAGGGGCTTAGATGGAGAGAGGGGATGCGTTGCGGGGAATTAATCGTGAGCTGTTCATTTATCATTCTTGAGAGGAGAAGAGAGGGAGAGGAGGGCAGGGAGGGGAGGGGAGATTGAAACAAGCAAGAGGGCTACTGCAGTGCATGAGACTGGTCATCGACAGCGTGGACCATCCCACCTCCCCTCTAACCTCTGCCCCTCTCCACCCTCCTCCCTCTCTCCTCCCTCCTCCTCCTCCTCCTCCTTCGGACAATAGGAGGAGAGGACTGCTTCGTCGCTTCACTTGGAGTGAAGAGAGAAGAAGAGAAGAGGAAAGAAATGATGAAAAGAGAAGAGAGTGAGAGATTGTAGGAAGGGAAGAAGCAGTGGGTATTCAATGAGAGAAGAAGGAAGGATTCCATAGGTAGACAATCCACTCCCTCCCCCTCCCCTGTCTTCCACTCGAACAAATCCCTTTACTGTTGAGAAGGAAATGGTACATCACTCTCTCGTCTCCCTCTCTTCCCCTCTCTCTCAATTCATTCATTTATTTACATGTCCATTCCGTCAATTGATCCTCTTCTCCTTTCCGTTTTCTCGCATCGTCGTGATTTTAAAACATTCCTAATTTCAATTTCAGTCCTAACCGACTCGAGACGATTTCCTAAAAGAGAAACTGCAGTAGCTGAAATGTGAGTTTTTTCTCAATTTCAGACTGAATAACCCCGGGGATGTGCTAACAAAATGATCTTTGCGGCCCTCATAACTCTTCTTTGGTCTTTCACATACATTGTCGATCTCTTTCTCTCTGATAACCAATTCAATTTCACTAAAACCTATCTTCCATTTCCGCTTGCGTGAACTTCCTTTCCATTTTTGTTGATATTTCTCCATTTGATCGTCTTCTTCTTCTCTTTCTGAGTGCCCTTCTCTCTCACTTTATCCCGTCACTTCGAAATCATCGGTGCAGTCCTAAATTAGCAGTCGTGACTTCCTGTCTTTTAGTGAAATATTGAATGGAACAACTCTCCCATTCCTTCCATTACTTCGAGTACTCAACTTCTTCTCTCTCTCTCTACTCATTGCATGCGATCTAATATCATTTGAGTATTTCCATCGAATGACTTTTCAATGAATGATCAACAACATAGAGTCATGCTTACAAATTGCATTTTCGTGTTTTCATTCGAATTATTTCTAGTCGATTACTGATCAGTCAACTTTTTGCTCGAAATGCCATTTATCCCCCCCTTCACATTTTTCATCTGTCTACAGCGAGAACTTTAATCGAGTTCGCTCCTTTTCAATTTCTCCTCCTTATTTTATTCTCTTTTCTCATTTCCTCTCCACTTTTACTGTGAGTGCAATTCACATAATCGGAACACATCTTCATTCTTCCTCTTTCTTCAATCTTCCTTCTGTCCATTTTTCATCCGTCTCTTTACTCTTTCGACCACTAGTCGCCTTCCTTTACACGAATTACATTGCCGATCTCTCCTCTTCTGTTTTCACTCCTCTTCTTCATTCGTGCCAATTTCTTCACTCCACCCAGATCCCCCTCTGATACTTTTGCAGCCACCATTTTTGTAATGAGATACCTCTCATTTCCCCTGAGTTCCGGATGTAAAATGAGGTTGCAAATAACTTCATTCACTTGATTATGTATCCCCGCCTCCACCACTACTTCATGTCAGCATCCAATCATTTTTATCGTCATTCAATTTCAATACTTTCTCTAACGGTAATCACGCTTACACCTGCTTTTCTCTCAACTCTTTCGAGATTTTGCCCTTGAAATATCTGAATTTCACCCAGACAAAAACACGATTTAGCCAAATTATTTCTACATTTCCGGTATTACTCATCTTTCATTTTATTCGCTTATTAGAATCATTTAGATGTTTCCTCATTCCTTCTCTTTCTTGAGTAAAGAGAGTGAACATGTCTATCTTTCATAGTCTTCTCTTCCTCATTTGATTAGACTCTCCTATTCTCTCTCTCTACTTTTACGCCTTCTCCCTTGTAATTTCTCATCATTCTCATTCTCTTCGAATCATTAGTACTATTGTTCTACGTTAGATTCCCTCGTTTCGATCCTATTGTTTTTATTCATTTATTTTTCTTCATTACGTAGTTTTCCAAGCCGAAGAACTTTTCCATAGGTTCACAAGCACTTTTCTCTCTCGATTCCATGCAACGATTTGTCTCCATTTATCATTGCAACTCCAAG
Source organism: Pristionchus exspectatus (assembly GCA_911812115.1). NCBI lineage: Eukaryota > Metazoa > Nematoda > Chromadorea > Rhabditida > Neodiplogasteridae > Pristionchus > Pristionchus exspectatus. The sequence goes on along the minus strand of OU461584.1, from coordinate 11,228,713 downwards.
CATCGGCTAGGATTCTCAACTTTGTGTCTATTCAATTCGTTGCACTCTTTGTCTTTCTCACACTCAACTTGAATTCTGCAAGAGGTAGTTTCCATTCTCTATTAGTACTTCATCATCATCATTTATTTCCCCTCCCACTCCTCTTTCTCTTTTCTTTCCTCTCCTTCATCTCTCTCATAGGTCACTCATATTTCTACATGCTTCACCTCTCTTCTCTACCTTTTGTTTCTTCTTCACTCCATACTGACCTCCTCCCCACTGGAGGTTCCATTCAATCTTAGTAATTTGTTCACACAATCGTTTGTTATAGTCGCGGGTTTTAGCACTAGTCGTAGAACTTTGATCCGAAAACTGTGAAGATGTTATTTTTGTTCAAACTAGAGCATTGGTACAGGGAAAGTTCTGGTTGGCATTCCTTCATTTCCTGCATTCCCTTTTGATTCATTCGGAAGTAATTCCTCGCCCCCTCAATCTCCTCTACCTTCTTCTCCTTCTCATCGTGAGATTAGTCCATCCTTTCTCCTTGTTTCGAACTTCCCCTTCACACATTTCCTTCCCTCTTCTAATCACATCAATAATTCAAGCGACAAGGGAAAAGAAGATGTAAATTCTCTCCTTAGGACTTCTCTCTCAAAACTGTTACCATTCTCTCTCATCTCCTCTCTCCCTTTCTTCCTTCTCCTCTTCCATACCCTGATTGCAGTCTGGTCTTGTTATTACTCCAATCCAATTTGACCCATCATATCCAATCTTCCCCTTCGGCTCAAACTCTTTCTTTGTCTTCTTTCTGTACTATTATATTTCATTCTGAATATCCTTCATCAATGAATCTTCCTGACCTCTCTTCCTCATACCTTTCCTCCTCCTCCTCCTCTTCTCTCTCCTCGATGGTTCCTTCTCTTTTCCCCTGGCGATCATCAATCTTCTCGCACTCTCTTTCTTCCTACTCTTTCTGACACCGAAAAGCAACTTTTGTGCAATAATTGCTGTTTTCGATCCAAACATTTCGTAGATTCCTGTTCAACAATGGCTCATGATCACCAATTTTCTGTTCTGTGCACATCTCTCGATGAATACGTGCATATTTCGTGACAACTCTTCATTTTCCCATTTTTCTCTCAATTTGAATCAATCATTTATTTAGGGGCCACAAGCTCCGCCCACTTTGTGCGGACACGATTTCGCCAAAAAGCGAGAAAACAAAAACACAAAGCTCATTCTAAACCAAATCAAACGTTCAAAATTGATTTGGAAAGCTACTGCCAACCCCTATCGATCGAGAACTGTTCAAAGGTTGAAAATTGTCACTAAGCGGGTCAAAATTGGGAATAAAAGTAGGGAATAGGTCGTTTTAGTGGCTTCGGGGATGAAATCTGAGTTCGAACAGGAATTTTCTGATTAATTCGATTTTTTTAGGATTTTTAGAGAAAAAATTAGAATTTTAGCACTTTTCCCTGGCTTGTGTTTTTTGTTGGAAGACGCGCGGGGGGAGGCGAGCGAGAGGGCGGGGGAGGGAGAGAGACACACGCAAATTAGGCTCCGCCCCTTTCCCTCTCGTCTCGCCTCTCCCTCCTCTCCCCCAGTGCTTAGCGCGCGTACTTCTCGAGCTCTAGCGCGGCTCAGAGACAAGATATCGACAAACGGTAAAAAGTGTGATGTTATTGGGACCATGAGGGATAGTTTGAATACAAATTTGACCCCATTGTTCAGAATCGGCTATCTGCGTTGTGGCCCCTACATTTATTCCTTCGATACGCTAGAATGACCATTTAGAATAACCAAGTGCGATGCTCACATTGTTCAGAAAACAAACCGCCTATTTATGAGAATCTTAGACGATTTTCTAGGAGAAATTATGATTGTTTTGTCTCATCCTTCGGAATCAAAGAGAGCAATTGAATTGACTGCTCATTTTATTAACTTTCTTGCTTAGCGATGAAAGAGGAAAGAGAGAATACTTCATCTTCTGAGTTCAACGTCCGTTCTGAGAACTGCGTCGATTTCAGTTATTCCTTTCGATCTTTTGCCTCTTTCCGCTAACTTTATCATAGATAGACAGCGAAAGCACGACATATCATCTGTCTCTCCTAATTATTCCCTGTTCTCTCTTCTATAAATGATCCTCACCTTCATTTCTCCTTCTTCTCCTTAGGGAATCCTTCTCTCTTTCCTTATCTGGTCCTTCCTTCTCTTCTTTGATCTCTCTTCCATCAATCTTCGTCTCATCATCAGACACTTATGACCCTTCCGTGCCAACATAAACAAGACCTCCAGTTCTTCCAGTAGAGTTGTAGAGTTTGTAGCCAAAACGGCAAACATTCTCTAATTTCTGCGAAAAAATCAAAATCTTCCCCTTCATCCAAGTTGTGTTTCGTGTTTCATCCTCATCAATCGTAGAAAAATGTAGGTTGAAGAATCTTCCCTTTCTGATTCTGACATCTCCCTCATCTTCACATTTTCTCTAAAATAGTTCTTCTAACCTATCCTCTTCTTCTTCTTCCTCATTTTTCGTCTCAATTCTCTATCTGAATCAGTATTCCTTCTTGTGAATGCATAGCCTCGTTTATCGAGAGAAGGAAAGGTCGCAATGGAGTTCCTCCCTCTTCATTCCCCTTGAACCACCCTCCCATTCTACAGGATTCACTGAATATCCGTTCTATTCCTCCACTGTTCTCTACCATGCCCCTCCTCCTTCCTTCTTCTTCTCACTTCCTGTAACTCACTTCCATATCCCTCTCTCTCTCATTCTCTTTATACAGTCTCTGTTATGAAGTGACTGCCCACTGTACGTAATCCATTCATTTATAATCTCGACCTTTCCTTTTCTATTCCTTCCTTCAAGTCCTCTCAATTTATCCCCGTGGCTGCACATTCAAATTCGTCATATGTTTTCTTTCCATGTAGATAGGTCACGTTTATCATCTCTTAATTAATTTTGCAAGGAATTTTACCTCATTTCCAGTCATTTCTTTCCTCTTCCTCTAATATTTTCAACTTGTCATCACTTGAAGCGTATCCTAACTTCTCTCTCTCTCTCCATTCGTCTGCATAATTTACCTCGTTTTCCCTTTTCCCTCACCGTCTAAGATGACGACGATATTCCATTCAGAAGTCAGCTGCTTCTATCTCCTTCTCTCTCTCTCGATGGCACATCCCCGGGGTTCCCCATAGATCAATCAATCTGACCCATTCACTCACCCATCCATCCCTACCGTATCTTCAGAGAGCAGTTCAATCGATGCTTCATCGACGAACCCTTCACACTTCCTCACTCGACCTATGATCATACGATGGTCGCAACCGCGACGCGTGCGGTTTCACGCGTCAGCGGTCGGATTGATCTTCCTCATTACCGTAGCCTTCACCCTTCAAGACGGTACAGTACCCGATCCTGATCCTGAGAATCTAGACGAATATGGGCCGGATCCATTGGGAACTTCATTGGGATTGGGATATGGGTCACCTGATGACCCCTATGGGAGCCCCTATATTGTGCATTATCGAGAGAGATTACATAGTGATGATGAAGAAAGTAATAAGGAAACCCGCGAGGCTCCCGATTATAACGCCTATCAGAATTATATCACTGCTCTCGCATGTGAGGATAAGTTTGCAGAGAATTCTCATTGTGGTGTGATCCAATGGTGCCGAGCGTGCATCTAGGAGCGTCGACATATTCCAGACCCTGCACGACTCACAGTTCGACCAGACCATTCGACGGTCGCGGAAGAATCACCCATCAACTTCTTCTGCAAATCAGATGGAAATCCCTTGCCGACGGTCCATTGGAGAGTCAATGGGAAAGGAGTTCCTGATTCGAGGTTTGTATTCAAACAATCTATTGCACCGATTGTATCTAGATTTCTTTGAAACACTTGATTTCATCGAAGGGATATCACCGGCCATCTTTTCAGATACAAGATCATTTCCTCGTCCTCTGGTCTCTCGACTCTTCGCATCGATTCAGTCCAATCAGGGGACAATAACACTCTAATCTCTTGTTCGGCCGATAATGGAATAGCCAATCCCATCCATGCAGAGGCCACTCTCACTGTCGTAGCGAAAAGTGAGTCAAATGTTCAGCATTCGCATGGGAAATTGTATTATGTGTTAGAAATGTTCATTTCTATGGATGTAGCTTCATTCATCATTATTTCAGAAGAGCTTCCGGTCGGGTTTCCTCGAATCGATGGTCATCCTTCCATAAAGGCAGTCGAACATGGGAGAACAGCCCATGTGACGTGTAGAGTGGATGGAGAACCGAGGCCGAAAGTGAGATCATTCCATTACCTCTTCATTATTTCGTTGTATTACAAAGTGGTCTAAGAGCAATCTGATCCAGCTCTGGTTAGAGGATGAAAATAGGGACCGAAGTGCTCCGTTCGAAAGGCTAACTGGACTGAATAAATGACTGATTTTAGGTGCTGTGGCTACGCGACAACGTCCCAGTGGACATTCGAGCAAATGAACGATACTCCGTAGCTACTCTTACCAATCCAGGTGAGTGCGAGATTCAATCAGAGCTGAATCTGAACATTCGACAGTTAGGTTCTTGTCAGTTTGCTGCACTCATCCAAGTGTATTTTTTACAAAATGATTGGTTGTGATAAATTCAAGCGAAAAAAATTTTGCTTTCAGGAGCTCTGATGATCCAATTGGCTCGAGAAGAAGATCAAGGTATTTTATTTGATTCTCATCAATTTGTAAACTGAAATTTTTTGGAATGTTCTCCATAAGTAATATCGCTGAAACATATGCTATGCCACTTCTCAGCTACAATGTTCCTGCTTTTCTGCTGCTGAGAACATTTTCATCTCCTTCAGGTCGCTACGAATGCGTTGCCCGCAATGCTCTCGGTGTACAGCATTCTCGAGCTGCGCAGTTGTACGTCAAAGGTACGGTAGACTACGGTATTCGATCGACAACTGACTATGCCTGGTTGCTCGCTTACTCCGTTGTACGAGAGAGAAGAGAGAGGATCTAACCCGTAAATCTCCTCCAGTCGAGATATTCCACATGTGCAACTAAAGGCAACCCCCTCTGGGTCAATCGTATCTTCCTCTCTTTCGATGATCTCTTCCTCTCTTGATCTACTCCATCCTTCTGTCTAACTGCCCCTCTCTTCCATTCCTCTTCTCTCCAATATTTTGCTCAGGCTCTAAACAGGCGTCAAATATGGCATTCTCTGTAATGAGAGGGATGGATGGAATGGATAATAGATACGAGATCCATTCCTTCCTTCCTCCATTACTTCCTTTACTTTTCCCTTCTCCGATCTCTGGTAGTTAAATTTTTTGAATGTTTGGAGTCTCAGTTTTTCCATTCTTTTCTGGGTGAAATTACACGCAGTCATTTAGTATAGTCTTCTCGAGTAGAGGAATAGCTTTCTCAAATGGGAGTTCCTCACGAGACTCATTTGTGTTCGCACTATTTCTGCATTTACGATAGCATCCTCTTCAATTTTGATTATTCTTCTGTTATCATTTTTCCAAAGCAAATACGTAGCAATCTGTCGATCTTTCCCACAGTAGACTACTTCCCCTTCCGTTCTTTGCCTCTCTCATATTGGTTCCCCTTTCTCGATCTGATTTTCGATTCAATAGAGAGAGGGGAAGTCTCACGCTATGGGAGTCTCCTCCTCTATGATCTCTTCCCCCTCGAGGTTAATAAGGATTACGTTTATGCCCACTCTCTATTGAATGTTGATTGCTCACGATATATACGAATCAGTCACAAATATCCCACGATGACCAGTCCATTCGCCCTCTTTCTCTCCATCTTATCGAGGGAACTCCCTCCCTCTCTCTCCTCTCCACCTCTCATTACTCTTCCATGCATGGTAGTAGTGTGGAATAGAGCAACAAGAGGAGGAAGGAGAAGCAGACTAACAATTCATTCGTTCAACTCTCCCCTCCACCCATCCCCCCTTCTTTCTCCTCCTTCGACAATTACTCGGATGACTTCGCTTCCTTCTCTTCTTTCTCTACCTGTGAATCCCCTAGAGAAATAGACCACCCACAAGGGCAATTGGACCCTATTTTGAAATGCTTTTCGTCAACGTAGGGCTACGAAACTTCCCTCATCAACATAGGGAGATTTACGACTTCATTAGAGGTCTCTCCTCTTGATCTTCCTCCTCATTCCTTTCCCTCTTGAGTTCTAATGAGAATTGTTCTCTTCCGCTTCATTTCCATCTCAATATTTCCTCCCTTCTCAGACTCTTTTAGTGCATTTCCGCCCCCTTTTCAAACATTTTCTTCATAGGTCATTAGGAAAAGCGGTCGGGTCGTAGATACAAAAGAAGAATAGATCAGTGGATTTTAAGGATCATCTAATCCCGTGTTCTTCTCTTTTGTCTCATATCTTCCCGCATCCTTCCCATCTGCTCCCTTTCCCTTCCCACTGATCTATCCCTTGAGACCACTCTCCCACAGTCTCTCTCTCACTCTCTCTCTCGGTAATCACTGTCGCATCTGTCTCCGATACGTCGATTCCCTTCTTTCCTTTTCCTTCTATCGACTTATCCGGGGGGGGGGGGGGGTTAGAGGGGAGGTGGGATGGTCCACGCTGTCGATGGCCAGTCTTACGCACTCCTTCCTTCTCTCGAATTACCACTCCCCTTCACTAAACTGATCATCATCCCATTACAAGTGTCTCTCTCCCTTCCTCTTCTCTCTTCCACTTGGATCATACCCTTCCATAAGTGAGGACCTCTCAATTTGACTCCTAGAAACGAGGATGGGATTTCATGTCTTCCACTTGGAATGGAATGGGATTCGTTCCTTGTCCGATCCACTTCGTTGCCTTTCCTTCTCCTTCTCCCCTCTTCTTCTCTTCCCTTGTACTACATTCACACTTCATCCACTTTATCGGATGGTTCATTCAAATTGAAATGTCTTCCGTTCCTCTTATTCATTCTCTCCGTCTCAACTTTATTATCAATTCATCTCTCAGTCTTATCCTTCCTTCTTCTCTCCGTTTATCATGATGCAATATATCCCCTTTTCGTGTCTCACTCACTCATGTTTTCTCATGTTTCATTCGTGAGGTGACTCTCTCTATGATTTCTCTTCGTTCATTTCTCATTCACTCCTTCTCCTTCTCCTTCTTCATATCTTCCTTCCTTGCTTCTCTAACCTCTCAACCCTATTGTCCTTTGCTCCTTACTCCTTTCCTTTCTTTTCTCTCTTTTCCACTTTCGTGATAAGTCAATTTCCCTCGTTCTCTCTTCTATTCTCGTCTCTCTTCAGAAGTGAAGTCGAGACAAGGATGGATACTCGAATCGATTGAATTTATTCCTCTTCTCTTCAAGGAATGATCCCTTTTCTTTTCCTTCTTCTTTTTCTCCTTAATCAAACGACGACCTCAAACTTCCTCCAAAATACTCTTCCCCTCCACATTTTCGCTGATCTTCGAGAGAAGCAACAAAACGAAGAGAATCCATTGAGATTCCCTGAGGATACTGAATACTTCGAGAATGAAGAGCAACCAGGCATACATTATTTAACTTATATATAAAAATTGTATATAAAAATCTGAAATACTAATTTTCAGTTCGTCGCGTTCCTCCTTACTTTTCATACAAACTGGAGAAGTCGTACAAAGTGAGTTTCGGTTATTTTCTGAATTCTATGACAGCAGCAATATGTTTCACTTGTTCATAATAACTTGGAAAAGAATATATGATGCAGTAGTTCCGGCATTGATTTTCAGAAAAAATAACAGTACCATCTCAGGTTGGAGTGGGAGGATCGATCAATCTCACTTGCGTTGCTGTTGGATATCCGATGCCACGAGTTCTATGGAGGAAAAGTGATGAATGTGAGTATTTATTCGAGTTTGATGAGATGAGAGAGAGAAAAGGATGAAGAGCCGAAGTAGAAAAATAAGATTTGATTCTAGGTATAGTATTCCTGTCACTTGCAGCGACTCCCTCTGTGGATGTCTTCGATTCTGCCCCCGTCGGAAGGAATATTCTCACTCTTTCTAACGTTGAATTGACGGAGAATTACTCGTGTATGGCATTGAGCAAGCTGGGAAACATCGAAGCCACTACCACTGTATTTGTCAAACGTACGTTTCGTTGCATCACTTTGATGTCCTTTTTTCTCATTTATGAATCGTTCACATCAGCCTTTGCAGCCCTTCCCGCAGCTCCCGTTAACCTCCGGATAACAGCAGTAACATCAACATCCGTTTCTCTCGCGTGGGATCCTGTGGCTGAGAGCGAAGATGAACCACTCACTAAACATGTTGTCAAATATCGATTGAAGTGAGTTCGATAACAATTGTATTTTATTCAATGAGTGATATTTCTCTTACAACTTTCGAATAACTCTTTTCGTTTTGATCGAGCATGGTGTGATTTCTTTCCTAATCATTTTCATTCTTCTTTCTCATGAATAGATCATCATCACGCGTCACCACTACCGTACTCCCATTATCGATCGGAGAAGGAGGAGATCAGACAGAGTAAGAGATCGATCTACATCGTGACCTATCGTACTCCCTACCGTATTCGTCGCCCTACTGTAGTGTGTGATGTGTGAAGCATGGAGTGTTGTGTGGATCTCTTTCATCCTGAACATAGTTGATCTTTGATCTCTGCAGATATGGTGATTCATCTCGATGGAAGGAGCATGTAGTCGCTGCTTCAGAGAGAACGGCAACTGTGGAGGGACTCGACCCATTCACGGTTTGTTTATTTCCTTCGAATTGATCAGGCGTTCATCGAAGATTCTCATCGAAATGTGCTATACAGAATTGTTGAAACACAACCATTCGATCGAATTGAAACTAATTGCATTGCAGTTATACGAATTTGTGGTGCAATCTCACAATGAGATTGGTGGTGGATCTCTCACTCATCCGAGAGAGGCGCAGACTGCAGAGGATGCACCTGCTGGACCACCATTGAAGGTAAGGAGATTGCATAGACATGCAACTTTTCTCTAAGCTAATGATATATTCTTGATTGAGCCACATTTCTATTGACAGTACGAGCTTTTCAGGTGCAAGCGAAAGGGTATCTCTCATCTGGACTCGTAGTCCAATGGCAACCACCTGATGTGCCCAATGGATACATTACCGTAAGGAATCATCATTTCATTCATCCTTTCAATATGAAGAATAAAATATTCTGAATTGGTCTCTTTCCATTGCAGAACTACCTCGTCTACTACACGAACGAAGAATTGAAGACGCCATTGGATAAGTGGAAGAAGGTTTGTGCCATTTCTTGTTCAAGCGAATACTTCTAAATTCTACAAGAAAACATCAGAAGGTTCACCTGAATGTTCTTTCAGCATGACACCAAATCAGACGAGCGATCAACGACGATTCGTGATCTTCTCTCAGAGAAGAAGTATCATGTGTTAGTGAAGGCAGTGAATACAAAGGGAGAATCTCCACCATCCAAGATAGTCCCTGTCAGAACAACCAATGGATGTGAGTAGTGTTTAGTCTCTTCATTCCACACGCTTGCTCACCAGTCAGTGAGGTGAAAGAGTGTGCGAGTGAAGAATAGCGCGCAAGGGAATGGGAGTTATTAGGATGTGTTTCACAATTGCTAAATAATTTAGTTTTATTTGCGATGACCGATTTCATTCTTCCTTTTTTGACAAAGTGAAAATTGCAGTGCCTGGCCAAGTGATCGGTCTCGTTTCTTCGTCTCTCGATGGAACAAGAATTCAATTGAATTGGGACAAACCAATCCATACCATGCCTGTGAGTGACACACTTGTGAATGATTAGTCATTCCGCGAAGGCAGCTATCTAATTTTTACGAAGGATATTTTTATGAAGTAAGATTCAATCTAGTTTCAAATCCTTTCTTCAGATCACCGGTTACACGATCACTCACAATTCATCCGAAGGGGAGAAAGAATTCAAATTGTCATCTCCCCATGAGAAACATATCGTCAGAGATCTCAAACCATCAACGACCTACTCATTCAGGTTCGATTGACCTTTTTATTTCACTCAGATGCTCATGAAGTAAAGAAAGCGTTACTCACAACGATTCTGCGACCCTGAAAATCACAATTATAATTTTAGGATAGCAGCACAATCTTCTCGTGGAAAGGGCGAATTCTCTGAGAATTCCATCGTGACCACTCTCAATGGAAGTAAGTGAATCAATCAATCAATACTCGATATCGTACTCCTATCGTACTTCCGTCGTATCCCTTCTACCCTACTCCTTTCCTTCTGCTTTTCTCCCATCATTTCCAGCCATCTTCTCTGCTCCTAAACTCGCTTCGCCCACTGCAATCACTCCCACTTCGTTAGTATTATCGTGGTCTATCGCACCCTCCACACCATCCACCGGGAGACTTATTGGATTCGTCGTCCGATACCGTATTTATCCACACGACGGGCGTCGTGATGAGAGTTCTGAAGAGATTACGAGAAAGAAGAGACGAAAGAATGATGTGCCATGGACTGACTATCGAACGGGAAGCACCAATCATTCTACCGTACTCTCTGGTCTCTCACCACACACCAAATACGAGATTACGGTAGCTGGCGAGACGATCGATACGGGGATCGGCCATCCCAGCAATGTGATCGTAGTGAGGATGGAAGAGGAAGGTGAGGCAATCGTGGTGTGGTTCGTGGTGCAGTGAGTGTGATCAGTGCATGATGTGATTTCCCAAACTATCGATTTCCGAGTGCCGTATCGCTAATTTCTCATTGCAGCCGCCGTCTCTCCATCTGCAGCCGAGCAGGACAACGGTGTGTGCGCCTTTCTGTCCTTTCTCATTGCATGCTCTCCTGTCTAATTGTGTGTTGCGTGTGCATGCTTCTGTCGATTACTACTGGAACACCGTAATCATGGGGATTAGTGTCTCTCCAATTATGGGGGAAGGAACAGACTGTTCAGAGAGAGACGACCGCTCCTCTCCAGTAAGAGGAAGACGAGTCCCTCCTTCATACTAATGAAGTGCTCTCTTCTCTCTCTCTCTCTCTCTCTAATAAATGCGGGAGAGAGAGCATAGACCACCCACATGTCCCTTCCTTTTCATCGACCTCCATCACTGATGAAATGATGGGGATATGTTTCACAGCATCCACATATACACACTGGACCATTAACGACTTATACGACTGCTGTAAAATATGAAATAATGTCTTTCTATTGGACAAAGTGAATCTTCCATCCAACTTCCTCCCCTCTTCTCCTCTCTTCTTCTCTTCCATAATCATCCATACCACAATTCGTAGTTTTGGTCATCTCTCCATACTGTCCATCTTTTTCTCCGTTCTTCCTTTTGTGTTTCCCCTTCTCTCTCTTCATTCTCCATTCTCTCTTTCCTTCTCTCAATCCAAACTCCCTCCTTCCATCCTTCATTTCATTATCTTGGGTCTACGAGATTTCACACAGTCTTTTCTTCTCTCTCTTCCTTCTCCCTTTCTTCTCCCCTTTCTCATATCTCGGTCTCCTCTCTAACCTTTTCTTCTTCACAATAGTCTCTTCATCCCTCTATCTAAGCATGCAAATTGACCTAGTGATGTGGTCACTTCTTCTTCCTTTTCCTTCTTCTCAGTGAACCCCTGGGGAGTCCCCACCTACTCTATCCATTATCTATCTCTTTCGCCACTCTCTTCAATCGCCTTCTTCTCTCTCCTTTCACCAATTCCATCATTCTCCGACTGCTTCATAAATTTCATTTATCTTTCTATCATGGGAAAGACATCTTAGACTGATGAATAGAACGATATACTTTTTGTATTCTGTACGTTCATACAGAATGATCATCATTGTTTCGTATAAATGTCTTCGAAGACTGTAGAAGACATGATCGGATACCATTAGAGTATCTTGTTGTTCCATAGAATGAAAAGGAAAGAGTAGTGTGTTTGTATAGGATATTCTCACGGTGTGAATTAGAGGTCACCTGAGGGCTACTCTACAAGGAGAGAAGAGATACTTCTCTCTCCCTCAGGGATCCCCCTCTCCTTTCTCATTTACATACTTCCCCTTCTCTCTCTCTCTCTACTCCATTCCTCTCTCTCTCTTCTCACTTACTTCCACATAAATCGTGAATTCAGTGGGTAGGAGAGTCTCTCCAGAGGATTTTGTGGCCATCTATCTCCAACTCCCTTCTTCTCCTTCTATTCCATTCATTCAATTCCATCTCAGTCTTCTATCGAGTGTGAACGGGTGTCCATTGGGTCACTCCCTCTCCCTCTCTCTCATCTCTCAACATCTTGTCCCTTCATCTTCCTCGTAGTGAGTATGTCTCAACAATGTGTGAGAATAGCCATTCTAAGGCCTGTCATTAGTCTCTTTCTTCTCTTTTCCCTTCACTCCTTCCTCCTTTCTTCTCCCTTTCTCGCCTCAATAATTCCTCCTCTGATCTTCATTTGATGGATGTACTGTACTTCCGTCAATTAGCGGCTGTTTAATTGATGGATCGTTTCTAGATTCGAATCACTTCATTGTCTTCTCTCTATCAATCATCCAACGGATTCAGTTGTATTTCCTATCTCGTTCCTTCTCTCTCAGTAATCCAATCCCCTCTTCCCATCTTGAGACTATTCCGTCATTTCCCAACCTTCCCATCCTCATTTCCTTTCTGCATCCGGCAGCCGTGAATTAGACCTCCGACCGGGATTCTCCTAATTCCCGGATGTCTTCGAGAGTTCCGGTCATACGGTCTTACTCATCAATAAATCATTGTCCAGGTGTCAAATTGGCTTCAGATTTCATGTGATTGGCGAAAGGGTCAAGTGATTCATCCCGTACTCTCCTCTATCTGCACACTCTCTCACTCTTTCTCTAACCATGTCTGATCTCTCTCCATTTCCCATGATCTCTCATTGACTCTTCTCTTCAGAAGTCTGTTCACTCATGTGGAATTGTTCACTCCTTTCGCAATAGACTTCAATGCGCTTAGACGTGGAAGAGAAGGAGGTCTCTATTGAGAACATTGAGAAAGAGGAGGGTTGTACTACATTGAGAAGGTCCTCCAGTTGTAGTCTATGATCAATCACGAAATCTCTACGATAAACATTGAAAGTTCTTCTGATTTGACGCGATCTTTAGAATGAAAACGTAGAAAATATACGTTTTCAACATCGCACGATGATAAAACTGCTGCAACAAATTTGCAAAGTTCTGTTTCTTGAAAATTTCTGGAATGAAAACTTAGATGCAAGATTGGAGCTTGAACACTTTGTATTGTATTCGGTGCCTGGAGGGGAGAAAGGTCATCGTCCTTCTTCCCTCTCTACAGGCTGAATCATATTCACCATTCTTCCTTCTCCCTCCTTCTCCCTCCTTCCTTCCCCTTCACTCTCACACTCCGTTCTGTCCTTAGTAGTGGTTAATTACATTAGAGGTCCTATTCCCGTTCGAACTGTCCCTTCTCCTCTCTCTTCTCTCTCAGAAGGGGCCTTGGGGAGCCCCCTCCCCTCCCCCTTCTCTCTACCCTTAGGCATGACTCTCTCTCTCTCTCTCTCCTTCTCCCCCGTCCCTTTCCTAGATTGCAATTTGGTCGCATTTGACAATTTCTCAAGTGCTCCACAGAGGAACGAAGTAAGAGAAAGAGAGAGATTAGATTGGGTAGTCAGCCAATCATAATCTAGTCCATGGCAGATTCCATTGCGAGTTCTGAAACGTTACTTCCTGTAAAGGTTGTATCGTAGGACGATTACAAAATTGCATTGATCGTTAATGTAACTTTACTTCCTCTGTCTTGCTTGATACCATGTAAATTGAAGATACTCGTTCCTCCATCAATTTCCATCGTATCTCCATCTCCTTCTCCTCCTTTCTTCCCACCATCTTCGAATTCCAGAATCCGCCCCTCCTTCCGTTTTCCTTTCTCTTCACATTTTGTGTATGCATGCCCTCCTCTTCCTCCATCCACACCATACCGTCGCCGATGTTTCCCAATTGGCGCCAACTCCTGTCACAATTTGGACAGGGCGACGAATGCCATCGTGCACACCACCATCCGTCAGGACAGTCCCTCTCTCACTCTCTGTACTCTCTCCATTTCCCATGCTCTCTCGTCACCGTCAGCTGCCCGATTGCGTCTCCTAAAAGAGAAGCGACCGCCTGTTTAGAGACCATCCAGAGGATAGATTATGCGAGTGAGAGAGTATGGTCATTCGAGAGCGTGCAGAGTGGTCAGAGAGGGACGAGAGAGTATGTGGAATGGAGAGAGTGCGCGAGATTCCTCACAGCTCATTTCGCATGCGTGGACAGCTGTTGTAGTGGGATGATACATGAAGTGCGAAGGGGGAAGAGAGAGGGAGAGGGAGGTCATAAACAGACTGACCCCCTCTCTCCCCCCCCATGCAGTCTGTAAATCAACCCATTATTCTGTCTCTCTCTTCTTCCCTTTGTTCCCTTAGGCGACTGACCATATTGAGATTAGGAAAATGAAGATGGAGATTGGATTGAGAGAGAGGCCAACTGGTGGTGTGTCTCCCTGTAGAAGAGAGAAGATGAGACTGACCTAATCCTTGTCCCTTCTCTTACTCCAGAGGGAAAGAAGAAGGGACAGATCTATCCCCTTCATTACAATATGTGAGATGAGAGGCATTGCGCAATCCCTCGATACGTCTCTCTTTTTCTCATTTCTTGGATTTATGGTTCTTAGATGATTGGTCACTTACAATAATTCTCTCCATTGATCTCATCGTCTGTTTTGTATTCGAATGAATAAGTGATATCCTTCTCTTCTCTTCATCTCATGTCAATGTGTAGTCTCTTCTCCCTTCACAAGACTATTTAATATGTCCATGAGAGAAGTCTCCAAGAGGAGGACTGACCAATTGGACTTCCCTCTCTCTCTCTCTGAGTCCCATTCCTCCAGTTATTATTCCTTGCAATATCTGTTGATCTGTATCTATTCTTACAAGATTTCATTCAGTCTCCATTCCCTACTCTATCCTCGTTCTCTCTCTAAAGTGCAACGAAGTGGACACGCGCTCGAATTCCGTATTCAGTAGTGATGAGAGTGTGGACGATTGAAGAGAGTGAAGAGAGAATGAGAGAGGGAGATGCGAGAGTATGGGAATAGGAGAGAGTAGACCACCTAGACGTCTCTTCTGGTCACTCATTAGAATTGAAATGGCTAACATCTGGGAGAGAGAGTGATCTCTCTCTCTCTCTGATCCACTTTGAACTTTACGATTGTAGATGCCACTCTTTCCTCTATACGATTACTCCTATCGGAACACGCAAAAAGAATCTGACCAATCCCTCTTCGAGAGAGGGAAGAAGAATAGAGAGACGCGCAATCTCCCCCCCCCCCCCCTCTTCCCTCCCTCTCTCTCCTCTCCTCCCTCGATTCCTCCCAATCTATCTCATATCTATCGTCCTTGACAGTCTCTCTCTCTCTTCAGTCTTTCTTCTTCAATCCCTTAAATGTCTTCATCCTATCGGAATTCTTCCCCGTTATTTCCACTTCTCTTCAACTTTCCGATCGAATGTTTGCCCATTTTCTCACTGATTTCCCTGTTTTTTCACTTCTCTTCTCTTCTCTTTCGATAGTTCAGCTTGAGTCTCTTCTATTCCATTCCTCCGTTCTTCTCTTCTCTTCTTCTCTTTATTGTCCTCTTCTCTTGCATAGGTCAGTTTAGCACCTCTCTCTCTCTCTCTCTTCCATGACCTCCCCCTCTCTTCTTCTCCCAGTCTTCTCTCGATCCAACCCAATCGATGCTTATTACTCCCTTATCTCCATTCTATCACTGATTCCAATCATCTTCTGCTTCCAATCAATTTCTCTTCTCTTTTCTTTCGACCTTTTCTCATCGATTTCTTTTTCCTTGATCACATCAATTAATTAGTTCTAATCTAATCCTAACTGCCAATCTCTTCTCTCCTTTTTCTCCTTTGCTCTTCCTAATTATCTTCACTTCCAATCTCTTCATGTATCATTCTTCGTGAGTTCTTCTCTGATCTTCCTCTATCGAGACATTTCCCTTCCTTCCATCAGTCCCCCTTCCCTCCTCTTCCCTTCTATACCTCCATGCTAAGTACAGTCTGAGAGTGTCTGCTCTAATCCAATCTCTCTCCCTTATATCGATGGATAGATGCTCACAGTCTATTTGATCATTCAGAGAGAGTCAGTCTGTCTCTCCTTCCATTCTTCCCTTTCTTCATTCGACCTCCTCTTATCTCCCCCCATATCACTACTGATTAAGGCCAGAAAGAACCACTCTCTCATTTCCTGTGTTTACCACCCTTCTCTTTGGAACTGTACATCTTTTCGTCTCTCGTTAGTGATTATTCGTCCTCTCTCGAGAAATGATTCATCTCTTCCGTTATTCTTCCCATTCCGAGAGTTTCTTCTCTTCCTCTATCATTTGCATTTCACTTCAGTCTATGCTTCAATCATCATAATCTTCTCTTCAATCACACTCAAAAGGGGCCAATAATGCCTCGGAAGAAAGATCTCTTCCTCTTGTTATGGCTTGTAACCATAGTCAATAGTGCTCAAAAGGGTAAGTCATTCAATCTGATTACGGTGCATCCAGAGTACGGTATTCGGTAGCTTCCATCTAACAATCGTGCATGTGAATAGTGTGTGTGTGTCATAGAGGTTGACCCCATCAAGGTATCCAGGCCCCTTCCTCCTCCTCTTCCTCTTTCTCTCCTTCTATCGTTATGCCCCGTCAACCTCTGACTAGTATGATGGAGGGAGGAGAGAGAATGGGAGATGAAGAGAGGGAAGAGAAAGAGAGAAAGGGTAGATCAAGAGGGGATTCATTCCACTACTAACAATATCGTGTGTAAACATTCGGATCAACAATGGTATACTAGCTGGAATGGGAGAAGTATTCACAGGGACTTCCAATCTCGAGAAAGATTTCTTATCGAAACCTCATAAATCGTAAATTTAGTGCTAAGAGAGGCGAAATTCGGGGTAATCTGATCGAATGATGAGGTGAAAAGAGAGTGTTATCTGATCGAGTTTAGAAGGACAAAGAAGGGAAAAGAGAGAGTAGATCAGGGGAGTAGAGGGTAGATCACGGTCGAATGAGTTGTCACAATGAATCTCTTGTTTCGGAAGGATAGAAAGAGGAGTAATTATTAGGTGTGAAGTTGTTCCCTCTGGTTCATCCCTTGTGACTCCTTCTATTGATGTGTGAAGATGGCACTTATTTGTACTCATAGAGAGAGAGAGTGAGGGAAGAGAAGAGAGTGGAGAGAAAGAGGGGGAGGGGAAAGGGGTTTAGTCCCATCTGATCAAGATGATTCGAGATGTGTGAAGAAACAGATGGAAAAGAGGCGGCAAATGGCTGGGAATTAGATGGGAAGAAGAAGAGAAGTCGTCATAGAGACTAAAAGGGAAGAGAAAAAGAGAGAGAGAAATGAGTAAATGAGTATCTTGATTGGACGAAACTAATGGACTAGAAACCTCTTTCATTTCCCCCTTTATTCACTGCATGCAATTGCCCTTCTTTCCTTCGTAGTTTCAGATGGATTGGGAATCATGGAAGGATTGGAAATGTCTACTCAACGAGTGCTGGCATCTAGGCAATGATCTTTGATCTCTCTTGCATGCTGTGTTCGTGTGAAATAGTGGTGTCTGATTACGGTATCACTCATTCAATCGATAATCGTTTTAGTGCCATCCGCTCCTCGTTCACTCAAAGTCGAATTGGTCAGTCCGACAGAGGTCAAATTGAGTTGGGATCCTCCATTACACGAGAATGGACTGTTGAGGGGATATTACGTGTACAAAGTGAGTTAGATACCTAACTTATTCTTTAGTTCACGTAGGAAAGAATCACTTTAAAACTGCGACTTTCTATGAATTCAATACGTGTCGCTCCAAATATCATCAAACAATTTTTCAGGAACGTCTCGAAAATGGAATTCCCGTCAGTGGACAACTGCAGAAGGCCCTCTCCATTATGGATGCTAAGGTTTGTTGTTTTCGCCTTATCTAACTAATGCGAATCAGTTTGAAATGGAAAAGTATCACCTGTGAAACTCATTCGGACGCCAATGATGTTGTATTTTCGTTCATTTATTGAAATAGTGACTTCGCTAGAACAGAAACGTCCATTTTATCATAATAACGATGCGTTTTCTTCAGAAATTGCATGCAATCGTGGATGGGCTGGAACCGAATCGGGAGTATTCATTCAGAGTGAATGCATTCAATAGAAATGGAGATGGAGAATTCAGCGAGAGTCGATCCATTGTCACTGGAGGAATTCGTTAGTTTATTATCTTTTTTAATGATATTTAAATTTATTATTATTAAATAACAATAAAAAGCGTATTGCAGCTCCCCGTAAGCCGGAGATCATCGGTGTGGCTCTCGATTCGCCTCACGATCAATTCCCATTGAGTGCACGAATCAATTGGAAACAACCATCACTCGAATCACTCGATGCACCCATCGATAAGTGAGATCATGCGCATTTTATGTCGAACGGTCAGGCGGTCAGAATGAATAGGAATGAAATGAGTTTCATAGAGTCCTTTTCTTCGGGATGATAATGAATCGAAGATAGTTTCACAGCTCGAGTGTTAAACAACAAAAATTCTTTCTCTTCAATATAAAGAATTCAGATATCACATCTGGTATCGTCCCTCATCCCAATCGACATTCCGCCATGAGACCATTCCAGCCACTGAAACAGGAACGACCATTGGAGGATTGTGTGAGTGATCTATCTTTCCTGTGATGGAGTCATTGCTCTACGAATTCTATCGTATAACATCGCCCTGTAGTGTTATATAAATTGTTCCTAACCGACCTTCTTCTTGCAGGGATGGGCGAAGAGTACGTTATTCTTCTCGGTGCAGAGAATGGCGAAGGTCTATCTGCCAATGCAACGGAACAATTGGTCACTCCCATCGGAGCTCCCGATGCTGAACCAGCTGATGTACAGTATGAAATCGTCGGAACACACAAGGTACTGTATGAGTATCGACATACCGGGTAGACCACTGCCTACCGGAAGAGGGAATTGGGTGTCAACATGACGCATTCGAGCGATGAATATCCCCGATTTTTTACTTCTTCGTAGTCGATTTTTTCTTTCTCTTAGTCGCTTGTTGTGAGAGTAGTGAAGGAGGAAGAGAAGAGGGAAGAGATGAGTGGGAGGAGGAACATGTGGGATCATGTACAATATCTGAAGTCCGTGAGAAGAAGAGATCACTCTTCATCTCCCTCTCCCTCCCTTCCCTCTTCAATTCGCCTCGATCATTCCATCATTTCTCCTCATTATTCTCCCATCTTCCTCACTTTTTCACTCAAAATTCAAGCTCATTCAACTCAGTGTGAGCCATGCAGAAACGGCCCGTTTCCATTGCACCTCTCCCGAAGGTATCGATTAGCGGGGTAGGGTAAAGGAGATAGGATACTGGAATGGGATACGGTAGTCATCTATTCGATTATTGATTGATCTCTACAGATGAGATTGTACTGGAATCCTCCCGTCGAAGACAAAAGGAACGGAAAGATCACTGCATACAAAGTGAGACCATTTTTATCTTTCTCGTTCTCTTGAATAACAATTTGTAATCAGAATTGTCTACCAAGCATTTGTCTACAAAGTGATTCTTGAAATATGTGGATAACTAGACACTCTTTTTCTATCTGTTTTTATTCATTTCAGTATTTTTAAATACTACCTATAACTATCAATTTCAGGCAATTCTAACAGCGATGGATCGAGACACTGACGATCGAGGGAATAAGATCAAAACGAGACAAGAACAAGAGGTTTGTAGCCATAGTCTAGATTTATCCCATTCTCTTTTCTTCCCACGACTGATTTCTTTGCTCTCTCCTTCTCTCTTCTTTTTCACTCCCATATCAGTTTACCTTCCACCTTCTAGGGTGGAATTCCACTCGTACTCGATATCCTCCTTCTCTTCTTCTCTTGGATAGATTCATATTTTGAGTCTACAACGTGGGAATCGTACAGATTCTCATGTTCTTCCCACCCAATTGGGCTGATTTCTCCCTCTTCTTCTCCTCCTTCTTCTCTCCGACTCTTCACTTATTCCTCTCTTTCTCCTTCTTCTCTTCCAAAATGAAGTACTCGTCTATAAAAGAAAGCATTCGTTCGTTCGTCCATTCCCTCGTCATTCTCTTCCATTTTCTCTCTTCTCTCTTATCGTTCATATTTCCATGACTTTACTCTCTTTCGTCAATCTCATATTCCATTCTCTTCTTGCTTTTGTGTGTCTTCTGCGAGAGAAAACTGAAAATTCTTGGTTATTCTTCGTATTTTCCCTTTTCTTAGTGTACAGGGGGAATGAGTCTCCCCTAGACAGGGAAATGGTTGTTATTGTGGTCAGTTATTCTCACAAATGGTAACTAATAAGTTAGCTGCAGTCAATCAGATTCTTTCCTCTCCTCTGACATTTCTGAATAGGCAGTCTTTCACTCATCGTCATTACCATTCCTCCCTCGAGACCCTTCCCGTCCTTCCCTTCCCTCCCCACTCCCTCCCTCCCTGAAGAATTACATGAGCTTGTATGTGAATGAGGGAATGACTAATTGGTCCGTATCTCATCACTCCCTTTCAGTCCTTTGATCTCCTAATGTGGGCGGCATTCAAAGTTCCTACGCTCTCTTTCATTAGTCTCTTTGCCACATTGGTTCTCAAAAAACCTGACGCAATGTAGGCATCCTAGGCACTTTTATCGAAATAAACTAGGCATTTGTTCTCCATTCGTCCTCATGGTAATAATCGACGTACCGAAAGAGAGGGAATGGATTTGTGTGAGTGTGCAGACGACTCGTTGTTGCCCATTGGCTAAAGAAGCTTCGTTTGACACGCAATGGAAGGGTGAGATTAGGTAGAGAAGGAAGGGAATCTCGGAGAGAGGAAGAGAGAGGGGAGGAAGGGGAGGGGGACAATGGGAGATTCCTCCACTAGATTCTCGCTGTGGACTCCGTTCTTTCCTTGCAAGATTTCTAGCTCGAACTTCGTGTTTCTTCTTATTTTTTCTTATTTTGATTTTAATATAATAATAAAAATAATAATTGCAGGTAACGGACAGCTTCGCAATCTTCAACGTGGAGCCCAATCTGTCCTACACCTTCAAGGTATATATAGAAATACGAATTTTCATTGCTCCTAGAAGTTCCATTTTAGTTACTCTGAAATCTTCAATTTCAATCCATCTTCAATTTTTAAAAAATTTCTTCGAATAGGAAATGAATGACGAGATGGTGTGTCGAAGTTGTAGACCAAATTACAATATCGACGGAATTATTTATGACTTGGAAATTAATAATACCGCAGAAAGTTCTTCGTTTTCCTCTTTTAAATCTCTCATGGGAGATTTTCTCAACTGAAAACGTTGAGTTTTCTTCGCTCACCAACCTCCGTAATGAATTATTTACACTCGAGTTACGTCTTCGCCCTTTTGAATCCTTTGCAAAACTTAGAAAATCCGGTAAAGAATGAAGACACTAGGTCGAACTCTCACATGATAACCTCATGGATGAGAATGACAAAAAGAGTTGAAGGATTTCCTCAGTCCGTTGTAAGATCAAAATGCGAACAAACGTATTAGATGTTCTCATCCGATTTTGTGCCAGAATGAATAAGACAAAACCAATAATCATTTTTCTTCAGGTGGCAGCCTCAACGATGAAGGGTCAGGGACCGTACTCTCCCGTTCTCACAATCAATCCCGATCCAAATGGTAAGTATCGATTACAGTATCCAGATAGACAGAATGAATCAATCAACAACTGACTTCATTTCTCTCGAATCGTCGTCTCAACGCGGGCATAAAAAGCCGTCGCGAATTTTCGTTTACTTCGGTTGTAATTTCACATGCCATTTGTGTATTTTGAGTGGTGTGAATGGAGTGAATTTGGAAGTGAAGTGAATAGACAGGATGAATAATGGAAGGAAGAGTCTCCTCCCTACACGGACAAGTCTTCCCCTCTCCTCCCTTTCATCTCCTCCCTCGATCACTTCTCACTCACAACCATGTCTGACTCCCTCCTCTTCTCTGTCTCTCTCCATTTCCCATACTCTCTCGACATCTCTAACCATACAAATAGTTCTCAACCCTGAGAGTGTCATCCCTCCCTCTTTCATCCTCTTCGTCAATCCTTGACTTCGTCTCAACTCATCTTCTATTTATTCTCAATTCTCAACTCAACGTGTTGCAGATATTTCCGTCTCGTCCTTTTACCCATTCTGGACTTATGAATAGCTATTTACCACTTATATTTTCTGGATCCCTGGAACCATTCTCTTAGAACTATTATCCATAGATCTAAAATGCGTATTCTTGACTGGAAATGACTGGATATCGTGCAATAACCCCATTTCTCCCTTCTCAACTCTCCCCTATTTGAATGACTCCTTTACCTGAATATCCATAGACCTCTCCCCTCTCCTCCTCCTCCTTCTTCTTCTTCTATTTGCCATCTAAACTGCAGTCAAACTGCTACCATTTCGAGTCCTCCTCTCACTTGTCCCTTCTTGTCCCTTCTCATTCTGTAGAGACTGATGAATGGGATGGATGGTCAAGGATATTCGACTGCTCACTTTCTTTCCATCTCTTGACTCCTTCTGAAACCACTTCATTAGCACTCACCCGTTCTCGGAATATGAAATGGAGTGCACTATCTTGATTCATCCTCTCTCTCTCTCTCTCTCTTCATCACTTCTATTCAAGAGTACGATGGATGTATCACTGTTGACTACTACTCATAATCAGAGAGGAGTGAGTGAATATCAGTGACGACAGAGTAATCATTATTGTCGTGTCTCTCTCTCTCTCAGTCTGAATAGTCTCCTTCATCCTCTTCTTCTTCCTTTCCTATCCTCTTTCTTCATTCATAGTCACTCATTCCAGATGTCACCGCTCTTCTTTCATATCTTTTCTCTTTCTTTTTTGCTTGTATCTTCCCCCTTTCCCTTCCTTACATCTGCCTCTCTGACCTACTTTCCATTTGTAATTGATACGGTATCTTCTATCGTCATCTGGTTCGATCAATTCCATTTCTATTGTCTATCCACCTTCAATTCTTCTAATTTCTCTCTCGTAGATCACTCCCCCTCTCTCTTCTCTCTCTCTCTCTCTTCATTCCTTCCTTCTATTTGTAGTTACTTGATAGCCCTCCCTCTCTTTATTCATAATGAAAAAGCAAGCAGAAACTGATGATCTATTATTACTCTTTTAGCTCAATTCTTTACGATTTCTCATTTCCGGGAACTTTCATACCCTTTTCTTCATCGAAAAACGAGACCTTGGAGACTCATAACGATCCACTTTTTCCATATCTTCGACTTTTTTATGGAGTCGAGTAAGGAAATGATCGAGAGACACGCAAGTGTTGCATGGAATGAGATGGATGATGAAAGTGAGAAAGAGAAAAAGAAGAGATGGTATTCACTCGGTTAATATTATCTCTGTCTACACAGAACTGATTATCACTTGTGATAGAGACTGAGAGTGAGGAGTATCTCCACGTATTGGGATGATTAGGTCTATGAATAGACTGAATCCGTACAATCTCTTCCCCTCTCAATCTCATCCACCCTCAATCTTCCCTTATCATCATTCCTCTCTCTCTCTCTACTCTATAATTCACTACGTTGCTTGGATTAGAAGGGAGAGGAATCACCTGTGCTCATTCATTTCCTCCTCATTCAATCTACACGATACTACTCATTCTCATCTGATCTCTCTCTCTCTCTCTCTGTTCATAGAATCCAGATGATCTTACTTATTCTTCATCCGTATCTCCTCCCTTCTTCGATATCCCCACCTCAATCTCCCTTATCTCCCCCTTATCAACGACTTGCTACTCTCACAGTTATCCCTCTCTCTCTCCATTCCTCACTCCCGATAATGGAATATCCTCAATTGAATTCCACCTCTTCAATCTTTCCTTCTAGTCATTTATTTCCCCTCGATGGTTACCTTCGGCCTACGTACTTATTTACTACTGGTCAATTGCATTTTCATTTTTATGTCTCTAAAACGGAAATTGGTAGAGATCACGCGCAATTCCGATTTAGCGTAGGCATAAGGTACAATTATTCTGATTCTCCAAATGTGATGCACCTTTATCATTACCATTCTAGTAATAGTTCAAAGGGGTGGAAAGTGCAATTAGAGAGAGGAAAAGGTGGAAAGAGGACCCGATATAAAGGGAAGTTCCTATCGGATATTAGAGAGAGAGAGAAGCTTCAGTGTGATCATTCGAGTGGCAACCAATTGGAAGAGAGAGAGAGACTCCATTTAGTAGTGTGAATCCATGATGATTCTCTTCTATCTACTTCTTCTTTCTCTTTTCCATACAGATGTTCGCGTAATTTCGCAGCAAAATGTCAAATAAGTGTCCAGAGAAAGAGAGGGAAGGAATTCCTCACTAATTCGCACTAGGTGAATTAGACTCGTAAAGGTTTCTCACTCTGAACTTTCCTCCGTCCCCTCCCCCCTCCCTCTCCTTATTATCCGGTATCTCCTCCTCTTCTTCTCGAGTCTCTTCGTTCCCTTTCAAGCAGTTCCCCCATGTGTAACCATATTTGATGTCTTCCCTTCCTTCCTTCAGTCCACTACAGTGTCCAGTATCTCTTTCTCCTTCCTATCTTTCTCATTATTCCGTTCCGTTGCTTTCTCTTCCTTCCATCCTCTCACTACTCTCAGAATGACTCCTTCCACTACATGGAGTCCAGCTGAAGATCCTTCCTCACCACAACTTATCTCCCCTTACATATGCAAGGATGGACTCTACAAGCACATTGAGAAGGTCAGTTATGGTGTGGTGCATGGTGCACTCGTCATCGACGATTACTAAACGTCGCCTTCGTGTAGGTACTCAATCAGCTAGCGAATGGATGGAAGTATTACGTTGCCCATGATGTCGCCCAGAACTGGAACAACTTTGATCGATTTGCAACGAGGATCTGCAGTTTCATGGGCGGTACGGTAGGATGGAATGAATCGAGAACTGACTTTTTCATCATTTTAAAAGTGTAACTCAATTGGACTGATGTTCTAACCCTTTCCTCCTTGGTGGATTCTCCCATTCATGTCTACGGGCCATTTCTCCTCTGATGGACTTCACCCTTCCCTTCCCTCTCCTTCTCTTACTCTTTCTCATCTCTAGTCAAGATGAGTGAGAATGGAAAACGGAGAGAGTCATACTGTTTTTGTCCCCAATTCGGTATGATCTGCCATTCATCTTAAATGGACTCCTTCCATGACTTATTCCCCCTTCCCCTCTCCTCTCTTTCTCTCTGCAAACTCACAATATTTGGTCCGAATCGTTCATCCACATCTCTTTTTCTTCTTCCTTTCCATATGTCGACTTCTACTCATTTCACATCTGGCCTTTTCTTTCATATTTGACTCCATTCCATTCCCTCATATCCATGTCTTTCCTCTCTCTTCTTCCTCATCTATATACAGTATCTCATTCATAGACCATTCCTATCACTCATTCATAGTCTCATTCTATCCATAACACTTCTCACCCCTACTCAACTTGTCCATTCCATCAAAGGGGGATGGATTTGTTATGCGAGAGAGAGAGGGTGAGATGGTTTTTGTTTCCGTCGTCTCAGCTTCTCATTGAATGGAAGGACGAAGAGGGTAGAGATAAGGCCTCTCCTTCCCTCCCCCCCCCCCTCCTCCTTCTCTTCCTTCTGAGATATCCTCTCCTGTGCGTGTCTCATTCTAATCAAGAGTCCTCTTCTCTCTTCTAATCAGTCTTCGTCTTTTCCCTTCAAAAGAGGCGTTGAAAATGAGTCGTCCCTCTCCATCCATTGTGTGCAACTGAGCAAGAGACGAAGAGCCTTTCCATTTCCAAGTAGTCACCACATCCACGTCAGTCCCCCATCCCTACCATCCCCATTAGACACCACAACCACGTCAGTCCCATTGATCACTCACCTCATCCGCGCCAGTAATGACTCGCAAAAGTCAGCAAGCCGCTCAGAGGAAGATAGCCGCAACGAAATTAAGTGTATCGAATAAGAACAACAAGAAGAAGAAATCGAGATTGGCGCACTTCGTGAGTCCAGAAGGTACGGTAGACTGATTATTGATTACTTTTCCTGTCGCTACCTCACAATTTGATTATCTCCCTTCCACCTCCCTCATTGAAACTTGATGGAATGAGTCCTTTTCTAGTAGTCTATCTCTATCTATCTTCCATGTAATGACACCCCAGAGAGAGAGAAAGAAAGGGAAGAAGAGGGCATTGCTCCTCCTCATCTCGATCACTTAGTATACTCACACTTCTATTCATTCCATCTCTTTATCCTCACATTGTCTCTCCTCTACAAATCTTCTCACATCCTCTCAATATCCCATGAATCATTGATGGAAACCTTTCCCCTCCGAAGGGAATTCATAGTACTCATTCTACTAATTATTGAGAGAGAAGATCCGATAACTTGTCTTGTCTCTTCTCTTCTTCTCTTCAGTCTCTTAGATACGATCGTGTGGGCTACGTCTTCTCTCGTCTCTTTTCCCTCTCTCTCTCAGGTTCAAAATATCCATCCTCAAATTGTGGATTTCTCTCAATCCATTCAATCTGCACCACTTGTTAGTATCCCTCTTACACCTTCAATTCAATCTTCTCAATCTCTCGTTTTTCTTCTCCTCATTCCATTTAGATTTCTCTTCGTTATTCGAACACTTCCGATTGATGGGATAATTCCCTCTCTCTCTCAATGCTTCGTCTTAGTCTTCTTCTCTCTTCTCCATTCATCTCCAATCATCTGTCTGACCCATTGAACTCTCTACCGTATTCTTCTCCTTCAGTCGAATCCTCTACAATGTCATCATCATCTCTCTCATCTGCTGATGTCTTCAATGCAATAATCCATCGTCCACCTGGTCCAATGGATATCGTTGATCGACAGGATGGAGGGGAATTAGATGATGCAATTCTAGCTGAGATACAAGCAACAGCAAGAACATTTCAAGAGGTTCAATGGACTGATCCTCCCGATCCCCCTTCTCTTCTTTCTACTCCAGAGACAATCAAGTATCGACACGATAATCACTCTCACACTCAAAGTAAGTCTTTATTTTCTCCGAAAAACGGCGCGATTTTCAGCTGTTCGCAACAGATGAAACGAGAAAAAGAGAAAAATAAGTGTAAATTGGGCGGGGGGAAATTCTGTCAGTTTCCTCCATTCATTAGTCTGTCGAGTAGTTCACTGGATATCAATTCGTCACTCCATATGGAATAACTCTTCCAATAATATTGCCCTTCTCCCTCAAGAGTGTCTAATTCATCGCCCTCCCATCTCTCCTCTTTATCCCTTCTTCTGTTCCTCCCATGAGACCTTTGCCCTCTCCCATCATTCAATTCCCTTTCTTCTCACTTTTGAGGAGGCGAAAGCATCCCTAAAAAATGGATGTTTTTGCTTGTTTTCGTTGTATATTCTCGTCTCGGGGAGGAATCACTTCTATTCATATCCTCCTTCTTCCTCTCTTCACTGTTGGCATCTCTCGACTGTACAGTGGAGGTCCTTCTTCACACCTTCCATATAGTCATTTGTCTTCCTCTTCCCTCCTCTTCCTTCCACAGTCTTCTTCCTATTAGACATCAGTAGTCCATTCCAATTCCCTTGTGTCCACTCTCCTCTCTTCTCCTCTCTTCATTGACCTCTGCCGAAAGCATGGCGATTTATGATCTCTTTCTTCTAATCGTTCTTCCTTCTCATATCTCTCCATCTTCTTCTTATGTTTCTCTTTCTATTCCATTCTTGACTCTTCTAGTCCTCTTCCATTTCATGCCCTTTCTCAGTTATGTTCTCACTTCTCAACAGTAGTCACTGCAGATACTGAATCTTAGTCTTATTCTCTTCATTCACTTCCTTCTTTTCTTCCTTTCTTTCTTTCTCGCGATAGAAAGGGCGTTCAATTTTCAATTAGACATGGATGGAGAGAGAGAGGGGGGAGAAGTTTCATGAGTCTCGTAGTCAATTGAGAAGATGAAAGAGAGAAGAGGGACAAAGAGAGTAAGAAAGAGGAGTTAGAAATTGAGTGAGAGAGTATGGGAAATAGAGAGAATCAGAGATGAACAAGGTGTCCGAATACTTGAGATTTGATTAGACTCTAGTGAAAGGGAGGAGTCAACGGGGGAATATTAGTCCTTCCCTCCTCATCCATTCCTAACACCTCACAGTAGTACGTATGTCATAGACCCCCTCGTGATTTCCTATTCTAATCAGTGATAAACTTCCTCAATCTCTAATCTTCTATTATATTCTCACAATGAATTTGACTCATTACGGTGTCTCTTCTTCTCTTCATCTTCTCTCTCTCTCTCTCTCGCTCCTCCCTTCCTTCCTTCCGGGAGAGAGAGGGAGATAGACCACCTTCCTCTTCTTCTTCCAGTCTCAGATCTCTCCTCTTCTCTCTTTGATATGAATGAGTCTCTCAGTCGAAGTGTCATTCGTGTGTCTCTCACTCCAATGACCTATCCTTCTCTTCCTACAGTTTCTCCCTTATCTCGACCATACTCATCCATTCATTATTCTCTCTCAACCAGAATGGATTACGATGAGGAATCACTTTCTCTTCAATCTCCATCAACACGAATTCGTACTCGTAATCGTCTTCCCTTCTCATCCGCTGATTTCGCCTCTCATCCTCCAACTCCTCGTGAGGTCGTTGCTGAGATAGATAGACGACAAGGAGAACTCTTCTCTATTCTTCTATCTCCTATTCCTGGTGCATCGACTACATCGACTACTCCTTCTTCTTCTTCTTCATTGAGAACGACTGGAATCTGGAAGAGAGACGAAGAGACGTCAACGACGATGGAAGTTGCGGCTAGGGATAATGTATTCGTTGCTGTTATGAGAGGAATATTGAAAGAGGAACAAAGAGAGGAAAAAGAAGGACGAAGAAGAGAATGGAATAGAGATCATCGACAGCATTCGAAGTGTAAGTTTGATGAAGACTCAAGTTATAATTATTCATTGCCCTTTTTCACTGTTGTATTCGCTCGATAAAGTACGAGTCTTCGACTCTTTTCACTACCACTTTATTCATAAATTATGAAAAAGGCGACGATTCGAGATGAAAAGAAATTGAGTGAGACGCATTTTTTATGCGTGAAAGTCAGCTGCAAATTGAGTAATTGAAATAGATTCAATCCTTCTTCATTTCAGCTCTCGTCGGACCTCCGACGAACGTTCGCGTTGAACCGATCTCCAATTCAACGGCTGTCGTTCAATGGGAATATCCTGAATCAGAACCAGTTAGTTACTCCCTCTCTCTCTCTATTTCTTTCTCAATCCGTTCTTCGGTTCTAATTCAATATTACTTACACATGAATTGACTTCGTCTCGACTGTTCCTTTCCTCGTATTTCCGTTACCAAGAAAAAGTCGAGAAGTTGGAAATTACGCCCCCTTTTTCGTGCAGCATTGGCAGTAATTCATTCGTGAATGCAGAATGAGAATGAGAGGGAGACCTTATTAGAAGGGTCGAAGAGCTATCTAGGACGAATAAGGAGTCGAGTAGTATAGAGGAACTTGCAGAATGATGAGATTCGGAAGGGAGAAAGGAAGGATAGATCATAGAAGGGAACTATTAGAGTAGGGAATGAAGGAAAGACCGAACGAGACAGACGAATATAGATGGGGCTTGAGCATAATCATCGTAAAGCTACTTTATTACTACATGAATTGGTTATTCGTGGAATCTTCTAGACGATGACATCATCAATCGATAATTTCAGGTTGACGGATTCGTAGTGAAATACATTCATGAACCAACGAGTAGATCATCATCAGAGACATGGCATCAGAAGAAGATTATGAAAGCAGGTACGGTAGTCCCCTCAAGGAGTACGGTAGATGATCACTCGAAATTCCAGATGCACGTGATTTCGCCATCGACGACTTGACGTACCCTCACAAGCCGTACGCCTTCTGTGTACTGGCCGTGAAACAGAATGTGAGATATCTCGTCCCTCTTAGATGCACCCTCTACACCACGAGACACACGATGAGAATAGATGTGTCCTAATGAGTGATGACAGGATATCCGGTGCGGGTCTCTCTCTGATTATCCTCTTACTTCCGTTGGTTAGCATCCCTCTTTCACCTTCAATCTCCATCTCTTTTCTTCCGTAAGCAGAAGAGACAAGAGAGGGTCGTAAACAGGAGGGGAATAGGCCCACTCCTCGTTGTATCCATTGGACTACTCCTTCTTAAGACACAAAGTAGTCCCTTTTCCGGTGTAGAGAAGAAGGAGGAGGGGAATACAAGACAATTGAGAGACAGAGATTGAGACATGAGAGGGTTATGGAGAAGGGGAAAGGGCATGGGATACTTCCCGTCGAGGAGGGGAGGGGAGGGGAGGGGGGAGGAGTGAATACGGAATGGAATGGGGATAGATAGATGGACACATTCACGAAGTATGCATTCGAACCATCCACAGAATGGGATAGGTACGCGAAAGGAATGATGACATACGTCAAAACATCTGAGAAAAAAAGAAGGGGCCTACGCCCAACACGTACGCATAAGGGCCCCGCCTACAGTATCCTACAGTATTCAATCTCTTCACCTTTCAGCGACAAGGCCCTTGCTCTGAACCTCCAACTGTCGTCGAGAGAATTCAACCAACCTTCTATGCGACGAATCTTCAAGTGGAATGGAAGACCCACAATTCCGTCAAAGTCAAGTATGTTTCTCTGTAGAGATATAAAATGAGTTATTGAGTAATACAGCTCACGTAGCTCTGATATTGAAAATAATAATCATTCTTCAGATGGGATTATAAAGGTCCGACTCCCGTGATCTTCCGATTGAATGCAACTGGAAGGAAGGAATATGTGGATCATAATCTCGATGTGAAGAATCTGCAAGCACCGGGAGCAGCTAGAGATATCGAATCATCTACCATTCAGAGCTATCTGTCAGTACAAAACATTTGAAAGGATGACCAGTGAAAAGAACAGATTTTGATGTTCTCCTGTTCAGGTTCCATTCTCTACGAGCGGCAATGAACTATGAACTGAAGATCTCCGTCGTTGCTAACAATGTTGAGCACTGGGCGAATAGGGTGAGTGATTGATCTTTGATCTCTAAGTTATCGCCCGCTTCCTTGCAGGTTACGGTATGGACGGACCCCCAAGCTCCTACAGTAATCGAAACTCCGACAATCGATCATACAAGAGTAGCTAATGGAATGGTGAGGAATCGCAAAAAAAACACTGTTTCAATGAATAATTCAACTGATTCTAGGCTCGAATTCGATTGAAACCGACCTCCGAGGAATATGGCGCCATCTCACACTACTGGATAATCGTCGTTCCCGGGAACTACACCAGGGTATGGTAGTATACTGTAATCTCAAAATCAATCGATAATTACAGGATACGATAATGCATCTGGACAATGCTGCTCTAGTGCAGACTTCGAAGGAGAAGAGACAGAGAGTGACATCGAATGTATCGATTACTCCTGCTAAGAAGATGAAGAGAGCAAGAGAAGGAGAAGAAGAAGAAGAGACGGAAAGGAAGAGAAGAAAGAGAGAGGTTTGATACACACTCTAATCACTAATCACTGTTCCCTTCTCTTCATCACTGATCTCTCTCAGGACTCATCACTGGAACCAGTGTCTCTTCCTTCCTCTTCATCAATTCGTCGTTCTCGTTCTCTTCCCACTCTCAACGGTCCATATATCACAGCTGAGATATCTGCCAATGAGATGAGAGACAAGTTCAAGAGTGATGACTTCTTCATGATCGGAGATGATAATACGGTAAGAGCTCATTTTTGCTGTTTCCATTTCGTAGAACATTCAGCTTATTTTTGTCCATCAGTCATGCATTCTGTTTGAATTTCTACTCCACTGTTTTTCTTTTTCAATATTTTTCTCATTTCAGCATGGCTCGTTCATCAACTTCAAACTGGAGAACGACAAACAGTACAAAGTGTTCATGAGAGTATTCGCCAAGCCTCCCGAGAAGAGAAGCCAGGTACGGTAGTGATTACGGTAATCTGTAGAGTACGGTAGTTCATCGGGACACACACTTGTTTCTCTCCTTCTGAACTCATGACGGTGTTCTCTCCTCTTCTTCTCTCAATTGTATGCGCAAGTGATCATCCGTGTGAGGGGGCGACGATGTATTGATGAGAGGAAGGATGTGTCCCCTCCATTCTCACGGCACTCGTACAAACTGTTTTTCATAGCTGCACTCAACTCAAAGCCCCCCCCCATCATTTTACCGCCTTCATTCCTTCAAATGGTATGGGCGAGCCTCATTCCAAACCCATTCTCTAAATGATTCTCTCTCATTTATCGGATGACTCTCTCCGATTGGCAACTTTCGCGCACGAAATTTCTCGAAACAGCCTCGGTTCCCGCAGAGAGAAACGCGAATTATGCACCATTTCCCCCCTTGGAGAGAGAGAGAGAGCACTCTCCCTGAATATCCCCCTACCCTCCTCTCCACTCTTGCGCTTCCGATTCATTCATCCCGAATATCTTCACTCATTCTCAACATCTGCAAACGTATTCTGATATATCCCACATTCGATCCAGAAAGGGAGCCCCCATTCCTTCACTCATCTTTCCCTTCCAATCACGAACCCTTCACTTTTCGACTCTCCCTCTCATTCCAAGACCTTTTCCCACGGTTTTTGTGTGCGAATTGAAGGCGAGAATGGGGAATAGGAGGCGCATAGTCTAAGAGAGAGATATTCAATAGGAGTGACCCCTCTCCCTTGACCTACCCATTGCCCTCTACATTGTACGAGTCTTCTTCTTCTTCCTTCTCTTCCACTAATCGTATTTGTCTCTTTTCTCGTCTAAGCGAATCCGTTACTATTCACACTCCAGCTGTTGGATTGACTGCAATGTCCACTCTTCCTCCTCTTCCTCCCTCCCCCCGCCCCTCCCATCTCTCTCCCTCTCCCCTTTCCTCCTCTCTTTCATCCATCAGAATTATCGCTACGTCCTTTCCATCATCTTCTTCTCTCTCTTTCCCTTTTACAGCCTCATTCCCATCTTTCTTCCCAAATATATGAGGATACTCTTTTTCCACTAACGATAAGAGTGTCGTGGCCCTTTTCCCTCTTCTTCCTTTGATGTTCTCTCTTCCTCTTCATTCCTCAATCCATTCCATCCATGAATAGTGACCACAATATCTCCAGAATCTTCCGTTATTCTAAACAGAGATCAATTATCGATTATGAGGTTAGAGTTCGAAATTGAAGAGTTCTCTCTCTCTCTCTCTTTATGGGGAATGTAGAACGACTCTTCAACTCTCTTCCCTCTAATTCCTCTCTCTAGCCACTAATTATCCATTCTCTTGCACTGAGAAATCTCTTCTCATCTCTCGTCATTCCGATTCCGTAAAATAGCTCCGTCTCCTTTGCATAATCAATTCGGTCATGGGAGATTTCTCTCTATGGGCATCCACAGAATATTTTGCTCTTCTCTGCTTATAACTCAATTTTCTTCTCTCTCTCACTGATCAATAGAAGGGGAGTAAATGGAGTGGATTGGAACCCATTCTCATTATTACCTACCGTAATCGTCTAATATCTCATTCTTTGCAGTTGGAGCAACGTGCTCCTATGATGGAGAACAGTCACAAATTGTGGGGAGATTCTGACGTCTCTGAGCCATTCACACCGAGGTCCACTGGTATGTCATTCTTACGTGTTGAGAGAGAGAGAGGGCTTAGGGAGAGGGGAAATAATAGTCGTCTTCTCGAACAAAAGACACTTTTGGTTTCTGGCGCTTGTTTTAGAGTGGTGATGTGAGGAAAAACTGAAATCGTTTGAGACAATTCTGTCGTACGACAATTATTAGGAAACCCCTATTTCATTCATCATTTCGTAGTCCTTTTCTCGTCGTATAGGATGATTTCATTCCTTCGTAATCAATCTCCCTCATTTCAGGAATGGTCGGTCGCGGTTCATCTGGAAGTGCCTCTCAGATTTGGTTACTCGGTCCAATAATCGCCCTTCTCTCGATCGGATTATTGATTGGTCTTCTTGTTTGTTGGTGGTTGAGATGCAATAAAAAGACCGTTGGAAGAGGAAGTATGAGACATCATGGAAGCATTACCAAGGTAGGATAGATTTCATTATTGTTGAAGAGTTCTGCATTATCCATCCTTCTCGATTTAAATCTCCCATGTAGGTCGCTCTTGGTGGTCATCATCTCAATGGGAATGGAATGGTTGGAGAGACAAGTAAATTGTTGAATACGGACTATGGAAGAATGCCCGTTATGCATCCTTATGATCAGGTATGCGTTTTTTGCAAGAGAGACATCGATAAAATTGATCTTTTCTATTCATCCATCATTTGAATGTGTGAAACGTATTCCAATTGCAGATGAATGGGAACAATTCGACGTCTCTCGACCATCTCTATCCCCTTTCTTCCTCTCAATCTCGATATCCCCACAATGGAACCAATGGAAACATCTACACCACCATGCCGAGATTACCTTCTTCTGGTAAACACTTATTGTATTTCATCGTGATTTTAGTTCAAAAATGTAATCTTGTTAGGTGGTCCAACGGGTGGTCATTCCCTCTCTCATCCTCCCGTTCCCATCACTGAACTCGCTTCTCATATCGAACGACTTAGAGCAAAGGACAACGCTGGATTCACTCAGGTACCGTAATCCCTACCGTATTCCCTCATTACCGTACTCATTCAGGAATTCGAATCGATCGAGACGGGTCAGGTCTTCACTTGGGATGCCTCCACTGCTGACTACAACAAGCACAAGAATCGATACGCGAATATTCCCGCTTACGATCACTCGAGGGTACGGTAGTTGAGATGATGGAATCGATCGATAATCTCTCTCTCTCTTCAGGTGTTTTTGAGTGGCCAAGCTGGCTCAGACTACATCAATGCCAATTACATCGATGGATACGAGAGACAACGGGCTTACATCGCCACACAAGGGCCACTTCCTGAGACATTCGAAGATTTCTGGAGAATGGTAAGTATCGTACCTTCGATATCCTTGACCTTCCATTTATCGATTAATTCTTTAGGTGTGGGAAGAGGACAGTCGAACGATCGTCATGCTCACTAATCTGGAAGAGCAGAATAGGATGAAGTGTGATCAATATTGGCCCTCTCGTGGAACAACCATCTATGGAGACATCGAGGTACTGTATCACTCCTACCGTATCCTCAATCAATCGATAATTGGCAGGTTACCGTACTCGAGACAACTCAACTCGCCCATTACACGATGAGGAAGATGTGCATCCAGGCTCCCGGAGAAATGTCCCGTGATGTGAGTCACAGTACTCTCTATCAACGGAATGAACGATCGATAACTGATTTTCATTGCAGATTCACCATCTACAGTACACAGCATGGCCCGATCACGGAGTGCCCGACCATCCCACTCCATTCCTTATCTTCCTCAAGAGAGTCAAGACACTCAATCCCATCGAGGCCGGACCCATCATCTCTCACTGCAGGTACGGTAATTATCGCATTGGTTACGGTAGATGCCCGATCACATACTGACTTTCTTCCCTTTCAGTGCGGGAGTCGGTAGAACTGGCGCCTTCATCGTGATCGATATTATGCTGGAGCGACTACGGTACGATCACACCATCGACATTTTCGGTTGTGTGACTGCACTGAGGAGTCAGAGGAGTCACATGGTGCAGGTACGGTAGACTCACCATCGAAGTGGATTGACAACTGACTTCATTCAGATTGACGAGCAGTACATGTTCATTCACGATGCGGTCCTCGATGCGGTTCTATCGGGATCGACGGAAGTTCCCGCGAAGAGACTCAGTCAACATCTTAATGGACTTCTCGCTGCTACGATGGATGGAGTGAATCCATTGGAACAGGAGTTTAGAGTAAGTATTGACACAGTGCTGCAAGGATTCTGCTAAAAATAAAGTATACAGCACCATAATCCCAATAAATTTTTATGAAACCAAGTGCTGCAAAGATTCTACTAACCATCGAACGTGTTTATCCCAATCTTTTTGCAGCAATTGAACATCTTCCGTATGCGTGATTGTCGTGCTCACGATGCTAATCTGCCAGCAAATCGTCACAAGAATCGATCGATGGCCGTCGTTCCTTTTGATGCGAATAGAGTCAAATTACAAACCGTCAATGGAATAGAAGGAAGCGATTACATCAATGCGAGCTGGGTTGATGGATATCGGTAAGATATTTATTCACATTCTTCATCGCCATTCGAATAATCAAAGTGTCTAACGACAATGATCATTACAGGGAACGTTTCGCGTACATAGCCACACAAGCTCCCAATTGTGACACGACAATCACTGATTTCTGGAGGATGATATGGGAGAATGAATGTGGAATCATCGTCTGTCTCAAGATGGGATACGATGGAAATGGAAGAGAACATTCTCAATCTCGTCTTGAGTATTGGCCATCGGATCGAGGAGTTCAGTGTGGAATACTCGTGATTGAGCTGATTGCTGAGTATGACATGCAGACTTATATCGTCAGAGAGTTCAAGATATCCGAAGTACAGGTTAGACAACATCCCATTACTCTTACAAATCAAAATCGTTTACAAATGAAAATAAATAAAGAGATGTTGATTTGAGTCGCAAGCGTCTCGAACGGTTCGTCACTTCGAATACACTGATTGGCCCGAAATGAGTCCCGCTCCCAAGAGTGCCGATCTATTCATTGATTTTGTCCAGCAGGTACGATAACTGACCTACCACACTCTACCGTAATCCGTCCCTTTCTCAGATCCATAAGACGAAGCCTCAATTCGGTGTGGATGGTCCTATTGTTGTTCATTGTTCAACAGGCGCAGGAAGGACAGGAGTATTCATCGCTCTCGGACAGATTATCGATCGGATAAAATTGGAAGGAGTTGTCGATGTTTTCACTACGGTAAGTGATCGATATCGATTGATCTACCGTACTCTTCTCTTTTCCAGGTGAAAGTTCTTCGAACGGAACGACAGGGAAGTGTTCAAGAGAGAGACCAATATCACTTCCTTTATCTCGCAGCAAGAGAATACATCAATAACTTGTAGTTCACGATCATTATTCATTCTTTTTCTGTACACTCGGTGATAATTCTTTTCTCCCCGTATTATTCTCTTTCTTTGTCTCTAGTACGTTCCCTTACTCAGAGTCTCATAATCTTTCTTTCCGGGTAGCCAAATTCATCTTTCTCCCAGTCGTTTCTAGTCCGCTCCTTCTAGGTCCTAATAATT
This sequence comes from Pristionchus exspectatus, assembly GCA_911812115.1. Taxonomy (NCBI): domain Eukaryota; kingdom Metazoa; phylum Nematoda; class Chromadorea; order Rhabditida; family Neodiplogasteridae; genus Pristionchus; species Pristionchus exspectatus. The sequence goes on along the minus strand of OU461584.1, from coordinate 11,191,545 downwards.
CCCTCGTCAATCAATAATTTCCTTTCGGTAGCTACCGTAATCCCACTACCATAATCACACTACCCCCATAATCTCCATTTCTTCTCCCCATCTGTGTTTGTGTCCTATAACTGCCCTTCGTTCTCCCATTTCTCCCTGTTTCTTCTCCTCAATCTCTTCATTTCTCTACGGGTTCAGTTCAATCCCTTCAATCACCGTCGATTCAATTTGTGATTCACACTTTTCACCGCCTCGCGATTTCCCAACCTTGCATCCAATGCTCCTCCTAAGTGCCAGTTATCGATCGGCCATTATCATTTTCCGTATCCAATCGACCGAAACCTCTTCACTCACCCATTCGAATCACTCACTTTGCTCAAATACAGAAATTGCGATAAATTCGTTATTATTTAAGTTCTGTTTTCAGCACACATTCATTATGAAAAGGACAAGTTGTGAATAGGTAATGATAATGTCGTCCACTTTACTGTACTGAGCAGATGCACTTCGAACTATTACGGATTCTACGATAGAGAAAGAAAAACTCTTCATATTTTTAACGGAGATTAGAGCAAGACTGTACACGAAAAATAAAGCCATGGATAGTCTAAATCAAGAATCGATGATCAACAAGACTGCTCTTGACGAGATGATTAGTGAACATCATTGAAGCGAGCATTCTGAATTGATTAACCATTAGACCATGATTAGACAATGAATGATACCTGAGAGACACTGCAGATACATATGTGATCACTGCTGCAAGAGGAACTGATGAAGTGTACACGAAGACCTGATGAAAATGAGATAGAAATAACGGGTTTTTCATGGAAACAGTATTGATTGAATTGCTGCGGTGTTCTCTGTATTCTTCCCATAGTAGCTACTTACAATCGAAAAGAGAAGTGCCTCGAATGACAACTTCGCCCATTCATTTCCGTATACGAAACATCGAGCGAATGCTGATTCCGAGTGATCCCTGATATCGATTGAATGTTCCTGGCTACTTAAGCTACAGTACCTCGTGAATACTCCCATCTGACTCGAATCACTCAATTCGATATCGAGTGCTGCTTCAGCCAGAGTTCTCTCCCTGATGGTGTAATCAACCTCCGGGAGAGAGTGTTCTACCATGTCCTGGAAACTATTTGTACAGTAATCTACAGTAAATGATACGGTACCTGCAGGAATCGATTCATAGCAGCGTGGGTCCGAGCTCGAGATGAAATCTGTAATCGATATTTCCCGTCTACCGTACTCTCCTCTCACCTGAATCGTGGTGGGATCAACATTCTGCATGCGTGCTGTGGCTCCACTCGCATCGATCGATGAAGCACTCGCAAGATCGGAGTATCTGTAGTATGGTAAGCCATTGGAATACGGTAGGCAGAACTACCGTACCTTTTCCTGAATGAGAGAGGCAACGACACGTAGTAAGTTTGCAATTCCCCTCCACTCTCCAATCCCCTCATTCCGACTAGGTTATCCTGTCAATCGATCGATGTCTACCGTATCACTACTGTAATCCTACCGTACCCTTTCTCGTTGTAGGAATTCATTCATCTCAGCCATTCCAGTGTCAGCCCATCCATGGACTGATCGACCATGAATATAGAATCCATAGAGGGGATGAGAGAGGGAAAGAACACTAGAAGAGAGGAGTGGAGTATCTACTGATCGATACATTATACCTGATATTAGCGATGGAGCACAGATCGATAAAGTTATGGAAAGGATCGAGAAGAATTCGTTCCACAATGAAGACATTGAGTAACCACTGAATAATGATTAGATTACGTTTCAGCCATCGTTTATTCGTCCAAATCTCGTATTTTTGTTGATTGTTTTGCCATGGCGTAGCGTAATAACAAAAGCAAATGTGCGTTATTGCCATCAGTTTCCAATTTCAAAGTGTACAGGGAAACAGAATAAACTGACCTGTGTGAATCCAATGGCGAAATAGAAGAAGAGAGAAACGGCCAATCGAGAGACACGTGAGGATGCGAAGGATGATGAGATCGGATCTCGAGGTCAAATTGATCTTTGATCTCTTCCCCTCTCCCTTACCTATTTCGAATCCCGGCTGCCAGATGGCCAAGTCTTTCCAGTGAAGAAAATCGAGGAAGAATACCATGGTCAATACCTGATAGTGACTACAGTAATCTTGACTACAGTATCCTACAGTACCTGCACTGCCATACTCGTCTTACGGTAGTTCTGTAGTTCATTCCACTCGTTTGCTACGAGATATGTGCGCCTGAACAACGAAGTCTCTGGACAACAAAAACGTCGGAGAATGTGAATAGATAGTGCGTGTATGTTTCAGCTGTATGATGTAGAGAATACCGCTATTTCTGTTGTCCTGTACAAAAATCAAAAGTTTCTACCAAATAACAACCGCTTGCTCCTTTGCTCCATCGTATTTAATTGGATCGAGTGAAGCGGGACGATCGAGATCCAAACGAGGAAGAACCTGAAGGGAAGTGGACTGTAGATACATGATGATTTATCGATTGATTCCTCACTTTCGGCCTCTCCCAATCGATAAAGAACGTCTCTGTTAGCATGAGAGAGACGAATCGATGAAGAAGAGCGACGAATTTGAGTGAAGCAGCAGAGATGAGATACGCCATGAGAGTGGACTCCTGAAGGGAAAATGAGAAGTACGGTAGTCAGCCATTATCGATTACCTGACTGTCCGTCAGTTGCATGTAGAAGAGAGCAGTCTGCGCCTTGTAGGCGAAGGTCAACCAGCAGACGGTTACTGTAGTCACGAAGAGAAAGACGTCTCCTGAAGGGAAGAGGGAGGGGTACGGTAGAGAGGAGTATTGATTGATTACCGAGGAATGAACATTCGAAGTGAAGGAATTGAATTAGAGTTGCCACGTCGAATACTGCCTTTCCAGCACGACGACCCCAACTGAGAAAGAGAGATCAAAGATCAGATTATTCTGTCCTAGTGGGGAGATGGCACTTATTCTTCAAGGGGCTCCGTATTGAAGAAATGAAGATCTTTTATCTCTTCCCACCTGTAAGCTCTTAACGCCGACCACAGAACAGTGAGCGAAGAGAGCACAGCCATTGCGATTTCGAGGTCCTCAAAATGTATCTTGGCCATTGATCTTTGATCTTTACCTTACCTTATCGTGTCTGAAGGGATTCGTGTAGTATCGAATACTGAAGGATGCGTCGACCTAAAGATCGATAAATGGCCTACGGTATCATCACAGTCTCCATTACCTCTTTCGCAGGCACAATATCGTTCGTTCTCAATTCATCATAGACAATTCTCAAGTAAGGAGGGTAGATCTTCCCATCTCGAGTGTTCTCAAGGGTTTATCAGTTATCGATAGATCATTATCAAACTACCGTACCACCATCTCCACATTCAACTCAATTTTGGATGCATATCTGAGTGCAGTCCAATTGCCAGTCTCTCCCTCTTTCAATGACCACGCGTCCACTAGGAAGAATCTGATGATGAATTTCATTGGTCATATCAGGCAATTCACTTCACACAATCATTGTGAAAGACCTCTTGAAGGATTGCTGATCATCTTGTCACGACAGACGATTCCAATTCAAAATACCTATATCCCTCTTCACTCCCACCTTCTTGTGAGTATCCACTGTGCGGGTCTCTCTTCTTTATTCGGATATCCTCCCGTTCTTCTAATATTCTCGTTCACCACGGGCAGAGGATACATCTGGTGATTGAGAGACTGGATCAGCTCACAATGCTTCTCCTTTACCTGTTTCACACCCTGACTATTTGTGAATCGCAGATAAAGATCAAAAAAGAGTGGCTCCTCATGTGTCATCAACTCTGCCACATCCAATTGGCACGATTGACTAAGAGTTATCGATTGATTCAAGGAATCTCTACAGTATGCCTACCGTATCCTAGTTCCGAAAGTGAATGTCTTGTGTGCGGCGACTAAGCTCTCAACACACAATTGAATTGATCCATCAGATACTTCTTTCAGTCCAAGAAACGATCCATTCAGAGTGTATCTGCGAAGGGTTTTTCATTCCATTATCTCTCGCAGCGCCTACCTCGCAGCAAGAATATCCAACTCTCCATTTTGATCTTTCGTGAACTTGTAGAGCTCAAAAGGATTCATCTCAGGTCAATTGTCATTCAATGGTCTACCTGATCGATAACTGCTTCTCGCTGCAATTCAGAGACAGCATCAGCACTGTAGTAGAACAACCATGGCATGTTAGCCGCCCTAAAACTCGCAGTGAATCAGAAATTCATGGTGAATTAACCATTGATTTACTGCAGGCGCGTTCGAGATTGATTCAAATACTGTACAGGCCGTCTGAACATCTCTTTGATAATTCTGCAGCACGCAAATGTTTCCAAGAGACTGAAAAAAGTAGCTAAAAATCGACAAAACATTACAGCCCGATGCGGGGCTCGAACCCGCGACAGCCAGATTAAGAGTCTGGTGCTCTACCGACTGAGCTAACCGGGCAGACGAGCGGAAGGTTATGCAATGCTCTCACTTGGCAGTCGATTTGGGAGCCCAGCTGGCATCTCCGCGCCGTGGAAATAAGAATTGTGGCATTGATTCGTGTCGAAACAATATCTCCAGAAGAGAGGAAGATGGTCGATAGAGAAGGAGAAGGAATAACATTCAGAGAAGAGGGACATGTTGGACTGCTGCTAGTCTGTGAAAGAGTACTCTCGAAAGAAAAATACCGTAATCATTCAGATCAGTTCATTCTCTGCTACCAAATTAACAAACCTCCGTACACAAACAACTTCGATCACTGCATTTTTCACATCGTTCCTGACCCGAATCAGGTGTAGTACCTGATGCACATCTAACGCATTCAACGCCTGATACTGAAAAAGAACGCGCTATTTTCCCTTCGCAACACACTCTAACCCTCAGGTAAGCTTCCATCTGTCTTTCGATAGACTGCTACCGAATCAGAGGGACAAGATGTAGAACAATTAGCCTGTCCCGAGCACCCTATGCAGGATAACCCATCTGGTGCAGTCACAGTTCCTAAATAGACAACGAATCAACTTTTGGCGTCGTCAATTAACCTTGAGGGCAGTCTTGGCATATAGGACCACCAGGAGTAACTTGAACTAAACGTTGACGATTGGAACAAACACAGCTAAAGGAATCCGAGGAAGGGACAGAGCCATTACGACAAGAAATACAAACCAAATGTGACGCATCAAAATAGTCAGTGCTGAAAAATCACAATGAAGAAGGCCAAATTTCAAGGTAGTACCTGTTGCACCCAGAAGGAAATGTTAAAAGTACATTAGACAATATTTGAGCCAGGCAAGAAGGAACCAGGAATAGAACAAGAAGCATAGCAAGAGTGACCGACTGACCCTATATTCTCCTCCACCGAGCCCCGTAGCAACCATACTACCCTTAGCAACCAACGCTTTGAGGAACACCACCACCGCCGTAAAAATTAAATTTCATGTAGAAACAACAAATTTGAAAATAACAAGTCTTTATTTGAACAAAGACGAGTTACGGAACAGGGATAACGAATAACAGCTGCTCCATATTACTCGTCGGCGTCAGATCCGGCGTCATCTCCGCCTCCTCTCTTGGCGTTTCTTCTCTTTACGCGGCCGGGGCGTCCGCCTCCGAAGGGCGACTTGAGGGAGAAGTCGATGTGCTTCTGCGAGTCGAGACGGACAACGAAAGAAGGAACGTTGACAATCTGGCGACGGACACTGCAAAATAATTGTTGAAATAAGTGATATTCTTAAAATAAGCCTTCGGCCCCGTTTTTCCACAGAGTTTTCAATTAAATATTATTTTTCAATTAAATATTAGATAAACGTTAGCTTTAGAAAAACATTGAAGCACTTCATGCCCTAAATACTCGAACGCCTTGCCAATTTCGTTCCACTGATCTGACCGTTTAATATAAAGATGCCGAGTACCAATACATCTAGTTTAACACGAAAAAAATCTAGTTAAAACATTTAAAATATATATATACCGGATGTGCTTCTGACGGATGAGAACACGGGCGTGGTGGATCGACTTGGCGAGTCCGAGCTTGAAAACCTGAAGAAAGATATATACAAATCTGCTTCAAATATAACTTGACTGAAAAGGTTTCGTCCTTCACTTCGTTAAATGAACAAGCAAATCATACCTGGGTCTGGAGGCGGCGCTCGAGGAAGTCCTCAACGCGGAGACCGAGCACGTAATCGAGCTTCATGCGGTCCTCGGCGAGCACTCCAATACGGACAAGACGACGGAGAAGGGCATTTCCTTCGAAGAGACGGCGAGGGTCCTACAAATTAGGCTATTTCAATGAACGATTTTGAAAAAAATATAATATCAACAAAACCTAATATTTACAACCCCCCCCCTATCACATAATGGTTGGATGGATTCAAGTTATGCTAAGAATATTCAACAATTTCTAAAGGGTTGTTGAAAATAAATTCCTTAATAAACTATAAAATACGAACCTTATCCTCGAGGGTAAGGAGCTCTCTGGCGGCCTTGCGGATCTTGGCAAGGGTGTACTTGACACGCCACACCTCACGCTTGTTACGGAGACCGAACTCTCCGATGAGCTTGAGCTCCTACAAACGAAGAATCATCAATTGAAAAACACCTTTAAACGACTTTAAACGAAGCTAATGAATTGGAAACGAACCTGGTCGAGACGCTCCTTCTCGAACGGACGACGAGGGCAGGAGTATACCTTCGAATGGACAGCCTTCACACGAGGCATGGTTAACCCTAGAAAAGAAAAGATGAGAATTGGCCGATGCAACTCAAATGGCATAGCATTTCGATTAGCACGGAACAAGCAAGACAACTGTAAAGGTGAAAAAGAAGAATAGGCAAAAATGTGAAAAAGGCTCCTATAACGACAAGTACTGTAGAAAATCGTGCCGAGAGTTACAAATTTCAAGATTATTAACAATGCCTTAGAGCGAAAGACAAAGAACATCACCCTAAAGAACGAAAAACAACGATTTTATCGAAAAACTATGGAAAAAGAATTCAAAAAAGGAAAATTCACTTTTGGAAAATTGGTCGGCGATGATACGGTTTTCTTGATAATCAGGAACATTCGTGGTGAGAATTTTGGACGCATGAGACCGAGTTGTGGTGTGATTACGGTATTTGGGAATTCACACCAGCTTGAGGCTTTCTAAATTTTCGATGTTGCTCGTTGTTTTACATGCTTTCGATATATTAATTATACTTAATTTTAGTGCCAATTCGTGGTATGGCTATCAACTTGTCCGACCCATACCTTCCTGGAGCTATTAGTCTCTTCGAACAGCTCGATAAGCACCTAATTGTCGTCCTCCGCGATGGGCGAAAGTTAATTGGCTATCTTCGGAGTATCGACCAGTTCGCCAATTTGGTTCTGGATGAGGTTTGTCTTTTGTTTTGATTCTAAACTTTGGTATCTTTGGTATACTTTGGTAAGAATTTGATTTTAGTTTGTTGAACTCCTATATTTCGACCGACTCTCTCCTGAACTTCAGTAATATTTCTCGCAGGTCGTCGAGCGCACGTACATCCAGAAGTACTACAGCGAGATAAGCCACGGGATTCTTCTTATTCGCGGCGAAAACGTGGTTCTGGCAGGGGAATTGGACGATACCATCGAAACAGGACAAATCAAGGTTAGTATGTTGGTTGGCCATATAATTGTTATGTGTATGCGTTACTAAATATATATATAGTTTCGTTTTTCTAGGATGGTATTCAATTTCCCCTATGTATTGTGAGCCGCATGCTCAGCAGTGCTCAATGTCAGCTCAACAATACATATTACATGATCCTGTCCTTTTCTAGATATCACCTTACAAGCAATAGGCAGCAATGAACAAGTGTTAGTAGTGTTCAATTTAATTGGTTAGTCCAGATAATTAGGTAAGGCATGGTGCTTCTTGCTACAAGGGATAAAACAGTGATTGAAAATTATGTAAGCTTCATACCTGTGCCAAGTATGTACTTGGATTTTTTGCTGTCTATATGAACGGGTTGCCGCAAATAATTAGAATTTTTTTCTACGGGTAGCCGACCTATTTCTCTCAAAACCCGTCATATTTTGCACTAAACGCTCAAAAAAGTCAAAATTTTCTTACTGGGAGCCGACCTTTTTCAATTATCAGAACTTTTTTTACGGGTAGCCGCGTACTTAAGTACATGAAGTACGCAGGTGTGGTAAGCTTTCTTCGACTTGGTTTTCTCTGGTGTTTCTTTATTGTATTGGTCCAATTTTTTCTATATATAATATCAGAGATATCTGTGACTACCAGACGTAGAAGAGATAAGTTTACCCTTGTGCCCACTGGTAGATTTCCAAATGCCAATCGTATAGTGTACAGTATCAGCTGCAGGTACGCTAAATTTTGCTTAATATGTTAGGAGTTACGAATTTTACCTATCCCGTACACACATCAATATTTTTCCATATTATTTACAAACTATACGCGGAGCTACCTAATTTATTGCCTTGCAGGTGTCGATTGATGAATTGAACCGAATCGAGGCTAGTTTGGAGCATACAAACAACGATGTGCAAGGAGGAACCTCCTCAAAGAATGATCTACCCCTCGATGAGCCATATTGATCACACCATGTAATTTTAATCTTTTCTTAGTTTGCACGCCATCTTCATAGCCTTCCATACTATCGAAATACTAACATATTTACAAGAGCCATCTTTTAAGATGATATAAAGGCTCGAGATAGGATTATATTGGAAGGGTGCATTACACCAGAGGAGGCCTCTGCACCCTGGTCAATTGTGAATCTGTCCCTCTTTCTGACCACTCCCTCACGCTATTGCGGGTTTTATTCTTACATTTTGCATCGTTGATTGTTTTAATCTGGCCGAGCCATACCCATTTGAGAGTCATGATGAACAATTTCAATTGATAAACCATTTCTCTCATTTCTCCATTGCATCGTCTAGATTCTCGTATATTTGTTCACTTCAATGTGTTAATATCTGTAGAATGGCGAAAAAGAGGAGGAGTCATTCCCTAGAATCCTTAGATTTCGATCGTCGGAGTCGTCTTTAGGACGTCTCTTCCTAATCCATCATTTCTTTCTGTGAGTTACTCTCAATCCGAAATACGACTGGTTAATGACAGTGAATGACAGGCACGTGCCGTAGTGTTATCATTCTTACTCTGATTCTGCTCTGTCTTTGTTCACTCGACCCCAAGTTTCACCCTCTCTATGCTCACCTCTTTTCACCGATAAGAAGGTGACATTCTCACAGTTGTCTCACTCCAAAGCTGATAAGAATTCGCACAAAAGGAGTACCGCATACTTTGATTAGCTCATTTGAATCATCGTTTCACAGAAAATGATCGGGAAATCTTGTGTAGGATTGGTAATGACTGATCGATAGAAAATGAAGTTTACATGAGACGTTTTCATGCGAGACTCTAACATTTTGCTCTTTTCCCAATCGTCTTTCACTTGAGACTCCCTAATTGACTCGTCAAGCTTCTATGCCTTCCCTCTTCCCTCTTCTTTCTTCTCACTTCCCTTCTATATCTCGCTCATATATCGAGTCTATTCCTGAATATGATCTTTATCGCGATATCGGGAGAATCAAGAAAACGCTCCCCAACGTCCTTACTCCATCTCCGATAGATTTAAAGAGAGATCATTGGTAAGAGAGAGACAGAGAGGAAGGGAGGAATAGAGAGTGTCTCTTCCAGATCCAAGGAGATCCTGTGACGTGTCTATGTGGAGTGAGAGTCAGTCTCTTCTGTTTTTGGCTACTTTCATCTTCTCTATCCCTCTCAATCTTGTGCTTCTTCTTATCATAATCCGTCGTCGTGCCTTTTCTCTAGTGAATCTTTACGTGTGACGAGATGAGAAAAGAGAGAGAGGGTCGAGAAGAGAGAGAAAGAGAAACAACAAAAAGAGGGCACAACCTTTCCTCCTCCTCCTCCTTCCCCCAACCATTCTCTCTATAGGAACCCATCGCCTGCTCTCGCATTCCACATCAAAACTTGAATTTGTGAGAATGAAAAAAGGGAGGATGATGTAGATATCTGATCGTAGGTCTACTCTTAGTTCACGTAACTCCCGCCCACTGAAAAAAAGCAAAGTTTCAGTCAATTAGGAATGTGGTGTTTGAGTTCACAGCGAGTGAAAACGTGGACTCTCTGAGTATACTTCACTTCACTTCGTTTTTCTTTCTGATATCGTCATCACTCAAAAGGCAGCTCGTTATCATTTGACCCCATGAATTCTCCTTCATTGACGCTGACTGCACTTTTTTTACTTTTTTGTTTGATCACTTGATCATCTTTCTTGAATAGTTTTACGACTATCGACTTTCCTTCATACTCTTGGACTAAAAATTATTTGCACATCCTTTAGAAACTCTTACTAATCATAACCTTTGGCTATTTCCTAAAAACACGAGTTAGAAAACTCTGGATGACTGTTTTTGTACTAACTAGCTTGAAAATATCCTAATGTCTCTTGCCAAAACACTCTGAAAATGTCCTGTAAGATTTTATTATCTCGAACATACTTTTCGTTCTTCAATTCAATTGCTCTCTATTCTAAAACCTTGAATTTAATATTTCTCATTCAGTGCGTAGAATGGCCCGTCCCCTCTACAACGTCGTCTTCGTTCTTGGCCCTCCCGGATCAGGAAAGGGAACTTCCTGTCAGAAAATTCAAGAGGTGACAAATGAGATGATCATTCTGATAATTTACTGGCTACCTAGTATCTTTCTTGGAATAATGGATTGATCACTGTAATTGCAGAAGTTGGGATTCGTGCATCTCTCAGCGGGAGATCTACTGAGAGAGGAGAGACAACGAGAAGGATCTGAGGTTAGTTAAGACATGCTTGACAGGAGTCCCATGGTAGGACTGTTAGTGAAGAGTGATCCTCACTAGATAAAGTAATCTATGATTTTCTTCAGGTTGGTCGATTGATCGAGGAGCACATAACGAATGGATCGATCGTTCCCGTTGAAATCACCTGCAAACTTCTCGAAAATGTAAGTATTCGAGTATATTTTGAACTTAAATTAGAGTCAGCGTAGAGTAGTGTTACACTAGTGTAGTATACGATTGGGGGAAGATGTTCTCGATGTTTACTCATGCTTGAATCCTTCTTCTACGAGTTCACTCACTTTCGTCGTCATCTTAGTTTGTCCCTATTCTCTACACGCAATAATCGAGAATGGAAAGGGAAGAAATGGAGATCATAAGCGGATTACCCGATAAAACAAGACGATTGAGAGAAGGAGAGAGAGTGGGGAGACGAGTGTTTACGAGCGAGAGATAGAACCATCATTTTTTGGCGGATCGTCCCAATACGATTTGGACTGTCAGAGACCCTTTTTTCGGAGAGAAATGACGAGGAAATGAGGTGGAATGGAATGTATTGAAAATGGATAGAGAAAAGATCGAAAATGAATCAGCATTGTTTCCTTGAAATGAGTATTGTGGCAGTTATTCTGAATCAGCCAGACAGGCAAAGAGCACCGAAAAGAGAAGGGGATACCGTTCTGCAATGGTGCATGGAGTATTGTAATTGTCACAGGGGTCAAATTCGCAGGCCATGAAACCCAAGATGTGGTATGAAAGCTTTTGCAGAAAAAATTTCGAAAGCTATTGCACTTGTGGTGGTTAGGTTTCGGGTAATTTTCTCCGTTTTTGTTGTATGAATTTATTTAATTAAAATATATATCATCAAAATGTGAATTCACAGGCCATGGAAGCAGCGGGAGATGCGCCCGGATTCCTCATTGATGGATTCCCTCGTAATCAAGATAATCTTGAGGGATGGAAGAGGCAAATGGATGAGAAGGTGAGAAGAGACGAGAAGATGACGAGAGTGATCTTTGATTTCTTCAGGCCAAGGTCAACTTTGTGCTCTTCCTCTCGTGTCCCGTGGAAGTGTGCATAAACCGATGCCTTGGCAGAGGACAGGTAATCAATTGAGAATATATCTACCGTAATCCACTAATCGAACTACCGTAATCTCTCCTTTCGTTGTAGGGTCGCACAGACGACAACGAGGAATCTCTTCGCAAGCGAGTGGTCACTTACAACACTCAGACACTTCCCATCATAGAGTATTACATGAAACTGGGACAGGTCAAGGAGGTTTCATCCGAACCAACTGCTGATGAGGTATGCTATTTATTCCTCATTAAAGGTAAAGATAAAGGTGTGTCCGCGTCAAGCGAGGTTACAGTGGTAACTGGCAAGGCCAGCTGTTAGATTCGTCATTTAGGATAATCTTTACTCATTGTCATTAAGATATTTTTAATATCTTAATAATATAATAATTCGCACCCTTCGCAGGTGTTCTCCTCGATCGTGACCGTCTTCAAAGACGCGGGATACACTGCCAATCTCTAAAGACGTCACCCCTCTCTGATTGTACTTACCCACTAATTTCATCTAGAGTACCCCCATCATCCGTTCTCTAGAACATAGATTGTGCACCCTTCTTACCGTATCCTTCCCTGTTCTTACCATAATATTCATCGTTATTGATAGTAGACCTAGTCTAGACTATTTCTGTGCTGTTCTTTCTCCCTTTCATGCAATTCTTTCTCTCTCTGGCTGTGCACCATCAAAGTATTCCCACGCTAGCAATCAATTCAGTTTCACAGCTCTTTCAGGTTGAATTTATAAATTTTCTATATCCAATCTCTGTAATTCTCGTATGTGCACATCAAACAAGGCTTTCCATAGAAAATCTTCTCACCAAATATTCTCAGAATACAATTATGGAGCGATTCTTAAAACTTGACATCAAATTAGAATAGCAGTGTAGACTCACAATCCGAGTAATAACTTCTTTGGGTATTTCATACTGGGAGCAGCTATAAGTGACAGCGAACAAGCTCTAGTCGATTTACGAATGGAGAAATAACTTCTATCCAATGTCTATGATTATTGTCTAATGTACATTTTGAGTAAGGAAGGAGGGTGAGAAGGGGATTAGTATAGAGTGAAACTGACGAGTAGAGGATGGGATGGTTACTCGTCCATACGGTATCTACAAGAATATAAGATTACATGTTTCATCCTATTAAATGCTTACCTTCCATATAAATCTTTTCTTCTCTTGGGAATACTTTGCTCTGCTTCTTCTTCAGATATTTCTCTAATGATTGGACCAGAGGAGGAAGAGGGAGAATAAGAGGTGGACGGATTAGAGGGACGAGAATAACGACTGAAGATATCAATTATTATATCATCACTAGGAAATCCAAGCAAGTCAAAAAATAAAAAAAAACACTTCACTAAAAATAGTAAGTACCATTTGAAACGACCCCAATCAATCATCAGATCACGAAATCATTCTTAGTATTCGTTTGAGCAATTCTCATTCCTTTCCGGCCACACCCAACTTATCGACATCCCATGGAAGAACTGCCACTTTGAAGACTATCAAATGTGACACTACTGCACAGATTATCCCCGACAGATTTTTCGAAGTATTACAAAAATCGTATTAAACTGACGGTTCATCTTCTTCGGGAAGAGTGATGATTGGTCCATTTCCTTCCCTGGTTGAACCAATTTCACGAGGGCGGGATCTGAAATTGAGACTGGACCAAAGTTAAAGGACTCCGACTAATGACATTTCTTCACTGGATAATCAATCGTACCTTGCAGTTCCATCAAGTGCGGATCTTCCTCCATTTCTGAACCCGAATACATCTCCGAATCCGCTGTTTCTCACATTTTGTTCTGCTCGAGTCTTGAATTCGCGATCGAAAGCTTCCGCCTCGGCTACAAATTAAATACGATTGCAATCTGAAACTTTTAAATACACTTCGCATGACAAAACAAATATTATTCAACTTTGTGCACTAATTCACAGTATTGATGACATTTAATCATATCTCTCACCCTGATCGAGATTTCTGAACCTCTGCTGATTCCTCACATTTCCGTCTTTGTCTCGCTTCTTTTCCAGAATGTGCTCCCTGAAAATCACAGTTTTTTTTATTTCTTTATTCGTACAAAATAAGTTATTGCCAAAATTAAAAACAACAAAAAAAGCCGACAGACCTATCTCCAATGGTGTGTCCGATCACCATCTCTTCCTCGTCTCCGTTTTGCACCTGATAAGATTAATAATTAGATTAATCATCCTGAATATCGAAAGAAGAAAACACTCTTAGCATGAATCACGAACTTAAATCTTCCAAAGTTTGCTTTTCACATTTCCTACATCGTTCTTGCCCATAAAATTATACGATCACAACGAAAAGGTGCGGAAGAGGAAGGAAAGAAGAAGGAAATCCATCTCAAGAATGTCTCTCAAACCAAGATTAGATCATCATCGCTATCATATTAACCCCTCAATCCCTCTCTCATATCGCCATAAGCAAGATCCCCTCAAGGACATTTGGCTATTCGAGATAACCTTTCCCCTGACAATGGTCATCAAATCGATAGTTACCATACCCTTCTCCTTGTCTCTTTGACATCTCCACTCCTTCTGGTGCTTGTCTCGACAACTCGTGGTGCTCTTCCACTTCCATCCATAGAGATCATCGTTGAGGATGAGTAAACGGTTCCATTCGGATCATTCATCGCTGCTTGCGCCATTCCATTCATCTGAGAAATAGAGACATTTATAATAAATAATCATAAACTAGCACTCATTAGCACATATTGTTAACTGCATAAAATTGATCATGCGGATAGCTGACGCTGTTATCTGATATCTAACGTTCCACATGTTTAGTTCAGTTCACACAATAAACCTCTCTGAAGATTTTGGGAATTCCAAACACACGCCTCGGACGGCGCTACAAATATTTGTTTTTCGACGAATCAGTCTCACAAATTTCGGAAAAAAATGAAGAAAAAAAGTAGTAAATAACCTGGGCGAAGATATCAGGCATTCCTCCGAATGCTCCAAACCCTCCAAATCCGAATGGATCTCTCATCATCATTTCTTGTCGAGGGAAAGCCACCGCAGCGCCTCTGGCTCTGAAGTCAAGCAAACCGTGTCTATATTTTTCAGTATTAATTCAACTCAAGATTCAACGAAAATATTCGTACCTTTGCATTCCATCCTCAAGTGCATTGGATGCCATAAAAGGATGTCTGTGAGCCATTCCGAATGCTCCGAAGGGATCCATCATCTGATTCATCATTTGATCCATTTCACGCATCGATCGATGCATTTCACTGGAATCATCACGATAATTAGAATAGAAAGGGCGAGATAGAATAGAAAGAGAGTAAGGGCGAGATGACTACAGCAATACATTTGTCAAATGAAGATTCGAACAAACACGAAGGGTGGAGTCGCAGACAGTTCGAGCAAATTCAAACACTTCAATCCCATTTCCCTCCTCCGTTTCAATTCCATTCTCTGATTCACAACAACTTTCTAGGGCGGAACTCGTGAGTTGAAAAAAAGAAAGGAGTAAAGGAGAACAAAACCCATAACGTCGATCTTTCCTTAAAAGCAATGGTGCCGTAGGCATACAAAGTCGAGGATGAGTCAAAAGTCTAACAGTCGCTATTCCATTTCTGTTTTCTTTTCTACTCTCATCGATCGAACTTTCCAGATGATGGAGATGTGTTGGGAAAGGCCTTATCTCTCTGTCGTCATCTGTATTCACACCGTGACTAGCACTAGCCATCCATGACTTTCACTCCCTATTGATTTACTTTCTGCAAGAAAACAAACGTAATAAAGTGTTTGCATTTCCTGGGAGTGAATAGGGAGTGTAAATATGTGGAAACAGAACAAGAGATTCATGCGAACTGAGAGGAAAGCCGCACGTTTCATGGGGGGGGAAATCGATGTGGTCGCCAGGAGACAACGAGGGCATTGAGATAATCGATATTGAGAGTAAGGAGAATTACTAACCCGAACATCTGCATCATTGGATCTTGACCGCCCCGACCGCTAAACATGTCGATTCTTCTGGAAGGAGAGACAGTCGATAGTGGACAAGACGTGAGACTACCCTGAAAGGTACTGATACTGATAAGTGGAAGAAGCGATGGAGTGGCACAGAGAAGGAACGAGAACAAGCACTTGCAGATGGAAGGAGCACATGCTTCTTCTGTCACGTGTAACGGATCAATGAGGCCTGAGGGAGAGAGACAATGGATGGAAGAGACAAACATACAAAAATCAATAATGAAACAACCATGGACTCAACCCAGGCGGCACAAACAACCAGTAACAAAGTATTTCGTGTGCGGCGACGAATGTTCTAGAAGAAAACAAAAACACCCAAAGCCGGGAAATCTGCAGAAAATCCCGGTTCTTGTTACCGGATAACGGTTAACGAAACAAGAACCGGGATATCTAACGTTAACCGGATATAAAATCGTAGTTCGAAAATTTACCGTAATTTTCAATTATTGATTTCTCGGCAAATAATATTTTGACACGATTTGCTGTCACTGCGCGCCCTGTAAAATGCAATGTTTTCGTCCACTCCCCTGTCAATACCCAAATCCTAGTGGGGCGGAGTAAACAAGCACACAATTTGAGATGTGTCGAAATCCTCCTTCTTCTCTGTATTACTATTCCCGTCCTAGTCCAAAGAGCTCTCGAGATATCTGGTGACTAGGAACGTACACAAGTTTGTTGATCTCATTGGTGCTTTCGCAACCTTTCACCCCTCTCTCGCGAGGCTTCCCCTCACTCTCTTCGTTAGTTTGTGAGTCGTCTTTCGTGGCCTCCACAACTACACTCTAACTCCACTCACTATTCTCTCTTATCAACCCAGTTATCATCGCGCAACCCACTATTTCTACGATTTAATCATAGGCGCTATTCGTTTTAGTCGCATTTCTTGTCAGAAAACTCACTTTTTCGCACTGTTTCTCTCTGTTGCATCATACACATTGACTTCTTCTTGTAGATGTCTATTATCTGGACTGGTCTCGTCGGAGCAGCGACTGCTTTCTCTGGAGTAGTCATCTATGCTAACCTACCCACCAGGTTAGTATGGTTTTACTCTTGTTGTACGTTTTTATTTCCGTCACGAATTAATTGCCTTTGTTTATCTTTTCCATCTTGAAATAAATCTCTCTCAGATGGACGATCGGACACGTTATCCCTACTGTCGCCCATCTCCGTGCCTCCAAATTGATCAAGATCGACAAGGAGGATTCGATCGATAAAAGCCAGATTATAGCCGTAAGTCATGGATTACTGTAGATAATCAGTCTCGTATTCATTCAGGGATCAGACTTCCTCGCGAAGCCATCGATGGTTATGGCCGTTCGTAGACCCGGATGTATTCTCTGCAGGTCCGTTTTAAGATTATTTTCATAAGATAACGGTAAAGCGCAAATTATTGATTTGCAGACGTGAGGCAGCTCATCTCTCGGAGTTGAAGGGACTGTTGGATCAAGTGAGATTATTGAT
This sequence comes from Pristionchus exspectatus, assembly GCA_911812115.1. Classification (NCBI taxonomy): domain Eukaryota; kingdom Metazoa; phylum Nematoda; class Chromadorea; order Rhabditida; family Neodiplogasteridae; genus Pristionchus; species Pristionchus exspectatus. The sequence continues at coordinate 11,174,172 of OU461584.1, read as the reverse complement.
ATTTTTCTTTCAATCCGGATGAATCGTTAACTGAACTATACGTTGACGTTACAAATGGATTGTCTTATCCCGAACATGTTGAGGCTGGTGTGAGATTGGTGGCCGTCACTCATCAATCGAAGGGAGTTGATGAGTTCAAGTCATACTTCAAGGGAGATATCTACCTCGATACTGAGGTATTTTTTTCAAATAGTTTTCTTTATTAGGATGCCCCTCTAAGTATAATCTTTGCAATAAATTTCACTCAGCGTACGTTCTACGGTCCGAATGAGCGATGGATTCCCATGTGGATGGGATTCCTTCGCCCTGGTGTATGGACGAGTGTATCTGCCAGTAAGAAGGAAGGACTCGTCGGCAATCTGGAGGGAGAGGGAAGACTCTTGGGAGGTACACTTTGTTTATCCAATATTTTTTATCCTGAAGCTTGAGATCTACGATATTTATTATCTTACTCAAGTGATTAGTTGATTCATATAAACCGTATTCATACATGATCCGTTAAGGAGTGTTCTTCGTTGATGGTAATGATATGGTGTGGTCTCATCTGGAGAAGGAATGGGGAGATAAAGCGGATGTTGAAGAAGCGAGAAGAGCTATTCAGAAATATATGTGAGTAATGGAATAATTTGATTGTAAGTAAAGACAGTTTTTAGAAATGAAAGAAGAGCTCGATTGTAAGCATTGTGAGTTGATTGTGAGAATAGATGTAGTGGAGTAGACAATAGACGATATGACTAACATTTCATTTTAGTTTGTTCAATTGATTTTTTTCTATTGCAGGAGTGACAAGAAGAAACAGTGAAGAGATCAAAGATTAATTCGAGCAAGATTAATCCCTTCACTCTTCACTCTACTTGTACATACATGTCCATTGAGTTACTGTAGTTTCCATGTTATACTTTCCAGAAGATAAAATAGTAATAATAAAATATTTCTACCACGAACGAACGATGGGGGGAGGATTGGGGAAGGGCATCTGTCGGGATGAAATCACATTCCACAATCTATGACACTTCAGTCAACAGAAAATGAGAACACAAAGGGTTTCTGATCAATCTGATCCATAACAGGAAGTTGATTTAGTATGGCGATTTTTTTTTATTGAGCACATACCAGAAGGAACAAAGCAGAAGAGAGAAAACACCCTCGAGTGAAAGTCCCTTCTACCAGTCTCCCTCTATTCTCCTCTCTCCTCTCCATAGCAACGCCTCGTCCACTCCATCACTACTCCACTCGAATTACCCATTTTTCAATCCCATTCCCTCCGAAATCGTTGTTTGCTGATGATTTGAGAGAGAAATCACGATATTTTCTCGTTTTCCTCATATTTCCTCCCTTGGCGGCTGCAAATCACTCGTTTCCTTCTTTTTTTCAGAATGGCCCATCCCGAGGGCGACCTCAACGATGAGGTTCACTATGAGATTCTTGCATGGTCGAATGTCTCCCCTGTTCTCGCCCTTTCTTCCACTCTCATTCATCAAGGAAGACCACAGGGACAACTTCAATTCCTATCCTATAGCAATAATGTGAGCGATTCATGAGGAATTGAATAGAAAATGACAATTTAAAAAAAAGGTAAAGGTGTATCCACGTCAAGCGATTTTACAGTCATAAGACAACGCTAGGTGGGACCCACTGGTAAGGCCAGCTGTTAGACGGACTACATACCCGGCAGTCCAATGCTTTCTCGGGTAGCCTTACCTTTCGCAACCGAGATTGCTACCAATTTGCCGACCCCGGGGGGATAGCAAGGCTTGGTTGGCCTCGGCGGGGGATTGAGCTCGGTACCCTTCGAATGGCGAGCGGCGCCTTACACCACTCTGCCATCCCGCCTCTAATATCCGTAATATTGAAAATGACAATGTTGCAATGAAATTTGTGAATTTTGTAAGATGAAGAATGTGTTTCTTCATTCCGTGGTCTCTCTCGAGAGAGAGCACGAAGAAGGAACAGACGGATTATTCAATATTACTTTCCAAATAGTTTTCTCTATTGCAGAACATCGGTAATGACGATGGAGAGATGATCAGTAGTACAACAAGTGTGAGTTCAATTGATCATTCATCTTTCGACATCCTTCTCTATCCCAGATCACTCACATGAGTTGGGCACCCACAACGGAATGGCTTGTGATGACATGGTCAGATGGGAGAGTATCCGTGTCTAATATGGCTGACACTTATGGTAATCTAGATATATAATTGGAAGGGTTTTTCATGATACAGATTGACTATTTTAGACGTGGAAGTGTTCGCTCCGATCTCTTCCCTTGCATGGAGTAGAGACAGCAAATGTTTCTGCTGCATTGACAACGTGAGATAAAGATCCGATTGAAGAGAGATCAAAGATCATTCCAGAAAGGAGAAATTCGTCTGTACAGTCGGGAAAGGAAGAAATGGGCTAGGAAATCAACAGCGAAAGTGGAGGAAGGAGCAAAGTGTGCGGTGGGATTGACAGTGTTCGTTATTTTCATTCGAGTACTTTATGGAAAAAGAGTGCTTATTTCGATAGACGATAATGAATGGTTCTTCAGTTCGAACAGAGACGATTCTTCATCTCCTCTCTTTGCCGTGGGAGGGGCGAAATCGAGACTGTACTTCATTGATGCATCTGCTTCCATCAATAAAGTATTTGATGTGAGTCACCCATGAAGAAATCAACTCTCCAGATAAAATATCGGCTTTGAACAAAGAGTGAAACGTATTAATCCCCCGGTTTTTACTTGTCTACCGAAATGGATTCTCTTCAGGCAGAGGCGGCAATCGTGAAATTGTACGAGTTCAAGGAGAGGGAAGCTCTCGTTGCTCTTTCCAGTGATAACACATTGAGAATACTCACGATCACGGGAAAGACTCAAGCGACCGAGACGAAAAGGGTGAGATCATCTGCTGAAATCGATTTTTTCGCTGCTCAAAAAAGTAGCGGAACAACTACTATTCAGGTCAAATTAACTGGGAAGATCGACAACATCAAACTGGATCTCAGTGATGGATTATTACTCATCTGCAATGGAGAAAAAGAAGTACGCATTGAATGTTCATCCGCATTATTCCGCATTATTGATTCTTCTCCGTATCATGACCATTACATCAGATCCGAGTATGGAATCTTCGTACCGATGAGAACAGTTCACTTCCAATGGGAGGAACGACGTTCAAGACAGGAGATGTACCATGCTGCATATCGGCCAAACCTGGTTCGTGTTCCTATTGAGTCCCTATGGATAGAATAGACAAGGATGAGTTCATTCAGGAGTAATCTGTGCTGGTACCTCCGGTGGTAAGATGATCACATGGAGAAAGAGGAAGCAGAACGATGGAACGTTCGATTGGACACCTCAGACTCCCGATACGATGGGAGAACGGGTTCTGTATATTTGAACCATCGAATGATTTATCGATTGATTGCAGATCGTTTCACTCGCTTGGTCTCCATTCATCGGCACTCTTGCACTCAATGCGGATAGGGAACTCATCGTATTCCATGAGAATGATACGGTGGCACACTTCAGAAATAAGGCATGGTTACTCTGAAGATAATGGAAAAAATATGATTTTAAAGGTGGCAGCGATTCAAAACACTCCTTCATCATTCAATCTGATCAACTCGGAAAAGGGAGGGTTCCACGAACTGCGACTGCAGTTTCAAGTGAAGGGAATATTTCTGGCCGACAAGCAATTGGTTGTGTGGAGTAGTGAAACGGTGAGGATTTCTGACACCGGAAATCAGACCAATCATGGTTATTCAGATAGCAGTAATGGATGTTCAATCGTCTCTTGTCGCTCATCCATCCACTTCATTCCATTGTTCAGCCAAAGATGTCGCCCTTGTCCAACAAACTGTGATCACTCTGGAGAATGATAAAGTGAACATGAGAACACTTCAGGTGAGAGCAATTTTTCATTGAATACTCCAAATTTGAAACATTGTTACACAGGGCACAGTGAAGCAGCAGATAACAGTTCCTGAGATGGAGGGAGATCCATTCGCCATCCATGTCAATCGAACGTGGCTTGTACTCGCTACGACCAACAACTTCCTAAGGGTCTACGATCTCAGCAAGAGGCAAGTCCTTTTGAATATTCTTCATTATCTGAGAATAAATCATCATCAGGGAAGCTCGTCAACAATATCTCGCTAAGGGTATTGATTTGGATGACGATTGTGTCTTGGCTGAGGTAGGAACAAGTACGATTCCTTTCCCATATGTTTCCATTCCAGGTTCGAATAAACGTGACTGGTACACGAATAGCTGCGACTTTTGGGAAGCCAAGTATGTTAATCTGCAGATCTCTCTTAATTATTGTACGCTGATTGATCAATCACAATCTCAGATCGTCCCGATGGTCTCATCGTTTGGGATGCGGAATCAGATTCACTCTCTTCATTCTCCTTCAAGACAGGTCTAACGGAGGAACAACAATTGGAGGAAGAAGCAGAAAGAGCGACGAGTACTGGATTGAGACCCGTGACTGCTGCTGCGAGGTATAACGAAGATAAAAATAGAATTATAAAATATTGTATAATTCAAAATGGATGAATTTGTAGAAGAATTGAGCGTGATCGTTCTCGTTTCTGTCTTCCATCTCACAAGACGGGTTCTCTTCAATGGGATGAAGTTGATCCACGATTCCTCGTTGTCGAAGCACGACCGGAGAATACGGAAGGAGTGAGTATCCATGAGCAATCAGTCTAATCATAAACGATAGTGGTGTAACTCATGTGTGATGAACCATCACATGGGATCAATCAATGCATTCAACGGAAGAGTGTATTTATCAATCTGTAGGGTGATTCGTACGTAATGACTGCACTCGCCACATCTGAATTTGGTCTTCTTCCTCATGCTCTTCAAATTCTCTCACTCAATACGAGCAGACTCATCGGAGTATCCGTGCCCAATGTTTACTTCATCAAGAATGTGAGCTCATTCATCTCCATTTGACATGAAATGAATACTTGTTCTCAGAAAGAAATCGAAGAGGAGGACGGACGATCAGATCGAATCGTTGCTAAGCTACTCATTGTTAGAACACTACAGGTGAGATTATTTGATGGAATAAGGATGAGGCCTTCTTCTGTTCTAGAGGCACAAACCACAAAGATACAACAATTTTAGGAGTTCGCTGGAATCGAAGATTCCGATTCGAGTTCTCGTGATGCAATGCTCAACTTCTGTCTGTTCCTTACTCTGGGACGAATCGATGACGCCTTCAAAGCAATCAAGTTCATACGGAGGTCAGTTAGGACCCACGAGGCTCTCTGAGTAATCGTAGACTGACCAATCTCTTCCAGTGAGAAAGTATGGCAGCAAATGGCGTCGATGTCAGTGAAGGCACGTCGATTGGATGTGGCCACCGTCTGTCTCGGGCATATGGGAGAGGTTTGTACATATCTTCAACTTCATGTCTAACAGCTGACCATACCGGTGGTTCCCACCTAGCGTTGTCTTACGATTGTAAAAGCGCTTGACGTGGATACACATTTACCTTTTTACCTTTACCTTTGATGCTGAGCCCCTTTAAGTGCCTCCTCCAATTCCCCTCATTCCCTCTACAGGCTCGTGCAGCTGCAGCCCTTCGTCGTGCGGCTGCAAGGGGGGACACTGAGAAGGAGAGATGCGCACTACTCGCATTGTATCTCGGAATGCTGGTTAGTGGGTCCACGGCGTGTCGAGAAATCTCACCTGAAAAGGAAGAGTATGTCCCTTCCTTGCAGGACGAGGCAGAATCGCTGTACATTCACTGTCGTCGATGGGATATGGTAGTGAAGATGTTCGTTGCGAGACTCAAATGGACCGAGGTAAGAACTACCATTGTACATGATTGAAGAATGTGCTTTTCAGGCATTGAAATTGGCAAGTCAGCACACGCGAATTGACGAGAAGAGACTGTATCATCAGTACGCAAAGTGAGCTATTTATACAACGTCTATATCTCGCTATGAAATTATCATCATTTGACATCATTTCAGATTCCTCGAAGAGAAAGGCGACATAAACGGAGCCATCGAGAAGTAAGTTGAATATTTCTAATGGGAGATTTCAACTGATCAAACATAAAACCATTAGCTGGATATGAGAGAGCTTTGAAACACAACGCTACACAAGTCACTTTTTGAACAAACGAGCAAATTTCTTTCTCAAGGATTTCATTAGTGAAATATTGCAGTTACGAACGAGCGGGTACTCACGTGAGAGAAGTCACTCGAATGTTGTGTAGAGACTACAGTAGAGATCTCGAAGCATACGTAAGGAAGAAGAGGGAACCGTACGTTTTTTTCTTCTCGTCATTTTCCTATCTAGTTTCCCTAAACCATATCTGATCCTTCTCTCCAGTGAGCTTCAAAAGTGGTGGGCCTCATGGCTTGAGATTACCGGAAACATCGACGGGGCTCTCAATTTCTATGCTGTCGCTGAGGATATTCCTTCTATTGTGAGAATTCTTCTGCATCATGATCGATTGGAGGAGGTAAGGTGGGCCATCGAGATTCGTAGGAATGTCACTTTTAAATGATCTTTGATCTTTCAGGCTATTGCTAAGGCAGAAGAGAGCAACAATCCCGCCGCTTTTCTCATTGTAAGTTCATTGGCAAATGATCACGATTCAATTTCGCCCTTTCTAGGTTGCTCGTAATTGTGAGGGAATCGGTCGAGTGGATGATGCAGTTAATCTCTACTCAAAGGCCAACGCCATCTCATCGGCTATCAGACTCGCGCAGGTTTATTTCACTTGAATTCACCTTTATATTCTGACTGGCTAAGATGAAACGGAATATCAGGAGAACAACATGGTAGATAAACTGGCTACTCTCTGTCTCATGGCTGGTCCGAGAGAGATGGCCAATGGAGCTGCATTCTATGAGGACATCCCTGGTCATGCACAGACTGCTGTCATGCTCTACCACAAGGTATCATTGTCATTCGAATAGTGTGAATCGTCCCTTCAGGCTGGAATGATCGGTCGTGCTCTCGACGTTGCCTATCGCACTGAACAATACAATGCGATGGATATGGTCACGATGGAATTGACTCCTCAATCCGATAAAACGACACTCGAAAGGGCGGGAGAATTCTTCCTCAAGAATCAGAATTATGAGAAAGCTGCGGAGTTGTTGGCTATGGCTCAGAAAGTTAGTTTTGCTTCTATGTGACTTCCTGACTTGCAAAAGGAGAATAGACTCTTGTATTCGAAATTTGAATGGTTTCAGCTTCCCGAGGCAATTCGTCTATGTGATGAACGAAATGTGAGAATGACAGAGAAGCTTACGAATCTTCTTACTCCGACTAAAGGTTGTTCCAGTTCGATCTATAGATCTTGCCTAGATAGAACATTAGCATATCCATCTTCCTTCCAGAATCGTACCCCGATCTTCCTACTCGCAAGCGCATTCTGTGCTCGGTGGGAGAGTTGTGCGTTGCTCAAGGAGCATACCAAGCTGCGGCTAAGAAATTCGCCCAGGCTGGAGTGATGGTGGAGGTCAGGGAGAAGATTCTGCGATTAATATTTGACTGCATTCGATCCTTCAATATTCTCACAAAGACAGAGTAAGGATGAGGATTGCAGGCTATCAGTGCTCTTATTCGATCGAGTGACACTTCTCGAATTATGGCGTTCGCATCTATCGCAAGGAATAAAGAAGTAGGAGATTCTCATTATCTTCTTCATTAATTATTGTAAACGAACGGCAGAATTCATAATATCTCTAGGTGTACATAATGGCAGCAAATTACCTGCAGACGACCAATTGGAGAGAGGATGTCGAACTGTGCAAGTGAGTTCATTTCATTCATAAGGTCCAGCACGATATTTCCATTTCGAATTGCTTTCACAGGAGCATCGAAAACTTCTACAATAAAGCCCAGGCATACGATCATCTCGCTGGTTTCTACATGTCATGTGCACAAGTGAGTGATCACAATTTGTTGTATCTACTCACATTGGTACGATCAAATTTGTTTGAGATGGAATTGGACGAAGTGGGAGCTCTTCCTCAAGCAGTTCATGCATTGGAAGAAGCAGAGAAAGTAGCGGCTAAATCGAAGGAACCATCGACACTCATCAATGTTAGAGCATTTCAAGCTGAATGCACTAGAATGTTGAAGATATTGAGGTATACATCGAGAGAATATTCGAGGAAAGGGGGAAACCGTTTTCAGATCATTCGAAATTGATCCTGCCGATGCATTGAGACAATTGAGAGGAGCTCAGGTGAGAAAGATTATGTGAAGAATAGGAATATTATCGATGAATCGATCTCGTTTATACAACTTCTTTTTTGATCTAATTGTAGTTCATTATAGGTCGGTCCAAATCTCAATCTTCCCGAGACGATCGCTGTGATGATAAAGGCGCTAGCTCACGATAGCAAATGGAAAAATGTAGATAAGCCGAATTAATTGGTCTAACTACAAATAATAGTACGTTGACAGGCATGGAGTTGCATTGAAGAGTTGATAAAACGATGCGGGGGATCAAAACCGACTCAGGTTAGAAATTGAACAATTATTTACAATCCATTTGAATAATATTCAAAATGTAATGAGCAATTTCATATATTTTTCAGTTCGTTCCTCGAATATTTCTCGATCAAATCGCTGACGAAGTTGGACAGAAGAGATTGGATTTAGGAGTAAACGAAGGAGATTCTGATGACGGGGAATTAGAAGAAGTCGATTTCTCACATCAAATGAAGAGACAAGGAATATGAGAAGAAAATATCAATCAAAGCGATAGATTTATTATCTTCAGTTTAATATCAAAAAGGCGTAGCTAACCAGTGATTACTCCTGTGATTTAGATAATGTGAAACTTTTCGATATGAAAAATTGTTGTGATACATGAATAAATGTCCAAAGAAAATTTATCAAGCTGTTTCAGCTAAAATAGCGGACAACACAACAAGAAACCCATATCGAGAAAGAACGATAATCATCAAGGATAAAGATGAATCGATATTATAAAATCGAGCACTTAACCTCGTATTTCCAAAGCACTTATACAGGGCTACCATGTAAACAATGCGTCTCTTCATTTCGAGTGCTCTCTTGTCACTCTGACAGGTGAGAGAGTACGAGGAATGACGAGACTGAATTTTCATTCTATTGAAATAAATACAAAACATCTATTAAAACAATGCATTAAATGAAGACAAGTATACAATAGCATCAAAACAATGATTACTGTACAAGTAGATTGAGAAGGCTCTCGAACTCTTTAGACGTGACGATATCCACTGCGGAATCTAAACACAATCACATTAGTTTACGAGTCTTTCGTATACTACTCACCAAATTTAAGAATTCCTTTAGAGAAACTCTTCAATTTCCTTATGATACACTCTCCATCCTGGGAATGATTCGTTTTAGTAAAAATGATAATAATATTTGGCCGATACCTTCAGTTTCTTCATCCACGTCTCTTCACTTAACTCCGTCCTTTCTTCTTCTACTCCGCTCTTACGTTTATCGACCTGAAACCATTCCCATATTAGTCTTGTTTCCAAATATTTAGAGATTATAATTCAGCACTTCTTCGATTTTTGGGTCAGTCTTTTATCGAAGAGTATTCCCTATCATTCTTATTCACTATCCCCTCCACATTCAGAGCGGTTGTTGCCCGGGCCCAAAATTGAAGAACGTTCCATAATTTAAAAGCTGATTAGACTGTAAGAGAGCAAGAGAATATGCGGAGACATGCAGGGAATATTCAAAACTATCCAACGAATTGCCAACGATGAAAAGTGGCAACTTACAGATTTCTTCTTTGGCTGCTTCTTCTCTTGTTTCTTATCACTCTGAAATATATTGAAATATACTTTATACATATCACATTATTAGTAGACATAAAATCAATTTAAATGTTCAACAAATAATAATTAAATAACCTTTAATGTCCTTCTCGTCCTCATTGCTTCCAATCTCTTCTTATTCAGCTCCGATTTAGGGTTGCAATTTTCCTGAACGATTAGAGAGTGGATCGTACACGTATCCGGGATTAATCCAAACAAAAAACTCGGACAAAAACATTGAACTCACTTTGATGATCCAATTTATCTGCATTCTCAGCCAGAGGACATTCGATTTGGGAGTGTACTTCTCCCAGACTCCCCTGATATCAATTCATCACTTTACGAAAATTGTCTACCTACTGTCTGTCTTCAGGAAATTAAATCACAGAATACTAAACAAATTTCTCACTTGGTAAGCTTCTCCATCTTATTGTAGACTACGTATTGTTCTGCATCTGCCTTCTGATTGCACTGATCATGAGTCAGTTCATGATAGACATTTATATCTTCCATGGAATGATCACGATCTACAATGATAATCATAAATCACAGAATCATCAAAGAGACTCAATTACCTTTATACAGGCTTTTGCTGATAGTTTAGACATAAAAATGCAGAAAACAATCTCGAATAATCACCTGGTTTTCTCGTAATGCGACTGAGTGTGAAATCGATGATGGTGGTCTTGACTCCGTGAGTTGGCACACGAATCGCCTACATACAATAATTATCTCCAATGACACTATTTATTAGTTCGGTTCGTAAAGGACACTCGAGTTTAAACTGGGAGAGATATCCAACTCACTTTGTGATTTCCTTCTTCACAATCGAATGTGAATCTGAATGATGATAATTCATAGTCCATTAATCTGGCATTTTCACGTTATAACAATAGAAAGATGGAATAAAAAGAACAAACTCGATAACTCCGTCCTCCGTTCGCTTCACTAGAACGTTGTCTTCATGGAGATCACGATGCTCGAATCTGAAATAAATCATTTGAATCTGAAGTGATCTCCCATTCTCTCACTTGAATTCCGATTCAGCAACAGCGATTGCGAGTGCAGTCTGACAATAGACTGAGACGATCTCGAGCAGTGATGAGAACTGAACCAGAGATACTCTTTCTTTTTAAAACGACAATAAAACAAAGATTACAAACAATGCGCTTGTAGAGCAAAAAAATACGATAAAAACAAACAGGGAACTTCTTGAGACTGAGACCTCCGTACTCGCATTCCAGAACGAGAAATAATTGTTGTTCCCCGTACTCTTTCGGATTTAGATCGTCTATAGCACTGTAAAGACGGTATTCATTTCATTGATCGCTTCAAATTGGAAACATGAACTGGTACTATCATACAATTTGACTAAACAAAACAAGAAACATACTCATCGTCATTTTCATAGAATCGATCCCAGGCATCAGACAGAAGAGGAGGGAATTTACCTGAATATTTACATATTCCAGGCAATTCACTTTTTTTAAGAAAAATAATATAACAAGATGAATGATTGCTACTAAATGTGTCTAACCTTGGATTACTTTTGCTCGATAAAGCTTTGCAAAGGCAGTCGTGAAATTTCTACCACTTATTCCTAGTCGGGTTAGATCCTTCGAGATAACAAGCTCACCGAGTACCTGCCACATACTTAATTAAATATTAAGTAAATATATTTTACCTCTCTAGCATCTTCCTCTTTTTTCACTCCATCCATATTCTCTTCTTCTTCATCCATTTCATCCTCATCATTCTTCTTTTTTCTCAACGCTATGATCTGATGTACTCAAATGCAAATACTTTCTTAAAATAGATTCAGTACCTTGAAAACCTTCTTTTCTTCTTCCCAATTCCTCTTCACTAGATACGCATCGGCGAATGAACCCTCTCCTACTTTATCTGCTGTTGCAACTCCACTAGAGAATATAGGTGTTATTCATGTTAAAAATGGTGCATTGCCTGCGGTAATCAATCAAAATGAAAGGCAGCATATACTACCGTATTCGACTGACTTCATGAATTCGTCCATATTCGTAACATCGTCCTGCTTGCACACTGCTAACATTCGACGGAGATCGTAGTCAACGATCGAATCAACAATCGATTCCAGCCGTAACTGACAAATGAACATAGGTTGGGAGAAAAAACCATTCCTCTACCATGTTTTCTATGGGAAGTTGAAGCATAGCAAGATCCAAACAAGTAAATTCAAAAAATAATGGACATACCGTAGTATCGATTAGTGATATGTCACACACGGAAGATCTGTTATGACCACTTTTCTCCATTACGTCCGAATAATCGGCTTCTAATAAATTGACGATCAAGTCTTTTTTCAATCCTTTACTATACCTTTCTCACTTTCATTTATCTCCTGTCGTGAAGTATTCTTATGATCACTTAGCTCATCATCTTGTATGGATTCTTCTAAAACTAGAAGGTATCATAACATTAACGATTCCGTCCCACCTTCAATTAGATCATTCATAATTTCATCTATCTGCTCAACTTCTTCTTCGATTACACTCTCCCTCACATCATCATCATCTTCATCTTCTACTATTACTACTTCTTCCTCCTCCTCATTTTCTCCTTCTCTTCCATCTATTCGTACACTATTATCATCTCCTCTTTCTTTACTTCTCTCCACTCTCAATTCAATGCTTTCTTCCATCTTCTCCCCTCCTAATCCTTCTTCTTCATCTTCATCTCCAGATTCTATAATGCTCATGTCTTAAATTCAGTGACATCAAATCGCACTCATGATTTCGATTTCACTGGATCCAATCAAACCATTAGGCGAAACAAGAATGTGATAACATATGAGAATGAGGAAATATTGTTCACCTTCCTTCTCCTCTTCTAATGTCTTATTGGGATCTCCATCCTCAACAATCATTATATCTCCATCTGAATTAATCTTGTTAATTACAATAATCATCCAACTCAATACCCTCTCCCGGTTCGTCTAAACCATAGTCATCTCCTTCATTCTCCTCCTCTTCATCTTCCATCTCTTCTTCTTCTGGTGACGTGATCACACTCACTCTATCCGATTCTACTGATCCAGTGTAGAGACTTCGTCTCCATTTGGGTACAGTATCCTTCGAAGTTGTTCGCCGCTCCCGAGTACTCGATTTAGAAGCCTCAATTAAGTGTTCGAAAAGTCATGTCAACCTCGGGCACCTCGACCCTTAAAAATTGAAAATAATTTAGGCAGCCTTCTGCCGGCTATATAGTTTACTAGCATTCTATAATAATGAATACGTTAATCTAAAACCTATCGGATCATATAATATGCTGCCACATTCGTTATATTGACTTGTATCGATTTCGATATGTGATTTGACATGACCAATTTTTCTGAAACTTTGAATGTACGTAGTTAATTTATTTCTGAATTTGTAAACAAGTATTTCGTCATACTGCATAGTGATGACGAAATCGATTATCGATTTTATTAAAAATTTTGATTACGAGAAGTTTGATGCCAAACGCGATCGATTTGGTTGAGTTTCCGGCGAGAACGGTGCTAAAAACGGTGTATTTCATAATGATGACGAAATTAATTATCGATTTTTTTTGGAATTATCGATTTTTTTATTTTTCGAAATTTTTCACCACGAATCATTTGGCAAAGGACTTAGGCTTGGAAATTATCGAAAAGGGCGATTTTGAGCATTTTCCGGAGCGTGACATACATACATACATACATACGGACAGACAGACACAAAAAATTATAGTCTCTTACATTAGTAACATGCGGCAGATTGAATCGAACGTCTGGCAGCCTCTACTTTTTTTTTGAAAAAAAATTAACCATATAGTCAATAAAAGGCTGAGAAAGGCACCTCAACTCACTTGACATGTGCAATTTTAGCGCCAACGAATAATTAAAAGGGTTTGATTACGATAGTTTTCAAAACGGAGCGCAACGGAGAGATGTTAGTGCACTTGAAATTCAACTTTTCGGGTACTATTTCGGACACCTTACTTAAAATTTTCCCGACCTCGTCGGGCACCTCATGTCAGTTTTGACATACTTTTCGAACACTGCCTCAATTAAATGTTCAGAGAGATAATATGAAAAGAATCTACTAAAAAAAGTTAACTTTGGTTCACTTACAGTTTCCCCACGAACTCCGATAGCAGTATGGACAAAAATATCTTCCAATGTCTTATTAGGATCTCCACCCTCCACAGCATCGCTATTTCCCAAGTATGACTGCATTCCATATGAAACTAAATACACTTTGTTAATATTCACACTAACAAAGTGAATACCGTACTTTCTCTCTCCGGCTCATTACTTCCATATTCCACTTCTTCATTCTCATCTTCCTCATCTTCAATCAATTCTTCTCTTGATGACTCCATTATTCTCACTCCATCCGATTTCACTGATCCACAAGTGAAATCAAGCCGTCGTCTCGATTTTACTCGTGGAGTCTTCGTGGCACGTCGCTTCCGATAACTCGATTTAGATGCCTTAAACAAGGATACGGGATAATATGCACAATCAATACATTAAAAAATACACAAGTGACTTACAGCATCCCGTTGAGCTCCGATAGCAGTGTGCACAAGAGACTCTTTCTTCTCTTCTTCTATCGAATTCACATCATCATCATCATCTTCATAATCTCTCTCCATTCCTCCATCTCCTACTCCACTTTGATTAGCGAATAAACGCAGTGGACGACGAACAACTGAACAAATCATGAATTAATATCGAATAGAGATACAGTAACCTTGTCTTCCTCCAGTTGTGTGCATTCTCGCTGGTTCTCTCGATGGCGGAGTAAGAGAAGTTCTTCTTTCGAAGTATTTGACGTACATCGAGTGTTCTCCATCGGCACAATCACCACCAAATTTAAACTGAAGAATATAAATAAGAAAATTGTTTGGTCAATGGTAGTCCGATATATTTACCGGTGGATCGGGCCAATATTCGATACCATGAGCTTTCTTTGCTCTTGCTGATGGAGTCATGAAGGAGCGATCACGTTTGAACTCGGATGCGGGGAAACTGTGACGACCCGCCGCTGAATTATCGATTACTCCCAAAAAAAGAAAAAAAGACTAACTTTCTCTTCCGAGTGCATCCCTTAGTGTCTCGTTGTTTTCATTGTACAGTTTTCGATATGTGAACACTTGAGTCTCGTTTGGAGTTCCAACAAGCGGACACTGAAAAAAAACATATTTATTATGACCACGCAGTAAAACCATTTGCTTTCTGCAAACTGAGTGTGAATTCCGTGACTTATCAAACACTCACATTTAATATTGGGCATATCTCATGTGGTCGAGGAGGAGAAGGGGCTGGAGAAGTGGGAAGAGGAAGAGCCCAATATTCATCACGAGTCGTTTCGATCTCTTCTTTCTCTTTCGACTTGATTCGAGGAGTGGGTCGAGGAGGAATATTCGCGTGGCGAGGAGTCTGCATGTAAAGGTAAAGGTAAAGGTAAAGGTAAAGGTGTTAGGCATTATCCTCGCAAGGCAACGTGTGAATAATGGAAACAGTGCAACTCTGATGGACAACTCGTAGCGATTGATTTAGTTATTGTCTTGTATCTAACAGGAAAGAGGGAAACTCACAGCCGTGACACGAGTCGCGCAACGCTTCTTCCGTCGATGTTGCGTAGAGGGGCAACTGAAATGATAATGCAATTAAAATAAATATTTCTCATGTGATTCACATGATGTGAATAGAGTAATCAGCGAGTAAAGAACGCCTGCAATTAGAAAAAAAACTAACCTCATCGTGGTTCTCTTCCTGCCTGCCATCCTTAATCACAAAACAACGTCGAAAAAAACAACGTCGCCTAGAAAAACATAAAGCCATAGTTTTGCGAAACAAAGAAATTCGATATAAGAAGCACCGTATACTTTAAAAAAATATTTTTATCAGTTCTGCTGAAGATCTAGGTCGCAGGGTAGCATTTTATTGATTGCGCGTATTTAACGAAAATGATTGATTTCTCACCTTACTATGAGTTACTTACTATTTTGCGTTTGTTATAGTTTTACTCTTTTCATTTCAGTGCATGACGAATGACATATGAATTATTCGATAAAAAAACTGCTTGAACATCTTATTGAGATACTGTAATACTTTTCTTCCACCGTCGCTCTATTTTCCAGATAGTCACCCGGCTCTCGTTTTTTTTCTTGTTGTTACGCAAAACGTTTTTGCCTACTTTTATTCACTTGTAGTGTCTAGGTATGACTGGCCGATCCATAGTAGAGAGCTACTCTCGAAAGCCTCGACTGAAGTATACTCTTAGTGGGAAGAATGGTGTGGTGAGGGTTTAGTTTGACTGTGTATAAAGTAGTAAACTTGTGTTTGCAGACAGTTTTGGATATTCCCTCGACTACATCTTCATTCTCGATCAAGCAATTATTCGCTTCCGTTTTTCTCCCTCAAGGCTGGTTTTCTTTTCTTTTGTGCTCTCTATCTAACTCTCGAATAGTTAATGTTGGTGGTTATGGTCCCTCTTCCAGGTTTTCCACACTCTGTGACAGATGATTACTTGGAGTATCAAGTGAGCGATAGCGTTGTATTGCAATTTAGTTATCTAATTCGATGTGAATGTGGAAATGTGCACGCAGTATTTATGGGTGATACTGCATTTTTTGTGCATAATTAATTGTCAGATGTACGATACCCTGCAAGCGCTTGCTAGTTCTCTCACTGGTGCACTGGCCACCGAAGCAGTGCTTACCAGTGCCGGAGTAGGAAATAAAGTTAGTCCTCTCAATTTATTAAGTATTATGCAGTAGTTTATAGTTTATTGTAGATCATAGTAACTAGCAACATGTACAAATGCAATGTTTTCCTATCAGGATGCAACTGCACTTGCAGCCACAATCACTTGGCTACTGAAGGATGGATGCGGAATGATCGGAAGAATATTATTCTCATATGCAAAAGGTTAGCTCGTTTATTCGTCTACTGGCTTTCATTAGACTACTCGAAAAAACAACGTATAATGGGACCATGAGTTAGTATTTCAATAATTCCAGGAACTGAATTGGATGCAGAGAGTAAGAAGTGGAGACTCGCTGCTGATGTATTGAATGATATGGCGTCAGTTACCGTATTCCGCCCTGTTGAACTACCGTATTCTTCCAGATTCTTCATTGATCTCCTTTCTCCCCTTTTCTCCACTCTCTTCCTTCCTCTTGCCTGTCTTTCTTCTCTTCTCCGATGCATCGTGGGTGTGGCCGGTGGTGCGACTCGCACCAGCATTGTGCAACACCAGGTGCGACTTTTACCATTCTAAGTCTAATCGTAATTATGTCAAATGTTGATTAGTAAACGTCTCCCTCACCACAGGCACGTCGTGGTAATCTGGCTGATGTCGCTGCAAAGGACGGAAGTCAAGAGACACTCGTGAATGTCTTCGCTCTACTCCTTTCCCTCGTCCTTCTTCCTACCGTATCCGGCAAGAGAACGGTCATTTGGTGTATGTTTGGGGTACGGTAATCGTGTGATTGCTGTAGTAGATATACGGTATTCCAGTTGTTCACGGTGATTCATCTCTTCGCTAACTATCGTGCAGTGCGAAGTCTCCGATTTGACGTATTCAATAGGAATAGAGCTGCCATCGTCATACGGTAAGATAATTTTCTATTGCGTAAGGGGCCAATATCAATTTAGTCATTGTGAATTGAATGCAGGGTTTACGATAGTTGGTGGATATCGATTTCAGTCACTACTTGTCAACTGGTTCCATTCTGCCAGTATCGATTGCGAACGAGCAAGAGCCTCTTGTGAGAAGACTGATGGGGTCGCCACGATTGGGATGCTCCCGACACGAAATTGAGAAGGAGAGAGCAGGTACGGTAGAAGAATGAAATGATTCGATTGATAGTGAATGATTCAGGAGCTATCGTAATCAATAAGGAAGACTATGTAGTGATGGTTGGAGAGAAGAAAGATGCGATTGCGATGAAACGAGGTAAGATATTGTTGACTGTATACAGTTGTGTTTCATTCGATCAGTAAAGATGCTCCATCTTCCGTTAAAGACAAATTCTCTGTAACGACAGGAACACTCAACACTAATTTGTATTAAATATTTCTCAGGTTCATCATCAATCGATCATTTGCATGCCGTTTTCGATCTTGAAGCTGCGAAGATCAAAGATCAGAGGAAGAATATGTGGGATGATTTTCTATCGAAAGTTAGGACTCAGGGTTATAATGTAGATGTAAATTATCTTTGTTTCGACGAATGGGAATGGGAGGAGAAATAAAAGATTCGTTGCGTTGTAAATATAATAATAAGGTTTTAAATTGTGATTGCGTATTCCGGGGTATTGTACAGTTCTCTTACTGGGTAATAAACACGATTTCTTCGATGGTTAGCCCCTCCCCCCCCCTCTCTCTGATCAAACATGTGTGTCAACTGGACTGTTTTCTTATGGAAGGGAAAGAAGAATAAGAAAAAGAGGAGAGGGATACATCCCTTTTTGCGGGTATTTCGCAGCTGTGACCATTGGAAGAAGGGGAAGGGGAAGGGGGGAGACATCTGTTGCAATCTTAGTCTCGCCCCTTCATGCCCCCTCCACCCTCTCCCTTCCTCCTCTCAGTTCACTCTGGAGACTATGAGCACTCTAAAGACTATGAGTAACAGTGAAGCAAACAGTCAACTTCTTCCCTCCCTCTAAACCCCTTCTTCTATCCTTCCGTAATCAACTCTGGGAACTCTCCCTCTCTCTCTTCGTCACTTGGCAACTTGCCAACGCTGCAATGGCAACCCCAAAGTGCCCCCACTTTGTCTGTCTCCATTCTCCCCAGTCTACCACTTTCTCTGACTCTCTTCTACTCTCTTATCTATCCATTATCTCTCACTCATCTCATATTCAGGAACCATCAACTTGAGACTTCCTCTCACTCATTTCACTCTACTTCACCAGCCCTTGAGACTTGACTGATGCTATCTGATTTTGAGTGAGCCTTAGGTTTCGGGCTCACCACGAATTCACTATCGGAATCATCATAATAACCGTTTCCATACGACCTGTATCCTATTCAATCCTAACTAGGCCATTAGATGTCAGTTTTTGTGTTTGAATCCTACCGCCCGTTTGATTAACTACACTTGTTCCAAGGTCGTCTCTTTCTTTAGTCACCGTTCCAACGATGGAGTGGGAAGGAAGGAGAAGGGAGGAGGTGGCTGGTAGGAGTCCATCCTCCTTCTTCCTCCCTTACTGCTATGGGGCAATATATCACCCGTAGGACATTCCCTCCTCCTCCCTCCTCACCCCATATCTCTCTATTCCTCTCCCTCGATCCTCCTTCCTCTAATCGGTTCTCGAGATCCTCCCTTCCTTTCAATGGATCTGCCGTTGCCTGTTCTTTTCTATCGTGGGAACTTCTCGTCATTCCATCCACTATTTCGCTGGTTAGAGAGTGAATAGTGAATTCTAGATGTCAAAGACCCCTTTCTCCTCTGCCGCAAATGCTTTCATCATCACTCAAATGAGGCATTGCGCATTCAAGTTCATTGTAAATTCAGTCTCATAATGGAGTTGTCTCTTTCTTCCTTGCATGTTTCCTTCCCTGTTATCTCCCTTCAATCTTGCCCCATTCGAACTACCGATTCGATATTCTTCTACGGGGGAATCGTTGTTCGTATCGTATAATGCAGATGATGTTATCTCATGATAACTCTTCCTCTTCTCTTCCTCTCTTCAATCCGATTAGACCATCCCAATCTGTCACTTTCCTTCTTCTCCATCGTTCCTTCCCCTTTTCTGTCGCGAGTTCGGAGGGTGATAGTACTCAAACGACCCTGAAAATATGATTCTCATAACAATTTCGAAATTGTCTTATTTCCGGTCCTTTATCACTCAATATCTCAAAATGCTCAGATTGAATCTATCCATGGTCTAGTCTCAGTTGCCTCTCTCTGAACCCTTGCCTCTCTCCCTCCTCTGATCAAATGAGCATCTCTCAATTACACTCTCTCATCCACTCTAAGGGATGCGATCGGGACGACTAATAAACGTGTCATTTCTCACACACTGAAGACGTCAATTTCGAAAGTTCAATTCCTGTTTTCCTCTTCTTGCAATTCAATCTTTCCTTCTCTTCTTCGGTTTCAAATCTATTTAGGTCTTCTCGCACTCGGTCTAAATCCCATTGAGTTTCGGGTCGTTGAGTAGTCTAGTCAATCTCCTTCTTCCCTCTTCAACTTGTCTCTCTTTCCCTATCACTCATTTGTGCTTCTTCTCATCTGTAAATATTTCCCTTCTTTTCTCTCACGAGTGTCCATCACGAGAGAATTTGTTTATTATCAGTTCGTTATCGTGATATTACTCACTCCGGGGTCAGTTACCCATTGCCCATTTCAGCTTTTCTTGCGCAATTCATCGTTTTTCTATCTAGATAACGTTGAACGGAAATGCCGTTTAGACTCGTCTTCCCCTTCTTCAAACACATGTTTCCCACCCTCATTTCTCACGGTGGCTGACCCCATCGCAGCCATTTCTTCCCCTTCTCCATGAGTTGTTTCCCCATGCATAAACGGTTATGGAGGGATACGGGAAGTCAAGAGTCGGCTAAATGACCACTGCGAGAGAGAATGGAAGAATGAAGAGAGTGGAGGAGAGGGAGGGAGAGGAGGGGGAAGGGGGGGGGATAGAAAGCATGATATGGCCGAGAATGGGGATGACTCACACACAGTTACTCACTAAGAGTGCGCGCCGCGCGTTTCGCAGATTTGTCCATTCTCCTTCTCTCTCTTTCTCTAACCGGTATCTTTTGATCTGTCAGGAATCTACGCACGAGATTACCAACTTTGCACTCGAGTAACTGCCTGTCTCACTCGCAGTATCTCGAATACTGGAAGACTAATGGTCATTAAGATTGGGATGATCGTGACAGTAAGTAATGAAGGCATTACTGCAATAGGACTCAATGATGGATGCAACCAGTAATATCTCCCTCCCTCCCTCTTCCTTCTTCTCCCCTCTAAGTACCTCTCTCTCTCCTTCACGTATCCCCTCTAGTTATCGTTCTCCTTCTCTTCCTTCTGTGCAAATACTCCTTCATTGTCTCATTCTCAACCAGTGAACAGTCCCAAATTCGCCCCCTCTCTCTTTTCCGCGTTTTGTTTCTTTGTTCTTCGTCTTTTCTTTCTTCTCCCTTCCAACAACCAAAGTTTTCCTCCTGACGTCTTGACATTTCCATCGACGATGCAATTTACACGTCTATTCTCTCATTCTTCCTCTCTCTTCTATGGGGGTAATATCCCATCTCTTGTTTCACTTCTTTTATGGTCCCTCAGGGGGCTAAGAGGGGGCAGAGATACCCCTCCTCCTTCCTTCTCTCTCTCCATCTTCTTCCATCTTCTTCCAACTTGATCTCAACAGATATCTCCACTTTTTGTCGTGTCGTGTCTCTTCATTGTCTCTTCAGTCTATTCACATGGTTATCTTCCTCATCCATTGATCTTCCCTCTCTTCAGATTTCACTGCACAATCACCACGATGAGTGCAGGCTGCGCTGAGATTGTCAGGTAAAAACTTGTTCGTCCAATTTAGAAAATGATTTTTGAAAATCTATGAAAATCTGTGAATATCAGGTCGATCCTGCGCCCGTACACGGAAAATTGGACGGAAACCGATGTCGATTATGCAGAGGTGTCTTTTTTGTTTGATCAGAATTCATGAGACAGTTATTGAATTCGTTCCCTACCCGAATCTATGGCCTCTCCTCTGAAACACATTTCAAAAGGTCTCATTTTTTCATAACCTTTCGCGCTCAACGCACTCCCCGCTTTTATCACTGCGATCAGTGATGATCGGAAATTGTCTATATTTTCACTAATTAAATAATTGAGATGTTCCTCGATTTCGTGCACACTTCTCCCACTGAAAATGAACGACAATTGTATGATATGAGTGAGCAGGTGAACATTGTTGAAAGAGTTCTCTAAGTATCAAAAGGTCGATACTAAAAGTGATGAGGTTTGATCGTTGATCCCTTCAGATAATCTGTCGAGGGAATGAAGTGCTGGATGATCTCTCGTTGTATGGAGATGGACCTAGGGAAGCAGCAGTTCAGGTATACGTCATCGTTCAACTCCATTATTTTCATCAGGAATTGTGATGCTTTCATCTGAACGGCAGAAATCATGCAGAAAAATGAAGTGTATCAGATGAGAAATGGTCATCCCTTCTCTGCAGGCTCTCCGAGAGGGATCGGATGAAGAGAAGGTTCGATGTGCTCTCACAATGGAACCATACATTCGTCGTATCAAGGAGGCTTACGCTGTCTCCAAGAACATCCAGCAAGTGAGCCATTTGCATAAACTCTGTGCTAAACGACGGAAGTACAAGAGGGACCGGAAAGAGAATATTCGCGTGGAACGATTTATCCCTATAGAGAGAGAAGGGCGTACAATTACCATGCATTTATGAGGGAAACCGGCCGTCTTTCACCTACAACCAACCACTAATCTCTCGTAATTGCACACTCTCTCACTTGCTCTGACTGTCTGGGCTCTCTTCATAATCCATACTCTCTCATCTTTCTCGCTTCTTCTCCAAGACAAAGGATGGTGTGCCCAGGGGCGACTAATTGCCGGCTTTCCGGAGCCGTCGGCCAAATCACATTAGAATGGGATGAGAGATAGAGGGAGATTGAGAGAGGGCAGAGAAGGAGAGAAGATGAGAGAGTATGGAGAATGAAGGGAGTGGGGATCATGATATAATGAGAGTAATTGAGAGGAAGAAGAAGAGACATCACAGATGTTGAATGAGATGAAGAGATTGGAAGAGGAGAATGGGGGTAGATCAGATTGCATGCAGTAGAGAGAAGAGAGAGAGAGGGGAGGAACGGGGTTCGACCTACAATCAAATGATGGATTCTTATTGCAGGTTCTTCCGAAGCTTCTATGGGAATTGTGCAGTGGTCCTCTTTCTCCATTGGAACAACTCGAATCGAGACAAGCACTTGTGAGTAACGCACATCTTTGATTCTTTTAAAAAATATCGGAAATGAAGCGTAGGCTTTCTTCAAAAGCTTGACATTTGCTGAATGTCTTTCATTTTGCTATGATAACAACGATGAATGTGTGAATAATCATAGAAAAGATCATTTATTTCTTCAGCTTCGTCAATTCACAACCATCGTCGTTTTTGCAATGAGATTCGATGCAATGAAGGTAAGATTGATGATTGAGATCATTTGATTGATCGAATCTCTTGAGGTGCAAAATCCCTCGATGATCAATCATTTCTCCATCTATCGACGACTCACGTCCACCATCAACGCCTTGCATCATGCACAGTGAGAAATTTTCTAAAAAAAATAAAATAATACAAAAATAGAAAAAATAAATTGCAGAGACATTCAAATGGACAACGATGTTACGTGGTTTCTGGCTACTGCGAACTCAATGACTGATGTGAGATTATATTCGAATTATGCACACAAACTTTTATTGCATCGCATCTAATTCTTCTCATTATACCTACATTTTTTACAGGTTCTCTACAAGACGACAGAATCATTCATGAGTGAGAGTCCATCCCTTCCACGAGATAACACAATCGATACCCTCTACACGATAGTACGGTGAGGATACGGTAGTCTCTCCTACCGTAATCATCATCGATCATCAGATTGTCATGCGCCATTCTCTCATCTCCACCATCTTCTCCTCTCTCAATGGACACTCGTCTATTCGTTCAACGAGTTCTCGTCGGATGCGTACTTCTATTCGATTCTGTTCATCCACAGGTTAGATCAACTCGGTCATTCATAAATGGTATGATCTTTGATCTTCATGCCAACACGTATATGTTCCGTTACATTCTCTGCTCGACACTGAAGACTTCTCATTCAGGGTTCTTTCAGTCGTGAATCAATAATCGACATGCGATCGATAATCAACGTGCTCTCAAAGGATGAAAATCATGTGAGTTTCATTGCTCATTGAATAATTGGACGATTAGTGTTTTTATCAATTGAAGTGAACGATCAACTACGAAAAAATAAGATAAAATATCTAATTACTATTGAGTGCAACCTTGATAACATTGAATTTTCAGAAGAAACAGCTTCTTCATCCCCTTCTCATTCAAGTGAATCAAACAAAGAAGGCTCCAGTATCTCCTAAAGTTCGACAGATGCTTCAATCAGTCTGATCTCTCCTATCTCCTCCATTTGATCTACCTCTACTTCCTCTCCTTCCTTCCTTCCACTCCCTTCTCCTCTGCCATTGTCCATTCGTCTCGGTGTTCTCTTCCATCTGTGACCTTTGCCCTTCCTTCCCTTTTCTCATCTACGGTCCAATCCCCGATTCCTCCTTTCCAATCTGCCAATAGTCGTAGAAAGAGATAGTTATCACCTTGCCATTTATTCCTTGTTCGTCCCTGTGTACAAAGTGTATGAATAAATGCTATTTCCATCGTGAATTCGTGTAATTGGTCTCTCCATGGGAGGTTGACTGCACTAAGAGTTCGATTGTGTCTTTCAACAGAAGGAATTCATACTAAGCGAGAAATCTTCAATCCTTGCCCAGAATGGACTCGATTCATCCGTTCCCTTTCGTCTTCTTCTCATCGTTAGCATATTGCAGCAGTTCTCTTCCTGTTTCTTTCCTTCTTTTTCCTATTCTTCGGTCTTCCCTCTCTTTCATTCAAAGACTGCGACAAATCAATAGCTTTGGCCACTCCCTTGAATAGAGCAGACTAGTCTCAGATTTTCGCACTTACTTCTCAACTTTCAATGTTAGGAGTGCAGGAGTGAATTCGGGGTGGGCAGATTCTCCATATTTCATTCACCTTCTTCCTTCTCTTTCATTTCCTCTTCCTATTCTCTTGACTTCCGATGTTTTCATTCGTTTGAAGATGGCCAAGCTTGATTCACTTTCGCTTTTTTTATAGAGAAAATCGGTTAAATTTGTCTGGTTCATTGTTCTCTACTTCAACGAGTCCCCTGAGATCACCCATCCTATCAATTCGTGCACTTTTCTCGGATTTCTCTATTCATCCATCTATTTTTCATGTTTCAGTCCCGCGAGATTTTCTCGTTCTTTCGTAATTCATCACTTCTCAATGCGGCGAATTATTTTTATTTTTATTATTTTGGAATGGGCACCAGGTATGTTTCACCAAATCTTTTTAAATTGTTCAACATGAGGAGAATAATGATCCGATTTCAGGTAGTGGATCATCAACAATCTGTCATCAGTGTAATGGATGGAGTGGGAATGGGTTCAGTAGATCATCCACTGAGGTGAAAAACTAATAGATAGGAACAATGTTGAAAATATATTTTCAGGAGAATTCATGTCAAAACTACAACAATCAATGTTTGACCGAATTCTTCTGTGTTCGGGTGAGCAAGATTTGGTTTCTTATCAAATTTCACGCAACAATTTCAGAAAGAAGACCCGATAATTCCATCTGCGGGTTACAAAACGTACAAATCCGATTGTTGGTGAGTTTTATAGCCCTTTGATTTTCGAAAGTTTATTAATAATATTGTTGGAAAATAATGATAAATCCTTGAGGATGCAACCATCAGTGCAGATTTCTCCGACAGACGCAGTTCAGATTGAATCAGGTCGATGCTACAATGTCACTGATGCTTCAGTCCCTCCCAAACAGTCAGTTCGCATAATTTTCTATCTGAAAATGGCATTTACGTATGAGGAAAACAACAGATTTTCAGATGGAAGTATTGTTTCTGTGCGAACAAAGACTACTGCAATTCTGGTCAGCAATCTCCATTTTCATTCCTTCTTCCAATATTTATTCTTGTGATGCTAGTATCACTAGCCTAGTACATTGATCTTTTTCTGCTTACATAGAAGCTTTTAATCGGGTCTATCTTCCTTCAAATAACGGTGATATTTGTATAGAATTTATGATTTTTTTCTATGAGATAAATCATCAGCGATTGGTATTTTTCTTTCCATCTCTGGAATTTTTTATGATTGATTGAATGATAGAGGTATGACAACACTTTATCAATAATTCTCATCACATAATATATCTATATAAGCTCTGCATATCAATTCCTAGAGTTGAAAGAAGAATGGGAAAGACAAAAAAACAGGCAGAGATCAATGATGAAAGGTCACAGGGTAAATGTGCAAGCACGGGGAGAGGAAAGGACTATCGACACACAACCGGGTTGAACTACGAAATGGATTATCTAGTAAGGTTAGGAGAACTGAAGATAAGTCATTATCGATATCCACTTGTTGATTTTCTAACAGAAGAAGTTGTCGGTCGATCGGATGACTTCTTTGGGACCAGTTCAATTGGTTTCCTCGTTGTCTTCAATATTGGATTGATTTTCGATTGTTTCTTCTTCATCAATTTCTATGTCATCATAGTTAATTCTCTGATTGTATTGTCTTGCCCTTACGGGGATTGAATATCGACTACAAACCTCGTTCATTCTTCTTCTTCTTTCCACTTCCAATTGCTCCTTTACCATCGAGAGCTGACAATTACCAATTTGATACAAATTTCTATGACTAACTCACTTGTGATTCCAACATTCGATGTTTGTGAGCGTGATTCGTCTCTCTCTGGGAGAATGTCAATTCCATCTGAAATTGAATTGTTATGATGAGATGGAGAAAATCATAAACCTGTCTCTTCTCAGCATTTATCCTTCCAATCTTTGCTTCAAGATCAGCATGGTCTTTGAGTAATTTTGCCACGGATCGAGGACCTCCCGCATCTCTTTCCAATTGAGAGATCTGAATTCATTACGATGCATTGTATCCATCTTTCCCTTCCTCACCTGTGCTTGCAAAGTGGAACAACTCCTATACAATTCAGAATTTTCCTTCTCCATCGTAGCGAGTGATTTATCAATTCCTTTCCTCTCTGCGAGTGTTTCCTTCAGTGAGATCTCACGACGATTTCGTTCGTCTTCCAACTGGAAAAAACAAGATTATTCCCATCTCTAGATGAAGAGAACTCACAGTTTCGATGTGTTTCTTCAAGGCGATAATTTCCCTTTCGAGTCTCGTTCGATTGACATCGATTTCCCTTCTCTCAATGTCCAACCTCGCTACTTTTCTTTTCAATTCTTCATTCTCCGAAGTAAGAATCAGTTTGTCCTGAAAGATAATTTGAAGAGAATTGAGGGCCTTCTGCATATCAACACATTACGCATCACCCTGTATAAAAGCAGATTGTGAAACATAGGCAAACCTTTCTGAGTGCTTTCAATTCATCAGTCATTTCTTTCTCCATTCTATTCCAATCTCCTTCCTTCCTTTCGAAAGCGAGTAATCTCGTGTGGAGGGCTTTCCTTGATTCCGCCACTTCTTCCAATCGACGATCTGTTTCCGCACTCTGAATTTTATATATTTAATTAATGTTATTAGCCAATAAATACAAAAAAATAACCTTCTGCACAGCAGCAGTCGCTCTTCCACTCGCCTCTCTCACTTCCTTCCTGTTATTTTAATTTGATCTTTGATATCTTCCCTTTCCTTACCGTAATCTCTCCGCTTCTTCAACAACCTTCTCATTCCTTGCATTCAATTCATCATAATTTCTCTGTAGAGTAGCCAATCTTTCATCGAGCATCGTCTTTCGATATTCTTCTGCTGATCTCTTCACAGTATGCGCCTGAATTTGCATTTTCAGCCAATTTAGATCTATTTTCTTTCAATCTATCGGGGACTTAGATTCTTCCAATTCGAATATGTTTCAGAGCATTTTCAAGTACGGTTCGAGTACACTACTGACGATCACTCTTTCAATAGCATTGAAATAACATTCCTACCCAGCCTTCATAGATAGGTCCAATAAGAAGTACTCACAGTATTTCTCCAGTGTTCCTCTTCGTGCTTCAATTTCTCATTCGAATCTCTTTCCAGATCCAATTCCACTCTTAATTTCTCGACTGTTCGTTGTGCTTGTGAATGAGCTGTCTCCGCTTCTTCCAGTCGTTTAGCGACGGCCTCAATCAATAAATTCTCCCTTATGTCTACCGTGGTCTCTTCCTTCTTTCCCTACAGTAATCTTTCGACTGATATGAATGTGTAAGGTCGGTGATGACAACGATAGGAATACCAAACTAGAAATCCCCCATGAACGAGTCCTCACCTGTATTTCCCTTTCCATTCTTCCCATTGAAGTATCCATTTCATCTCTTCTTCTTTCTCCATTCGTCTTTTCTTCTTCTACTCTATTCACTACATCTTCCAATTGTCTACATCTCTCGACCATTCGATTTCTATCCGTAGTCATCTCTATCAACTCAGCTCGAACCGCCTCCAATTGCGTCTGAAAGCCAGGGAATAGCACCGCACCCCAATCCCCGGATCTGACCCTTCCAGACACATTCTCAATCACTTCAGACCCACAAACTTGAGTGTGTTTATCAACGATCCATCTCGATATTAGTGTAACATAGTGTGCAGAGTGCTTGTTCATTGTCCCACACGATACAGACAGACAAAGAGACTGAATGGGAATCTTCTTTATCACGATCACAAATGAGAAGGAAAGAGAGATCACCGAGGAAGAGAGAGAGAGAGAAGAGTCAACGGGAGAATTGCACTAAGTAGATCAACGAGATATAATGATATGAAATTGAATGATTGAGGCAGGAGGTAGGGAGAGATTAGTATAGAAAGACCGAATACAATCGATAAGTCACGGTTGGTACGAGCAGCACGACAATTACGGTAATCACGAGTGCGTGTCACTGGGAGCAATTTCACAAATCACACAACATCACTACACCAAGGTGTCTACTCTCTTCTCATTACTGGCTAGCTTCCTATTGGCTATAAATTCTTTCGTTGTTCGTGCAGACCATCCGACAGGGCCGGCAAGTATCCTCCTACTCTCCGGTCGAGGAGGAGATTCTCCGGTCCGGTCTGGACTACGGATACTCCCGGATGTCTCACTTCCTCCCTCTACCGTAGTGTGATTGAGAAGATCAGGGAAGGCAGGGAATACGGTAATAGTTGGTCTACGATGGAATTCTTGATCAGTGTAGATCATTGAAGAGGAAGAATCGAGATAGGGCGAGGGATGGAATGAGGAGGATCCGAGACTTCCTTCAGGCACAGCGAGTGGAGGAAGGAGAAGGGAGGAAGGAGAGGTGGAGGGAGGGAGGAGAAGGGAGGATGCGGAGGGAGGAAGGAAGGATGAGGGACGAGAGCTTGTTGATCTACTCACTGTAATCTGTTGAAGATGAGTCTCTCGTTCACGAATACGAAGTTCCGTTGAGGCCAATTTGTTGCGCAGACCACGACCTGAGGTTGCAAAAAATTAAATCATGAAGCAGGATAAGACGTTGAATAAATGAATTCCTTCGTTACCTTCCCTATCCTTAGACGCGATCGATTCTTCATGGGATAAATACAATTGTCTCTGTGAGTGTAATCGACCCTCGAGATGTTTCTTCTCTGCAATGAAATCAATTCTGTCTCAACTTCCTTCAAGGTATTCAAACCTTCTTCTACTTCCTGGATTCTTCTCTGTAGTCTCGTTATTTCTGCCTGACCTTCTTCGATTTTGTGAATGCATCTGAAGGAGAAAGGGCACAGCTCTCGAATATTCTGGATTAACAATCTGCTCACCTCGAATGGTCTCCCAATTGTGCAGAGAGGGCGATCTTATCTGCCTCCAATCGATCGATTCGATCCTAAAATCAGTATTTTTTGTGCTGAAATTGACAATAAAATACCTTCAAATAACGAATGGTCACATCAACCGAAGCAGAGACGTCGAGATTGCTAGTGGAAGTATCGAAGTGAACCTGTGATTTATAACTTTCGAAAACTAAAAAAACAACCGTTGCGTAACTCACCTTCTTGCGGTAGGTAGTGTACATCATAGCAGCCTAACGGCCAACTATTCTAGACCCCAACTAGGTGGCAATTAAATATTCTAAGATGATGGCCTAACTGCACGCAATGTCTCCATGATCTTTCTCTAGTACCCTTCTCGAGTCAGATCCGAATACCCGACACATTTTTCGACGTACCGAGTGATCTCCTGTGTAGTGATGAGTGAGATCGTGCGTTGAATGAGAATTCCTGACTGGAAGAGGAAGAGAAGGACGAGATTGCGATGCAAGATCAAGAGAGGAAACGCCTCCTGTCGGGTATCGAACTGACGAATGAGGTCCTGGAAATTAGTTGTATCCTTCTGATCATTGCTATTCAACTTACTGGCTAGATTGAGGGCGTTTCTTGCACTTCTTTCATATGCATTTAATCGTGCTTCCATCTCATTTCTTCTTCCTTCACTCGCAGAAAGTTTCCTTTCGATCTCAGCACGAGATGATTCGAGACGATCCAGTTTGGTACTGAAAATGAATAAATAATTATTTCGAAATTAATTAATGTATATTTATGCTACGGAAATCCCTATAAATCAATGTGAACTTGAACGTTGAGAAGCTTTTCGTTCTTCCCGTTCGTCTCGAGAAATTAGCGATGATCGGACGAAGGGAAGCGGATGAATCAGATGATGTGTTCATGTAGAAATCTTCCGGAGTGAAAACAGGAGAGAGGGAGACCCAATCTGTCATGACTCGAGATGGATTCAATGAGTGAATGAGAGACAATGGAATAAAGAGGGTGGAGAAAGGGAAGGAAAAACTGCAGAAAAAGAGTTGGATCGGCGCCTGTCGAATGACGGAAGTGACGGGCAATCAAGCGAGATTCCGGAGTGAAGAAGTAAAGAGAAATGAAGAGGAGATTTTCGGTTCAATGAAGAGATCAAGAAGAGAAGAAGGAGCGTGCACGCTTTGTCTATTTTCTTACCTACATCATTGTTGACCTGAGGGCGCACATATGATTCAACAATGATTCAAAATCGAAGAAGCAACTGTTTTTAATGCTACTCTCATCAGATCAGATTGTCCACCTCAATGAATGGACGGTATTCCTCAATCTCTCCGCTTCTCCCGCAGTTTCGACCAATTTGGAGTCAGTATCACGGAATCGAATGAGTAATTCGTCCATTGCATGACGAGACGAAGAAGAACGATCGTCCATTGACTGAATGAGTACAGTAAGAATTACATCAGAGCATACCTAGCTAGGAAAAAAAAGAAAGAAAGGACTGGGTATCTCTAAACCAATTCCTCTGTCATATCGCATCAAGACAATTGGTACTCGGCCGATTTCAGCAAATGGAATGGGATAATGGCTCAGGTATTCCTAGCATTATTATGGAACAGAGGTCTATTTTGGGAAAAAAGCGAACCTTCTGAGCGATGTTAAGTTCCTCTTTCAGCTGAGTGAGGGTCCTTCTGAGGGTCTCATTGGCTCGAATTAGCTCTTCGGTCTGAAAAAGTTAGTTTGAGGTTGAATAATGCATATTTACGAGTGAAGGTGCTGCCTCTAAACATGTTGAATGCCTCAACACGCTCTCTCTCATTTCTCACAACTTCTCTCAGACCCTCCACATGACTTCTCTACCCCCTCGAGTAGACCAATTTCTAATACTTGAGTGTAGATAATTCTCACCTTCCCACTGTCCATCTCCATCTTCTCTTTCAATCTCGATTTCTCTTCTTCCAAATGAGAGATCTGATTCTTGAATGTCTCCAATTGACTGGTTTTCGAAACGAGAACAGATTCGAGTTGAACGGCCTGTAGAGATCAAAGATCATTTGGACTGCAGTTAACCCATATTCACCCTTCCAGTCAATTCAGCCACTCTTTCCTTTCCTCCACTTCTCTCATTTCTCTCTTGATCGAGATTAGATCGAGTATGATGAAGTTCTCGTTCAATTGACAGAAGACGCTCATTTAATTCTGAAATTAATGTTTCACAAGATTGTAACGATCTTGTATTACCATTAGCTCTCATCTCAGCCTCTTTCTCTCCTCTCCTCGCGTCTTCTCCAACTCGTCTCCATTCATCCCGCTCTCCTTCAGTCGAAGCCAATGAGTCTTTCAGAGAGTTCTCCTGAGATACCAAATCAATAATCAATGACAATCAATAATTCCTCACTCTGATTTCGGCTTCTCTCAATCTCTCCATCAATCCATTCAGTGAAGTCTCCACTTCGATGAGCAGTCGGGATTCTGAAGATTTTTTTTACTTCACAGTGTCTTGATCGCGTAATAGATTTGTAGAGTTTTCATCAACTTACTCTCAGTGAGCATCCTCTGGCTGTTCACTAGTTCTTCTTCGACACTTCGATGTTTCCGCTGAGTTTGATCGAGAAGGGATTGAACCTGCAAAGGTTACATAATCACTACGCAATCATACCCTTCGTCAACCTTTGAATTCTGTAGATTGGTCTCTTCCAATCGTGCGATCAACGTATGACGTTCGTTCGTATGAGCAGAATCAGCGTGTTGAGAGGCCTCCCTGCAAAAAATATAAAAAGTAAATTTCATGAACCGGTCTTGAAAGTGAATTTCATGTTTAATAAACGCGTGAGACGAAAAGTGCGGAAAAGCAAAGTGATTTGTCAAGTGAAGAACGGCAATGGAACGAACTGGTCTGGGAAGGAAAAGGAATGGGAAGAGAGACTGATTAATCGAGTAAAGTCCATTCAATTAGTGTCCACTACTGTCTATGACCGTTCCACTTATTAGAACGATGGAAGTATGGAGGAAGGAGGGGTGTGAGGTTCAAATTTATTATGCAAGCATGTTCACTGCACTAAATGGCGTAATACAGGAAGAGTGAAACAGATCTTACCGTTGTCTTTCTCCTTCTCTCTTCACTTCATCCATTCTCCTCTTCATCGTTTCAATCTCTTCAATCGCCTCATCCCTCTCCCTCACTACTCTCTCCAATGCAGATGACGTCTCCTGATGAAGGAATCAATCGATAAACGAGAAGATAATCTACCGTATACCTTAAGATCGTGTTCCATCCTTGTCAATTCATCCCGCAATTCGCCAAGAGAATTGTTGCGCTGACGATCGAGCTAAGAAATAATTGACAAGTGGATCAAAGAAAACCAGCGGAGTGATAGTGCACTAGATACGTTGAAATGAGGGCTGCCTTTACTGTGACCATACATGATAAACCGTAAAATAGAGACAGTGTCTCACCTTTTCTCTTTCTGTCTCCCACTCTTCTCTGTCAATTGCATTCGCCTCAGCCAATTCATTTCTCTCTCTTCTTCTCTCCACTTCAATCGTCTCAACTCGATCTCTCCACTCTTGAATCGACTGCTGTGCGAGGGAATAGTTCTCCATCAACTGAATGTGAATGGATATGACGAATAATCTTCAGATCATTTGATCCAACTTCATTTTTGAATACGAAACAGTAAAATGAATACCTGTTCGTGCATTCTGACGATCTCATCCAATTTCTTCTCCGATCCATTCAGAGTTTCTTCCAATGCGTTCTGAAATCAATGAATGATTCGTTCATCGTACAGAGAATCGAACCTTCTCTCCTCTAACGATTCTCATCTTCGTTTCCATCTCTTCTACAGTAGAAGCCATTTCATCGCGGAGACGAGACTCGAGCTGAATGAGTCTATCGGTTAGATATGGAGAATGTGATTGATGATGAACCTTCTTCATCTCATCTGCGTTTCCAATGTCCTGCCTTTTCAAGTTCCCTTCCAGAGCGATCAGTTGGTCTGAATAAGAAGATTATTACGATTTTTTTTGCATTTCTGAAGCACCAGAATGAGATTCTTACCTCTAGCCATTTCCAATTGTCTCGTTCTCTCTCCCATTTCTTCTTCAAGTTTCCTTACAGTCGCGTGGGAGATTTCCAATTGTTGACGGAGTTCCACTTCCTGAATAATTTTGCTTCTATTTAGTAATGATGAATAAATTAAATCATTACTAATGTAAAATAAAATGTCATTTTGAGTGTGTTTCATTGGTTATGCTAACCATAATTTCACCTCATCATTTCTCTCATGAAGTTTTCTCTCAGTCTGTGCCAATTTGGCCTCCATCGCAGAGTATTCCAACTTCATCGCAGAAAGTGCCTCCGAGAGGGAGTCTCGCTCACTGAATTCGATCTTTTTACCCATTTTCTCGAAATATCAACAATGTAGTCATTCGTGGCTTCCTCACCTCGCAAACTCCATCAATGTCTCCTGTAGTTCTAACAGATCTTTAGTCGCCATATCGAATCGTCCAATGTTCTTCTCCAATTCAGCTACAGCATGAGTGTGCTCGCACGTTTTCTGAAGAGATCAAAGGCTTCGAAACCAAAGTATTTTATTTTTCCCACCTCTTCCAACTTCTGTTCCATCGCTAGAATGGTCAATCGTAGATTCTTGATTGTCTTATCACTCATACTAATCGATTCTTCCGATGAATTCTGCTTCGATCGAAGATCTGCAATCGGTTATGTTTTACTTTTCCTTCAAGAATTAGACTGTCGAATACTTCGCAATATATTAACATTGTCTATCTTACCCATGACAATTCCTCTGTTCTTCTCCTCATTCCTCGTCATCTCATCCACTTGTCTTCTCAATTCTCTCAGCTCTTCTTTTAGTCCAACACTATCCTCACGAGCGAGAACTTCAGTCGAGTTCAACTGAAAAATACCCTATTATTTGTGAATACGCACAGTTTCGTCAAAACGAAAAGAATGAAAATAAGATACCTCAGTGACTCTTTGTAGCAATTTCGTCTCGCTTTCCGTTCGTTCGTCAATGGAAATGCGAAGATCGAGAATAGTTCTGAATAGAATTCAGTCTGAGAGAACCAAGAATCAAGAATGAACAAGTAGAAAGACAATAGAGGAAGTGGATGAAGTCAAAACAAGAGACAACTAACTTCTCGTTCTCATTCAATCTCTCATTTAGTCTTTCGATCTCTGCACGAAGTCGATTCTTATCCTGTTCCAATGAGGAATTGGTGCTATCTGAATACAGTATCCCTCTCATCCGGTCGTTCAATAGGTCACTCACCATACTCATCGCTTCTCTTGGTCATTACTGCCAGCTGGGCTACAGTATCCCGAAGATTGGCACGAATTCTTTCTCCTTCGTTCTTTTCCCTCTCCGAATCTTCTCGCATTCGATCTACTTTTGCTCTGAAATAAGCACCTGGAAATAGCCGAGAAAGAGATTTCGAGTCGGAGGAAGTAAAATACTGGATAATTTCGAACGCGTTCTCTTCTGAACTGGTTGTGTTTCGCAAAGTTATGAAATAGAAAATTTATGATTCCATTTCAATAGACTCCAGACTTCCCGTATAAAAGTAAACTTCTATCTCACTTCATCTCAGAAATTCTATCAGTCGTTTCACTCTCTGCTTTGGCCACTCGATCAGTTAATTCATCACGATGACGAGACGAAAGTTCCTCGATGAAGTCTTTGTGAGATCTGGAGAGGAGAAATTAGAGACACAATCAAGAATGTCTGATCAAATGGTCATCTAAAAGGTGTGAAAGCATGTGTGAAATCGCAGAACTCTACCAAATCAGATATTCCACGCTATTCCGATGTCTATAAATGGTCTCACTTGAGGGCGTCAGTGAGATTCTTCTGCAATCTATCCACTTCCTCTTGCATCAATCTCTTCTCTTCTTCCAACGATGAAATTCGCTCTTGAGCCCTTCGAACACTACGCTCGAGTTCAGCGAATTCATGCAGTCTGAAGAACATGTTCACGTGAAGTTTAGAAGTGCATTGCTCACTTCTTCTTTTCCCTCTGTTCGACAGTTCTCTTCTCATCGTGATTCATCTTTGCTTCATTCTCAGTCTTCTCCAGAGATCTCTTCAGACGATCAACCTGAAGTAATTATCTACATATATTGATTAAGCTTCACAATTCACAGTATTAAGCCAGCTTCAACATCGTATTTAATAGTAAACTAGATAGATGGAAGAATAATTTCATTGATACCCCTTATTTTTCATAATCTCACCTCTTTCTCGGCTCTCTCCGCCTTGCTCGTCAGATCTCTCACTTCCGATGTTCTCATTGAGAGAGCAGAGCGAATCTTTCTCTGTATCTCGAGATGACCAGAACCGGAGAGAAGAACGGACGTTCCGCCTGAAATCATGATCATTGTAATTTCCAAAATAATAAAATACGAATGAAACTAACCAGTTGGACTGACGGATCTCGTTCGATGGCCAGACCCACTCGACGTGAGTTCGGGCATTTTCGCTATGCGACCGAGACTCTGAAAACATCAATGAAATCAATCCTCCTCCTATCATCTCCATACCTCCAATAGTGTATCTCTCTCATCGGTCGTTCTCTTCAATGTCGATTCCAACTTGAGAATCTGCTTCGACTTCTCCTTCTCGGTCTGAAATTGATACGAGTTTGATATGATACATCAAAAAATAGATGAACTGACCTCAAGATTCTTCTCCATCAATCTCTCATACTTCACGACCATATCCTGGATGGTTTCATCCTCTCGCTGCGAATGCTGAAGAGGAATCAGGTCTTTCCTTCAATTTTTCCTTTCTCCGGAAGTACATTTTGAGGTCTTTGTTGACGTTTACAACGAATGGAAAAGGTGAAACGAAGTGTTGAGAAGAGCATTCTTCACAAATTCAAGCCAGTAGTATGCAGTTCATACTCACATGTTTCTGTCCCAATGCAGTTGCCATAAGTGCCGCAGCTCTCTTGAATTCAGCCAATTGTCGATCGAGTTCCTCTCGTGTTGACTGACGAAGATCGTCTACCTGCAAGAGATTGCATTGAAATATCGAAGAAAACCTCTCTGATCACGTTCCAAATAATCGAATAAATCATCCACAAACCTGTCGTCGATGAGCCTTGAACGCGTGGAATAACTCAATCAATTGTCTATTCTGCTGCTCGTTCCTCCGTCGAAATCGCTGAAATTCATGAAGGAAATCGGAGGGAAAAGAGTGGGAAAAAAGAGTGCAACAGAGTGTGAAAGTGCCCTTCGAAGTAGAGAGTTGACGAGAAAGAGGAGAAGAATAAGGTAGACGGAAGTTTGGATGGACGACCAAAGAGATTTCAGTAGGGGAGGATCGCCTTTCATGAGCGTTTCGAGGGGGTTTGCAGGGGAAAGATACGTTTCAACCGGAGTCTATGACCAAGGGATGATCAACGACTAACAAGAGACCTACATCAACAGTAGTCTACACCAGCAACAACGTCGTAATAGTAAAGCAGGACGAAGAAGGACAAAGAAAGAAGGGAAAGACTCTTGGAGCGAGTCGTAATCGGGGACTCTTATTCGAGTGTTATGGCCCCATTTCTATGGAGACACCTAATGTGAAGACGACGAATGGGATATCGAGTCATGGGAGAAGAAGAAGGAGAGATGTGAACTGACAACTGGGAGGTCGAAGGGAAGACTGAGAGGGGAAACGTACTGCTGATTCCTCTACGAATTGTAATTGATCATTCCGTCGCATCGCTTGAACTGTCTCGAGAGCACGATTGATGTCAGTCACATCGGCACTGAAAGGAGAGATTGCATCATCACTAAGCAATCGTTTATCGTACCGTAGCATCTGATTGGCGGATTGGGCAGCTTGAGCTTCGGAACGGAGCATCGAGATTACTTCTTCTAGGGTGTCGTTTCTGGAATAATGAAAAATAACGAATATTCATCAATATCCCTTACTTGTATGTCTCTTGATTCAATCGATAGAGTAATCTATCCACTGCGTGTTGATCGAAATGTGCGTAGAGATCGTCGTCCTGTATTTTTTTATACATTGTACATAATCTGCTGTGGTTTCGTTTAGGGGTTTTTATGTAAGTGATCATCACTAGACAAAATAATGTAGTTTATTATTTTCAGGACTATTCCACCATCAATCAAACCGACTGGAACTTCAGTATGTCGAGTGCACAATGATAAATATTTTAACAATCTTTCATAAATGCCTAGAATGAAGACTTCATCTCTCTGTGTGTAATAATTGGCTGATTTCGAAATATATTTTTAAGATTGTATCTACCTGCAATACGAGAGTAGGCGAAGATCGATGATGTTTCGGTCGCTGTTCAACTTCCGTTCGTATGGGAATCACTCTGAATAGACAGATCATTGTGATCACGAGGATACGGTAGTCGACATCTCTCAACCTGCACTCACAATGTATTGGCCATCATTGTACTGGGTGTGTGTGGACCGACGCCAGCTCCATCCAGTCCAACCAGAGAGACGGAGAGGGCTCCTGACAAATTTGTACTGCTATCTCATCAATAGTGATAATGATACAGTGTTCTGATCAATAATCGATCGATCAACTACCGTAAACATAAATTCAATACTACCGTACCTGCCGCTCCTCCTGCTCCACCAGCACCTCCTGCCCCTCCCCCTCCCCCGCCGCCTCCGACTCCCGACTGGAAGCTACCGTAACCCGATGCGTACCCGACATCGTGAATGTTGTTCGTGCTGAAGTGTTTAGCTATTGAAGTTCGTTACCCTCATTTTAATGCGATAGAAGCTGATTGAAGTTGTGATGGTTGTAAATCGTTCAGTAATTTACCTCTGTGAGAAATGCCAATTACTAGTGGAAGGTCTATCGAGATGGGAGGTCGACGCTCCTCGTATCGCATCTTCCTCTGCGTTTCGACGACGAAATCGGGCAATCTAAGAAATTTGTAATTTTCATTCTCGTCTTTTTGGTAAACAAATGTGTTTCACACGGATCATAAGAATTCAATTGATCATTCGCATTTGATTGTTTGTCCATCTCGTATGAATCAATAAAAAGATCTAGTTCATTATCAATAAAATTGATTGAACCTGTTGATTGATTTCTTCGATGACATGTCTATTCCTTCTATTCTCTTCTACACTCGCATCTAATCGACTTCTACACTCTGATAGATCTCCCCCTCCCTCACCGATCTCTGAAATCAATTCAATTATAGATTTATCATAATATTTTGACCGAATTCCCGGATTATCTCACATTCCGAAGTGTTCATCCATGACTAAGGAAGGAATGTTTTCCCTTCCCTTGTTTTGTTTTCCCTTGTTTTGAGGGTGCCATCAAAGGAAAGACTTTCTTCCTATCACTGTCCCTTCCATTCTATTTGTCAATGGGGAACACAAGAAAGGACGGATGGCGGGGTAAATGGGAGTTTTCAGGCCATCGGCGATAAATCAGTAAAAAAAAATACTCGGTAGTAGTTCATATAAACATGTTTTTGAGAAGGAAAGTAAAGAAGAAAAGAAAAAAACGCACCAATCTCTGTGGTCGTTTTCCATTCCATTTCCAGAGAGTGAGAATGGTCTCACGACATCTAAATAACAAGGAAAAATGTAAGGAACGAAGGTAAAATGCTACGAAATCGCGCGAAATTCGAAAAAGTGCGAAGATAATCAATTAATTTGAAATGAAGAGTGAAGAAGCCAAATAATAAGTATTCCATTGGAAGGATTCACGCTCTAAATTGCCTTCTCTTCCGCTAAATTGAGATGGATCACGCTACTTTTCTCTCCTTTCATCTCAACGGACCCACTAAATATTTGACAACTCTGCTGAATTTTCCTTTCACTTTGAGCGCGCCTCAAAGCACTTTGATGGAACGACTGAATGGCACTACGAAAAGAAGGAGGAAGAAAGGTGGGAAGGGGAAGATGGAGGGGAAGATGGTATCAGGAGAGATTGAAGATGGAAAACAAGGGGAAGAAAGGGGGTAAATGACATGAGAAGTGAAGAAGAACTTCCTCCCTACATGGAAGCGTGCATTACCCACACAATAGTCTGTCTCTCTCTCTATCCATCTCTACTCACTCCCTACCTGTACTCTCTCTCTCTCTTTCTCTATTCCTCTCTTCTTCTTCGTTGATCTACCCTCTACTCCCTACTGTCTCTCGTCGTATCTCAATACACAAGAGAACCTGTTGAGTAAGGGAAGCAAGAGAGAGAGAGGTCCATAAAGAGAGAGATAGACAAGAAGGAAGGATAACAGTTGTCGGTGCTTCAAGTGAAGACTCATGGGCAGATCAAGGAAGAGATCACACGAGTACGGAGTATGTTAGCGATAGGGGAAGAGAGAGGGGAGAGTGGGAGAGAGAGAAGGAAGGAAGGTGGTTGCTGGGGTGACTACTGAGGGAGAGAGTGCATGAATGACGAGAGAGAGAGGGAAAGAGACATGAGGACTGTTGCCAGTTAGAGGACGAAGGAGTGAAGAGTTCGGTGGAATAGTTTGAAGAATTAATCCATTGTTTGCATCTAGGACTGATCAAGTGAAGTTCAACCTCATTCTAAGAATGACTGGTCGAAAGTGAATGATGAGTAAATTAGCCGATTGTCGAACTCTTCAAAGAGAGATCTCTCTCTTGTGCGAATTTACGGTCACCGCATTCTAAGGTCACTGCAAAAACTGCATGGAAAGAGGGGAAAGGGAGGGATAAACGTCAAAACACGAGGTAGTTTTCACACTCTCCCCTTTCTCACTGAGTGATGAGCAAAGAGGAAAAGTGTTTGAGAAGAACGGAGAAGCCATCTAGAGTTACTTCCAATTGAAGGAAAGGTGAGAAATGGAAGTGAAGGTCTTTTGAGAGAGAAGAGACAAGGGAGAAATGGAGAGTAATGAGGAGAATAAAGAAGATACTCGCAGTAGGTAGCCAATCTAGGAGATGCCATAAAAGGAGATAGGAGGAGATGAATCACTTTGTACAAGAAAGACATCGTTGCGTATGGGTACTAGAGGGGGGGGGGGGAGGGAAGGGACTAGACCCGATCGAATGGGGGCATATAATCTCACGATTCAATCACATTTCGTTTATAACGACATGCGAAGAAGGAGGGAATGAGACTAGAAGGAGAGAGAAAGGATAGATCACTCATGAGGGGATGAGAAGACTGTCCCTTTGTAGGACTGTTTCCCCCTCTTTCTCTCCCCTATCTTCATTCTCCATTATCTCTCGTCACTCTCGACAGTTCGTGACTATTCATTATCCATACAGACGAAGTCGACAGCTGGATAGAGGGAGAGAGTGGGGGAAAGGAGGAGAGGGAAGAGAAAGAGAGAGAGAGAGGAAGAGGGATGCTCGAAGGGACAGTGTGTATGAGGAAGCGATTAGGGTTCGCACCTGAGAGAAAAGGCGAGATTAAGCTGGAAGGACGAGGGATAATCATGAGCGGGAGTGATTAGAACACCCTGTGTCGTCTCATTGGAACTTGCACTCGAAAAAGAATGATCAGGCGAATATCTAAGAAATGCGAAGAAGATGCCTACAAATTTGGATCTGTGATAGATTGAGTTTTTTTACAATGCAATTCGATGAATAATCAAAACGAGTGGATATGATGCGGTTTTGAGAAATTCTTGAAACCTATTCAGTATCTCTCAATTTCAGATCGACCCATTCCGTGTTCTGTTACCTATCTCCAGTTTTCAGTGATAATCGAATAAATATTTCATGATTAATTCGTGATCTCCCTTATTCTCGAATCGATTCCCTCTGTATGACTCGACAGTTTCGTCTCCCTTCCGGCAGCATCTCATTTCCATAATCCACAGTGG
Organism: Pristionchus exspectatus; assembly: GCA_911812115.1. NCBI lineage: Eukaryota > Metazoa > Nematoda > Chromadorea > Rhabditida > Neodiplogasteridae > Pristionchus > Pristionchus exspectatus. The sequence continues at coordinate 11,132,980 of OU461584.1, read as the reverse complement.
ACTAAAGTGAGAAGAGAGACAGTTTAGAGAGAGGTGGGAAGTCGCCCCCTCCTCTTCAATCTCTTCCTCCATACAGTTATTGCCCCCTTCGCTCTTCGATCTACACGATATTGACTACTAGGAAGAATGGTTCAGAGTTCTGTCAAGTGATCTCCTCCTCCTCTCCTTTCCCTTCTTCAATCCATCAATCTCGCAGCTTGCAATTCACTACTCTTTGTGAAGTGCCGTTTTGTCTGGACTCAAAAAAGGTTTGAAAGAGAGGGAGAAGGGCAAGAGTATTCAACACTCACTTCCCTCTTTATTCTCTTATAGTTCATCGTCGTATCCTCTCCAATCCTGTTCCTTCTCTCTTCCTCTCCTCTTCCCTCTCGTTTCCATTGTTTTCATTCCATATCAATGTCTCATTCGTGTTCCTCTGCACAAGTTATGCAACTCTTCCAATGACATGTGTTTTGTCTTGCGCCTCTGCACGAGGAATGATCAACAGTGACCATTCGCCATTTATTGTGTTGTAGAGAGAAACATTCGCATACGCGATTCCACCATTATTATCAGATTTCCATTTGCCCTCCAATCGAACTCGTTCCCTTCATAGTAATCACAAATGGCATGCCCGTATCAATCACTCTTTTTCATCACTATCCCCTTCCTCCCCCCCTCTTCCATTGGAATTGGGCATTCTTTCAGACTGAAACGTGTCCTCTTATAGTGTCCTCCCATTCAGTCCATATTTCCTCCCTATCTATTCAACAGTCTTTCCTATTCAAATTGGTCGCGCACACGCCAGTTTTTCTAAGATCAATTCGATCGAATTGCGATTCTCACTTCTCTTTTCTATGTTAACTCGTCTCCATTTCAGTAACGTCATCTCGAACGATTTTCCTCTTGTATTTATCTTCTCTTCCTCTCTTTTCACTGCTCGTTTCACTTTCACAATCTGTTCAAATCTCATAACTAAACTCTCTCGCCAGTAACACACGCGTCAACTGGATGTTCCACATATTGGTAATGATCTTTTTTTACGCTTCTTTATTCGAAATCAATTTTTCGATCAAAAATCATAATCCGCCCGGGCGAAAACTTTGTGTAGTGTTGACTCACCTCATTGTTTCTGTTCAGATATCCCTCATATTTCTCCCATCCGTCACAGCACAATTCGATTTCGATCAATGCAATGTTACTAAGGGATGCTGGTGAGATCACATTACAGATTACACCTTTTTTCAGGGAGATCATCTTCTGAAACTAATGCGACAGTAATCCAATATCTCAGGTTTCATCCTCCCAATTGCATGAGTACAGCCACATGCTTGTCTGGTGTGGAATGGGAAGTGAGACCGGCTGGTGTGCTATTCACGGTGGGGCGACGTTTACCATCTTTATCTTCGAGCACACGACGATGAATTCAGTTGCGTTCATTCGTCACTGATCTTGGCACTACTCGTCCCACTTGGATTGCTGTCGGATTGAGTCTCAATCAGCGAATGGTAAGAATATTTTTATGGAAAAAATCCTAAGAAGCAGGTAAAAGATCAAAGAGCAATTCCTCCAATCAGGATGACGACACAGTTCTCGAATGCGTGAGACGTGCAGATGGAGATGGAATAGTACGAATGTCATTCAATGATGAAACACATAATTCAGTACTGCATCAGGTGAACCATTCGAAATTTTGAAAAATACTATACAAAGCAATGAAAATTATATAAAATAATCCTTTATGCATATTTACTAGATCAAAAACATTCCCAATCCATAAAATCAAATACAGGCATCAGCGTCACTTCTCTCCGAGCAAGCAGTAACCTTCCAGGTATATCTGAATAATAGAGAATGAGTCAATGGATAAATAATCAGGATGGTCTTCTCACTTGTTCCGCTTCTCTATCCTTGGCAGGAAGAGATCAATTGGCAGCGAGTGAACAGTTTAAGGTTAGAGTCTTATTTCAAATTCTGTTCAAAATTTTATAATCAATATGCAATATGCATTGATTATAAAATTCTGAATAGAATATGAAATAACATTTGTGACGCTAACCTGAACAATTCGAGTTATCTTTCGTGAAGTACGAGTGAATAATAAATTTGTAGGTGCACGATCTGAATGTTCGTCCGTATTATCTCCTCTTCGCTCGAGGAACTGCCGATCCTTATTGTGAGATTTATCCATTCCGAATCCTTGTTCCAACCTTAATCATTCAGCTCTCGAGAAGGACATTCACTCCACTAACGATGGCCCCACCTTCCCATGGATCACTGAAGATACTGTGAGCAATTTTTGAGATTGCCAGGTGCCCAATTATTCCTACTCATTTAGGTTTCATTCTGCGTCGATAACTGTACTCTCCTTGGCGTTTCTCCCTCTGAACCCATTCTCGTCACTCAAATGCATCAAACGAGAATGGAAAGATACTGGAGATATCGAGTGGCTGTCATGCATGGTATATTTATATTCCCATTGATCCTTCGTTATTTATTCTCTTCAGGAGTAGCGATGCTCCTTGGTTGGTGGGTTCTCGGATCGAATGGAATTATCATTGCTCGATATTTCAAACCCCTCTTCCCGAGAAGGAAGTTGCTGGGAACTGCAGTCTGGTTTCAGGTTTGAATTATCTTCTTTTATCTTCATTCCAATCTTGTATTTTTCAGTTCCACAGAGACATGATGATTACTGGATTGTTGCTGGAGGTTTGCTTAGTCTATTACTTTCTGATATTTTATTTCCCAATGCTCATCATGATCACTTTCAGATAGCAGCAGTAATGTGCATCTTCTGGCAAGCGGGATGGGTGTGGTACGAATGCAGTTACGAATGCACTAGTGATGTTAGTCTTTCCTTGCTTTTTTATATTCTGATGATAACTCACGTTGTCTATTCAGGATTTTGCGAAGAAGATGCACGCGATAACGGGAGTATTCGGAACGGCTCTCGCTGTTATTCAGCCATTCCTCGCCGTTTTGAGACCCGCTCCTGATTCGAATGTGAGCAATCCTGAAGGAACCCTGAAGGAATGAAGAGCCTTTCTCAGGCGCGTCCGATCTTCAATTGGGCTCATTGGCTGATTGGAATGACTGCATGGTGCTTCGCGAGTGCAACGTTCATACTGGCACTTCCATTGGGAAAGACTGGTGAGGAACGCAAATAAGAATCGAATTCAAACAGTTTGGCTCCAGGTCTGAATCGAGTGTATGGCCACGTGCCGAACTACATAATGGGAGGATACATAATCACTTTCTGTCTAACGAATGTCATTCTCGAAGTATGTGTTACACTTGATAACATCAATCGAAACCATTCTTTAGATGATCGCTACGACTTATTCATCGACGCCTGTTAGAGCTCACAAGATTGGTCAGTCAGATTGATCTTTGATCTTTTAATTTTATCTTCTCAGGACCCTCGGGAATGGCAATGTCAATTCTCAACGGGCCAACGACAGAGTCCAATGTTGCTGAGCCAAAGGTGAGTAATGTGGAAGTAGAATTGACATAATGAACTTGTATTGGTGATAATTGTAATGAACTGTCTCTGTTTCCTCTCTAATATTCTCTTAATTCAGCGTACATCCGCTCGTCTCTTCATTTTCGGTGTTCATCTCGTTATTTCTCTCGCAGTCGCCATAACAATCACAGTGATGCTCGTTCGAATAATGTACTCCCATTCACCGTGAAATTAATAGTAACAAACAAGAGATAGCTGTACTTACTGAATTCTTGCCAGAAAATAGCTCACAATTGCTGCTCATTCACTTTTCTCTTTATCGAGTTCTCTAATAATTTTGTGTAATAATTGTACAGTAAGCCATTTCATATTTCAGAACATATTTCTTGAAATTCCATCAATATGTTCGCCCCAATTGCCAAATGAAGATGCCACGTAATTTGTTCATTTGAAGTTTTTTTGAAGCCGAGTCAGACACAGACTGAAGCGTCTGAGTGTGAGTTACTATCTCGGTAACTCTCACTCAGACTCAGAAACCTAGTAACTCACACCACTGGAGCTCCTATCTCGGTAACTCACACTCAGGCTTAGAAACCTAGTAACTCACACCACTGGAGCTCCTATCTCGGTAACTCACACTCACACTCAGAAACCTAGTAACTCACACCACTGGAGCTCCTATCTCGGTAACTCACACTCACTTAGAAACCTAGTAACTCACACCACTGGAGCTCCTATCTCGGTAACTCACACTCACACTCAGAAACCTAGTAACTCACACCACTGGAGCTCCTATCTCGGTAACTCACACTCAGACTCAGAAACCTAGTAACTCACACCACTGGAGCTCCTATCTCGGTAACTCACACTCAGACTCAGAAACCTAGTAACTCACACCACTGGAGCTCCAATCTCGGTAACTCACACTCAGACTCAGAAACCTAGTAACTCACACCACTGGAGCTCCTATCTCGGTAACTCACACTCAGACTCAGAAACCTAGTAACTCACACCACTGGAGCTCCTATCTCGGTAACTCACACTCACTTAGAAACCTAGTAACTCACACCACTGGAGCTCCTATCTCGGTAACTCACACTCACACTCAGAAACCTAGTAACTCACACCACTGGAGCTCCTATCTCGGTAACTCACACTCAGACTCAGAAACCTAGTAACTCACACCACTGGAGCTCCTATCTCGGTAACTCACACTCACACTCAGAAACCTAGTAACTCACACCACTGGAGCTCCTATCTCGGTAACTCACACTCACTTAGAAACCTAGTAACTCACACCACTGGAGCTCCTATCTCGGTAACTCACACTCACACTCAGAAACCTAGTAACTCACACCACTGGAGCTCCTATCTCGGTAACTCACACTCAGACTCAGAAACCTAGTAACTCACACCACTGGAGCTCCTATCTCGGTAACTCACACTCAGACTCAGAAACCTAGTAACTCACACCACTGGAGCTCCAATCTCGGTAACTCACACTCAGACTCAGAAACCTAGTAACTCACACCACTGGAGCTCCTATCTCGGTAACTCACACTCACTTAGAAACCTAGTAACTCACACCACTGGAGCTCCTATCTCGGTAACTCACACTCACACTCAGAAACCTGGTAACTCACACCACTGGAGCTCCTATCTCGGTAACTCACACTCAGACTGAGCAAACCTGGTAACTCACACCACTGGAGCTCCTATCTCGGTAACTCACACTCAGACTCAGAAACCTAGTAACTCACACCACTGGAGCTCCTATCTCGGTAACTCACACTCAGACTCAGAAACCTAGTAACTCACACCACTGGAGCTCCTATCTCGGTAACTCACACTCAGACTCAGAAACCTAGTAACTCACACCACTGGAGCTCCAATCTCGGTAACTCACACTCAGACTCAGAAACCTAGTAACTCACACCACTGGAGCTCCTATCTCGGTAACTCACACTCACTTAGAAACCTAGTAACTCACACCACTGGAGCTCCTATCTCGGTAACTCACACTCACACTCAGAAACCTGGTAACTCACACCACTGGAGCTCCTATCTCGGTAACTCACACTCAGACTGAGCAAACCTGGTAACTCACACCACTGGAGCTCCTATCTCGGTAACTCACACTCAGACTCAGAAACCTAGTAACTCACACCACTGGAGCTCCTATCTCGGTAACTCACACTCAGACTCAGAAACCTAGTAACTCACACCACTGGAGCTCCTATCTCGGTAACTCACACTCAGACTCAGAAACCTAGTAACTCACACCACTGGAGCTCCTATCTCGGTAACTCACACTCAGACTGAGCAAACCTGTAACTCACACCACTGGAGCTCCTATCTCGGTAACTCACACTCAGACTGAGCAAATAGCCGGGCTACGCCCGGCTAGACCCTGCGGGTGGCAAGCAGCCTGCGGCTGCAATGAGGCTCGCTACGCTCGCCAGCGTGTGCGCAACGCCAGGTTGTGATAGTCTTCTGCGAGCGCTTCGCGTCGCCGGGTTGTGTGTTAAGGTTTTATCCCAGTCATGTGCGAACGCTTGCGGACGACTCGTGAGGCCTTCCGCAAGCGTGAATGTGTTCCACCGTACTAACTTTGATCAAGCGAATCACGTTAATATTATATAAAAGTAATACGGTATTGATTTACGACAAAACTCATAAATCAGACCCAGTGAAGTACGTTTGGGCTAGTGGGCTACATTGGTAGATAAAATATTCACAGTCGCGGACAGAGTTGGCATCGTCCCTCGCGAAAGGCTCGTGGGGCCTCGGGCGCAGGGCTGGGATTTTTTGAAATTTTTTTTCAAAAAATTTTTTGATCAAAAAATTCAAAAAAAACGCTCAAAAATTTTTTGAGCAAAGCATTTTATGGGTTAGATAATTAGGAAATGCTGTTAAATCAAATTTTTACACATTTTTTTCAATAAATGATCAATATTGCTATCATGCATGATTGAAATCGCACGTTGGAAATATTTCTATCAAAGCTCAGATTTCAAGAGCAAATGCACATTTTTTTGCACATTTTTGTGAGATATAGCACGCTGTAAACTAAAAATTCTGCACCAGGTGCGCAGACGTTTAAAATACGCCTTTCCCGGCACTTTTTCACTTGATGAAATTTATTTTGCAAATTGATATTTGTTTCGAATATTGATGCTAAAGTGTAGTTAAAACGTATTCAAATGCAGTTTCCTAAAAATTTCAATGGAAAAATCCAAAAAAAATCCGCAAAAAAATTGCACTGCAATTTTTTCCGGGAAAAAATTGCAGTGCAAAAAATTCGCGGATTTTTTTTTCGTCGTGGGCCATGTTCTCTTCATCTTCCATTTCGTGCAATGACTGCGCGGTTTATTTGCGGTGGATCATTTGCATAACCAAATAAGTGAACCGCACAGTCATTGCACGAAATGGAAGACGAAGTAGATATGAGAGTGTGGTATAGTGGTAAGATAGTGGAATTGAGAACGAGTAGTCGTTGGTTCGATCACTCCTCTGTGTTTCTGATTTTTGCTTAGAAAGGAGAATGGCACACGACGAAAAAAAAATCCGCGAATTTTTTGCACTGCAATTTTTTCCCGGAAAAAATTGCAGTGCAATTTTTTTGCGGATTTTTTTTGTGAAATTATTTTTTTCAAAGTGTAATAGCATTTCAATAAACGGTCAATTATGACTTTCAGCATAAAATCAACACAAATTGAATCGAAAAAGCGATTTCATGCAGACGTAACTTGCCGCGCACCTGGTGCAGAATTTTTAGTTTACAGCGTGCTATATATTTGTGAAAAAAATATGATTTCAGAAAAATTGGCTCAAAATGGACTTTTTTCTTCAATTTTTTTCCTTTTCTTAACAAATTTTAGTGCAAAATCATTGAAAAATTGTTTGAAAATGGTCGAAAATCTAGTGTAAATTTTTTTTTGATTTTTTGAAAAAAATGGTACTACCTCGAAATGTAAATTTTTTTTCGTAAATGTTCATTTCAGAAATATTTTTTTAGAAATTCAATTTGGGAAAAATATATTTGTAAAGGTAAATTACGTAAAACTCACATTGGAAATGCGTATACTGTAAACGCATTATTGATAAATATTTTCTTGGAAAAGTCATTTCGGAAATTTTTTCTCGGAAATTTTGAATCGGAAACTGCTTTTTTTATAATTTCCTTTTCGTAATTTTTTGTGGAAATTTATATATTTATGCATATTTTTTATAGTTTATTGTATATTAAATACTCTTTCATATCATGCACCTCATGGTCAGTCGCACATCGCTGATACTCATTTAATGCCGATACGGTAGGATTTTGAATCAAACTTTTTTCTCATTTCGACTCGTGGAGACTCGTGGAAATTTGCGGGCTTCTGTATTCGCTCTGTTTTGCGAAGAAAAAAATGAAGCAGAAAATAAATTTTAAAAAACAACAATACGCACATTAAGACAGTAAAACCATTGAAAAAAGGAAACTATTTATAAAATTTCAATTACGAAATTTCCAAGAAAAAATTTCCGAGATGACTTTTCCAGGAAAATATTTATCAATAATGCATTTACAGTATACCAATTTCTTAAAGAAGGCGTAAACTCAAAATTTTCGGGGGATATCTAACGTCATAGGTCGATAGTTTCCGTAAACAACATTCCGAATTCAAAAATTATAACTCGTTAAAGTTACCCAACCAGGACGATTTTGACCCCTCTTTTTTATTTGCCCATTGAATAGAGAATGGTCGAAATAGTATTGCTCGCACAATAAAAAAAGTCAGAAAATCGATAATAGCCCTAAAAAGCGGCCTGGAACATCGGGTCTGTGTCGGCATTGATTCAGGCAACCGCGCGCAATTCAAAATCGAATATAGGGAAACTTAATTGTAAATCGCTGTGACTCCGCCCAATTTCACTTTCTGCGGTTCACCGACCCCGCATTTGTGTTCCCAGAATCAATAATGCAATAATAATTATCAATATACTTAATTCAATAATTTATTCAATTCAATTAAAAATAAAGTCATTCATTGCTTGGTCGCTACTTCCCGGTTGCGGTTTTCGCGCGCATTCAAACGATAATTTGTCCTGGTTGGGTAACTTTAACTCAACTTTGAACTGAGTTACACGCGCGCGAAGTTTCTACAGGGCACAGGCAAAATCAAGATGCGCGGTGCAAAGGGAAGGGAGCTAGGTCAAGACGCAGAGGAGATGGGAAGAGACAGGAGAGGAGCGAAATACTCTCGCGTCTGTTACTCTCATCCTCCTACAGTACTTCCCCCTGATTGCACAGGGAAGTGCTTCCCCGCATTTGGAGTTTACGCCTTCTTTAACTATTTTTTACAGAAAAATATTTACGGTATGGAATTTCCAGCTAACTTTTTACATAATATTTTTTCCGAATGTTTAATTTACCAAAAATATATTTCTCATTCAAAATTTACGGAAAAAAATTTACATTTCGAGGTAGTACCAAAAAAATTCATACAATTTTTTGTTTTTTGAATTTTTTGAAATGGTCAAAAAATTCAAAAAATTCAAAAAATCAAAATCAAAAAATCCCAGCCCTGCTCGGGCGGTCCGAAAAAAGAATGGGATGGGGCCACTGCGTGGCCCCATCCCATCTTTTTTCGGCTCGCCCTCGGCCCCACGAGCCTTCCGCCAGGGACTCGCAGGCTGCGCTCGCTACGCTCGCTCGCCAGATAACGCCGGGTTGTCCCAGTTATTTGCGAGCGCTTCGCGAGGTCGGGTATGTATTTAGGACATTGGTCAATGCATGAAAGGATAGAATATTCACAGTCGCGACAGAGTTGGCATCGTCCCTCGCGAAAGGCTCGTGGGGCCTCGGGCGATCCGAAAAAAGATGGGATGGGGCCACGCGGTGGCTCGCCCTCGGCCCCACGAGCCTTCCGCCAGGGACTCGCAGGCTGCGCTCGCTACGCTCGCTCGCCAGATAACGCCGGGTTGTCCCAGTTATTTGCGAGCGCTTCGCGAGGTCGGGTATGTATTTAGGACATTGGTAGGACATTGGTCAATGCATGAAAGGATAGAATATTCACAGTCGCGGACAGAGTTGGCATCGTCCCTCGCGAAAGGCTCGTGGGGCCTCGGGCGGTCCGAAAAAAGAATGGGAAAAATGGATCCCATCTTTTTTCGGCTCGCCCTCGGCCCCACGAGCCTTCCGCCAGGGACTCGCAGGCTGCGCTCGCTACGCTCGCTCGCCAGATAACGCCGGGTTGTCCCAGTTATTTGTGAGCGCTTCGCGAGGTCGGGTATGTATTTAGGACATTGGTCAATGCATGAAAGGATAGAATATTCACAGTCGCGCACAGAGTTGGCATCGTCCCTCGCGAAAGGCTCGTGGGGCCTCGGGCGATCCGAAAAAAGATGGGATGGGCCCACTGCGTGGCCCCATCCCATCTTTTTTCGGCTCGCCCTCGGCCCCACGAGCCTTCCGCCAGGGACTCGCAGGTTAGGAGGCCGTTCGCGTAAGAGTCGGACAAGGGTTGGCACAGCTCAAAAATGTAGATTCTCTGAAACTAAGTATTTCGGGGTTCTTGAGGATGCTGATGACGATGGGCATACTCATTTAGCATCTGGAGTCGTCGTTAGCTCCAGACGACGTCACGTCGAAATCAGTTTTTACAGTGTTATTCAGTTACCAGAAGAGCTAAAATTAGGCGAGTTTGGCTCCCGGGGTAAAATTGGATGCTTGTTAAGGGTGGCTACTTTATTTTTTCATGAATTTCAAAAATAATTTTACAAAATGGAAGTTCTTGTAGAGTTAAATGGGCACGGGGAGACTATGACAGATCGGACCGGAATGTTGCAAGGAGTCCAAAACTGTTTTAAAATTAACAAAAAAGCGTCGGCGTAAGGTTTTACGCTAAAGATAATGCACCTTCTTGTAAGTAAATTTGACCATCTTTCCTCTTGTTGACTTCCGATCTCTTGATCTACTCGAGTCTCTCTACCATGACCCCTTCCCTCTCTCTGTGCTCTCTCTATTCCCCATGCTCTCTCTCCTCCCTCGGGAAGGTGAGACGGATAAATAAAAGTTCGGAAGTCAACAAGAGGAAAGATGGTCAAATTTACTTACAAGAAGGTGCATTATCTTTAGCGTAAAACCTTAAGCCGACGCTTTTTTGTTAATTTTAAAACAGTTTTGGACTCCTTGCAACATTCCGGTCCGATCTGTCATAGTCTCCCCGTGCCCATTTAACTCTGCAAGAACTTCCATTTTGTAAAATTATTTTTGAAATTCATGAAAAATAAAGTAGCCACCCTTAACAAGCATCCAATTTTACCCCGGGAGCCAAACTCGCCTACTTTTAGCTCTTCTGGTAACTGAATAACACTGTAAAAACTGATTTCGGCGTGACGTCGTCTGGAGCTAACGACGACTCCAGATGCTAAATGAGTATGCCCATCGTCATCAGCACCCTCAAGAACCCCGAAATACTTAGTTTCAGAGAATCTACATTTTTGAGCTGTGCCAACCCCCTTCGGATTTGTCCGACTCTTACGCAAACGGCCTCTTAGGCTGTCAAACGCCGAGTATTTTTTTGGGGCGATAAAATAAATCTCACCCGCCGAACCTTTTGGGATACTGTAATCGGGTTACGGTATCGATTTATGACGAAAGTCATAAATCTGACCCAGCGAACTAAATCTGACCCGCCGAACCTTTTGGGATACTGTAATCGGGTTACGGTATCGATTTATGACGAAAGTCATAAATCTGACCCAGCGAACTAAATCTGACCCGCCGAACCTTTTGGGATACTGTAATCGGGTTACGGTATCGATTTATGACGAAAGTCATAAATCTGACCCAGCGAACTAAATCTGACCCGCCGAACCTTTTGGGATACTGTAATCGGGTTACGGTATCGGTTGATGACGTAATAATAAAAATTAAAAAAAAAAATTATATTTGATTTGGTTAAGTTTCAGGCGAAAACAATGCAAAAAACGAGTTATTGCATCATCATTACGCAATATTGCATAGTGATGACGAAATTGGTTATCGATTTTTCGAAAATTTTGATCACGAGTTGTTTGGTTCCAAGCACGAGCGATTTGGTTGAGTTTCCGGTGAAAACGGTGGAAAAAATGGATTATGACGAAATGATGACGAAATTAATTATCGATTTTTTTTTGAAAATTTTTTTCATGAGAAGTTGATTGGTAAAGGATCTGAGGCTGTACGATCATTTTGTAGCGAGATATAAGGAAAAAAAGTTGACCAACACAGACAAACTTAGACACAGACAGACAGACAGACAGACAGACAGACAGACAGACACTCTGACATTATAGTACTGAAGTAACCTGTAACTCACTGGAGCTCCTATCTCGGTAACTCACACTCAGACTGAGCAAACCTGGTAACTCACACCACTGGAGCTCCTATCTCGGTAACTCACACTCAGACTCAGAAACCTAGTAACTCACACCACTGGAGCTCCTATCTCGGTAACTCACACTCAGACTCAGAAACCTAGTAACTCACACCACTGGAGCTCCTATCTCGGTAACTCACACTCAGACTGAGCAAACCTGTAACTCACACCACTGGAGCTCCTATCTCGGTAACTCACACTCAGACTGAGCAAACCTGGTAACTCACACCACTGGAGCTCCTATCTCGGTAACTCACACTCAGACTCAGAAACCTAGTAACTCACACCACTGGAGCTCCTATCTCGGTAACTCACACTCAGACTCAGAAACCTAGTAACTCACACCACTGGAGCTCCTATCTCGGTAACTCACACTCAGACTCAGAAACCTAGTAACTCACACCACTGGAGCTCCTATCTCGGTAACTCACACTCAGACTGAGCAAACCTGGTAACTCACACCACTGGAGCTCCTATCTCGGTAACTCACACTCAGACTCAGAAACCTAGTAACTCACACCACTGGAGCTCCTATCTCGGTAACTCACACTCAGACTCAGAAACCTAGTAACTCACACCACTGGAGCTCCTATCTCGGTAACTCACACTCAGACTCAGAAACCTAGTAACTCACACCACTGGAGCTCCTATCTCGGTAACTCACACTCAGACTGAGCAAACCTGTAACTCACACCACTGGAGCTCCTATCTCGGTAACTCACACTCAGACTGAGCAAACCTGGTAACTCACACCACTGGAGCTCCTATCTCGGTAACTCACACTCAGACTCAGAAACCTAGTAACTCACACCACTGGAGCTCCTATCTCGGTAAATAGGAAACCTAGTAACTCACACCACTGGAGCTCCTATCTCGGTAACTCACACTCAGACTCAGAAACCTAGTAACTCACACCACTGGAGCTCCTATCTCGGTAACTCACACTCAGGCTTAGAAACCTAGTAACTCACACCACTGGAGCTCCTATCTCGGTAACTCACACTCACACTCAGAAACCTAGTAACTCACACCACTGGAGCTCCTATCTCGGTAACTCACACTCACTTAGAAACCTAGTAACTCACACCACTGGAGCTCCTATCTCGGTAACTCACACTCACACTCAGAAACCTAGTAACTCACACCACTGGAGCTCCTATCTCGGTAACTCACACTCAGACTGAGCAAACCTGGTAACTCACACCACTGGAGCTCCTATCTCGGTAACTCACACTCAGACTGAGCAAACCTGGTAACTCACACCACTGGAGCTCCTATCTCGGTAACTCACACTCAGACTCAGAAACCTAGTAACTCACACCACTGGAGCTCCTATCTCGGTAAATAGGAAACCTAGTAACTCACACCACTGGAGCTCCTATCTCGGTAACTCACACTCAGACTCAGAAACCTAGTAACTCACACCACTGGAGCTCCTATCTCGGTAACTCACACTCAGGCTTAGAAACCTAGTAACTCACACCACTGGAGCTCCTATCTCGGTAACTCACACTCACACTCAGAAACCTAGTAACTCACACCACTGGAGCTCCTATCTCGGTAACTCACACTCACTTAGAAACCTAGTAACTCACACCACTGGAGCTCCTATCTCGGTAACTCACACTCACACTCAGAAACCTAGTAACTCACACCACTGGAGCTCCTATCTCGGTAACTCACACTCAGACTCAGAAACCTAGTAACTCACACCACTGGAGCTCCTATCTCGGTAACTCACACTCAGACTCAGAAACCTAGTAACTCACACCACTGGAGCTTCTATCTCGGTAACTCACACTCAGACTCAGAAACCTAGTAACTCACACCACTGGAGCTCCTATCTCGGTAACTCACACTCAGACTCAGAAACCTAGTAACTCACACCACTGGAGCTCCTATCTCGGTAACTCACACTCACACTCAGAAGCCTAGTATCTCACACAACTGGAGCTCCTATCTCGGTAACTCACACTCAGACTCAGAAACCTAGTAACTCACACCACTGGAGCTCCTATCTCGGTAACTCACACTCAGACTGAGCAAACCTGGTAACTCACACCACTGGAGCTCCTATCTCGGTAACTCACACTCAGACTCAGAAACCTAGTAACTCACACCACTGGAGCTCCTATCTCGGTAACTCACACTCAGACTTAGAAACCTAGTAACTCACACCACTGGAGCTCCTATCTCGGTAACTCACACTCAGACTGAGCAAACCTGGTAACTCAACCACTGGAGCTCCTATCTCGGTAACTCACACTCAGACTCAGAAACCTAGTAACTCACACCACTGGAGCTCCTATCTCGGTAACTCACACTCAGACTCAGAAACCTAGTAACTCACACCACTGGAGCTCCTATCTCGGTAACTCACACTCAGACTGAGCAAACCTGGTAACTCACACCACTGGAGCTCCTATCTCGGTAACTCACACTCAGACTCAGAAATCTAGTAACTCACACCACTGGAGCTCCTATCTCGGTAACTCACACTCAGACTCACAAACCTAGTAACTCACACCACTGGAGCTCCTATCTCACTCAGACTCAGAAACCTAGTAACTCACACCACTGGAGCTCCTATCTCGGTAACTCACACTCAGACTCAGAAACCTAGTAACTCACACCACTGGAGCTCCTATCTCGGTAACTCACACTCAGACTCAGAAACCTAGTAACTCACACCACTGGAGCTCCTATCTCGGTAACTCACACTCAGACTCAGAAACCTAGTAACTCACACCACTGGAGCCCCTATCTCGGTAACTCACACTCAGACTGAGCAAACCTGGTAACTCACACCACTGGAGCTCCTATCTCGGTAACTCACACTCAGACTCAGAAACCTAGTAACTCACACCACTGGAGCTCCTATCTCGGTAACTCACACTCAGACTCAGAAACCTAGTAACTCACACCACTGGAGCTCCTATCTCGGTAACTCACACTCAGACTGAGCAAACCTGGTAACTCACACCACTGGAGCTCCTATCTCGGTAACTCACACTCAGACTCAGAAATCTAGTAACTCACACCACTGGAGCTCCTATCTCGGTAACTCACACTCAGACTCACAAACCTAGTAACTCACACCACTGGAGCTCCTATCTCACTCAGACTCAGAAACCTAGTAACTCACACCACTGGAGCTCCTATCTCGGTAACTCACACTCAGACTCAGAAACCTAGTAACTCACACCACTGGAGCTCCTATCTCGGTAACTCACACTCAGACTGAGCAAACCTGGTAACTCAACCACTGGAGCTCCTATCTCGGTAACTCACACTCAGACTCAGAAACCTAGTAACTCACACCACTGGAGCTCCTATCTCGGTAACTCACACTCAGACTCAGAAACCTAGTAACTCACACCACTGGAGCTCCTATCTCGGTAACTCACACTCAGACTGAGCAAACCTGGTAACTCACACCACTGGAGCTCCTATCTCGGTAACTCACACTCAGACTCAGAAATCTAGTAACTCACACCACTGGAGCTCCTATCTCGGTAACTCACACTCAGACTCACAAACCTAGTAACTCACACCACTGGAGCTCCTATCTCACTCAGACTCAGAAACCTAGTAACTCACACCACTGGAGCTCCTATCTCGGTAACTCACACTCAGACTCAGAAACCTAGTAACTCACACCACTGGAGCTCCTATCTCGGTAACTCACACTCAGACTCAGAAACCTAGTAACTCACACCACTGGAGCTCCTATCTCGGTAACTCACACTCAGACTCAGAAACCTAGTAACTCACACCACTGGAGCCCCTATCTCGGTAACTCACACTCAGACTGAGCAAACCTGGTAACTCACACCACTGGAGCTCCTATCTCGGTAACTCACACTCAGACTCAGAAACCTAGTAACTCACACCACTGGAGCTCCTATCTCGGTAACTCACACTCAGACTGAGCAAACCTGGTAACTCACACCACTGGAGCTCCTATCTCGGTAACTCACACTCAGACTCAGAAATCTAGTAACTCACACCACTGGAGCTCCTATCTCGGTAACTCACACTCAGACTCACAAACCTAGTAACTCATACCACTGGAGCTCCTATCTCACTCAGACTCAGAAACCTAGTAACTCACACCACTGGAGCTCCTATCTCGGTAACTCACACTCAGACTCAGAAACCTAGTAACTCACACCACTGGAGCTCCTATCTCGGTAACTCACACTCAGACTGAGCAAACCTGGTAACTCACACCACTGGAGCTCCTATCTCGGTAACTCACACTCAGACTCAGAAACCTAGTAACTCACACCACTGGAGCTCCTATCTCGGTAACTCACACTCAGACTTAGAAACCTAGTAACTCACACCACTGGAGCTCCTATCTCGGTAACTCACACTCAGACTGAGCAAACCTGGTAACTCAACCACTGGAGCTCCTATCTCGGTAACTCACACTCAGACTCAGAAACCTAGTAACTCACACCACTGGAGCTCCTATCTCGGTAACTCACACTCAGACTCAGAAACCTAGTAACTCACACCACTGGAGCTCCTATCTCGGTAACTCACACTCAGACTCAGAAACCTAGTAACTCACACTACTGGAGCTCCTATCTCGGTAACTCACACTCAGACTCAGAAACCTAGTAACTCACACCACTGGAGCTCCTATCTCGGTAACTCACACTCAGACTCAGAAACCTAGTAACTCACACCACTGGAGCTCCTATCTCGGTAACTCACACTCAGACTGAGCAAACCTGGTAAATCACACCACTGGAGCCCCTATCTCGGTAACTCACACTCAGACTGAGCAAACCTGGTAACTCACACCACTGGAGCTCCTATCTCGGTAACTCACACTCAGACTCAGAAACCTAGTAACTCACACCACTGGAGCTCCTATCTCGGTAACTCACACTCAGACTCAGAAACCTAGTAACTCACACCACTGGAGCTCCTATCTCGGTAACTCACACTCAGACTCAGAAACCTAGTAACTCACACCACTGGAGCTCCTATCTCGGTAACTCACACTCAGACTCAGAAACCTAGTAACTCACACCACTGGAGCTCCTATCTCGGTAACTCACACTCAGACTCAGAAACCTAGTAACTCACACCACTGGAGCTCCTATCTCGGTAACTCACACTCAGACTCAGAAGCCTAGTAACTCACACCACTGGAGCTCCTATCTCGGTAACTCACACTCAGACTCAGAAACCTAGTAACTCACACCACTGGAGCTCCTATCTCGGTAACTCACACTCAGACTGAGCAAACCTGGTAACTCACACCACTGGAGCTCCTATCTCGGTAACTCACACTCAGACTCAGAAACCTAGTAACTCACACCACTGGAGCTCCTATCTCGGTAACTCACACTCAGACTCAGAAACCTAGTAACTCACACCACTGGAGCTCCTATCTCGGTAACTCACACTCAGACTGAGCAAACCTGGTAACTCACAACAATATTTAATGGCGATATGAAAGATCTCGGAACGGCTATTGGCGGAGCGAAAATAGAAGGAAGAATTCATTCTCTGGATTGGCTAAGTGCTACTATTCGAGTCTTGGAGGTGAGTAGAACATGCACAAATGGTACTGCCCATATGAATTTTTGCAGGTTATCGCGAACGATAGACCATCGATAGAATTCCCGTTGCAATAAAAGCCTCTTCTAATTTGTCCTGTGAACTCCTCTTCCCTTTCTCCTCCTTCTCTAATCTTCTGTCTAATTCTAGCTCTTACTACAAGATGAGCGAGACGCATCTTCTTCATAGCAACATGAGTAATTCCTTATTCGACGGAATTTCCAGTAGCCTTCTTCTTTTATTTCCGTTTAAGCGATATGGCGGTTTTCGAAGAATTGATCGGGAGAAATGAAAGGGAGAAGATGAAAATTTCTTGAGAATATTCCGAAGGGGAGTTCGAGTGAGAAGAAGACGATGGCTGAACTATATTTACTCGTCAATATATAAGTCTCTATAATACTCAAGATTCAACTGAAGATAATATTTAGTAATAAGAACATTGAATTCTCTAAAAATGCGGAAGAATAATAATTGATAGTTGTTTAGATAGTTGGTTAGCATCATCGACTACCAATGAAGACGATGGGAGTGATGAAAGAATTGTATGTAATTGATGTCTCGATAAGAACATTTCTTACTTTCGGCCCTGTTGCTTCATATTTAATTGCAATAACGCATATTTTCCGATCTCATATCGTTCCCATGTATTCAAATAGTATAAATAGTGTGAATGTGATTATACTGCCTACCGATAAGCAAGCAGTTCTTCTCTGCAATCTCCGAGATAATCTGGAAGTTCCTCACTTCTGTAACTCAACTGTAATCACACACTAACCCCTTCATGTTTTATATCCACTCCTCTCTTATACATATTGGTTGGTCTCTCTTCTTTGAATGTTTCTCAGTTAAATAATTGATTGGAGGTAGTCCCTCCTTGGCTACCTTCGTTTCCAACTTCTCTTCGGATCCAAGTTGACACACGAGTTCTCTCAATTTATAAAAATAAATAGACATAATCGAATCTATTTTTTTCAATTGCAGTGAAATGTTAGACTATAGGAGGAGGAGAAGCAGTCATTTACATTAATCTTCTTTTCAAGGTTTTTGATGAAACAGAATGCAAATTGTATTCTCCTCACTCTCCTCTCACTTCTCACTCTCGTCATTTCTCACAATTTCTCTCTTCCTGATTGGTTTAATCGTGTAATGAAATCTTCGGGTAGCAAGAATAAAAAGAAACATCTGACAGTAAGTGACGTTTCTGTTTAGTTAATAAATTATTAATGTTAAGAGGCGCGCAGCCCGCGAGCACTCTGAAAAAAAAAAGATTCGTTCAAGGGCCTTAGATACTAAAGCACAATCGGCAAAAAGAGTTGAACTCAACGTATTATATTATTCTTCGATTTAAAAAAAAATTTTAATGTTAAGCGACTCTATTCGACGACGTTTGGCGATGGGTTTCCTAATCCTTACGTGATTTCAGAGGTATATCTTATTTTAGGTAATAAATATTGCCATAATTGTAGTGTGGGAATCTTGGAACTATATTTAATGACGATATGAAAGATCTCGGAACGGCTATTGGCGGAGCGAAAATAGAAGGAAGAATTCATTCTCTGGATTGGCTAAGTGCTACTATTCGAGTCTTGGAGGTGAGTAGAACATGCACAAATGGTACTGCCCATAAGAATTTTTGCAGGTTATCGCGAACGATAGACAGAAATATGAAGAAATATGCGACAAGGCTGCCCCCGCATTCACTGGGGAGCATCTCAACAAGATTGCTGATGTAAAGGTAATATTTTTGTAATGAATACCACTATCATCGATAGAAAAAAAAGAAAAAAAAGAAGACAGTTCGATTTGCATTTATTCGAATATTGTATTGATTTTTATTCCTTGCGTTCAGGGACAACTATTGGAAGACAAGAAGAATGATCCGATTAAATTCATCATTTTGGTTGATGTCAAGTGTGCTGTGGGAGAGAACACGAAAGTGAGAATCTTTTTTCCCTTAGATAATCCCAATGAGCTGATGAAGTCAAAGAGCAAATTTAATTGCTCTATTCCTTGTAGGATCTCGTTGATCGTACATTAAAGAGTCTGGAAGCCTCATCCAAATTGAAGGATTATGAGGTATTATTCGCAAACGGCGTGCACGAGAGATATATAATGAATGCATCTCAGGTGATCGTCTGTGTTCCGACCATCTATCTTGTATACGCGGCTGGAAAAATGAAAGGAAATGAATGTTTGGGTGCATCCCACTTCTCGCTGGTCAGGAAGAAAGAGGGAACGGAGATGAAATATCCCTTTCAGAAGGGAACGAATACTATTTCTACCGAGGCATCGCTGGACAGCCTGAAAAGTATCGGCACGAAATGGGTTGTTGTGGGAAACGCCGAAAGAAGAGGGATTTTCAACGAAGTGAGAAAGAGAACGGGAAAAGGAAATGATCATTCCTTTGCAGTCGAGCACTGAACTCATTTCTAAAGTTATTCAAGCTTTGGAACATGGTTTCCATGTCCTTTATTGTGTCTCTGAGACTAAGGAGGAAAGAGATCAGGGAAAATCTCGTGATGTAATATTGAAGAGTCCTTCCGATCCAACTTTTCTCTTAATTTCAGTCGATTCTGAAACAAATCGATGCTCTTACAGAGAAAGTTCTAGATTGGAAAGGCCTTGCAATTTCATATGACCCTTCATGGGCAACGGATACCAATCTGACTGTCTCTTACGAATGGTTGAATGAAGTAAGAGGGAGGGGCCGGGGACGTATTCGGAAGAATATATTACAGGTGTGTTTATGGATTCGCAATTTCATCTCTGATAAGGTCAACGATAAAGCTGGAGAAAGAATATATATAATTTTGGGAGGTGCGAGATATATGAAAAAAATTCAAATTTCTCTTGAAACTCTCGCTTCCTTATTGTAGGACGGTTTGATTCCAACATCCGCATTGATATTATCAAAAAAACTGATTACGACGGAATTGCGATTGGTGGTTTGGGAACAACTGACGAGGTTATCAAAATTGTCAACGGGAGAACTTTTGCTCGCAGATAAAAAGTGAGCAACTTCCTTTCATTCACTCACCACTGTGTAGAGTACTCTATCACTCTTGTTTCAAAGAGTTATCTTCACCCTTCCTCAGGTCCCTCTGGGCAATACCCAATTTCGCAAGACCTCCTTAAATCACTCCACTCGTTTCACTTTGCCCCCTTTCTCCACTCACTCAACGATTCTTACATATAAGCAATAGTATTCATCCAGGAACCTCTCTTCGTTCTATTGCGTGAGGTTTCTTTTCTTCTCTTCCTCTGATCTATGATATTTTTCAGAATCTTTTCTCTACTGGCTCGACAAGTCTCTATCTTGATTAATACGTCCTTTTGGCAGACAAAGTTGCTGTTGCTACTTGCAAGATTGAGTTTCTATCGATGATAAAAATGATTTCGTATTACACACCTCAAGCCAACTCAAGTCATGAAAGCCCAGATCTTAAGTTTCTTCTTCTTCTTCCATCTCTCTTTCGACATTCATGCACACACACACTTTCTCTCTCTCTAGGTATCTCTCAATAGTCATTAAAACAACCGCTTTCCCTCTTCCCTCTTCTCTCTCGCCTAATCGCTAACATCCTCCTTTCTCATCTGATCCATTCCTTGATCTGCTCTTGAGTCCTCACTTGAAGCATTTTCTTACTTCTATTCGAACTCCTCTTATGGATCGCAATCAATCGCAACTCGTCTATGTTTTATCTCTCATCTCTTCTCGTATCTGCAATTCAACCGTTTTCCGTATTGTGATGATCTTTCATCCCCACCTTCTAATTCATCCTTGTTTTACCGATCGTAATCATCGATCGTTTCAATTGTACTCGTGTTTGCGTGATATTTCTTTCGTCTTTTTTTTCTCTTTGATATTTTACTCCTTTTACTTCATCAATCATCCTAAATCGGCCCCTCGAACAGAAGTTAACTACCAGCTACGTGTGGAAATAATCTCTCGATAAGTTTCCTTATTTCTTCAGAATTCCCGGTCAGAGGCGATTATTGTAGCAATCGACCTTCTATGTGATTCGATATCAATCGACACAAATTTCAATAATGAATTTGAGAAATTGATAGAAAGGATAAGATATAAGATTAGAGATCTCCCGATACAAATATTTCTAGATATTTAGAAGAAATATGAGTTGAAATATGATGAAAGCAAACTGAAAAGTATCGATAATGGAAACTGGCAATTGAAACCCTATAATGCTTATGAGAAAAGGGATGATGAAGTGAATAGATCATACTACGCATGTTGTCTGTTCTGTTGAAGATTGGGAGTGTTCATCTGAAATAAATGGAATCACTTTAGTAGTCTTCAATCGAACCGAAGATAACAGTTGAATAAAGAGAAGACAAACAATTCTCCGAGAATTCATTACACAAGAGAATCGATGAATATGTGAGAAGAAAAAAATGCTTATAAATTGTTTTGGAAGTATTACAAAATAGCCGAACATTGTTTATTCGGGGCTAGATGATGCGTATAAATCGTGATTAAGCCGAAAACATTTCGAATGCGGAAATAAAATCGAAAAGGATGGAAGAGCGGTGATAGAGAGCATGTAGGGAGCAGAAGCAGCAGTGAAAGAGATTCTCATTATTGTAGTTCATCATTAGAGGAGTCTGAGAGAAAACTGAAGTAATTCGAAAAGATTTATATTCCAACATTGCTTCGGAAAGTTTCAGGACTGTAAGAAACTACCTCTACTAACTAACTAACTAGATAACTAACTATCTCAACACTTTCGTCTCTACTCTCTTTTTTCATTTGTAACTCCAGCAGCAACTACATATTGCTTCATCCTTCATATCTCCTAGATCACGAGTTAATGTGGAAACTGGAAAGTAGGAATCTGAGGATTAAAGAATGGAGATAGATAGAGATGACTTCATTGTAATATTTAAAAAGAAGAAGACAAGTAAAATGAATGGTCAAGGAAAGAACTGTTGGATACTGGTGGAGAAACATCCTTGATAGAAAAAAATTGATGGAATGAAGGAATAGAGAAGAAGTGCTTCCGATAAATAGGAAGATAAATCTAAAAGATGGTCAATAAGACAAATTGAGATTATTGGAGAAGTAGTAGTGGATGTTGTTTGGTGGGATACTAGGGCTTCGGGATCGGCAATCACGAGCTCTCCGAGTCCCTTCCCTTCTCTCTCAAGCACGTGCTCTGGAGGGAAGGCACACTCCTATCCTTCCTATCCTAAAAAAAATGAGAAAGTCCAGATTTTTGACCTCTCTCCTCTCCTCTTCCTTCCCCCGCGCCTCTCCCTCACCTCAAAAATACCGAATTCCCGAACCTGTTCCCTTCTCCTCTCCTCTCGATTTGCACGTGCGAGGGAGAGAGCAGGAGAAGGTAAGAGGAGTCGACAATCCCGGAGCCGATCCCGAACCGACAACCCTAGGGGATACTCATAATCCTCCCCTCTATTCTTACCAGACATCAATCCTTGTGTGACTGATATCGATTACAGCAGAATAATGATGAGGATTATTCAAAGGAAACTGGAGAGGATTGACATTGATGTCTGGTAAGAATAGAGGGGAGGATTATGAGTATCCCCTAGGGTTGTCGGTTCGGGATCGGCTCCGGGATTGTCGACTCCTCTTACCTTCTCCTGCTCTCTCCCTCGCACGTGCAAATCGAGAGGAGAGGAGAAGGGAACAGGTTCGGGAATTCGGTATTTTTGAGGTGAGGGAGAGGCGCGGGGGAAGGAAGAGGAGAGGAGAGAGGTCAAAAATCTGGACTTTCTCATTTTTTTAGGATAGGAAGGATAGGAGTGTGCCTTCCCTCCAGAGCACGTGCTTGAGAGAGAAGGGAAGGGACTCGGAGAGCTCGTGATTGCCGATCCCGAAGCCCTAGTATCCCACCAAACAACATCCACTACTACTTCTCCAATAATCTCAATTTGTCTTATTGACCATCTTTTAGATTTATCTTCCTATTTATCGGAAGCACTTCTTCTCTATTCCTTCATTCCATCAATTTTTTTCTATCAAGGATGTTTCTCCACCAGTATCCAACAGTTCTTTCCTTGACCATTCATTTTACTTGTCTTCTTCTTTTTAAATATTACAATGAAGTCATCTCTATCTATCTCCATTCTTTAATCCTCAGATTCCTACTTTCCAGTTTCCACATTAACTCGTGATCTAGGAGATATGAAGGATGAAGCAATATGTAGTTGCTGCTGGAGTTACAAATGAAAAAAGAGAGTAGAGACGAAAGTGTTGAGATAGTTAGTTATCTAGTTAGTTAGTTAGTAGAGGTAGTTTCTTACAGTCCTGAAACTTTCCGAAGCAATGTTGGAATATAAATCTTTTCGAATTACTTCAGTTTTCTCTCAGACTCCTCTAATGATGAACTACAATAATGAGAATCTCTTTCACTGCTGCTTCTGCTCCCTACATGCTCTCTATCACCGCTCTTCCATCCTTTTCGATTTTATTTCCGCATTCGAAATGTTTTCGGCTTAATCACGATTTACACGCATCATCTAGCCCCGAATAAACAATGTTCGGCTATTTTGTAATACTTCCAAAACAATTTATAAGCATTTTTTTCTTCTCACATATTCATCGATTCTCTTGTGTAATGAATTCTCGGAGAATTGTTTGTCTTCTCTTTATTCAACTGTTATCTTCGGTTCGATTGAAGACTACTAAAGTGATTCCATTTATTTCAGATGAACACTCCCAATCTTCAACAGAACAGACAACATGCGTAGTATGATCTATTCACTTCATCATCCCTTTTCTCATAAGCATTATAGGGTTTCAATTGCCAGTTTCCATTATCGATACTTTTCAGTTTGCTTTCATCATATTTCAACTCATATTTCTTCTAAATATCTAGAAATATTTGTATCGGGAGATCTCTAATCTTATATCTTATCCTTTCTATCAATTTCTCAAATTCATTATTGAAATTTGTGTCGATTGATATCGAATCACATAGAAGGTCGATTGCTACAATAATCGCCTCTGACCGGGAATTCTGAAGAAATAAGGAAACTTATCGAGAGATTATTTCCACACGTAGCTGGTAGTTAACTTCTGTTCGAGGGGCCGATTTAGGATGATTGATGAAGTAAAAGGAGTAAAATATCAAAGAGAAAAAAAAGACGAAAGAAATATCACGCAAACACGAGTACAATTGAAACGATCGATGATTACGATCGGTAAAACAAGGATGAATTAGAAGGTGGGGATGAAAGATCATCACAATACGGAAAACGGTTGAATTGCAGATACGAGAAGAGATGAGAGATAAAACATAGACGAGTTGCGATTGATTGCGATCCATAAGAGGAGTTCGAATAGAAGTAAGAAAATGCTTCAAGTGAGGACTCAAGAGCAGATCAAGGAATGGATCAGATGAGAAAGGAGGATGTTAGCGATTAGGCGAGAGAGAAGAGGGAAGAGGGAAAGCGGTTGTTTTAATGACTATTGAGAGATACCTAGAGAGAGAGAAAGTGTGTGTGTGCATGAATGTCGAAAGAGAGATGGAAGAAGAAGAAGAAACTTAAGATCTGGGCTTTCATGACTTGAGTTGGCTTGAGGTGTGTAATACGAAATCATTTTTATCATCGATAGAAACTCAATCTTGCAAGTAGCAACAGCAACTTTGTCTGCCAAAAGGACGTATTAATCAAGATAGAGACTTGTCGAGCCAGTAGAGAAAAGATTCTGAAAAATATCATAGATCAGAGGAAGAGAAGAAAAGAAACCTCACGCAATAGAACGAAGAGAGGTTCCTGGATGAATACTATTGCTTATATGTAAGAATCGTTGAGTGAGTGGAGAAAGGGGGCAAAGTGAAACGAGTGGAGTGATTTAAGGAGGTCTTGCGAAATTGGGTATTGCCCAGAGGGACCTGAGGAAGGGTGAAGATAACTCTTTGAAACAAGAGTGATAGAGTACTCTACACAGTGGTGAGTGAATGAAAGGAAGTTGCTCACTTTTTATCTGCGAGCAAAAGTTCTCCCGTTGACAATTTTGATAACCTCGTCAGTTGTTCCCAAACCACCAATCGCAATTCCGTCGTAATCAGTTTTTTTGATAATATCAATGCGGATGTTGGAATCAAACCGTCCTACAATAAGGAAGCGAGAGTTTCAAGAGAAATTTGAATTTTTTTCATATATCTCGCACCTCCCAAAATTATATATATTCTTTCTCCAGCTTTATCGTTGACCTTATCAGAGATGAAATTGCGAATCCATAAACACACCTGTAATATATTCTTCCGAATACGTCCCCGGCCCCTCCCTCTTACTTCATTCAACCATTCGTAAGAGACAGTCAGATTGGTATCCGTTGCCCATGAAGGGTCATATGAAATTGCAAGGCCTTTCCAATCTAGAACTTTCTCTGTAAGAGCATCGATTTGTTTCAGAATCGACTGAAATTAAGAGAAAAGTTGGATCGGAAGGACTCTTCAATATTACATCACGAGATTTTCCCTGATCTCTTTCCTCCTTAGTCTCAGAGACACAATAAAGGACATGGAAACCATGTTCCAAAGCTTGAATAACTTTAGAAATGAGTTCAGTGCTCGACTGCAAAGGAATGATCATTTCCTTTTCCCGTTCTCTTTCTCACTTCGTTGAAAATCCCTCTTCTTTCGGCGTTTCCCACAACAACCCATTTCGTGCCGATACTTTTCAGGCTGTCCAGCGATGCCTCGGTAGAAATAGTATTCGTTCCCTTCTGAAAGGGATATTTCATCTCCGTTCCCTCTTTCTTCCTGACCAGCGAGAAGTGGGATGCACCCAAACATTCATTTCCTTTCATTTTTCCAGCCGCGTATACAAGATAGATGGTCGGAACACAGACGATCACCTGAGATGCATTCATTATATATCTCTCGTGCACGCCGTTTGCGAATAATACCTCATAATCCTTCAATTTGGATGAGGCTTCCAGACTCTTTAATGTACGATCAACGAGATCCTACAAGGAATAGAGCAATTAAATTTGCTCTTTGACTTCATCAGCTCATTGGGATTATCTAAGGGAAAAAAGATTCTCACTTTCGTGTTCTCTCCCACAGCACACTTGACATCAACCAAAATGATGAATTTAATCGGATCATTCTTCTTGTCTTCCAATAGTTGTCCCTGAACGCAAGGAATAAAAATCAATACAATATTCGAATAAATGCAAATCGAACTGTCTTCTTTTTTTTCTTTTTTTTTCTATCGATGATAGTGGTATTCATTACAAAAATATTACCTTTACATCAGCAATCTTGTTGAGATGCTCCCCAGTGAATGCGGGGGCAGCCTTGTCGCATATTTCTTCATATTTCTGTCTATCGTTCGCGATAACCTGCAAAAATTCTTATGGGCAGTACCATTTGTGCATGTTCTACTCACCTCCAAGACTCGAATAGTAGCACTTAGCCAATCCAGAGAATGAATTCTTCCTTCTATTTTCGCTCCGCCAATAGCCGTTCCGAGATCTTTCATATCGTCATTAAATATAGTTCCAAGATTCCCACACTACAATTATGGCAATATTTATTACCTAAAATAAGATATACCTCTGAAATCACGTAAGGATTAGGAAACCCATCGCCAAACGTCGTCGAATAGAGTCGCTTAACATTAAAATTTTTTTTTTTAAATCGAAGAATAATATAATACGTTGAGTTCAACTCTTTTTGCCGATTGTGCTTTAGTATCTAAGGCCCTTGAACGAATCTTTTTTTTTCAGAGTGCTCGCGGGCTGCGCGCCTCTTAACATTAATAATTTATTAACTAAACAGAAACGTCACTTACTGTCAGATGTTTCTTTTTATTCTTGCTACCCGAAGATTTCATTACACGATTAAACCAATCAGGAAGAGAGAAATTGTGAGAAATGACGAGAGTGAGAAGTGAGAGGAGAGTGAGGAGAATACAATTTGCATTCTGTTTCATCAAAAACCTTGAAAAGAAGATTAATGTAAATGACTGCTTCTCCTCCTCCTATAGTCTAACATTTCACTGCAATTGAAAAAAATAGATTCGATTATGTCTATTTATTTTTATAAATTGAGAGAACTCGTGTGTCAACTTGGATCCGAAGAGAAGTTGGAAACGAAGGTAGCCAAGGAGGGACTACCTCCAATCAATTATTTAACTGAGAAACATTCAAAGAAGAGAGACCAACCAATATGTATAAGAGAGGAGTGGATATAAAACATGAAGGGGTTAGTGTGTGATTACAGTTGAGTTACAGAAGTGAGGAACTTCCAGATTATCTCGGAGATTGCAGAGAAGAACTGCTTGCTTATCGGTAGGCAGTATAATCACATTCACACTATTTATACTATTTGAATACATGGGAACGATATGAGATCGGAAAATATGCGTTATTGCAATTAAATATGAAGCAACAGGGCCGAAAGTAAGAAATGTTCTTATCGAGACATCAATTACATACAATTCTTTCATCACTCCCATCGTCTTCATTGGTAGTCGATGATGCTAACCAACTATCTAAACAACTATCAATTATTATTCTTCCGCATTTTTAGAGAATTCAATGTTCTTATTACTAAATATTATCTTCAGTTGAATCTTGAGTATTATAGAGACTTATATATTGACGAGTAAATATAGTTCAGCCATCGTCTTCTTCTCACTCGAACTCCCCTTCGGAATATTCTCAAGAAATTTTCATCTTCTCCCTTTCATTTCTCCCGATCAATTCTTCGAAAACCGCCATATCGCTTAAACGGAAATAAAAGAAGAAGGCTACTGGAAATTCCGTCGAATAAGGAATTACTCATGTTGCTATGAAGAAGATGCATCTCGCTCATCTTGTAGTAAGAGCTAGAATTAGACAGAAGATTAGAGAAGGAGGAGAAAGGGAAGAGGAGTTCACAGGACAAATTAGAAGAGGCTTTTATTGCAACGGGAATTCTATCGATGGTGGAAAAGCAAGTGAGAAGTATCAGATCATTGAAAACACATATTGAGTCATTCAGTCATTGTTCGCTCTCGTAAGTATTTAAAAGGACAGTTTTAGTCCAGGACACTTTTCTTCCCTTTGGCCCAAGGTTCAATTCACTTTTAAAGGTCTTTGCAAGTTGTTAATTAAACTTCGATGTTGATATTTCGTTAAATAATATATTTTTGACAACGAAGAGTTGTACTGCGACCTTTCTACTCTTTTGCAGAGATCAAACAGCGACAGTGATAATTGTAAGATCGGAGCAATGTATATCTAAGTGATACAATTCTAACCGAATTAGATATTTCATTTGTTCTTGTCTCAGACACCTCTGATTACATATTTGATTCACGTTACGCAATTTTCATTGATTCCATAACAATTTTTTTGACTTATTTCTTCAAATTCGGAATTGAACTTTGGATAAGAAAAATTCTGAGTGATAATTTCCTGATTGATCATCGATGTTTATTAGTCACAGGTTGGTCGGCAATCCATTCTTTCAGTCTTGGATGCTTTCGAATCTGGAACGGTAAAAATACAATGCAACATTGTAAATAAACAACTCACTCTTCTGACATATTCATAGATTCTCTTGTGTCCATCGAGAATTCTTGGTTCCATTTTTGCAATTTGAGCGATTCCTTCAGTGATTAAGAGATCGGCGTAAGATAGATTTGTCCCGACATGTGAATGCAAATGTAATGCAAATGCAAGGAGATCCATCACTGGCGATTTCTTTAAAAAAACCGAAATCTTGACCTTCTTCAGGAACATTTCAATACATTCGAAGAAAGTGAGTGCAGCAGGATAGAGGACACTTTCCCGTAGGTGACGCTAAAATAAAGCAATGGAAAACACTTTCATGGCACTACAAAGTCGCACTCTTGGAATTATCGTGTATTCTAGACTGCTACGGAATCAGATTGAGATGGATGGGGGAGGGGTTCCTCACCTCATCTCCCTTTGCGTATCCTTCCACTACAACGACCCATGGAGAAATTTCATCGAAGAAATCACTGTATCTGAAAATCAAAGTTGTGTCTGAAATGCATTGAATTCTGGATATTACCTCTCACTCAACGAATCGATAATCGCTTCTTCCAATGCAGAACGACCGGCATAGCCTGTATAGCGTCTTATCATAGGTAAATATCAACCTCAAAGATCGAATGATCCTGTCTGCCACTCAATTTCTCCTTTGATATGTAGGATTGTGTGAAAAACTCAAGTGAGGGAGAAGTACAAAGGCGAAAGTCGAAAGGTTTCTCTCCTTCCTTCTTGCTTTATGGATAACTCGTCCAATTTTCTCCAATTTTTGTAGGTTTACAATTTTAATTCTTTTGCTAATAACGGTGATTGAGTTCCTCACCAAACAGAGCGGATGATCGTCTCTCGACTGGTCGCTCATTCCGCTTATGTTTGTTACTTATTGAAATTTCTCATTCTTCTTTCATGGACCATTTCAGCTATGGAATTCCAGCTAATATCTTACTTCTCACGATTATTTTGCGGAATGAAAAATTAAGGACAATTCCGTCGTTTGTATTTCTATCAAAAGAAAAGTTCTTAGAAACATTTAGATACATTTTCATCTCAAACATGGCTGTTTCCGATTTTGGAATGTTTTTTCTTGCTTCAACCCATGGTATTCTGTACAATATCTTCAGAAATGAATACATTGAGGATGTTTTGTTTGTCTTTGCTATTGAAATCACATAGAACTAACTGATTCAGTTCATGGAAGAACTATGTTTTCATGTTCGTTTACCATGTCTTATGGTGGAATTTCGCTATCACTCTCACCATAATGTCTGTGAATCGGTAAGGGAGATCATCGAATCAATTGTACCTGACATTCTTTTCTGCTTTTCTAGCAATTGTGTTCGCTAGTCCAAATTTACATCCTTGTTGTCATTTATTATATTTCCCCGAACAATACACTACGAGTTACTGGCCGATTGATACTTGGTCCGATCATTTTTTTAGCAACCTACTTTTCATTATGTTTTAGGTACCTCTATTTCGATTTGGGAATTTCTTCCGTAACAGCTATCGTAATAGTGATATCTTATAGTATCCTGATTGCATTCCTAGTACGAAAACGAAAAGAGGTGAACCACATGTGCATGCGCACCACTACAATCTGCAAGCTTAGAAAACAACTGTAAATAGAACGTCGAGGAGACGGGAGCTGCGCATTACTTTTCAGGTATCCTTTCTCTGTTTTTCCTTTCAATTAGAATTAAAATTAATTCAGTTGCTCACAATCAGTCTAATCTACGTAGTCACATTCGCTACATGGCTTTGGTTGCCGTACGTTGTAGAATCGAGATGGATTCGATTCATCTCTCTCATGTCATGGTTGATTCAGAATGGAGTGAGCATTTGAATACATTTGAAGTCTGTTGAAGAACTCGTTCAGATTCACCCCACCATGACGTTTGTATTCAACACTCAAGTCCGACAGGAAATCTCACTTTTCACTGCGAGTCTACGGGAAATGAATGTGTCTCTCATTTCGAGACGATCTATTAACACTTCACAAACAACTGCCTAATGATAAACACTTTTCTTACTCAATCTTCGTAGATTGCTCACCGAATTTCTTGGCCAGGAATCGAATGATTGCGTGTGTCTGTCCAAGTAGAATTCCATCGACATCGAGAATTGGCAATTGTTGGAAGGGAGTTCCTGAGATACTTCATTGAAGAGAAAAAGAGAATACTTGGACATACGATGTTTGGCTGCTTTCCACTCTCCGTCAGTCACTCGATCGTCTATGAAATCAATCCCCGTAACGACGAATAATTGACGAATCGCCTCTGCGCGACCACTGAATCATTTATAAAGGTAAAGGGTAAAGATCATCCCGTTAATCAAGGCACTTGTGTCCTGTAGGAGAGCACTGCTATGCCAGTGAATCATTAATATCGGTTCTTCTCTTCAGAATAAAATTAAATGTAATGAAAAGTACTCACCGTTTATCAAAGTATACAAGTCGATAGGCGGGAAAAGGTGATGGAGTCATGTACGTTTCATTGCGAATCTTTATTCCATATTTTCTTACCTTCTAGCGGATCGGAAATCGTCCCTTCTGAAATCTCTCGAAGGAGATCGTCCATCGTATTTCGCTGTTCCAAAGTCGTGTCTAGATGGAGTGTACAGGAAATCCGTCGGATTGTACAGCGAATTCCTACTGAAAATCAGTTCATTTCCAGATATTTAAAAACTGTGCGGTTTTTGCCAGTAAACAGATGAAGATGTTCCGAGGAATGGGGAAATTGTGTTTACGCACTGCGAAAACCTCGCACTTTTGAGAATTTAAGCGTAGGATGAAGCTTTCTGTACGCGCATAAAAATCGGAGTTGGATAGCCCTTTCACATCACGTGTATTTAGTTACTACTCATCGTTAACATTCTAGGCACAAATGAATAATCTCACTTTCTATCATAGCTATAAGATGATCGAACATCTCGATAGACGGGAGAAGGAGGAAGACGAGGAACTGAGGATTTCCTCGAACTGAAAAGTGATCAATCAACATAGTTTGGAGAAGCATTTCGACCTCCTGTCATAAGTGAATCTGGAATCTCTTCCATCATACGATGATCGACGACCGTAGGAGGAAAGTGGTCTGAACGTTCAGTCAATTATCAAAGTTATTGTATTTTTTTGCACTAATAGAGCATCGCTCAAGAAATATTGAATATTCTCACGAAGGTCTTCCATACAAATCGTCTCGTTTAATCATAGAATCGGGTCTTCGTTCAAAGACGGCCGAAGACCGTCTCTCTCTTGGATATAGAGCCACTTTCGATGACTTGTTCTGCAATATCTCCTAATCAGAAACGAATCGAAAGAGGAAGTATCTCACCTTGGTCGTTGATTCCTTCGGTTTGGTGGCACCGTTTCCCATTTGAAGTGCTGAGAAAGGAGAGTGGAGGAAGTGAAATGAGAAGGCTCCGAAAGAGTCACTGACTCATCTGTACCCATTGTTTCCCTCTTAGAGAGTAGATGAATGTAAGAGAGAGAAGAGTAGGTCAGAGAAGGGGTATTCATGGTTACGGAGACACTCCCACAATAGACACTCCCTGTTTCGGAAGTTGCGTGATGAAATGTGTCGCAACAAGAAATGGAAATTGCTGTTTGACCAAATTCTAGCTGAAATTACTTGAGAGGTTGATGAATTACTCTATTCATTTGAGTCATGAATTACTGTATTCGTCCGTCATGAGTGAATTCGTTGAATGGGAACTCATGAATTCCACATATTAGTGTGTTCGGTGTTTACCTGCCATTTGAATGCGTTCAGTATGAGGATGGAAGAAGATCACGCAATATCTCAAGGGGGGGGGGAGAGAAGGAGAGGAAAGGAAAAGGGATGAGTATACTGAAAACACATTAGAATAGGAGTAAGAGAGGGAGTGAGTGGAGGAGAGAGAGTGAACACTACTCTACTCAATCTCCTTCGTTGGTCAGTATTCCACTCCATTGTAAGATATTGATTCCCATTCCAATCTGCCAGTCAACAGTTTATTCCCTTCTCTCTACACGAATCCCCTTCGTACATTTCTCATTCTCAGTAGCAATCTTCTCTTCTCCTTCGTTACAACATTCATTTCTAATTTCTCCGCTATAATCCGGGAATGGCTTCGAGAGAGAGGGAGAAAATCGGCTTGTCTCTCATTCGAATCCGTGATTCCAATCTGAAACGAGATCAAACGCTCCTTCAATCTCAGATTATCCATGTACTCACTAGAAGCTGTCTGTGAGGGGCATACTGTACGTTTGCTGTGCATTTCAATGGTTGAAAAAGCCTCTTCATGCTCTCTTACCAGTCAGAATGACTAAATCGCACGCGAAATATGGAGAGTCATTTCTTGCAAAACCATCCCCAGTTCAAACATTTAAAAGATGTCACTTCTGATATCAGATGTTTACATGTTTCCCCCTCCCCCCCTTGTCAAATCCCATCAATCTTCTCTCTTCTTCGTTCTCTAGCAACGCCGACAAATCTGATGGAAACGTAGCCAAACAAGTCTCCCTCTCCCTCACTCTTTCTCATTCGGGATAGCTAGGAATAACTTTTCTGTCCTCTCTCCCACCCCCTTTCATTCCCCATTTATCCCATGAATTACGCAGTTTCTAGTCGTGAATCGTGTGACTTTGGCAGAAAACAATGTGGTTCTCGACTCCATTTCGTGCTCATTTTCTAAAACTGTAACCGAGCTATTATGGTAATGTTTTCATGCCTAATAACTGTCTGGGTATTCCCCTTACTTGAGACGCCAATTGGGAGAAAGGACTGTTGTTTATACATGGACAATAATCGGTGGACTAGTGGGAGATCGAATACAGTCATTCATCCTTCTCCTCTCTCTCTCTCTTGTTTCCCTTGGGAAAGGGGACTATTTTGAGTGAGTACATTGGTTCTCTCTGAGTGGATCAGAGATGGTTGTGCCCCTTCCCTCCATCCATTACCTCTCTTTCTCTCTCTCTCTTTCCTTGTCATTCTCAGTCTCAACTTATTCAGAGAAAGGCAAGGAAATATCTAACACGTCGAAAAGCTTCGATGTTTTTGCCGTGAAGTCAAGCGAGGAAAAGTTATTAGGTGAGCATGGAAACGGTATTATATTGGAGAGAGTAATGAGATGTATCTCTCTCGAAGGGAGAGGGGGAGATAGAGATATTAGTATTGAGAGGACTCGTGATTCTCCCTCTATACTCCTCATGGAAAGGTCTTCGAACGAACTTCCTTTCTCGCTATTTCTTCTTTCCCTTTTCACTTACTTGACGGCTCGATTCAAAGTCGACGTGAGAATGTCGAAAACACGTCGATTCGACTCAATTTCGTCTAGTTTTCAAACCCGTTGATTCGAAAATCATCAGACATCTTTAAATCCCCTCTCTTCCCTTTGAAATTTTCCGTCAAAATGAGTTCGAATCACGTTTGCGAATAATTCAAGCGCAAAGAACTTTCATATTCTGAGAAGCCGATGAGAAATAGACGAAAGGGTGGGAAATTTCATTGAGAGACGTGAGGGAATCCCAACTAATTACGCATTCTATTCGATTATTCAATGATTGAACTTCAAATCTCTATGGTAACCGAGTACTTTAGCTTCGATTCTTCAATATCTTCTTTCACAGTAGCCACTCGTTCCGAATCTTCTTCTCCTCTCAGAATCTGAAACGAACTTTCGATTCGGTCTCTCCCATGATTTGGTTATTGCTAATTTTATCTACTCCATATTCCCTCCTCCCCTCCCTTCCTTCTCCTTTTCCTCCCTCTCATCACTCTCGTGTTTGTTACTCTTGGTAACATCATTACTGAATTTCCTGTCTATTCTGCGTCAAAATATCTTGGGATCCGACTGCGCGGTAAATGGTCTCCTCTATCTCTCCCTCTCTCTCTCACCCCTTCAACCTGCGAGAGAAAACAACGAATTGAAATGCCATTTCTCAATGTCGCCCATCGGAAATTTGTAACATCGTCCGAATTGGAAACATCTTCTCTTTTTCTCCCTTTTTGTGTTCTCTCTCAAATGAAGACTGAAATGAGAGTACTCAAGAGAGTACACCAGCCAATTCTCTCCTCTTTTACTCTACAGATACTAACGGAAATCATCTATCCTTCACTATTTCTGTCATCAAAACAATAAGTTCCTTTCGCCCACTCATTTCCTGTTTATATGACTTTAGTTTATGAGAATGACGGTACTCTTCTTCTAAACTATTCCTACAAGTTCTGCGTATCCCCTTCTCTCTCTTCATCCTCTTCATAATCTCTTCATACCCTAAGGCGAACTCTCTCCTCTCTTCTCTTCAATCTATTCGATGTCTCAACCCGAACCCGAACCGCAGCCTAACATGGGGTCAGTCATTTTATTATATCTTCTGAATCGTATTGTTAGCGAGTAACTCTCGACAACCGAGAAAATGTGAAGAATACTGAATAAACTTTGAAAAATGTTTAAATAGTAAAATTAAATAATTATATTGAGTCATCGTCATTCATTGACGATCGAAACGAATCCTCTTCATCTTCTTCCCTCCAACATCAGAAGATTCTCCCATGCAGACCAGATCCGTCCCGGTATAATACCATTTATCTATATGTAGTTATTCTATAATTTATTGTTTTTTCTTTTGTTTCTTGACAAAACATCTTTAGTCAGCACTAACTGTATAAATTTGAGGAGCGAGTGTCCTCTCCAAACTCGCGCTGAACAACGTTCACCTCTCGGTAAATTTATATTCATTCTAAGAACTATGCTTTTCACAATTTCATATAAGTTATTATCCATATTTTTCAGGAGACGAAAGAGACTCCTAATGAGAAGATGGATGAAACTCCCTCCACTGAGACAAAGAAATAATCGATATTTGGAATCTTCCTTTCTCATACGCTTGACGAAGCCATTCCCTTCCTTCTCTCCCCGCAACAATTCCCTTTTCCTACGGTAGTTTCCTCTCTCTCATATCTCTATCCTTCCCCCTGTAGCTACACAAATTACACATCTATCGCTCTCTTCTCATTTTCCCGATCTCATACAATTTCTCTTCCGGTATTGATTCCCTATTTCTGTACTTCTGTGAACAATGCAACTGTAATAAAGTAATGCTTCGGTGGCAAATTTATTCCATGGACAATGCACTAATGAGTTTAGATGGGAGCTCCAAGAGGTTGGTCATTCGTGTATTTCAGATCGCGTTTCTCTCCAGGATAGACCACCTGAAATTTCTACATTACACCATATTTTATGCACCATATTTCCACCTGAGTGTTCAGTTTTCCGATATTGAATGCTTTTCTGGCGATTCTTCCGAGTGAAACGTACAGTTCATCTTCAATTGTGAATCCGAATGAGCGATATCCCTTCTGCAATTGGAATTAATTTCGTGTCGAAATGCAATATCCCTCGCCTCCTTCTCTCCATCATCACACTTGTGGAATATTCTGATACGAGGGACGATTCCTGCCTCGGCAGCTCCCTTTGCAGCTGTGTTTCCTTCGATCTGAAGAAAGATCAGTTGAATGGAAAGAGAGAAATTATCTCACTGTGAAGCTTCCGTCCTCCTTCGTTTTCACTACAGCAAGCAGGTTCTCAATGGCTGAAAAGACATTTTATTAAAAAGAAATGAATATTGAACGATTTTTCGAAAAATGCGGAAAATAACAGCCATTGACGTTATTTTCAGTCCGAATGACTCACTCTCAGATACATTCCGGTACAATCTAACAATGGCGTCCTTTTCGGGCTGATCTCCACACATGAGAGTGCCAGTAATCTCGGCAGATCTTTAAATTCATTATTTTTCAACATGAATTAATTTTTTTCTCATTAACTCACTTGGTCAACACACTATCTCCATAGCTGGGAACAGCTCCAGATCCGATGGAATGAGATGAAGGATTGGCTCCACTTCCAATAGAATGGGATCCAGATGATCCACTACCGTAATCGAATCCCTTCCCATTGACAGATGCATATGCAGGAGTAGAGGCACGACCTTGAGTACGGAACGTGTAATGTCTCCCAGAGGATGAAGAGTCATCACTGCCTAAGCGCGCGCGTCTTTATCCATCATCTGATCAAGGGGTGGTGCAGTGACTACGGTACTATCTACGCACTATAGCTACGCAAAGTGAATGCAACTTCTACAAAATTGATTCGCTACGAACGGAAGCTGTCTAATTAATGCAGGCGCTCTACAATGACCTACTCTCCTCACCTGTCTTGAACTGTTGTCCGTAATTGTCGTTGGTACCGGCTGAAAAAAAAGTGTATTGCAAATCAAAAATAATGTGATTTTAGACGACTTGAAATGATGAACTGACGTCTGGCAGTGACTGCTGCAATGAACAAAGAGATGAAGATGAACTTCAACGGTAGCTTGAAGTGAGGCTGGAGCAGCATTCTGAACCAATAAGCCAGCTTATTGTTAGTTTGACTAGTCGACAAAATGAATTCATTAGAATTGTAAGCGGAATAGCTGAATACTTAACCTAAGAGAATGAAAAAATATTACGACTGTCTAGTAAACCAGAGGGAATAAATCGATGGAGAAGTAATGTTGTGGTAAAGTGGACGTGCGGACAGAAAATAGTGATAAGAGACCCGATTGAGTTATCAGTTGAATATTACCCATTTCCACTCTGTCTATCCATTCTCAGATCATTGAGAGAGAAGAGATCAAGGAGAGATTCTGATAAGAGCGAGGAGAAGAAAACAGTGATGAACGGTGTCAACAATGATTTCTTCGGATCGAAATCGTACTATTTTATTCAGAAATGCGTGGAACCATTACAACCAAAAAGAGAAAAGCTGTGATAGATAAGAGAGGATGATACAACAGAGACGAATCAGAATTAGGACACCCGAAAAGGAGAAGAATGGGTCGAATCGAATCAAGATCGATTTTCACACAAAAACAAACAAGAGTGGTGATATGAAAAGAGGAAGAGGGAATCAGACTTAGATAGTTGACAGTTTTGTGAAGGGAATTTGGGAATGAAACTCTACTCATTGTCAATTAGCTTGCAAACGGAGGATAATTCAAATGAAGAGAATATCGTGACGGGCCCTCACGAGTCCTCTTCACTAGTTGGAACATATTCCATTCCCCATAGATACTGTTTCAATTCTTTCCTCAACTTTGGATTGCATTTAGCATAGATGAAGAGTCGAATAGCAGAAGAAAGCATATAAGAGATGGAGACAGAATCAGAGAGGGCAATGTAGAAATTAGTGGAGATACGAGAATCAGCCAGATATAGAGATTCCGGATGGAACTTCTCGTAGTAGAGAAGGAAGAGATTAAGACCTGCAATCACAAATATCTTTATTATCACAAATAACATCAATGGCTTTCGATGTTTGATATTTTTCTTATCAACTTTGGTAGAAAGCAATTGCAGAAGTCCGTCTCATTCTCTCAAAAGGAAATAAATTATTTGATCTCTATTTGTGCCAATTATGATACTCATTCATTATCTCACCATTACACACAAGATACGACAGAACGATGACAAGCATAGTGAAGACGGCGTTGCGGAGTTGTATCGCCTTCTCACGATTGCTCCTCAATATTATCTTTTTTTTTTAAATTGATATTGATTATTCTCAACACAGAACGTTGTTCCAAAATGCTTCAAAGTTTTCGTGATAGGTAGATAATGTCTTTCACTGAGAGCAAAGTATGTAATGACTTACTTGCTATTGAAGCTCTCCTGTACCATTCCATTAGTGACCTCCATGAGTACATAATGTTCAGGAAGAGAGGATGAATTAGCGATTATCGATGCCTTCTTTACCATGTGTTGAGTACACACCTGAAAATAGAACTGAATTGTAATTGATTTGAATGGATTAAAAACATGAGGATGCCATTCTCTACCGATCGATTGCCTACTCTTTCCTTGCCTAGACAGTGGAGAAGAGCGCGAATAAAAATGCATTGTGATCTATGGAATTCGAGAGGCCATCCAAGCCAACGATGTTCATTCACAGCTGTTGAATACGGTTCAGATACAGAAGAGATGTAGAAGAGATGCGGCAACACGATGTACTACACGACGAATGGTGAATATATTTCTACTACACAACATTCATCTCCTGGAAATGATTCTCGGAGACGATGTGAAGACACAGCTACTTTGTAATCTATCACAGTTGATCTAAGTCACATTCATGCATTCTCATCCATATCTTGACCTGTTCCCTCTCCCTCTGAATTGCTTCTCTTTCTGCTCTCACTTCCTCTGCTGCGGCACGCATTCTGTTGATGATTCCCTGTGTGCAAGAGGGTGGAGAAGAGAATAAATGAGGGTGAGAAACCAAAGATTGGTTGGGGTTAAATGTAGTGGGTTAGGAAGCAAACTGATGGTGAAATCAAAATCAATGAATAATCAACACTGGTAAATTCAAGATCGTTCTTACTTGATCCCTCTTCTCTCCACACATTTTGATGATGATCATTGCGTTTAGAACACAGAGAACGATAAACGGAATTACTGTCTGAAATTTCTTTAATTTTTAATGAAAACAATTCCATATCTAACTTCCTGGGAGTTTGAAACTGCGATGGAAATCATACATACGGAATGCAACAAACCTGAAGTGAAGTGACGATCTGTACTTCGTATATTTCATAGATAGGATCGCCAACGAATTCATGAGGAACGGGAGAAATCGATGAGAAGAGATCTTCACAATCGGGGAATTCAACAATCTACAGAACAAAAATTATCATTTTTGCAGTAAAGTTAGGGAAGTTTGAAACCTAATAACATTAGTTAGACATCATCTGCCCACTCAAATAAGTGAATTAGAGTCAGCAGGTCGGTAAAAATTGGTGAGGAACTCATTTGTTTCTATTTTTAAGCTATTGTGGTTTTCGATCCCTCGTAGTGAACATTGAACTGACCTCAAATGAGAAGTAGACGATCGTTCTAAATGCGAGACTGATCAAGATAATGGCCAATGCTGTTATCTGTCGACCTTTATCAGAGAAGAACACTTGCAGAAATCGGCTGAAATTCGATGAATTACTCTATCTTCTATTTCTTAATCTAAACCGTATTTCTACCGTGCTCTCTCTATCTACATCACATCACTTCTTCTCAGACACGTTCCCTCTCTTTATCCTTTCTATTACTCGAGTGCATTTCCCCTTTTCCTCCTTCTCAATTCCCATTTTCGATCAGTAATCTCATTCACTGTAGACATGCAATGAACTGAGAAAAGGGAAAGAGAGATGGCCTCTTCTCAAATTGTCAATTTACCTACGCGATGAGGAAGAAGGAGGGGAAAGGCTCGTTTGGGGTAAAGGGGAATCGGTTGAGAAATGCCCCCTCGAGAGTCTGCGAAGGAATGAACAGAAAGAGAATTGCACGTAGAAATGAGGATGAATTCACTAATAAAGAAGACCCGGAAGTTCGGAGAGAACATCTAATATCTAGAACCCTTCAGAAGTGTCTTGTCTTTATTCCCATTTTAATCCCGAATGATCATCCAAGTATCTAGAGGATGTCTTACCGAGGGGCAACCTTTGTTTTCCACTATTATTCCTTCTTTTTCTCTAGTATCTCTCACTTTCCCCTCATCTATTCACATACGACTAAGACAGATATGAGAGAGGGTATAGAAGAGGTTCGTGCTATGATTATCGTTCGAGAAGCCGGACATCATTTCGTCATACGACAAGACCATTCTCAGAATGATAATCGAGATAGTAATCGCACGATCTAATAATGTTCTTACCTGTCAAAGGGAGGCGGATACTTTATCTTTCTGCATTTATCAATATATAAACGTGTGAGATTAATACTGTAAGAGATAGTGTGACACACCGCATTTGATCTCCTGCTGTCCATGTAAATCTCTCGAGAGTTGCCAGGATTAACATGTAGGGCATTGCGAATTGGACCACCTACAGAGAATTATTGATTAGATGAGTTTCTTTGGAAAGGTTCATGGTGAACGGAGATGCTTACCCTACAGAGAAAGAAGATGATTCTGAGGTAATCATGATACAGTCGAAATAGGAATTCGACTTGTAGATGATTACAAGATGCATCGACTCCGAAGAGAAGAACGTATCTGAAACAATCTTCATCTATATCAACCTCCTTCCCTTCAACCCCACCCTTCTCCTTCTCTTTCTCTCACCTTCTCCTATTTCAGGACCAATTCATATTTGTAAAGTGTCTCGTTTTGTCTCTTTCTCGCTTCTCAATTTAGGGTTTTTTTCGCTGCAACGGTGGAACACAAACAGACAATACGTCACGAGAGGAAGAGGGACACACTTATGGGGGGGGGAGGGGTTCAATATACCCTCGGGCGATTCACAGGGAAAAGTGTGATGGGAGATGATCAATGACTTGGAAGGACAATCACAATTCCCAGAATTGAGGCATCTCAAAATAATACTTGACCATGAACCGTAATCAAATTGAGAAACCATCTCTCACGTTAGGCACAGTAGTGCATCGAGTAGACTGAGACCAGCAAGGAAGACGGATGAGGGAAGACTACGACGGAAGACTGCTAGAAGAATCTGAAAAGAGAGAGATCAAAGATCAATCGAGGGCGAAGTTACTTACCAGATTGCAGAGAACTCCGACGCTGGCGATTATTGAACAGACGAAAATTATGATGAATCTGAAATTAACTGGGATATTCTGGATTGGATTGAATAGATAACCTCTGTAGACTGACTGGTCCCTCTGAGTATCCACACTCCGTTACATTGGTCGAATTGGATGAATCATTGATGAGGTGCGAGACCTCCTCGCTCATTCCTAATCAATTGATAGATGAATAGGTTAACTCGTAGACGAACATACGAAAAACAGCGATAACTTCGAGGGCAGACAATAAACGAAAGAGGTAGACATAAAATGGGTGAGAAGTTATCCCACCTCAACGGAGAGAAAGAACAGTATGTGAGACAAATGGGCATTGAATGAATAATACACGAGTGGGTAAAGTGACTGGGACTTTGTGGGTGGTCTACGGAGAGCTCCTTCTTTCCACAGAAGAAAAGGACGAGAGGGAATTCTACCTACAGGAAGAGACAATGCATGACAACCGAACAACTGCTAAGAGGACGAAGGATTCAGAAGGGCTTCGAACATCAACGGAATCCAACTATTCAGAGGTTTTTCAAAGACGGCGTAGACGAGTTTCAAAGTGCATTCATTCTATTGATGCTCGTTGGAGCGAAATCTACGGGAGTTCACACAAAGGACGAGATTTGAAGTGAGAAGAGGGGAAGAAGGAGTGGGAAGGAGATGGAGTTTGTCAGCTTCCATCCTTATTTATGCAGTAGATCACGAGTCGTGATAGACTCCACGATGAATGGGATTTCCCTGGGGGTGAGGGACCGACTATTCCTCCGGTTATCTAGATTTTTGCACACTAACATGAAAATAATGGTCACGTTGTGGTCGCAACCTTCTCGACTCATGTTTTAAATAAAAAAAAGGCATGGGTCAAGGATCGAAAAGCTCTGCAGAGAATGAGATTGTGAATGAGAC
The DNA here is from genome assembly GCA_911812115.1 of Pristionchus exspectatus. Taxonomy (NCBI): domain Eukaryota; kingdom Metazoa; phylum Nematoda; class Chromadorea; order Rhabditida; family Neodiplogasteridae; genus Pristionchus; species Pristionchus exspectatus. Next base: position 11,090,554 of record OU461584.1, on the reverse strand, counting down.
TGCAGTGTATTGGATGTTCTAGGAAAAGATTCGATTGAGATGCAATCGAGAAGATTGGAATGGGAGAAGAGTAGATACAATGAAGAGAATGATCAATTATTGAGTAATGATGACGAACAGATCTGGTCAAATGGGAAAGAATGAATGGGATGCACCTCCTCCACCTTCACCCCTCTCTCCTCTTCTTCTTCTCTCTTTCAAGAGTGAGGGCGGGGTTGAGGATCCATCCCAAATGACCCACCAACTACAAAACGGCTAAGGATATAAAAAAGAGCAAAAACAATGAGATGACGTTGAGTTCAGAATGAGTTCTGGGAAGGTGAATGGCTCACTCGATTTGAAGTGATCGTTCATAAACAGCACATCCTAGAGCTCGATTATCGTTTTGTTATCCACCCCAAGACAGAAAATAAGAAGGAATCCACTCATTATGTTATCTGAGAAGAGCACGTTTTCTCGAAAAACAACGGTTGCATGCTGGAAACAGCAGTGATTGCTAACCTAGCAAAGAGGGGGACTAAGTGTCAACCTTCCCTTTCTACGTCTCGTATCAATCACATATCGCATGCAATAATGGGCAGTCGCAGGTGCTTATCTATGCATTTTCAATTCCTTTCGAAGAAAAAAATGAAGAGCGAAAGTTATGAATATCCAGCGAGAAGTTACGATTCTTTAGAAAGAGATCAGAAAGAGAACCGAAGCAAAGAACAGAAGAACAGTGAAAGAACTCGAACGGAAAATTAAAACGTGATCCGAGAATAAATGGGAAATGTTTGCGAGCAAGGGCCGAATGGTTTCCTAATCGTTCCCAAATGTGGTTCTTCTCTGTTCCCTTCTACTCTCTTCTCTCCATTCGATTAGCTCCTGTATGGAAGAGCACATCAACGAAGAGATTCGAAGGATGAGGGAATACAGGGAGAAACGTCCTCCTCCGACAACTATGTTACCGAAGGAGAAGAGACCACGAGGGGGGAGAAGGAGGGGGCGGGAGAGACCCACCATGCTTTTCATTTACTACTCCATTGCTTATTTGCTTTAGTTCACTACATTTTTCTGAACACTTGATCAGCAATAGTGGCAAAACAAGTGGTTATTACAGTTTTTGTAGTTTTTCGTGTACGCTCACGTGAGAAAGAGTGCTGCACATGACTATCAGTTAGGATAAATTAGAGAAGACAATTGAGAACTAATTGAGAGAAAACATTCCACTTTTTTGAAATCAGAAAAACACAAAGCAGAGCATTGGAGAAGGAAGCTAAGAAAGACGGGCGCGTAAATTGGATGAAGATTCTTTCGGGTCGAAATGACGAGTGAAATGAAGAGAAGATCCAATGAGGAAAAATAGAAGCAGATGAGTTCAAGATCTTTTTCACGAGTCAATGGACAAAACGATTGGACCGATGAGAGGAAGGATTGAGAAGAGAGAGAGGAAAAGAGAAGGGAATGAATTCATCGTCTCATTCTTCATCCTTATTCATCCTCACAAGTGGTTATTACGTACACACATCGAGCTGTCGTGAGTTATCGACAGGGACGGAAGGAGGAGAAGGAGAAGGAGGAAGGGAAGATGAGATGAGAAGAAGGGATGACGATGTTCGGAATGTATCAAGGAAGCAGACAACGTGATCATAAATCAGTGCAATCACTCTAAAAAGGTGTAGAAGTGAGCGACATAATCCTGGACGACACGATCTCAGTGGAATAGGGGGCAACTGCATTCATTGTTCGTTCTCGACTGTCTTGCTTACTCTCAACCGTCCGAAGGAATTGTGGATGGGAACTAAGAAGAACCCAAACGTCATCGAGAAAGAAAGGGAGAAAACTGCTGGTGTTGCCAAAGAGAGAGAGAGAGAGAGGAAATGAGGAAAGAGAAGAGGGAGAACTCGTGATTGACCCCCGTTCGTTGCAAGTGAAAGAATTGCCAAAAAAAAATCTCAGGGTCGAAACATCGTCGGCAAATGAAAACTCGACATCAAGACACACACGAGCTCATCGTTGTTTATGGTTATTGAAAATGAAATATGATCGTCCCTCCATCAATGGAATCGAATCCTTTCTGTGGTGGATGCGACGATGAAGGAAATGCGCCAAAGTTGAAGAGTAATGAGCAAATAATGCACGTGGTTTCATGCAATTTGAGAGCATGCAAGGCAAAACTTTACCAAGAAATTTAGAGAGGACCGAAAGGAGAAAGAATCGGGAATGATGCTCCCCCGAGCAGAATATGACACGAATAACGTTTGGAAAGTTGCGATAATTAGGATCGAATTTCGGAGAGAAGAGGGAGAAGAGAGGAGATGGGGATGGATATTTGTAGAGGCTAAAAGAGATGCGGTCCATTGATTGGCGCTCATGCAGCATATTCAACTGAATGGGAACATCTGTCCACGTTTCTCTACATGATTCAACAGAATACTGCAGATGATAATCCCGTTTCGGCTGGCCGAGAGTAAATTTAGCCTTTCTGCAGAATTACTAATCATCATCAAGGTAAATTCGAAGATGCGCCCACATTCACGGAGATATACAATGCATATATACAATCTTCGTCTTCGTGATTCGTGAAATAAATGAGGCATCGTGAATGAACGATTTCATATCATTAATATAAATATCTGAGCTTCATAAACTGGACGATCTAGATACTACAGTATTATGAACGGCTGTGCTCGAATGAGTCAATGCGACCGATCTCATTCTGTTTTTGTTCATAGTAAATGAGCAAAGATTGACATTCCGCTTCTCTGAGTTCTCACGTTTTCAACACGCATAAGACATAGACAGTAGCTGGTAATTAGTTGGTGATCGGCTAGTGATCACATAATAATACAAATAGCAATGTAGAAACAAGACAAATCGTGTAGATGGATGAGAGTGATTCTCGAGATTGAATGAGTCGACGCTCTCTTTCTCTCTATCTTGTTCAAGAGGACGAACAAATGATATGAGAGAAGAGAAGAAGAAGAAGGAGACGAAAAGGAGATTGGAAAAGACCTGGAAAATCTATTAGGGTTTAGTTGAGTGCTCTTCCTAAGAGAAGAAGGAGGAGGAAAGGGAGATGGAGATGGGGGAGCTATGGAGGTAATGAGAGAAAATGGACCCAAGGGACGAAGGAAGGGCTAACCGAGGATAAACTAGGATGAAGGGACTACTTCAATTCGAAAGTGGGTGGGATGTTGCTGGATACTGTAGGCAACTGATGATGATGAGTCCTCTCTCTTGAGAAGATTTCGAAGGCTGAGACAAAGTATAGCTAAGGGTCTCTCACAGAGGATCAGTCCTTTTGAAAAAGAGAAGAGTGGAGGATTTTGGGTGCATCCTTGGAATGATGCACGTCTACTTTGAGTATGCAGGTGCAATCCATGGCGTCTTAGTTCAACACCAACATATTCGTCGGGAATAATGAAGTGACATTTATTTATCATTCTTGGAGTTCACATCGTAGATACTAAGTGTAAAGCTGCTACAGTGTAGATACAAGTGAGCGGTCTGAGATATCGACGACGTGTAGTTGCTTCTCGCTCTCTTCCTCTTCTTTCTCTTTGTCTGTAGATACACGCCACTCATTACCTCATCATCCATTGAACAGTTCCGAGAGTGAAAGAGAGAAGAGGGAAGAACTGTCAGAGCAATGAAGGGATGATTACCCCTAAGAGGCTAAGAGACAGACAACACTACTTCCGACTCTTCAATGGCAGGTTAATACTTCGAGAACAAAGAATAGAAAGAGTAAGCCGCCCAAATGGAATTTGATTGTTCGATCAAAACACGGCCTTGATATCCCCTGTAATCTCTTCTTTTTCGGAAGCTCCAAAGAGTGAAAAGGGCACACTTTCTTCCATACGGACTATGGCATGCCATTACATGCAAATCACAGGGCGTTACCCATTCCATCGTCCTCCTCCCCCTCGATCTCCCTCTCGGTTTGATCAACCGTTTGATTCACCTATTGGAACATGACTCAGCATTGAAGGTTATCTCTCTAAATCATGTCATAGCTCGACTCCTACATTGAAAGATCTGCAGTACGATGGATAAAATGAAAAAAAAGACTCCGATCCAAAGTGCACTTTTTTGATTGGCTGTGCACAAAGAAATCCGAATAAGATTAACTCGTCTCTTTCTGATGTGCCATACGACAAAAGTAGTTCATTGGCATGCAAAGTATCTTCCTATTTTCAAGGCGAATCGTCGTTTTTGAGAGTAGAGAAGAGTGAAAAAGAGGCCGTTCCATTGGGAGAGAATAGAGACTTCTCGCCCTATGAACTCGAGAGAATGAGATGAAGAGAGAAGAAGATCGGAATGTCTTCCAGTTACTGTTCGTTTCAGTAGGGAATCATTCGAATTCAGAATAACACAGTGGTGTCTGGGAAACTACTCCAGAATTTCTAATTGAAATTAATCAGGAATTAATTTTGATTTCGGAAATTCTACGACGCATTTTCGAAAGAGCAGTGATGTTGATCAGCCGAATAGCATTCATCGTATCAACGGCGTCTTTCATTCTCAACTCTCTTCTTCTCGGTTCCACAATCTCTGACAGTCACTCATCACTCTTGACGAATGTCAAGAAACGGTCGCACTTCGAAACAATTCCAGAAATATTATCTCCCATTATGTCCCACTCTCTCTCCTTTCCTCTTCGTCTGCCTTCTCTTCATTCTCCCATCTCTCTCATTGATCACTACTTCTCCCTCCCTCCCCTTGTTCTTGCCAGGAATGGTATGGGTATAAAGGGAGAGAAGAGGGCACGGAAGATCTAGTCACAGCATACGGTACTTCTACCGTACAGTCGATCACCAACTGATCTTATCACTTCAGTGTTGAACCATTCATGTTGCAATACGTTGTTCCTCTGCCCTTTTTCCCTTGCCGTTCAGTCCTTTTTCTTGCTTCACTCTATTAGTGCACTGTTCTGATAACATTTACTCGATTTCTGCATTAGTGCAGCGAGTATTTCAGTGCATTCATTGACCAGTTCAAACTGCACTTTTATCTGTCTCTCTTACCGTATCTCTCGACAGAATGGCACCCATGATCTGCATTCCAATCTACCCTCTCTTCGCTTCATTCTGCTCTCTCCATTTTGCATTATCTCTCGCCATTCAAAGCTCAGAAAAATGCCGAAACTAGCTAGAAGTTGTCCGTTTATGAAGCTGATAATGACAGTGAGTAGTATAAGGAGGTGGAAAGGGCAGTTATGCCCTTCCTTCTCCCTTCCTTTCTTCCCTCTCTCTCCTTCCATCGAGACTCACTCCGCCCCTCTCGCACTTTCCCTTTCGAGAAACTGACTGACAAATGGCATTCTGCTACTCCAGTGTAATCACTGGTTCAGGTTCGATCGGTGATATCAGTGATATCTGTAGAGATGCTCTATCTGCTTTCTTCATTGCGATTCGCTTCGTATGCAAAGTTCATTATCCCTGCAGCACCACTCCATCATTGCGATGATCTCATCGGTTGTTTCCTTGACTGATCCATAGGGATCAAGTTCCATCTTTGCTTCCCCTTCCTCCCTCTAATAGCCCCTCTTTCCCCTCTCTCTTTCACAGTCCCGTTTACAATCACAATGCCCTTCTCTACCTCTCCACTCAATTATCGAATCGCCGCAATTTCGCGCGTTTTTCCTTCGAGTGAGCTCACTTTCAGTTTTTTTTTAAATTCTATTCATTTCAGAGATACAATGGCAAAAGTGCGGCCGCTGTGGCTCATCTTTCTATCGGTGAGCTATTCAATGAATCCATCAATGAACCATTTGTAGATTGGCACGTATGACTTCCATTATTATGTGATCGATCATCGCTATTGATGTGCTCTTCATTCAGACCATTCCCTCTCTCCTCTCATCCGAACCACACTACGTCACTCCTCAATCTTCTCCTTCTCCTTCCTACGTCACTATCGACAATGAAATTCTGGGTACGATAACTAGTATCTCGTTAGATCAATTTCCCATAATCTCGAATGGCATAACCACTAACGCGATGTTTGAATCAGCGAGGAGTGGGAAGGAGGCCCTTTTTGCCAAGAAAAGAGAGGGGGAGCTCAAGTTCACTCCTCTGTAGGGGGTCCATTTCCTGAGTGAGAGAGAGTTTGTATAAGAAAAGGGCAGAGGATCAGTCACACACAATTACCGTAACTTCTTCCTGGACACTGAAACAAAGTAAGAACTGGAAAGGAGAGGGGAAGGGGAGGGGAAGGGGAGGGGGAAGGGAGGAGGCTTCAGTTAGTGATGATGGCATGTTCCCATTCCTTCCGAGGCGTCAAGTGGAGACAAAAGTGAACGAATAAGTTGTCAATGACCAGTAGAAACGTCATGGAAGAACCATGGAATTGGTTGCGTTTCACCATTAGGTCTAATATTGGAAAGAACTGTTAAGAATGAGGCGAACGTTATCATTTTTATAACGAACGAGAGGAACTGAGCTAGATTGTTAAAACTAAAGTCGACGTTTCCAATAGTGTCTCGATTCTCGATATGAGAGTGCAGTGAGTTCATTGCCTCGATTACTCTGCCAACCAGTCCATTGAATATCACGGATCATTTGAAATTATTGTACTTCTCTCTCACTTCCTCCCTCTCCTTCTTCCTTCTCTCTCCATCAATCCCCTCTAATGTACTGCTAAGGTCAGACAGTAAGAAGCGTGCGAGAGGGGAAAAGTGCAAAAAGTGGAATACTTTTTATGCGAATACGTCAACATTTATTATTTCAGGAGATCCCGAGGTTCGATGTGGATCAGAGGACATTTCATTGCATTTTGCATCGGCGAAACCATTCATGGGCAAGATTTTCGTCAAGGTACATTTCGAAATTTCTTCGTTTTAGGGGACCATCATCATCATCATTTTTTCCAGGTCGAAAGAACTTTAGGGGTTATACAAGAAAAAGAAGAAACGAAAAGAAACCACCGAATATTCTAAATATTTCACATAATATGCACAGGGCCACGTGAACGAGGCTGAATGCGTGCAACAGGGCGATTCTCGATCCACCCAATCATTCACTATTCGATTCGACTCGTGTGGAGTGAGGAGACAGAGGGAGGTGAGCACTGAAGATCCTCATTCGAAAATAGCTTCCTGAATCAAAGTGAATCTCCTCATTTCGCACGCCCCTCACAACTCTGACTGCAAGGAGTGCGCGCGAAATGAAGAAACAATTGCCCGGATTTCAAATTCTAGTGACCCTTTGCAGATCAACGGAGTGGTAATCATCGCCACTGTTATCGTCTCCTTTCACTCGGTGAGAATTATTCCTAATGTGTCTCAACCAAATTCGATTACGTTTCAACGAACCCTTTTCCCTTGAACAACTGTGCTAAACAAATTCTGGACAAATTTATAGCTCAATAATTTCAAATTGTCAGATCTTCATCACAAAAGTTGATCGTGCTTATCGAACTTCATGCTTCTACATGGAAGCGACGAAAGTTGTCAACCAACAGATTGACGTTGGGTCAGAATTTTTCTTCTGATTTTTTGCCAATGTTTTGCGGTAAATGTAACGATGAAGGTGGAAAGTTGAATACTTCGTTATCGCCAATCTCATTTTTGCGGATGAAATGAAATGGTTCTCACATAGGATGAGTAATCTCATTATGTTCTCTTTTCCTTTTTGTCATGTCCTCTCTTGCCTTCGAGGCCACTTTGACCCATCTCTTTCACATGTCACGGAGATGCCCGAGATTGGTTATTACTCGAGAACGAGATTGGTTGTTGGCTCAAGGCTAAGCTTCAGCGGGGGCTAACGAGTCAATGAACTTTCTCCCTTTCTCGAGAAAGGGTCGTTCGAGAAATGGGTCTAAAGTTCTCACACAACTATCCTTCACTGAAATTGCATGTAGAATGGCAGAAACTCCATTCGACACGGTAAAACCTTCACCACGGTCATAACCGAGCCATTAGGAAGTCTCTCAATGACCCATGAAAGTGAAACTTGCGAGTCTAAAAAAGTGAACTGACTAAGTGAGTCGAAGAGCAGTGAGCTGATGCATAATGATTGGCTAAGATTCAAAGAGTGAATTGAATCTTTCTTTTTCAGTGCTCTTACGACGGCGTCCATTCGAAATCAAGTGCCCATTCCCACGTGTCGGTGAGTGAAAAATGAGAAGGGAAGGGAAAATCAGTCACATCGATGAATGGTTTATGTTTCACTGTGACTATGCGAATAGCCACGAATTTACATTTACATTTGCAATGGCACTTTCGATTCTCGTACAAGAAAAAATAATAATATTGTCCATAGGCAGTCAAGTTTCGCAAGACCTCAATGTTAATTGTAGATACGAGATTCTTGCGGGAGGCCCCTCAGGCAACGCTGTTTCCTTCGCTCGCATTGGAGATAACGTCTACCACAAATGGAGTTGCGATGCGGAGGTTTTCTTTCTCCTGAGACTGAATTGATCTTTGATCTCTCTCTCCAGGTGCTCGATGTGTACTGTATGCGTGTCCACTCGTGCTCAGTTTACGATGGACAGGGCGGATCGCCCGTTACCGTAGTCGACGTCAATGGGTACGGTAGTATTGGGGAAGTATCGATAAATGACTTCATTCCGTAGTTGCTCTGTCGATCCGGCCATTCTCCGTCAGTTGAACTACAACGCTGATCTATCTGCTGGGCAGGATGCTCTCGTGTTCAAGGTTCGAGTTTAAATTGGCAAAACGCCTTATGTTTCACTGATTGCATATATTCGAGTGGCGCGTCAAAAGCTCGATAGATCTGACAATTGCAATCGAAAAATAATATAGCGAAAAAACAATTATTTCAGTTCGCTGATCGGGTCGGTCTCTACTTCAATTGTCAAATTCAATTGACTCTCAAGGAGAAAACACTCGGATGCACTGCTGCTGTATGATTTTTTTTATTATTCAAGGGCTATCATTAGTAGATTTGTAATCTCTCAATTGCAGCAACCCGAGTGCCCCTCTCCCTCCTATCAGCAGGCCCAAGTGGAACCATCGACGAGAACTTCCGAAGAGGTTGAAGATGATCCGAGAGAGAGAAATGATGAGAAGGAAGAGGAGAAGTACAAGGAGGAACCACCGAGGTATTACCATCTCCACTCATTACCATTACCTTTCCCTTCAGATACGTTCGACCTACCGCAGTGATCAATACTCAGCCTCTCGTCGAGGAGAGACCGTACCCCACCAAGCCCGTTTATGTTACTGTCGATTCACGGTGAGGGTCTTTCACGGATAGAAGGATACGGTAATCGATACTCAGGGAGCATCCGGCTATTCACAACTATGCTACGACTCCCGTTACGCCTTCTGGATATCGATATCCTTCCACTACTCCATCAACTGACGAGGAGAGATCGGGAGAGAGAAACAGTGGAGAAGGAAGATCTGCGGGTACGGAAAAAGTTTCAAAATTGTGATTTCTCGCAGACGATTAGAAAAAAATGTGTGTATCAAAAAAATCACTGCATTACAGAATACGTGGAGCTCTCATCATCCCGTGAAAGTGGAGGTGGAAAGAGACCCGCTCCATACGCTATCAAGGTTAGCTCCCTTTTGTTAGCGCATTTATTTCTCCATCCAAATGGTCGAGTGCGTGCTGAAAAGTGAATCAATTCCTAGGTGAACCCGTTCGAAGCAGCGACAGCCGCACCTTCCTCCACTCCATCCTACATCGGTGCTCATCCTCCTGGATTCCGTCCCAAGGGAACCGTCAAGGTAATCACGATCTCTCTCTCTCTTTCCATTGCTTCATCTGCAGTAGTTGATAGTCTAATCGCTTTCAGCAATTGAACATTTCGTCCGTCGAGAATTCCACTGAGTATTCTTCGTCTGCAGAGGTAAACTTTATCTTTTGTTTCCAAGTAGAAAGGTGTCTTACTCGACGCTCTCTTTCCCACAGGAAGTAGTCCCTGAGGATCTGCTGGGATCGATTGAGGCAGCGGAGGCTACGGTAGGGGATTACGATATTCGTTTCGGAACTCTGTCTCTCTCTTCTCAGGTTGCCCCTCGTCGTGTGACTTCCCATCCCGCACCTGAACCATATACGAGATTGATTAGAAGAGCGAGAGCGAAGAGTGCAAAGACTGGTATGAATGAGAGGAAGAGACTTGATGAATGAGATCTTTCAGTTGAATCTCCTCCTTCGTCTCCCCTCTTCGTGGCTGATTTCGATCTACCTGAGAGATCACTTATCGTTCTAGGAATTGAGGATGGGCACGATTCAAGTCAGTTATCGATTCACACTCCTACCGTACTCGATCCCATTCAGAGTCACTCGCCGACGCATCCGCTGTCTTCAGCGAATCAGCGCCGTTGTTGGAGTGCAATACGAGAGGTGAGATACGGGAAACGTCGTCATTAACCACATCACCATTTCCAGTACTCCCTCTTGGATATTCACTCCTTCTCGGGTCTCTTCTCCTTCTTCTCTCGGCATCCATTGGAATACTCGCAATGATTATCTACAGACAGCGAAAGTTGTTGAAGAATCCCATACTCTAATTATCATGATTCCTTCCCTTTCCTCGTACTCTTTCTGAATATCCTTCCATCCGTGTGTCTCCGTCAGGTCCATTTCTCTACATTTCATAGATAGACGCACTTCCCGAGAATAGAGCATATCCATGACTTCCTCCATTGTGTCTTCCATCTTCATCTTTTCCCTTCATCCACATGTAATAATATCGTTCACTGCCTAATTCATATTGCGATAAGTGACTTCCATTTATCTCGGCATCCCCGCATCAAATCTCCCGAGAATCATAATTTACATTTATCAGAACCATCCAGTGGACACAAATAAGCTCGCACATTTACAGGAAATTGGAATAATTAATAAGTGGGAGAATGTATGGTTGAACGAGTGATCCGTAGAAGTGAATAGAATGAAACGAGTGGAATGATATCACAAAGGGACGTTTAATGAATACGAAAACAAATGGAATAGGTGCGAATTTATTGGAATGACTAGTTGGTTTCGATGAGAGATCGTTTATGGGTTCGCTAGTACCTTCGAAAATAAATTATTATTCACTGAATACGTTTTTATTTGTTATCCGGTCCATCTCCATTGATGAGCGGTCGAGCTTCCTCTTTCAACTCGATCTTTTCTATTGCTGCGGAGACTTTGTCGATTATCTGAAACGTGGAATTATTTCAAGTGAAATGTGATAATCTCTGAATATTTTTTCACAATTTTTCCAATGATGTAGAAATGGCATACCTCTTGTGCCATCTCTTCATCATGTTTCCTTCCCGTTACAATCGTTGGAGTGGCAGCTCCACTTCTCCTTCGACCTCCATTATCAGTAAGAATTGACTGCATCGAACCAGCCATGTGAGGGTGCTGAAAATTATATATAGATTTTTCTTCTCAGCAATAGTCTGGATAAAAAAATAGTCTCTTCATTCGGCATGATCTCTGGTCTCTCATCCCGGAGAGAGACAACGAGGAATGAAGAGACGGATTCTTCATCCTGATCAGAAAGATACTGAAGAACTCACTGATCCCTTGAAGTCCTTGGTCATTCTAATTGTTCTCCTATCAGCAATCTTCACATAAACAGGTCGATAGAGGACGATTTCTTCCTCTCGCTGTTCTCCATCTTCACCGTCGTACACCTGCAATTTAATTTGTTATTATCATGCAAGACACACGCTGCTGGATTATCTCTCCTTCTGTAGAGGGATCGCTATCAAATAATCGCAGTACCTGTCCTAGTCTGAACTCTGGTGATACGTATTTGCCGCCTTCCACGTGATTGGAACAGAATTCTGAAGCATATCGTTCAAAAAGGTTTCAAATAATGCATACCATAATCGATGAGTGGCATGGGAGTGTTGGGTACGTGGTAGGGAAGGGTGGCCACTGTCAGAGGAAAATCGAGTGGAAGAGACTCATTTCCCTTCTCGTCTTCTAGTGCGACCTGAAATAATGATTGCATTTGTTGAAATCAGCTCATCGCGCTGATCCATTCCTGTTTATTTGTATATACCATGTAAAAAAAAAGAAGTGTGTTTGTCATTGTGGTAACGATTGTGATTGTCTCGATTACCTTTAGATTGTAGTATATCTGTACTAGTCTGCACACACCAACGAGAGTGGGAGGAACGACAGGAAGACAAATCGGCGTCTCAAGAGTCGAATCGTATTTACCCGCTGTGTTCGCTGCGATTGGAGGAGATCTGCAACAGATTTTTGTTAATTTTGAGGCTGGATCTGTATTCTGCTTGTTTGCTGCACTTCCACACATGACAAATGAAGGAATGAGAAATAATACTCACTTATGTTCGAATACAGTACAAACGAGACTCTTGCTCTCTCCAAGAACTCCCTTGTCGATGAAGTATTCAACGTGCTGCAAAGAATTATGACTGTTTCTGGTAAAAATAGATGCAATTCTAATTTCGCACACTGCGCATGATAAATAATTTTCTGATGACGAATGTTTCGAACCTGTATCAATTTTATGTTGATGACTTGTTGCGATGGTTGTCTGTTCTCTACCTGAAATAAATTGAATGTGTTATGTATTCGTTTATTGTTCATCTGTTTCCTTCTCTATCCTCAAAAACGCCCGCAAAGTTATGTTTCAACCAGCACGTAACTGTCATATCGAACGAATGAGCCAATAGATAACAGTTTTGCTTGTCTGCGAAAACAAAACAAAATAAATTATCTTGCCTGTGCCCTGACTCTGATGTTCTCTCCACACACATAAGCCGTTCTATCCATGGTTACTCTCATAGCAAGTGCTCCTCTCTGACAACACATACAACATGTTGTCATTCTATCTTGACCCGTGAGAGGACTCTGAAAGAGAGAAAGAATGATGTCATCCTCCATCCTAAGGGAATATTCAGACTACGCCATGCCGATCGATCATACTCTTTCAATTTTGGGAGTGTTGTCAATCTGTTTCCAGTATCAAGAGGAATCTCTCATGGGAATGAGATACTCACGAGATATTTCTGGTCCATACAATCGATATGAGGGCCGATCACAGTGAAATACTTGATTCCCTGAGGGGAAGAGGCATACGGTATGTCGATTATCACCTGAAAACAACCATTTCGAACATTTCTGCGATCAGATTTTTTGAAGTTGAAGAAGTAGTAGGCTCCACTCCCCCACACTTTCTTCAATGATTCCATCATTTCCCACAAGGTTTTTTATTCGCATGAATGAAGTTACTTATAGATATTTCATTACTCGCGTGGCTTGTTCACTCAGATAATCTGTATTCCCACTCCCTCATATTATTTGAAGCCAGTTAGTCCCTCGTAAATACCTTGATATAGTATCGAATGGTTCCATATCGACTTTCGAGTGAACAGGGAAGAGCAGTCTGTGGAATATCGAATGTGAATGGCAATTGATGAACTCCTCGAGGAAGAATAGGAATTACTTCAACTTCCGATGTTTTATCTGAATAAGCAATAGAGAATTGATAAACTGTCAATTACTCTGAAGCACTCAATGACTCAATTACTCAAGTATAGCCAAAGACTACTACGATATTCTGCACTAACAAGTCAATGAAGGGAACTAAAGTAGTTCACCATTTCCCCATATGACAGTCTTCTCATCAATAATGTATTGATCATCTTTCATTGTTCGTCTCTCTCCCGATTTCACAACTTTCAGAGTTGCATGCACTTTTCCTCTTAGGAGGACACGAATTCCTGCAAAATAGAATTACTTGTCGAGTGGAGTCTGAATCAGGAGCTCAAGAGAAACTTCAGTGATATCAACTATAAGTGTTAGAAAATGTTCTTGAAGTTTGAAGTATCTACCCTTTATCTTGATATTCTCCGTATTCTCCAGTAGGACACTTCCCTCGATGGATTCACCAGCGAAGTACGTTTCCTTGCCTACAATTATTCAAGATATATTTCAAATTGAAGAACGTCCGTTTCCCTTGAAAATGAGCTAACCTAAGCGAATATCGAAGGAAGAGATGTAGTCCATTACGGCTTTCTCCGGTTCAACCTGAAATGAAACTTATCCATCTAATTTAGCGATGAACTTGAAGGCATCGAAACAGAGAAACGAGAAAATGTCAGGGAGTTCACACACAAATTCGACTGAAGACAAATGAATATAGTGACTTCATCATCTTATGATTACTTTCCCACCACAGGAAAGAAGAGTGAAGATGAGTGAGCACAGTGGTGAATAACATAACGAAGCCTCTCTCTCTCTCTCTCCTCTAATTGACCACTGAAGGAAACGTGATGAAAACATGGTCATTTACACTCAAGAGACAAATGGATTCCTCCTCAAAGCAGACATCTACTGGATCCGTGAATAATAAGAGTATTGGAATCTGACAATCCAATATGATGAAGAATAGGGTCCATTTCATCTATGCCTTTCTCTCTCTTTGTCCCATTCTCTTCCCTTTCATATCTCCAATGACTTCTTGCGTGTATTGCGAGAAGGAATCCATAAATCTCCCCTCTTCTTCTTCCCTTTCCCCTTCAAGAGGCCGAAAGAATACGACGAAAAAAACCCTAGCGTGATTAGAAAAGAGAGGAGAACTCTGCAGAGGAAGGAACAGTTCTCGTCGAGAGGGAGGAGGAGGAAGAGGAGAAGGGGGAGGGAGGGAGAGAGGGGAGGAGGATGAAACGAGGAATGAGATGGACGATATCGTTGAGAAGACAATGGAAGATGTGTGAGAGAGGGAGAGAAGATGAGATGGAATGCTCTTTGTAGATTGAAGGAAGATGAGAAATGAGAAGAGAGAGAAGAAGAAGGGGACAAGGGGGCACTATGAATTATAGCCAGAGAGAGGGGGCAGCCAATTCAATTACACCCCGAACACAGTGAGAGAGAGAATGAAAACAGAGTTCTAAATAGGGGGAGGATCTCGAGTGGTTCTTCGGATGATAAGAGAGAGAAGGAGAGGGTACTGGGGGAGGGAGGAGAGGACTCGTTGAGGATAAGTGGAATGATGAAGAGAGATCAAAGAAGTGTGAAGAAGAGAGAAGGAAATGAGAAGGAAAGACCAATAGGGAAGAGAGTATGTGAATAGACTAAATGTCTCTCTATTCAACAAGGAGAAGTCATAGTGGAGCGAGAGAGAGAGAGATGGAGAGAGGATATATCCATGAAAGACCGAAGAACTATTGAAGGAGAGAGAGGAGAAGGAGTGTCAGATCCAGATGGGGAATCAGAAGGAAGAAAAAGAGATGAAATAGATTGGAAGATGACGTCATCCATGTAGATTCCATGTGGAATGCATGGAGTGAAGTTAAGAGGGAAGGAAGGAGGAGGGAGACTTACTTCAAGTGGAAAGAATGACCGATCTACGGAGAGAAAGGATATGGAAGGAGGGCTAATTGTATGAATGAACGATGAATCGCACAAACTCTGTAACAAGAAAAAATTTCGATGGAATTGAGAGAAAATGATTAGTCTTCTTCAGGAATGCTATGCTCACTTGAAGATCAATGTGGAGAGGGAAAAGCGATGCAATCGAGTGGAAAGTTCGATGGAAAGGAGATAGAAGAGAAGGAGGTCTCCGAGGCAACCGAGATAGAGAAGAAGAGAGAAGGGAAAGGCTCAAAGAATGACTAGGGGAGAGGGATGATAGAGACTATCTGAGACTGATATGGCCAACTGGGGATATGAGGAATATTCTGCGTCTCCAAAGTCCAAACGACATCATTTCTGAGCTTTTCGCCCTTTCGCTAGTCATCACTCTCGACTTGCACTTTAGGAATAACTGGAAGAGAAAAGGATAAAGATTTGTTGCGAGAGAAAGAGAGAGGGAGGGGATAAGTTCCTCGTTTGTATGTCTCGTGATAAGAAAGAGTAGGTTCAATTGAGTTGGCTGAGACTGGAATAGAAGAGGGACTAAAGGAATGGAAGAGAAGAACTGAAAACGAGACCGATAAAACGACCCCGGTCCTCAAGGGAAAATGAACGACCACTTTAGAAGAAATCAATCTGGATCGATGGAGGAGGAATGGAAGAATAGTAGTGAGTGAGTGAGGATAGATCAGTCGGAGAAGGGAAGAGTGGATTGGCCCAATCGATGTCCTCTCCTCCTCCTTCTTCTTCTCCTTCTTGGGATCCGAAGATGCGAAGTGCGGCTAATTTCTGTCGACTAAGGAAAGACAAGGAAGAATCGAAGGAATTGTTGATGAGAAGAAAGAGAAAGAGAAGGAGAACTACTGAGATTCGAGTGAAGAATCAAGAGGATGAAACTGATTCAAAATCAGGCACAAAACGAGAAGAAAAGTGATCTGATCAAGAACGAAAAGGAGAAGTGTTCATGCAAGTAGTCAGGAATAGTATCTATGAAGAATAGAAGAGAGTTCGTATCTCTCTCGAGAATTGTCTGTCAGTCTTCTCTGACCCTTTCCCTCCCTCTTTTCTTCTTTCATCTTTGGAGGGCGGAAATTGAGATGGTCCTCTTCTCTTCCCACACAGATTCCATTCCACCCCACCATCATGTCCCATCCATCGAAGAGGAGGAAGGAGGGAGGGGAGGGTGAGAAAGACAGGAGATGGAATTGACCTAATAAAGAGAATTCATGCGACACTTCTGCAGGAAGAAGGAGATACGTGAGTAATGGGTGAATAAAAGAAGGATTGATCTGACTGAGAAGGGGAAGGGGGAGGTGCGACCGCACTTTAGGAAGATTGAAGGAGAAATGCAGTGGAGTGGAAGAGGGTAGAAGGACGAAGAGAATTGGGCAGTCGCCCTACATTCTGAGAAGGAAAGGGAGGAGGAGAGATTAGTTTGCAAATTCCAAAGAAGTATTCCCCCTGCACTTTCAAGAGACGTGTAGGGTGGCATTTCAGAGAAGTTTGAAGTCGTGAAATATCCCTTCGAAATTCAAAAGGAAAATGTGGAATTCATTTCGGTGAGTGTACCTGAAGAGAACTGACGTCCTCTCTCTCCTTCAGGGAAAACAGTCACTTTCCACAGATTGGGAATCTATTTCCGACAAGCGGAGAGGGATAGACTCCCCCTACCACTGAGAGTGTAACAGTTCGTTCGGTTGCTGAATTCATTGAAGAATCTTTTCCTTGTTTGTCTCTAGTTTGTGTCCTCGCGGGAAACATACAAGTTCTTCGCCTATTGACATAACTGCGCGACGTTTTGAAGAGAGGCGAGAGAGGTACAAAAGGTTGCCAGTGGAGTGAAGTGCAGAGAAGAGTGCTCGATTAGCATCAATCGAGAAAGGAAGGAAGGAAGGCACGCCCCCCATCGAATCAGTGTTCAAATCGAAAGAAGAAGATGAAGGTCCACTACAAGTTCACCTATTTTTACATCAGAGGAAGAGGAGAACCCATCAGGTTAGCTTTTTTATTCTGCAAGTCATTGATCTGAACCATATCGCCCGTTTTAGAATGTTATTCAATCTTGCTGGGGTTCAATTCGAAGACAAGAGAATTCAATTGGAGGAATGGACAAAGCTAAAGAGCCGTTAGTCTATTCTTCTTTTCTCTACATTCGAATCCTCTTCAGACACTCCCTTCGGATCTCTCCCTGTGCTCGAATTCGATAATCAGAAACTTGGACAGAGTCAGGCAATCATGAGATATCTCGCAACACGATTCGGTAAGTGAAGATACCGTAGCCCTTCGACGGTTACAGTATCCCTACATATCCCGTCAGGTCTCTCTGGCCGCACTCCCGTGGAGGAGGCTCAAGTCGATGCATTTGCTGATTGTATCGTCGATTTCACGAATACTATCAATGAATTTCATCTGGTTGCATGCGGGCTTCTGCCTGGAGTCAAGGTCACTTCTATTCATTTTTTTCCACTCCTAAACGTAAAGAAGACCATTCAATAGCACCTGGCCAGAACTTAGATAAGCAAGTTCCTCTTCTCTTCATAATAAATCAATCTTTCTTATTTCGCACTACTTCTCCAATAAGAGAACGGAAGGAACAGGCGTAACTAAAATAGAAAACTACAGGGTGAACTTTACGAACGTGAATTCTGTCCAGCGAAGGAGAAACTATTGACGATAATGGAGAAACAGTTAAAGAAGGTTACCGATAGTAAGCATGGACTGAGGGAGAAAGTTGTCGATTTGCAGAATGGAACTGGATGGCTGGTAGGGAATTCAATCACTTCTGTCGACATTCAACTAGCTTGTTGCCTCCAATCAATGATCGATGAGAGTGGAAAAGAGAAGGAGGAGATATTGAAAGGATTCGAAGAGATTGGAGATCATCAAAGGAAGGTGAGAAGAAGAAGGGAAGGGAGGGGAAAGGGAGGCTGAATGAAGAGATCAGCTGAGATTATTGAGAGGAGATTCAGTGAATTGACGTCGTAGAAGACTCTAGAGAAGGGAAGATATTATTTCAGGTATATTCCCATCCACGCATCGTTCCCTACATAGAGAGCAGACCTTACTCACCATTCTGAATACCGTCAACTACCCGATTCGAAGACACTTCCGATAATGCATACCGCTTCCAGTATTGTGCTCATTTACATCTCATAGATAATTAGAATAAAGATTGACAACTTCGATTGATTGCACTTACGGGAGAGCGAAATGAGGTTTCACATGGAAATATTCGTACCTGGGGAAAGAATAAGAGTGGGAGCATCAGATTGGGAGAGGCGATCTTGTGAGCTTTCTCGTGTACGAGAGCATGAGACGAATCTTCCTCCATTCTAAAATTTATGAAGGATAAGGTGGGAATAACTACCATGAAACAGCTGTAGAATGACGGGACATGTGACCCGTGAAGCGTGAAATAAGGAAGAAACAATGGGTGAGGAAGCAACGTCGAAGAGAAGAAGAAGAGTGGGAGGACGAGGAGGATTGTCCTCTCTCATCAATTCTCATTCGACACGGAATACAGCCAATCAAGAGAGAAGAAACAATGAATTAGAGAAGCGAAGAATTGTGTAGTTTGCATGTCGATTGGAATGAAATGAAGACGGAATTGGAAGGGATGGGAGATTTATGAAAGTGGAGGAGGAAAGATCGAGAAAGTAGAAGATTAGTCTCGGATATCAAATGGGAACTGCATGGAGAATATTCGAGAATGAATTGTGAAAGTGATGACGAAAATAATGAACCATTGCCTATGATCAATGTAACATTACATTAATCTTAGCAAACTATGTGCAGGATTCGATGGAAGCAGACGCATCCGAGTTCACAGAAGGAATATCCACTGAGAGATGAAAGAACGGAGAAGTGGAATAAGAAGGATCGGGGAATACAAACACGGCATTTTCTTGATTTACGCATTCACAGAGGAATAAAAGTGGTAGGCCTCAAATATGGAAGGAATCAGGAAAACAGAAGACATTTTGGAGTAGTAGAGAGTTCCTCTTAGAGGGGAGAGAGAAGGAGAGACCACACAGAGTCTCGAGTCCAAAGGCACAACGAATCAAGCGTAAATTCAGGTGCCCAAGTACTGAATTAGAAGAGAATCAGCTATTACGAGAGAGTAGAAAGAGACTGAGATAGAGTAAGAAGAAGAAAAGGGGAGAATGGCGAGTAGATCAGTCATCATGACATCCCTCCTCTCTCTCATCCTTCTTCTCCCTTTTCTGTGTCTCTCACTGCAATGCAGGTCTCGTCAATCTCTCCAGGGAATTCCGAAAAGGCTGAAGAATCGAGCTCTGATGAGGGTGGAAAAGAGATTTCGGAGAAGATTTCGAATATTCACCAGTGACGGCATGTTGAGAACCCTAATGACGTTGTACTCTATAAATTTCAAGATATGAAATAAAAAAAAACAAAAAAAAATCCAAAATTAAATTGATCTCAAATAAACGAGAATACAATCAAGCAAACAATACGGTAAATGAATTAGAGGATACTGTAATTTTTGATTCGAACATCAATTATTTCGCAATTTCCGTTCAAGACATTTCTACCGTACCATTGTTTATTTTTATTTTTTTTAGTATTTTTGTTTTTGGTTTAGTCGACTCCGCTTCTGTTCGTGCTTCCTGTATTGAACATTTTATATATTTTTTATTTCAGAAGCACAATGGGAGGCGAACAATCACGTTTAAACCAACAGCACGAGCTATACAAGGTTGGTGTAACCCCTGAAAAATTTTCAAAGAATTGTATTTTCGACATTGTCAGTGATCCGGGGTTTTGCAACGTGCGATGTTTAGCCACTCCTATGCTTTCGCAACATGATGACTGGGATTGAATTATTAAATTTTGTTTTCGTTTACAGGCCCAATTACACGAAATGAGGAGACAAGAAGCTATGAATGAGGAACAAAGAAGAAGACAGGCAGATGAATTGACCGCTCAGGTACGTCTGGTGGCTTATTTATATGTTGTGATTGTTGAAATCGTTCAGGCCCTTGCTTCGCAGAAGAGGGCTGCTGAGAGGGAGGAGCAACTGAGGGAAAGTATTCGCAGAATCGAGGAGGAGCAGCTCAAGAGGTCATCACACTTAATCAATCATTTATTCAAATTCGTGTATTCCAGAGCTCAAGAACAGTCTGTCAATTCTTTCCACGACGAACTCATGAAGGAGTACGACTCCAAGATCAAGGTAGATCTTTCGCAATGAATTCATTACGGAGCTCACTGGATGTTCACTTTTTTTATTTTGAAACAACATTATTTTTAGGAGAAGAACGACGAGCTTCACACTATTCAAATGGAGTCAATGAAAGAAATGGAGACACTGAAAAAGGAACAAGAGGAGAAGAACAAAAGTCACTTGGAGGATCTGAGCAAGATACATGACAAGATCATGAAACTCGTTAGTTTTATTCTTAAATTGTGATACATCGTTAAACATACCTATTAAATTTCAATGCGTACTTACAGGATGAGACTCATACTGAAACTATGAAGAAACTGTTGGAGGAAAGAAATGTCGAAAGAAAGGAAGCTCAGATGGAGATCATATCTGCCAACAGGTTTCTTTTAATATCTACTATTTACGCATTGGTTGTATTTCAGACAGTTTCACGAAGCGACTTACAATATGATCAAGTCTCGATCCGAGACTACAGCTATCACTATGACCATTCTCAACAATGTCGTCGCCAAGGGAGCACTTGAGAAAGGTGCGTTGAACTTGCAAAATGTATTTTTTCCTGATTCTGAGCACCATGATTACCACAGAATTTCACAGACTCGAACTGCCTCAAAACGAAGATTGAAGCGATGAGACAAGTAGTTTCCAGAATGGAAGAAGATAGAAGAAAGCTCGTCGATTGGGTTAGGAAGCCTGTTTTAGGCGTCAATCGATGATCTATTTCAGTTGGTCGAGATCGATATGAAGAAACAGAAGAAGGGACTGAATGCCCTCATTTCACGTGGTAATCACGAGAAAACGGAGACTGCTCAGGTAAATGTGATACCGTGAATCCAATGACTCATCTATCCTATATTCAGTCATATCTCAAATCGATGGCAGTCGATTGTTCTCTTCTCGATACTCTCATCAAGGAGACTGCTCTTCTCCTTTCCAATTCCATCTTCAATCGTGAACTCATTGAGAAAGCTAAGGTATTCATACTTCATTATTTCATTCAATATGGAATATGTTTGAGGGTTCTCTCAACTTCGGTCAGGGTGTAGTAGCTGATCTCTTCGATGCCATTGCCAAGATTAGAGTTGATGTTGTTAGTTTTATTTACATGGAATGGTATCTGATAGAAGTGCATTGCAGGTTAAGAATCCTCGTTCGGTGAGCCTTGATGCCATCAAGGTGTGCATCAAGAATCTGGATCTTGCACTCAATAGTGTCCCTGAGATGGTCACTCAATCAACTAATGATTACATTCATGACGAAATGAAGAAGCTCCAGCTCAATGAGCAGGAATTCATGAACAATAATGCTCTCACCATGAATTTCGAGAATCCTGCTATTAAGGATGTCCCTGAAGAGCATTAGACTCTCAATTCATTGTTGTACATATTCCAATGTTGACTTATACTTTGCTACTCGAACTGTTAATCCACTGTTATGTTTTGTTGTTTCATGCACATTGTCAGAAGTTCCAACTGTACATACAATAAAGTTTTTGTTGGATAACACTACTGAATTATCTTTGAAACTTTCGTTTGTTCGAGTGTGGATATCGTCAAGTTGGCCACAAGAGTGTGTTGAAAGTGTCATCTAGATGCTTCCTTGGTTCGGCAGATATCTCATTGGAGATTATTTTATGCCTCCTGAGCCGCCCATTAGACCGGTGAGAACGTTCATTCCACTGTATCTCCCATCTATTTGATATTCTTAATAGCGTCCTTCGACTCTTCCCCGTAATTTCGGTATGTACGAGCACGATGGAATCCGCGTCTCCCCAACAGGTAATTGATTGAATCGTATTCACCTTATTACTAGTGGTACGAAAGATAAACGTGCCCCAGAAGTCTGACCAGCAAGGGATCACGTGAACCTCGCTGTAGACGGCCTTACCTGTGTACACCGTCAGGCGTGGTTGCCTCATGATAACTGTAAAAGCTCCTTGATTGTGGAAGCAACTTGATCTTTATTTTATTAGTAGTGCGTCCATGATTCTAGGAGTTAATTTTGTAATTTGATATCAACCATTTTTACATTCAGGTTTCGATTCTGATCAAGATGACGAGATACAGAGAATGATAGAGGAAACGAGGATCAGGTCAGTTGCATAGCGTTCGGAATATTCATTCAATTGGCTTCGCGGATATCCGTTGTTTCAGAAGTGAAAAGAAGAGAGAAGAAGACGAGAAGAGACATCAGGCAAGAATGAGAGCATTGATGATGACTGAGGACGAACCAGTAGAGGTACTCATAACAGAAAGATTATGGAGATGTACTCTATTCAGGCTGAACGTGTACTGTTAGAGAAGAGAAGCGAGATGAAGGAAAGACAGAAGGAAGAAGGTATGTATTTGTGATCTCGTCCAAATTTACATTTCTATAATAGATGCTCGAATCAAGCTGGAACAGGAGAAGAAACTGAAGGAAGCAAAGGAATTTCTCGAGAAGGAGAAGATAGAGGAAGAAAAGAGGAAAAAGGAGTTTCAGATGTGGAGAGAAGCTCAGGATGAGAGGTGGTCCATCATCTTTCTTTTTTACCCTCTGAAATCTGTTCAGATGGAAAATTCGAGATAGCGAAACGAATAAGATTTGTGAAGAAGCGAGAGAAGCAACGAATGAAGAGATGGAAAGAATTGAGAATGAAAGTATTGAGATCATTTTTCGAAATGTTTAAAAACAATTTGAGATGCGGACATACTTCGTCAATCGGAGCAAGAAGCTAATCAAATGAAGGAAGATTTCCGAAATCGATTGAGACAGGAGAAAGAGCAGAATGAACATGCATATGGAGAGTACTGTAATCGATTGAGAGCTCAGGTTTATTTTATTTTTAAGGGTTATTTGTGAATGCATTTACTCAGATGGGCTTCTTTATGAGGCTCGTGCAGCATAAGGAATGGACGAGAAAGATGGAAGAGAAGTGGGGAGATCGATTGAATGGATTAAAGTGAGTTATGATCGCAATAAAATAAATGGAAATTCCTACTCAGGGAATGGTTCATTCCGATCGCTCAGTCCTTCTCAAGTCTCAAAATTGAATTGGATTCTAAGGAAAAACTTGGAAAATTCGATCTGAAAGCTTCGGAGAGATCAAAGATTAAGGTAATGACACCACTGAAGTGCATTGAATGTGCTTCTCTGGTGAACATATTATCGCGTCCATAGGCCACTGTTGACATTCTCCTGGAAAGGTTGGAAACAATGGAAAAGGTAATGGAGAATGAGTCTGAAGATATGGAGAGAATGGCTGAAGAACATCCAGAAGCTACCTTTCTGGCTGATATCCAAGTTAGATTTTAGAAATTTTTGTTACCAAGAATCTAATGATATTTATTGTTTTAACTATTCTCTAATGGACCAATTTAAATAATATTATTATAATTCCAGGAAAGTGCATGGGAAGTCGGACAAGCTGTGTCGAAAATGATGAAGAATATCCAGATGTTCAAGGTTAACTTTGATATTGATTGTAGTAACCATTGTGTCTTTAGAAGGGAATTCACAAGAATTGTTCACATATGGACAAATGGAATCGATGCGTTTCGTCTTTCGATAATCTTAACAAGAAAGTTGATGTGATTCCTACTGTGAATGAACTGAAGGAGAAGCATGAGAGACAAATACGGGCTGAATGTGAGGAGGAGAATGAATCTGTTGAGAGATCTGTCCCTGTCTCATCCCTCATCATCACTGAATTAGATTAATTAAACTATTGTTTTGCCTTTTTTGTACATACGTTTCTTGTTGTGTTTCAATTGCTATTTTTCCAGAAGAAGATTCACCTTTCCTTAAATTTTTCTGTGAATTATCTCATTGTAATGTTCGTTCAAAATAAATTATCTAATTTTTCATCTATCAGGAATAGTCTTTGTTTAAAGTCGTTCTAGCGAATATTGGTGTCCAATGGTCCATTATCGCATTGCACTACATAACCGCAATGTAAACCAATTTAAAAATAAATATTTTAAAATGATAATAGAAAGAAAGATCAGTTTGCAACTGGTTTTGTCAAACTTTTTTTACCGTACTCTGTCAACATTCAATTGTGCAATCTTACGAGCCCGATTCTTCTTTCGCTTTGTATTACCACCTAATATTTTCTGATTCGTTATCTTCCATTCCATAACAGCTCCATCTCAGTTCACGAATGAGCCGTCATCGTTTAAAGGGAACTCGTGATGCACTGGATAAGTTACTAGACGATTCAACGAGCTCTCGAGGTTTGTTGGTTCACTGTAGCTTGTTTCATTTACCCATTATGGGTTTTTCAGATGGAAAGTCGTCTAAGCTTCTCCCATTTCATCCCAAGAATGCTTCAAAACCGGAAGATGAAGAGGATTTAGAGGTAATTTACCTTCATTAATACCATTTACCTCTTTTTTCTCAGCCGTTTTCATCTGAATTCGCTCGTCTGTATGGATTATTGCTGGCCGCAGCTCATTCAATCCATCAGAAGCACGAGGTTGCACTCCTACTGCGAATGCTCACCAACACGATTACGGTAGTCGGTGAGTTATTGACAGATCAAAGACGCGTCAAAGAATTGTTGAAGGGAATCATGGGCCATCTGTATTATTCCAGGAGCTGGTAAACGCATTCGTTACCGTGTGCTCATGGCCCTCAATATGTTCAAGAGTAGCGGATCAACTCCGAAGGATGCAGAGGTTGGTCATTTAATCTGTTAAAAGTGTCGATACAGTTAATCTCAATCAGACCATTCTTAGATTGAATCGGCAAAGGCGGGGATATTCGAGAACGCGGATCTGTTCGAGAAGGGAACTCTTGAACTGATACTCGAATGTTAGTTTCCTTTCTGTCTATGATCACCTCTCTGGGTTCATTGTTCTGCTTACTATCTTGCGTTATGTCATTAATGGATTATCGGTTTTCAGTAATTTCTCGTCTCCGTACAATCGTCGGGATGAAGTCCCTTCACGAGAGTGCAGCTCTCTGCTGGTCACGAGTCTGCGGTAGACCAGAGATTGTTCCCGATCCACCCCTTGTACCCATCAGGAAGAATGGAGGTAAAGATCAATCATTGGGGGGAAGGAGGATCAATTATTGTTGCAGAAGCAGCTCCATTCCGTACGGAGGAACTTCTCCTCTCTCCGATGGCACGAGATACGATGAATGTGATCGAGAGAATACTCAAGGAAGGGATAAGTGTGAGTACGGTCGAGATGGAGACTCACGATACAAGGTGAGTACTTTTTTCTATTCGATGAACCTGATACGGCCTCGACTCCTTTGTTTATTCGTGTATCTCAGTTTGGACTACATTCCGAGTGAACTTATATGGAGAAATGCCGAAGTCGAGACGAAGAGTGACGAGAGAGTTATTGAGGTGAGCAAGAAATCGATGATTGAGTATCAGAGTAATCTCTAATTCTCCAGGAAGACTCAGACGATTCTCCTGATGATGATCTAGCCACGTCCTCTGGAGGTATCTCAGGTACGATTTTGAAATCAAATATACTAACAGGATTCGTTTCTTGTAGTGCTCACAGAATATTTTATCATGATGACTGACTGAACGAATGAATTGAAACGCTAATTGCGCAGGTCTCTCCGTGGTTGAATTGGCTCAATCGATAGAGATGATGATTCCCGATTCTGAGATGATTCTGAAGACATTATTCGAATTGATAGTAGGAGAGAGAACTGATGATGATATACAGGGAGAGGTAATCAATTGGAATCAATCACAGAATCTCATTCACTCATTTCAGTTAATCGATCTGCTCGGATTCGAACTCTTCGAAACAGTAGGGAAGATTCTCGAGAATCGATCGAGTTTACGGGTGAGAATACGGTAGAGAGGGAAAGAGATTACGGTATGTGTTGCAGGAGCAGTTGTATGAAGCGAAGAAGCAGAATGTAGCCAAGATTTCCAGTTTAGCGCCCAATAGAGTAAGCCATTCAACTATTGTTACCATGTGTTTTGTAAAGATGTACAAGTGTCATGAAGTCTGTGTGTTTATGAAAAAATACCTACTTTTCCAGTTGGTCCGTCTGAATCCGAATGGAGGAGGAGGAGGATACTGTCAGCAAGTTGTAGTCCAGACGAGAGGAGAAGCTGAAATGAGAAAGGTCAGTTTGAGATGGAAGTGGAAAAGTTACGGTAAGGATTCCGTTCAGGAAATGCGCCGCGAACAGAAGAAAATGAACAGAGAGATGAATCGAATCACTCACGCATTTGGAGAAGAGCAGAAATTGGAGATCGAATTGGCACAGAGGGAAATATTCAGAAAGAGGTTAGCTGAATGGAGAAGGATGTAGAGTAGATCATATACTAGTGGATAGATAGGTGTTCATTGAAAATTTCTAGTTAATTATCAAGCTAGGGAAGTATCGTTTCTGTTGATGCACTGGCTTAGGATCAGTCCCCATCTTTATCTGGGAATCTTACAGACAACTGGAGATGGAAGCTCTTAAATGGGAGCCATCTCTTCGTGCAGCTGCCACTCAGAAGGAAGTCTATCCATTCGTATTCGATGGAGCAGTCCATGCTGCTGAGACTGTAGTCGCCATCAATGGATTGAAGGTACGGTAGATCAGAGAGTACGGTACCTTCAATCGATCATCTACAGTACGCCCTGCCTGAAGGATCGGAGCGAATCGATAAGAAAGCCTATGAAGTTGTCAAGGTTAGTGTGACAGTAGTTTGAATTGGGTTAAGGAGTACGGTATCCTCAGGTTCCTCCTGTCAAGAGAGATTCCGTGCAGGATGTGAAACATGTCTACATCAAGGATCTCGATGAGGTATACTTTAGTGAATATGATACTGTAATAGGACGATTGATTATCGATTACTTCTCAGATTGGCCAGCTTGGATTCAAGGGATTCGAGAAGCTGAATACGATTCAGTCGATCGTATTCGAACAAGCATACAGAACGAGGGAGAATCTACTCATTTGTGCACCCACTGGAGCTGGTGAGAATGATTTTTATTGAAGAAACGAGAAATAACCTTTTTAAGCTGTGAAGCTGTAGGACAGTGAAACATGAAACACTATGCTTTAATATTTGTAGGTAAGACGAACATTGCTATGCTGTCCATTTTGAATACTGTACATGAGCATCGAACACGAGATGGAACCATTATGAAGGATGATTTCAAGGTTTGTTTTTCAGTATGTTGCACTTCAGTTGCATCTGAAAATAGAGACAATATTCATCATATCGTATTCCGCTTGTTTCCAGATTATCTACATCGCTCCCATGAAGGCACTCGCTACTGAGATGACTGACAGTTTTGGTTAGTCTTTATGATTATTTAACTGATTAGTGTTTTTTCCTGAATTGTTAACTTTATGAACCTACCTGGTAAACTGATGTTTCGTTCAGGAAAGCGTCTCGCTCCTCTCGGTCTCAAAGTGAAGGAATTGACGGGAGACACGACATTGAGTAAGAAGGAAATCGATGAGACACAGGTTTGATTTTTCATTCACATTTCTAGAAACGTTTTATGATTTTAGTTTGCTTATGTAGTAAACTGGCATGTTTTCAGATGCTTATTCTAACTCCCGAGAAGTGGGACGTCGTTACGAGAAAGACGGGAGATAATGCACTCGCTTCACTCGTTAGACTACTCATTATCGATGAGGTACCGTATTCTGTTAATGGAGTCGATTGAGGTTACGGTAGCAATCAATCGATATTCTCATTCAGGTCCATCTGCTGCACGACGACAGAGGACCCGTAATTGAGACGATCGTGGCGAGAACCCTGAGACAGGTACGGTAGGAGAGATCATTATCGATCTGAAAGAGGGGAATTACGGTAGTATCCCAATGTATTGGTATTGTATCGCAATGGTAGTATCCCAATGTCAACGTATTGATATCTCAGGTTGAAATGAGTCAAACGGGAATCCGTATCGTTGGTCTATCTGCCACTCTTCCCAATTACGTGGATGTAGCCAGATTCCTCAGGGTCAATCCTTACAAGTAAGTGGTGTTCAATTAGTGATATTGGAGTGTTCAGAGGAGAATTGGCTGAATGCATTAATTCCAGGGGTCTCTTCTTCTTCGATGGTCGATTCCGTCCCGTGCCACTCTCGCAGAAGTGACATTTACTTTTTTTTCTGTAACTTCCAATTCATGTTTCGCAAGATATAGCAATACGCGAACAGATTATTTCAATAGTTTTCATTGTCATTTTTTCCAGGTTCATCGGTGTGCGTAAACCGACTGGAAATCATCGTGAGAACATGCAGATTATGGATGACGTCGCGTACGATGAAGCACTCGATTTCGTGAAGAGAGGACATCAAGTGAGGATTGGGCTTTTGAAATGGGTCATTTATTTTATCTATTAGAGGTGCAAAGAAAATTGAAGAAATCCGGCTTCTTCTGGTATACGATGAGTGCATGAAACCTAACAATAAAATGCACTTGTAGGTGCTCGTGTTCGTCCACGCTCGCAACGCGACTGCCAATCTCGCAGAATACTTCCGGATGAAAGCAGCGAAGCAGGTACGGTAGTAGTGTCTCATATTGATTAGTTCGCCGACTGAAGGGTAAAGAACGATAAAGAATCGTTAAATGTAAGAACTGATGAGATGAATATACAGGGTGACTCGACAGTGTTCGTTCCTGTAGCAGCCACAGCCACTGCCTCATATCAGACATCGAAGAAGAATGTGAGATATTAGCCATCTTTATTATAAAGACATTGTGTGGAAGTAGCCTAGAAATAAGCACTGTGATATGACAAATAATCGTTCTGTTCAGTGCATGTCCTCCCGCAACGGTCAACTGAACACCTTCTTCCAATCGGGATTCGGAATCCATCACGCGGGATTGCAGAGATCAGATAGGATATTGATGGAGAAAGTTTTTGCTGCGGGACATATCTCGGTGAGAAAATGGAGGGAAAGTGGGATAGAGATGTTCGATTATCTCACAGGTTCTCTTCTGTACGGCGACCCTCGCTTGGGGAGTTAATCTGCCAGCTCATGCTGTTATTATTCGAGTGAGTTGAGCATGAATCGGAGAACAGTTAAGAAGTAGTCATGATGTATTGATGGATTGAATTAAAAAATGATCGTCCAATTTTACTATTCTCTCAGGGTACGGAGGTCTTCGATTCAGAGAAGGGCGCATTCGCTGATATCGGAGTGTTGGATGTACAACAGATCTTCGGACGAGCGGGTAGACCACAGTTTGAGAATGAGGTGAGAATTTCGTTTTATCCATGTTTCAGAGCGAACGAAAACAAGGAAGATTTAGGTTGCATGAGATGTTCAACATTAGCTGATTTCTTAATTTTACATTGATACTTCAGAAGGTTTTGATGAAAATTACAATATCGTGTAGGGTCACGGTATCATCATCACGTGGATCAAATCGATCGATAAGTATCTCGGAATGCTCGTGCGACAGGCTCCCATCGAATCACAGTTCTTCAAAAAAATTCACGATAATCTGAATGCTGAGATCACACTTGGTAAGGGATTACGGTAGTCTGAATAATCGATAATGGTTCCAGGTACGGTATCGAATATCGACGAAGCAGTGGAATGGCTATCGTACTCGTATTTCACAATTCGCGCCAAGATCAATCCGACAGCGTACGGTATGCCCCATGGAATAACGAAGACGGTAAGGAAGAATTACGGTAGATGAGAGTATTGATTGACTTCTCTTCAGGACCCACAACTACGCAATCGATTGACGAAGATGTTGACTGAAGTAGCAGAGCAATTGGACAAGAACCATATGATTCGATATGATAGTCTGTGAGTAATAATGGGTGCATCGCTAGGTGATTTGCACTCGACCTTGCATAAATTCATCCGAATAATTTGTGTTTCCAGAAACCACTTCCTCTCATCGACGGATCTCGGTCGAATCGCGTCCAATTTTTATATAAAATACGAGACGATCGAAATGCTCAACGAGAAGGTACTTCGTCAATATTTTTGAAAAAATTGAGAATGTTTCTTGATCGAATTATGCATTTCTTTCGAGTAACAAACAACCGTTGAAACTGAAATCCTCCAGGGTCTTCCCGTGGAATTCGTTGAATTCCTGCCCGATGACAGGGCGATTGGATTGATTGCACAGGCGACGGAGTTCTCTCAGCTAAAGGTACCATTCCGTTTCGGTGTAATCTCCAGTATTGCTTGTATTCTTTCTGTTATTTATTCTTTCTATAAACTATAATTAAACTTTCAGATCCGTGAGGAGGAGATTCCCGATCTGGAGACACTGACTGCATTCGGTTGTGTGCTTCCGATCAGAGGAGGAGGATTGGCAAGTGTGCCCGGCAAAGTGAACTGCCTAATTCAGGTGAGAGTTGGTGGATTAGAGTTTCTTGGATCTTACATCATTTCGGTAGTCATGGATGTCAAATTTTTAGCTTTTCTTCAATTTAAAGTGAAAAAAGATAAATGGGATAATCTTTACAGTCGTTCATTTCTCGATCCTCGATTCCTTCATTCTCTCTGATGAGTGAGACACTCTATGTGCAACAGAATGCAAGTGAGTAGAGATTGATTGGATTATGTTTGATAATGGCTCTTCATCGTCACAGGTCGAATCTCTCGTGCTTTCTTCGAGATTGCCCTGAAGAAGGGATGGGCTGACGCTACCGTATCCCTCCTGACCATATCCAAATCGATCGAGAAGAGAATGTGGCCGAATCAATCGCCACTCAGGTCAGACTCTTTCCCATATTCAATGTCTATCATGTTGTGCGGGAAATTAAAAGGAAGAATGCGTGACATACAATAGTTCATTACAAAAATTGAAACAATAAAATGCAGACAACTCGTGCCCGATTTCATCCAGATGGGAGAAGTGGAGAAGATTGAAGCACGAAGGATGAAAGAGGGAGAGATCTATGATTTGGCTCCCAAAGAACTGAACAACATGTTCAGAGTCAATGGAGAAAGGGTGAGTGAATCAGCAATGAAGTGATTTTGTGATGCAGTGGCTGTACATGAGTTTAACGTTAACTGTGATATCCAATGAGTTGGTATTCTCGAGCAGTCAATTAATATGTTCCGTTCAGGCGTACGAATGTCTTCGTATGCTCCCTCGTGTACACGTCGACGCCACCTTTAAACCAATTACTGCGTGAGTAGTGGAATACGGTAGAATCAGAGAGGATTACGGTAGTTTTGCCAAATAAAGGTAAAGGTAAAGGTGTATCCACGTCAAGCGATTTTACAGTCATAAGACAACGCTAGGTGGGACCCACTGGTAAGGCCAGCTGTTAGACGGACTACATACCCGGCAGTCCAATGCTTTCTCGGGTAGCCTTACCTTTCGCAACCGAGGTTGCTGCCAATTTGCCGACCCCGGAGGGATAGCAAGGCTTGGTTGCTATCCCTCCGGGGTCCAAATATACGGGGAGTAATCATTGACGATTGCAGGACGATTGTGCAAGTGGAGGCAACCCTCACACCGATCTTCAACTGGAATACGAGGATGCTGGGAAAGGCTGGAGCACAGGTGAGGAGTACAGAAGGGCTATCTAGATGTTCGGGGTCAATAATCCACCATGTTGTCATACCACGGATACGTGGAGAATGGGAAAGAGAGAGAGGTGCGACAGAATAATTGCAGGCATTCTGGGTGATTCTTGCAAACAACGACGAGAATTTGATTATTCATCAGGAGAGAATCGCCATCAACAAGAAGAAGGTGCGATTTCGTTACTCTGCCTGTATACTATCATAGCCTAATAGCGTTAGAGCTTTCGACTCCCAACTGAAGCATAAAATCTGCAGGTAGATCAACAGGAGCCTCAACGCGTCATCTTCACCATTCCCATCAGACAAAATCAGTTGTCCAAGACATTCAAGGTATGCATTCTTCACAACCAGATCGATTAATTTTCCATGATTGATTGCCGACTCATTTCCAGTTGCGAGTGGCCTCTGATTTCTACATAGTGGAAGATACATTAATCGCCCTCGATCTGCACAATTGCACACTACCGGAGGCGGGCAAGGCACATACTGG
The DNA here is from genome assembly GCA_911812115.1 of Pristionchus exspectatus. Classification (NCBI taxonomy): domain Eukaryota; kingdom Metazoa; phylum Nematoda; class Chromadorea; order Rhabditida; family Neodiplogasteridae; genus Pristionchus; species Pristionchus exspectatus. Next base: position 11,058,112 of record OU461584.1, on the reverse strand, counting down.
TGAGCAGAGGGAAATTATCGATCAAGTTTTGTGATTACGAATGTAGTAGAGGTCGAACAACTCATCATTTCCTCATCTGTAGATCTTCTTCCACTCGATCCTCTTCCCATCAAAGCCCTCGGCAATCGAGAATTCGAGAGCATCTACTCATTCAAGGCATTCAATCCCATTCAGACACAGGTGAGCAAAATTCTTTCTCGTTTCAGAATCAGATGGATTCGCTTGAAATGATGTTGTCACAGGCATTCCATGCTCTCTTCCACACTGACGAAAGTGTTCTCCTTGGTGCACCCACTGGATCGGGAAAGACTTGTATCGCAGAGCTGGCCATATTCAGACTACTCAGAGCACATCCCGGCAAGAAAGTGAGTATAGTGTCTATGTGTATCTAGTTGTTCGAAAACATGTAAACGGGCTTGTCAATGTAATTGACTTAATGCTGAAACGTGAAAGTGACGGGTCTGCCCACTCATTCTTTTTTTTCAGTGTGTGTACATCGCTCCACTGAAGGCACTCGTGAGGGAGAGAGTAGCCGATTGGCAGGAGAAATTCGAGAAGAGAATGGGATACAAGTGAGTCGACGATTAAATTTTTAAATGCAAGCATTTATAGTTGGACAGCAATTTAACTGCTAATCGGCGTTGAGAAACTGCTAGCTCTTTCATGTGAAACGTGTAATCCAGATCTCACTGGAATAAAATTGCTAACAATTAGTAGGCATTGCATTTCAGAGTGCTCGAGTTGTCGGGTGACGTCACTCCCGATGTCGCCACTCTCAACGCATCGCCCATTCTGATTGCAACTCCCGAGAAGTGGGATGGAGTTACCAGGTACAAATTATTATTGTTTTGTTTCATGCGGACGTTCAGTGAATCAAAATTTCTCGTTTTGCGAGATCTTGATAGGCTGACGTAACATGAAAGCGCTTGGTCCAAAAAAGATATTTTCTAAATTTTGAGATCGTGGGCGACTCGTGAATACGTTCGCAATGTCGGTCTAGTGATCATCGATGAGATTCATCTACTTGGAGTTGAGAGAGGAAATGTATTGGAAGCTATCGTCACGAGGTACGGTACTTCTTTCATCTGGGTCGTCTTCCTTGCTGATGTGTTATTGTACCTAGAACGGAGGTGATTCTCTTGCAGATTGAAACTAATAACTCGTCGTTCGTGTCTCCGTTCCGAGCCCGCTCGTCTAATCGGTCTCTCCACTGCACTCGCCAATGCAGGAGATGTTGGAGCATGGCTGGGAATTAAGGATGTATGTTGTCCTTTTTTTCGTTACATGCCTTATGACGACTGGTTACTGAAAGTCACAAGTTTTGTTGTACTCATAGAACAGTAGAAGTAAGAAACGTACGGGGCGAGAATGGTGAAATTAAAATTTGTCTCTGTAGATCTATTGAATCACAATCATTTGGCTAAACTCATAGTGACTATGAAACCCAACGGTCGATAGTGGCTTTCCTCCCTTCATATTTCCCCTCATCAGGCATATCTCTTCAACTTCCGTCCCGCTGTCCGTCCTGTGCCTGTGAACGTGCACATCTCTGGTTTCCCCGGACAGCATTACTGTCCGAGGATGGCACTCATGAATAAACCTGCGTTCAAGGGTGAGCAAATCATTAGGCTATGGTTGAGTGAGAGCCTGAGAATGGTAGAATATTACTGACATTGAGGTAATGTTTTCTCATTACAGCGATTCTCACGTATTCTCCCTCCAAACCGGTGATTGTCTTCGTTGCCTCGAGGAGACAGACCAGGTGAGGGAAAGAGGGGATTGAGATAGAAATGGATATAATCGAAATAAGTTACTTGCAATCAGCCCTTATGATATGTGTGAAACGCAAATATGCAACATTCATCGAATAATCCATGCACAATCTTTACATATGACTGCGCTGGAACAGAAATGGCGCTGCATTGAATGTGAAAATACCGAGTTCTAATTTCCCGGATTGCAGACTGACTGCGATGGCGTTCATCTCTCATCTCGTCTCTCAGGACGACCCCCGACAATGGCTCAAATGCAGTCCTACTGAGGTAATTGATCTTTGATCTTTGATCTCTAAATTCTATTTGTATATGATTTGACGGATGTTGGTCACTGCATATCGGTTAAAAATGTTCAGGAAAAATAGTTGATCTCTGATCTCTTCAGTTGGAAGAGCACGTTCGTTCGATTCGGGATGAGAATCTGAAGTTGACGTTGCCGTTCGGAATTGGAATGCATCACGCAGGATTGATGCCCGCTGAGAGAGCACTCGTTGAGCATGTGAGTACCGTGTCCTTTATTTGGTTTACTACCTACTTGTTTCATGTTTCGGGCATCTTATATACTTTGAAACTCCGTGTGCTATGTCGTAATGTAGTGTTTTGGTCTTGTAATGTACTGGAACGCATTTGTTTTCAGCTATTCGTGGAGCGTAAGATCCAAGTGTTGATTGCGACGGCGACTCTTGCATGGGGAATCAATATGCCCGCCCATTTGGTGAGTGGAAGAACCTACTTGCTTTATGTTTCGTTCATGTATCAAAGGATATATAAATAAGCCAGTATTCGTTTAGGTAGTGGTGAAGGGAACGGAATACTTCGATGGAAAGACGGGCAAATACGTCGACTTCCCCGTTACTGGTATGTGTATTCACTGATTCTATTTCACAAAGTGATTGTCCCACTCCCTCCTTTAATCTTTTCTTCTTTCAGATGTCCTACAGATGATGGGTCGTGCTGGTCGACCTCAATACGATGACTCGGCAGTTGCAGTTATCTACGTTCAGGACTCGAAGAAGGTTGGGGAATTGATCTTTGATCGTTGATCCTAATTTAGATAATTCTAGAACTTCTACAAGCGCTTCCTCTACGAGCCCTTCCCTGTGGAATCGAGGTGAATATTTTATTAACGCAATTTGTTTCTATCGAGATGTTTCGTCAAAAAAAAGCTTGAAGTATTTGTGTCACACTAATATCTGAAAAATCAGGAAAACGCAGTTGTTCAATTGATCTCCTTAGCTTCAACTAATAAAATGTTTGTTCATGACTTGATCATTTCAGTCTGCTTCCCCAACTGGCGAACCATGTGAATGCAGAGATCAATGCAGGAACGATTACTAGTAGACAACAGGTGAGACACTTACAGATTGGAAAGAGAAAGGAGAGAAGGGGGAGGGTCGTGAGATAATCATTTCTATGATAATCATGTGATAATTAAGTGATTGTAAACTTACTCATTCTTAGATGATGGAATATCTGGCGGGCACTTACCTGTACAGAAGACTCTTCGTCAATCCCAAGTAAGTTAAATACTTATTCTCTACCTGAATAGTAGTCTAATCGTCAGCCAATTCCGGTCTATCAATAGGGATTTCTCTAGCTTCCGCATTTCAGTTTCTACATTTCAGTTTCTACGGTCTGGATGATCTCTCGGAGGAATCATTGTCTGCCTTCCTCACTGAACTTATCGACAAGTCAATGAGTGAATTAGTGGACTCCAATTGCATCGAGATCAGTGAGGTGAATGAATACTGTGGAAGGAAGGGAACAATCTTACCATTCTGATCATTCATTGTGTCCTTAACTCTCTTATTTATCTATCTCTATACCATTCGTTCTCTTCAGGAAGAGGGGACAGTCCGTTCGACTCCATTCGGTCGTCTTGCCTCTGTCTATTATCTCGAGCACATGAGTATCAGATTCCTCACTTCGACGATGAGGACGAAGATGAGTGTGGAACAAGTACTCAATACACTCACAGTGCGTCCATTTACCTATTAATTAAATAATGTTTTAGTTGATAAGAAATTGAAAATTAAGAATGGTAGTGAGCGAGATCTGCAATAATCGGTGATTGCATTAGCTCCTCTATTTTGGGTATCAGTGAAACTCAAGTTTGCATGGTTCAAAATAAACAATTTGCAGGACATTCCCCAGTACGCTGAGATTCCAGTGAGACACAATGAGGATGAGATCAATGCGTATGTTTATTTTTTTATCGTTTTGTGTTGGAAAGCTTCATACGGCGAGAAAGGCTAAAATTGTTTGACAAAGTTGTCAGGGACAATTCATTACTCGTGAAACACCGATTTGTAAAATGGATGATCTTTCAGTAAGATGGCTCGATCGTGTCGAATGAGATTGACGGGAAGAGACATGGGATGTCCCCATACGAAGACCAACATCCTATTCCAGGTTAGAGGAAAATCTATATTTTAATATCCTAAATTGTCATTCTCAGACGCACTTCTCTCGTACATCCCTCCAGACGGACTATCGAACGGATCAGAGATCTGTGATCGAGTGCTGTGTCAGGATACTACAGGTAAGGAAAGCCAGGGCCATGTGCTACCTCTACAATACCAAAACTTTCCGATTTTGTGCCGTGCATGAAACACTAAATGACTGGGTGGTAAAATTAAGAATAAATATAATAATACTCAGGCAATGCGCGAGGTGGCGTCTCTGAATGGATGGATGAGCACTGCTCTCACGATGGGAACACTACAACAAATGTGCCATTCTGGAAGGTGAACTATTTCAACCCCTGTGAATTGGGGTTTCAAGAACAGATTACTTCTCGTGATAGGCAGTGGAAGTGATTTATCCAACACATTCAATTCGGAAAAATGTGGTCATAACTCATCTGTCTGTAAACAGTTCCCATGGCAAGAGATGAGTGGTGTAGATTACTATCGTCCCTCTCAAGAGGACACAACGATCAACCACTCTCTCTTTAGGAGGTAACAGTATGGGATTGGGCCAGAGAAAGGGAGAGGGAGAGTGGACACCCAATTGCGCAACTGATTATGCACTGTTTCCCTTGCCACTGGATTCGAGTTGGTGCTCATTACGTGACCGGATTTCCGTTGGATGAAGTAATGTAGCACCTTGAGAGAGTAGGAGAGATTAGGAGACTGTTAGTGACAGATTGAAGACTAATCTGGGAAATGGAAGGAATGGGGGCATAATTAGATGATGATTATTCGAATGTTCATTCAGATGGTGGGACGATCATCCTCTTCTCTCTCTTCCTCATCTTACGGAGGATGATGCAATTGCTATCGAGTTAGTCATTTAATCGTATTAGTTATGTTTACAGCACCTTTCCGACAAGTTATCGTACATGGAGTTTCAAAGCTTCAAGCGAAATGTAAAGGATAATAATTCTGGAATTTTGAATGACTGTCCATCGCATAGTATATCTTTTCCAGTGCACGTGCAACGGTGCCCAGTCTGCAGTCACAATTTGGAGTGGAGAGTGCGACTGGAACGAATGAGGTATACGGTAGGGACGGATAGTGAGGTGATTATTTGAGGAAGACAGAACTACAGCGTATTGTATGAAACATCTATGGGATGTTCCGCTTGTGAAACACTGAGAGGCCGGGTTAACAATTTTCCCCATTCTCAGGTAGTGAAGCGAGGGAAGAAGTTGATGATGGAAAGAACGACGTTGAGTGATAAAGACGCTGAAGAGGTGAGAGGGAAGGAATTAATGATTTTAACTAGGAGGATTGGGGATGAATGATTCTGTTGAGTAGAGGATGTATGCAATAGAGTCGTTGATAGCTTTCTCAATAGCTCTAACTATAATAATTAGACGTTTGGTTGTTTGATTCCATCATCTGTCACTACCTCTTCCCTCTCCTTCAATATCCCATCCCCTGTAGGCCCTCTCTGCTCTCGCACGCTGGCCGATTCTTCGTCTTTTATCGTATTCAATGGACGATGGACCATCGATTGGAATGGATGAGAGAGGAGAGAGGAAACCGATTGAGATGGACAAGGGACGAATGTGCACACTCAGATTGAGATTGGAGAATAGAGGACCTGGAAAGGTGAGCGGAAGATTTTATTTGATTTTGCGCATAGAAATCACTACATACTGATCGTGTGTCGCTTTCGGGACTTTAGGATTGGTCATGGAACATAGAATGTGCTAGTCCCTTTTGGCTATCCAGATCGCTTTCCGTTTATTTCTTCTGCTGTTACTTTTCCCCTTTCGCGATTGTCTAAACTAGTGCTTTGATTAGGTCGATCTCTGTTAGACAGTGCAAAAAGAGAGGACGAGCCCGGAAATATAAACTGATTCCGATGGATAGAAGAGGGAGGGGAGGGAAGAGACAGTCCTTTGACACTACCGCTCCCTCGACAGTCTCTTCCTATCAAGATAGATGAGCCACCGACCTCCGATTGAGTGTAATGCAAGAGAGGAGAGAGAGAAGGGGAATCACTCGATACAGACTGTCTGGGAAGGGAGAGAGGGGCAGTCCTATGGAGGAGAGAGAGGGGGGGAGACCCCTCTGATCTATCCCGATCATCTCTCACCCCCCAACAGATTGACTGTCGGGAGAGAGAGAAGGAAACGGAAGACGAAAGGGAATTTCGCACCCTCGGATCATCCCTTTCCCTCTTCCTCCCTCTGACTGTGATATGACTGAGTGAGTTACAGATGGAGGGAGATAGAGAGAGAGATACCGATGGACTGATTAGAATGACGGGTAAAGGGAGAGGAAGAAGGGGAGGGAGTGACGCAAGGGAAGAGATTACGGGCAGTACTGGATAATCACACAAAGTGTATCAAAGCGGCAGCGATAGCTAGAGATACATTACGCAATGATAGAGATGACTTGAGCTAAATGGGATGATCAAGCAATCAAAAGAGAGAAGAGAGAGAAGAAGAGTACGGTAGAGATGGACCAGAGAGGGGAGTGATAGGGTATCAATTGATAAGAGAAGGACTCATTGCAGTATCAATCGGAGGCCATTCTTCCTCATTGGCCAAAGGATAAATCAGCGTCATGGTTGATATCATTGGGAATGAGAGATGAGGATCTCCTTCTATCTTCCACTCCTCTCGCTCCTGTGATGGGAAAGGGAAGAGCAACTGTGAGATTCAGAGCACCCGAGAAGAGGTCAGACACTTTTGGATTAATTAGGGAAATTTAAGGCTCAAGAAGGAATGGTCAGAGAAAAGACTAGAGTTTGCACATTGGATGAGGTCGATAATTGAACAATCCATAAATGATGCAAGCTTCCGGTCTCATCCTGACACGTTCCTTCCTTCCTTCCTTCTCGTGTGAACAACCAATAATGAGTGATTATTCCAGTGGTCGAATTGATCTCACTCTGGTGATCCAATCAGATTGCTACCTCGGAATCGACCAGGAATACACTATCCCCGTCCTAGTACGGTAGATTATCGATTGAATGAGCATGAATATCGATTGATTGATAGGGATTACGATGGCATGTGTAGTGTACGGTGGTTGTTAACCCAGAGGATAAATGTTATGTAGGCAGAGCAATATCAGATTAGGTTATGTATTCTATGTTTGTTGTTTCTAATAATTTATCTCTTTTTTGCCGGTTTTACTTCTCCATTGTGTTAAGTTGATCACTGTTTCACAGTAATGCAATTCGGGTTTGTCATTCTTTTCGTGTTCCTAGACAGATAAATCCTAGACAGATAAATTTGATCATAAATCTGTAAGTGTTGGCCATCACACATCTTACACACTGTTTTACTGTCTGTGAGGGGGAAGATTGATGGACACGTTGATATCACATCGTAAATTGGTAGCCACTCCTCAGTACTCTTGGTGACAGTTCTTCTTCTCCTCTCTCTCAGTTCTTCTCCCCTATGGCTCTCTCCCGATCACTCTCCTCCTCTCCTCCTCTCCTCCAGTCTCCGCCCCTATCGTATCTCCCTCCTCCCTTCCTTCTCTCCTTGTCACTCACTCAGTCCTTCTCATTCCTATCTAATCGTTCCTTCTTTACGAACACTCCGCTATCTCCTAATCCCTCATTTCACACCTCACAAATCCCTCGACCCGCCCACATCGGATTCATCCTACCCATCAGGTGTATATAACCCGCCCCTTCTCTCCTTGGATCTTCCATTCATCGACAATGAAATCTCCATCGATGGTTCCTCTCTCTCCTCCCTCCACTTCATTCTTCGACCCTTATGCAACCTATCAGAAGGCAACGGAAGACATGATGAAGGACGATCATCGAAAACCTATTCGTAAGTTGATCAACCTCATATCCCCCCTTTCTTTCCCTATGGTCATCTATCCTTCCGGTCGGTCTCCCATCATAGATGAGAGATTGAGAGAAGGGATTCCCCTCTGGTCTTCTCACTTCGATCCTCTCATCACGATTACTCAATCTCTCTTCTTCTTTTACAGCTGAAACCGTCAATCTCGACCTCTTCTCCGCACAACTCTCAGGGGATAAAGAATTGACCAAGGAATGCCACAGGTTGGTACTTTGATCTTTGATCTTATCATTTCGTATCTGATCTTTGATCTCTCTTCAGTCTCCTCCGTCTTCCCTCCACTATCATTGCCCTCGGGGACATTGAATACGAAAGGATCGGATTGTTGTATGAGATCGACTTCATTATGGTAGGTATTCGAATGATTTCGAAATATGATTCATACGAGTAGTTTACATCGTTCACCACGCTTTTCTCAGTGAATAAAGAGTAAATAATTCAGCATCGTCGTCAAGTGCGAATCATTCTTCAAGCGATGGTTTATGCATCGATGAAGGGAAATTCACTCGGACAATTCGCTCATCTCACTGGATTCAACTTCGTTAGTGAGTGGCCCTTCCCTCGTTTATGATATGCCAATAATAATAGTAATTAAACACTGTCAGAATGTTTATGAGCACTTACTACAAGGGTCGTGAATATGTATTGTTTAGTAGTAGTATGCTATTAGTGCTAAGAAATGTCAGTGAATGATGGAAATAACTCTTTTCCTTGCAGACTTCGTTGATTCGTGCCAGTCCCTCAATCCCTTCGCCATGCGTGCCCTTGACAGTAAGTATTGCGTCATTCATAACCAATTGAGCTTTCTCCTTTGCATAACCCGACTCCAATTACTGATCATATCTTTCAGATACGACTCTCATCCGTCTCCTTCGATGGGCATACTCTACTGATTCCCTTCTGGTCATTGCTGAAGTGGAGAAATTCCTTCTTCATGAATCGGGTTCCGATCTCTTCAATGAGTATCAACTACTACATCTCGCCCATCGTTTCAATATGCCCAAATTGAGGGTGTGTTATCCTTTTTATGAACTCATCATAATTTTGGTTTACGTCAGACTTATAAAGTATTGTGAACAAAGAAGTATTATGCAACAGTTTGTCTCATTCAGATGCGATGTCTCTCTACTCTCCGATCACTGGAAGACATGGAAGATTTCAAAGGAGATGACAACTATGATGCTCAATTATCGAGTAAGATTATCTAATCAAAATGTGTTTCTTCTTCTCCTTCAAATATTTTTTGTTATCTCCATTCTTGAATCTGCAAAAATATAATTTCTTCCAGTAATGGATCATTCCCTACTCTCGATGCGAACTGAATACCTCCAACATCTCGAATCAATCAAACTCGCGCCCGATGCCAATTTCTTCCTATGGGATTTCCATTCTGGGTGCACTTTTGAAGAGAGCATCAACGAAAGGTCAGTTGAGGGGAGGAGAAAGGAGAGGTGGGTGAGAGAGAGAGAGAGAGCGTCGTGATTCTAACCACTTTGATGAACTGCAGAAAGATGAGAAATATCTGAGGAGAAAAGGGAAGGTTCTCAATGATCACTTTGGTCAGAATACAATGTAACAACAATTGCAGGTACATTCCGAGTGAACAGAAGATTGACGAAGAAATGGAAGTAGAAGAAGAATGCGGGTTCGGTGGAGAAATCGTCGGACTATTCTAATTAAGCATACTCTTTTTCTTCATTTGCCTCTCATTCCAATCTAGTCTACATTCCCAGACTGTGATTTTTGACTTCTTACTGTATCTCACCGATAAGTGCAATTTCTCCCTTTTCAAAACGGGTTCCTTATTTATAATTATTTATTTCATTGAAACATTCACAAAAAACGAGTAGCATCATTTCTATGTACCCTTTTCTGCATTGTATCAATGCGAATTTAATGATAAATGTTTGTTCTTTTCAAAAAAATTTTGAGTTTTGCGGACCACACGCAGAATGAATTCTCTCCCGTCGTTCCATTTTCGTTTTTTTTGATTTCTCTCTCGATAGCTACCTCTCGCAACACGAACAAAGGGTCGTTGAGAATCAACGGAGTGAATTGAAAGAAATAGATAGAGAGATGTTTATCTGACTGTATCTACTTTTGTCTGAATGTGACTTTTTTTTCTATTTGCTTCCGTGATTACTTTCTATCTTTGTGTTTTTGAAATGAAACAACAAACACAACAAGGTGATCCAAACTAATCATACATTCATCATCTCCTCTCCGATTCTTCAGCCGAGATTATCTGAGAAACGAGGGGATATTTGTGAAATCTGATCTGATTCAGAGCAACAGTCTTCTGATAATGCAAACAGTGAAAGAAGATCTTAGTCTGACCTCTCCCTCGTACCTATTCCTCCACTAATTCATCCTTCTCCGAGATCTGCCACTTCCGATCAGTTCCACTATAAAAATGTACAAAACTATCAGAGACACATTGACCTGATAGAGAACGCGCAGAATGGAGAGAGACACTCGTCATGAAGAAGTGATTAATTTTTCAGATTCGAGGTCTTATCATTGGAAAGACCATTGAAATATCTCCAAGAAATGTTACTGCATCAGTACCAACTTCGTGGAACGTTACTGCATGAATTGAAGAAAATATTTACTATAACAACGGTTTGAATATTGCATGTAACATTTCCTAAATAATCACTGATAACGAATAAATCTACATCTCTTGAAGTTGTTTTATGAATTCTTATGAATTGCACTTCCCTTCTTCCAACACTCTTAGATGTTTACGTGTCCATGCGATAAACTGCTCAATTAGTGCTCAGTTTTTGCCTTCTTGTACTGAAAAAACCAGCCAATCAGGAAGGCCTCCTATTTGGCCAATAGACTGACGGACGTCAAGCTTGTTATCGCGAAGTTTAGCAAAAACGCCTACCGCTAACACTTCAAAAGCGCACTCAACGTTATTATCGAGACTCTATCTACGTGCCAAATCATCTGAGTTTCAGCAAATTTACTTTCCCCATCAGGTTTATTGATGAGCGCGTCTTACCATCTATTAATGCCTAAAAATCTGATAGACTTGAAAATAGATAGGTAGTCTAGCTGTCTCCTACAATTACCTTCCTCTGTGTCCCTGTTAGGCCGCACGAGATAGATGAGAAACGCCCTCCATGGAGGAGGGCGGGTCAATGGCGCAGTCGATAAAGGCTTGGTCCGCAATGCGGTTGATGACGGTTCGACTCCCATTTGCTCCCGAACTTTCTGCCATTTTTATTGTACTTTGTGCTTTGGGTTTTACAAACAAACAAAGCCAATAAATCAAAATTAAATGAAATGTCGTCGCATTACACGAGTTTTAAAGATTTTGCTTAATATTAAATGACCACGGTTAGTCTCCATTAACCAATTTAGACCTTCTGAATTTAGCATACCTAAAAATCCTAAAAAAATCATGGAGGAGGGCGGGTCAATGGCGCAGTCGATAAAGGCTTGGTCCGCAATGCGGTTGATGACGGTTCGACTCCCATTTGCTCCCGAACTTTCTGCCATTTTTATTGTACTTTGTGCTTTGGGTTTTACAAACAAACAAAGCCAATAAATCAAAATTAAATTAAATGTCGTCGCATTACACGAGTTTTAAAGATTTTGTTTAATATTAAATGACCACGGTTAGTCTCCATTAACCAATTTAGACCTTCTGAATTTAGCATACCTAAAAATCCTAAAAAAAAATCTGATCGACTTGAAAATAGACACATTATCATGCTGTACTCAAATATCTAAAATGATTAGAGACCCCAAAAATGGTTACCCGAATGTGCTCAACAAGACAATTCTGGTGTTCAATGTCTTATTTCGGTACGGGGTGTTCAATTCGTGGGAAAAGCATCAGTCATATCATAAAAATAAGAAGCATTAAACTTCGGCACTTTTTTTAGTTCCATATCAAGTCCCGCCCTTGTTTCAACTCTTCCCCCTATCTAAGTGGCCGACCAAGGGTCTGCCTTTTCCTCAATGGGAGGAGCTAAAAGGGTGGGGCGGAACTGCGGAACTAGAAACGGAGAATTTACCACATTTTCTACGCCGCGTCTGCTTAGCACTTCTAGAAAACCCTGACGACGAGATACTGAAGCCTACAAAATCACATTAGATCTGTCAATTTGAATTGTAGTCACGAAGCGTAGGCTTATGTTTAGGGCATTCGCGCTCGCCGAAAGAGGGCGGATCTTGCGACGTTGAAACATAGTCGTTTAGGCGTTTAGACCATAGTCGTCTGTCTCTCATCAGTATTGGTTTCGACCAATTTTCTAGAAGGTTCATAATTGCTGGTTCTGTTTGAATCTCACTTTCGAACGTCTTTGGGTGAGCTTTTTACTCACTCGTTTTGGTTTATTTTGTCACAAGTAGATAGGTATGTTGTTTATCATTGGAACTTTATTCTAACGTGATAGGGTAATATTCTTACTTTTAGAACCTAGATCATTTTTGAAATGGATACATTTCTCACAATTCTCACTGATATCATCATCGTATTCACTCTTCCTCTTCATTGTCGATATCTTTACGTTATGCTGAAGAAAGAAGCTCAACTCTTCTCCTTGGAGTTCGCATTCCGAGCAACTCTGACGAATATAAGTAATTCTTGGAAATATTTATTGTGTACCAATCAACGTTGAGTTGTCGCGAACATTATCTACTCAATCGTCTTCATTCTCATACGCGAACCTGCATCCTATGGATTTTTCTTCGATTTTTATAAGGTAAACACGCGTTATTATCTATTATAATATCTATTTTTAACGTTGACGTTCAGACTCAATCTTGGTGGCTGGGTAAGATTGTAATAATGCAATCCGTTCCCATTGCCATGGTCACTCTCATCTTCCACGTCTTCATTGCACTCAATCGATTAAGTGCTGTCGTTTACCCAATGGGACATGCGATGGTACGGATACAATAATAATTATCTCGCATGAATCTATCAGAAAATATGTGATAATGATGATCAGCGATTCTTCCTTACGAGTTTCCATCTTTTCAGTTGTGGTCGGAGTCGCGAGTCCGAAATATTATCTTTGGAATATGGATTCTGACTGTTCTAGAATGCATTCCTCTTATTTATCCTTTCGAGGTGTGTTTCTATGTGGACAGTCACGAAAAAAGAAGTCTTTGCAGGGGAGTTACTATAATTTTTCTTCTCCGTTTGGCTCAGAGGGAGTAACGTTGGGTGTATCGGGCAATCTGCCAAATCTCATATACCAGGTATCCCATTTATTCAAACCGTTTCCCTGCATTACAGCTTCTCAAAGAAATTCTAATTTATTTCTCAGACCGTCACAATGGGAATAGGCGGACTACTGGAAATATTCATAACTTTCCTTTACGTGTTTATTGGATATCGACTCAGTCGGCTAAAGGTCAGCAATGTTTCTTTAATAATATTCAGCAAAAGTAATCCAGAATCTTTCTCGCTCGACAATATCTACATCTATCTCTGCAGTATTGGTGTCCACTGGTAATGAAGACTGTAGATAGCTCTGAATATTTTATTCCATTTATCAGGAGGTTTCGTGATAGTCGTAGTCTATCTTCCGCATTTGTTGTATACTCGTATAACAGGAGGACCATTCTGGAGGTTCGTTCATGCACTTTTACTATCAATTTTAACAATTCTTTCATTCATTCCAGCTATGAGTTATTCAATGCTCTTTTCAAACTTGCTTTTGCCTACAACAATGCAATTGCACCCTGGGTGATGCTACTCTATTACCGAAATGTGAGGATTCTACACTTTATTCAATTTGCGAATGTTTCATCGATGATTCGTTTCTCAGATTCGACGTCTTATCATCGGGAAAGCAATTGAAATATCACCAAGAAACGTCACTGTGTCAGTACCTACTGTTTCAGCCAGGACGCTCCATTAATATCAAACAATCAACTAACGAATCGAGTAATGCTAAATATTCTGAATAAATTACGATAGCTAAGACCAAGAAGTCACAACGGAGAAGAAAAAATCAGACAATTACCAAGAAAAAAATGATATGAAACCAAGGGATCTGATGTGTGTATACTTTGAGAATCTTTGAACTTACTCCACCTGTTCAATGAGTTACTCTCATTGGTCAGTTTATGTTTTTTTTTGTAATAATTAATCTTGGCCATGGCGAAGATAAAAAAAAAAGTTTTATTGGATAATTGTCAGACAAAAACTAGACTTGTTATCGTGAGATTTGTATACAAAAATGTGTACTGGAAAACACTTGAAGCGCACTCATTATGGAGGATACGTGTCCCATCATCTGATTTCATCTTCTGAAAGTTTCCCGTCAGAATTGTTTATTGAAGAGCGTCTCGCAATATCCATCCTATCTTTTTTCGACATATTGAAGTTCTTCCGCATTGAAAAAGTGCGATTTGTTGCTGTGAGCTTTTTGGATAGAGATTGCCGAAATGTATCTGTGACATCAAGCTCAGTAGCGAAGAATGATATGCAAGAAAAATCTGCGGGAGTGACTACAACTTATCTTCTCGGCTAAATTTGATAATGGAAATCGTCTTCATTTTCTGCATCAAACTGTTCCCGCATTATTATATTTTCCGTGCTCGACGAATTTCCTTCACAACATTCGAAGATAATCATTCAGAATCCAACGTGCACACTCAATCGCCATACCTTTCTATGAGCGCGTTCGCCTAAGAGTCGGACAAACCTCGGCACAGTGATTTTTCAAAAAATTGAGGAGAGAGGTTCTCAAGGGTGGTGATCATCGTGCTGAACTTCATTTTGCTCCAAATCATTCCGTGCAGCCGTGCTGCAAGGGTGCTGCAAAGCACCATTTTATGTATCTCGGGAATCCGTAGATGAATCTTTATGAAATTTTAATAGCAAATACAATCGACCACGCTGATTTCAATCATGATTTTCGCGATTTCTGAAATCCATCAATTTGCTGATAAAAATTTCAATTTTGAAAGCCGTGATTTTGTGACAGCTGAATTTATCATAGAAAGATGCGCCTTATCGAGAGCATCATTTTTCATACCCAGAGTGTGGGTTGAAAAATATCCGTTGTTTTGCTATCCTTAGTTTTATCTTGACTTTCATTCCTCATTCTCACTTTACTCTCCCCTCGCACCGCGCTCTTGGCGCGACGAATGGGGAATTAAGTGGTTAGGCAGTCCGGAATGCCAAGGAAAATGAGATTAAGAGTGTCTGGCATAGTCACTAGTTACAGTAAATGAATCATTTCCCATTCGTCGCGCCAAGAGCGCGGTGCGAGGGGAGAGTAAAGTGAGAATGAGGAATGAAAGCCAAGATAAAACTAAGGATAGCAAAAAAAACGGATATTTTTCAAGCCACACTCTGGGTATGAAAAATGATGCTCTCGATAAGGCGCATCTTTCAATGATAAATTCAGCTGTCACAAAATCATGGCTTTCAAAATTGAAATTTTTATCAACAAATTGATGGATTTCAGAAATCGCTAATATCATGGTTGAAATCAGCGTGGTCGATTGTATTTGCTACTATTAAAATTTCATAAAGATTCATCCACGGATACCCGAGATACATAAAAAATGTGTTTTGCAGCACTCTTGCAGCACGGCTGCACGGAATGATTTGGAGCAAAATGAAGTTCACCACGATGATCACCACCCTTGAGAACCTCTCTCCTCAATTTTTTGAAAAATCACTGTGCCGACCCTCTTTCCATTTTGTTCGATTCTTACACAAACGGGCTCCTATCTAACTGAGCTGAACTCCCTAAGCCATCGAATATCGTCATCCACTCGCTTCACCACTAATGGATACGACCCTCACAATCATCGCCGATGTCGTCATCTTACTGACTTTTCATCTTCACTGTAGATATCTCTTTGTAATGATGAGGAAGAGGTCGAGTATTTCCTCCCTGGAGTATTCCTTCCGTGCGACTCTCACAAATATCGGTACGTGAGATATTCTTTTATTTCTCTAAACAAAAAAATCAGTCGTCGCGAATCTTCTCTACTCCATCGTCTTCATTCTTGTTCAAGAACCAGCTGCTTACGGCCTTTTCTCCGACTTTTACAGGGTTCGCAATCGCCTTTGATCAGGGAATGTGATGTACTCTGGGTAATTTCAGTCTCAGTCATGGTGGATGGGTAGGATAGCTATCATGCAAGCAGTTCCCCTAACTCTCACCACTGGAATATTCCATGTGATAATAGCTGCTAAACGAATGACCGCCCTCGTGTATCCAATTGGACATCAAAAAGTGAGATTTGTATCGGACATTTACTTACCAAATCAGGTCTTTTCAGTTGTGGTCGGTGCGACGTGTCAATCGAATTATCTGCGTTGTCTGGATTCTCACAATTTTAGAGTGCATTCCACTCATCTATCCGTTTGAGGTTTTTCGATTATCCCAACTTTTTTTCTAGGGTAATCATACCGACTTCATCTCTCCCATTCGATCCGTGGGAGTGGCATTGACTGTATTTGGGAATCTAGCTAATATCATCTATCAGCTACACAATTGTCATTATCGTTTGTAAAATAAATCACCGTTTGAATAGAAATATTTATAAATTGACAGACCATCGCGATGGGAGTTGGTGGAGTTATTGAGCTTATCGCAGTTTCATTCTATGCATTCATTGGGATTCGGATGAGCAGACTCAAGGTAGTCAAAATAACACTTGCTGTCGTATAAATCAAATTGCAGACTCTTCCTAAATCAATTACCACCTCAACAGTCTCAGCCGTCCTTGTCTCGACTGGTGTGCAATCGATTGATATTTTCAAGCATTTCTTTTTTAGGGGGGTTCATAATTGTAGTAGTCGTTCTACCTGATATTTTGGCTGCGAGACTCACAGGGAAAGCGATATGGAGGTGAATTTTATAATAATTTTCCCTACAATATGATTTCAGCGACGAAATGTTCTACGGGCTCTACAAATTCGCTAATGCATACAATAATGGTATCGCACCTTGGGTGATGCTCATCTACTACAGAAATGTATGATAATAACTATGGAAGGAATTCTAAATCTTCAATTCACAGATTCGAAATCTTATTCTAGCCAAGAAATTAGTGGAACCTAAACGACGAAACTTCACTGTAACGATGTATGCTGAACCGAAGAAAAATGGAAGCATCTGAACTACTGAACAATTCAATTCACTGTTGGCCTAAATAAAGCTGAGTATATCGTTGTAACATGCATCCATCTACTGCAACCTCTGGATTCCTAGAAAGGAGTTCGTCCAATAGAAATTCGATTGAACGAATTCTATTTGCGTCCCTGCAGAACGAGGAACGTGTTCAGGTGGCCGAGTGGTTAAGGCGTTGGACTGCTAATCCAATGGGCTCTGCCCGCGTGAGTTCGAATCTCATCCTGAACGAACCTTTTTGCATTTTTTGCAATTATTTTTTATGAAACAAAAACGCATTGGAAAAACGTCTTATTTTCTTTAGTGGGACTAAGTGATAGTGATCCATCAAATGCCCCTTGCAGAGTTGACTCCATTGATCCCGCATATAATCGACCTTCCGAGTCTATTCCCCCTTGTATTCTACTGACTGTCACTTATCTACTATGCTAATGTGGATCTAACACGAATTAGAGTCCGTTTGAATTCCTTCAAACAAAGAAGATCTTCAATGGGAGTGATGGGAGAAGTGGAAA
Organism: Pristionchus exspectatus; assembly: GCA_911812115.1. NCBI lineage: Eukaryota > Metazoa > Nematoda > Chromadorea > Rhabditida > Neodiplogasteridae > Pristionchus > Pristionchus exspectatus. Next base: position 11,040,414 of record OU461584.1, on the reverse strand, counting down.
GGCGGCGGGATGTCTACAAATCAAAGGGGGAATTCTATCTAATGACCATCTCTCAGACCACACGTGGGGTAAAAAAGGAAGAGAGGGAATGAATGGGTTAGCCGCAAATGGGTAGTCACTTCAAAGTTAGAGAAAAACTTCAAGGATCGTTGGGTTTCGAAAGATCAAAGGGTTGGCGATCACACCTCAAGCAAAACAAGTCCTATCTCCAATGTATTACATATCTTATGTAAAACAGGTGCTACTCTTCTCATTTTTAATTGTTCTTATGCCGAAATTCGACTGAATCATGAAGATTCTTGGCTTAATCAACAAGTCAGAAGCTCATTCAAACGATCTCCTTACTCATTCAATCATCTTGGATTTCTGTTTGCCTCCGATGCCCTCATTTGACCTCGAGTGACCATCAAACAATGGGATAGAGCCATGGATTGTATTCATAATGAGATGAGGAGGAGAGGGAGAGGGAAAGTGTCGTCCCGCCCCCCTTTGATCCCTTTCTTCCCTTCTACTATTTCTTCCTTCGCGCATCCTATTTCTGGTCTGCCCAACTTCTTGAGATGGGTCGTTGCATTGAGAAACATCGACGTAATGAGAGGGAGAGACAACGAGTCTATCAGGTTAAATTTCCTTCACCTTGGATTCTGCTTGTTCTTTTCCACTTTTTTTCGAAAATCACATGAATTTTTTTTGCAATTCTCAATAAACTATTTTGGGTGAACGAGATGTTCAATCGTCTTCGTCATTCCGTTCGTCTTTCTGTCGATAAGAAATTGAGCAAGGCGGATACTCTCAGATCGGCCATTCAATATATCGAACACTTGAAGAGAATGCTCGAGAATGGAAAGATTGAGATTGTGAGTGACTTTATTGTTGTCTACGTAGGGTTAATCACGAAAGTTCTAATTGCTAACTCAATAAGTACTCTATTTCAGTCAGATTTCCAATTCACTCCATCCTCATCTTCTTCTCCCAGTCCCTCCTTTCCTTCTTCTTTCACTTCTCCCAACTACTCCAATCACTCTATCGACAGTCGATTTATGAAAGCAAAGTGAGATCGAAAGAAACAATTTATCTCCAATTCATCATCAGTATTTTAGTTGCAATTAGTATTTCGCTTGTTCACGGGTTTTCGCAATGATAAACGCATTTTTGACACTCAAGTTAAGACAAAACAAAACTTGGACAAAGGGAGGGGGCACATTTGCACTTTCTTCCGAAGAAAAAAGTCCTCGTCTAATAGATACATGGAGGGACTTTTACAATAGCTGTCCTCTTCTTTGTCTCCCTATAATTTCCAAAAGAGCCTTTAATCGAATTGGCTACATGAACAACAAATGAAATAAGATTCGTTTATCACCCGTAAAATTATGAGATTTGAGATTAAATCATGTCAAAAAATTCCCGCAGCGATATCAGCCGGTGTGGAATGATCATCAATCTTCATTCGAATGAATCCTGAAAAGTGATCAATGAACTGATAAGGCAGCTTTTCCTTACCATTCTCTCCCCAATTCCTTCCCCAAGAGTTGGCAAATGTCCAGTACTTGACCCCTCCTTCTTCTCCCCATCCGATCATTCTCATACAATGGGAATACATCCAATCACCATACTCGGAATCGAAAATTCCTGGAAAAAAACATCCATTTACTTCATCATCAATTTCTTGATAAAGCATCGTAATTATCGTAAGTCTAACCTGAATCATAGAGTAAGAATGATTCTCCAATGATTAGACAACCCATCACTGGACCATACACCATCAGTTCAGTCTTCAGTAGAAGTTCAGCATCAGAAGTAAATGTTGTCCCGTAAAGTTCTGAATAATCATAGATAATTGAATCCTTCTCGTTCCCTCACCATTAAATATCTCATCTTTGATCTTCTTCTGTTCAGTCTAAATAATTAATGATTAATCATATCTAGTCATTCGTCTCACTAACCACTCTCCAATCAGTCGATTCCTCATAGAATGGAACACTTCTCAACCAGTATGCTTTGCGTGCTAAATTAACAATTTTATCTGCTCATTTCCCTTTGCCAACTCACATTTTATCAGATCATTAGTGTAATTTTTTCTGTAGAGCGGATTACACTTTTCATCACACGTTGGTGTTCGATTTTTCTGAATTTCTCATTGAACCCAAACAATTTCGAAATAGCTACCGTATAGTAATCAATATCGCATGGATATCCACATTGATTATTGATCTCATACGGTTTGCAGCCTTCATTCGATCCGTATGAACCACCTGATAATCATTACACAATGAAGGGGTACAACTGAACCACTCACCACTCACGAATCCGCGATCCTTCCATTGATTGAAGGGATTGATCAGGAATCCGCCTCCTCCACAGCTAAATTATTCTCACAAATGGGATATTTTTTCAGAAATGCGTACCTCCCACAACTCGGACAGCACGAGAGAATATCCTGGGCCGATACCGTTTCTTGTCTCGAATAATTCGATGAGATACACAATCGATCGGACATAACGGAAGCTGCGGACATCGCCTATAGAATTGGAGATAATAACTACGAATTTCAATCTCATAAGATCCCAAATATTTCAAGCTATTCGAATATCGGGTCACTCATCAATTAGTAGATCAGTCAGACATTGTAAGTGAATTGAAACTGAGAATAAAATACGAACCCAGCACGATCCGCATGCTCCTTGATTCGATATTTGATGGATCGATGAGCATCTTGACCATTTTTCACGAGCATCGAAGGATGAAGGAAGAACGACGACCAAACTGAAATGATTCTGATGAGTTCAATCCCTCAACACTCTGAGAATCAACACAGTCGCGATTTTAGTAGCAAATTCAACATAACTGACTTCTTCAATTCTCTGAGATGTTCGATAGTATCGACCATTCTATCTTCAGGAGAGATTCCATCCTTGACAGTATGTGTTACTACTCCGACCACTTCGAGTAATCTCTGATTCGCAATGTCAATTGGATTGTTCAGACTGAGAACATCAGCAGTGTGAGCGAATGGATTGTAACGGGCCTAAAGACAACGTGTCCATTCAGATCTAACAGCAATTATCACTCATCCGTCTCATTCGTTTAAATTAATTCGAAGGTTCCAAGAAAAAAGCGAACCTTCCATGTTTTTGATTCTTGATTTATTCGATCGGCCATTGCTCTCATTGAACGTTCTCTATTCGGATTGTGAGGGGCACTCCAATCAACGTCCCTTTTCACTGGACCGAGATTGAGACTGAAAGAAAAGTACTGGAAACATTTGAAACGCATCAGAAAGAACGGCGAGTTGTTCTTTGATCCAGCCTACTAATTGGAAACAGACTGACTCGCTCACGATTGGATAGAGAATAGCAAGAATGAGTAACAAAACGAGAAGGGCGAAGCAAAGACATAATGTCTAAAGAGATGTTATAGTCTTTCACTAAATGGAACATCAAACCTTGCACATGAATCGACATACTCCACACTTCTTCTTTCTCTTCTTGAACACTATTCCCTGAAGAGTTAAATTTACAATGAATCGAAATGTGATAATATCTCACTGTGTTCGATTCGACATCATTCTTAGTAGGGACGTCTGGTGAATCTGAACTATTTTTCATCGAAGGAACATGCAAAGATCAGTAGACTAAGCTACTACTTGATTGTATCAAGATCCAACTTTTTTCGAATGAATAAAGGCGACAAACCCTGTCCGAGAAGTGGTCTCTCATGTGTTCCTTCCATCGATATGACTCCTTCTTCTTCTTTTCTCCTTCCAATCTTCTCAATTGCTCTCTGCCATTAGTCTTCCCTTCACTGAAGAACAACGATTATACACTCATACAAAAAGAGGAAGAGAATGCGAAAAATGAGAGGGAACGAGAGAAGGGAAAAGGAGAGAAATGAATCCATCTTCTCTCCATCCATCCATTCTCTCTTCTTCTTCTCTTTCTCTCTCTCCTTTGCTTCTTCCAAGTACCCATCTCCTTCTGTCTCATTCAATACCTCGAAGGGAATGAGTTATGGGTTAATGGCACGAGAACGGCCGTAAGAAAGCAAAACGTTTGCCTAAGATTTCTAAAGTATTCTAATTATATGACAAACCTTGAGGTGCAAAGTGTACCACAGAGAAGATGACTTTGTCAAGAGATGCTGACCGAATGATTGTGGAACGAGTGCTTCAAGAAGAAAACTAATAAGAATATGGGAGAAAGTTTAGGATCGGCACATCGTCATAAAACCATCCCAACTTGATGGCAAAATTTTTAAAAAAACCTTTATCACAAGTAATCAATTCATACAACGTGGAAAATGCGTAGTGACAACTAACCGGGTTTACATAAGTGAATGCACTAGGATGTACAGAAAAAAATGAAGGAAGTCGGAATGGGATAAATAGACTCGAACATTCCTAATCATGGATTGAACCAGTATAATAAGGGATTTGACTAATTAAACATTATCGGGTATCCTCGATGCAATTATGACTGAATTGTATGTGGATGATTTAGTCATCTTCTCTGCTCCTGCCTTTTCTTCTTTCGAATGGTTCAATCCATACATCAGATAGATGGCAAATCCTACAGAGATCAAATACCAGTTCCAAAGATCAAAGATCAACTAACCGATAGCCATCCATATTCCCAATCTGATCCATGTCATAACTCCGAGATGAGTCATCATAAGGATATTGATAAGGAGAGAAGCAGCGGGCAGATATGGAACGAGGAATACCTGCATCATTTAGTTACTTTTCTCTTTTCTTTTCTAGATTTAAACGCAAACGCAAATTTCCCCCATTTTAGCTCCTTCTTGAAACTCATTCGTTCGATCAAAGACTCTTCTCACCTTGAATGCAAGCTGTTGTCTATTCTGGTAATGCATGTCGATGAAGAGAAGTGATCCGATCCCTCCGATAATAGTCAGCAGAAGGAGAATCGAACCAAAGACTGTCGAATGAAATTTGGAAGCGAGCAATGCACCTGAAAACCTAATATTGCATCCTTTCTACGTATCTAAAAGTTGATACAATTTGTTGCTTATAATAATGCAAATGACTAACCAAAGCTAGTAATGCAGAAGATCATGAAGATGAGAGAGTAAAGGACGGAATATCCTGGTTCCATTCGATCGATAATCGAAGATAGACCAGGGATGCACACTCGAAGACGACCTCCTGAACGGAAGAATGGGATTACGGTAGGATGGAAGGGAGATCGATACCGTTATCCATGAGATGGGGTTCCTGAGCAGAGATAGGAGAGGGTTGGTATCGGAGAATGACGAGAGAGGCAGAGACTATCGAATACGCGAGGAGGGTGCCTAAAGAGAGAGATTCCTTCAATAGCACTGATCCAAATCTCACCAATGGAAAGGAAGTCAACGAGAGCTTCGACATCGAACATGAGGGCAATTATTGCAGTGAGAAATGTGAAAGTGATCACTGCATTCACTGGCGTCTGAATACAATTAACTCATCTACTATAACTGCTGTAACGACTGAGGGACCACAAGGGGAAGGGAGGTCGTACCTGTGTCTTCTCATGGATCTTGGCCCACCATCCGAAGATGAGACCATCGTCGGCCATTGCATACACACAACGAGGAAGAGAGAAGAGAGCACCCATCTAAATGGGATTCATTTAGCACTTATTTGAACTTCCTATTGATTCACTGGCATCAAAGATCATATTTTTGCAAAAAAATATGGTTTTAAAAAGTTGGAAGACTGACCAGACTGGTTGTGATTCCACAGATGGATCCGACTGACACGAGATACTTTGCCCATGGTGAACCAACGAAGGCGAAGGCATCGGCGAACGCTGCGTGAGGATGAACCTGCAATGAGGCATTGATATTCTTTCCTTTTTGAAAGGAGATTAGACCACGGGGTCACTTTCAGATGACATGGTAACTCACAGCTTCGAATGGTAGCATGAGAGAGAGAATTCCCGACATGAGAATGTATGCGATGGATACAATTGCCATTGAGATGTATGTCGCATGAGGAATCGATTTGGATGGATCTCAAGTGAAGTATTTATTGGAAACCACTCATTCAATAGGAACTGTATCGGAAGTTTTTACAAAAAATTGAATATTAGAATAAAGAATATTCATCTTCATTATTCGCTTTCTCTCACTGACGATGAAAGTGAGCTCGGAATGAAGAGACTTCAATCTCACAACTCCAAATAGGAAGGAAACGTACTCTTTGCCTCTTCTCCTGCAGTCGCCAATCCATCGAAGCCCACGTAGGCAAAGAAGCAAGAGGCAGCACCTGCGAGGAAATAATCGATAATTACGGTGCATCTAAGTTACGGTATCAATCTATTAATTTCTCACCAGCGAGCATTCCGTCCACTCCGTAGGGCATGAATCGAGAGTGGATTCCATCGGGAGCCAAACCCTAGGAGAGATTGAATATTTTCGAAAACATCTATGTTTATACCTGCCAGTTCTTGAAATCAATGAAGGTCGAACCGTAGATGACGACGAAGGAAATCACCTCAAATATTCAGCGATTCGGAAGTGTTAATGGAAAAATGCATTGTAGATTTCCGAATGAAGAAATAGGCTCTTCATTCTAATACCATGGACATGATCCTAGAAAAAGGTAAATATTGAAAACTCACAGCGAGATTGCACATGGTGAAGAAGGTGTTGAAGTTCGTCGCCGCTTTCGAACCTGCAAAGATCACGATGAAGAATTTCGAAATAGTTATTTATTTGGTATTGCTCGGAAAAACCAATACCTACTGGTGCGCTGTTTTCGAAAAAAAGCTTTAAAGATTCAGAATCTTGAACTGACCGATAGCGATGAAGATGGCTCCCACTAAGATGACGACGACTGCGATCACGTCAGGATACGTACCGATGAGAGATCCCTTCTGGAATAGAATTTATTTATTTATGTGAGAAATACTCAGAATGAACAGAGGAAAGGGAGCATCCATCGTATTTCAGTGTTTCGGCTGTGGAATCATGTAAGTATTTACGAAGCTGTCATGGAAGTGAGGATGGAAGTGAGGGTCAAGGATCAGAGATCAGAACAGTAAGGAAATGTCCAACACAGTAGATAGAATAACGACAACATCCTGTCAACTTGCCCTCGTCGTAAATTCCTCTCGTAATTCCAGCCATTCTCCCTGGAAGAGTAGCGAAGCTGATTAGTGAATCTACTTAATTAGCTGATGAATTTTTAGTAGCAGCATACATTAGATAGCATTGCACACTATTAGTCTACGTCTACGTGAGTACAGTAAATTCTCCATTCAAGGATCCTCAGCGAAGACGAACCTCAGCGAGTGGTCCAATGGTGGAGATGGTCGCGTTAGAGATGTATCCATTCGTCAGCGCGTCCAGATAACCAGACCACGATCGAGCAATGGCTGCAAAGATCAAAGATCAGTTTTGGATCCTCAGACAATATAGTATATTTGATGGTATTTCCAAGGTGAAGAAAGATTTCAAAGTAATATTAAATGGCTGACCAGCAGCTCCAAGCATATGTTCCAGTACGATATTCCATCCTATGATAAATGCCCATAATTCTCCACAGCCAACGTACGCATATGTGTACGCAGATCCAGCCTTGGGGAATCTGAAGGGTCACAAATTTAATTATAGATCCTTCCATACCTACTCGTATCACCCAAACGGTGCAACATCTGCCATTGGGTATCTACTCAATATTGCAGCTTCACTACCTATCGGATGATAGGCAAGCTAGACACGCTCTTCAAGAAGCTGATGATCAACTGTGACCAATGGGCTCACCTCGCTCCGAATTCAGCATAGCAGAGTGCAGAGAGAAGAGCGGCTATTCCAGAGAGGAAGAAGGAACCGATGATGGCAGGACCAGTAGTGTTCTTGATCACTGCTCCTGAAAGGAGATTTTGAAATGTTTTTTTTAGATATAATCTTTTTCTGTGGCTACACGATGTACGTTCTTGGTACTGTCTGGACCTTGCACTCCTATTTCCCATCGTTTTTATGCGATCAACAGACTATTCCCCGATTTTCACGCTCAAACCGATAACAACAAGGTGTATTATTAAGATACGTTTGATGTCGCCCGTCTTCATCCCGTTTTCCCTGTGTTCGTTCTTCGTGTATTGTACCCAATATGTGCGGTTTTCCAAACGATCTCAGTGTAGGAACGATGCGAGAATTTTCACTACATAAAGTTCTTCACTCGCCTTCTCGGGGAAGATCTAGTGGAGTCGTTCTTCCTAAGCTCAAGTGATGCAAGTGAAAACACGTCCATTGGCCGAATGACAATGACTAGGGTGATCACACCTATCCAACTCATTCAATGGGAGTTCTATACAAACCACACTGTTTGCGTGGGTTCATCCAATTGCAGTCTTTCTGGAGAAAGATGAGTGTAGTCATGTAATTTTCATGGACTAATGCATAACTGAAGAGTCGCTTTGTTCACGCCTCTTCACAAAGAAGAAAGGACGAAAGCAATAGAGTACTTGTGATACTACTTGTGACATTGTTCATCAATTACCAGGAAGAGGGAGGAGATTTCCACGTGGTATTTGCACAGATTCGACCTTTCTGGTCACTGATCGTGTGATCAAAAGAAAGTAACGCTACTCATGTGAATACAGTATCCTATGGGTGCACATACGCCCTATTTGGTGCAATTGTATTGGTTATCACCCATCATTCGCTAAATGCCCGTGCAAATTTTGGTAAATGAGAACAATTTGATCTTTTTGAGATCAGAAAAATATCTGACCTGTGAGTACGTAGATTCCAGCTCCAATCATGTGTCCCACTCCCAACATTGTGATATCGAAGGTAGAGAGACATCGCTTCAGTTGAGTTGTCAAATCGCCCTGAAAGGGAAATATATCTATTTATCTGCTTTATCAAAGGGGGATGGCGTAAAATATTCCATTGAAGATAGTTGAAGATTCTACATCTTTCGAACACACACTTATAGAAACATGTTTTCTGAAGAGTTCAAAGACTAACATCAAGCTAAGGAAATATTCTCTAACCTCAGCAACATTCTTTGTCCGCATCAATCGTTGTCGTAGTGACCGCGCTCCCATTTTATCTGAAGTTCAACATTTTACAAAAAAAAATAAAGTATAGCCTGGGGCGACAATCGATAGTATGTAGAGGATGAAAGTGAGAGGGAGACGACAATTACTCGCTAGTTAACTCAGATCCTCCCCTCACTAGAGAGAGAGATGCCATTGTCCGCAATTCGAACGAGAAACTGTCTAATTGTGATAACTTCCGAGTGTGAGAATGAAATGACTTTCAAAGAGAAAAGAGAGAAAGAGCTCGTCATTTTTCAACATAGAGAACGAAAGCACTGAGAGAAGGGATGGGGAACCATAAAGGGATGGACGAATTCCGAGATAGAACAGAGAAATAGGGGAAACGAAACTGAAGAGAAAGAGGGATCAGAAGAGAGACAATCCATTCTTCAAGAGGGGTTCTCTCCAAGTGGGCTTCAGACCATCTGCGAAATCACTCTTCTGTTTTAGTCGTTCGAACTCCCCGCAAGTGATAGAATGATAGTAGGAACAGCAAATGAACGGCGGTGGGAGAGGAGAAGGGAGGGGAGATGGATCTATAGTCAGTCGAAAGAGCTAACAGTGTGATCGATTCAGCGTTCTGTGTGGGCCATAACACACGTTGAAGCAAAACAAAACTGCGTATAGAACAAGAAAAGAAATGAGCTCGAGATGAAGAATGAAAAGATGCATTCGGAAAGGAGATGAGAAGGTTCTCAATAGATGAATGGAAATTGAACACGCGAAAGAACAGTAGAGGGATGTTGAAATAGAGTAAGCATGGGAGGGAAGGTAGAGGGGGGTTCTGGAGAGACTGAATGGGCAGTGTTATGGAAAAGGGAGCGTTTATTGGTTCGGCGAGCACATAATCGTCCCCTTTTCGGAGAAGGAATGAGGAAATCAGATGGGATAACTTGATAGAAGATGTAAATTGAATCAGATGATCTCATGAAGATGTCAATTTGCATGATGAGGTGATACAACAGTGAGATGGTAATGAAGTTACTGAACGGAGGAGGGACGAGAGAGAGAGAGGGAAGAGTTATGGTAGACGGAAGCAATAAAAGGGGTAGGTAAGCCAAGTGAGAGAGTAGAAAAATAAAACTAGTCCCGAGTTCATGTCGGGAACATATCTGGCAATGTCAATTGGACCGTGCCTCTCATGGGTTCGATTCCGGATCATTTCAATGGATACTTTCAGAGAACTTCTTTCGTTCCCGATTCTATACAGACTCCTCCACAAATTAGAAACAAGTTTCAGATCAAAGGTTTTGAAACTAAAAAGACGAAGTAAAGTTAACGGTCTTTCAAATGGTCGATGTATTCATTGAAGAGAGGTCATACTAAAGACAATATAATATTTCTGAGATGGTTTGAACTTATTCAAGTTTGCGATTAGATAGAGGGATAATCAATCAAACAAACATCAAACACCTTACTATCAAATTAAAGCGTGTCCGAACTTCATAACGACAATAAAGTGAGGAAGTTCTCAGTTAAAGTGCACAGCTGAGTGAGATGGAAAGTGATCTGCTGAGGGGGATTCGAACTGACAACGCACTAGGATCGAAAACTATTGACGCCTTCTCTTCGGCTAACCTTGATTACTCTCTTCGTCCCATTGTAACTCCCTTCCCTCCTTCTCCTTTTCACGCTTTGAGCAGCTGATTTGCACAATGAGTGATTGAGACAATGGAACACACTTATAGCACCCTCTCAGTACTTTGGCCTTTTCTTTGCCTCAGTTAGCAGTTTTTCCTCTATTCTTCTTCACTTATAAACCAAGATTCTTTTTAATTTTATTGTCAACTGCGTAATCCATCCACCATTTCTTTCGTTCAACACTTTATACAGATTTCACTTCTGTTCCAACTACAATAGTAAGACGGCACAAATTAGTTTCGTATGTACAGCAACGTGATCAAATTATTCAACATGATTACATGGGGAGCTACCGTAATCTTGGGGACTACCGTACTCCCGTCTTCCCTTTGGGATTTAGTGCATGATCTGATGGAGTTCGTGTTTGGAGGGAACACCGAGAAGAGTGGAGATAATAGATTGAAGATCAGATCGATCGTTTCCATTCCAAGTGGACATGGCCTCATCTGCCTCACGAGCCTCTGATGCTGTTATCTGCAATGAGGAGATTGGTCAAAACTTGACATGAAACAATTGACCTTATAAAATAAAAGGTCGAAAGTTGACCAAGTGACTGTAAGAGTTCAGCAATAAAAACAACAAAAAAGTAGGTGGGAACTAATGATTCGATTCGAAACGGTTTGCTAGTAAGAATAGAAAGGGCAATCTCGCGAGTTCGTTGTAATTAGACTTTCGATACCGTTAAATTCGAATATATAATTCTAGAGATCAAAGATCATTTCCCTCACTTCATGGATGCCAGCATTCTCGAGAGTGGCACGAAGAGTGAGAAGGGCGGCACTATCTGAGTCCCTCTTGTGAACGATCTGTCAATTCCGCTCTTCAATTCATTGTTTTCTATCACTTAGTTTCATTGTTTACCGAATTCTTTCAAGTGCGAACCTACAGACACGGTGGAAATATCAGTTTGATAAGAAATAATCAATTTTCGTAAATGTTGTTGCGGGAACGACCTTTTTGATTTTTTGGAATAATGACAAAACGAGAAGCGTTCTCTGCATCTTTGCCCTTCATAATCCATTCTTAATTTCCTCTTTCCTTTCCAGATAATCGTCCTTTTCATGGACACACCAATGCACTCGTTATCAATCCCCCCCCCTTCCCTTCCCCTCTCCATCTCCTTCCATCCATTCAGTCTCGTTCCTTCTCGACCTCCCTTCATCCCTTCCCTATCTCCACTCCATCTACAGATCCTCCCCCTTTTTGTCCCATCTCTTATCTCTCTCCATCTCTCTTCCCTCCTCCGACCCCCTTCTCTCTCCGTCTCTGACCTCTCTAACTCTCTTCAATCTGTGTACTCTCTCTTCTCTATCACGAGACCCGTTGTTCTCATCACACAAAGAAGGGGCTGGGTCATTGAGAGAGTGACCAGTCAGTCTTCCATCCCTCTCTTCTACTGGTCAGTCCTTCCCTTCCCTTCCCTCTCTCTGAGTCTCTTCGATCGCCTCTGATCACTACGATGAAACTGAGATAACGAGTTTTCACCGGGTGAACAGAAGCTGTTGAAGATATCGGAATACCGTACTCCCTCCCCCCGTCCCTCCTCACCAACCAATCGATAATATACCGTACCTGAGCGATCTTAGTGATCTGTACGGGCTCATAGAGATGAAGACCGAGATGGAGATTATCCTTGAGGGAGATCGTAGCAGAGGAAAGAAGAGATGCAACGGGGATTCTGAGGAGATGGAGGGGGGGTTACAGTGGATCGATAATCTACAGTAATCTCACCTCGGGAACATGGATCGAGTCGCGTACACAATGTCCTCCTTCTTCGATTCGTCCGCATCGAATACGATTTTGACCTGAAATAAGTAAAAATAAACCAAAGTAAAAGAAGACTGTGCATCATTCTCAAAATTTTTTTTATTTCTACATCAGAAATTTAATGTCGTTCTACGATTTTTTTCAACCATAAAGAAGTAAGATAACTGTTCTTACATCTTCTAAGATAGATCCCATATCATTATGGAAGGAAACACGAGCGAGACGACGACGAACGTGATCCTCTTGATGCTGAGAAATATTATTAAAAATTACTCTCGATTGTAACATCAAAAAATACTCTTCATTCCTTTACGTTTTTCACTATCTCGCCTACAGTTCATTATCTCTAGCCTGAAATATCTAAGACACTCTCACTGTTTCAGCTATGCTATTCTGGCCGAGTGGTATAGCATGTATGATAACATTTTGCCCCACGTTCACCTTGAGATCATCGACGAACATGAATGGAACTGCCTCTTCGGCTTCCTCTTTGAGGGCCGAGATGAGATTAGACTGAGTCGTTGGCTTCGACCCAACTAATGCCACTTTCGATCCAGAGTTCAGCACTGAATTTGAGATACCGTAAATTACGTATTTTACGCAACTTCTTTCTTTTCTTTTTCTTGTTTTCCCGTATCCCACAAAACTGGAAAACAAGGCGGTTCATTTTAGTGCACGTTCTTCCAATTAGGCTGTTTTCTAGTAAAAAGGGACGACGATGGTCTTAGTAAGATTGCTTCCTTCTCCCAGGGGTGTACTGTGAGAGTGAAGGAGAAAGGGAAGGAGAGAAGGGAGAAAAAGACAGCTGAAGAGCAGTGAGATCAAGCGGGTATCGATCACGTGAATTACACGTGGAGAGACTATGTCCGAGGGACATCGAACCACTCAAAGTCTACCTGGATCGAAACCGATTTGATTGAACGAGTTAACGGGTCGATATCACATTCTTCGATAGTGATCCGTGTTATCAACCCCATCAGCTGATTGGTCACTCATAGCTGCTGACCACTCCATTGGTCATTTTTATCGACTCTATTTTCCCTTTTCTTGATTGCTTATCAGCACAGGGCAACGATCTCTTTCGTACAGCGCGTGTGATTGGACGAATAATTTGCAAAAGAGGAAGAACGGGAGAGATAATTTCATTCGAGAAAACATAATTACTCTGGTCCATTGTTTCGCTGTTGACTGGAACTATGCAACTTTTATAGAATTTGGACAAATTCTATTATGTATTTCTGGAGGAGAACATTGTGATCAATTATTACGACCTTTATGTGCAGAGGACGCGAGATTGCGCAACCACGGCCTCTGAGAGAGATCTCTCCATTCAGAGAGAGGTCACTAGTGGGTCAGCTGATGAGGCATTTGCATATGAACGAGTGGACTTACGGAGTTTAGTGATGCTCTCTGCAGCTCGTCCTGCACCTACGACCACTGCGACTGCCATTGGTGCTGCAAGAAGAGAAGAAGATTGAGAGAAGGAACGAGAAGGGGAAGGGCCCGATCAACAAGGGAGGGACAAGACACCGAAATACAGAGGGAGGAGTCAACGAGGATTCACGTGCACTCAGAGATAGAGAGTGGACAATCCCAACCACTCTCACTCTCTTGCTAGAGGGACAGAGGGATTCCCCGTAAGACTGCTGGTGAGAACGGACAGTCGACGTTGTTTACGATGAAAAGGACATAATGGGTAGACGGCGAACGAGAGAGTAGAAGGGGAGGCGCGTAGCAGAAGAGAAAAACAAAATAGTAAAGAAGTAAGAACAAATCAAAATCAAGAGCAAACGAGAAAAATACACGGCAGATCAATCCATATTCAGTGAATATTCACGGTAGTCTAAGTACAGTACTCTGAGAAGTTCAAAATTTCCGTGCAAGGATGATCCCTGATATTGAATGAAATTTTGGGATTTTTCCCGACTTTTTCTTTTTTAATCGATTTCGGCTTTTCTGCGACGTTTTGTGTCGTGTTTTCATTGCTTCCTTTTCTCAATTATCAAATTCCTTTCATTTCAACCAGATGCAGCTCTAGTTCCCCATAGTAATTATCTAAATTAGAATATTTTGATTAAAAACAATTTCCATTCCTTTTTTACTATTTTAAATATTTTCTTTTCTTATTTACTCCCTTGTTCCTGCCGCAGTGTTTTCTCGATAAAGGCTGACCCAGTCTCCGCTCCAACTCTAAAATACCGTAGTTTTTCAAAGGCATTGCCAACGCGTACGTTTACTTCTGATACATATTATTATCACCGTTTCTAGGGTAACTTATCCCTTCTAGTCGTTGTCATATCAACGGGCCTTGCTTACCATCTGCTCTCACACCCTTTCCCTCCCCAGTCCCTTCTCTTTTCTTGTTTATACGCAGTTGTAAGTCTTGCTTTTTGTAAAATTCGACTGTATTCAGATGCGAGTCACCGTACTCCATCCTGATTTGGGAATTGGAGGTGCCGAGAGGCTCATCGTCGATGCAGCTCTCGCTTTACAGACCAAAGGTGATCTTTCCAGCCCAAAAGCTCGCGATTGAGCACATTGTACAGTTATCGAACCGAAGAACACGCTGTGACACCCTCCTATGAGAATTCCGGTGGTGTGATTTCGGCGCCAAGTTGCGCGCACAATTGGGAGGCCAATTTGGCGGAAAAATTGGCGCTAATTCAAATTTTCACACTATTTTTCACTTTTTTCAAAAAAAATTTTATTTCGAAAATCGATAAATATTGGGTATTATTAGTTTTAATTTGCATGAAACATATTATTCCACTTTATTCTTCAAATATAATTATTTTTCTCTTTTTATAATACTTATTTAATCGTGATAAACAAAAACATCGTGATAAACGACGGGGACGAGTCGAACTGCCGGTACTAAACGATTTTGCGCCGGTACTAGACGATTTTGCAACTGAAAAAAATCATATATTAGGGACATAAAACATCGTTAACAAGCAAGAACATGCAAAATCTGACGAATAGAGGGATATAAACATGTTCGGGGTGGGAAATATTTCGAAATGCGTGAGTAACAGAGTCGGGAACTTATCAGAATAAAAGAAAATAGGCGAAAAACAACTAGGGAATCGAGGATTTACCACCCCAAGTCAGATCAAAAAGTTGCGGGAAGGGATGGAAACAGTGAAAATTTGAAAAAAGGTGATATCTCGCACGGAAAAACTCGAAACACCACTTTTACTTGTAGTATACCGTATTTTTAACCGCGCCCGCCGAATTGCGAAAAAAACGCGCGGCTTCGTGAAAAAAAGCCGTGCGGCGGACACCATGTCACAGCGTGAAGAATGACCATTAATTCAGGCCACACCGTCAAAGTGGTAACGAATCAGTTCGATGCCAGCCACGCATTCACTGAATGCTCTCAACTAGGTGAGTTGCTTCTGCAATCTGTGTTAATATCGATGGAACGTATCCATTCAGACATCACCACCTCCTTCTCATGGGTTCCTCGTCAGTTCTGTGGTCGATTCAAGGCGGCTTGGGCGTACCTTCGAATGTGTCTGGCTGCAGTCTACGTTGTCCTCTTCATGCAGCAAGATGTCATCCTCTGCGATCAGGTACATCCATTATTGATCTGGAGGGATCTACCGTCGTCCGCATTCAGATCTCAGCGTGTCTTCCCTTGCTCCGTCTTCTCACAAGAGGAAAAACTCGTCTAGTCTTCTACTGTCACTTTCCTGATCTGCTACTCACTGACAGGTGCGTCGGTTTACTGGAATTAACGAAATGCACATTGAAAAGTAACGAAATCATTCCACCTGCAGGGCAACTACGTTGAAAAGTCTCTACCGTAAGTTGATCGATGGAGTGGAAGCGTGGTCGATTAACTATGCCGACGTCATCTGCGTCAACAGTAATTTCACCGCGTCAGTGACATCCATTTCGAAGTTCTTCTTATGAAAAGTTTTTTTTCAGTTCGATCGTTCGTCTTACCTTCCCCCGATTGGCAGCCCGTCCCCTCACCGTCCTCTATCCATCACTCAACACTTCCTTCTTCGACACGACGAATCCGAAGAGACCCAGCAAATTGGAGAGAGAACAACGTTAGTTTTCTTTTGGATTATAATCGATCATTATTCCATTTTCAGCTGGATTCGACCACATGTTCGTTTCACTCAATCGATTCGAGGGCAAGAAGAACCACCAACTGGCAATCGATGCATTCGGTAGGAGTCTGAAATGGTCATCACCCTAATCAATGATATATTCAGTTGAACTTGGTCGTCGTCTTCGTCCTTCAGACTACGCTCGTTGTCATCTTGTTGTGGCTGGAGGATACGATAGGAAGAACGAAGAGAATCTACTCGTATATCGGTATGAATGAATTGGATTATTGGAAGTACAGTAATCAGGTTATAATGATTCATTTTGCAGTCAATTGCGCGATCATGCCCTTGACTGCGGTCTCAGCAGCAAGGCTCACTTCTTCCTCCAATCTCCTTGTAAGATGATGATTCATGTTTTATTTTCGGCTTTTTACATGAATCCAAAATGTTGATCAATACATTCACCATGACAACGCACGAAACTGCTTATTTGGGTGTATTGAGACAAGAATTGTAAAACAAAGTAGTTAATATTTACGAAATTGCAGCGGATGAGGAGAAGTTGTGGCTGCTTCGCAATGCGCGTGCCGTACTGTACACTCCCTCGAATGAACACTTTGGAATCGTCCCTGTTGAGGTGAGAAGAGAGCCATTCATCATGTTGATTCATCGAATTTCCTCTGAGATGTTTGAATTCGAGTGTTTCGATAATTAAGAACAAATAAATTGCAGTCGATGTACTGTGGTACTCCCGTGATCGGAGTTGATTCTGGCGGGCCGAAAGAGTCGATCGAACAGAATAAAACGGGATTGCTCGTGGAAGCGAATGTGAACTCATTCTGTGATGCCATGCTCAAGATGATCCAGAATGAGGTGAGTGGAACTGCATAGAACCCTCCCAATGGTATCTCTTCAGGATCTTCGTAATTCGATGTCTGAGGAGGGTCCTCGTCGAGTGAATAGACTATTCGCCTTCGATGCATTCGCTGATGCACTCAACAACATTGTGCAGTGAAGAGCAGCAGCATCCAACTAGGGGCAAGACTATACCCATTACAAGTTGTTGCCCAGATTCTTGCCGATTCTTGCTAAGGAATCTCCTTTGTAGTTAGTATTCGTACGCTATAATAAGTATTTCTTAATCTGACCATAAATCCCAGTAGTAGATTCGAATCCCTTTTTAGGGTGACCCGAGTGCATTTCTAATAAGCTTTATCGCCTGGCCAATGTATTTATTATTGTACGAAAGGTAGCCGAGCTTTAGGTTGTGAATCCAATGTAGCCAAACGTTTTCTGTCGATTGTGTTAATCTTTCTACTTTCCTATCGTCCATTTCTTTCCCTTCCCATTGTATCCTACTGATGCTAACTTATTGCTAATTCGATCGATAAATAATCACTAGTTTATTGCAATTTGAAAAGAAGTATATCGTGGAAAGCGTTCCTTCAACGCTTGACTCTATTCGGAGTCGTACTTATCGATTACAGGTAGATCACTCGAGTGATCGTAGGGGAAAAGGTATGATCTACTCCCACCTCCCCTCCCCTCTCCCTTTCCCTCCATTTTCCACTCACTTTGAGTGTTCTCTATTCCTCTACCCGCTTCCCTCGTTCCCTCCCTTTTCACCCTCAACCTTTCGTTGGTATGTGCATCTTACGCTGGACACAAACTAACAGCCGTGTGTTTCTACTGACGAGCCATTGCAATATTTCGATGAGTAGCGCAGTTAGTCTCTGAAGAATACACCATGTTTGTAGGTGAATTGTTATGGTTAACTGAGTATCGAGGAATTGTTTACGCTGAAATAGCAATGTTGAGTGAGAGATGCAGGCACGGAAAGGGAGGGAGAGAGAATCCTCCATTGCAGTCTATTTCTGTTCTGTTTTCACGTGGCTAGTGTGGTTTTGCAGAATAATGGATAGCTATAACTGTGGTTCGCTCGAGATCTACCCGGTTACGGGTCGTTTATTCTCACTGTCTCTCATCGATCGCATTCTCTCTTTCTATTCTCATCTTTCTCTCTCTTCCCTCCCTTCCTTCACCCTTCTAGAAGAGTCAAGGACGGTCGAAAAGAGTGGGTGAATGGTTACAGTGTTCGATCGTCTCATTCAAGGGGTTGTACTCGTTCACTGTTAGGTTTCTTCCGAATAGTCTGTGTGGTTATTAACTACGAGATGGGAGATATATTCATTTGGTAGCGTGCAGATAGTGTTGCCATGGAGAATCGTCCTATTGGATTCCTTCCCTCTTTTCCATCTCTCCATACCCCACTTTTTCCCACCTGCGTATTTCTCCTACATAGTGGTCTCCAACTAAGTCGAGAGGGATGTATCGATCGGTTAGTTGATCCTTTCTCAATTGCCCTTCTAAATCGACCTCTAGGTTGTGTCATGGAGCGAGAATGTAAGCATCGTCTGATTAGTAAGCATTTCGAGAAGATTCCAACCATTCTGGGGGTTTGATATTGGCAGGAATCATCTCTCTTCTCTCTTTTCTTCCCTACTCTCTTCTCTTATCACTGTATCGTAGGCATTGGGTCGACAGAGGGGCAGAGAGAGGTTGCCTTTCTTCCCTAATCTCTCCCCATCTTTTCTTCTCACTCTTCTGCCTTTCGCGCCGCCTTATAAACACCCTGAGAAAATGGGGGTGAAATTGGAATTGGGATGATGATATTGGGCTACCCCCTTTCCTCGCCCTTTCGCAATTTCGTAGTCTTTTGTAGCTACATCATGAGAGTGTTCGGTCACGTATCACCGTTTGTGCTTTGTTAGTTGAATGGGAAATATAAGGGGGAGTATTTGCTAGAGTGATCCAGTCAACCTCCGCATTTCATTTAATAGTTTCCTGCCGCTGGACGGATTCCCTCTTGTCTGTACAATAATGAGCGTTGCAGTGAGTTCATTCCGACTGTTTCCCTTGTTGTTCTGTTTCGTTGACCTTCGGATCAATCGATAATCTCTTTAGATGTCGAAGGCATTCATTGGCAAGCCCGCCCCTGACTTCACTGCTCAGGCCGTCGTTGACGGAGAGTTCAAGTCCGTCTCCCTCAAGGATTACAAGGTTCGGTAGATACAGTACTCCCTCTCTCAATCAATCGATAATCAGGGCAAGTACGTGATCCTCTTCTTCTACCCTCTTGACTTCACCTTCGTGTGCCCCACTGAGATCATCGCCTTCTCTGAGCGATTCGAGGAGTTCAAGAAGCTCAACGTTGCCGTCCTCGTGAGTTCCCTCCCCGTCCCATGCAATCATCTTTTGCTAACCATCTACTCTTGAGGCGGCATCGACTGACTCCGTCTTCTCCCACCTCGCGTGGATCAATCAGCCCAGAAAGCACGGAGGACTCGGAGAGATGCAGGTAAGGAAGGGGATGATGCAAGAGATACGGGGATGAAATAAAGGAAGAGTTCATCCTTCCAGTGTATTGATGTTGATGTGACACTATCACACACTGATAGTGAAATCATCTCTTGCAACGAATGACGAACGTATTGTCACGGATTAGATCAAGGAACCAATAATCAATAATGAATTCCTTTATAGATCCCCGTCCTCGCGGACACGAACCACCAGATCTCCCGTGACTACGGAGTGCTCAAGGAGGACGAGGTAGAGAAGAATACGGTAGTATGGTTACATTAACCAATCGATTGCAGGGAATCGCCTACCGTGGTCTCTTCATCATTGACCCCCAGGGAATCCTTCGCCAGATCACCGTAAACGATCTCCCCGTCGGAAGGTACGGTAGTCTTACTGTAGATGGAGATGTAATCGATAACTGATTGTAGATCAGTGGATGAGACCCTCCGTCTCGTCCAGGCCTTCCAGTTCGTCGATAAGCACGGAGAGGTACGGCAATCTGATAATGTACTTAAATAATGTATTATTGATTA
Source organism: Pristionchus exspectatus (assembly GCA_911812115.1). Taxonomy (NCBI): domain Eukaryota; kingdom Metazoa; phylum Nematoda; class Chromadorea; order Rhabditida; family Neodiplogasteridae; genus Pristionchus; species Pristionchus exspectatus. Next base: position 11,019,999 of record OU461584.1, on the reverse strand, counting down.
GGTGTGCCCCGCTGGATGGACTCCTGGAGCTGACACGATCGACACGAAGGATGCTAAGAAATACTTCGAGAAGCACTAGACGATGACGTCATCTGTCCCTTCCTTTATTCCTCTTATCTTCTGTTCCATCCCCCCACTCTGATTGATTCCCTGTTTGATGTTCTCACCCTGATACGTTGGTAGAGTATAGTAAAGTACCGGAATAAAGTTATATTTTTTATCGATAAGAATTGCAAGTAAATTGAAGAAGTGGAGAATCGTACGATCGTTGAGGACACTGAAATATCTGAAAGAAACATTATTCGTGGCGTTGGAGACTGCACTATTTTCTGATGGAAGAAATATTTTGAAGAATTTGATTTACGGGGGCTGCGTGTATCGCCACTTTGAAAGCGGTTTATTCAATCTATCTAATAAATTTATCTAAAAAAAGAAGAATCAAAATTCATAAAATCATTTTGTGATTGCAAGGTGCACCTACTGTAGGGAAAATGTTCTCAAACTTTTCTCATTTGAATCAAAAATTTCGCTGACGCTTTTTCTATAAATTACCGCGGCTATATTGCCTTCAATTGTAGGCAGTGTTGCCTGAGATTTGAACAGCGCTGGTTCAATTATATTTTTTTTTGCTTTAACTTCCGCTGCTGCCATTTCCGTTGCATGCAACGTTGTCTATGCTGTTAATCATGCTGCCCGACTTCCTGCTATGTATTTAGAGGTGCAAATTGCGATGTTGTGTTCGAACAATGTTCTCTGGTCAGTATTAGTGTTCGCTACCCAGTTGTCTTTTGCAGTTTGACTTGATATCGCATGTCTCTCTAGGATGTGAATGATCTTTTCCCGTGTCCATCTATCTCTCGTCTCTCTCTCTCTTCTCCATTTGGTGTCACCTCCTCCTCTCCCTCCCCTTCCCCTACAGGCAATGAGTAGGCGATCGATCGATGTGTGTCTAGAGAGTGAGAGAGAAGAGGAAACGAGAGAGAGAGAGAGGGAGAAGGTCATGACCGTTACCAAGTTGTCCCCTCATCTATTCATCGCTATCCAACCAGTCATTCCTCCAGATCTACTATCTACACCCATTCGCATGCTACTGGTTTGCTGGTCTCTCTCACTCTTTCTAGCTTGCATCGTAAGAGGATCCGAAATCGTGGAAAGTGAAGATGATGTGAAATAGATAGAACTTCTTGGTAGCACCTTTCTATAGCATTGATTCCTATAGGTTACCTATTTTCTTGGAAGCAATTCGGAGTGCATACTTTATTAGTTAGGTAATGTTTGTTCGGGGCACTCTTTCTCACTGACTTCCCTTCTGCCTGGCTTCACTCAATTCTTCCCTTCGATCCTTTTTCTCATTCGCTTTTCCTCCTTTCATCGATGAAAGAACGATCGTTTCATCTTCGAATCACTTATTTCACAATCCATTTCAATAGTTCAGTTTGAGCTGTTCTTCTTCCATTTCACGTCGTTCGTTGTAGAAACGATCGAGTTTAGTTGAAAAAGATGCTTTGATCCTCTGCTTTCATCTTAAACATTTTCCGTTTCTTCTTATCATCGTCGTCACTGGTATTCATTGTGACATCAATGTTCTATCTCATTCTTCACTCTCATACTCATAATCGGATGAATGATGAGAATTGACCATCAATCTGTCAATCGTTCCTACATTCCTCATATCAATTCTTCCGATCGATTCCGATATAGGATACCGATGTACCTATGCCACTCCGATCCACTCCATTTTTTTTCTAATATCTCATTCCTTGTCCTTCATTCTCAATCATTCTCTCGTTTGCCTATCGTCTAATCTCTCCTTCCTTCTCTTTCTCTCTTCCCGAGAGTGACTCATCTCCACTGGCTCCCAATGGTCGCTGTTTATTACAATTATCGCCCTGTTTTCACTTTCGCTCATGGTTTTCAGTTTCCTGGCGATATCCACAGTTGCTTGATATAATCTTCAAATCAATGAATCTTATCAGGTGGATCGTCGGGGATTCTGAGTATCGTTCCTCTCCCGACTGCTCGTCAACCTCCCGTAGAGAGACCGACCGACCTTTGCCCGGTCCAAGACGTTCAATCTATCAAGCACGGATTGGGGTGGTACGTTGCTTTTTTTCGCATATTATTATTATTATCCGACGGGACTGGGGTGAATTGAAATACGTGTGATCGTTTGGTCATTTATTAATTTTGAAACATGAATTCAAAGAGAATTGCATGTGAATCGATTCTGTTCTATTCATCGACTGAATGTCATAATTACAGGCGGTGGTTCGAGTACGAGAAAGAGCGATCGAGTGATGGAGGAGGAGAATGATGTCAAGATCAAGGCAAAGTTCCTCGGACAGGTATGACAATTCTTGAAGATCACGTGGATAAGATTTATAAGATCGCTTGAAAATTTTCCGAAGATATTCGAGCGTGGAATCTAAATTCTCCTTCATAATTCTCCTTCAGATGGTTGTCATCTACCAACGACTTCCCCTTCGTCTGGCCACTCTGTATGCTGCATTGAGAGAGGCATGCAAGCAACCATCAAATCAACCAATCACAATCAAATGGATTGATGAAGAGGGTACGTTGTTTTATTTTTCTTTCGATATTCTGAAATTATGCAATGTCCTTAGCGTTTGAAATACTTGATTTTGAATGTGACGTCGTTGGTTGTACGTTAGAGTACGTAATGAACTATCTTCTTTTACAGATGATCCGTGTACGATTTCATCACAGACTGAATTGGATGAGGCCGTACGATTGTATCAGGTTTACCTTTTATTTATGTTGGTCAACACACAGTGCTGTACATTATCTGCAACATAGAATTCTAAATTAGAGATTACCGTGTAACCTGAAATCAGCTGTTCGAAATTTGTTAATTTTTTGTGGAGTGTGCCTGTACAATTTCGAGTGAATTTTCCTTCACCCAAATGAATGAGGATCTCCTTGACAGGTGAATGGAGATGCAGAGATGAATATGCACGTCTTCATCGGTACTCCCACTCTACCCGGACTGCCCTGCAATGGAGAAGATAGTGAGTGATGATGGGAGGAAGAAGGGGGGGGGGTTGGAGCACAAGTTATAATAATAATAACAATTTATCTACGTTCGAGGCGCAACGAGGCGAAAAACTTATTTTTAATAAGGTGGCATGAAGAGGGGGGAGGGTAGGGAATGTTATTCGGTTTTCGCTGCATGTTTGGTTTAAGTCCCTTGAAGGAAGTTGTAGCAGGTTGATAGTGCTTGAATGGGAATGAAATTAGAAATCCTGTGAATGGTAGGTACAAAAAAAGGATTGCTGAACTCGATTTGTAATCGAAGTTGCGAAATTGGATTGGGTGTGTGTTGAATTAACGGGATTGGAGTGAAGAGTAGTCTCTGAGTGAGTTCATTCATTACAGAGACGGTGTATCGACGAGGAGCGAGAAGGTGGAAGAAGTTCTATCACGTCAGAGGACACAGATTCTCCGTATGATTTAGTCATTTGTTCACGATGTCTTGGAGTTGCACTAGATTCATTGTTACTCATCGATTAGTGCGTGCTGACAATCGTATGCGATACTATTGATCTTAATTCGCATGTAGTCCATTAATTATGTTGTATCTTTCCAGGCAAAACGTCTGAATCGTCGTGTGATGTGTGAGATCTGTGGAGATTACATCTGGGGAATCGGAAGACAGGGTACGGTAGTCTGGGGATATCGATTGGTATTGTCCATATGTGTGAATCATACACGGATTTTATAATTATTTCTAATTTGAGGATATCGATGTCTCGATTGTAAGATGTGCGTTCACAAGAAGTGCCATCGACTAGTGAGAAAGACTTGCGGAGAGGTACGGTAGTTTGTTGAATTGAATACATATTTCGTTTCCATTATTCCATTGCAATATTATCAGGCGGGCACTCCTGGTCAGGTAGTCCCTGTGGCTCCTCAACCAACTCGACCATTTGGATCCCTTAATGGAAATAGACCAGAGGGAATCGATAATGCTGCATTCAAGGTCAGATTATCGCACTGCACACCATCTGCACACCATCACTATCACAACAATCACAACATCACTATCACAACATATTTGCAACATATTATTATCATTAGCATTATTATTATTATCACAGCATATTATTCAATATCACAGCACAATATTTACCACAATATAGTTCCAGTTTGCACTTCAAATGGAATTTTGTTAGAATATATAGGGAAACTTATTTCTTGCATGCACAATTTCATAATAAAGAATGTTCAATTGTGGGAATCGGAGATCGAGGCGCCAGAGGGGGCCGATGTTCGACCGAGTGGAGGAACTACTACATCTGTGGGTAGATGAGAGAGCTCCAATATTCATAAGAATAATCAAATACGTTGCTTGTAAAAATGATTATGTAAAATATGAAAAAATATGCATTAACTTTAATAAAGTATTTGTTGAGCTACATGGTAATGTAGATATTAAACTGAAGGGAAAGTGTATCTCCTTTCAGGCAAAGTGGACGGTCTCCCTCAACGATTTCAATCTGCTCACGGTGATTGGAAGAGGAAGTTACGCGAAGGTGAGACGGTTAATTTCAGATATTACTAACAAATCCAGCTCTTTTTTTTAAACTATTGCAAAGGGTATTTGTATTTAGCAACCGTAATCCTCCTTCAAAAATTGTTATCCATTTGCAGTTTTTTCTCTCATTTTCCATTTTGTGAAATCTAATCTTTTCAATTGCTATTACATGGTGCTAGTAGTTATAATTCGTGTCAACTCGCTCTGAAATTTGGACTTTCGGGAAGAAAGGTTTCTATAACAAAATATTTATTTGAGGTGATCCAAGCAGAGCACAAAAGGACGAAGGCGATCTACGCTATCAAGATTATCAAGAAACAAATGTTCAATGAAGATGAGGTACGATAGACTTTGTTAGGGTACTGTACAATCTTTCGATTAGCTCTCTTACTCTACCGTAATCTTCCCTCCTTGAGGATATCGATTGGGTGCACACGGAGAAATCAGTTTTCGAAGCAGCTTCCAACTATCCCTTCCTCGTCGGATTGCACTCCTGCTTCCAGGTAAGAAAGTGTAGAAAAAATATTTATTGGAGGATCCCCGAAACCACAAATGTAACCACAAAAATACGTCTTTGATCTCTACCCGATTTGTTGGACAATTTGGTTATGCATTGGATTAATGTGAAAAATGTTCTTTTCATTCAACCGGGCTACATTCTACTTTCATCGATATGTTTATGTGGCAGCATCGTTATGGGAATCGTAATTGGGATACCCGATCACAGAATAATTTTAGCCTTCAAACGGTTTCCGAAAAACTGAAATTTAAGCGATGCCATTTATATGCAAGTGATATTTTTTCATAATTCAATTTGTTGCAGACTGATTCTCGTCTGTTCTTCGTAATTGAATTCGTTCCGGGAGGAGATCTCATGTTCCATATGCAGAGACAGAGGAAACTACCAGAGGACCATGCAAGGTATGCAAATATTTTCTTCATTTTAGAAATATTTTTAGAAATAGAAAAGATTTAGAACAATTTTTTAATTCATCCGGGTACGCGCCATGTTTTCTCGGTCGAAATTAGTGTACGTGAGATATTAAGGAAGATTAGTGCTATTTTGGAAGTGTTATTATTCATCTTAATCTGATGCTCGTTTGATCTTCCCAGTGCACGTTGTGTACGATGAATATGACGTCGTCCTTGTAATTGCACGATTCTGAATGTTATCGCAGCTTCTCCCCTTCCCTCCCCCCTCCTCTACTCCATCGGCTTAGTTTGTGAGAGTGTGAGATCCGTGCCAAATCTCTGTCTGATGTTTACTGAATGAAACAGAAAAGAGTGAAAGATCAGATGACTGCGAAAACGGAAGATCTTTTCTGCACAATTATTTGTGTGCAACATAGTCGATTCCTTCCTCGTTCAAGAGATCATCCAAGAGATGTCTATACCATTAATTATTTATGTTATCTCCCCTCATCTCGGGAGTTAATCTTCCTTCTCCTTGAGTGGATGGGCGACATACTAATTACCTTTAGTCGGCGCCTCCATTCAATCCCCAGACGTACCAATGAGTCCATTAAGTATGAGAAGGATCTATCTATTCATTGTGTCTGCAAAGGAATGGGCCAAAGTAATGGAAAGGATGAGATGAGGTCTCCCTCTCTCTTTTTGGATGAATGAATGAATGAGGGAGAAAATGAGTGATGTTATGAGATGAGAGAACGTGCAAGTCCTAAGAAATTATTCTATCTACTGGTCTCATTGAGGCGAAACATCCCCCCTCTTTGGAATGCACCTGCATGATTTCGTCTGCTGATATGTTTCACTTTTGACTCGTTCAAGAATGTGATTGGGACAGGTGAAGTCTGTGTGAGATCCCTCGTTTGGCATCCATTAGTGTTTAGGTGCTGTGTCTTGGAGACGGGGGGAGAGAGGGGAGAAGAAGGAGGGAGTACGTGGAGAGGCGCAGATTTTTCTGCCAGCACTCCCGTTTGTAGTCTGATGAATAATCGAGGAGAAGGAAGACGAAGTGGAGATCTTTCACACTCTCTCGAGAGAACGATCATGAGACTGAGAAGGAGGAGGAGGAGGAGGGAGAGACTGCAGAAGGAGGAAGGGGAAGGCTGTCATGGGGCTGCTGTGATGGCATGTTTACTTGTTTCATAGAAACAAGCTAATGATCAGAGTCAATCGTTGCTAGGCACGAGACGAAGAGTGATACGATGAATATCTCCTTGTGCAGAATCATGAAGGATGTTTACACGTGGAGAATGAGAGAGACGATGGTATCGAATGAATGTGTCGTCCATTGCACACAATTGACCATCGATGTCTATCTGCATCTCTTGTTGACGAGTAGTCGATGTGTAGATGGAGGAGTGCGAAGTGGGTGGGAAGGGGGAGGAGGTGTTGTCGTCTAGGACAGCTCATTGAACACCTAGAGGGAATGCCCTTCCAATGTCGTCCCCCTCCTCCCCTTCCCCCTCCTCCTTCCCTCTCCTCACTTCGACAGCGTGTTTTTCACCGTCGAAGGAACGAGTTGTGTTTTGAGTCTGGAAGGGATCAGAGATTGGTCGTTTAAGACGGGATGGACGATGTTCAGTCTCGCCTTTCCTACCATGTGATAAGGCAGTTCCCCTTCAAGGATAGAATTTAATGAATGAATGTATGATATGGAGGAAGGGAGGTGGGGAGGAGGGAGTCTGAGACCTTCCTTCGTGTTCTCGAGCAGATGAGAAATCTGTGAAGAAAGTGCGTCATTCTCACTCGTTAGAGTTGCGAATTCAGAGAAGAAGAGAGAAGGAAATGAATTGGGATTGTTAGTATTCAGTCTGCCTGAGATGATGATGGGCAGCACTTGTTTACAACCAATTGTGAACAAGTGTTAGGTCGAACCCGGTAATCCCCCAGAAGGAAAAGGTAGATGGGGAAGCTACTAGTAACTTATCACTGCAGTAACAGTAAACAAGTTGGAATCACGCGATTGCCGTCACGATTCAACACAATTTGATTGTGACTAGACTGGATAAATAAGGATACGACGTAGTATCAGCTGATTAGCTAATGGTGTCATGGGGGAACAGTCGTGCTGGTCAGAGAAGTGGATTAAATGGGATAGGAGATTGATATTGAGCTGTGACGAGTGTTTTGATAAGATGTCCCCTGCAATTTATTATCCAGAGTGGTCAACTAAATGAAAAAAGCAATCTCTTGCAGGTTCTACTCTGCAGAAATAATTCTGGCTCTTCACTTCCTTCACTCGAGAGGAATTATCTACAGGTACGATAGCAGGAAGGGATCAGATTACGGTAGAACTAAGAGAGAGCTAGACGAAGGGGAAAACAATGATTAGACATTGCAAGAGCTGTCTCTGCTCTGTGGTTCTGTTCAACCAATCTGTGATGTTATTCGTCCCAGCCAGCAGTTTTCTTTTTCTTCTCCACGGTTATTTATGTATGCAGTGGTAAACATTGGTCTCTATCTATCTTTTCTCTCTTGCAGAGATCTCAAACTGGACAACGTACTAATCGATGCAGAGGGACACGTCAAACTCACCGATTACGGAATGTGCAAGGTACGGTAGGATACGGTGGGAAAGATTACGGTAGATAAGTTGATAATGTCACAACTTGTTGACCACTGAATCTCGCCATTGTTATTGCGCTGTCCTGTCCCCGTGTCTCTTTTTGTCGCTGCTACAAGCCTAGTGAGAAGGGGGGGGGTGAGTTATTGACGAAGGAAAGCGAGACTAGTACCCATTCTGAGAATAGAGAGGGAGAGATACGTCAAGTGCGTACTGTAAGTGAGTTCGGTCTAGATGTCTGTATTCTGATCCCCTCTCTTCCCTTCTCTTCTCTTTCTCATTCTCGTCTGTTGCCTTCAAAAGTGAGATGAGGACAGTCGTCCAATGGGAGACTAATGAATAAGGAAGAAGGACTGAAGATGAGGGAAGGAAAGGGAAGAAGACGAGGGAAGGGGCAGTAGACACAGAGGGAGACCTATTGGGGGAAGGGTTTGTTGACTACACGTCCATCCATTCCGAGTTTCCCTCCCTTCCTCTCTCCTCGTTCTCTATTTTGCTCCGTCTCGTCGAAAAGCCTGCCGTCCAGACACAAAATACTGCAGAACCCCGCATTCATTCTTTATTTTCCACATCCCAGTCAGTCTCCCCCTTCCTCCCTCCCTCCCTCCTTCTGTTTCTAGAACCACCCGGAATACCAAGTAGAGCACAATAGACGAAGTGGCAAAACATGGAAAGAATGGAACGACAAAGTGGGGGAAATTGAGGCATACTACAGTACTTTCTCTCTCTCTCTCTCTCTCTCTAGATATTATGTGGTGTCGTGTGAAATGAGTGCTGTCGAGAGGGGAGGAAAATAGTACGTAGTGAATACGTGAGCCGACTATTACTTAGAAGGAGGGGATTGGAAGGGCAGCGATGACTGAGTGAGATCAACGAGGGGATAGATCACGAACACATAATCATCCACACTCTAAGTCTCTTCTCTCCTTCAGGAAAACGTCGGACCGGGTGACGTCACAGGCACCTTCTGTGGTACTCCCAACTATATCGCCCCTGAGATTCTCAGAGGAGAAGAGTACGGATTCTCCGTTGATTGGTGAGTAGGAAAGTTGGTAACCGCGACGCGTGAGAATGTGGCGCGTCGCGGTTTCACGGAGATTCAAAATTCTTTTGAATAGATAAAAACGTATTTTAGGTGGGCGCTGGGCGTGCTAATGTTCGAGATGATGGCGGGTCGATCTCCATTCGAATTGGGAGATATGCAGGGAGATGGAGATCTCAATACGGAAGATCGATTGTTCCAGGTATGGTTGAGTGCGCGGTCCAAAAGACTCATAAGAGATGAATACATACCAATTCTTACAGATCATCCTCGAGATTCGCATCCGTATTCCTCGGTCGTTGAGCGTCAAAGCGAGCACAATTCTCAGGAATTTCCTCGAGAAGGTACGATACATTGAGATTACGGTAATCGATTGGTGATGTCGTTGCAGGACCCGACGCAGCGACTGGGCTGCAAGGTGGACATCGACGAGAGTCTGAGCGATATCAAGGATCACAGCTTCTTCCGAACACATATCGATTGGGATAGGGTGAGTACGGTAGATGGGGGGGAGTACGGTATAGTAAATCTCAGTAAAATGGACAAACTATTTCAGTTGGAAGCTAAGCAGATCGCTCCTCCATACAATCCTTCAGTGGAGAGCGATAGAGATCTACAACACTTTGACACACAATTCACTGATGAGGTACGGTAGTTTGATATATTGATTAAATTAATCCATAATCGATATCTTTCTAGAATCCGACACTGACACCCGATGATCCGGAAGTAATTGCTCGAATTGATCAATCGGAATTCGATGGTTTCGAATACGTGAATCCCCTCCAAATGTCTCGTGAAGATTCCGTGTAAAGAGTGGACAAACCCCGCCCATTTATCCTAGTCTTGACTCCGCCCACTTTGTATCCTTTGAAGTAATTCACATGTGTGACCTTAGTTCCCATAAGCTCGAGAGGTCCATTGCAAGAGTAGCTTAACTAACCGTGGTAGATCAATAATATCAATCCTCATTGCTTACCGTATCCCTTCTCTCACTCGCCTGCTCACTAACCCTTCCTGCGTATCATTCTACTTGAAGAGCCCACTATTTTAGCAATAATTTATCGAATTGTGAATAATATTTATTGGTTTACACGTTTTAGCCCAATTTTGGAGTATAGTTCGTGACAACGTCTGATATACATTACAATCTGCGATATGCACTTAATTTCACTTACCCATCTGTACCATTTTGAGTTGTGATGCTGGAATATACTGGAATGAATCGTTCTCAATCTAATTGGTTCCCTTCTATTGCATTGATCCACGTAAGAGATAGATGAAAATAGGGAAAGGTCTAGACAGTAATGTTCCCTTCTCCCATCCCCCTCCATTCTTGAGTGATTCATTCAGGTACGTATCTTCATTCTCCTCCTACTCATTGTATCTGTAGTATGTTCTCTTTTCTTCTCGATCAAAAGAGGGATAGAATCTGTCTATCCTCTCTTCCAGTAATGACTAGTTGACTGATATGGGCACCGCCTCCCCTCCCTCCCCTCCCTCCCCTCCCCTCTCCCTCCCTCTCCTTCTTTTTTCTCACTTACGAGTCCCGCCAGAAGGCAATTTGTCTGTCCAGTCTCCCCTCCATTCCGAGAACTTTTCTCAAGTGAGAGAGACCAGAGGGAACAGAGAGAGAAGGCGAGTCTACGGTAGCACTCAAGCCCCGTTTATTACTCTCACCGTTCAGTCTTTATCTGGTTGCTCTTATTGATTGTGGCGTAATCTATCTCGAGGCTATACGGTATCAATCGATTGATCCCCTTCCTCTCCCCTCCATCTACTGCGTGATCTTTCCATGTATGCACAGCCCATTTTATGCCATCCAAAGTGTCATTTATGAATTGGAGAAGCGACGGAAAGAGGAGGAGGAGAAGAACGGACTAGTGATTCCATTCCTTCCTCCTTTGCTATATAGAGTGAGCACCGTGCGTCATCTCTGCACGAGAATCACAAAAAGAGTGTGAATAAGGGGGCATAATAGGTAGATGGGGTAGCCAAGAATTGGGTGTGATCGAGAGCAACTGAGTGGCTATCGTTATGAAGAGGGAGGGGGGGACTGTTTCAGGGTAGGGGATCATCACTATTGTGGGAAATTGTGTCGAAAAGAGAGAGAAGGAGCTCGAGTTAGATGGCTGCGCAAATATTTGGCGAGACCGATAGACGGTCTATGACTCTTCCCCTCCTCTCTCCTCTTTTGCATGGATGTACCTTGGTGTCTGTGAGTATGAGTGAGAGAAGACGAGTCAGATGAGAAATAGGAGACGGAACTAAGAGAGGAAGATGGAGGTATTTGACGGGGTAGAAGAATGAAGAGATGTGTCTTGCAGGAGAAGAGCTAGTGTGAAATGAAGAGAGTAAGGCTAAAGAAGGAACGTCTCTTGATCAAGTGTGCTCTCAATCTATTCTATCGGTTCATTCTATCTACTCCATTCCTCTTCCCCCTTCCTCCTCTTCTCCATTCCTTTTCTTTCCATTCATCGACAGTTCTCTCACACTCTGCCAAAGTGGAACCGAGAGCATAGAGAAAACTCGCGAAAGCGATCCAAAATATTCGGTAGCAATTCTCTCATTCTCTCCGTGAGTATTCCTCATGTCTCGTGGTTTCTGATGCATTCCCATCTCTTTTCTCAAACCTTCTCTGCATTTTCTGTCTCTTCTTTTACTTAGTTCCTTTCCTTCTTCTACATTCTAACTCTCCTTCTACTCCCTTCACTCTCACTCTTCCCCATCTCTTCTGGCTAGACAGACCCGACCCCGCCCCTCCCTCTCTCCCCTCTCCTCCCTCTCTCCCTCTCCCTCCCCTCTCCCGCTCACTCTTTTCGATGCGACGCAATACGTTTACATTTCGACGCCATCTAATTTAAATTTGTCTTAAATAGTCTCATCGATTGATCAGATGGCACAAAGTCCACGCTGTCTGTCTCTCCCCTCCCCCTCCCTACCAGTCGCTTTTCTCCCTCCCTCCTCCTCCTCTCTATCTCTTGACACGTTCCATGTCTACTCCTCTTCTTCTCCCTCTCATCGATTACCAATCATCTCAATCAATCCCGTCTATCTCTCCCAATCGGTCTATGCTATTCACTCTCATCATCTGTTCCATTCCTTCTCTCTCTTCTCTCATGCTCATCATGATTCATCTGTACTCATCTCACCTGCCATTGACCTCTCCCTCTGACCTATCCTCTCTCTCTATTGATCCATTCCCTCTTGTACTTTATCCATATCCAGACACAGTGGAAGGAAGGTGTTTGATTGTCACGAGTGCTCGTTCTCTTCTTCTTCCTCTTAACTCTTCCCCCTTCACTCTCCTCCTCCTGTCTACCAAGTCAGTCTCTCCCTCTCTTCCCTCTCTTCTCTCTCCATACTCTCTCAGTCGGTGTCAATTCACTTCCATTCTCGTCTTCTCCAGTAATCCTTCAACTCTTCCGAAAGGGAGAAAGGCCAATTCCCTCTGTCTAGCCTATCCAACTCGTTCCCTCTCTTCATTTCATTACTCGTAGCCGCGTTCTAGTTATCTCTACTACTTTGCGGGGCTATTTAACGGCCTTTATACGTCTCGTCTGATTGGGGTTGAGTAGTTCGAGAATGAGCAAGGAAATTAATCAACTTATTTGTGTAATTAGATAGGGTCAAATTCCATTCGTTCTGTCTCTTTCATTTCTCTATTCGTCTGGTCTTCTTCTCGATTCCATTGGATAGCAGACCCTCCTCTCTCTCTTCCTTCTCTTCCTTCTCTTTCCTCACGCAATAAACAACTTCTTCGTCGAGACAGAATGAACTCCTCTCTTTATGTCTGCGCTCTCCTCCATTTCCCTTGTCTCTCTCCCTTCTCTCCCCTTAGAAATAGTGTAATAATAAGAGAGAGATCATCGATTGACGTCAAAGATATCTGAAACTTCAAACTTCACGATTGCATTGCCTGTCGTGGTGACTGGGATGGGAATTGGAGTGTAGCGAGAATAAGAAGATTGAATGAGATTGTACAGTCTAATCAATACTCGTTGTCCCTTCCTCTTTCCTTATCACAAAACGATGCTGTCTGGGTGATACAAGGGAGAAGGGGGCAAGCAAGTGAACGATTTCTTCCCCCTCTGATTGGATACTCTTTGTCTACGTGCATTCTTACTCAATAGACGAGACATGGACAACGTGAAAACATCCTCTTTTCCTCTCTCTCACTCATTCCCCCCTCCCCCATTTCTACTTACTCTACTCTCCTCTTGTCTCTACAATGCACTTGTTGTTACTCTCTATCCCCTTCCCTTTTTTGTTAGTTTCAACCTAATCTCATGACTATCTATCATTGTCAATCTCGTAATCGTTTCTCCATCCCTTGATCCTCTTCCTCTTTCAGGGGGCATTCAGCCCACCCCTCCATCCTCATCATCATCACAGCGCGTCCTTCTCCTCAGGAGGAGTGATACGCTGATGAAGATGGGAAAGTATTCAGAGACAAGATATGCATTGAGAGAAGGATGGAAGAGACGACCGAAAGAGGAGAAAATGGAAGAAGAAGAGATCAAGGATAGAGGAAAAGTTATCGCTGAATTCAATGAACGACCTGAGTTCAGAGTGGCCAAGGGAATCGTCGGAGAACGTAAGAGAAGATTACTGTAGGGAAACGGTAGTCGATGTATTACGGTAGATCAATTGAATCGATTGTAGGTAATCGTGAGCCTCCCGGTCCAGCCTCCGAGGCTCTTCCTGAAGTTCTTGATTTGAGCCACTATGGATACACGAATATCTTCACACATTTCGTAAGCCAATCTTTCAATTTAGACGCGAATGCGTGACATTTCGAATAAGTCGACGGACTACAAATCGAATTTCGCCCCGCCATAACAAAGAACACAAAGGGCTCACAGACTGGAGACAATAGAATAGAATAATGAGGAAGTTCCGTTCAGGAGATGGGATGGCACTTTGACAAATCCGTTAGTTATGATGCAATGTACGAAAGAAGAGTGGAGAAGAAGAGACTCAAGGCAGAGATCAGACAGATATTCAGTAATGAGGACAGGTACGGTAGTACGATGAGGATACGGTAGGTCATTGGGTCACACTCATCATTGCAGATTCCGTCTACTGGTGAAGTCGTTGAAGGAAGGGCGGTCAAAGAAGGATAGACAGAAGGATAAAGATAGGAAGGAGAGAGATCGACGAATGGATACGGGAAAGTCGTATTCTGATGATGAAGATAATATCGGAACTGATCTCACGAGCAGAAGAAGAGGGTCAGTTCGTGATTCATTCGGACTACGGTAGTCTGTCTGGATAATCTCTTGTTCGTGAGACACCGTGAACAGACATCCATCACTTCTCCGTTCCACACTTTTCTCTTCTAGTTACTGCTCAATGCAATTCACATCTTGACTGTCTACCGTATTCCTCCTCCTCTCTACCGTACTCCATCCTCCTCCGTCCCTTCAATCGATTCCCTCTCCTTGGACTCTGTCCTATTTCCGACCACAGTCTTCGTCCGCCTCAATATTCAACGACGACTGGCGCACTTTTGTTATGCTTTTTCGTCCCTTCGTCCGTCTCCCCTTCCCTCCTTCGTTCCCTTCCTCAGTCTGTCTCTCCCTCCTCCCACTCTAGATTGAACCAAGACAAGGACTCCCCTTTACACGATGACTGACCACGAGTAATCTATGACCAGTGAGAAGGGGAAAGACTGTACAAATGGGTGCTTGAGACACAGAAGAGAGACAGAAGTGGAGAGAAGTGAAGAGAAGATGACTGAAGAGAATGAAGAGATCATAGAATCAATTGCAGGGAATTCAGTAAACTGAGAAGGATGCATATGAGGAGACAGGAGGAACAACACGATGAAGATTTGGATCTGCTCGATGCATTGAATCCTCCCTTGGTACGGTATTCATGATACGGTAGTTTCAGTTCCTACGGTTATCAGGGTACAGTAGATAGTTTCCTTTTCTAAGGGAGGCAAGGTACGGTAGTCATCCGTTTGGGAGGGGAAACTTGCACGCATAACTAGCCCCTATTCTCACACGAGTCATGGGATTACCTCGGGAGCGCCCAACGAGAGATCTTATGCAGTTTCTCTGCATAATTATGTCTGCCGAAGGGATCCGGCGCCAATTTCCGTGGCTTCAGAGAGGAAAAAAACAGTGAAGAATGTTAATGATAAGAGGAGAGAGACACAATGACGAATCGGGAGATGAATGTATCTGGGAGCCAAAATGCCCTTCCCCATACATAGATTCCCCTTCCCCCCATTGTGCTCCCTCTGAACTCCCCCCTTCTCTTCTCTCTCATAGACAGACAGTCGATTTATGTAGACACGAAGAAATCTTTTTGATGGGGTGAAAGAGGGTAAAAAGAGGGCACGACCACTTTGGTCAATGGTCGACTAGGGAGAAAAGAGGATAGAGGTACTACGTTTTTCAAAAACTTGACAAAAAAATTGTACGCGAATGAAGCCGTACGACTGAACATATCGCGGAATTTTCGCCGCACTCTCAACTACACCACGCCTTTTCATTTTTCCGCCAACTTTTTCGATTTCATTTCAATTGTTTTTCACCTATTTTGTAAATGTTTTTTAATACATTTTATGGTTCAGAAGTTGCAGGCCCCTCTCGCCTGCACGTTTAATGCTGCGAGCACGCGCGGGATCGGCTGCCCCGCTGACTCGAGGACGGGTGTTGAGAGGATAGTTTGCTTCTCTCTATTTTGCCTTTTAATTTTAATTCGCTGATTTTAAGAACCGAATTTTAGCCTTGTGGTCCCTTTGCGGGCCTCTGCGAGACTGTCGCCGGCGTCACTCTCTCCAGGTTTGCCCAATTTTCTATCATTTTTATCGCTTGTTCACTTTTGATTCCGCCAAATACGAGTAAGATTTGAATGTCAGTTACGTATAGGATGAACTATACCCGAAATTGACATACAAACATAAGAAAAGGGCTTCTATTATCCCCTCAATCAATGCATTTCCATTGCGAGTGCCTAAATATTGATATATTTATATATTTCAGCCCGGTTTCGCCCTCCTCGCCATCTCCGGCTCCTCCTTCCAGGTTCATATATATTCATATTTGAAAATTTTTCTTTTTTTATCACTTGCTCGCTTGTGGTAACTAAATATGACGAAACAAGTGCTGAAATGCCCGTGATTTAGGGGATTAATCTTTGATTTTATTACTTGTTCAAGTGAGCTTGCTACTAAAATTCTTTAGTAAGTGCTAAAATCGACGCCCGTACGTTTGGTAGTGAAAATGCTCGAATTTAGCGTGAAAATGGCTGAAAAGAGTTGTTTTATTTAACAAACATAAACGAGTAGTTTTCAGTCACGTCTGTCGCTTTGTGTGGGCCACGCGGCGGCCGTCCTACTGTTTCCCTCAGGTTATTATGTTTTCTGTTCCCTTGAATTCTTTTTTTGGACAAATCTTGTTTGTTCACATTCAGGTTCGTGGCCACGTCGCGGACTCGGGCCGTCACAAGGATTTCTCCCTTCGCCCTAATGGAGAAAAGGGCATTGAGCCCACTCATCCTTGTATTTTTTTGGAAATAAAAAGCCTTATTTCCATGTAAAATGTGTTGGCCACGCGTTACAATAACTGGAAACAATATACGGCAAGGTTGGGGCAGTCAGTAGGTTGCAGAATATCGTACGCTTTGCGGTAATTGTATTCATCACATTTTGCACGTTACCTGACGATTGGTTGAGAAAGTTGAGCTTGTGATTCTAACAAAAGAATTGCTCATAAAATCCGCTCTGGCAGTAGCCTATTGTTATGAATATCAGTTCCCCTACTACGGCAACTTGCCTTTTTCGTGTTGTCTCCGCTCATCATGTTACTCATCAACAGATAAATAAATACACAATAAAGATGTATATTGATAATGATGACGCCCATGATAACGGTTATAAGCGGTACTCTTTGCCGATCAAGATCATCTGATTTAAAATGAAATATTTTACTTCCTCATGCATTGCTCTCTAATTACATTACATTGCTATTACATACATATGCTATCCATTACATACATTGCTCCCTAATTAGACCTTACAGGTATTGTAATACTCGTCCCAAACTACCGTAATACATGTACTACGAGATACAGTATCGCCTACTATCACTAATCAATTCATCGCATGTTCTGGTTGATTCACCATCTTCCCATGTACTGCAAAACAAGTAAAGATTGCATGGAAATAAGACTTTTTATTTCCAAGCAAAAAAATAACAACAAAGATGGCTGCGGCGACGGCGGCGCCGCCTCTCTTGTTGCCGAGACGTTCGGGCCGGCGGCAGCTTAGTCGAACCTTAACGCAAACCAACAAGATTTGTTCAAAAAATGAGGAAAAAGAACAGAAAACTTAATAACCTGAGGGAAACGATGAGAAGGCCGCAGCGTGGCCCACACGATGCGACATACGACCATGACTGAAAACTACTCGTTTATGTTTAGTAAAAGTAGTACTTCCACCCATTCTCACGCTAATTTCAAGCATTTTCATGACCAAACGTTAAGCGCATCGATTTTACCACTTCCGAAAGCATTTTACATTTAGTAGCAAGCACGCTTGAACACGTAATAAAATTTTAAGCATAATTTGTCCCCGAAAACACGGGCATTTCAGCACTTGCGTACTTATATTTGGTAACCACAATCGGGCAAGTGATAAAAAAGAACAAACGTTCAAATATGAATAAATCACACCGACCTGGAAGGAGGAGCCGGAGGAGGCGAGAAGAGGGCCTTAGCGGGCTGGAATTATTAAATTTATCAATATTCAGGCACTCACAACGGTAATGATTGATTGAAGGAATAATAGAAGATCTTTCCTTATGTTTTCATGCCGATTTCGAGCATAGTTTATCCTATACGTTACTGGCATTCACATGCTTACTCGTATTTGGCGGAAACAAAAGTGAACAAGCGATAAAAATGACAGGAATTCGGACAAACCTGGTGCAAGTGGCGCCGGCGGGAGCCTCACAGTGGCCCGCGAAGGGGCCACAAAGCTAAAAATCGGTACTTAAAATCAGCGAGTATAAATTAAAAGGCAAAATAGAGAGAAGCAAACTATCCTCTCAACATCCGTCCTCGAGTCAGCGGGGCAGGCGATCCCGCGCGCGCCCGCAGCGTTAAACGTGTAGGCGAGAGCCGCCTGTAACTTCTGAACCATGAAATGTATTAAAAAACATTTACAAAATAGGTGAAACACAATTGAAATGAAAAACTGCTCGAAAACGAAAGCAGAGACCGGAGAATCCGGAGCCGCGGAATTGCACCTGCTAAATACAGTGAAGTAATACCGCAATTCTTGTTATGTCCGGACAATTTAAAAAACGTAGTAGACTAAATGATTTCATTGTCCTCACTTATGATTCCTTCCTCTCTTTTCCCCTCTCTTCCTTCTCTCTTCTCTTACTTGATCAATCGATGTCCCCCCTCAGACAGTGATAGTCCGAGTATACTACACACAAATAGACTGTCCGAGTGTGTGTAGTGAGTGCAATCCCCTCGACGACGATTGTCGGTGGTGCAAGTACACACACAATGGGGGAAATCCCCCTCTTGAAGGTTCAAGGGTTCAATTAGCTCTCTCCAACTATTTCCGGGGTCAGCTTTAAAGATGCAGTGAAACTACGTGCAAACCGGTGGGAGAAAGGGAGAGGGAGTAAATAATAGGGTCCTCTCTTTCTCTTCATTCCATTCTCCCCTCCTGTCCCTCCCTTGATTCCTCGTCTAGATTTAGAGGGGGCATCTCTGAGGGGGAGGGGGAATGGGTTGGATTAGGGAGGGGAGTCCTCCCTTCCATTTCGAAGATAACGACGTCTGACGGACTGCAGAGAACGATGAGGAAGGAAGGAGAGAGGGAGAGGAGGGGAGGGGGGGGGAGAGGTCTGCTGAGAAGTTTGTGCGCGTGCGCTTTTCGTCGCTTTCTTGCAAGGGAGGGGGAAGACGTCAGTCGAGAGGGGAAAATGAGAAGAAGAGAGGGAAGAAGAGCAGACGAGTGAACTAAACCGTCTGTGTTTGATTAGAACGGAACGAGAGATGGATGGATGGTCTAATCGATAATCTTTACAGGTCACTCAGACTCTCGTCATTCCTAAGACAGTCTCTCCTCCTCCTCCTCCTCGACGTCGAATTGAATTGCCCATTGGATCAATTCCCCTTCGACCGGATATCAAAGGAGAAAAATTATATCTCCCTGAGGATAAATCAGAGCTAATTCTTCATTGGACGGATCTCATTGGATTCTCATCGACTACTAAATTCGCGTGTTTCTTCATGGCTGGAGAAATGCACGTAGTTCTTCCCCAGGTACGGTATTCCCTTGATTACGGTAGTGATCGATTGGTGTCGATTACGGTATGATTGATGACTACGCCGAATTGGCCCCGTTACGGCGCATCTAAATGGCCTCCTTTTGCATCGCTTTTTTTGGTTGAATTGGTGATTCTGTTCTGTGATCGATCACTTTCCTCTCTCTCTCTCTTCCTCCTTATTCTTCTTCTCCTTCTCCCCTGTATTCATGAGCCCTCTCGATGGCACGTAAAGTTCGTATTAGGAAGAGAAGGAAGAGGAGGCACACAAAGAATTCTCTCTTTCTCTTCCCACTCTCTCCTATACACACTCTCTCACTCATCCAGCTAGTCTCTATCTGTCTGCATTCTCTCCATTTCCCCCACTCTCTCGATCATCTCTTGGTCTCACTTTTCATTTCCTCTCTTGTCCCTTTCATTCGAGCAAGTCTCCACGTGTTTTGAGGGCGAAATAAGGAGAGGAAAAATGAGGGGGAAGGAGGATACTGTAATAGGGGAAGGAGGGAGGAATTGAGACAAAGGATGGAATCAGTGAGGGGGCGGACACAGATTCTTGTGATCAAGAAGGAAAGGGTACGGGGGGGCAATTTACGGAATTCCGTCTGATTCAACTCCTTCTCTTACTCATTTTCTCTTGTGAGCGACACGTGAGATGCAGAATAATGAAAGGTTTCTTCTCTTTTCTGTCTGAGTGAAGACGAAAATGTTATTGGAATTCCTGAAAAGAGAGGAGGAAAAGTTTATGAAGTGACGATGAAGAGAGAAAGGGATCTGTAGTGCAGAAAGGGACTGAATTCGATGACGAAGGGTTATGAGAAAATAAATTAAACTACGTGCACATGCATTGTTCTGTATTGAAGGAGTGAGAAGAAATACAAAATATCATAATATAAATTCAGTTGATGATGGAGCTCTCGATGGGATACGGTCACGATTGGAATCGACTCAAGAGAATCATCGAAGCTCTCAATATCAGAGAAAGAATCGTGGTAAGGATCCAATTCATTAATCATGAGATTACTGTAAATATTGTCACCGTCTCACACCATTATAGACTGCAACAAATGCTCAAGTTGAAATCCTTGTGGAAAGAAAGATCGTGTACGCACTGGAAGTCAGTCGACCGAATGGAACAAAGTTCAATATCACTGTAAAAATGATGAGGAAGAGCGATGTGAGCAGACTACTCGGAGAATATCTTCCATTGGAAGAAGATGAGAATGATAAGTGAGTAGTTTGATCTTTGATCTTCCTGAGTCGCTCTTAAATCTTTGATATTTGGGATGACACAGGCCAGACCGTTGGTCCCTAGATTCAGTTAGTTCTTTGTTTGCCTTTGCTCTCTCTCCAAGGGCTTCTAATGTGAAGCACTGCAGCGCGACTATATGTTATTTTGTAGTAGATAATTCCTGACCAACCATCTCCTGACCATATCTTCCCTCTGAGTCGACGTCATCCTTCTAGTCAAGTCTATCGATGTAATCATTGATTCGTTGATCGGAAGATCGCCAACTTCTCTCCAAAAGACAGAAAGAGAGAGAGAGACTAGACGCATCCCTCCCCTCTCTTTTGCAGAAGAAGCTTCTTCTTCTCTCCTTTATACACTGATTACACACTGAGGGTGCATACACACAGAGGGACAAATACCGGTGCGGTGCGTTCTGCACTCTGATAAGGATACGGTAGTCGAGCTTGATAAGATACGGTAGAAGTAGGTACGGTAGTCCTTCCTGATCTTGACTACGTTGTGGTCTAGTCTCCAATCGGGTCCACTCAAGTAGTCGAACCATAGACAGAGATCGAGAGAGAGAGAGCGCGAGAGATTTCTCACTTCGAGTTGTTCAAAGTCCATCGACCTGCCTTCTCTTTTGTGTTGCATTGAGGAGAGGAAGTGAAGAGGAGGGAAGGGGAGGTTATGAGGAGGGAAGAGGAAGGCGGAAGGGGAGGGGAGAGGATCGAAGATCTTCCCTTCATTCTCTTCTAGACGATGAAATTCCACTAGTTGTCTCGAGACAGGAAAAGGGTTTCCAAAGAAGGAGAAGGAAAGGAATGGAAAGAGGGATTTCAGTCAATCTCATGATTGAACAGCTTCTCATTTGCAAGAGAGAGAAAGAGAGAGAAAGAGTGTGATCGATGTTCGATGTCATTGAGACGACGTGATCATAGATGTGAATAGTTGAGTGTACCGGTAGTGATGGAGAAAGGAGAAGGCATGTCCATTCCCTCCTCCTTATCACCCTTTTATTTGCACTAGAGATGGTCACAATGTGTAGTGTGCAATGAAGGGATGAAAAGTATTGAATGAAGTGACAAAGTGAGAAATGAATGAGAGAAAGGAAAGAAGAAGCGAATTGATAGGGAAAGGTCAGTCACTAGTTGTGATGAAAGACGAAATTAAGTGCGTGGGGGATCGAACTTATTAGTTTTTTTCCAATTACTGAATTACGTGGGCTTTGAGAGCATTATTAATCTTTGATCTCATTTCAGCATCAAAATCAGTCGAATCAATGTCCAAATGGACGATGAATCGATGATGGTCGAACATGGATGTCAGGGATATGCTACTGGAAGAATGTTCTCTACCGGATATATTCGATGTGATGAATGTTCGAAGGTCTTCAAACCCGATGCATTCATTTGCCATTCACACTTTAGAACGGTATGTACGGTAGATTACTGTAGAAATCAGTGTTTGTACATTTTTAGAGTTTTTTTTAAATCAAATCATCGATCATTCGATCGATACTGGATTACGGTAGCTTCATTCGTTGCAGGAAACAGTGCAAATGATCCATTGGGGGTTCGATCCTCGCAAATGGAGAAACTACATCAATCTCTCCGGAGTAGATCGACATAATAAAGAGAAGATCATGAGGTATTGAAAAGAATGAGCGAGATGTTTCGAAGAGCAAGAGCATTGTTAGATAGACGATTCTTTCTCTGTTTGAGAGCACTGAGAAGTGGTCCTTTTTGTAGCTTCCGATAGAGGGGAAAGATAGGGGGTAGAGGTGGTCCATCTACAAGGTAAATCAAACGAAAAACTACTGAAAGATCGAACAGATTAGTGCATAGCAGTGACGAATCTCAAGGTAGTTCGAGAAAAATTTGGGAATTTTCAATGAATTCATTGTAGATTCAACAATATCATCTGTGAAGCAGTTTGTGTGGAGATTCGATCGAAGGTATTCCTTTATGATCTATCAATCGTGTCATACCAAGTGTCATTCCATTTGAATAATTGATCATTCCGTTCCATTTATTCTTCTCTCTTCGTTCAGATTCAATCGTTTCCTTCTCTCTTTATTCCTCCCTTTCATCTATTTCTGTAGTCAATTCTCTTCAAGAGAAAGTCACGTATTTGGAAGTGAAAGGGGTTTCCTCAAGGGCACATTTACTATGCTTTGTCCTGAGTGCTCTCTCTCTAGTCTCAACTTGTTGCTCTTTCGAACCAATCGATACCGTACCGGTCACTCTCTCTCCATCACTCCACTCTTCTTCTTCTCTTCTGATCCCTCCTTCTTCCCAGTCTCAACCTTTTCTCCTCCCCTTAGTGTCAATTGATTGAATGCTCTTTCCTCACTTGTCTCTCTCTATTCTTTTTTCTTTTCATTTCCTCTCTCTTCATTCCTTCTTCTCTCTTCCCCTGTTCCACTAATACAAAACGACTCCGATCGTTTTGAGTTCCGCAAGCACTTTTGTATTTGTGCGCAAGCATAATAGGAAAAGCGTAAGCATATTGGTTCTTGATCACGTAGAGTGAGAACGTATTCGAATCGCTCGTTCGATCATTGATGGAGTACCTTCTTCCATCTATCGTCAAGAATGGGATTGACTATGCGAGAAGTGAACTGTGATCGTCTCTCATCGTGGATAGACCGGACCTTTCCCTTCTCTCTTCGATGCAACATTGTTTGTACATGGAAAGAGAGAGAGAGAGAGAGAAGAGTGTCCACTACGGAATCCGACGGCCATAGTAGAAACACACAATGGGAAGAAGCTCTCTCTCACTCATTATGCGTCTGTTTGTCCTTGACGCGGATGAGGTGTGGACACAGACGAAGAATGACGCACGTCTGGTGTGCAGTGGGATCGGAGATCGACTAAGAAGAGAATCTGAGAATGTGGAGAATGGAAGTGAACGAAGGAGTTTGCTCAGTTTGCCATCTGAAAGACGTGCTGTTTTCCCGATGGAATTTGATACTCTCTTTCGATCACGATGCTTCCTTCGTAGAGAGTAATTACAGGTGCAATAGCTAATTGGTAGGCAGAGCTTAGAGGGGTTTACTTCTCGAAGTTAGCAAGTCGTCAGTGGTTGGTCTTGGAGAGACTAATCAATGCGTGGGAATGAGCATCCGTCTAAGTCCATCGTGTACTCTCCCTTCCACTCTCTCTCAGTCTCCTGTTACACGGTCCGATAGAAGAGTGAAAGAGGGAGGAGAGGGAGTCAGAGGTGTATGGAGTATGCTCCCCTTGGCCCCTCCCTCGGTGGCCTCGTGTATTGTGACAAGGAGGGAGATAGGGTCTAGCCAGAAGGGGCCCTCCCATTGATCTTCCGCTCTCTCTCGCGGGGTCTACCACCAATTGTCACCACTGAGTGACGGGCCCTCGTTTCTCTCTTGTCCTTCCAAAGTGTTTATGAGTCATTTAGACTCTTCTTGCTCCTTTCGCAGTCCCTTTTGATTCCCTTTTGATTCTCGCTTATTAAATGCCATCGATACAGTCTCTTTCAAATGAAAATTGGCCCCGATTCCACGAAGATTAGCAAGCTAATCATAGAGTCCCCCTCGTTTCCCTCTCTGATGATCAAACCAATTTCTCGTGGAAAGGACTGACGTCGAGTTTCACGCCTCTTCCCTCCTCATTCACCCCCCCCCCCCCCCTCTTCCCTATTGTGTCTTGGTCCACTCCTAGACAAGAGAAAATGAATCCCCATGGAGATCACAACCAATTTGACTTCCCTCTTCTCCTAAATGACGAAGGAGCTCCTTGATTCTTTCTCTCTCTCTCTCTTCTCCCGCCCCTTCACCCCTCCCCTTCCTTCCTTCTCTCTTTTTGCACATCATTCATCGTTCTTCCTTCTTCTCATCGTCTCTCTCATTCCTCTCTCTCACGTAGTTCCTTCATCCATCTTTCTCTGCAGTCCTCACTCCATCCTCCTCCTTCTCTCTAACTGTTTTCTCCTTCCTTCTCTCTCCACCGCGACGGAATTCAATTTAAACTCGGACTACGAGAAACTTTTATTGCCATCGCACGTCGTGTGTTGATGTGTGAACAAACAACAGAAGCCACACTTCTACCGTGACTTCTCTCTCTCATTAGCTCCGCCCCCTTTATCTTGCAAATCTTCTCCCGTGTGTCCCCCTCTGTGTTTCCCCCTCTGACGTTCTGATCTATTTCTAACCTCGGTAGGTCACAGAGAGAGAGAGGAATGGTTGTGTGAGAGAGAGCTTCTTCCTCTTAGCGAGTTCTCGTCTAGTCAGACTAGTGGCCAATCGATCGTCCATCCAATGAATCCATTACAGACTCCATCGACCCGTGGAAAATCTCAATCCGTCATCCTCAATCTCAACGAAGTGAGTTGTTTGTATTTAATTCAGCTCCGCTTTCGCAGAGCGCACTGAAAATTGCAGTGTGTTTCAAGATTTACGTGCAAAAACCTCGTGAATATTGCACACCCTTTCTCCTCTTCTCACATTTCGCACATTCCTTCTTCTTCCCACACAGATTCAATGATTATAAACGTTGCTGCACTGCTTTCCATCCCCTCCCTCTCTCCCATCTATTTCCGCATACGTTTCCATGTGCAGTTTGATCTCTCGCTCGCAACTTTCACTCCATGACTGCATTGAAACATCAAATACGAGATGTGATCTGAGTGGTTTCCTTCCCCATCTCAAGGGGAGATTCATGTAGTGACCTACCCCTTTTGTTGCAATGATCGACAGGAGATATTTTACTCCTCTTTCTCTCTCTCTTTTTCATCCTTCATTTGTATCCACACCTGTCTCATTGCACCCTTTGCCAACTTCTTTCGATCTCACGTATTTCCTTACTTCTTTCGAGTAAATTCCTCCTTTTTTCCCTGTTATTCTATCTCTCTTTCCACCCTCACTCATCAATTCATATGATGTTGCTTCCCCCTTCGATACCTACTCACATTCATGCATTATGCATCAGTCGCATTCACTTCTGTCACTGATTCCATCTCATCTGACCTACCTCTCAATCAATAATCCCACCCATTCTCATTCTACCGCCTGTTAGCACCCTTCTCTCCCTCTGCGTCTCTGCCCTTCCACTGACCGCTAGGACACATTATTTTTGACGTATTGTCGTAATTTGTTTCTCTGCCCGTCTGCCGCTCTCGTTCCCCTCAGGCCAATTTATTCAGCAATAAAACCAAATCTAAACAAATGTTTGATGCGCTTCTCTCCCATTTGTGCTCGACTTCTGTAGTTGTAGTGATCCGAGTATTATAGCCATCGTTCTGGCTAACACTAAGCTATGCTTGTTATTCGCCTCTGTGTGCCAATGTGTGCCTTACCGTACTTTGTTCGTGATCATCTTTCCATTTGCAAGAGTTCTTTCCCTTTCTCTGGTCACGCATTCAATTGTAGACGAAAAGAAGAGAGGGGGACACAGATAAGGCCACAGTTCCATACCCCATTCATCGCTTCTCTTCTTCCTCTCTTTCTCTGCTCTCTCTTCAATCTCTCTTATCTCTCCTTCTCTTCCATCTCTCGATCCCTTCGATAGTCTCAGCCAGTCTCGTGCTAATCGACACAATTGATAACGAATAGCTGTGAATCGAATGACGATGTCGACCCTCTTTCCTATCTTTAGTGTCTACTTCCCCCCCTCCCCTTCGAGATCTCTATTGTATCTCTCGATATCGAGATCGTATGGACCAAACTCCCTTTTTCAATCGCTAATTTTCTCTTCCTTTTCCTGACGAAACGCGCAGCTTTCGTATACGGTTACACTTGAAAGAATGGAGATATAGGTGACACAGTTCAGCCTCCCTTCACTCCGCCCATTCCATCGTGCACAATTTAATCAGTTATCAATCAATGTCCATCTGCCTACCGTATCATTCCCTTATTCAGAACTACAATCGTCGTGCTCCTTCTCCATTCGAAGTGGGAGCAGAATCGATTGGTCGAATTCCGCAGAAGAGAAGAACTGACGAAGAGGAAGAGGAAGAAGAGGAAATCGTCGTCCAAACTGAGGATATCGATGATGAGGTACGGTAGGATACTGTAGATAGATCAGGAACACGGTAGATTACGGTACAATAAATTATCGATTGCAGATCCAGATAATCGAACCGCCTACGAAAACGAAGCAGTTCGGAAAGGACGATTTCCTGTTCAAGGCGAGTCTCTTTTTCGATTTTTATGTCAGTTAATAGTTTAACATCGTTGAAAAGAGAGGTTGAATTGAGTACTCTTCATCAATCTCTTCATTTGTGTATCAATTAACGCACGTTCGGTGTGAATGTCGCGCAAAAACGTTGGAAAGATGATGCATTGAATTTGTCATGAGGGCAAATGAGTCTTTATTATGCATGACTTCAAATTGAAGATCGAGCGAAGAAAACGAGTAATGAAACGAAGGCGTTTGCTCTAAAAATGTAATTCTCTGCAGGTTCCGGATCTGTTCGCTACTCCTCTCTCTCGTAAGTACACTCAACAAGCACTGAAGACAAAAGGAGTCGATCTGGAGGGACTTATTCCCTGTAAACTACCACATCAATTCACTCAGGTACAATGACCATGCTATTCGCAAAATAGTCTGCGTGGTTCGTACTCTGTCGCTTGAAAATTCCGGTGATAACACCAAACCCTTGCAATCATTTGCAAATGTCGTTAATCCGTCGGGGGCATCGTAGACTATCGTAGACTAACCACCTGACACAGGGGGTGGTACGGGTAGATACGGTAGCGGGTACGGTAGATACACGTAGATCATGATTTCGATTGCAGGACGCCATCTCGAATCTGCAGCAATCTCTGTTCCTGCAGCATTCTGCTTCAGTCTATTCGGCCTCTGTCTCAGTCGCAGAAGAAAATCCATTCGACCCCATCCGAGCCCTTCTCGGTCTTTTCCCTGCTAAAGACAAGAAGGTGGACGACGATTTCCCTTCTCCCTTCAACAAAGCGAAGGAATTCTCTCCTCCTCTCGCACTGAAGTCAATCGAAACTCCGCCCACTTCAACTGCCGTCGTGCCTTATCAGTGAGTACTGTATTCAGGGGATACGGTAGAATACAGGATTACTGTAATCGATCGATTTCAGGAAGGAAGATCACTCGGTTGTTCCGTTCTCATCTGTTGCTTCGGCCTTCCTTCCCGTTAGTCAGAAGATCACTTACTGGCAAGACGCAGAGAAGATTGCAAGAAGGGAACACATGTCCGATCAATTGGGTACGGTATTATTATTGATTACGATAGTCAGTTGTTTTCGTCGTTCCCATGCACTTCTCTCCTAGATTAGTCCCTCTCTCTCTCTTTTCCAATAATCCTCATCTCATTTATTCGTCTCTTCTCAGACGTCCCATGAAATATCTCTGAGAGTAATTGAAAGGGGAGAGAATTTCGATGAGTAAGAGTGGAAAAAGAGCTGCTTCAGAAGGGACGAACACTAAGAAAGCGGCTAAGAAAAAATCCCACTCAGACACAAATTTGAGAAGAAGCTTCGAAGTTGTATGGATGATCGTCTTACGTGCGCATCCGTTTCTCTTGAGAAGTGGAAGGGTTCAAAGACCAGTCTAGTCGAAGGAAGTCAAACAGAGAAAAGATGGACTCTTTACACTTCTTCCCTTCGTACATCGACTAACAATGAACGAGATGGTCTCTTCTTCTTCATTTTATACCATCCCATTCAGGGACGATCGAAGTATCTACATTTTGCTGTTGATACTTTGATATTAGCGCGTTCCCTTTGATTTAACCAGTTCAATAGATGAAGAGGTATGAATAATTCCCTCAGGCAGGTGGATTGAGTGAGGGAAAGAGTAGTACACAATTGCATCTGTTGAAGAGAGGGGGAATATCCGATGAGTATACGTGCGAAAGAGAAGGTGGTTTATTGGTGAAGTGAGTGAGGAAAGAGACTCACAGAAGGCCACTCACCAATTTCACACCGGAAAACAAAACAGAAGTGCACTCGTGAACTGACTATTTCCACCTTCCTCCTCCTCCGTCTAACTCATCATTTCTCCTTCCTCTTCATCATTTCCTATTTCGAGCGTTTTTCCTCTAAAAATGCGCGAGAAAAGAGCGGATGTGCGTATGAATTCGAGATGAGGGAAAGGAATGAACGAAGAAAGAGACAAAGAAAGGACAGAGATCAAAGATCAATATTTCAGATTCCGATTTGCGAGGGCTTCTGCAACTGATTCCGCCATCAATCGCGACTCGCATTTGTGAAGTTGTGATGAGCAGAGATGAATTGAGAGATGTCGAAATAATCAATGCAAGAGAGGACGTCAGAAAGGTATTATTTTATTCTGATGTGATCGAATCCCCCATCCGAAATTAGATGGAATTTTATATCAAAACCCTTGACCTTGCTCGGAATATTGATCTATAATATGCAGAGGGACGCGAAATTGGATCTGGTGGCTGCACAACTCAAAACTTGCACCAAGGAATCGGATGAAATGTATCTACAACTCAAAAAGGTTAATATTCTACTGAAACAACCCTTCATTTGTCTATTAGATAGTATCAATACAATCTCCTGTCTATTTCAGAATGGAGTTGAAGTTCCTAACATTCGTCCGGCGACTCCTCCCACACCATCAACTCCCAAAGTATTCAATCCAATACCGAAGAAGTTCTCTCCCTATCCAATCACATCATCTGCCTCTCTTCCCTCATCATCTCAACCCCTTGCTCTTCTTCCTCCCCCATCATCAGCCCCATCCACTCCCTCTCGTCCCTCTCCCCTCAATGGAGGTCGATCACTCAGTATGAGTTCCCCCATCGGAATTCGTCCCGTTCCTGCCTCGATGCTTGGCCAGCCAGGACCCTCGAATGTCATCGTTCGACCTCAGATGCCCATTCAACAGCCACAGAGAGTAGTGGGACAGAGAGGAAGACCGAGGGGAAGTGGAGGAAGTGCCTACCAGAGGAAACTATCTCAACAGATTGGACCTCAAGTAGTGCAACAGAACAATGAGAATATGGCGAGAATCGAGAGACAGATTCAATACGAACAGCAGAAACAGCAGATGGAACAGCAGAAGATGCAGCAACTGCAGCACTTGCGACAACTGCAGATGCAGCAGCAACAGCAACAGACGTATACTGTCCCTCAACCATCGCCCATGGGATTAATGAATGGAGGAACTTCACTCAATGGTGAGCATTATTTCCGACGTAGTCCAGCAATGGAATTAGTGATAAATGATAATAAATGTTATCATCTCAGGTTCTCCCACAGCTCCCAATCTGCTTTCCTTCGGGGGACTCGTTCCTACTTCTCTTTCTTCCCTTCTCGCTTCATCTCAGCAACTGCAGCAGCTGCAGCTACAAAATCAGATGCAGCAACTGCAGCCGGACTTCAGTGCACAACTCAGATTGAGCGAGGCCGATGCTGCTGCCATTATGGCCAGGGTAAGAAACGTTCTTTTGTGATCTGCATTTCGTTATTTAGGATGTTCAACCTACTGGGAATTTAAAAGGTTTGGTGTGAGCTATATACAGTTTTCATGTCTGCAGGCTCAATTGGAAACCTCGATGAGTGGTTCCTCCGGTCTGTCCACTCCTCTTCCTTCCGTCACTCCCTCCAATGGTCTTCTCACTTCCACTCAAGATGGACCTGTCTATTTCGATCCGCAGGCCATTCAGCAATTGCTGCAACAGGTTAGTCTTTCAACTTTGCTGATCCCTATCCAATCATTTTCCTTGCAGAGTACTACACTGGAGCAGCAGCAACAACATCAGTTGCGTCAGCAGCAGTTGCTGCAGTCGGATCAGCCTTCTGTCGTGCAGCAACCACCTGCAGCATCTGCAGCTCCATCCATGATGTTTAATACGATCGACAACTTCGATATGCTACGCACTTTCATGGAGAATCCCAGCCTTATCCCTCCTGGAATGACTCTAGACCAGATCAAATCCTTACAAGATTCTGCTTTGGCCTCAGCCCAATCCTGAATTGTACATAGCCCCGTCCCCCCTCCCACATTCCCACTTGCATCAACTAATCCCGATGTTCTCTTTCATTCCTTACTCATCCCCGTTCAAATTCTTTCTGCCTTAGCTCGAACTGTCATCTCCCTCTTCCCCTTTGCCCCGATGAGTTTGCTAGATGCGTGTAAGTACTGTAGAAGTCGTGTAGACGATCGATAACTGATCTATAATAGCAAGTACAGTACCCCCTCTCTATCTGCAGCCATTCACAACACACAGTGCAAATCAAACTTGTAAATAATATTGCAGCTTTTCCTCTCGTAGATGGTAGTTGAAAACTCGATTCTATTTTCAACTATATCGCTCTTTAATTTTATCTTATATAAGCCATATTCTTACCGAGGTTTTGCAAAATCCGCTCTCCTTCCCATCTCAAGTCCTACTTTTTGTACGAATGCTTAGAATAATATAGTTTGCGCTAATAATTTCCTCGTTTGTTTCAGTTATGTGCAGATATTGAGTTGTTTCTTCTCGTTTCTGTAATCGATCGGTTTCTCACTTACAGTACCCTTCTCCTTCTTTTCGTCTCACCACGACTTCCTACAATTTCTCTGGCTCTTTTGTTGTTTTCTTCATTCTCCAAAATACTCGGTAACTCTCCACAAGATTTGTTTGCTGCTCCCATTAGTTTCTCTTTGTTAGTTGTACCCCTCTTTTATTTGTGATACGGGATTCGTCTATATACCTGTATCATCGTTAATCTTCCTTCTAGTCAGCTTCCTTTCCTCTCTGACTCGTCCATTCAATGACTAATATCGATTGATTCGATGAGATTCACTCGTTCTTGCCCCCTTTTCCCCCTTCTTCTTGTTCATTCTTACCATTCCAAGAGTGAATTAATGTCATCGAGTGATCCAATCGAACTAATCGTGTCATAGTCATTCCATCCCTATCGAGTACTGAGTAGATTACCGTACTCCTTCCTTCCCAATGGTAGTTTCAATTCTTCGGTTAGCAGCAGACTATTTCTTGTATGCAACATGTTCGCCCGGCCATCACTATTCAATCGGGTTTCCTTCCAATATGTTGTTCTCCTCTTCTAATCGATACCGTCTAACTACTCTACTCTTCTGGTTGTGTCCCTTCTCTCTCTAGTACACAGTCAGTTTCTATCTCTCCGGTGACCCTTCCCTTCCTCTGACTTGTCTCCCCTTCCGTATACAGAGTAAATTAAGATGTTTCCATCTCAAGTTGTCCCATCTGCCAATATATTCATTCTTTATTTACGAGCATCGAGTAGTTGTGATCGAGATGATAAAAGATTATTGCTTGATCACGTATTGAAGTTTATGAAGAACAAATATACGAGAGTTCAAATGAAAGAAATTTATTTTGATGTGCGAACGACAAAGACAAAATGAACTGAAGAAATGAAGTGACTGTGAGAGGAGACAACTCGAATGATTGAGAAATGTTATTTATTTTCCATTCGCATTCGCGTGGAGACGTGTTACTTATTAAATGTTGCATTCCGGCATTAGGATCACCACTGTACACAACAGACTGTGGAAGGCACATCATAGAATCGACCTTTAGGATAGGATCATTCAGTGAGATTACAATGAAAATGGGTACAACACGAGTATCAGAATAAAATGAGGGATGAAGAAAAGAAAAGTTCACTTTTCCCAGTGCGACGCTCACAATATTGTAAGGAATGAGTTCGTGAGCTTCTGGAGGAAGAACAACTCAAATGCACAAATGTAATATTTAATCGAACCATTGACGATAGATGCAGAAACATTCACGAAATCGCCAGTATTCATACTAGCATAGAGGTAAACATGTAAATCCGTGAAAAAGAGTCTATTTTAGATTGAGTCACGTGTTCCCGGTAACACTCAAGTCGGTGCTTCGGTTCTTTTTCCCTCCTTGCGTCAGATAAGTGCAGTGACAGTTCAAAAGAAGGAGAAACATAGATAAAAGTGATTTATCGGCGCCAATTCCATCGCGCAGCGAGTAATGAGATATTCGATTGTGATACTTGTAGAAAAGGGACTCGTTTTGAAGACAAAATAAGTTGACATGGGACAAATACAGTGACTAATTTCGCTAGACGGTGAGCTTCTCCATCTGAAGTGAAGGAATTATGGGAGAAATTGAGATATTCTATGCCTTCTTCTTCACTGTTATCACAGGTCCTTTGGTTCCTTGTGATGAGCCCATCACAGTTCTCGCTTCGATCATCGATGTCTTCCCAGTGGCATCTAACCCCTTCAAGGCATTCCCAATCTGCTTGCATCTGAATTCAATCTATCTCATTGTCGTTGACTGCGATTCTCTCACCGATTGCGAAATTCCTCGTTCAGAGCGAGATAAACGAAGAAATTCATGCCCGAATTAATGGCAGTCGCCCAATTGGCCGCCTTCGAGACATCGTCTGCTATCTCAAAATGGATCACGTGAGAATTTCAAGCCAATCGTGAACTAACCCTAGCAAATATGACCGAAGCAAGATTGATAAAGTTAGGAATAGAAACCAAGATAGTCGACATTGCAGAGATAACGAGATAATATCGAAGACGGGCCAAGTTCTTGTTCTTCCTACAATTGATGAAGTCAAGATATTTTTATCACGAATTATCCCCTCTCTCACTCTAAAACTCACTCAGTTCTGCTCATGAAAGTGCGTACTTTACAGTACGAAATGAGATTGAGAAGGAAACCAATCGCGTATCTACAATGAATATGGTTGCACTTTCAGTGGAGATTACTCAGCTTCATAGAAACTCGAGGGAATAACGATCAACTGACCCGCATACGTTGACGAGGTAGACATATGTGCCATAGTTGGCAGTGAATGCCGCTTTCCTTCCACAGTAATACTTCACCTACGAGAGAAATTCAATTACCGCGATACGACTCCCCCCCCCAAGCATTTTCGGAGTATTACGCAAGCTATGATCCGGATCACAATCTTCTGCTATAGTTTGTGCTTACCTTCGTTTCACGCAATGTCCAAGCTACGATAACCGCTGATGAAATTGACGCCAGTACGAAGAAAATACTGAAGAGAACAGATGCGACGGATCTAGAGTGAGGAGTCGTATTCTATACATGTATTCAGAGGAGGTAGATCACCTCGTATGGTAGGTTCGATTGTACCAAGCAGGTTTGAACACGGCTAGAATTCTCTCCGATCCCATGATTACTTGAATCATCGGAGCCCATAGTCCTCCTGCTGTGGTATTTCATCTGTTGCCCTCAGTATTCTCTTCTTACCAACTTCTCTCAGCATCAACCACAGTTCACCCACACAATCGAAGGGCGATTTGATAGGCATGAGAGAAGTTGCGATGACATCGATGAAGATGGATGACTGAAGAAAAATGAAAGGTTTTGAGGGGCCAATATAATGTTGTAAAATCTTAGCGACTGTTCTGAAGAATCTCACTCGCTGTAGTCCCTGAGCCATGATGGAGAGACAGTTGATGAAGTCAGCAAAGGCTAGAGTTATGAGCAACTGAAACACTCTATGATTCCATGTGATCTTATTATTATTTATGATCAGGGGTGGTATTCTTTCTCCAATTTCGGCACGTGCCGAAATTATTTTCGGCATTCCGAAATCCATTTCGCGCGCGTGCTGGGGGATAGCGCGGTCGGCCGAAAATGAGAGGGACCTCGCGAATGCCGAAATATTCGGCAGAATGATTTGGCGAATGAGAAAATTATAGGGGAGAAATTCGGCACTCTATTTAGAATGACGAATATTTTGAGAGGAGAACAAAGTAAATTCGGCAAGGGATTTCGACAGTTCCGAAATTATTTCGATTGATTTATTGTTGGGACTTGACTTCACTTAGGATACGTTACGCCAGAATTATGGTAGGCACAGTATGATGTGTGGATTGCAGATTTGATGTCAGAGACACGGTACTCTAGAGAACGGTATGGTTACGGTAACTTCTCTGTAGATGAGGATACGGTAGCTTTACTCTAGATGAGGTTACTGTAGATATACTGTAGTTGAGGTTAAGGTGGATATAATGTAGTTGAGGCAAAGGCATTTTTTGCTGTAAGGTTATGTTAGCATTATGAAAGGCATTCCTTAGTTTGAACTACCGTAGCAATCTGTCCCTTGATCGGCGAATATCGGCGAACATACTAGCAGTGACTGCGACTAACATTAAGAAGAGAAATGATCGCGAATCAGAAATGACTTTGTAGTCAAGTGGTTGTGTGATTGCTTATTGTACGAATGGTTTCTTGTTCGAATCCCATCCTCTCTCTATACTTTTGTCGAAGAATTGGACTATTTTCGGCCAAAGAAGGGAAAAAAATTCGGCATGTCGCGAATTTTTTCGGCATTCCGAAAAATGCGGCATTGCCGAAATCGAAGAAAGAATACCACCCCAGTACCTGGAATCTTCCTCTAAACGGTCGATAAGTGAGGAATACGAAGAGTAGAGGGAGATTTATGCAGGCACAGATGGCTCCAACGTAGATGAGGGACTGATTGATGACCACTTCGCCTCGAAGATCTGGTAAGGATAAATATCCTAATAAAAGAGAGGCAACTAACCATCCAAGTAAGCTTCGGGGTCCTTCTCTACTGAGCTGACTGGTTTGTAGAGCATCTGGTGGTTTCGTATCAATCTTCGAATACGGAGAAATGATGGAAGTGAAAATCTAAAAGCAAAAGCCAGTCATTCCAAATCTTGCATCAACGTGCACGAAATGGGTTCGACCTCGTAGGACTACTATTGGAATATGGATATTTCTGGGCCCAAGTCGATTGGCAAGAAGCCCTAGTCTAAAGGCCAGGTACAGTGCAAAATCGTATATTGTAAAAGAAAGTGCAGAATCATCAGATCGCCATTCTTGCTCTCAATGGACTGGATGAATGTTCTTGCGTGAGATACAGGAATAAGTGCAAAAAGGGAAGGGTGAGAAGTCGGAAGAAAAAGTAGTAAAGTGATTTGGGAGGGTGGAAATGAAAATGGAATGAACGGGAGCACGAAAACGGCATCGACGTTGCTCAATCGGCGACAAATTCGATCGAAACGACGCAGGGAAAGATCGAAAAGGCATTAAAAGGACATGAAAGTGAAGAATCACGTGCAGTGCTTTTTTT
Organism: Pristionchus exspectatus; assembly: GCA_911812115.1. Classification (NCBI taxonomy): domain Eukaryota; kingdom Metazoa; phylum Nematoda; class Chromadorea; order Rhabditida; family Neodiplogasteridae; genus Pristionchus; species Pristionchus exspectatus. Next base: position 10,984,295 of record OU461584.1, on the reverse strand, counting down.
GACATTGGGAGTTGAAGGAACAAATTGTGGAGGTCTAGTGCCAGGCACACTGATCTGCACCTCACAGAGTGTCGCATATTCTCACGATCTGCATCGAAACTCTAGTCTGATGAGACAATGGGAGAAGGGAAACAGGGACAACCAAAAATTTTCAGGAAGGATCGAAAAGAGTAATCCGAAAAGGGAAAGAGAGGGAGTATATCAATCCACTTCCCCCAATATCTCCGTCAGAATCGCATTCGATTTACGCGATATCCTTACGATTTCTCCGAATTCCTCCGTAGAAACAGCGAATAAGCACGGCCGTAAGGGATCAGTATTCAGCAGAACGAAAGAAGTTGTGAGGAAGTGAGCAAATTCCGTAGAAATTGAATTGTTGCAGATCAATCGTAAGAACCGAGTCCGCTGTGATAACATTGGAATGATTAGTAGTGGACGGCACATCGATTGAGTTATTAGTAAATTCGTGTCATCACGACGCAGTATTTCAAAAATGCTGATCAATATCTATTCATGAAAGATGCATTCACCTTCATCTCGAAAAAGAAGAGCTCAAGAAGCTCGAGTAAACAAGTTCATAGAATGGACGAACAATACACTGACGTATTTCATTCTTTATCCATTCGAGATCTTTGAGATGTCTAGTCTTTCATTGAGATGTCATTGCCTGAGAATTGTCCCTGTATTCATCTGTGTTACAGTCGAAGGATTGACCATCGTTTGCGATTCCGGTCGACCCCCACGACCAATCAGTTGAAGGACGCTGCAATTTGAGAGTTGATACTTCCTCCTCCTCACCCACTCAGTCAAAGTAGTGATTATGCGAGTGTGTAATCATGCGTACTCACCGTTGTCGAAATTCCAAATTTAATGCGAAGTAAACAAAGAAATTGAGGCCGGAATTGACGCAAGTCGCCCAAACGGCCGGTTTGGAGATGGCGTCTGATACCTAAATGGAATCTTGTTTCATCAAGTGATCTTTAGAAAATAATCAATAATAATATGAAGAAGTCTTTCACACAGTCAGAACATTCTAAATAACGAACCTTCTGAAACAGGACCGACGTCAGTGAAATAAGGTTCGGTATGGAGACGAGGACTGTTGATATAAAAGAGATTACGATGTAGTACCGTAACCTGGCCATATTCCTGTTCTTCCTGTAATTGATACCTTCTTCATCCCTCTAATCTCCCCTTTCTCACTCATTCATAGATGTAAATGTCTTCACTTTGCAATACGCGATGCAATTGAGAATAAATCCGCCCGCGTACCTGGAAGAGAGGGAGACTACCAATTTGCGGCTTTTTCTCCTAGCAGAAAATATTATGCTGACCCCACGACATTTGTTACGTAGATAAAAGTGCCGTAGATATTGGAAAAGGCTGCTTTCCGACCACAGTAATACTTGACCTACAGAGATCAAAGATCAACTTCAATTCTCTCATAGAATAGCCCACTTTGGAAGCCTTATTCAACCAGGCAATAATGAATCCGGCCGCAAGAGAAGCTACAACGAAAACAACAGAGAAGGAGATAGTCCAGAATGATCTGTAGACGGGGATCAATCAGGGATGGCAGATACGTCCATACCTTTTCTTCGATTTTGCCTTGAAGTACACTGGTTTGTAAACAGCAACTACTCGTTCCAGTCCCATTATCACTTGGATGATCGGTGGCCAAAGGTCTCCTACAATTTCAATTTACGTCTAGACAAAAAAACAAGGGTTGATTGCCCTGAGGAACCACTCTGTTTTTCTCTCAAGGAAATTGGATTTGTTCTTTGTCAGTCTCGCTTGATGATGCTCGTTTATTCCCGTCGAAAGTGACATCTGTTCATTTCGCCCAAGCTACGATGATTTATCCGTTTCTTTGGTGTAATACTAGCTATATCAAAATGCTGATGGACTTAGAAACGTCGGGAAAGTCTTGAAGAGTTTGCAGTTTCTTGAGCTATTAGATCTATTGTTCTTCAAAGATTACAATGAGAATCAAACTCATTCTCATTTTACACTTCCTCGTTTCTCAATAGCAATTTACACCTGCTCTTCACTCGTCATTTCTCTGATTTTCTCGAAAACACGTGCCCTCATTCTCACGATTTGCAGGTTCTGCCACCCAATTCTCACGTCCAAACACGGGAAGGAAAGACAGGTGTTGTTCTCATACGAGAACTCCCATGAACGGCCAAATAGAGAAGATGAATTGGCAAAGGGTTCATTGAGGCCGAAATAGAAGACAAATGTACCGATGCCTCTTAGCCACAGCCATGCCTCTACCGCACAATCCCATGAATCCCTGATTGGAATAGTGAGAGTAGAGAGGGCTTTCGAGTAAAGAGACACCTGCAAAAAGTAGGGATCCTTCAATTTCCACTTCCATTCTTCCTAGGATTATGGAGTCCAGACACTGTTGAGGCCTCTTCATTATAATTTTGTTATCCACATTCAAATCCTTCGCACAAAAGAGGATGGGAAAATTTCGAGAGATGAAAAGATTTGGGAATTTAGAATTCACTCGAAAATTCGTGAATAACAAAATTTCGAAGACGGTTTTTGAGATTGAATGGACGAACTCTGTTGATGCCCATTGTCATTATGGCAATACAATTGATGAAGTCAGCGAAGGCAAGAGCAATGAGTATCTGAAGGAGAAACAACGTTGACGATCACTCAAAATATGTAAACACTGATTCGAGACTGCCATAGATAGATCACATTCTATCTTAGATCAAAAGTACCTTGTGACGCTGTCTAAATGGTCGATACGACAGGAATACAATGAGGAGGGGAATGTTGATAGCGGCACAAATTGATCCCACTATCACATTGATGCTATGATTCTGAACCAATTCGTCGAAACCTGCAATCTTCTGTAGAGTATCTTTCTTTAAAATGCAGGGTAGATAGCTATTGAAGCAAAACCATTTATTATTCACGAAGCGCGAAAAAAGATTTCATACCATCAACGAAGGCAGGCGTGACTGGTTCCCTCTCTTCAGTTGATCCAGAATTCGGAATGTAGACAGTGGACATCTCTGGAGAGGACAGAGATGATCAGACAAAACTCAAGAATGTGGCCGACGGTGAAAAGAGCGAGAGGGATTTCCCGAGGAAAAGGAGGAACAGAGAAAGAAGAAGAAAGAGCGATTGGAAGAAAATGAAGACGATTGATGAGTGATAGAGAGAGAGAAGGAGAGAGGAGGGAAGTGGAGACGGAGGAGAATGAACTGATGAACGGAAAACAGAATGGAGCAACGGGTGATAGTGAGCGAATTTATGTGGATATGATTTCTGCTCTCCTAGTCAAGGAGAAGGTTAGAGATACTGCCCGAAGAAATGCAATTAGAGGGGGAGGGAATAGGTTTCCGAGTGTTGCCGAGAGCGAATTATTGTGTAAACCGCACGCATGTACCAGATGTTAGATACAGATAGGAACGTCGGGTCCAAAATTAGAAAATGGTCTTGGTCTCGCTGACTCCGCCCTCTATTTGCTCCTTGGGGAGCCATTACAATCAATCAATCAATTTATCAAGTCAGACGTTAGACGCTCAGATGAAGGATTTGTCTATATTCTTCTTTCGGTGCACTCCAGTGCATCAGAGCCATTACGGTTTTTTTTACAAAATAACAACTAATTCACTGCAAGATATAATATAATTACATGCATATTTTCCCCATACCCTTCTATAAGCAAAATATTATTCTATGCATGTTCAAGGTACTGCCCGAGTTTCATCTCAATACCTTTTGGCGTTCACAAGAATGAAAAAATGACCACTCACTATTTGGCTCTACTGTACCTTTCAGTGAAATCTACCGTCTCCCTCCTCTTCCTCCGAAGCGACCCCCGATTCGACCGGTTGAGACGAGCGAGCGAGCAACGAATGAAAGGAAGAGGAGAGGGAGAGGTACGGAGAAGAATGGAGGATGAAGACAAAGGAACACTGAAAAATGAGAATTAATATTACTGTACAAAATTAAACATGCACAATTTCTACGAATTTCGTATAGGTACTATATCGCGATACAGGAATGAAAAGAGTGAAGGTGGTGAACACAATGAAGAATGGTCATTTCGATATCAAACTCTTTATCAGGATTCAAAGCGACGAATATTGATTGATAAGATTGGAGATCTTTCTGAGCAAATATCGATTGATGCTCAACCAAATCTTCTGTAGAGGATCAGAGCATCCATGCTACCATTCTGAGGAGTCCCATCGAAACTATCCTTGTAGTAACTGGAGAGTACGGTACTCTATGGAGTACGGTAGTAGATCGACTGACCCAGGAATCATTCCAGCCTGTTGGAAACCGAGATTAGTGTACATGGAGATGGCTGGTTGATTTGACGCTTGCACATGGAGATAGATCACTGAGCCTGAGAGGAGAAAGAATTCAGTTCGTGATCGACAAATCGAGTGCACCTCTGGGTACGGTAGATCGTATGTGTTCAATGCATCGAAGGAGAAGTCCCCGACCCATTCCCTGACTTCGACTCGTGTGTGCAACAAAGAGTGTGCAGATGTAGCAGACCTGGAGTACGGTAGGATACGGTATGCCGATCGACAAGTGATGGTTACAATACCTGAGCAGCGCCAGCCATCAAACTCTTCTCAACCTCGCTCAAATACTCGACGGAACAGTATTCTCGCACATCCATCTGTGGATTATCGATTAGGGTACGGTAATCAAATCAGTCGATTACCAGCACTGAGACGACTCCAATGAGACTGTCTTGATATACTTCGAAGATGCCTGAGATGGGATCGATAAGTCGAGGAGTACGGTATATCTCACCGAAAGTGGTGTATGTATCGGGAGAGCTGACGAGACCCAACCAGTAATCATCGTGATATCGTTGAGGAAGACATCGATTTCCCAATCTCAACAAGAGAAATCGAGGGTTGGAGTGATGATAGAACTTACTCTTTCACTGCTACGAAATCGTCTTCGGTGAGGATACGGTAGGAGACGAGTGTTGGCTGCGAATATCGATTAGATGTTGATACGGTATGATTCAATACCTGTCCGGCGCCAGCGAATGTATTCAACTGCTGCATGTTGGAGTGCATTGGTCTACAGAGAATGAGGCATCGACCACTTGAGAGTAACGAGAGGTCCAGAATGGTGAGAGAAGGAAACAGTGAGATTGAAATCCTTATTCGCACCTCAGATTGAAATAGTAATCTGTGTTGTTTACATGCAGTGCTAAATTTTTTTTTCCTTATTTGAATCGTGGGAATTTATTTTCAAAGAAAAATATTTAAAAATCAGTTCATGATCAACTAAAGTTACGGTAAGTCGTGGTATATACTGTAGGTCAAAGAAGCATTGACTTGTTTTCATTTTTTCTCAGTTTCTTTTGTCCCGGTATTTCAGCCTTATTTAGCGCTGTTCATGCACTTTTTCTTGATCATGCATCTCTTGGGTATCAAAGGATCCACCCGGTCACTTGCAACGATAGAATCTCTTGTTTGTTTGTCCTGAAAGGGCACTTGTTCTGCGGGAGGAGGGAAAGGGAGAAGCTTGTCTTCCCCTTTCACGCTCCTTCGATCGCTTTCCCTCTTCCACTCTCTTATCATCTATTCCTCTCTCTCTCAGGTGGTCATTTCTTCCCATTGATTCATACACATCAAGAACTGAGTCATCTCTTTTCCTCTCTAATTCTCTCTCCTTCAAGGAGTCCCTCTGATCCCTTCTTCTTCCCACAACCAGTTCTCTCCACCTGCTGTGTTTTCGCGCATTTTACTCTCTTGCAATTGAGTATTCTACTCCCTTTCAGTATTTGGTTATGGCTTCTGGCGATGTTCCCAACTCCGTCAAGGAAGGTATGTTTTTCTATTGGAATGTGATTAATTTGTCGTTGTTTGATTGTTGTTTTTTTTGCTCAATTGTTATTAAGTAACAGTATTTTCAGCTCGAGATCGATTCGACCTCTTCTCCGATGCAAATCTCGCCAGTCGCCTTCAGGATCAGGAGTTTGGTGCTCACTTCAACGCTAATAGACAGGAACGAAGACTCGTTGGTGAGTGGATGGTTTACACCAGACATTTCAAGTGTACCAACGACTATTAGTGTTAATCGTACTTGATCAAGTAAGATTACTTCACATTTTCACTAGACTTGTTTCCGCATTCGAAAGCACGCGGTAGAACACAAGAACAATGCCAAAATTTGTTGCGGTTAAGAACGCGTTGGAAATTCTAAATGAAACATAGCGTGACGAGTGCAGATGCTCTTAATGTTAGATTCTAGAGGCTACTAAAGGCAGGAGACACTAACAAAGCCATTAACGGTGATATTAATATTAATATTTTTATATTATTTTAACGAAATATTTGGCAGGATCGGACACGAAAGTGAGTCGAGAGGAGCAAATGGCTGAGATGCAGAGACAGGCCGCACTCAGAAGGGAACATCTGAGTAGAGTGTCAGTTTTCTCTCGTTTTTATATTCTAACTATAGTATTTATGTGGATGATAAGTGGTGAAGTTCATGAACAATACGAAAAAAACTATTGGGTTTTTAAATCGTATTGAGTCGATAGTGAATTGCTTATCAAACTACGCTTTATCCACACTTTACCGTTTGTTTTGCTTATGACTCAGCCGCACCAAATGGATGCTGCATTGTGACTTCTCTGACATGTGAGTAGAATTTGCGAAACACGTGATACGACCTTCTAGGCTGGGGATGTTTTTCACCGAATAAACTTTAATTCTATAAATAATTTACTTGATCTTATTTCAGTGCCGAGACAGACGAGGAAATCGCTCGTCGTCTTCAAGAGGAATTCAATCGAGAGGAAGAAGTGAAGAGATTTCTCGCACAGAAACAAGCTGACGATGATGCAAGAATGGCTAGACAACTACAGGAACAGGTACACATTTGTTCAACTCTTTTTGTGCATTCAACATATATTTTGGCTGGTGTGTTTCTCACGTGTCCATTCCAGTAGCAACTGATACTGACTTGTGAAGGTCGTTCAGTGATATTGATAGTTTCACAATTTATGTAGTGGAGTTTGTCCCCCCCCCCATCTCTCTCTCTCGATTGCAGGAACAAGGTCGCATAGTTGGATATGGTCCCTCGTCGACCAATGTCCCCACTTCTTCCACGTCCTCTGGTGCTTTAACGGGAAGAAGATCGAGCAATCCTCATCACATCTATGCTGCACAGAACAATCTGGTACGGTAGACTAGATTACGATAAGTTGTGTGCTGAGTACGGTAGTGTGAATGGTGTGTGCACTGCTTCTTCCTTCTTCTTTTCCATTCAGTTGCTCTATCCCTCATATCCCTTAACAGAACGAGCACTATGCTGTCCGTGCTTCCACTTCGCTCATCGATTTGAGTGCTGAAGAGGCTCTCGCCACGCTTCCCTCGGTACCGTAATCCACTTGGTTGCTTCAGTTATCGATTAGTTGTGTTCAGCCTCCGTCCTTCCATCCTCCCACTAACATCGATCCATTCCTCACTCCGGATGAGAGACGAGTTGCAGCCTACGTTCCCTCCAATGCTGTTCCTCTTCTACGTGAGTGTACTGTAGAATGGGCTACCGTAACCCTCTCTCTCTCTCTCTATTTCAGCTCCACCTCCTGAATTCGTGGTGAGACGCGAGCAAGAACGAGCAATGGAAGAACTGAATAGACTGCAACCTCGATTGGCCCTGGCTGGATTGGCATCAGGAAATATCGTATCTCCTCAGATGGGTACGGTAGCTCCTTCCACTCCCATCTCTCCCTCTTCTGCCTACACTGTCCCTCCTGTCTACCCTTCTCTTCCTTCCGTGGTTACGGTAGCTCCCTCTGCTACCGCTCCCGTCTCTCCTCCTCCTGCCTACACTGCCCCTTCTATCTACACTCCGCCTCCTCATTCTCATTCCGCTCCCTTGGTTACGGTAACGACACCAACGCCGACTGGAGTGAGATTGACTGAGACGAATCCATTCTTGATCGATCTTATTGGACAAGAGAGTGGAAGAAGTGCGACCACTGGAGGAGGAGACTTTTTGTGAGTTTATTACACTGCTTTCGACTGTGTGAAATACCATCTAATTTTGGTTGCATAGAGAAAACGTTAATTGTGAGGTGTGGCTTTCTAATTTTCTCTAATTTCGTTGTGTGGATGTTATTTTTTCTTTTTTCTCCCAATAAAATGATTTTTATATCGAATTAAACATTTCAGCTCTGAATTCGGTCTGCCGGCTCCTTCTTCCCTCGCAATGGGAGATTCGAGAGGAACAGGAGGATACTCCCATTCACTTATCTAATCATCCATCCATTACTCCATTCATCGACTACAGTAAGCCAGTAGTGACCCTCATTCCTTGTAGTCTTTCTGTACCAATTGTTACCGTATCCCCATACCATTGTCTGTGATCTACTGTATTTCAAGTTCTCCACATTGAAGTTTGTTGGATATATAATATTTATTCAATTCATCCGCATGCATTTTATGTACAACAGTTATTATGAAATGTGAAGTCTAGGTTAGAATAATTTGGTGTGAGATCAATCTTCGTCAAGTGAAAGAGGAATGGGCTTGCAGTCGCCCTGAATAATCGATTATATTATGATTACGGAAGGATTGTCTTACCGTAATCCTCGAAGGGGACCTGGGCTTGCGAGGGGCATTAGGTGGCGTATCAAGATTGTTCTGAAACTCACTTCATTATTATTTGTCCGTTGTTGAAGAGTATAACTTACGGGAGTATTCGATTGATGGCCAGATGGAATATCTTCGATAATGTGTTTGGGAATGGCAGATGCAATCTGGATCTGAGAGACACCCGTTGTGATCTTATCCATCATTGAGATCCTGAAAGACAATTTTAGAGAACGAACGAAAAAAACGGAAAGAGTCATTCGAAAAAAATGAGATGAGATGGCGTCCTTTTTAGAGTGTCAGAGATAACAGAGCGAAATGGCGGGAAAGTGAGAGAAAGTCGGAGCAGAAGGAGAAAAAGGCCTTTATGGAGGAATGATAGGAAGTCGAGTGATAACTGAAAAGAGATAAAGGAACGTGTATCAACAAGCCGTTGAAGAGGCGTCTCCAAGGTGCTAGGCCAACAAATTGGAAAAAAATCTCATGGAAGTCAGATGCTGGGAACTGTGACTTAATGAATAGAAGAATGGTATCTTGGTTTTTTTTATTATTAAAGAGAAAATATACAGTCATGAATACACAATAATAATTGAGACATGCGGCAAACCGAATTCAGAATTTAAAAATGTGTGACACACGATAAAATAAATGTCCCGACAACGAAGCCCGCCGCGTCGCACCCCCCAAGCGTTACGGCATATTTTTAATAGTCATGTTTTATTAATAAAGATTTAATCGCGAAACATTTTGTGATTTCAACAACGATAATGGATTCAGCGTCCTTGATTACGTAATCTTGATCCATTACAAATTGAGCCATTACAAAGAATATGATGCAATCCGGGTCGTGACTAATGTACACATGTTTTTTTCGCAGATAATTCGATGCCTCCGGCGGAGCCAGCGCCGGATTTCGTAGGCAGTTTGCTGGCAAGATCACCTAGAAGGTCTGAGGTGAGAACATTTTGGTTTGGAACCATTTGGACCATTAGAAAGTACGCAAAAGGCGTTTTGAAACTTCTAACAAGAAGAAGCACCACTTCATTCGATGCTGATATTGTTCATTTTGACCCAAACTTCAAAAGGGGAATAGGTACAACCGAAAATGTATAACTGAAAAACTTAATGCTCTTCTTAATGTCTAAAATGAAGATGTTGATGGCTTCATAAGAGTTTCTCGGCATAAACTATGTATCCTTTTGAATTTGGTATTCAACAAATCATTATGGAATGAATATTCGTCCTTCCAGATCGGTAACGACTATCAAAAATGGAAGGCGATAGCAGACGAGCTCAAAGAAGCAAACTACCCCATGAATCTGGGAGCGTCCATCGGAGTAAACAGATTCACTCCCGAGCTAAGGTACGATCAATCGACTTAAGCATCATCATTGTCCAAGAAATAGCTGTATTCGAAAGGGGTTTGTGTTCATACCTGCGTACTTCATGTACTTAAGTACGCGGCAACCCGTTAAAAAAGTTCTGATGATTGAAAAAAGTCGGCTCCCAGTAAGAAGATTTTTGTCTTTTTTGAGCGTTTTATGCAAAATATTACGGTTTTTGAGAGGTATAGGTCGGCTACCCGTAGGAAAAATTATAATTATTTGCGGCTACCCGTTCATATAGGTAGCAAAAATTCCAAGTACATACTTGGCACAGGTATGTTTGTGTTGCAGAAAAAAAGCTCGTCTTCTGGATCGACTTATCGAGGGTCTCATCACTCCACTACAGGAGCCTACTCGTGTCGATACGGTATGTAGAGTATTGAAAAAAGGACTACAGAGGCTCATTTCAGGCAATTATGAATATTCGAATGGCTATATGCCAAGGTCTAAGCAAAGAAGAGTTCGAGAAATTGAGTGAGTTATCTAGCGGTTTGGTTGAACGATATTGTCATACGATTATTCAGCAAAATTGAAACATTTCCCGTATCTCCTGGATCTAATCGACATTTTACTTTAATGATTTAATGATGATCAAATCGATAGTTTGCTTTAATTTGATGTTTTACAGTGAAGGAGCACAATTTTTCGCTGAAATGTAACGTAATCTGGGAGAGCGACGCAATTGCCTACAGATGCAACACTTGCTCGTTGACTCCCTGTAAGTGTTTTGATTTCCTTGTATATTGGAGGCCATTGATCGAGAACGGAAGTAGTTGAACGGAAGTTTGAAGGTATGTCACTCTGTGCCGCCTGCTTCAAGGGAGGAAATCACGAGAATCATGACGTCACAAGGTTGGTCGTCTATTGAGCCCCCCCCTTACTTCCACTAGATGATATCGGTTTACATCCAGGAATAATATATTATCTGGATATTATTAACTAGTTGCTTTCAGATTCTTTTCGCGTGAGGGAGGAGCATGTGATTGTGGTAATGAGGACGTGCTAAAAGAGTCGGGGTGAGATATTGTTATTGTAGTGTAATACTGCTGATACGAATGAAAATTGATAGTAATTCACCAATATATCTGTAGATTTTGTTCTTCTCATGGTGAGAACGCTGAGCGACCGCCCCCTCCTCCAGTGACGATCGTCAGTCTAGCTGAGTAAGAAAAGATAAAATCACTTTTTTATAATTAATTTGTGAGACAAAGTGAACTTTCAAAAACTTAGAATTTTCGAAATCGGTCGTTCGTTTCAGACTGATCCTCCTCCGCCTTTTAATGGTGGTCCTCGAATATTTCCGGAAGCAAAGGAGAGATAATCCGGATCAAGCAGTACCTCCTTTTATGATAGTGGTGAGTTCATTGTTTCAGTAATTCGACCTTTATTACGGATATTCTTTTGCTGATTTGGTACCGAAACGATGTGTCAAAAATGTGAGTGTGTTTATTTCACAATTATTTTAGAAAGACGGAGAACGGACGGTAGATCAAGTCTGCGGTGCGGGAAAGGTGATCGCTTTGATACAGGTATGATGGGGGGGGGGGGAGGTGAGCTGAATAACAGAGAATTAGTACAACAGAGAAATAGATTGGAATAGTTCAGTTATTGGGAGAAAAAGCACTGTTAGACGTACCTGTTGAATAAAATGCGCTATGATTGTTTCCGAAGAGGAGCATAGGATTCATTATATGATATAATACTTACAGGAATGCGTAGACTTTGGTGGTCCGATACGAGACGCTTTCGGTCGAATATTGATTGATGAAAGGATGTATTCTCAAATTTGGAAAGTGGTTAGTTTTTGTTCGGTTTATTCAAATTTAGGATTTGTTTTTTTAGATCCAACTATTAGATATTATACACTTTGTTGCTCTTCTTTATTATCGTGAATGGTAATATGTATGTATATTTACAGCCATCGGAGGATGTTCTGGATCAGCACAGCGTACAATCCTTCAGAGACTTTAGGGAAAATCACAAATTCTTTGAGGTCAGTGAAATGAGTTTATGAGTTTATTCTATGTTATCACATAAGTTGAAAGAGTGCATCTCTCCCTTACAGTCTGTCTCCGATTTAACTATGAAACAGGATATGATGGAAGAATTCTTTCCCGATTTCCCTAAGGAGTTGATGAAGTTAGTTTCTTTATTAACTTGTGTTCGTAGGAAATGTATCTTGATTGCCAATTGTATGAGATGCAATTGTACTCAGCGAGTGCCATTTTCAAAAATACATCAGACTAATTTCTATCCTCAGGAACACTTGCCTTCTGCACGAGTTACTATTCTGGATGCGAATTCACGTATTCCCTCAATCTCTCATCAACCTCACACTCGCCTTCCTGGGACTCACTGAGTATAGGGTGAGTACAATGGAGATCTTTAAAAAAAAATAGAATCAAGTCGACTTCGCATGCATAGGTTTATTGTTAGAAGATTAAATAAAAGATTGTGAATGATAATAACATAATCAGGATGAATTCGCCCGTCGTTTCTTCCTATTGTATCCATGGACGGCCGATTCGATGAGAGATGCCTGTCTCCATCCTGTGATGGAATACAGAAATATCTCTGCTGCTTCCAGTAGAATCATCCATGTTTCTGTCCAGGTATGATGATGGTTCTGTTGATGGTTAAAGGGAAACAAAGAGGAATAGACAAGTAGACTGCCCGAGTGTGGGATTGTGATTCACATGATCTTATGAATGAGTGAGTGATATATAGATTCGAATCCTTTCAGATGCTCTCATCAGCTGTTCTTTGTTCTCGATTGACAACCGATATTAATCTGCCCATGGTGAGCCTTTTTCTTTTAAACTTTTATTACTGTTTCTCTTACTCATGCCAAGGTAAGGTAAAAAAAAGGCAAAGGTGTAACCACGTCAAGCGATTTTACAGTCATAAGACAACGCTAGGTGGGACCCACTGGTAAGGCCAGCTGTTAGACGGACTACATACCCGGCTGTCCAATGCTTTCTCGGGTAGCCTTCATGCCAAGTGTTCTGCAGAAACACGTTTATGTGAAACTCGAGAATAGGTAGCGATTGTGCCTTCAGAATTTTTTTCAGTTGATGTTCAATGCGGTTGCGTATATTCTCCTCAAAGCGGATCTCAAACCAGTATCGATGATGCCACTGCGGAAAGAAGTACCTGTGAGTTGTCTATTCACTGATGGACGGTCATTGAACTGCCGCTTTACGAATGCTCACCTAGTTTTATTTGGCTTTTTTGGCATTTTTCAAGTGACATTATCACATGTTTATTAAATTATTTAAGGGGGTACGAGCGAGAAACGATATGGTTCGATTGCGAAGATTAGCAAATAGAGAAGCAGCGATAATGAGAAGACAGAATGAGCGAATGCTGGAGGATATGAGAAGAGAGGGAGAAGAAAGAGATGAGCAGAGAAGAAGAATTGAAGAACGAGAAGCTGCAGAAGGAGGAAGAGAAGGAAGAGAAGAAGTGGGAGAAGATGCTATGGAAGTGGAGGAAGAGGAACAACTATTGGGAGGAGACGAAGGACGAGTTGATATTAGTAAGTGGAAAGGGAATGGACCTTAGTCTTGAGATTCCCTTCAGTTCGATTCGACGTAGATGACGATGCGGATGATATGGATAGAAGACTGGATAGAAGGGCTGAACATAGATTACAAGTACTGGCAATAATGCAGAGAATGGAGCAAGTGAGTAACAATCTTCACGTAGGCACAGTGTGAGAAATATTTATGCATAAGATCGTAATATTTGTGTTTCTGTGTTCAGGAGCAACGTCAGGAAGAAGAAGAGGAGGCGCAACGACAGGCGGCAATCGCCCAATGGTACACACTCGATGTAGCAGCGAAAGTACTCAATTTACATGGGTAAGATTATCGATTGCATGAGGATCGGTAGGATTTCATTTATTGGATATATACTGTAACCATGCATTAATATTCAATGTCATTCAGATATTGGTTTGCGATGGGCGACACTCAAAATCTTCTTTCTCATAAGGAAGTAGTGAAGAAGATGTGCAGAGATGAGAAGACATTGGAAATGTACTTCAGAGTTATTGAGAAAATGCAATGTGCGTCAATCCATAAACTTGTTTCTTGTATAACTTGGAAATTTTTATTTTTGTTGTTATTCTTGTTTTTTTTTTGGATCTATGAAATGATAACTTTTGCAGGCATGGATGTGATCAATCGCATTCCATCGGGTGACCATCTAATGAATGAGAGAGCTGATGTCTATCAAAGGTGAATAATGGAACGGTCCGAATCCGATCCTCATGAGAAAGGCACTATGTGAATTCAATGCGGAAAGAACACCAGACACACAATATCAGACAATAATAGATGTTCCAAACATCAAAATCCTAATAATTATGCTAATGTATGACTCGACAGGACATTGGTGCTTGAATACGAGATGTCTGCCAGTAGTATGTTCAATCTCATCTTCGGAATCGTTAATAATGGGGACGGTACTGGAGCAGCGGCACTCTTCGATGCGTGCTGGAAGAGTTTGGAGGTAAAAGAAGAAGAAGAGAAGCAGCAGTAGGGAATTTTGGTCAATGAACGCAAGCTTGAACAACCCATGCCGCATGAAGACTGGGTTCTAAAAATATTACAGGTTACAAAACTCTTCTGCGGAGGGTCTTGAGAGTACTGTAAGAATCAGCACCGGCTAATTCCGTTCCAGCAGCCGCGGTAATACGGAAGGTGCAAGCGTTATTCGATTTTTTTTTTGTAGGGATGGTTTGGTAAGTCGGCTGCGAAATCCTAGTGGTTAGGGGGTAAATGGATTAGATACCCTGGTAGTCCACGCCGTAAACTATGATTTTTCGATATATACATGATTCGTAGTGTGTTTCAGCAAAAGTGGTACGTGATCTACCTGGGGAGTATACTCGCAAGGGTGAAACTCAAAGGAATTGACGGGGTTCTATTCTATCAGCGAAGTTGAATTCTATGATAAGCGAGAAGCATCACCATGACTTGAGTTTTTTTCAACCTTCAAAAGGTTTCTTGGGGAACGAGTACAAGGCGCTGCATGGCTGTTGTTAACTCGTACCGTGAGGTGTTTGGTTTCTGTCAGAATGAAGAATCCGTCTTTTCATTATCCGTACTCTCTCGCCTTCACGGCATTTGGGGTCCACGCAAAAGCAAGACTCCGCCCACTTTTTGCTGATTTGCTGCTGCGTAGCGCCCACCAATCAATATGGATCAACAATTACTGCGTAGCAGCCCCGCTCAAAACACCGGCCCCGGTCAGCTGAGTATCCACTCAGACTGACAGTCAACACGCTTAACACCTGCCCGCCAATTCAAATTTGAGGAATTTGAAAAATAAATATTCGCTCCAAGGTTCCGTGTGTACGACGACTAATCCGACACCAAATTACTGTAATTTTTCGCATCAACCTGTAAATCGTGATTTGAAATGGCGTGCCTTTCTGAGAGCGCGCGTAATGTAGATTCTTCATCTGGTCAGTAAGCCGATCGGTACCCTTTATAAAAAAAAATTCGATAAGAGAGACACGATGAGATTAAGTCACCATGGCTTTTATGCCCAGTGCTACACACGTACTACAATGGCATGTTCAAAGTGAAGGTTCTTAGCAACAAGTTGCTAATTTGTGTTGCTTTCCTTAATTCATTTTTAAAAGGAACATTGCAGAGGTGGTTCGATACGATGGACCTCGATCGTGCAGGCAGACCATTACAATTGGGAAAGAATGCGGTAAAGAAATCATCTTACCCATTTTACCGTCAATGGAAAAAATATTTCCCCTCAAAAAACATGAAATTGTACAAAAAAAAAAATGCTGATTGACAGGTTTCTTTCCATCTTCCTCTTTCTCGTCATCTATCAACTATACTCAATTATACGTGTGATTATACATGTAAGCTATTTTATTAAATTGAAAGAATATCAGCTAATAGTGATTGTGTGGTCTTCAGACGGTTGAATATTGTCTTTATTGCAGTCAATCAACCTTCAATCGTCCAACGATTCGATGATCTTGTGCAGAAGAAAGATCTTATCCATATGCTGATGCTGCATCCACTCAGGATTCAGGTGAGAGAGAGAGAGAGAGAGATTCACGAGATAGATTATACTGTACCATTAGCAGAGGACTATGAAGCAAACATGTTGTCTAAATGATAAGTAGAAAAAAATATGATGACTCTTCGATTTGCATTCGATAGCTTATAGAACTAAATTTGCAGGCTGCCCGTGCCGAGTGGGGAGCCGGAATGTGGGTGAGAAACGGACAACAGATGAGAATTCCGGTAAGTGGAATAGTAGGAGTACGGATGAAAGGGATGCGGTAGTGGATGGAAGGGATACGGTAGTGGATGGAAGGGATAAGGTAGTGGAGATATACGATGAGATATATCGATCGTTCAGGCCTGTCTTTACACTCAAACCCACATGCTGTTCTCGTACTTTGTGCCGGATCTCGATCTGATTAGGTAAGAATTTGTGTTTCAGAACCACTGATGGGCTAGAAAAGGTGACAAAATCGCGGATTCCCGCATATGCATTGGCGGGGCGTCCGTCACCTATTCTAAAAGGCAACAAATTTCTATTTGCGAATGTCCAAAGGAATGCTTAGATCCATTTTGCGGGTGCCCACGCTGTCACAATTCAAGCTCACCAGTGTTCAAATCAAACTTATGGAGAATATCGGCTTAGACGTGAAATGAGATTGTTCAGATTCTGTGCAGCAAACTTGGAGGCTGTAGATGCACTCCATGCTATTTTCGAGTCATTCTCTCTCGCAGATGTATTCAGATGGAAGAAGGAGGTATGAGATGAGATTATGATGAGGATTAGATTAACATTATGAGAAGAATTATAAATTCATCAGCTCAAAACTAGTAGAGTGAGCTAATATGCTTCCAGAGGAGTCCTTCGGGAGTCACCTACCATCCGACAACTGCAGTTAATCTCGTGAGACCGGAATGGGTTGACACTCTCGTGTTTGGATGCTTCAGGTGCGATTTATTTCTACTAGACAGTATCCGCATATCTTGCTTACTGTAATTATTTGTTGGTCAAATCAATGATATATGTTCAATGAACTCTAAAAAGCTGCTGAACGCAATTGGATAATATTCTAGTTTGGTTAGTCTCATCTCAGATTAATCGCCGAATTGGTTTTCCTTGCGAGTGTTGGAGAGCAGACTGCTGAGGAATCGATGCAGGAGGATATTGTATGCAAACTGGCCATTATGAATATGCCCCATTCGAGGTACGGTAGAGAAATTGAATTTATTGATTATGTAGATACCCCAATAGTTGTTCTGTTATATGCACCATTGGCATATTTCAGATTGCGTCAGTCGATGTCTGAGAAGGGCAGTCACGGAGCAGAACTTGTCGATCAATTCTTTGAAAGGATCCTGAAAAGGGTGCGGTAGAGAGATATCGCTAACTGAGCTTAATGCATATTTCCAGGTTGCGGTCTTCTCTGATCCTGAGCAGGATGATACTCTCGATCAGGGATTGTACTCGTTGAACAGAGATGCGCAGGTTAAATTTAAATTTGAGTTACTTGGAATAGACTTCAAAAAATATCACTGGTCGAAATCATAGACGTGCTTCATTATTCTTAGCAGTAATACCTGCCCCATTTTAAAGAATATATGTTACCCGATTCGTGTTATTTTCTAATAAAACAGGACGTAACGTTCTTAGTTTAATACAAATTTAAATGGAAAATTTGTCCGATATGATTATGTATACTGATTATGTATACCAATCACCCTTTACGCAACCTTGAATGATCTGTAATTTCTTCAGCTCCATTTTATCGATCCACTCATCATTATGGGCCGATCGACGAGTATGCGACATGCAGCCGGTGCATTGCAGAGAATTGATTATATGTACTTTTTTATTTTATTATTTTTTATTTAAGATATAATTAAATGATCATCATTCACAGTAACTGCGCTCTTTAAAAGTATAGTTGACTGAAATTAGAGATTCGTGTAAAAGGAATAATTAATCACTCAGAAGAAGCAATAATGAATTCCAGGGAAAGGAGGATAGCTGAACGACCCGAGCACCAATTTAAGAATGTTAGTTTCATTAGTCTTTATGACTTTGATTTATTAACGCTAAAGCATCAGTTCGCTTCACTACTATATTTTCAATGATATGAGAGTGTGCCTTATTGCAGACTTGGACTCCTTATCGTATATTCGGGATGAAAAAGCCGATCTCACGAAGACTTCCTCATAACGCAGGAATCTATCAATTGCTCGTCAATCATCGACTCTTCGAGACTTACTGCTATATCATCGACAGGGTACGGTTGAATAAATACCATTACTTGTGCGGAAAAAGGAAAAAAAAGAAATCATTTTGGGTGCATTAGTTTTGGAGTAAATGTGATGGATTGCAGTACATAGAAGACTGGGAGGAACTGGAGAGGCGACTGTCGGGTGCCTCTCCTAACAATAATACACACGAATTCCTCTTCAAGGAGCAAACGATACAGATTATCATCTATATGTTGACTATGACGGTGAGTGTTCCATATTGAAAATGTTTGTAAATGAATTATCCGTTTTAGTCTCTGTACATTCGACTTCAAAAAGAGGGTGGAAAGCTATTGGATCTATATCACACGGATTTGTCTGATCCGGACGGGTACGTTTCTCTTTAATTTTTGACTTTCCACGTCAGAAATCTGAGTTTCGTTGTGCTTGATTGTATTTAAAGGACATAAATGAATGCCGTTCAGTCCACCTCGATCACTCGCCAATTCTCTTATCTCACTTGGACCAGTGATAATGTCAATGAATCTGAAGAGAGGAGAGATTAGTAAGGAAGAGGAAGAGAAGAAAGTGAAAGTTATGATGAGAGAAGCAGTGAAAGCAGAGCTTGAGGTAAGAGAGAAGGGTGGGATGAAGGAAGGATGTGAAATGAGATATAAGAATAACAAGACTGTTTACAGGCACGATTAATCGCTGGAACGCCCGATGAGTACTACGGTCGATTGCTGGGCGTCCTCTATAGAGAGTGAGTAAACGAGAGAGCTAACTTCCCCCGTGGCTCAGTTGGTAGAGAGTTGGTCTCTTACCCGAGCACCGTTGGTTCAGCACCCAGTGATGCACATTCATGCGTGTCAGCTGATTTTCAGTGATTAAACACCTATAAAAAGGTTTACCCTGAGGCTGCTTTTGCCTTTTTTTTGTAAATATGATATTATATTTATTGAAATTTGCCAATTCAGTGATACGCGGTTTCGTGAGATGATGGACGAGCGATATCCCGAAATCGTTGAAGAGAAGATGGAAGTGGAGGCAGCCCCGTCGCCCGCAGCTGGTGAATAAAGGCAAAGGCCTTCTTATTTTATGGAATCAGTTTATTGTAGATTATACTGCAAATAATTATATCGCGAAGAAGAAGGCGGATGCGGCTGCATTGAGAGCGAGGATTATGGCACAGAAGATGAAGAAGGATGGAGAGGTCAGATGGGATTATATATTTTCTATGCTTACGCCAATCATTACATGATTTGCACAATATACGTGGTATGCAACTAGGAAATATCAATCAATCAAATGACCCCTATCAAATGAGAAACTGTTCTTGGCTTGTTTTTTGTTGTTGCAGAAATACTAATGTTTTACTGTGAAGTTCTCATTCCAGATATAATCCTTTTTTCCTATTTATAGACGATGAAGAAATTGATGGAATCCGAGAATATGACTCAAGATGAGCTCTCCAGATTGGATGTCAGCGAGGTGAGTGATGAAATGGGCGTTTTGTTAATCGATTTTTCGAATGATGTCATTGTTTGCTATTATCGTGACTATCTTTGAGAAAACGGTGGAACAATACGAATGTCCGATCTGCGGTGATGAGACGCCCGCTAGCTTCGATCAACCAATTGGACTGCTCGTGTATGTACAGGTATGAAGGAGAGTATTGATTGAAAGTCAATTATCGATTGATCAGAGGCTCCCAATAATATATGCGTGATGATAATATTTTGCAGTTCAATGGGTCATATCTCAATTCGATCGATGCGAGTCTTCCCGAGACATCTCTCATTGAATTGGATGAGGAATTGCAGAAGGATCCTGAAGGTACACATTTGTAAAACCATAAAAGTAAGAATAAAGATGTTGCAGCAGCGAAGATTCGTTATCACAAGCATGCAATGTTCTGGAGAGAGAAGAATTCGGAGGTCGAGCCAATGGTATCTTTTTGCCTATCTTCTCACAATCCACTTAAAAAATCTTGATTTTTTGCACATCACACTGAATATACATAGGTTGTTTATGAAAAATTGTCAATCGATTCCAATTCGATCGTTTAGATTGCTGGTGAGAATTGTGATTTCATCTCGACTCCTTCGATGATCGAACTGAAGACTTGTGGACATCATGCACATATCAGCTGTCTCGAACAATACAGAGAAACCATCTACAATCAAATGGTATGCCACACATTTAGTGAATAATTGATGCAATTGTTTTTATTAGGATGCTAAGTTTATATCAGTTTGACTTGAAAAACAATGCATTGAAATCTAAAACATTATATTGTCTCATTTAATTTAATTTAGCGTGAACGAGGAGATCTCCGTCACGAGATTGTATTCTGTCCCAAGTGTCGATTCGGAACCAATGGACTTCTTCCTCTTCGAGTGAGCACTGGAGTACAAGAAAATGTGGGAGAGAAACTAAGGAGCGGGTGAGCAATCGTTCGTTGCACTGCATCACCTATTTATTTATGATGAATTCATCAAGATTGAAGTGGCTAATGTTGTGTCATTCCAATTTTAATCACTTTTTTGTTTTCTGTTTTAAATCACGATAGTATTTCTCTATTCAGTGCTGCTGAAGGCCGACTCGTCGTCTACGATATTTTGATGAAACAGTTATTCGAAATGAACAAGAATGTGGAAGATCGGGAAGAGCACGTAAGTTTTCACCTAAATTTGATTCTATCAAACACTTGATCTTTTGGCTCTGTCATAATCCTAACAATCGAATTTGAGGAGGCCGAAACTCCTTCATCAGCGTACTCGCAAGCGACTGTTAAACATCTCGTCGAACACAAGTTTGTATTTTCTCGATTATATTTTCCTTTTATTTATGAAGTTCTTTAATTAATTTGTTACATCAATTCCCATGCAGTCTTTCGACCCGCGGCAGCGAAGCGAAGCAATTCCTCGAGGACAACACTCATATTTTCTTGCAAGGATTGTTGATGTGAGTACTGTAGGAGAGAGGGATACAGTAATCTTCATTCTATTGATGATTCGTGATTCAGGACGAACGTCGAGCGAAATCTCTTCTTCGATACGCTTGGAGTGACGCCAGTCAGACCGAAGTGCATCGATCTCGTCTCAGGTATTATACTAATACAGCATCATCAAAATACAAAAATAAAAACAAAATTCAGCATCAAACGTGCATGATTTGTGACTTTTCCCTGAAATTTCAATTGTTTCAGAGCACGTCAACTTCCATTCTGCCCTTGCTCTGACGAAAACTGAGCTGGAAATGACGACGGCCCATGTTATGGAGTTGATGATTGACGAACCAGAATGTAAGGATTGAGGGGATGAGGGATTCGAAACTGAAATCACTTGTGCAATTATGCTTCAATTCTTATTTTTATCTTTTTTTTCACTGGTAAATATTGTTCTTATTTCAGGTCAGTTCAAGAGTGCAGCGGATATTCTGGAGAGAGGAAAGAATGGAATGGAGGGAGTAGAGAGAACACACGTCATTTCGGCGGCTCAAGATGAAGATCAATCCATGCCCGAGGTATAGTTATCAGTAGTTTTCAAAGCGAAAGTCTTTAAATCCGCGTTATAGAGTTCGCAGACGAGTCTGGATGATGAGGATATGGCTATTCTAACGGAGAAGACGAAGACAAAAGATCCCCAGATCACTATACTTATGCAGGTACGGTAGATTATTGATCACAGTAAGATATTAATAACCCTTATATCTGTACACCACCAGGCGTGGTTGTTTCACGAATGCTGTATAATCGTCTTGATTGTTGAAGCAACTTTTTCTTTACCCTTATATCTACAGCACGCTCTCTCCTCATCCGCCCTCTCTGACAAGGAACGAATAAGCCTTTTCCATCCTTTCCTTGACTATCCGTGAGTTCCCCCAAGAAGAATGATTCACAATTAATCCCGGTTCAGAACCCATCTCCATTTTTCGGAGGAATGGAAGGATCGATGTAAGGGGAAACCACCGACCTACTACGATAATGTGAGCCTTGCGTTCTTTTTAGTAAGAATTCGTCTTTTTGAATTCTAGTGAGAGAGACACACAACATACATTAAGCGGGAGGTTTTGTAAAAAAATAATCGTCAATAAAAATCACACTTCTTTCTTACAGCGATTCCCCATTCTCTTCGCGAATCCTCTCGCTTTGGTCACTCGAATGACGTCTATTATGATGAGTTCGGAACTGACGAGGGAGAGTATACTCGGTTCGTAATAATATGAATATCATTTTAACTAAATATCAAAATGTTAATTATTCCCGGATTTTTTGACAAAAACACTTTGGGTTTAAAATAATATATTATTTCAAGAGTCTCTTCACATAATCTGTCGTCGATTGGTCTTTCTCGCGGCTGTTCGATGGACTGTTTGGTATTGCGCTCGAGTAGACTACGCAAGACTGAAAGAATGGGCGGAAGAACCAGGAGGAGAAGAGAGTACTGCAGAGGAGATCATTGCAGGACGACCCAAGGTTTGTCTTGATCCATCTTTTTATAAATTGGGACCTGTCGAAACAAAGCTTTGAATAATTACGCACAAGCAAATCTTTACAAAGATTACAAAGCGATGTATGATGACAAGTGTTCAATACTGAATTGGTGTGAAATTGAGTTTCTTATTTCTGTATTCCAGTACCTCCACGGAATTCGTCGTGTGATCTGTCGTCTCTTATGCGGTAGTAAACATCTCAGCGCCATCACGAGATCAATGGCGAGAGAGGAGGTAAGCATGGTATACGGTAGGAAGTGATTACGGTAGTCAATCAATTGTAGCTGCCCGATTACGACGAATGTGTACTGATGAAGCCAATGAACGATCTACTCGTGAGAATCGCTCAATTGTGGCATGAGGTGAGAAGAGATTAATGATTAATTGAGAGTCGATGAGTTATGCCACCGAATAAAATTTGGCTAAGTCAGTGGAGGATTGATAGCTCATATTGCAGGTTCGATTGGTGCCCCTCCCAGAGGGAATGAAGAGCGCGATGGGAATGACGAGAGATCAATTGGAGATAGTAGTATTCGGTTAGTTGATTAGGACATTCCTCTCATTAAGTCAATTCTAGTGCCTTGAAAAGGGAATACATTTTGTTGATCGGCATTTCTAGTATATTGAAATAGGAAGGAAGCATGTTACAATAACCTGATGACTCAAAAATTTAATTTGTACCTCAGGTAATTCGGGAATCGGTCCTCTTCCCACGAATTTCGTGGCAGCTCAATGGACAATCAATGCACTCAAACCACTCTTGTACATTATCAACAAGAAAAGGGTTAGTCAAGCTTTTTCTTTTTTTCATTTTTATTGATTCAAATATCGCATTAAATGGAAATGGGATGCTGGTTGTAATGTTCTACAAATATCAACTACTATTATTGAATTCTGATTATTAATTATCATCATAATTAATTATATCGGCATATCCATTAGTGGACGAAATCACGCCAGCCTCTCTCCTTTGCAGTAATCTTTTGTCTTGGGAGTTTGCTCGCTCTCCTTATTTTTATTGCCGAACTGCAACATGAAATTTCGGTGGGGGGTGGATTGAGATTCAATTTATGAAATGATGTAGGCAGACTTACAAATTGTTTGATCAGCGTTCGAATTCCGAAGACAAGTATTATGCCCAATCCGAGTAGAAGAATAGTAAATACGATGAGGGAGATGTTAGAGACAACGAGAGCCCAGCATGCGACCATTGCAAGGATGAGGGGAGAATAGATAGGCAATGGAAATGAACGAGGGATGCAAGATACTGTACGGTGTGATGATTCTCCCCGCCTTTTTCGTGCACTTTCCTTGGGGGATTCGCAGTGATTCGCGCTCGAAACAATGTATCATCCGGGTTTCTTCGAGAAGGGATGGCGAACAATACACGTGGAATCGATAATATGGGATACGCCTTTATCACACGATATGAATATTACAATATATTGCAGACTTAAATCGAAGAAATTTCGAGGGTACTAAGGAAGCTATCAGTCTTGTTGAATAATCCATAGGCACGAGTTCATGCTTTGCTCACAAGCTCGTAATTGGTAGATTTGTTCTGAACTTTAACCTTCGTTGGTTTCTGGCTCGGCTGATTCTTGCTGGTAGCATTTCTGCAATTGAATGGTTAAATTATTAAAGCCAGATTCTTTAGCGTTTTTCATTCCGATCTTCGATATCTTACTTCTGAAGCAAGCAGTATCCGACACCAAATGCGGCACAGCAACAGAAGAGAACGAGGAAGAAAATGAATATGGAGAAGAAAGAGAGAATGTGAAGGGGAGTAGTGCACTCGCCGGCCGATTCCATTGGATAGAAGATAATATGGAGAAGAACTGCAAGCAGTCAAGATATAATGTACTTGAGGAACACGAAAAAAAGAACGTTAAGCACTAGTCTCCTATTTCGTGAATACTGCGATGTATCATGATGCGGAACACTCCTCCAATTGTTGGCATTTCTCCCCTTCGAGGGCTGATTCATTTGCCTTTTTTTCTAAACAGTACGATGTAATTGCAGAATCAGAGGGACCGAATGATTTATTGCTATAAATGAGTGGACAAAAATAATTTGAGATGCGGCAGTCATCACAGAGAAGATAGAGAATGGAAGATAGTAAGATTATCTTGATAGTTATTCCTCGAGAGATGCAAGCGAGGGCTCCGCGGCCTGAAAAAAACTTTTTTCAAGTTATTGTTCAAGATACTTTGTAGTTTTTGCTTGCACTCGTGAAAATGTTTGTACGTTCGAACCTTGAATGCGCCTAGACAGACTAGGATTAGCACTCCTACTATTCCGAGAATTATCAGCAAAATCTGTATAGTGACTGCAGCGAACGCGAACCAGTAGAGCCCTTCATCACAGAAGTGATCGTCAAAGATTCCTGGAGTCAAGAAAGATACTTTTCACTGTGAGAGTGAGATACCGTCTGGCACACGCATTTAAATATTTAGCTTGTTCATGATTCCAATTTAGATATTTTCATCGAAAGAGAAAAGGCTGACCTCTCTGGAAGACGACGTATCGCTTGCTGCCGTACACCCAAATGGCGCCAAGAATCAGCCAGACAATATTAGCGAGTATAAAGAGAGCTTCGATAAGATGACAACAGAGAGCAGTTGAAAGACCACCCGGATGTCCTCTGAACAAGGATAAAGTAATACACGTCTCGGAATAATCACAGTACCTGAGATTGCCAGTGGGTACGAGTCCATACATGCGCAAACCGCACGAAATCATAATGAGAAGACCAGAAACGAGAAGGAAGATAGGAATCATCGGTTGAATGTGGCAGAAGGGAATGTTGAAGGCACCTAAGGAATGTGGAATTAGAGATGAAAGTGTTAAAAGGACTCACCGAAAAGCATCATGAGCAGACCCATGAGAATGAGAGCTATGCTGAGACCGAACCAGATGGATCTGAGGAGAAGATTGTCATGCCATTTTTCTTGGATTTCAGTTTTTCAGAACACGATTTCTGAGAAAATTTCCCTTTACCTCGGGCATCGATCATCGATGTATTCTCCCATATTTCTGGCGAAATCGACAGTGTCTCCTGACATTGAGTAGACATCGGCCAATTTATCATACCGCCGACGAGATGTTGTAGTCGACGCTGTAATTGAATTCCTCTCATAATTGCAAGTCTTTTTGTTCTCGGCTTTCGCTATTTCTTCATTTTCTGATCTCAGTCTTCTTCTTTGTGAGCAAACACAATGGTGCACGCGGACTTCTTCTCTGTCGGCAGAAGTAGTCGACTAATTTAAAAGATGAAGCGACGATGAGTCATTTTCGCGCAGTTCTTTCCCACTCGGGCGTGAGACAAATAATTGACTCAGCTATGAAGAAATAAGAACTAGGGTGTTGTCACAGCTCTAGTTATTTTTCTGTTAACGAACCATTAGAAGGAGCAAGAACTGTGGTGGGCATGTAGACTCGCTCCTCGGGAAGATTGTATCGGACTTGCTGAATGAATAGGTGGTTTTTGGAGTGTTTCCATACTCGTAAGAAAGAAGATAATGTGGCACTTAACATATCTTACAGTGGGAGTTCGTGGATTGGTGCCATGACTGGGATTCCGTCCGTGCGTTCTCCCATTGCCGGAGTAGGATCCGGTGGGAGTTGGTGCAGGTTGAAGGGAAGTTGGTCGAGCTATAGGATCATAGGCCCTGAATATTTAGGTTTTGCTTCCTAGCAACTTGTCAAATCTAATTGATAGCGAAGTTGTGAAGCAACGGCTTGTTCTGACCATGCGTTGAACGAATATTTACTACTTACCCCTGTGGTGGTTGACGTAATCGTGGATCATAACTGGAGTTCCTCTGATGACCAGGAATGGGTGGAGGATTGGGAGAAGGAGTAGTTCGAGAGGGACCAGGCTGACCAGAGCCAGATTCACTCCTTGTTCGACCAGGATGAGGATGGTAGACGGGGTATCTACAATGGTTCTTCATTGATCTATTTCTCTCTGTGTGCCACAAGGCGTGTATCTTCAATCGTTTCTTTCCCTTCTTTACACGTTGCTCCGCGTGTGTGTTTGACTAGAGAGGAATTGTGATGATCAGCTGAGAAATTGGATGGATTCGAAATGGAGGAGAGGAGGGAGGAGAAAGAGGGTGGGAGAGAACAAACATGAGGATGGAAATAGAAGTAAGCGAGATGGCAAAAAAGTAGAGAGGTAGATCAGAACAAGAGGTTTAGAAGTGAAATATCGATTGAGTGAATCAGCATCGAGAAATGGGAATTCAATTCGGGTAGGAGGAATTGTGATTCATGCGAAAGAGTTGCGCCATGCACGATGAGTAATCGAAATGGTATCTGCCAGATAGCCATTATTTGATCCAGAATAGTCCCCTGAAGCACTGATCAGAGGTGAGGAAGAAACTAGATGATAAGGGAAAAGTGATGAGTCTCTGATAGTGAGAAAGGCAGGAAATGATAGGAGTGAGTGTAGACAATCGAATTTCAATTGAAGTATGAATAACTGACTCGCTCTGTTGATGGGGAGGCTCCGTTTCGAGTCTCATTTCGTCAAAGGCTCCAATTAATTCGGCCGAAGCGTATCTGCTAGTAGAGATCTGGAAAGGAAAAGGCAACAATTGGACAAGAATCGGTAAATGGGATGCGCAAGAAGGGGGGAATCAAAGGGGGTCGAACCTTCCTCTTGTGGTAGGAAGGCCTCTTTGTTATCTGTATCACTCTGATCACTCTCCAGTTTACCCGATACCTCGTACCTTCTCTCGTTACGCATACACACGACAAAGTAAGCGAGAGGAGTGGGTAAATACAAAACAGAAGGACGAAAAGGGACGAGGGTGGACTTGCAATTGGAAATGGACACAACTGACTTGGATTATCATATTATTGGGTATTATTATTGTGAACCTCAATGGAAAATAACTCACCCCAGGTGGGAAACTCGTCTGAATTTGTGAGCGGGACATCCTGAAAATATTTACCATTAACTTTAGGAGAGTGGTCAATAGTGAAGTGGGTTCAAAATGTGGAGGCAAACGTGAACGGTGTCGGGAAGAGAAGAGAGAGAGAGAGGCGGGATTCAGAAAGAGAGAGAAGGGAGAGTGATAGACGGTATGAGAGATGAAGAGGAAAGAGAAGAGGAGAGAACGATTGTGAGGTCAATTGAAGAGAGGAATCTGTGATAAGAAGAGGGAAGTGATTGAGGAGAATGCACAGATACGGTTCAGGAAAAGAAATTCTAAAACATTTGGTTAAAACAATATTAAGGATGTGAAATTTTTAAATTTTTAAAAACAAAAGTTATGTGTTAACAAAAAGTTATACACAGTCAGTGGCTTTGAAATATGCTTTTCTTGAAAAAATGAAGTCATTGCAGATGATAATGTACGAGCCGTGCTCGTTCCGTCCCTTCATCATTCTTCGACTACCCGAGTCGTACGATGATATATTCGCACGGTGAGTAGAAAATATTCCTTTTTTTGTCTTTGATGGGTGCTCCAATAAAATGAACTTTTTTCTGTGGTAAATACATACTTCTTGCTTTGTCTTTCTCGATGAAAATGACTAGCAGTAAAAAGGAGACTATGAAACGCCTGAAAACAAAAAAATATTAATTGCAGATACTTCGGTCGTACGTGTATTCGATGCTGCAAAGTTCCCGCGAATCCGATGATCTGCCTTATCTGCTCTGAAATGGTAAGAAATAATATTATTCTCGAAAATGAATGCATTTTGTATT
The DNA here is from genome assembly GCA_911812115.1 of Pristionchus exspectatus. Taxonomy (NCBI): domain Eukaryota; kingdom Metazoa; phylum Nematoda; class Chromadorea; order Rhabditida; family Neodiplogasteridae; genus Pristionchus; species Pristionchus exspectatus. Next base: position 10,955,824 of record OU461584.1, on the reverse strand, counting down.
TTTAGTATTTCATTTCACTCCAAATATGGTAATTCAATCTCTCTGCAGATCTGTCTCGACATGTGCTGCCACGGTACCAACGAAATTGGAGAGAGTTATCTGGAACCGGAAGTGGTGAGTAACGAAACATTGATTTATTTCCGTTTGTCTTCAGGTTCAGTGATAATAGTGCCAGAATCTCTGATATCTGTCGCACATTGTTTGATCTGATATTTTTATTTTTTCTAATCTGGATCTTGTAATTGTCATTCTTTTTTTGCAGCATCCATGCGGCGTACAGATTCCATTCCTCGCCCTCAACAGTGCACTCATCGTGTTGGTCAAGATGAGAATTGAGGTGAGCGATCAACAATTCAAGAGTGCACATTTGGAGTTTTGAATTCTTTCAGCACATATTGAAAAATGCGCTCATTGTATATTTTTGAGGCTCAAAAATTCAGGAATATACGATTGAACAGAAAGAAATAATGTGTTGACAGGGTCTGACGACGGCGTGCAAAGCACTCGTGTGGGGAAGTGTGTATCTTGATGCCCATGGAGAAGAAGATAGAAATCTGAGAAGAGGAAAACCACTCAAATTAGCCCAGAAGAGGTGAGCAGGAATAATAGTGAGGAAGGATTAAAAACTTGTTAGGCCTCTTAGAGTGATGTACATTATTAAACTGTGCAAATAATATAATTGCAGAGTGGAGAGATTCTACAGAGATTTCCTTGAAGGAGAAGTCGAAGCTCGATATAGTTATCATAATATCTCCCATTTACCAGAAGCACTTAGAGATGCCCATTATATTCATTTGAGATGACCTACCCGATGACCCCTCAGACTACAGTATTCATCCAGAAATAGTAGTCTATAAACCCGTTGCGTATAACACTATTAATCCTGTACAGTTTTTCTGCTATTGCTAACTTTTTTGTTGTTTTTTTTTTGCTAATTGTAAAGCATGGAAGTTGCTTTACTTGTCACTCATTTTTCTGTAATCAGTGGTCCCCCAATTAATATTCATTGATTAATAATCATTTACTACTCAACTTCAAACTCAGACATACTTCAATCCGGTCTGTATTCTTTCTTGACGCCTTTTGACGTTTTCTTTCTTGATTTTCAAAGTCGTTTTATTTGTTCATTGAATTCCCATTCGAAGTGAATTACAATTTGTCTCCAATGAAGATAGATATCCATAGTGGGGTTGATTTGAATACCTCTTCATTCTCAACCCTTCGATCCTCGTGGTTTCATATACCGAGTAATGTATTTATACTATAGAATCGTTCGATAAAGTATGAAGACTGAAAGATATTCAAGGAACATCTTCATTGATCGAATATTTACAAACAAATGATAATTGCTGGTGGCTTGGAATCCTAGTCGAATAATGATAAATATTTAATGGTCGATTCTCATTTTGATCCTATGGAAGAAGAAGATGAGAGAGAGACCGAGCCCGTTGAGGAAATCCCTTTGAAGTCTCCGATGTTGATCTTACTGAAATTACTCAATATCGAAACCGATCTGAATTCGGGAGTGAGTAGTAAATCGTTTATTAATTCGCATCTAGAATAAATAATCACACATTGGGTGCGTTGAGAATCGTCAAGTATTGTATGATTAGTCGGAATGAGTATCGATAAGGAAATGTAGTCGATATTAGTTGAATAGAAGGAAAACTCGTGGGAAGGGTTACGGTAACACTCGGGGCTAGGAATGGGATACTGATGTGTCAGAAAGGTATGGCACCGGCGGAGGGTTACGGTAGATGAGTGCCGATTATCGATTAGACTCTGGAGGCCTCAAATTTGCCAGGTGCAGCAGCCCAGGTGATTGGTCCGTGACTCTAGAGAAGATTGAGTGGATTATGGTAATTGAGTTAATATCAATCGATTGAAAAAAGTGAGAAAGTGAGTGCATTGGTCAGTGAGAAGTATGATAAAGTACCTGAGAATCTCCAGTGAGCAGTGGCTCTTCGATCGGGGACTCTGCAACTATTCATCATTCAATTCTGTCGTCAGTTTACGATTGACGATACAGTTTCAGTAAGGTTACTGTAAGTACCTCTCTTGTTTCCCTTCTTGTCTCCCTTCTTGGGAGTGGTCTTCTTGGGCTTATCCTCGAGTCCGGATCCCTCAACTCCGCTGCCCTCGATCTGAAAAAATGATAAGTTTAGTGCATATGACGTCATTGAGGAATATTCAGTGAAATTTGCTCACATCGTGGCTAGCAGCGACAGTGGTAGTGGCCACTCAGGAGAGTCCAACTTGGCCATTATAGACTTGATCTGAGTCTGCTCGGCCTGAAGTATTCACAATTAGCTCCATAACTATGAAGAATCCGTCTCTTCATTCCGCGTTCTTTCATTGGTCATCATGACGAGAGGGCACGCGAAATGAAGAGTCGCATTCTTTATACTGACATTCATCATCATCATCGAACAACGATGAGATTATCAGTGTTTCATTGCAAGTTCTACACACGTAACTCCCCATAATAGGATTGACTCAAGTTACAAAATATTCGATATTAGTCATTCGTTCTCTCGCTCATCAAAGGTGTAAGCCTATTACGCTTCCTCCCTATTGTAGTGGGGTGAAATATGATCGAGGAACTCTCACTTTCGTTCGTTCCTCTCCCTTCCCTCTACAATATAATGTGTGTGGGGAGATTCAAGAACATGTGCAATGTCTCTCTTCCTCTTTCGTGTCTGCCCATCGAACAAAAAGAGACTAGAGGTGGTGGATGTGTGGAAATGTATACATAAGGAACGAACGGGTCTATATCTCTGTACTTTCTCATACATTTCAGTTGGGAAACCTCGCTAGTTTTTGCATACGGAAGAAGGGGGGAACTTACTCTCTTGAGCTCCTCGAATTCTCTTCTGAATCTGAACACATCAGGAAGGTTATCAGCAGTGATATCTCCCACGGGATAGAGACCAGTCGGCTGAAAAGGGAAGATCAGTGTCAATTCTGTAGTCGTATGGTGATCAGTTCCATCGTTCATATTGATGATCCCGAGGATTTTAACGCGTAATCACCACCACAAAGTTCGCACAAATCGACGCCTCAAGCAGAATGCACGGGAACGGATGGATATGGTCATTGAACCGTCGAGGGATGGAGGGGACTAAGCAGGTTGGGGGCTAGAACTGACTGTCCAATGGGGAAATTCCCGTGCTGCACCCTCACACCCTCATGGCTAATCATCACAAACAAGAGGGGACAAAGAGAGGCAAAAAAGAGGGACGACAAAGAGGTGTGATAATTATCTAGACACTGTAACATTCCCAGGTCGAAGGTCGAGAGTGAGGAAGGATGACGAGACTCCGCTGTCTCTGCCGACCCCCAACCTCTCCCCCTCTGCCTACTCATGCTGAACTGCAGTAACCGGTAGGTGATACATGTAACACTTCCATGCGAAGAACGCCCTCTGACCTTATCCATTCATGATTGAACACTAATGATACGTGATCATGACTTGGGCTGTCAGAATGAAGAATGCGACTCTTCATTCCATGCACTCTCGCCTCTCGGGACAGTGAGAGATTACGAGGAATGAAGAGATGGATTCTTCAACATGACTGCCCCAATCAAAACCCAGCAATTCCCCATTAGTCGATCTATTCTACATGTTCCTTCACAACAGTGTTCATAGGCAGTCCAAAGGCGTTTCGTGCCGGATATAATGATCCTTGAGTGGAATGTTTTCTGTGTGAATGGCTATGCTGAGTAGCAAGGTGTTCCTTCCCTTTGGCCCCCTTCCCTCGGACTGATTAGGCGTAGTTAGGGAACAGACTAGAGAATGGCACCTGTGAGAAGGGAGGAGATTCTTAGCCTAATCAGAGATGATGAAAAAAGAGCGAGCGAGAAGGGGGAAACTGGTTGCACCTATGTGTCAAGTGGGATGCAATGCAGAGGCAGCAAGGAAATGTGCTTATCCAATGAAGATACGGGTTGAAATCGAACTTCGGAATGCGAATCTCGCCTATGATCACCTTCTGTTCAATATGAATCGCTACGAGAATTTGAAGAGGATCAATGAATTGAATTTGAACTCACGGTGTTGATGGCGAATTCTCCGTAGGACTTAGCCTGCTGAAGGAAAGTGATCGCCTTGCGAACGCGCTCTCTGAACAAGGAGATGATGATACGGTAGATACTACAGTATCAGATTCTACCGTACCTCATCTTCTCGGCGCGAGCCAATCGATCTCCACGAGGAGCGGCATAGGCGACGATGGCAAGAGCAGCGAGGGCAAGGGCGAATCTCATTTCTGGAAGGGGATACGGTAGGTCGAAGGGGGTGGTGAACAGGTCAGACTCGCGATCGGACAGTGGACAGCAAGTGAAACGAGGAAGGAATGCGAGGAATATGTTTAGTCAAGTACCACTTTCGACCAGTGAGAGGAAGTTCACTGTGAAGAACAACTGGAGGAAATGAAGAGGGTTAATGAATGGACAAAAGGAAGGAAATCTGGAAAAGACGGAAGAAACGATTGAAGTGGAAGCGAGGGGAGGGGTCAATACGAATGAGAGAGAGATGATTGGCATCGAAACAAGTAAAGAAGTTATGGAAGATTTAATAGGGTGATTTAAATGAATGAAGATGAGAATGAAGGATGTGCTACGAAACATGATCTATGAATGGGATTCATGAGAGAAATGACAACCAATAAAGTAGTAATGAGCAAGTAGATAATAGTGAGTACGGTATGGAAGGTTGGTTGTTCTGCTGGAGGAACTGAGGCTGATTCTCGAACTAGAATCGAGATTCCCTTATATAGGGACGAATGGGCGATAGTCGGGAATGGGGAATACACTGGGTGGGAGGAGCACGAGGGAGGGCGGAGAGAGAGAGAGAGAGGGAGACGATGGAAGGAGGGACCTTGAGGGGGAAAGGAGGGAGGGCAGTTCAGTCCCCCCCCCTACCGAGTATCAATTACCCTCGAGAATGATGAGAACTACGGTAGGACTGGATTCGAGTGATGATGCAGTCTCATTTGATGGATGGTATGAAGAAGGAAGGAGCTTTTGGTTGTTCCCTCGAGAAGGAGATAGATTGAATAGAAAGAGCAAGAGAGGATACTACGGTAGTGAAGAAGTGATGAATGCGAAATGATAGGAATGATAAGTGGAAGGGGACTACCCGGTTTGATATGTGTTACTTCATTCTATTCTACTCGTCTCTTCTTCACTGTGTTTTATCCCATCGTCTAAATAAGAACCAGTTAATGAGCAAGGTAGATCATGGAAGATATCCCTGCTCCATCAATCATTCGAAGGGGCAAAGAGTACCGTATTCTGTATATACCCCTGCAGCATTGCAGAGAATGGGCGGTCGAGAAGAGTGACGTAAGAAGGAGGATTATCAATGGAGTAGTTTGTTGAGTAGCGGAAGACTCTCTTGACCTTGTCGAGACATGACCACAAAGGAAAAGAAAGAGAGAGATCAGTCATTGTATCACTAGAGGAGAATGAAAAGAAGGAGATTATATTGTTCCATCATCAGAACAACATGCTTTGATGCTTCATTCGAAAGGGAACGCGCTAATAGTCATAATTCATCGAGATATGAATCGGAGATTAGACAATGCAACTCAGTAACTTCCCTGTGGCCGATTATGATTTCAATCTTTAGTCTCTGTTGTCCAGTTTAGTCTCCATTCCACAGTACTCACTTCATTCACTGCAGGCGTTCTCTCGTTATATAATATGAATAATAGAAAGGGCCATAAGGATGACAAGTGAATGGAGGAAAGTTTTCATTGGGGGAAACGTCAGTTTGATGACTGTACGAATCGAGTTGAGCCAGATTGAGTCATTATCTCCCTTGGGGGTAATTGCGACTAAAGTATCTACCGATAAATAGAGTGAGTACAGCGGTAGCCATTTGATGAGTCGGTGAGGGGGATTGATCAAACGAAGTGAGAGTTGCTATAGGGGATAGTTAAGTTGCCAACGATCTCCTTGTTGTAGAACGAGTGAAGAAGAAGGACGAAGAGGGAGATTACTCCTCTTGTTGGAATATCGAATGTGGCCTTCCGAATGATTAGAGGGACCGAATGATTAGGGGGGGGGGTCTCTGATGAATCTGATTGATTTTTCGATGTTCAGTGGGCTTTTTTGATAGTTCTCCTCTCTTCATCATACACAAGGAAGAAGAAGGTTCTAGTTAGTCATTGTCGTCTCTCGGGTGTAATTGATCAATTCGAGAGATACCGCAACACTTTCTCACTTCTCGCAAACTGTAATGTAAGCATATAGAACTCGGCCATTCTTCCGCGAGAATTGACGTATTGCACCGGAGGGAAAGAAGGAGAAGGGAGCCTATCACTTCTTCCCATCTTCTCGCTTTCATTATTGCTCCTTGGCTGCTTTTTTCTCACTCATTCTAAGCTTCTCGAGGTCAGAACACAAAAGGGAAGCGATAGTGGACAGACAAAAAGTGATCGTAGATGGCTGAACAATTAGTTGGTGTAAAGGGAGAAAGGACAAGTAGAAAAAGGCTGAGGCTAATGGACGAATGACTAAGATTCCTTCCTTCCTCAACAACCTATTGCTTTTTATCGTAGAATGATGAGGATGGTTATGAGGGAGAGGAATTCGAAGGTCGAGAAACGGGGATTTGATCTACCAATGGAAAGGACTGCTGCTCATTAGGTCGAGAGTTGATCAACAATCGAAGAGACTCAAGAGAGGCACAAAGGAATGATCAGAGTTGCGAATTGAAGAAATGACTGTTTGATTGCATTGTAGGCTGATCTTACTTTTCAATTTCAATTTCATTTCCAGAAACGCTTGCAGATATCAGTATCGGAATTGTGCAGGGTATCAAAGGTATCTCACCTCCCCTTCCCTCCTCTCTAATCATGTTAGCTTACGTGTGAAAGTGTCTCGTTCCACTGATCTTTACCTCTTGCACAATCACCTCCCCCCCCCTTCTCTCTCTCTCAGTGGCTATCCACTGTTCAATAAGAAGCAAGCAAATCTCTTCCAGGTAGATCAAAGAGTGCGAAAGAAGGCAGTGAATCATTTCCCTCCGAGGTCGGATAGAACACGTCGCTTCTCATTGTATTGCTTGTGATTGGGGCCGAAAGGGCAATTGAGGGAAGGGGGGAAGACATCAAACCGATTGCATTACACCACACACTTTCTTTATTCGTCCTCCTTCCTTGTAGAATGACGGGTCATTGACTGCTTAACTCTATCTTCTCTACATTCTCCTCTTTTTTACTCATGCATCCTCGAACACTTCATTTTTTGTCTGCGTGTGGTGTGCACGTTTTTGTGGTTCCTTGTAGGAACATGAAGGAAAAAATAACTGATGTTCCGCAAAAGTATCGAAATAACGTGGCAGGTGCAATGAAGAGATTTGAAAGGTAACTGAAAATGAGACCTCATTATTGTGAGTGGAACGGACATGTCTTTTCTTCTCGAAGAAAAACTGAGGATGATTTGAAGAGTGCATGAGAAAAGGATTGTGACAGCGTACAGTCTCTACTGCATGATGTAGATCACTCGTCATTCATATCTGTTACATGGCGCACGACGTTCTTCACGTTTATTTCCTTTTTTCTCACTTATTTTCTGATTTACAACTTTCAAAGTATTCCGTGGTTCATAAACTCTTTATATACGATCGAATGGCACTTTCTGATTGGAGAACATTACACAAAGTCAATTGAAACTGGCACCGTAAAGGAGAATCTTGGCACGAAATATTCGATAATCTGTAGAAAGATTGGCGCTGACTGCGCTTTTGCCTATGAATATTATTACTATTATATGTTCCTAATTCAAATCTAAATAAGCAAAAAAAGGGAAATGGGATAAGATATGAATATCCGTAGAAGATGAGATTACACTGCGTCTTTCCGTCGATGAAGTTGGTCAATCTGCAGATCAATATCATTAATCGACAATCGATTTATCTCAAATTTAGAAATACACTGGAAAAGTGCGATGGAGAAGGACTAAATAAAAAGGGACTCATAACTGCACGGTACTGATTCATGGCCAATCACTCGTTGTGTGTCGAATGACGTGCGTCGAGTGAAGAACGACGAATCTAATCTACACCACGAGACGTATATACGAGCACACACAAACACGCAAAATAAGGGAGAGGACGGAGCTTAATAATTGGGATTAGCTACCGTATCTCAGCGTATGGCAAAAGGCCGAGTCGGCTGATAAATGTATCAAATTGGAGGGGCTAGAAAGATGAGGAACCCTGGGGAGAGGGGTGTAATCTTACAGATGGGGAAATCTAAATTATACGTGATCTTTCAGATGAGGGGGAGGGGGGACAAGGCACATTCTGAAAAGACAAGAAACACCTTCAAATACTCTGTAAAAAATACTATGAAAAATCTAATATTGACAAAGTATCGCAAGAACCGAGTACGATTTAGTAGAATCTCTGCATGGAATCACAGAGAATGAATCTGAACTTTGGGATAATCTTCTCGTTTGAAAAAGAGGGGGTATCTACGCACAATCAGCAATAGTATAATCAGCTAGTAGGAGCGAGTAGGAACATTTAGAGGCAAGAAATGCCAAAAGTGGACTGGTCAAGAGTGGGCGGGAGGGGATAATAAAAGCAACCAAAAAGAGGGAGAACGACGTCAACGAGACAGTGCACACACTACAACAAATATTAGGAAAATACAGTATACGAAGCGACATCATGCAATTGAGAATACGGTAGTACATGGTGTGCTGAGTGGGAGAAACGTCGACCGGAAGAGAGAGGAGAGTACGGTAGCCTCACAAAGATAGGAAGGGGGATAGAGAAGGGACGACCACAGACGAATTCACTTCTGAAACGACGAATAAACTCAAGTTGGACAAAAAGTGCGATTCGTTTTGAGTGATTGAAAATACAGACTTTGATCAGCATTTTAGGGTTAATTGAGCGTCTATTGAATACTACATGAGACAAATTGAACGATGAATTGAAGTGCAGGAAGACAAGTAGACGATGGAAAAGAGGGAGAAGAGGGAGAAGAAAGACTAACCTGTAATTATGCGGGGATACTGTAGGGATGAGCTGCACTTCGGGCGTTCTTCAATTGCACCTCAAGATAATAATAAAATAGATGAACCAGTAAAAGATCCATGAAAACTATACAAGTCTTTAACAGAAAAGAAGAAGAATTGTAGAAAAAAACATGAAAGTTACCTTGAGTCTCTTCGTTCCGATTTGGAATCCATTCATTCCCGAGATGGCATTTGCAGCCGATTGGGAATTATCGTACGAGACGAAACCTGCGAATTGATCTTTGATCTATAGTCCGAATATTCGAAATGAGATGAACAATGTAATTGCTCACCAAAGCACTTGCTCAGATTCGTCTGTTTGTCTATGAATACTTTGGCAGAGAGGACGTTTCCGAAGGGAGCGAAAGTATTGTACAGATCCGCATCAGAGAAGTCCTACAATACATTTATTATCTACATGAAAAATCATTACTACTTGTAAAGTACTCAGAAAGTACTCCCTATTCGCAAACTATTGTATTGTAGTAATATAATAATCATTTCTCACTAACCTGAGGTAGATGGTAGATGAATAGATTGCATCCATCGGGTCCCTTCGATTGTCCATTCCCTACGATGGGCGTCACTGTGGCAGCTCCGATCGCCGTCTGGGCCAGACTCACTTGAGGGACCATCCCCGCCACTGAAAGAGATAGTGAAATAGAAAATAATATTTTAAAATTTAGCAAAAATCGATAAAAAATGCAGCAAAATGGATCGGAACTTCTTAGAGGTTAGAGACTCCCATAGACATCGAGCTCAGGGTGGATCGTCACTTCCGGGGGTCGAACCAGCGGGGTGCCGATTGACAGACCACTGCTCTACCCACTACGCTATAGCATGCACTGGCGAGAGAGGGGGAAGGCACACTCACTTCCCAACGCTTGCAATTGAGAGGCGGCATAGGGATCGTAGACTGACGCTGCCTGTAGTCCCATCAACTGCTGCTGTTGAGCTGCAGTGAAGAGAGAAGCGGCATCTTTGGGAGAGGATCCTGCAAGGGAAAGAGACCATCGACCCATTGAGAGAAAGAGAGAAACACCCAATGCACACAGAGGGAGAATCAATCTGAAGCAACTCTCTAACCAGAGGTGAACAGAGGAGATTCTAAATGAGACTAGTTGAGTGAATTTCGGACTGGACTTGGACACGTAAAGGTATATTAAAACCCATTTCTTTCGCATGCTTTTGAGATGAGATTCGACCTTTCCACGCCATACACTGGACTAGAGTAAGGGGACAGAATGGACAACTATAATGGGACGACTCTCTCGCGTACCCTGGTAGATGGCATTCATTCCGGGGGTCGGACTCGTCGATTGACAGCTATGCTGCAGCATCTGCTGCTGAAGGAGGGCTGCAGCTGCTGCATTCTGATGATGATGAGCTGCCAGTTGAGCTTGGAGGTCTGCAAGCAGAGAGGAGAGGATAGATGGGGAGAAGGAAGGAGGGAGGGGGGGTGAGTGGAGGGAAGGGGGCCGAAAGGGACGAAGCAATACGTAGACGAACAAAACACAGCGAATGATTCAATGATCCAGTCTAGTTTACGTTTCAATCTTGCGCCATATAATTGGTGAGTGTCAAGCCAAGGGAATCGTGTCAATCCACTACATCACAAACAACGAGAAAATCTCGCTCACCTCCATTAGTCGCGTACTTATTCTCTCCTGCAGCAGCTGCAACAGCTGCAGCCTGCTGTTGCTGCAGGAGCATCGAATACTCGATCAACTTCTGCTGCTGCATCATCTGTTGTTGAGCGAGGAGAGCGGGATTGAGGGCATTAGCTGCAAAGAAGAAAGAAATCAGAGGGGATGGATGAAGAAGGAGGAACGAAAGATTGAGCAAGGCAAGCAATCTACACACTTCACACGATCAATCTCAATCCGAATCTCATGGCTGAGAAATCGCCACTAAAATGGGAAACCAAGTGAAAATCTATAGGAACATGCGTGTCAGTGGGTAATCAATCTATTCTTAGTTTCACCGCAAATCAAATGCATTACTCTTCTATTCGATCAAACTCTCGCTGTGAAGAAAAGCCCGAAAGAAATAAGCTATAAAATGAGAGAACACCCGCATGCATTCGGAAAACCGATAGAAAACTTCCAGAAGAAGAGCTACAGTATCCCAGAAGCGGTCGTGGTGTGGTCGGTCGTGCATCAGCCGTCCGGCTTCTCCGAAACGTCGCCCTCGAGTGCAGATCAAACGAAATAATGGTCGTGGTGAGCAGAGTGGGCGTCAGTCCAAGCAGGGGGAAGGGGGAGCATCCACACTCTCGATCATCTCAATCTCTCTACCTGCACACTCTCCATTCTGGCTGGCTGCAGCTGCAGATTGGACAGTCGGAGGGGGCTGAGCTGCAGCAGCTGCAGGGGCTGCAGAGGGAGGAGCAGCACCCGATCCTCCTCCTTGCACTTCCGTCAGACGACCGAGTCCAGTGAGAACTGTGACGACACGAGCCATTACCCCTAGTCATCCTATCTTCGAATTTCTAGTCATATTTTTTCTCAGAATTTTGCCTATCGCGCCTTATCAAATTTTACATCGTTTTTATCATAATCCTTAGGGTAGATTAACGAATTATCGTTTGATAGATCAACTCACCATTGCCCAATAGAGACAGAACATTCTGCTGTCCTGCACCGGCTCCAGCCAATACTTGCGGATTCTGTAGAAGAAGACCGAGGATGTTACCCTGCTGCAGCAACTGCAACCATCAATTCATCATTAACAATTGAACTAAAATCTCAGTGCCTGCAACTAACAATACTCATAATTCAAAAACTGTTTCCATCGCAGGAAAAGGATTTCGTTCATCATAGTTTATCCGACCTGGTTAGCAGCAGCAGTGGCAGCTGCGGGAGGGGAGGACGCGTCTCTCTTCATCGGTCCCTTCGATTCCTTCGTCTCTTTGTCCTTCTGAGTATCGGCGAACTTGACGACCATCTGAGTGGAGCAGCCCTGCAGAAGATAAGGACTGATTATCGATTGAATGGAAAGGAGATTACGGTAGATTAGTGTTAGTGAAGACGAGAGAATCGATGAGAGGAGAGGGACAAGACTGTGCCAGAGCGATGGGTTACGGTAGACTGTCGGGGTGGGACCAAGTGAATGGAAGGAAGGGTGGGTAGAAGGGGGGGGGGTGGGATCTCGAACAAAGGATGGGCGAATGGGAAACAATGATGCAATGAACCATGGACGATAAGGACTGAATATGAGAAAGAAGGAAGAAGGGGGGGGGGAGATTAGAGATAGAGTAAGAAGGAATAAAAAGGGGAATGGAATAGAAAAAGGAAGAGAGGTGATAACACTGAATGATCTGCTACCTCCATTGTCTGTGAATGATGCATTGCTTTGATTGCCACTTGAGCATTCGAACGGGCTGCGAATGTGACGAATGCACAACCTGCAATACACATAGATACGGTAGACATCCGGAAGAGACCCAGAGAGGAGAGGATACGGTAGTCGACCATCGACGAAGAGTATTGATCCACCACTCATCACATTGTGTGCCATTTTGAGAGTGCTCTAGCTGTCCCGACTAATCATTCTCGAACAGAGGGGTTATTCATTGATGCGACCAAACGAAATGAGAATCGAGCAAATCGAATCTCGATACCGTATACAGCGGACAGTGTTTGAGTGTGGATATTCAAGGCCAGCGGATACTGTATGTGTTGTACGATCGAGATTATACGAGGGGCACAGAGAGATAGAGAGTACGGTAGGACTATCGTGAACTGACTTGCGACTTGGTTGAGTATATAGAGGAATAAGAGGGACTTGCAAGGGACATTCAGGGACCGACCGTAATCTACACCGAACTAAGTGTGTGACTCTTCCCATACAAATAGAGCGAGATAGTGAGAGAGGCAACAAAGATCAATCAATCGTGTACGCTTATGGTTACGGTAACTCTCTACTCGCAGACTACTGTAACAGAGATAAACCCACCCGGACGATCTCACATCGAAATCGTCACAAGAACACTCGACTAGACCGATGAAATCGATAATGAACGTGCATCTACCGTACCTTTCGATCTTCCGTCCGAGTCTCTCAACACACTGCAATCCTCAATGTGACCGAAGGGAATGAACATCGTCTTCACGTCCTGCAACGAATACAGTAGTCGATGGTGAATCAAGGGTTACGGTAATCTCTGATTTATCGATCTCTCACCTCCTCATTCAACTTCTTGCTAATCATGCCGATGAACAGCTTACGCTCTGCAATTCATCGATTAGTTAGCGTACGCATACCGTAATCCTATCCTACCGTACCATTTCTATTCTCTGAGTCAGCTGGTTTCATCTGAATGGGATGGTGCATTCCAGGGAGGGTCTTAATATTGTGCAGATCCGATTGGGCTGACATCGCATCTTTCCTATGGTAGAAAGTGACGAAACAGCAACCTGCAATCGGATAACTGAACTACCGTACTCCTTCTCTCTCTCTGATCCACCGTAATCCACCGTCCTCACCCTTGCTCTTTTGTGTCTGCTTATCTCTGAGGATATTCAATTGATAGACGGGACCGTACACTTCGAATATCTCCCTGCACTGAATCTCGTTGTACGAGTGAGGAACCTGCAAATGATCAATCGATAAAAGGAATACGGTACTCCATATTTCCGTTCCCCTATTCAATCGTAGATACGGTCCTATGCTCTTTAAACAAACAGCGTCCTTCCGTCTAGCCCCTTCCACTTCTTTTCATCCTTTTCTTCTTGATCCCATTCCCCTCTCAGCATGACTCCTTCTTCTGCCACACGCAAACTTCTCACTATTTTCCCATGCTTTTCTTTCTCTCTCTCAATCTCACTCCATCGTGAGGTATCTAGATCATCTTCCCTTTCATCTTCACTCAATCCATATGCCACCTCTCTTCCTCATTCCTCGTTGTAAAGTATAAGCCTGCCTTCACTTTTCGCTCGTCTCATTCCATCTCTTTTTTTCCCTTCCCTTCGCCTTGTGATCTATCACCACCCGTGTAGGAGAAGGGGACATAAATCGAGACAGGAAATGACACGGCAGAAGACTATGCAACTCCACAGAATCTATCATGATGAATAACATTTCACAGACTCTAATATCATTGAGGGTCCTCAACGGATAATATTTTTCACTATCGTGAAGCGACAATATGCCAATCAGCGATACTTATGCTCAATCTCGAGACTCTTCACTGGTGATTCCATGGGAGGAGAGATACCAAACACTTCGCAACCTAATTCGATTGATGCATCTCCACTATTCCTTGGGGATCAAATCGTAACAATATGCACAATTAGTGGAAAAGTGAAGACTCCTAACTGACCAGCGCAAAAAGTGTCTCTAAATCCCCGTGTACTCTTACAAGGCCAAGACACCCTCACAATACTCTTCTCTACTGTTTTGGATAGAATGGAAAGAGGGAGAGTTTGACCGTAATCGAGGCTAATTCTCCTTCCTACACAAGGCAACACAACTTCCAACTTGATTGGGTTCAATCTCCGATACGTGAATAATATCATCCTTCAGAAGATCAATCCTCTCAACTCTTCCCGATATCTAAATGCCCATCTATCATTCAATTTCTTTCCTTCTCTCATTCACTCAAAAAGATCTTCTTCGGACATGTGTTTCTCTCTCTCATTTTCTCCTCTTCAGACGTGCATTCCTTCAATGATTGATAGACTAAAGCAAATAATTCCATCGTCAGTTTCCTCTACTTCCTTCGTAGGGCATGGACATCAATATATGCCTCTACTCTTGCAAATACTCTATCAATTAACCTCTGCCTTCTTTCGAGAGAGCGAAATAACTTCTCTCTCTCTCTCACACACTCGATCAGCTGAGTCGAGTCTATTCTCCCTACCAATAAAGCACCCAATTGCAAGCCCAAGACTGGAGATCATTCCCTTCCATCCATCTTTCCATCTCTTATCACTCTAATCACTGCCTATCCATAGGACGTATGGGAGTGATGGCAATTCATTCCGTCATTCAATCCAGAAGAGAAAGACTGATAACAAAATGATAACTACTTTTTGAGCAAGAATGCTTGCCCATGTGACTATTCCACTTGATGGTCATAACATGGCCACGCATTTTCACCTCCCCTCAACAGTAAAACATGCAAACAGGCGCGAGTAGAGAACCCTTCAGTTCCCGTTTCGGTTTCACTAAATCAATCGTATTCTCTCTCGACAACAATCCCTTATCTCGAATGACTGAGAGAATGTGGTGATTGAGGAGAGTGATCAGACAACGAAAGAGGAAGGAAAGGAGGAACCATAGTCGAGAGAAGACAATCGAAGAGAATCGAAAGTGAGTGCGGCAAAGTACTATAAACCGCTCCTATTAACTTACTCTCACCCCTTGCCTACGCAAAAACATCGCACACCAACAATAACCGTCAGTTATCGATAATGACTACCGTAATCAGAGGGAAAGATACCGTACCTGACCAACGAACATCTTGATCGTATCGGGATCCGGCTGAGAGGGAGTACCGTCCATTTTCGCCCCTGCAACAACAAATGAATTTCACTTAAAAAGCAATCATCGCCAATATTGCGGTCCATTGACTTTTTGCGAGCAATCGATGAAACTCAAAACTGCTAACTGGTAAGAATGATCAGTACAGAGGAGGAAAGATAGAGAGAGGGAGTCAATCAGTGGTCGAGTGATAGGCACGAATACTCTCTATCGAAGGAGGAAAGGAGAAGGAGAGGACAGATTGAGCCTCTCCTTCTAATCCTAACCGAGATTCATTCTTATCCTACTATTGTACGAATCAATCAATGGATAGATACCGTACCCGATACTCCTGCCACTGCAGGTACTGTATTCGATGATGAGGAGGGAGAAGTGGAGGAGGAAGAGGAAGATGACGACGACTTGTTTGCTGCTTCCTCCATTGATCTCAATCTGCAATGGAATACCGTAATCATATGAGAGAAATACCGTATCGAGTTGAGAAAAATGATCCATGGAAGGGATATGAAATGGGAATTGAAAGAGGGATGGGAGATAACATAATTAGTCCGAATCAGAAACTCTTCCTTTCTCTCTCTCTGATCTCTTCCTCTTTCACACTCTTACATCTTCTCTACTTCTCTCCACCACTCTCTTCTCCATCTTATTTTCCTTCTCAATCACGAACCGAAATCAATGACAGAATGACAGAGAGAGAGAGAGAGAGAGAGAGGGGGGGGGGGGGGGGAGGGGAGGAATACACGGGAGCGATAAGAACTAAAGGGACTCGTGTCCAATTGAGAGGAGAGATTGATGGAAGAAGGGAGGAAGAGAGGAGAAAGGGAGGTGGAGGAGAGGGTAGAGTACAACATGAGAAATAAGATGATGGCATATTGGAAATGGGTGGGAAGTCTCCCATAACTCGTGCAATGGAATAGTCAGGAGAATGCAGTGATTACGCAATTCCTTCCCCTCTTCTTCATCGATTAGTGCCCCCTCGTATCTCTCTCTTCTTTTGATAAGACTGATCACTCTACGGCCTCACTATCAACAGACTCCGCCCACTTATACACAGACAAGTCACAACCATCTACACACGTCAAGACTCATTCTCATGAATTCGAATGATAAAGTCGGAGGAAATGCAGCAATTCACACGATTCTTGCAGATAAAAAAGTGATAGAGTCTGGGAAAAGTGAGAGATAAGGAATCATTTTCTCTCGATAGATCTCGATCTTTTATTCCGGTTGAAAAACTGTGAAATGCCAAGAGATCTCGAGATAGGAAGAAGAAGAGGAGGGAAAACGGGATAATCATGATACTCGGCGAATGATAACAATCGAATGTTGAAAATGAGGATACCATAAATTATGCGGCACTCGTCTCTAAAACAACGCAAGAGGGACAGTATTGAAGTGACTTTCAAAAGGGTGCTCGTAACTGGTAAAGGAAGAAAAGGAGAGATAGAGCTGAGACTGTGGAATGGGAGGGCGAGAAGGGGAGGGGAAGGAAGGAAAGGCCGTGGCAGCACAAGAGTAGAGCATACAAACTTCTCCTTTACTTTCAAACTGGATGGTCCGTTCTTTTCATTCTATTCTCTCTCTTGTTCGACCTCTCGATAACCTTATTACCATGTACGAGAACGTTCCCTTTCTCCCTCCTTCCCCTCAAGTGATTACCAAACTGCCTCCTCTTCTCTCGTCCTCTTTTAATCAACACTTTCATCGATCTATCCGTTCCTTTTTCCGTAATTCCGATCCAAACTTGGGATAGTTTCTCTTTCTCTCGTCTTTCCATTGATTAATCGAAGGAAGGAAGAAGTAAGGATAAAAAGAAGGAGCCGATCATCGAACCCCATCATTTTCAACCAGTCGACTAGCAACCATTGATCAGCAACGAATTGGATAAGAATAGAGCATATGGCTGTATTGCTATCCGAAACACTTCATATCTCGAATAACTGCAATATGCGAAGAGGGGAATGCACATATCTTGGATTCCATCAAATGTATCCCTATTCCATTGATCTACCAACGAGGAATGAGAGCAGAAGGAGATACATATGGTAGAGAGATTGAGGGGAATGAGGAGAGCAGGAGGAGGAAGAGATGGAAGGATTGATGGTCCTATTCCGTCATGGAGATTGGACGACCTTCTATTGCAAGAAGAAAGATCACGCGAGATGGGACAGTAGAAGTACTCACGATTAACGGCACGAGGGCAGTAAATTATGGCTACAAGCCCAACGTGGTATAATGGCCAAAAAATGTAAGCATGCAATGCAGCCGCATAAATCATACATGCACACAATCTATCGCAGCGGTAAGACAAAGGCCAATTTCAGGATACTGTATCCATGACTTGGAGGGTACAGACGGCTGGCCATTGGTGCCCTCCTCATTGGTACCTGCAGGAGAGAGATTACCTCCTCCTTGTCTAAACACGATTACTCAGTCGAAGGAAAGAAGAGGAGGAGAGGGGGGGGAAGCCGCAGCCATCCCTCACAGAATAGAAGAGAGGGGAATGGACGACCAGGAGAGAGAAGAAGAGTCAACCATACAACAACAGAGTGGAGGAGGAGACGACCACACCTGAGGAGATGGGTGAAGACTGGCCACTCAATGAAAAGGCTTGAGGGGGTAATGGAGCATGGAATCATAGGACAGAACATCTAAGAAGAGTGCGCGAGGACGAAAGAGTTAAGAAGCCCCCTTTCTGATTCACTCTCTCGATCAGTCTTCCACTCTACTCTTCTTTCTCATCTTCTTCGATATGCGTTTAGCGAGATTAGACGGCCTCTCGGCGGCTCACTTAAAATAGTGGAAAGGGAAGCCACCGGTGGTGGGAAGGAGGGAGGGATTGCGAGATGGGGAGGAAGAGGAGGGGAGGGGGGAGAGGGAAGAGGATGAGGAGGAGGAGGCAAAATGACGGGAATGGCTTCCGAGTCGTCTAAGAACGGACGAAGGGATTTAATACCTAATGGATGAATGGCGGTTGAAGGAAAAAATCAAAGGGGAAATTTTGATTGCTTCTTAAACTGCTTCAATCTAATCAATTCCTATTCTGCTACCGAAAGGCGGCCATCAATGATGAATCAGACGATGACAAAATGGAGAAAGAGACGACACTGGAACAACCCTTCCGAAGATGTATGAGAGGACAATGAGAGAATAAGTATTCAGAAAATACTGCGCAGTTCCCTGAAATTACTCGAAATCTCAGGCAGACAAGAAAGAAGTCAAAGTGTTCAAGAGGATTCAAAGAGAGACAACTAGAGGGAGAAGTTACTCATTCCCCTACATGAGTAAGAGAGAAGAGGAAGGGATTCCATGATGAATGAAGTGTCAGGACCACACCTAGAGAAAAAATGGATTGCGGAGCAGGGGAGTATCTCAATCTGAAGACCGAACGCCTCTCGGGCTAAAGATGACAAGACAATGGATTGTGATTCATTCTCGGCTTCAACAAGCACAATCAGCTGAGTCGATCTCCCTCCTCCCTCAGTCCTCCCTCTTCTTCCTTCTCGTCTCACTCCATTTCTATCTCGTGTAATCGGGGAGAAAAGCGAGCGGCCGCCGAGAATAAATGAGTGAGAAAGGACGAGATTCCAGTGGACGAGAGGAGTTACACGGAAGGAATGTACGGAATGGGTACTATGTCTGACATCTGGTAGATACTTGAGTCATTCGACCAGAGAGTGAAGAAGAGAACATCCAAAAAAAGATCATCATTGCCCAATCTCTAAACGATACTGACCAAGCAAAAAACGTCCGAGAGGAAATACTGCATGATTTGCAACAAAAAAAAGAAGTGATAACTACATAAAACACTTGACAGGTGTGTGAGTTAGTGTGATCATCTATTATTATGCAGACGGTTAAAATCGAGAGAGAGAGAAAGTGATAGATGAGATGATGAACGAAATCTAATCTATGCACTATGGAGAAGAGACTGAGATGAGAGTGAATGAGAATGAAGAAGAGGGAAGAGAAGGAGGAATAGAGAGAAGGAACGTATTGCATCGATTGAATCAGAACGATCGCTGTACGAAGAAGAAAATAGAGATGGAGAGGAAGAAGGAGAAGGAAGGGATGGAAAGTGTTCCGAGTCACATCATTGTCACTGTCATATTATTACTACAGTATTCATCCTCAATCATAGATCTGCTCTTGATGGATCAAGCTTTTGTCTCAACACGTTTGTCTCACTAAACTTGTGCAATAAAGTCGCGCCGCCCTGTGATAAGATAATAACAATGCCGATCTGTCTGATCTAACAGTTAATATCGACCGAATGAGTCCAGTTAACCCAAACATATTTATTTTTCGCCAACGCCCTTGGATACGAAAACACATTGAGACTAAATAGAGTACAATAGATGCGTGTTCTTCTGAGACGATTGAATACAGTGGCAAGTCGGAGGGAGGGGGATGGAAGGGGACTGGTCTCTCTACCCATTCAATCACTCACAAATTCACTCCCATTGTACGAGGAGACTGCCACCTTCTCTACTACACGACTGTTGACCTTCTCCTCCTCTCTCAACTACATCAGCTGTTCCTTCCCATCCTTCTAGTCCTTCCAGCCATAAAATCATCCTCTTTACACCCAGAATGTCTGTTATCGTCGCAATGTTCTTGCAATGTGACTGTTCAATTTGATTTTGGGAGAATCTCGTCAAGAACCACCGAATGAACAGAGGAAAAACAGCCATGAACAGAAATTGAAATGGAACGAGTGGAACAGAGAGAATAATCTGCACGAAGGGTAGAACAGCGCTATAGTCAGTGATAAAAGTGAATGGAAGAGAGGAGAGAAGCGAAAGGGAGAATGAGGAGGGAGGGAAGATGGGCGCGATAGAAAACCATCATAACCATATTGGTGCTGCTCCATCTATAAAAGAAGAGGAGGAATAAGCAGTGTTGAATGGCACTTGAATCGATCGATATCTTAATAGATTATCCAATGGACTCTAGTGTGAGGGGAACAGGAAGAAGAGAGAGGGAGGGGATCTACTTGTAAGAATGTGAGAGGGAAAAGATTTACAGGAATGGATCTGGGAGCGGAACCGACCATCCTTTCCCCTCTCTCTCACACACTCTAGCTTATCCTAGATGATTCGTGGAAAGCGAGAATAGACTGACTAGTCTACTCTCTTGATCACTCCTTTCATCCAGACCCTTCTCTTCTTTCTCTTGATCTACCCCTCATCTCCTCTCTAGACCTCCTTCATAAGGCAAGGGGATCTCTTCATCGAGGCCATGTAAATCTCGGTCAATTAATAGCCTCTACTTTTCTCTTGATCGTTCTCGATATGAAAGAGAAAAGAAAAAAGAAAGAAACGGAAAGGGAAAGGGAATAAGGAATAGATCAATACAGTAGATCTTCTAACTCCTTCTCTCTCACTTCAATCGACTATTCGTGGGAGTCTCGTCAGCTTTGAGTAATCTCCTCCTCCTTTCCTTTCCTTCTCTCCTTCGTGGGATTCTTTCATCGAAAGGAAATCACCTCCATTTCCATCGGCAGCCCCCCTCACACTTCCCCTTCTCGAGAGAGAATGGATCTATCCCGTCACTCCACTACCAGCTGTGACCAATCCTACAAATCCACCAACGAACGAAGAAGAAAAAAAAGATCACTCGACTGATCGGCAGTCTTGGAACCAAAAAATGGAAAGAATAAAGGTCGCGAAGAAAAAAAGATGAGGACGTCAACACAGAAGGAAGAGAAGGGATTGGAGAGGGAAGGGAAGAGTGAGAAGGGGAGGAAGGAGGAGAAGGTTTACAACGGACGGAATCTGCTGAGACGACCGCCTGGTCCTGTCGAAGGAGAGGGAGAGGAGAGGAGGGGGGCAGCCCCTCAGAGAGAGGAGGATCAGAGAGTGGACTGCTCTCTTTGTCAGCCCATTTAGCCGACTGATGGGTCGCAACTGTTGCAATCAGAGAAGGCCGAGAGGAGGGAGGTAGAGAGGTAGGAGGAGTGGGAGAGGGAAGGGAGGGAGGAGAATCGAGGTGTGATTTCTGCAAGACTTCCTCTTCAATCAAAATACTCAAG
The DNA here is from genome assembly GCA_911812115.1 of Pristionchus exspectatus. Taxonomy (NCBI): domain Eukaryota; kingdom Metazoa; phylum Nematoda; class Chromadorea; order Rhabditida; family Neodiplogasteridae; genus Pristionchus; species Pristionchus exspectatus. The sequence continues at coordinate 10,934,268 of OU461584.1, read as the reverse complement.
TTGCTGGCAACAGCTTCTGGCATTTATCACTTTCTTGCCAGACAATTCCAGGGCCGATTGGGAGATAATAGCAGTGATGGGGATAGGATTGAGTGGGATTACTACAAATCTATCACTTGAAATCAAATCACTACCAACGTAGAGCGAAATGTCTAATATTTTCGATTATTATGAGTGAAAAATGGATAGTTTAGCAAATCGAAAAAAATAACAACAAAATAAGGAAGAGCATCAAAAGCTTTCTGTTTCTGACTAGAGTATCACAATCCTCCCTCACATCTTCCTCTCTCTTCCTTCTTCTCTCTCATAACTGAATTGCCCTCTGATCTCTGTGCTCCATTCCACCGAATTAGTCCCCACCCTCCCCCTCATCCACTTCCAGATTCTACCCCATTTCATCTTCAGATACAATATCATAACCACTACATACTACCAAACTATTGCTGTACCTAACTCTCATCGGTCAAAAACCGATCAGATTACCCATGCCAGAGCATCAGGTATTGGACATAGCGTCGAGATTACGGAACATATTTTTTCGCAGGTCATGGAATATTTTGTTCCGATATAATAAATAAGTATTTTCAATAAATACATTTCCAGGATATTCTTGCAGATACGGTACCTGGTTGATTGTGGTAGTCCCATTGCGAGCTGATTGAGAAGGAGGGCCATCCTCGTGTATTCCCGTCCTTCCTTCGAGAGAGAAGTTGTGAAGTGAAGAAGGAAGGATAAGCTGGAATGAGGGGCGTGTGAAACAGAGGAGAGTGATTAAGTATATGCAAGACGATGGAGAGAAACGAGTTGTACGATGGATGAAACAAAAATAATATAGTTACGCGTCAACCGTAACCGTACGCGTTAAATATTCACGTCGCTACAAATTCGAGAGCGTCTACAAAAGAAGGCGAGAAAGAGTGAAAAGGGAGGGACAAATCTGGGAAAAGGGAAGGACAGGAAACATTCAAATGATGCCTTCTGTTGTGGTACCACTCAGTCGACAGTCAACAAGAGACTGAAACTGACTGAAGAGGAGAAGAAGAGGATGGGACAAGGAGGAAGGATAACTCAATTCATACTCAATCTCCAATGCACTCCCTATGTCGACTGTTGCGGACAATGAGTGGAATGACTGAGGAAGGGAAGGAAACGTCGGAATAGTAAGATAGAGGGGAGGGAAAAGACAGGCGAGAAGAGTCCTTTATTGAATCACATCAAGTAATACGCGACAGAATAATCCACGAGAGTGGCTAGTCTAATGGAGAGTATGATGTAGTCGAGAGATAGTGTGGTCAAATCGAGATAAACAAACGAACAGCGAACGAATTCACCTGTTCATGGCGACAATTTCGTGCGAAATATCACAATAAAGACTCTAAAAACAGAATCGGGAACTGGACCTATATCATTAACTATAAGAATACGGAAAGATACGCGATTGGAATTCGTCTCAATGAATGGTACAGAACTGTCATTGGATGGAGGGTGGCAATAAGCCTCTTCACACTTGAGATGATCACTCAAGAGAATCACTTGATCAAACGAGATTTATGCGCATGATCAAAGCTCGTATGAAAGACTCGAATACTATGTCGACTCTAGAGTATCTCTCTAATTCCTTCTACGCACGAATTCTCATGACATACCACACCTTGCAGCAATACTCCCATAAATCATCCTCCCTTCCCACTCTCCTCTTTCATTTCTCGAACTACCTCTTTTCCTATTGCGGTATTCTCTACAGTTCCTTCTACAGTCCGTATTTGCTCATTCCTTTCACTTCTTCTCTCACCTCATTTCCAATAATATAGTCCTCCCTTCTCTCTCTCTTCTTCTATCCACTTCAGTCCATGGACACTTCTGTTTGGACACAATCATTCGATAGGAATGAAAGGGTCGACTATCCTAACCATACCATTTAGAAATGATAGGATTCATTCATTGACCTTTTAATGTCTTAGTCAACAGTGAATCAAAGCAAGACGAGGAAAGGGCGAAAGGAATGGGGCATATACGGAAGAAAGGGAATATCTCCACTAGATACGGATCTTCTCGTTGAATGGCTTGGAAAAGGACTGGCAAAAAGATGGATCCACGTCGAAACGAAGAGAGATTAGTAAGGAAATGACCAAAGGAGAGCGTTAATCTTAGATTTATCTCAATTGGAAGAGAGAGATGCGATAGAAGAGAGAGAGAGAGGAACCAATGAATTAACCCCCATTTGGAAATGTATCGAGACTGAGAGAGGGGAAAGGGTACGGAGGTTATATAAGACAACGGGAGGAAGGATGATGGGATGAGGAGTAATCAATATGAGAGGATGAGAGGGAGGGGAATTGGGGACAGTAACGAGATTGATTGAGAAGATAGGAAGAAGATAGAAACCGTTCACGTTAGAAGTAGGAGGAGCAATGAGATTTGAGTGGGAAATAGTGGTGAGGGAATTGAGGATGAATATAGGGGGCAGATAGTATATAAAGACCACCTGTGGTGAGAACCCTGCGGGTCTCCACACTCTCAAGAGGAAGAAGAGAGGAGTTCATTTAATCCGCCGGAATACTAAAAGGAAACCGTATGGAGGAGAGTGATATCTGCCTGTTTTATGACTGAACTTGAACCACTTAGAGGGTATACAACAGGGCAAATTGGGGACTAGAACATTGTGGTAAACAGACGGATACAATACTGAGAGTGAGAGAGTACCATCAGTGATAAATGATATTTGTGGAGAATCAGTGGATTGAAAAGGGATGAAAATGGGGTCGCGTGCAAAGAGGAAAAGAGAGTGGAGACAGATAAAAGAGAAGAGAAAGCTCAAGCTCGTAAATGAGTGACTACTTCTTTTTCTTTCTCTCTGTTACTTACATTTTTCTGCCTTTTTCTCGCTCACACGATCTAATCTCGGCGATTTAATATGGGAACCGCATGAGAGAGAAAGTTACCTATTGCAATCGCTACGATAATCGCGTTTCCTCCACGTATAGCTAGCCGTTAGTGACCTAATTAAAATGATCGAACGGTTTGTGAATCTAGAACTTTTTACAACCGCATCCAGTTAAACATTAAAATATCGGAAGCCTCCACTAAATCAGCGCGTCAATGATGACCAATAGGGGAAATGAAGTGGGAGGATCAAGCTGGAAGAATATCTGGTCGATCGGCAGCAGAAAAAACGAGAATGGTATCGGTGACGAGAAAGGAAGAGAAGAAGAGACGAAAGAGGGGAGGAGGAAGGATCGACCCACGAGTCAAGGAGAGATCAAACGGACTGATAGAATGGTCAATCGGGAAGAGACGGAAAGAGAGGAAAGGAAAAGGGGGAGTAGAGATAAGTAAAGGAAACCCTTGCACGCACCACATCATGTAATAAGCGAACAAAAGAAGCGCAGTGTCAAAACCGAGATCGCGGCGGCGGCAAAAGTACACCAGTGATCGCAGAAAATAGTGACCAGAGAAGCAAGATGGGTGGAGATGAAAGGAGATGATAAGAACATAAGGTACGAAAGAGTAGAACGCCTACTCCACCTAAGCGGCTATCGAAAACAATACTACACTGCCACAAAACAGGTAAAATTGCAGGTTGGGTACAGAGTAGAGTCGAATTTTAGTTTTCGATAATCAACAGCTTTACTTGCGTATTTAACAGTTAATTCACCCATTTTCAGTATTTGGTGTGACCAGGAACAGTGTAATAGCTACTAGGAACTAAAATGATACGAAATAACGAGGTCAAACAACATAAAAATAGAGCAGATCAGGTTGAAAGAGCAAATTTGAAGATTTCGCAATTGTCGATATCACGCGTCGTCCCTGAAAATGGATACTGTATTTGCTTCTTGTTAGGATTCCTTTATCGCAATTATTATTTATTGATCAATTCATAAATAATATTTCTTTTGAACTTATTATTAAGATGGTTTCTTTCTTTTTCATCCATGTATAGATCGGGAAATGCTTCATAAAACCGCTTCATCATCACGAACAAATATTGAATGTAGCCGCATCTATGTATGTACAAACTAGCTATGACCCGCAACTATATAACTGAGTGAAGTAAAGTACAGTAACTGAGCAAGACAGGTGCATAAGTATCGATAACTCGATTGAGAATAACAATAAAAAGTGAAGTGGTAATATTAGGCGAACACGTATCCATTAGGGCACTGACATTCGAATAGAGCGCTGTGGAATTCAACCGTCTCACGCTTTCTGAAATCACATTCTTTAGATAGATTGACAATACATTTTTTTACATACTTGGGACTGGAAGGCATGACAACCACTCGTTCAGGCACTCTCTTATTGGGCATCGCAAGGCGACAATCACGGAATAGACATTGAATCGCTGCCTTGACACTGAAATCGAACAATTAGTCTGTAATCGATAGCCTGAATACCGTACTCTTCAATGAATCCGGGTTCTTCTGCTTCGATCAGAGTGTGTTCCGAGTCGACGAGTAGACCGAACGTAGCGAGGACGAGTACCGTGCTCTGTTCTTCATCGTATCCCCATTCTCTGATACGAGACTGAAGGAACATCCACAGAATGGAAATCACTTCTGCAAGGAAATCGATAATCATCCTTCTTATCATCCTCATCTTACCGTCATCAGTGTTCAGCTTGCAAAGTGCCGGACGAATCGGTTGAAATTGATCGATAACTACGGTAGATGTAGACTCGGACAGTTCTTCTTCGATTGTTTGTGAGTCTTCAGGAGTTTCCACCTCAGGCAGCACTAGATCATCGGGTATCGATTCCGTGGGTGGAATAGTGGCCTCGTCTATCACGGTAATATTCCGTTCGGGGGCAAGAATAGTACTAGTAATCTCCATTTCTTCCTCATGGTAACGGGGATTCTCTGGTCTCTGGAAACAATTTTTTTCTTCAGAAATAACGTGGAATGCTAACCAACTGTTTGGTATTATCATCATAATTGTAGACATCAGGAATCTTCCCGGCTCCATTAGGAATCATCAGTTGACGTCTCTGAAATGCCTAATGCTCAACATTTGGAAAGCGCTCAATCTTACCGTGATTTCGAAGTTTGCTTTCATTTTCTGATCCGTATCTCCGATTATCTCTTGCATCTTTTTGAGTTCATCAGGAGTAAAAGATATCGAAATCTCGTTGCTATAATTAGATAAGATACTGTAATCTACGAAGTAATCGATTTAACACTAACCCCGAACCAGCGCCTTGAAGCTTCTTCGTCAGATTAGCTACGATTTCCATCATTCGAGTGTTCTGATAAGAATTTGATTGAGGACAATCATTATTATCAATGTGGTACCTGGAGTTCGATACTGATAGTGGTTTCTGGCTCGGGTATGACGGTAGATAGCTGAGTAGTGAGAACAGTAGGAAGAGGAGGAGTGGGTTGAATAGCGGAAACAATTTGGGGAGACGGCACGGTAGGTTGAGCTGTTATCTGAAGAGTAATGAGTGAAAAATTGTAAAACAGGGATCTTCACAAATATCTCTATTTTCAAATCATTTTAGATAAATTCAAGCAAATTTCATGGCTTTTCATCTCTGATGCGATCATAATAGAACTTGTGTGACCTAATGTATTACTATTGTAACGTACTCTTCAATGACTAAACACATCTTTTTAAAAATAGTGAAAAATTGAATTGGTAGAAAAAAACTAACAGTCTCTGGACGAATCGGTCGATTGGTAGTTGTCTCAATTCGGGACGAGGAGCTAGAACGTGAAAGGGAGAGGGATGGAGGGTCGGAGGAACGGGCATATGGCCCGATGGTGGCGCCATCGGTCTCGAATCTACAAAGAAGAATCATAACTGGAGGAAGGGGGGGGGGGTTATTGCTTTGAGACTCATCGAACTCTCACTGGTCCCTAAGAATAACACGTCGTCTCACGTGAGGCCATTCCTCAAGTTCTCTTACGACCTATCATTGATCAGCTCTAGAAACCAGATCAGTGGGATCAACTTCGAGGCAGATAACATTGACACGGAAGTGCAGTCCTATTTGTACAGGAAAACATGTAGCATACTGCAATTAGTGATTAATTTCATAATCACTAATTAGTAATGAATAATGAAAGATCAAACTAACACAGGAACGTCATCGTCAGCTGCTCCATTCCATTCTCTCTCATAGTAAGGGGAGGCCGTTGTGAATTGAGAAGAGATGAGGAGCAGGAATAGGAAGAAATGTGGACAAAGTGCATGTGACCGAGAGGGAGAAGGAGGGCGGAGAGAAGAGGAGAGAGAGGGAAGGGAAGAGAGGGAAGAGATATGAGAGAACATTGCAGCAGATGCAGCAATGACGACTACTCCGATAGAGGAGTGAAGAATGAGAAGAGAGAGGGGAGGAGATAGAAGAGTGATTGGGGACTATGACAGCTGTTCCATGAGTTATCACCCCCATTCCACCAGTTGTACGAAGTGTCACAAAATTCATTTATCGATCAATCCAAAGATGGTTACGGTACAATACCACAGATTATCGGCCGTTCTCAGGCACGTACAGATCTTGACTAGCCATCACGGAGTACGGTAGGGAATGGAGGGGAGGAACGGGTTGAGAGACCAGTGTATCGATTGATTCAGATACTCCGATCGGATGGAGGAAGGGTGGAAAGGGCTCTCTTCAGACCGACAAGATCCCTCTGATCAACGAAGGGCAGCAGTTGAGGAGCGTGAGCGAGACAGCGAACGGCTGAAATGATTGATGGATGGCGTGTGTAGTGTGAAGGGACTTTTACTAATCGTCGCTCTGTCGAAAACTGACCAGAAGATCGAAGTGGTCCCCAGATGGCAGATTGCTCCTTTGCCCCTCCCTTCTGAAGATCGAGAGCGTCAGCGAAGTGATTGACTGCCTCACTGAAATGAAATATTCCTTTCAAAAGCTGTTTTCATCACTGTTCTTTACTGTTTATGCCATAGGAACGTCTAATAAAAGACCAAAGAGTTGGTTTATTCACTGGATACTTAGTTGATCACTTCCTTCTCTCTGCCATAGTCCCCATCAATGTACTTTCCCTGTCTAGTCATTCATACTCCTCCACTCCTCCCCTCCCCTCAAAGGGCGTCTGTCCTTTGCGTGTGTTTCACGCCAATCGTCGCTGCTTGCAACGAGAGAAGAGAGCAAAGACCCTCCTCCCTCCTCCCTCTCCCCAATCCATCTCTCGTTCCCTTTTCTAGACCGAGTAACTGCCAGAATCGTGCCCCTTTCTCGTTCTGGGGGTTCATCTCTTCTACCCCCTTTTCCTCGAGAAAAAAGCGCGTGCCCATCACTACCTATTCTCTCGCGAAAGAGAGAGAGTGGGAGAGAGACACTTCTCCCCCTCCACATGGAAAGTGCATCCAGGGAACAAATGAGGGGGGGGGGGTAATGGTCGGCAGAGGGGGACGATTCAGTTAGCCCTTTGCCCTTTCCTTTTCCCCTGGATTAGCCAAGGGGGATGGATCTTCCCTTCCGCTAGTCTCACTTGCAGATGAGAGAAACGAAAAACTGAGGAAAACGAGGAGATCTTTTCCTTCATTCCCTCTCTTCACGAGAACGTGGACACAGATAAATGGCCGGAAATCAATTCACGTGTTTCTTCTATCCCCAGAAGATGAGACCACGTAGAATCTTCCTAGAGCGGGAGCTATCGTCTGACTCTTGGGCCATACAAGTCGCAATAGCGGGTAAATTCAAGAGAATCAGAGTATTGCTCGAATGAGGGGCATAGATCACAAGACTACTCTCCTCTCACTCTTTTTGTCAAATGGCAGGCAGTTGTTTGGGATGGAAGAAAGCGGGTTCGAATTGTTACCCGACAGGGGCTAAGAACCAGTGATGGGAATGAGTCAGAAGGAAGGATCATCGAGTGAACTCCCTCTTCTATCACGTGAATCGAGTGGAATGAGGGGAATGCACAAGACAAAAAACTGAAAGTGAAAGACTCAAAGTTCAAACGGAAGCCCCTCTTTTTTCTTCTTTTCGAACTAACTACACAGCGTTCTGCTCCGACAGAAAAGGGGGAGACCTTTGCATATCTACTCGCACACTTTGCATGTACCGAACTGCAAGGCCTAGGTGGGAGGAGCGACCGCTCTCCCCGCTCTGTTGTTTGAATCGAGCGGGAAATTGCAGTTCTTTCGTGTCGGGATTTTGGCGCGGAATTTGCATCCACTGTTCACCCTTGTCTGGAGAGAACAATGGGGGTCAGAATGCTGTGACTAGACACGATGTTCATTCACTAGGCTACATCGTGCCTGTCCTTCTTTTCTCTTTCGCGAGAGACCGAATAATGTGAAATCATACCGATAGCTATTGAGATGCATGCATGAGATGCCGAGATTGTACCTCGCCCTCACGTAGCCTGGATATAGACGGAGAGCCTCTCTGAATAAATCGTTGATTGGAAGGGTTATGAATTTTTCAAGTGAGTTTCAGTTGTTTTTCATATTTATCGTCTATGAAATAACTTCGATGGTTGTTCGTAATCTATTCAAGCAATCATTTTTTCAGACATGAAAATATGAAGTATCTCTGACCTGTAAGCAGAGATTGCCTCGGGTGTTCGATCTCCATTGGCCAGTGTCGCTCCCAATCGATTCCATAGTCGGGATCCTGCAGGGAAGAAGGAATGAATATGGTAGGTCTATCGAATAACTCACATCTGGTTTGGTTGCAATGGCGAGTTTGAGGGAGTCGACTGCTCGCTCGAAGTTGCGACCGAGATTGTACAACACCTCAAAAGGCGAGATGAGCATTATTAACAAGTTGTGTTTCACTAGGCAACAATGAACCTCGCAAACAATTCTGTTGAAACCTAGTGGGGAGCGATAAAATAGCTGAACTTAGAAGTGAACATTCGAAATAAAATACTCACTCCGAGTGCATTCTGTAGTTCAGCATCAGCTGAATTTTGTCTTGCAGCAGCAGAGAGGAAAATACTCTCGACTCGATCGAAATCTGAGTGATCGAGGAAGGAAGAATAAGTTGGTTTGGCCCGTTTGATCTGAGTGGGATCACCGCCTGTGTGAGATGACAACCATCTGAAAATTAATATGTTTCAGAACTTATATTTGTTCATTCCAACGAAATATTATTATTATTTTTGATATTCAATACGACAAAAAAACAAACTTCTCTAATTGCTCGAGTGCATCATTTTCCAGACACTCGTTCGCGAGTGAGACCGAGAGGGAGAGAAGAGCCTGCAAATGTAATGATCATCACTGAAGCCACATTTTATTCTGTTCTGTCTGAGTTATGAAAGTTCTGAGAATAAATGATACCTCTTCATTCCTCGGATCGATCTCAAGTGATTTTCTGAATGCTTGAATCGCCCTATCATCGTGTTCGTTCTCTGCATGAGACAGACCGAGACGGCACCATGCCTGAGAAGAAGGATTGTATGCTATCAGAGATACGAAAGTTATTCGTCCAAACGCTACAAATAATAGGAGAGGGTAAAGGCTAGCAGCTTAATCTAAACCTCAACTGACCATGGCATCCTGTGGATTATTCTGTACAGCAGCTTCGTAGGCGAGGATGGCCCTCTCGAGATCTCCTCCTCGCATCGCTTCGTCTCCTGAAGAAAAGAAAGTATTGAAAAGGATAAGAAAAGAAATATCTCTGAAGAGTTTCAACACAGTTAAAACACCATGTGAAGTCAAACAAACTGAAAAAAACCTATCTAACTCACCAATTCTGAGCGCACTTTGATCTTGGACGAATGGGTTTCACTCTGATGGATGTACGGTTGCTGAGTTGCCTGTAATCGTTCCTCCTGTGGGGAAGCACAGGGGAGGGAGAGGTTAGTGGGGAGAGGAGGCATGCAGTTAGGAGATACTTCTTTACTTCACCCGTAGATTCATCAAGGGGTATTGAGGCCATTTCTGGTGAAGTAAAGAAGCCCCCATCTACTGTGAGGTTACTTGGAATTTATCTACAAGCTTCTGCCAAGCTCATACCCAATTTACTACTAGATATTTAAATTGTTAGCAAGCATTCTGATCTTTGATCTCTGGCATCTACACGCACCAGTCTCTTGAGCGAAATAAGCAAGTTGGGTGGGCTCTGATTATCGATCGATAAGCCCTCTTCACTCAGTATTCCTCTTACCGTTTCTTGTTCCCATCCATTCCTCATGAATTCTTCTCTTTGCTTTGTCCATTCTCCTTCTAACTTCTGCCATAATTGTTCTTCGTGCTTCTGATTACTGAATTCACTCGTCCAGTCTGAAGCAATCTGCAAAGATTCTGTTAGTAAATTGAAGAATGAATGGGGCTTTCTCAACAGTGTCTCGGATTCATCAAAGAGAAATCCGAACCAACAAATGAAGAAGCGCCAAGCGATCAATTTTCTACTCTACGGTACACTAAACCGAGATAACAGACAAACGGGTAATCGATAATCCGGATCAAATGTAGTGCTAACATGCTCAAGGGTGACCTTATCCGTGACATTCGAGTCGAATCGATCCAGGAATTCGGACGACCACATTCCAGTGGAAGAAGATCTGAATGGAGAAATTCATTATTTCTGCATTTTTAGATTGATAAATAATTGGTAAGTAAAAGGAAACAAGATAAAATACTAACTGAGGTGCATTCGACATCATCATCTGTCCACTAGTGAGTGGTTGAGGAGTGGAAGTGGCTGATCTCCATGCCGATTCCATCGGAGAAGATGAAGGATGGTAGGAAGAGGACCATTGAGAGGCCAACTGAAAGATAAATTGTTATTGGATGATGAAGTGGTAATTTAATTGCAATAGGTATGAATAACCTACTTGTGATGATCTCGAATTGGGTCGTGCATTGATTGGATTGAACTCCTTTGTCCATTGTGAAGAGAGAACAGCGGCTGCTTGTGAAGAGGGAGGAAGTTGACGGGAAAGCGCCTGCAATAGAATATTCATTATTCAACTGAAGATTCGCAATATATGAGACGAATCGCCAGAGAATCGACCACGCTGTGGCGGTAGAAATTTAATGTCTTCAATCTGGCTCAAAAATTAAACAAAGGTACTTCGAATGATGCTCTATCAAGCTGCACTTGCCGAATTTGTATATCGTTACTCATTTCCGGATAATATCTGATCGGAGCGGTCGCTCTGAACGATTTCGCCCAAACTGCGCGTCATTTTAATGATCATAACTTTCTTCAAAATGAAGATATCAACAATTCGAAAAAAAGGTTCGATCGAGGAGATCAAGGGGAAAATTTTCTCTCTTAAGCACATCGTTCCAGGACCAAGTTCTGGTCCTGGGCGGTCGGTTTTATGAAAAAGTAGTGCAAATCTCCTAATCGGAAAAACCCATGAAAGCCACTATGCGCATTTAGTAGTACCTATATGTGCCTAATAATTCCCAGAAAATCAGCCGAATCGGTGATGGGAAACTTTTTATGCGCTGACTTTAGTGTATCGGCCTGGGGCCAACTATCGTAAATCATCCCTTTTCACCCCTCAAAATGCGTTCCCTAATGCTCAAATCTCTTGAAAATATGTTTAAAATGTGTTTAAAAAAAGTTGTTTCCGTACTACATGCTTTGTTTATCCGAAATAGGGCATTCGAGCTCATTCTGCCTTGATACATGATTTCGAGTGAAGATGACGAAATCGATCGGCAATATGGACCCTACTAACACTAATCCATTTTATATAATGTAGAAAGAACCTTCGTTACTGATCAGCAAAAATGCTCGGGTTTAAATGGCATTTTAAGACTCCCCGAAAAGAAATAACACAGCGTTGAAGAAGTCATCTTTAACATCCGATATGGACATCCGGAAAAAAGTATGTTGTAGAGTTAGGTGACCTGAACATTTCGTCTGAAGAGTGCAAGTTCATATCTTCACTTTCCGGCGCGCTACAGGACGTAGAAGTTGGTCGTATTTTAAAGGAGCGCACGCACTCTCGTCGTCTGCGCTCTCTCGTGGTGTGCCCTCTCTCGCCTGTCTCTCGCACTCTCTCCTCTTCCCACACTCTCTCTCGCGTGCGTCGTGCGAGCACACCGTCTACTTCTACGTCCTGTAGCGCGCCGGAAAGTGAAGATATGAACTTGCACTCTTCAGACGAAATGTTCAGGTCACCTAACTCTACAACATACTTTTTTCCGGATGTCCATATCGGATGTTAAAGATGACTTCTTCAACACTGTGTTATTTCTTTTCGGGGAGTCTTAAAATGCCATTTAAACCCGAGCATTTTTGCTGATCAGTAACGAAGGTTCTTTCTACATTATATAAAATGGATTAGTGTTAGTAGGGTCCATATTGCCGTTCGATTTCGTCATCTTCACTCGAAATCATGTATCAAGGCAGAATGAGCTCGAATGCCCTATTTCGGATAAACAAAGCATGTAGTACGGAAACAACTTTTTTCAAACACATTTTAAACATATTTTCAAGAGATTTGAGCATTAGGGAACGCATTTTGAGGGGTGAAAAGGGATGATTTACGATAGTTGGCCCCAGGCCGATACACAAAAGTCAGCGCATAAAAAGTTTCCCATCACCGATTCGGCTGATTTTCTGGGAATTATTAGGCACATATAGGTACTACTAAATGCGCATAGTGGCTTTCATGGGTTTTTCCGATTAGGAGATTTGCACTACTTTTTCTTAAAACCGACCGCCCAGGACCAGAACTTGGTCCTGGAATGATGTGCTTAAGAGAGAAAATTTTCCCCTTGATCTCCTCGATCGAACCTTTTTTTCGAATTGTTGATATCTTCATTTTGAAGAAAGTTATGATCATTTTAATGACGCGCAGTTTGGGCGAAATCGTTCAGAGCGACCGCTCCGATCAGATATTATCCGGAAATGAGTAACGATATGCAAATTCGGCAAGTGCAGCTTGATAGAGCATCATTCGAAGTAATTTTGTTCAATTTTTGAGCTAGATTGAAGACATGAAATTTCTACCGCCGCTACCCCTCTCAAATGGTCGATTCTCTGGCGATTCCTCTCATATACACAACTTTCGAGAAAGTGAGAAGAAATGGTTACCTTCATATCGAATGTCGCTGGTTGGGCGGTTCTTCTTGCTTGATCAGCAAGGAAATCCTGTGCGAATTGCTCGCCCCTTGAGGAGGATGGCATGAGGGAGGAGATGCCTGAATTCATTTTCACTGTATTGAGCACCTTAGACAGCTACTAAATCGTTGATTCTTCAACGTGAACCTGCACAGAAAATATGTTCAAAAGATAGTACCTCTGGATACAGACGGTCCCACTCGTTCATTCGTCTGCCCATAGTTATTGGCAAGCGAAACGAGGGGATTCGACCCCCGCACTCGCCTTCCACCATCGATTTCATACTGAATAGTTGAGTTTGAGATCAATTTAAAAAAGAAATATATAGCAACAGGGTGGAAACTTCACTGGAAAGTGGCGTGACTCGGAGGAAATTCGAGAACTTTCTTTAAGGAAAGAAAGGAAAGAACGATTGTGAAAACAGTGGAATGATTGCAATGATCAATCGATCGAAGTGATGAAAACACGTGGAACAGACAAGAGTACATCGATATTCAACCATCACAACAAGAGTGACACAGAGAAGGAAGGAAGGGAAACATAATTGATATGAGATAAGAGTGACGTAGAATTAGATCAAAGGATATAGCATAATGATGGAACAATTTATAGCGGATAGATGTGATCAACGAGTCTTATTCGCGAGCTAATGACTGTGAAAAAAGGGTTGCCAGAGGGTACGAGAAAGTATTAGATACGAGAGTTAACGGTCAAGATCTTGTTTTAGAGCAGAATGAAGCGTGTGAATGTGCAATGATGTGTCTCTCATGGTGTGAATGTAAGAACTGATTGCAGAGGAAAGCGATAGGTGGGCCAAAACGAGACAATGATATAAGTCAATGAGGAAGGAAATATGACAAAAGTCAATCCAAAGTAGTGGAGGGTCGGGTCAAAACAGTGAGTACTCTCTATGGTTCACACTCGTTCCTCACCCATTGATTGATAAGGAATGAAGGAGGAGATGAGAGAGTAAGGGGAATGAAGATAGGGAAGAGACGAAGGGAAGATGAGAGTGAAGGAGTGATTGAGATAGACAAGAGATACGGAGATACGGGTTGCAAGGTCGATCGTAGTTTGTAGTAGAACTGTGTAGGAACTGTGTAGTCTACCGGGGGCATTCCCTCTTGAAGATCCAACTTAGATGAAGAGTGATCTTATTGTTCAACACTGTGTATCGTGTGAATCGAAATTCGAAAGTCTAACAGAGAGATTCTTTGTTCTCGAACTGTAAAATTCATGGGATCACAATACGATAGACTCCCATTCGACCTTATCAATGCTTCACGCCACCACTTTGATCTGTTATCAAGAATCTGGAATTATCAATGTGCTCAGTGTGTCTTGCAATCGATAAATGTGCATCGACGAACGTTGATTTGGTATTATTGAGATTAGACTTAGACTTTGAGATCGAAGTTCACAGTAGAATTCGCCAGCCTGGAAAGATTAGCTGACAGATCAAAGATCAAAGATCAAAGTGATCAAAGACGACCTCATCACCACAATTGTCTGCAGTCTCGACAGCTTTTGTAATTTTTGGTACGGGTACTGTACCGCTGTTCTTATCAAACACGGCCTAAATATGAAGCTGTAACTTCCGAATCGAAAATTCCGATGCTACTAACTTTCTCTCTCACTTAGTTTATTGCAACAAAAAACAAGGTCATTTGTCTCATCTTGAGGCCATCTGGAATAGCCCTTGGCCCACGCAATTAATTAGCCTCTGGAATTTGACATTCCACCTCGAGGGCAATGCAGAACACACGTGTGAGAAGCTTCCATATTGTACTTCTTTTTCTAAGACAAACTAATCACTTAATCACCTATGTTTATTCTCGCTTTCTCAAAATATTTCACACATCTCGGCTCTATTCTACACTTTAGCGCGATTCTCATTTCTTCTCTTGCACTGCTATAAACGTTCTTCAGTTCGGTCGAAAGAAAAAGCTATTACTTCATGGAAAGAATCGTGTAATGAAATTCACAAGGACCCTAATGAAATCAGTCTTCCCCGAACTCCATGTGTCCTTCTTCATTTTTTCTCTGAATATTCTTGAGTAGATTTTTTAAAGTTGCTACTTGGGATATCGTGTACCCGTGAGTGAAGAATGAAAAAAAGGGGTTACGCGAGCTAGTAAATTGCAAAATGCACGCTCAGTCTTACAAAATGCGCATCAGTTGTCGGTCTTCAGGTTCTCCTGCTATATTACTATTATCAGTTGTAATTTTTATCGATTTTTGTTTTTCCGATACGAAAATTAAGAAAAGCACAGAAGAGTTGCGAATAATACCTAGAATAGAGTAGGATGAAATGAGAGCATGTATTGAACAATAGACAGCAATAATTGAACCAATGTAATGACTTGCTTCCAATTCAGTGGTCTTCTCTATTACAGTCCTGGCGAATCCCCCAATGAAAACAGGGCGCCCGGGGCGTCCCGGGGCGTCCCCCAGTGTCCCCCGCTTCTGGCGTCTACAGACCTTTTCAAATTGGGCTCAATTTGTGTTTGTCGTATTCAGCGTTCGATTCTGCGTCGATTCATATTAAAAAATCAATTAAAATTTTAAATTATTATTTATATTTTGATTTTCAAAAAAGTGGCGAATAAAACGATTCGTGCATCGAAGAGTACGCCTTGCGGTATTTATCCACTGCTGCTGCAGAATGTTTTGCTAAGCACCGTAGGATGTACTCCTTGATGCACGAATCGTTTTATTCGCCACTTTTTTGAAAATCAAAATGTAAATAATAATTTAAAATTTTAATTGATTTTTTTAATATGAATCGACGCAGAATCGAACGCTGAATACGACAAACACAAATTAGGCCCAATTTGAAAAAGGTCTGTAGACGCCAGAAGCGGGGGACACTGGGGGACGCCCGGGGACGCCCCGGGCGCCCTGTTTTCATTGGGGGAATCGCCAGGACTGTATTCTATGTGGCGGCATACATAATAGCATCATCGCATTTGTCCAATTGTCCCTTGAAATCTATGGACAAAAATCCGATCCATTTTCCTAACCTGTGTCCATCGTGTTTGGTATTTTTGTATGGTGATTTAGTCCAAATTAGATTAGAAACGATAAATTAATTTTGTTCGAAATTATTTTGTTTTTTGTAACGTTGTCATCTTTCAAGATTTCATTTTCTGACAAAATTATCCCTATTCTAAAGTCAGTATTTTCAAACTATTCTGTTGTTTTGCATTCCCCAATCCATTCGAAAATCCCAGTTTGCCTTGTCTACCGTTAATATTACACTGAATACGTTCAAAAAATAGCTTCTCGGAAACAATGATCAATTGCTTTGCCTTCCTCATCGGGTCACTAGTTCTCATTCAATCAGCGGATGTCAAGGTAAGAAAGTAAAATCCAATTTGAGCTAAACTGTTTCCATGGAAGGTTCCTTCAATACTGGCGTGGACGGGATATTTCGGGGTGCCTCGTCTCCACACTTTGTTCAGAGAAAGATTGAAGGAAGAAAATTGTCCCAAACAATGCCATTTTGTCTCAAGGTCAGCAACGCGTAAAAGCTATATACAATTATAAGTTTTAGATCAGAGATGGGCAACGAAAAAGATTATGATGCAATTATCATTCATTCACGCGACATCGACTTATCTGATCTTCCGAGATCGAGAAATATTGATCAACGTTACTTTCTTTTCGCACAAGAGGCTCCTGGAAATAGAGGAGAATATCAATTCGGAAAGGTTTATCTTCCCCGTAATTGGTTTTGAAGTCAAGAATCAAGTTTCCTCCAAACTTCTTCAATGGGACTATCAGTTACTCCCATTTGAGTAACTACACTTTTGATTACGATTTTCGTGCCGGTAACAAAATAAATGTTGTGAGTTTTTTTTACCGAGCACATATTTCACGGCACTATAATTTTTTACTAAGACGGACCAATTCATACGAAATAAGACTGAATCCGTTCTGGGAATCGTGTCTAATTGTGCTTCGGAATCCGGAAGAGAATCAGTTATCGATCGACTGAAGAAACAAATCAGTACAACGTTACGGTATTCAATCACCTTTATCCGCGTTCAATTATAAATTCAGCGGTTATTGCTACGGCAAGAGGATTACGGATTCCGAATTGAAGAGTCTGATCAGTAAGTGGAATCAGCGTTGAAAACACGTATTTCGGTAATTTAGAAACACATCGTTTCATCCTTGCTTTGGAGAACAAAATCTGCCCAGAATACGTAACAGAGAAGGGTTTTAGATATAAGGTTTAGGCGATGTATTCACAAATTCAATCTCAAAATTATTGAGGAGTTGATAGTGCCAATCGTATTCTCTCGTCGATTAGTTGGAGACGTTCTTCCTCCTGATTCCTTCATTGCCATCGATGATTTCAATTCGACTGAGGAGCTCAAAGAACATTTGGAGCGATTGCAGAATGATGATGAAGAATATTTGAAGTGAGCATTCCTTCGCCCATATTCAACTGGTAAATTCTTCAGATATTTCGCGTGGATACAACGGGAGGAAAATCGCGAAGTGAGAAACAAAGGAGTCTGCAGTCTATGCACCGATCTTCATGTTAGTCATCATTCAACAGCTCAGAATCGGAAAATATGTAATATTCGATATTCAGGTATTTCTTCGTCCTCATCATTCTTCTCTCCGTCGTACTTCATTCCCTGATGAGAACATGTGTATTGTTCCTTCAGTAGAGAGGCAAACTATGATTATTGTCATTCCAATAATTTCAATTGCTCTATTATCGACCATATGAAATATGAACAGAATGAGAGATGGCCTGCTTAGTCACTAATCTAGACGCAAACGTAATAAATTGATAATTAACATGTAAAGGTTTAGTTTGTTCTTCGTAACCTTGGCCTTCTTCCCTCCGCGAGGCCAGGGGCTCGGGTCGCGAATTTGAATTCGGTACACTAGCCCTTTTCTAGTCTAGATATTATATTTTTCGTAGCCGTAAATATGAACATGTGGATAAACATTTCGTTGCAAGGCTTTTATGAATTTGCTCTTCAATGTTTCTTGCAGTCAAATACACAGTTCGGATTCCAGATAAGGTACTCTTGAGATACCCAAGTGCAGTAGAATTCGCCTGCCTGGAAAAATCAGCAATCTATTGATCATTCACAACAAACTAAATTTTCAAAAGCTATTTAAAAAAATGAAACTGAAAAAAGACCTCATCTGAATCGCAGTAATCCGCATAGATCTGACGGTAGCACTCCGTGTTGTCTTGATACGCCCTATATTACGATGTGTTATCGTAGTAAAAATAAGAGAAAGATAGGTATGACAAAGAAACAATAAACGTATAGAGAGAATGAACCAATGAAATGGCTCACTTGCAATTCTGTGGATCTTCTCTATTATTCTCAGTGGCTGCATCCATATCATCGTCACATTTATCCAATTTCCCTTGAATTTCATCGTTCTTCTTCAAGTGTTCAATGCAGTAGAAATGACGCATCTTCACTGCAATTCATCGATTCACGAAAAATGAGATTGAACATCGAAACGAAATTAGATTTTAATTACTTGAATATCCAGGTTCAGTACAATCGTAGGCAGTCATCAAACGATCGAAATTGTACCTTGATTATTGAATTTTTTTGCGATTATGAGCGAAAGTCCTATCTATCCATTTTGCTAACCTGTGTCCATCTTGTTTTGTTGCATCTGCTTTGAGTGGCTCTTGCTCGTAGGTTGAATCTTCAATGCAATCTGCCACTGGTTTGAGACAATCAGTGAGGGCAGAACCGTATCTGAAAGTGGTGTAATAAAGGAAGACTCTAGTCTAGTCTGTGTTTTTATCCACTATCTTTCTATGTATGTGTGTGACTCAATGAACTTTCTTTAAATTTACTGAAAAATACATTTTACTTCATAATTGTCGGTTTTGATACGATTCCATCGTTGTCCAGCATATTCGTTCTGATTTGGTGGAAATTCTAAAAAAAGCATTTGAGCTCGCGTCTCCTGAAATATTCCATTCGATCACTTACTCCCGGATCAAAATAGTCTTTGAATGGAGGAAATCCTTCTACTCCATAAGCCTTGTAGAAGTCAGTGTAGCATTTACAATCGTCTAAACCTTATCGATTAGTTGAATAAAAGAATAATCCCTCACATCCATCTGTGATTGATTACATACTGCAGACACAATGGCGACAAATACGAACGAGACTCAAAATAAAACATTAATGAAATGAGATCAATATTATGTTCATACCAAACAAGAGACGAACCATGGGTGTGAAGGAAGAAATATTGTGTGATTGGAGTGTCTTGGGAAGAAAATGATGATAAGAGAGGGGATAGAGACTAAACATGCTTTTTCTTAGATGAAGATCTCTAGAGGGTGAATATTGAACTTTGTTTATCGATTTTATACAAAATTCGGATTCAATTATAAAGCAGACCATCCAGTGATTAACATGCAATTGCATGTACTGTTTAAAAAATTGAATTATCAAATTTCATTAAAGTTTTATTTTTTACAACTAAATTTACATCTAGTCTACGTGTGATTCTCTCCTCTCCTCTTTCCATTTCCTTCCCTTCCCTTCATATCGAGTGGTTTCTCTCTCTCCTCCCTTTACTAACCTCTTCCCCTACTGACTCCACCTCCCCTACAATGGGAATCTTCTACAGCAAACCCATCTCTCCTCGACGTAATTTCGATCGGGTTTGATCTTTGATCTCTGATCATACGATCTCATATTTGAAGGATTCGGTCGTTCTTTGCGACGGACATAACAGACTGCAGAAACCGAAATTCGCAGGAACTCGCAATGGAAGATTCGTATTCATCCTTGGAAATATGCATGTAAGAGATTTAGTAGTGATGATGAAACCGCCAAATGATTATTTGTGACTTACCAATCAATTCAGGTAACATCAGACGGATATCAAGATGATTCTCAAGATCTAGCAATATCTTTCCAATTGGACGTTATCGATCTTTTCCTGTCAAAGTACTGTATCTACCAAAATCCAAAGTGATCGTAGCATTCTGCATTCCATCTACAGTAAAGCTCTCATATTCAGAAGGAATCCAAATAATGTCTCTGTGAACAATTAGCCTACTGTGATCTATGTATTCATCTCAATTCAGACGAACGCGCATTGGAAACATCAGTGATTTCTACAATTTCGGACATCCAACCGGATTTTATTCGCTGAATGAAAGAAATGTTGTCCTCGTTGATTATGATCCGGTATTGAATAATATTTGATCAATAAGCAAAAAAATTGTTCAGTTTGATAAAACACTGCGACAGCGTTTGATTAAGATTGATATGGTCAAGGAAACGGTTGAAATTTATATTAATAATGTCCAATAAAGTATCGAATCAGGCTGAATGTGTGTTCTACCGAGGATACGATGTTAATTTGGAGTCGTTATTCCATTTGCAAACTTCGACTGGAGAAGTGAGGAAATGCAGAACAAAGGAAAGATCAAAGATCAATTCAGGAATATGCAGTTACCGTAACTCCGAGAATGATTGGATCAGATCAATCCGGTATCAAAAATGGATCAGAATGGACTGGGATACAGTAATTCAGGGGTCGTCTATCCAGTCAATCCTTTCTCTTCGAAAGTTCACAAGATATTACAACATTGATTGATCAGGCACTTCAATATTTAGTGATTATTCAATAAGTGATAATCTCAGGCAAATGTGCACGTTCGTCAATTCTACGAGGCGGGAGAAGCAGGAGAGGCTCGAGTATCGACATTCCATCCTCCATTCTTCATCAAGAATACGGTAAGTTACGGAATCACAAACTGCAGTTCTATGGTCATGACTTATGACTACAGTAATCTAATTTCAGGTCCTTGGTTTCTTCATTGATCCGAACTGTGTGGATGATCTCATCGATCCAATGAAAGTGTTAGTAATGGATCTCATGTAAGATGTTCAAGATAAGACCAAAGATCAAAGGCCAATTTAAGTTCAAGCACATTCTACATTCAAGAAGCCAAGTCATCTTCGTCATTTCCTCTTTCAGCTGAGAAATCGCGACCATCTTATGCTAAGTGGAATCAGGCTAACAATCGAGAGGTAATTGCTCTTTGATCTCTGAATTTATTTCACCCATGTTTTTAGGTGGCTCTTCTCACTCGATTTC
The DNA here is from genome assembly GCA_911812115.1 of Pristionchus exspectatus. Lineage (NCBI taxonomy): Eukaryota > Metazoa > Nematoda > Chromadorea > Rhabditida > Neodiplogasteridae > Pristionchus > Pristionchus exspectatus. Next base: position 10,913,138 of record OU461584.1, on the reverse strand, counting down.
GACGCACTGGATATTGCTGGCAAGTAGGAGTAGCATGGCTACTGATCGGGTTATTCCAAGTATGATCTTTAATCTTTGATCTATCCTTATTAGTATTTCCAGTACACTGTGTATACTGCAGTCTTTCTGTGGTCGTGGAATTGGCGAAGGTTTCTTATCCTTTATCTCATCCTCGATTGATCTTTGATCTTTAATAGACTTGGTGGTCTCTGCATTCAAGCGAGTATGCGAATGCTTTACCTTCGAGCTGCTTTGCTTGAACCAAAAACTGAGAAGTTCATAGGGTGAGTTGACTTTTCGCAACGATTTTTTTTGTAAATGAATAATTGAAAGATTCGGCACACTCAATACGCGGACTCTAGAATGGAGCGAAATTAAGGTTATTTTCTAATTTGTATTTTAAAGATTGTTTAATTCGCAGGCCACTATTTGGAATGAAGAGGAAACGAATCTCGTTCCTCTCAGAGATGGACATTTTCTCGTTTCTTCTATGGTAAATTCGTGATCATTTTATATTATCTAACCGAGAATAATCATTCAGACAAGCGAAAAAGCATTGAATCGAATAATTGGACTGGATATTCTTGCGCAACAGAAAATGGAGAGATTCCGAATAATTGGAAATCCTCAGAGGTTCCTGAATTAACGCCCTTCTCATTAATTAGAACTTTACAGAATGTGTTCCCTCGCTCGTCTCTCTTCGATAGCAGTTCAGAAGAATGAACGAATCCCATCTGAATTACTGGAGCAAATTGCTGCTCGAATGATTGCTTGCTAATTTCTCCCTTCCCTCCCCCATCTTCACTACCGTATCCTGTGACCTACCCCCCCCCTTGATCCTACTAACAATCAACTGACTTTGCACTCGAAAAAATCACAGCAAACTTATACAAAACATGCGGCAAATAAATGTGGCTATCAGCATTGTCGATTTGTCTCTGTTCGAATTTCAACTGTACTAACCTCCTAATTATCGTGGTTCTCTCGTTTGTCCTCTCTTGTGAGTCTCACAGTGATCACTGATCATCTTTATCTCGCTTATCATCTCTTCAGTTATACTTACAATCGAACACACAAGTGGGAGAAAATAGACGGTATTCCTGAGAGACGAGCATGCAGTAGAATTCGCCTGCCTGAAGAGGGAAAGGTAGTAAAATGGACTTTACGCTCTGCAAGGTAAAGTAGGAATACAACTGACCTCAGTGGCTCGCAATAATCACTGTAAACTTGGCCGTAGCATCGGGCATTGTCTTGATATGCCCTGAAATGACACAAATTTCGTACTTGTCTAAATATAAATTTCTTGTTGTATTTGCTTCGAAGAAGATTGCCTCACTTGCACAACACGTCATCAGAGGGGTTCGTAGCCGGGTCGGTGATAGCCGTGAAGTCTGCATTGCATTGAGTGAGCATCAATTTGGATGGATCGATTGAATCTTTTGGGAGCGCCTTGAAGTGATCGATGCAGAAGAAATGACGCATCTGGTCTGTAAAATAACGAAAATGTTTTACTTTTTTTTCTTTCAATTTGCAAATAGAATTCTTTGTAACTCACATGAGTATCCGGGTTCAGTGCACTGTAAGCAGTTTGGACACGATCCAGGTTGTATCTTCAACGTTTCGTTTTTAAAGGAGGAGTAACATGAACATTTTGATGACCAATCTGTCAACGTCAGATTATAGTAATCCATAACCATATTAGATATCTGAAACTCCCATGTCTCTGCGACATCAATGAACAGAGTTATAGCGATTTGGCATAGTTCCAGAAGGCCCCTCAATCCAGGCAACGGAGGGGAATTTGAACTGAGGATTTGATTAAGCGTGCGCTTTCGATTTACATACGCCTGTCACCCTCCCCTCTCTCCCCTCCCTCCCCTTCCCTCATTTGACTACTGTGCTTGCAAGTCCCGGGTTTTCCGTGTGAGAGTCACCAACATTCTTTCCTGTTTCCCCTCCTTTAAGAAAAAAAATACAAGAAATTGAAATTGAAAGTGACCAAACCTGTGTCCATCTCCATTTTCGACAGTGGCAGAAAGGGGAGCTTTGTTGTAGGTGGAATCAACGATGCAATCAGCTACTGACTTGAGACATTCAGTCAAAGCAGCACCGTATCTGGAAGAAGATTCATAGATTTATACATTTTCGTTCCTGATGTTTCATAATGATTTCGTGTTATCGGATAAGGCGCGGTGCTTAAGCCCTGCACGTTTCAGCTTATCTTACGGAGCAAAGATGAATCATCCACACTATTCGAATTCACTGATCACATCGAGTTTCTCTCAATTATAATCGAACTTACTGTTGAATTGCTGGTTTAGCTGAGATTCCTTGTTCTTTCTGCATGTCCGATCGTTGTCTGTGGAAACCCTGAAAAGTTACATTTCTTTTTCTTTGAAAATATTTGTAATGAAATGTAATGAATTGAAAGTTGCAAGTCAATAAGTACCTCAAAATAATCCGGGTTTAGAGGAGGGAAGGCAGCTCCGTAAGATGCGTGGAAGGCAGCGTAGCAATTTACGATCGTCTAAAACATGATTTAATCGAGTAATTATAATTGAATAAAAACTGACATCCATTTGTGCCTGAGTGCAATCTGCTGCAGAGGCTGCAGCGACCACTGCGGCCGATACTGAAAATGTTATTGTGCTAAACATAATTCCGAATATGAAATATAAAAAATCTGACCAAACAAGAGACGAAGCATGTCCGTGGGCAGTGACCGTTGAGGAATAAGGCGTGAAAGAAAGTAAAGAAGAGGAGAAAGGTGATAAAAAGCCGATTATCTCCCATCGTGGAGACTCGCCTTTTGTCAGCTTCGAAACAGGAGATCAAGCTGAAGAGAGAAAAAGGGAGAGAATCGTGATGACTAAGGAAGAGTGCGAGTGCGATTCTCGTAGTGAAACATTGATGTAGACTGAGATGAGAAGATATGAGATAGAAACAAAGGAAGCATCTGGAACAACTGTGAATAGATTCAATGTTGAATTCATTCGAGTAGAGGCAAGCGAAGACATCTTAGGATGATGGAAGGAAGAAGTCCGGGGGTTGCTATTAGCGACTCTTCAACAAAGAGATAGAGGAAAGTCCGATACACTTGAGTACCATGAGAAACTTGAATGGCAAGATCCCTGTTATACTACTCGCAATTTTCATTATTTACATTTTGGTGATTCTTGTATGTCTGTCTTATGTTTCAGAGGATACTAATAAGGTAACGAGATCTATACCATTTGCACTCCATGCTAGATCTATTCAGAATAAAACTACCATCATCTCTCATGTTGTTGGCGAGAAGCCTTTCGAAATAAAAACTGATAAGAATCTAATCATTACTGTAAAAACGTCATCATTATATTATTCAACAAGACTCAAATACATTCTAGAGACGTGGTACCGTCTAGCTCCTCATCAAGTGAGATCTCATTTCGAGGATTATGAAATACAATAACTTGCAGATATTCTTCATCTCTGACAAAGCCGATCCTGATTTACCTATAGATCTGGGCAAACACTTTCTCTACACTGACTGCGGATCATCTCATCAACGGTTCTCCTTTCACTCTACTATCTATTCCTCCTAAAAATGCTTTTCAGAGTTCCCCTCTCATGCAAACTCACCGCAGAACTTGAGATCTTCTTCAAAGCAAAAGCTGAGTATGTTGAATCGCAGAAATCCTATTATCAATGAGTAAATTCAGTTGGTCATGTCACTTTGACGATGATAACTATGTGAACGTTCTCAATCTTGCCAAATTTCTGTCTGATAAAAACTCCAATCTTCCACGCTACTTCGGAAAAATATCAGTTGCGAAGAGTATCAAAGTAGTTTACAAGAATGAATCGGTCAGTAGCACTTGAAATGTTCGTAAATTGAAGTAAATTCGTAGATTTCTTTCGCCTTCGGCACTGGAGGAGCTGGATTTTGTCTATCACGATCATTAGTTGAAAAGCTATTCCAATTGGTGACAAGGAATATAACTGTACTGAATATATCGAATGAGCTCGGACTCACAGATGATGTTGCACTTGGATTCATTATAAGTTCGTTTCCAGATATCTCTGTTATTCAATCTACTTAATTCCCATCTTCAGCTTATTTCCTCGAAGTTCCTCTGACTGAAGTGAATAAATTTCATTCGCACATTGAAACGTTACATCGATTCAACAAAAGAAATATTAAAATGAGGCAATCTTTTTTAGAATTCATTAATTCCAATTTTTTCTAGATTTCATTGAGTGCTCTAAACAAGGAGAGAACCATCAACACTGTCGACATTTCTCCAATCGCAATCGACGAAGACATCGATAATTTCAGATTTCGTGCTATTCATTGCTTTCTTTTTCCAAAAATGTGTGATTTTTTGTCTGATGTCGTGTGAGAAGTGCAATTGAAGCAAGAAAACATCACTGAAATTGTATGGATAGACTTCGATTGCATCTCGATGCACAAACAATTTGGTGAAGTTAAAATATTCCAAACGAGAAAAATGATTGTTTCATAAAAGTACCTTCATTACGTCATTACTTTTTTTTTTTCGAATTTCGTATTGATTGCTCTCCTGCTTCAGCAGATATGTAGATATGATACCTTGAAAAAGAGCGCATTGACTTTGGCCGCGAATGTATCCCTCGCATGGAGGGATACCAGAGGTTCTCTTCCCCACAGGCCTTTTTTCTGCTCTAATCGTAATTTCATTCTATGAGTCCTTCCGATTCTTCCCTTTCATGTTAATAAAATAGATTTACTCGCACAACAAATTTCTCTTGGGGTAGATACAATCTCAATTTACCTTGCGTTCTTCTCGCCTTCCCTCGTATTTCAATTCATAGCGAAATGATGATAATTTTTTTTTCAGAGAGGAATATGTCAATTGACATTACTAATCTACCACGAAATGCAATTGGTTTCATTCACAGCTTTACGGATAACGCATCATTTCTGCAACTCAGAGAGGTTACTCAAAGAAGGAGTAAACTCAATATTTTCGGGGGATATCTGACGTCATAGGTCGATAGTTTCCGTAAACCACACTCCGAATTTGAAAATTAGAACTCTCTAGCTCAACTTTGAACTGAGTTACACGCGCGCAAAGTTTCTACAGGGCACAGGCAAAATCAAGATGCGCGGTGCAAAGGGAAGGGAGCTAGGTCAAGACGCAGAGGAGATGGGAAGAGACGGGAGAGGAGCGAAAAACTCTCGCGTCTGTCACTCTCACCCTCTTACAGTACTTCCCCCTGATTGCACAGGGAAGTGCTTCCCCGATTTTGGAGTTTACGCCTTCTTTAAACCATTGGAATTCACAATGCAAAATATTTTAGGTCTCTAAATCGACAAAGAAATTAGCAGACTTTTCACATATACGCTGTAAGGGTACAATTATCAGCCACTTAAACATTGCTCAGGTAAGTAAGTTTGCCGCTTTTTCGGTTGATAATTTCCTGATCAATTCAATTGGTCAGTGAGTTTGCGCAAATTGATCAATTGGAATGTGAAGCCGACTTACCGTGAAGTGCTAAATTATTTTCAGGCGTCGAAAAACACAATTCAAATAGCAATCGGTTATATATTTCAAAATGGAAGCGCTTCTAATCATCGGGACTATTATGCACCTGTTTGAAATATTCTATGGATAAATTAAAAATCTCTGACTATCGATTCGATGAAATTAAAAAAAGTTAGTTTAGATAGCCATTCATAAGTACACAGCACATTTGTTTCAGGCGTATTATGCGAACTTGAATAAGACAGAAATGGCACAATTTTTGGCGTATTTTGAGCCACTCACTCAAAGATCGAAGATTCTTGATCTATCGTACTTCTCGCACAAAACCGAACGAATGAACATTTTTTACAATTTTTACATTTTTTGCATTCGGCGAATACGCAATGAAAAATTGTTTTTATTGTTTTATATTTTTTTTCCACCCCCAATTCCGGAAATCCCCCGAACATGCCCGGTGAAATATTGCTCAAAAGAGGTGAAAAATGAGAGCTGCTAAATACAAATGTGCACCGGAATCGTGAATATTTTCGAGCCGGTTTTTAGTAATTTGGTCGAGCCAGCTCAGTGGAGCTCTTGCTGACAGCTGCTGTATTGACTTGTTTCTCGTTGTTTTATTGTCAAATCGCTTAATTTTGTTTAATATAATGTGCTATGACCATCGCTGTGTCCAGGGTGAAGCAGTTCTCGACGTGAACACGCCTGGTGGATGCAGAACAAGTGGATAACGATTCAGGTTTGACTTTCTCCTATTGTTCGTGAGATTGGTGGTTGTTGCTGGCCGTGTTGGAGCCATTGCAGCAGTCGCTCTTCTCTCTGATGAACAGAAGTCGATTCGGTAGAGGACATATCGAACTGGATAAGGTATGCACTTCAATATCACTAGTTTTCTTCCTATTAATGTCGATCAATCACAATTAGCCTTCGCTTTGAACGGCTATTCGCATGAAAACAGCTTAGAATCTTTGAATATTATTAAATAATGTATTCTGAAGTGAAATTATATTGCTCATACGACCTAATTAGTTCTGTCCTGTCAGGTGGCGCCTGCCTCGAGGATTAGAAGAAGGCTGCTCCCTCTTTTGGGAGTACTTAGGTTCGTCCATATTATAAGCAAAGCACGGTTCAGTAGGAAAAGCATCTTTTCTTTTTCGAGAATCGTAGAAACCGTTATAATATCACGGTGTAGTCTCTGAGCAACACCTAGCAATGTTGTGATAGTTGAATGTGAATTTGTGGAGTTCAGAAGATACTCTTTATTTATGCCGTAATTCTCTCTTATAACAAGTAGAAATAGGAGAAATATACATTGATATCACGATCAATCGCAAATATAAACTAAGAAAATTGTGTAAATAATTTTTAAACTATTAATTCAGTGTCCTCCTCTCCTCCATGCCCGCACACGACTTATGCCAAAGCAGAAGATGGATTTTACCATGCACCAAAGGTTGATTTAAACGATTTTATTCTCCCTTTGGCTTCCATTCTGCCGATTTCTTTGCATTGATTCTTCGTAACTTAGTAACTTTCTACCTCGAAGTTATTTCCGTACAAACACAACAATAAACGATAATAAGAACTATTTCAGGAATATCAGGTCGAGCGCAAATATTCACATGTAATGCTCAAGGTTTGTGAACATGATTTATCTCACAAGATAGGCGTGATAATAGTTTATATTTAAATATAAAAAAATTATTACATACAATTATTTTTTACTTTCAGCTGCAGACAAGGACAAGGCTTGGAAATTTAAGGTACGTTGTCACTGGTTGATATCTGATGATAGAAAGTTACGGTAGATTTAGCGAAGATAACTATATTGTCTAATTCTCCATCTTAATGAATGATTCTCACTTATCATGAAATATCAACGAGTACGCGCAATTAAGGAATGGGTGTACTCCGCAAGAGAATAAACATCACGGCAGGACAGAAAAAAATAAATTATGTGTTCGTTAACGAATTTTACGAATTTTAGACGAGAACTGTGGGTATTCTCATCCCTTAATTGCGCGTACTCGTTGATATTTCATGATAAGTGAGGATCAATCATTAAGATGGAGAATTAGACAATATAGTTATCTTCGCTAAATCTACCGTAACTTTCTATCATCAGATATCAACCAGTGACAACGTACCTTAAATTTCCAAGCCTTGTCCTTGTCTGCAGCTGAAAGTAAAAAATAATTGTATGTAATAATATTGTTTTATATTTAAATATAAACTATTATCACGCCTATCTTGTGAGATAAATCATGTTCACAAACCTTGAGCATTACATGTGAATATTTGCGCTCGACCTGATATTCCTGAAATAGTTCTTATTATCGTTTATTGTTGTGTTTGTACGGAAATAACTTCGAGGTAGAAAGTTACTAAGTTACGAAGAATCAATGCAAAGAAATCGGCAGAATGGAAGCCAAAGGGAGAATAAAATCGTTTAAATCAACCTTTGGTGCATGGTAAAATCCATCTTCTGCTTTGGCATAAGTCGTGTGCGGGCATGGAGGAGAGGAGGACACTGAATTAATAGTTTAAAAATTATTTACACAATTTTCTTAGTTTATATTTGCGATTGATCGTGATATCAATGTATATTTCTCCTATTTCTACTTGTTATAAGAGAGAATTACGGCATAAATAAAGAGTATCTTCTGAACTCCACAAATTCACATTCAACTATCACAACATTGCTAGGTGTTGCTCAGAGACTACACCGTGATATTATAACGGTTTCTACGATTCTCGAAAAAGAAAAGATGCTTTTCCTACTGAACCGTGCTTTGCTTATAATATGGACGAACCTAAGTACTCCCAAAAGAGGGAGCAGCCTTCTTCTAATCCTCGAGGCAGGCGCCACCTGACAGGACAGAACTAATTAGGTCGTATGAGCAATATAATTTCACTTCAGAATACATTATTTAATAATATTCAAAGATTCTAAGCTGTTTTCATGCGAATAGCCGTTCAAAGCGAAGGCTAATTGTGATTGATCGACATTAATAGGAAGAAAACTAGTGATATTGAAGTGCATACCTTATCCAGTTCGATATGTCCTCTACCGAATCGACTTCTGTTCATCAGAGAGAAGAGCGACTGCTGCAATGGCTCCAACACGGCCAGCAACAACCACCAATCTCACGAACAATAGGAGAAAGTCAAACCTGAATCGTTATCCACTTGTTCTGCATCCACCAGGCGTGTTCACGTCGAGAACTGCTTCACCCTGGACACAGCGATGGTCATAGCACATTATATTAAACAAAATTAAGCGATTTGACAATAAAACAACGAGAAACAAGTCAATACAGCAGCTGTCAGCAAGAGCTCCACTGAGCTGGCTCGACCAAATTACTAAAAACCGGCTCGAAAATATTCACGATTCCGGTGCACATTTGTATTTAGCAGCTCTCATTTTTCACCTCTTTTGAGCAATATTTCACCGGGCATGTTCGGGGGGATTTCCGGAATTGGGGGTGGAAAAAAAATAAAAACAATAAAAACAATTTTTCATTGCGTATTCGCCGAATGCAAAAAATGTAAAAATTGTAAAAATTGTTCATTCGTTCGGTTTTGTGCGAGAAGTACGATATACATTTCTATTCATACGCCAGATATAATCGACATGTGTTTATCTTTCGTTGAAGAAAAAGTTATCCCAACAGTTACAATTATTAATATGCCTCCACGAACTACGAACTTGTGAGTAAATGAAAAATATAACATTTATTCAAAACAAAATTCTAGCTCTTCATTTCTTCGTGTAATCAATCGAGTAAAGCCAGAACATGTTATAATTTCAACTGGACCAATAACAAAAGGTGCACTTTTTAATCTTTACATTACTTAACAGGACTTACAATCAGCAGGCAAGCTCATTTAGGGTACCCTTAAAATTCCTTTAATTGTAAACTTGATTCCACCTGGTGGGACTTATTTGTCAACTTCACTTTCTCTTTGTCTTTTTTCACTGGCTCCCGCGCATTCTGTATTTCTACATATTTTACTTCCATAAATAGTGAACTAAAGCTTGAAGGCAACTTGTGGGAGTCCAAGACGGGCTTAATTGTTGATTTTCTACCATACCAGTGCGCTGTTCTAGATAGATAATATTGTCACATTTTCAGATGCTCTACATTTGGTCCTTCAGATTGCAAGCCAAGTTCAATCAATTTATCTTTTTACGGGGCATTCGTGCACTCATCTAAATATTACTTATGTCATTCAAGAGATGTTATCTCAAAAATGTGAAAGAATTAAGATTGTTGATAACTGCTCTAATCATGATTATTCAGCCGCGGATACAGAAAAATTAATCAAGGTAATATTTCATCGCGCATCGAAGTATAAAAATGGCTTTTTAGATTCTTCTTGGCAATCCGTCGAAGAAAGTCTCCTTGTTGTATTATAGATAACATGCCTTGTGAACCGATCGATATACAGATTGGATTCTACAAAGCCCATCGAAGACAATTCAAGATCACACACAACGAAATGTTGCGGTAAGCGATTCGGCAATTGGGGTCAAACCAAATGTTCTTCGATTTTTATGTTTGCAATGCGAATAAAAGTTTTCTCTTATCTATTTCGTAGTATATCACTTCGTTAGTTTTAAAATTCGCACCCTTCTCGGTAGATACGGTAAAACAAAAAAAAAGATAGTATGATATCTAAACTAAATATCTAGTCAATAAAATACAATCACAAAAATGTCTCGACACGACTCCCATGAATACCGTATTTTGTTCGAAATATTGACGTGCCACACGTGCGTTAGATAGATGGGTTCGTTGTGTATTTGCTAGTGTTTTGTGTTTTCTTTTCACATTTTTGTTTTCCCGCTTGTACTGAGCTGCGTTAGTTTGTAATTCGTATCTTCTTACTATGCTTTAGATATAGATAACAGTGACGAATCCGCTTTGCCAGTTGGTAGGCAGCTGTGCCATGTTCATTTGCATACAAACGTTTTTGTTATCGGCCTAGTTATGTGTCCGTCCTCAACTTTTGCTCCAGCATCGCATACATATGACAATTGGACACCGAATTGCTACATTTTATGACGATATTCAGATGAGTTCATCAGAAGAAGATCTTCGTTCGAAGCGAGGAGGTCATCGATTATTCGACCACTCTTTCTTTCCCGATGTTGTCATTCTGAGAGTACGCAGTGTGAATTTCACGATCTCTGCCTCGGTAAGGGCGTTTGTCATAGATACTATTTCTCATTTCAGAAAACATTTTAAATAGTGGTTTTCCAGTATCTGGCTCTCCATTCTCCCTACTTCTATGACCTGTTCTATGGTCCGAACGCTGCGGGTCTAAATGGAGATACGAATTGGATTTCGATCCGCACACTTTCGGCGATCTGTTGGATCTTGTCTATCCCTGCTGCAAAAAGACGAGTTGTGAGTTGATTGAATGTTGGGTTACCATATTATTGTTCCATACTATCGTCAATGGAAATAATTGAAGGTTGCGTCGAATGTTCGACTTCTCTCGTTGATCGATTGACTCTCGCACTTAAACTGCAGTTGAAATTTGCTGTCAAGAGATTGATTATGGATAATGTGAGTTAAGGTACCGGATAAGTTAAAATCGAGCACTTTCTGATGTGTATGCCGTAGTAAAATTTACTGCATATACCGAGTCATCAAAATAGACTTCCAGACTTGATTTCACTTCGGATTTACAATAGATTTTTTAAAGTTATGATGAATAATGCGGGGGCAAGGCCCTCCTACTACAAGAGTAGATCGGCAGAAGTAATTTCGGGAGAAACGTGTTCATAGAGTGCTCTATTTTTTTCCGATCCGGTATCTTAAACAGGTTCCATCTCTTAATAAGTCCCATTGCAGCCTTCTACCACTAAAGTTGGTGATACTCTACGTGCCAATAATGCATGGAAAACATATTCTGTTAGTTTTCCTTTACTCCGACAATATATTTGTTTTTATTTCAGTCACTTGTGGACAATAGAGACCTCACGGGAGTGAATGCTATCAGGTTTGATTACCCTAGTGTTCGCACTAGTTCACTCCAAAATATTCCGTATTAAGTGATCTTGATATGTTGCCCGTTTCTACCAAATTCCCTGATTCGGTCACAGTTCTCGTCAAGGGTATTACCATTCTCGTATCTGCATCGGTTAGTTTTGCTCATTCTGGAAGGCCAGGGCAATTATGTCAAACGGTCAATTTCCAGACCCTATCTCTTCATTCCTCAATCTTCGGAGATATGTTGTACAAGAATGGTCAACTTGTGGAGGGAGCTAAATTCGATGTGGATCTCCATTCACTTCTCACTTTACTTCAAGCGACTACTGGAATTTTCCCCTCGAGTGAGATTTTTAGGACACTAGTAAGAAAACTATTTCGAAATATGTTCTCTGATTTAACAGTTGTCTCTCGGCACTACTGTACTATATCCCCGCTAGGCTGTTGGTGTGCGGAGCCCCGTAAGAGAATTTGGTAACTATTTGCGGAGCCCCTTACAATTAGTGTTACAGAAATATTTTAAAATATATGCCCCCCCCTAAGAGGACTTTTCAAAAAATTGCGGAGTCCCTTGCCATCTAACGGGTAATATCTCACCAGTTCTCTCGGGTCGTAAAGTTCTCATCCGACCTAGCGTCTTTTTAGTAGTAAACTAATTTTAAAATTGAATTTGCACCACATACCTAAAGATATAATTCGATTTTAGACTGCACGTCTAAGTTGCTCAATGATCTACTTATTATGGGTGCTAAACCCTTCTACGAGTTCTATATATCGGAGATCAGAAAGAGACTTATTATTCTTCCTTCTGAATCGGTTAATCGGTATGTAATGTCTCTTCTCGAGCACTATTATAATCAGTCAACTCCTGATGTGAAGAGTATGGTGAGTTTTACTGATCAGTGTTAATGCATATGAGAAGTTTTCAGATGTATTGTGCTCGTTATATCTCGCTTGATAAATTAGAAAGTGTTCTCTCCAAATATTCTCCCCTCTCAAACTCTGATATTCTTGCAATGAGAAGCGGTAATCTAGAACGAGCAAGTGGATTCGCCATCTTTGTCAAGATGCTTGACGGTGGGGATGTTTTTTTATTTTACGTTGTGCAATTTCATGAATCAAAAAAATGTATATCAAACCAGTACGTAAAAATAGTAAAAAACTAGTAAAAAAACTAGTAAAAATGTATAGTAAACCAGTAAACCAAATGTATATCAAAAATTGTAAGAGTGTCGCCATGGGAAATTTTTCGCAGGGAGTTACAAAACGATCCAAGTAAAGTCGATCGAAGTCGTTGAGGATGTGAAAACGAAGATTCAATATTTAAGCGGAATTTCTCATGATCAGCAGAGATTAATCTACGCAGGTACCTTTTCTTATTAATCTAACGAAGCACTGTTAAATTTGCACTCGTAAGATCATTTGAAGGGAAGCAACTAGCGGATGGATGTACCCTTTCTGATTATAACATTCAAAAGGAATCCACTCTGCATCTCGTATTGAAATTGCGAGGATGCTAGATTATATTTGTGAAAATGTATTTTTATTGAAGTATATTACTATACTGTATATGCGTTGCTCGTTATTGACTTAATCCTTTCTTTGTAAATTGTTGTCTATTTGACTCAAATATTACCATCATTGTTTTAATTGCTGTAGATAAATATATCCTCATCGTTCTCGCTAAGACAATATTAAAAAGATAGGAAGGGAGGGGGAGTGTTTCGAATGAAGGTATTTTATCCGATCCGGGACACTATTCGAACGTAACAGCTTAACAAAATCTAACAATCAGATAAAAAACGAGGATGAAAGCAATTTGCTAATACATAGATATATTTCGAATTTAACTTCCGTACTCCATCATACTTGAGTATTCTGATAGCTCACGCAGGCTTTCTTACTGGTCGCAACGAGCATCGATTTCTATTGTTTGCCCAGATCTCTATTGTTAGTTGTCTTTTTAAGGCAAGCAGCTGGAAGATAGAAAAAAGAGATTATAATATTCATAAGGAATCCATCCTCCATATTGTCACAAGACTTCGAGGATGCTAAATTATTATTCTGAAATTTGTTGTTATTGAAGTTTCTAACTCGTTGTTACTCTCTTTCCCCTGTACATGCTTTACTCGTTCGTTTTGATGTGGATGTCTGTATATGCATTGCTCATTTTGGATAAACATCCTCATCGTTCTCGCAGGTTACTAAATATCAAGAGCTACTTGTGAATAGTACAGGAATAGGAAGAGAGGGGACGAAGGTGGGCGGATAAATAGTGCGTTTCAAATAAGTAAATGAAGACATTTTATCCGATCCGAAGCATTAAAAATGTAACAACATAACGAAATCTAACAATCCAGTTAACCGACAAAGACAAAATTTCAACAAATAGATCACCGGTGTGCCATCACACTTGAATATTCTGATAGCTCGCGTAGGCTTTCTTACTGGTCGCAACGAGCATCGATCCCAATTGTCTGCCAGGACCACACTCGATGAAACGAGGGAAGACAAATCCTGAGAAAGAGATCAAAGATCATTCCATCATCAATTCATTTTACCTTGTGTTTCCTGTACAATTGTTGTTGAATCTGTTCCCATTTCACAGGATTCGTTACTTGCTTCGAAATCGCACCACGAATTTCAGCCTGAATGAGATGATCCGTTAAAGATGATTACATGCTCTCTTTAATGATTTCTCACCTTCTTCGCTCCATAGACGTGTCCCGTGTAATTCGAGTACACATTCATCACTGCAGGATTGATCTCGGCCGATCTGGATGATTGAATTGTTCCTCTTGCCAAGATCGTACAAGATTCTCGAACAAGATAAGTGAAAGAATAGAAAGATGCTTGATTCTCATTTCATCTTCCATCCAATATCCTCCCCAATCAACTCACTTGACAACATTCATCACTCTTCCGACTGCTCCTTCCATCTGTCGAGTATGGAAAGCACCCGAGACGGCCAGTCGTTTCACGAACTGACAAGGGACAATCAACTGTTCAATCAACTAACAACTTTCCCTAGCACAAAGCACTCCATCAGCAACAAAGAAGGTAATAATGCCAATCAATATCCCTCTACTTACCGTATACTTGTACGTGTTCGCGTTCTCCTCGAGGAATCGCATGCATAACTCCGACGCTCCAATCACCTGATTATATTCAATTATAATTGCTGATTCTTGGTTAAAAATATTGATGAGGATTGTTGCTGTCGAAACTTCATCGTGATTACCTTCACTCCACAGTAGAGATGATTGGCGATCTCACATACGTCCATCTCACCCGCTTCCCTACAAAGTTACCATCAATAATTGGAACTGTTACTCTTCCGATAATTAATATTATCATTGAATGACACTGCTTTTTGTTTACTAAATTTCTAATATAATTCGAACTCACAGTGCTCTCTTTCTCGCCTCTGCGATGGCGTCTTCTAATCGACTCGCTGCCACAACCTACAACATTCACAATCAATACACTTCCTACCGTACCCTTCCCTACCGTACCTTCACTGTGCCCATTCCCGATCGTATCAACTGTGAGCACTCGTGCATAGCTGCGGCTCGCTCGGCCACGATTCGAATCGCTGCAAGGAAATCATTTTCATAATGAATCAACGAGTTGACAGACCGGCAAAGCTCAATTGATCGAAAAAGATGGATCAATAATCTGTCTCACCATCCTCAAAGTGCAGTACTCCTCCTGCAACGAGGGCAGCGAACTCGCCCACACTGAATCCCGCCGCGTCTGTGCAACTGAAACAATCGTATTGATCATTTTACAAATCAGGAAAGACAAACTTCTCGAGTATCTCCTCCTCCCTCTCTTGGAGTGTTTCGAATGCTGCGAGAGAAGTGACCACGACTGCCGGTTGACAGTAGAGAGTCTGATCCAGTCTGAGAATGGAGATTGATGTTAATTAATCATGAACGATTCCTTTTGCAATTCGTTAAGAAACAGCAAAGAAGGTATGTAAAATTGATCGGATTGCTTTCTAGAGGCAATAACTCACTTGGTCTTTGGCCCGTCAAGACAGAGTTTGAGTAGATCGTATTTGAGAATCTCCGAGGCCTTTTCGAAGAGAATCATCGCTCGTTTCGATTCTTGCAACTGAAATATAATCAAGTCTACTTTACAGGATATTTCCTTACAAACCTTCTTGCCCATTCCAACAAACTGCGCGCCCTGGCCAGGAAAGAGAAGAACTACCTGAAAGTTGAGGTTCTTTACTGTAAGTTTCGTAATGAGGAAAACCATCTCTCGTCAATCCATCTCTATTGTGCAGTCGTATTGCTACGCTTGGTGAGGTACAACAGAAAGTCGAATACTCTATCCAAACACTTATTCACTGGCAGAATTCACCTGATTTTCAATGGGAATGTGATCGAAGTCGAGCTTGGACACCGCAGCCTTCTTACCGTACCTAGAAAAAATATATGATTAATTAATTTCAGAATAATTTAATTTTCAAATTTTCATAATTTCATACAAAGACTCCATTGTCTCTCAGCCGATATAAAAGTGCCCTCTTCCTTCTCTTTTCTCCATTCTCAACTTTCTCTCCGCATCCGATTGGTCGCCTCGAGGTATACCTCTCTTTTCTTTCCCCAGACCCTCCATTCTGGAGGTCTACCTCCATTTTGTATACCCCATCCCGCCAGTAGATCTCCATCGGGAGTATCTACCGTATCCCCGGATCCTAACGATCCTCACCTCCCCCTACCGTACCCCATTTCAGAAATGGCTCTGAATATCGATCCGGCCGAGACGTCTTTCCCCGCCGCTGGAGGCAACGTTACCGTCAAGATCGTCTCTACCGCGGAATCCAAACTTGCCTTCAAGGTACGGTAACGATGGATTACTGTTGTTCTTCAATATTTATCTGGACGACATACTGTAACCCTATTCTGTTCAGGTGAAAACATCGAACAATGAATGCTACCGTGTCAAGCCCGTGTTCGGCTTCATCGAGCCCAAGGCAGATGCTCCTCTGGAGATCATGAGAATGGCTGGACCTCCCAAGGATGTACGGTATCCCCCCTCATCCTACTGTACCATATTGATTCCTGAGCACTACAGTAACTCAATCCATTCAGGACAAGCTGGTCGTTCAATGGGCTGAGGTTCCCCCTGAGGAGACGGATCCTAAGGCTCCGTTCGCAGCTCAAGCTCAGCAGGGAGAAGTGATCCTTCCCCTCAAGGCTGCATAAACCAATGGAATAAATATGAATCTTTCCTCCTTTTCTCGCACTTCACTGATACAAGTCAATCTGACTGGAACGAATTGAAAGACACCGAATTCGACCGAGTGATTACTGTAGGATGCGATCTTCAATTTCCAAATTTGAGGAATTTGCTAATTAGTTACAATTTGCTCCAAACTCAATTTCACGGACTTCATCTTTCTGCTCTCCTTCAGTGCATCTTTGGCTGTTCGTTCCATCATTCCACGGAGATCCTAAATAATTTAGTCACTTCTCGATAGCCCAATATACCGTACCTTCTCGTTATACGGTAGTTTCGTGGTCGGATCGAGCACTACCGAGTGTGCATCTGCATACGTTGTCGCGTCCTCAATAAGTGGAAATGAGTAAGATTCTCTTGGAATTTAATTGGATTAGAATGCCATTGAAATTTCAATAGATTTCTATTATGTATCTCATCATTCTTCACACTCTCTCGCAACCAGAGCAGTTAATAATTTTTGTTCTTATTGGAATTCCGGAATAAATTTCATCAAGAGAACTCTAGAAATGAGTACATCAGAGCACTTCCTGGATCAGAATGCCAAATATCATCCCTAATGAATCTTATACCTCCAACCACTGAACTGGTTGCCCTGGTCTCATTTCCTCTGCTGATCCTTCTGCATTCTTCCTACTTCTCACTCTCAGAGAAGGAGAGAGAAAAAGAGTTCGTAGTGAAGATGAAGAGGAGGGACATGAGAGGGAGGTCAAGAGACGATTCGGAAGCATACTGTAATTGGACTACTCTACTCAGTCCAATCCAAAGTTTCGTGGATATTTCAGAGCGTATTCAACACAGTTTTACCCAGATGATGATGCAATACAAAAATTCGATTTATCGGAGATTCATTTTAATTTCTTCAAAGGCACGATCAATACTTTGTGATTACAGATTACTCTGGCTAGCAGTGAGAAACAACGTATTTCAGAATAATGCCTAATCTAGGCAAGAAATGCTACGGAGAAAAACTAAGGTACATTATCGGTACATACAACGTTCGCACTAGAGCAAGCACATAAAACAAGCGAATCTAACTAAACTACAGTGTACCCATCTCATAGAGGGAAATCGGTAAGTGAACAGATCGAGGTTAGTGTATACTAGAACGATTCAATCAATACTAATCCTACTGGTAGATCACCAGTGAATATTCGAGTCGAATTTGTAGAATTGTGAATAGAGAAGGCCAGTGGTCGAGATGGCATCGTCAACTCCTACCTGAAAGCAGATGATTCTGATCAGTATTAATTAATCCATCAAATCTAACAGCGAATATTCTTAGTAGATAGAAAGGGTAAATAACAAACAGTTTTGGTGGGAATCTTGCACACGAGCACGGGAGTGTAGATGAATACAAGCTCGTCTCTCATCCATGAAGCAATCGGACTACAACAATATTCGACTCTATGATTCAATAGACATTCGATTCTCATTGAGAGAATTTCTCAACCAGATCGACCCCTCCAGTCAATATCCTACCAAGAAAATGAGACTAGTGACTCTGTTCTCAGCATTATTATCTGGTTTCGCGTTGCAACTTCATTCGACAATTATTGTACTGCCATCTCTTCTCTGAATTGCCTCACCTGTGTGGTTCGAATGTGTACTTCTTATCCAAATGCTTATCCAATAGAAGAGTGTGAGCAGTTCGTACTTCGAGTAGATCAGACTGATCCACTCCCTGTAATCATTCCATACCATCAAGTATCTCCTCCCTTCTCACCCTATGATCCGTAAGACTGCATGCCATTCTTCCCGCTAGTCTCGCTCCTGCTGCTAATCCCGCCGCCAGATTAGACCAATCCGTGCCCACACTTACCTGTAATTTGTATCATTATCGTTACATTCACTCAGTGTTTCGGAACTTCTTCAATTTTAGGCCCAGTCTTTTATCTCGGAGTATTATTTCCCAAGTTCCCAACCATTCTAATTCCCCACCCTCCACAATCGGAGCAGTACTGCCTGGGCCAAAAGAAGGAGTTGCAGTATTTCATAGTGGAAGGAAGAAACGATACTAGCAATAAATAACGCACGACGACATGGTAGGTGAGACAGTGGAAGTGAATTCTCTGTAGTCTGTATGCTGCCCTCTTTCCGTCTGCTCCCGTCGATTTATCGCGACCGTACGTGCGAAGAAGCCAGTGAAGCATCTCCACCACCTGAACTATTCAATTAAATGAATTTAAAAACGATAAAAATAAGATATAATAACAATATTACACCCACCTTGTGTACGTGTACAGTTCCAGCTTGGACAGGATACTCATTCGTGTATGGCCCTCCGGCGACATGGAGATGAACGCCAACTCTTGCTCATTCAGACCCAACGAGTCCACATGGGGAATGATCTGCAATCCTACCGTAATCCCTAATCGATCGATCGATACAGTACCCTCTCTAGGACATCCTTGATGTAGACTGCATCTCCCATGCTACCGAGTTCGAGATGGATCGGCGTCTGAGAAAGAAAAATCAGAGCAAATGACACTTTTTTAATCCAAAGGCAAAAGCTGCCCAAATGCAGCGATTTAACATGTAGGTAGTGAGAAATGTGACAGTGAGCGATGGAATGAGTGAGGAAAAGAATAGCTTTTGGGCACTAAAGTAAAGAAATGCCGAATAAATACCTTGGGATCGACTTGGAGCACGTTCCTCTTCAGCATTCGCAGCTTTTCCAATCGCATTTCCTTCTGTTGGAATTCGAGCAAATGAACACCTCAAATTCATTGATGTACGGTGGGAACAAAATTTCGATTGACGCAAAAAAATGCCGATACAAAACATTTCTAACCAGTGAGAATAACAAGATCCGGTTTGATTTGCGAAATTGCCTTGAAGAACATCTCGATGACGACTGTCGAACCACTGAAGAAGAAATCGCATTCAATCGATTGAGAACTGACTTATCCTACCGTACCTGAACTTATCGTGACTGGTAATGAATCGACTGCTCGCCGGCGCCACATACTCTGCCAGAATCTCGCCCTACAAATGGATTAGATGTGTACTTCACTAAATCAATGCGGAATATGAATCATACATTTTCATTACCAACTGGGAACGAAGAATATATAGTGGCTTGACACTAATAACCACAGTTGAAAGGTGTATTTTAAACCCCCGAACGCGGATATGCAGTGGTCTGTCAACTAGCTCATTGTCAGTAAAACATATAGTGGCCTGATTTCTGGCCCGGTAGGTACAGAAATGTATGGCATGAATGCTCGAATTGATTACTTAGGTGAAATAATAATGAATGACCTGTTTGTACTCCATGATCACGTGCACTTCATCCTTGACAATCCTGGTCGAATTCGTTCTCTTGATGGATGGATGGAGAAGAGCATTAGAACGAGGACCGATTGGACCAACCAGATACGCCTACAAGGATCATGGAACAATCAAATGATAATCAATAGCCATGACGAAGTATGAGAGACAATAAGATAATAATAACCTCAGTCCTCGGGAATGCCGATGCGATTCGTTCTGCCATTAGAGCAGCGTTGCCTCCGATGTGGTACTGCAATGGACACATATTATAGAGAACAAACAATATTTTCTAATATCATATTAAAATATGAATGATCAATAGCCAGTTTATGTGTAATCAGGAGGATTAATGCATCTGTGTGCTACCTGTGCCTTGGGACTGCTTTCTGCGTGTTTGATCACTGTCTGGAACGTTTCCTCGTCGTCCATGAATCTGAGATATTACACTTTCTTTCTTCCTCATTATTTAATTTCGGCAATGAAAATAACTGTGAAGAACAAGCCATATAATTAGCTATAGAGCAATAAAGTGAAGGGTTTTACCTCTCAGCAGCGGCTCCTCTGGCGAAGAAATGGGCGAATGCCTCACTCAATTCCTGCACTGATCCCAGTGACTCGCGGTCGGAATCAGCTAAAAGCGAACTCTTATCTCATATCAACCAACAACAATAACAAAACCACGAGCACAACATCGACAAACCAACGTTTGCACGATTTCCCGTTCAAGTTAGCGCAGTTTGCTGTAACTTGTAAGTTCCATATGACAAATATTTAATTGATGGCTGAATGTATCACGTACCTTCGACAGTTGCATTGAGATACTCCAGTAGTTGAGTGCCTGGTACGATCAGATCAACGTTGCAGTTGAAACTTAATACAAATCATCAATAATTCAGGATGAATTTTTTTAGAACTAAATGATGTATACAATATATGGACTATCCAATATATATGTCTTACCCCACGACGGCCTTTCTGAATACGGCAGTTGGCTGTGTGATCACTTTATCCCATGCCACTACAAGTGCTTGCTCCACCTGAATCGATATTATATTTATATAAGTTTGAGGCGCTTATCGGAGACTGACTCTTTCAATCACTAAAAATAGAGCAATTATAAATAGTAACCTACATTATACTCACCGAGAACGAGGCGATTCTCCGTTGTTCATTGTAATTCGAGTAGAAATAGGGCAGGGCAGCAAAAACAATGGCGAGATGAAGATATCTCAAGAATTTCTGGTCAGTTCAATATTTCAATCACTAGAGATCACCTGTGCTGCGAGCCCATAAGTGGTATTGGAGATGCCCAATTATCGGACATCATGATTTGAGTGGTTGATCACCCTGGAAATGCAACACAAAGTGAGTAGGAAGGGTCAATTCGATTTGGAACCAAGAGGAGCGTGAAGAGATATAGTGCTACTAGAGTAGAGCAAAAGGTAATCAATCATTCATTTTTAGAAAGAGTAGAAGATTCCGAAAAAATCCCCAGCACAAAATAGAACGCGGTAAAGAAAAATAGAATATTAACCTTATCGAAAATAAATTATAGTAATTTTGAACAAATAATAAGATGATGATGCAATCTTAGGTTTGAGCGAGCATGTAAACTAAAGATATGCATAAAAGTACTTGGAAATATGATCCATTGGAGGTGACATTTTAATAAGTCAAAACAACAGGTTAGAGCCGGGGTCTAAATCATGAAAGAGCATTTTTTTACAGTATTCTTGAGCTCTTATCGCTGTCTGATTTTCTTATCGAATTTTCTTTATTTGTAAAAAAATAGATTTTTTTTAAATTTAGAAATGCGATAATCGTTGTGTTATTAAAAGCTGCTGAAAAGGAACATAACCTTTGAATCAAATACTGCTTCGGAAAAAAAACTCGTAGTCAATCAACTACAAAATGTGATCTTTTATTCTCACAAAGTAGAAGATTGACTCACTGAATAAATCGAGTTGCGGGAGCAGTAGACGAACATAGATCTTCCCCAATATTTGAGCTATCCACCAGCCGAAGATGCACAGCTTCTGAAAAAGTAACCAATACCTCTCGTTAAAGAGGTACTACTTCGGGGGTTGGCCCCGCGGAGCGCTCCCTAACTCCGTCCCCGGCCACCGACCGATCTTCGGAGAAAGGGAGCGCGGGAATCCCTCCTAACCCCGAATGTGGACTTAGCTATGAATTCCTTGGTCAGCCATCAGAAAGTCCCTCCTTGACGGGAATGCTCGTTATCTCGTCCACGTGTGCCTACAAACAAATAAAATGTTTATCAATAAATTATTTACATGCTTATAGCGAATTCAATATATGATGTAGTGATGAGCTTGTTTTTTTATTGTGTGATAAAGTGTTCATATTTTCAAATGAGACTTGATAGAGAGAAAGGAACGGCAGGAATAAATAATTAAACGCCCAGACTTGAAAACTACGAATTTGCATTCATGTACCAGTTTATAAAGTAACCGTAATAGTAGGGGATCGATTGATTGTGATTTACATTTACATTCTCGTCGTCTTCCCGCATTCCGATTCCTCTTTCTCGTCCGAGTCGTCTTGCTCATTCTTGCTGTGGATACAGTTGAGCGCCCGGGAGTCTGCGGCCATTCGGGCACTATAAATATTGAATAGTTAGTCATTGATCTCAGAGCAGCGATACAACGAAAATATTTATACGGTAGATGAAAATAAATAGGAAGTATAGGAGAATCAAGACTGGGCTGACAAAGACTAATGGGGAGCCAGAAAAGAAAGCATTTGCGATGGGAATGATGATAAAAATTTTTTGATAAATCAGAACACTAACACAATTGCGATGACTACACTATTTGAGGACTGCATTGCGATGGTCTCTGAAAGAGAAAAGAACATGAAGGACATGAGTTCCCCAACAGACACTGGTGAGGTTCGATGTCATAGTTTTCCGGGGATCCGCATAAGGCCGGGTCCGGGGATCCGCGGTAGGAAAAATGCATACTACGCAGACCCGCAAACGGCGCGGAGCGCCGAATTTTTTTTCCATGAAAACCACTCCGCCGACCCGCAACCCAAAAAACTATGACATTGGTAGCTCAGCAGTGACTGAATCCCACTGATACAATTTCTTGCAAAAAAAACATCTCCTATCGTAATTCAGCCTACCATAACTTCTTCATTGCGTATTGTTGTGCTGGAATACAGCAAATAGCCTATTTCTCCCCCCCCACCATAATCCTACCGTCATCCCTTCGTCTACCGTACCTTTTTGATCATGAGATCGCGCAGCTTCACTCCCTCGTATGCCACGGGCGCGCTGCACACAACCTCCGGCTGCGACGGCAGGAAGGTCCTGAAGGGAAGAGGAATGAGGTTACGGTAGGGATACGGTATTGCCCGTACTATCTACACACAGTAGCATAGCCTGACCACTCTCGATTAGCAGAGATCAAAGATCAGTCGGACCACCCACCTCGAATATGCCCTTGGGCACCCGTTGCAGGGTGTTTCAGCCGGTTTGGTTCAGTGGTCAGCATATGCTAATGTGTGATATAGATAGTACGCAGTACACAGTAGCGTAAGGCGTACATTTTGTGACAACCTGATGGATCTACGTGAAACCCATCGAAACGCTGGGTGTGATTACTTCATTCAATTACAAATTTAAAAATAAAAATCTATTTCTCAATTTCATGCATCAGTGGAAGTTCGGTTTCACCTTGTTGCTATAGTTCTCTCGCTGCATGCAAACCCAATTGACTTGCTGAATCTCCCAAACACCCATTGTATACATCTGTCAATAAAAAGATACCATATCCCCGGCGAATTGGCTACCGTACCTACCGTAACCCTCCCCTCCTTCTCACCTGACTCTATTTACTACGAGCCATTGCACGAACCAATCAAGGGCCTCGTCGCAGATCAGCGGATTGTCTGCAAGCGATCAGAGATCAGACAACAAACTACAGAGATCCAAGACCATACATATCAGCTGATGGTGAAACTACAGTCCACCGTGATTAAACTACAAAGTACAAACTACAAAGATCACCCCCACCTCCGAGCAGCAGATTGGAGATTCTCTTGGCGAAGGTGCCCTTGTCGAAGGAGGTCAACTCGTTGCCGCTCAGATCCACCCAGAACAGCTTGGGCAACGACTGAAGAGAAGAGAGATAAAGATCAAACTAGACTCTAGTCCAGCTCCCACCCAAAGATCAAAGATCAGTCGGGACCACCCACCTCGAATACGCCCTTGGGGCACCCGTTGCAGGGTGTTTCTGCCCAGGTCGAGGGTGGTCAGCTGCTTGAGAGGGCGAAGGACGACTCGGAGAGGGCGGACAGCGAATTGTTGTGCACATTCAGCTGCTGAAGGGAGCGAAGCGGGGCGAGCGAGCTGCCGTCTGAAAGGTTATTGTTATTGTTATTTTTATTAATTAAAATAATATTCCGAGTTCACTGCACATGAGGGGTTTAAAATGCTATCTTGCGCTCAAACAAATTCAGTGCCGATTGCGCTTTATTAGTCTTACATCCCAGTGCAATTTTGTGTTTCAACTCATCATCATATTCTTTGGGCCTCGGGTTAAGTCAATCAACTCCGCACTGAATTCGAATTTCTATCAATCCATCAATTTACCGTACTTCTCACCCAGTTTAGTCAGTCGGTTGTTCGCGAGAAGGAGGACGACCAATTCGGAGAGACCGTCAAACGGAGCGCCCGCGAGAGACGTCACAGAGTTGTCCTGACATGTTTATCCATCGATCAATCTACTGTAACCCAACATCATCCTCTGATTAACAATAACCGCAAAATCTGCCGACCGACCGTAATCCGGATCAAGAACAGTACCTACCGTAACATCAATTCATGAATCCACATGCAGCACTTACACGGATTATCCTGAATCCTGTTCCGTAACTAGATCTACTTACAGTACCTCCTATCCATCCTACCAAATTTGTCCTACCGTACCTGAATGGACAGTAGTCGCTATCCAGTTCTTACTCATAAGTATTAACCACAGATAGTACTCTATTCTTGCATTCTCCATTCTTGCGCTCACGACGGGCGGTCGACTCTCACCCCCGCTCTCTTCCATCTCCAGTTTTGAGAATCCTCGTCCGTCAGCTTGGGCAACCGGACGAGTATCGCCCATCTGGATCATCAAAAGGAGGCCCAGGACGGATTCTCATCGGCTCAAGTGATCTACGGTCAAGAAAGGCCCCACTCAAGAAGGCTGCTTCGTGAATTTACTCTTAACCACGCAAGTCAGAACTCCGGTGGCTGGATGATACGCTTTGTGGCTCAAGATCTATCGACTCAACGCGACGGACAATCGACAGAAAAAGCTAAGAAGAAACCATCCCTTGGCCCATTTTCACTGAGTACGAAGATCCCAATCCCCTCCATTATGATGTTTCCCCCTGCAGGCAATATGCCTTGAATCAGGATAAATGTATGTACTCTATCCTACCATAAGCGCATCGTATCCCTATCCATCTTCCGTGCCTACAGTACCCACCCAGCCCCCCATGCAAGCCCTTATTGTTAGTGTAAGGAGCCTGGCACATGCAATCACCCTCGTCTATAGATGTAATACGGTCTCAATGCTAACTCTTCCAAAATTAAGGCTGGTCCCCTGTTCCTTACACTGAGAATAGACTCTTTTCCCACCATGATGCAGACTAAGGCCTGTCAGAGCTTTAACGAGCGTAAGGCTGTCTCCGCGTTATGAGCCCTTATTGTCTCACCTGTAGGTAGACGTAGCGCAGTTCGGGGGTGGCACTCATCGACAAAGGGAGAAGACGAGAGAGGAGATTATCCGAGAGACAGACCTCCACGAGTGATGGACGATTCATCAGTGAAAGTGGAGACAACTGACATGATGAAACATTAGGGGGCAGCAGCTAGAAGATCAAAGATCAAACTACAAATTTACGACCAACACATTAGTGCAATTGATTGAGGTGCAATTGATTTTATCAATCCTGCCAAACACAAACGCTACGAAACGCTAACCGAACTCCAAGCTCACTTGCCCATTTTTCAACTATACCAGCAATCTTCTCAGAATATCGATTTCATCGCTACCGTACCCCCAGCAGCTGGCCTTACCTTACCAGTGGGTCCCACCTAGCGTTGTCTTACCTCAACTAGAGTGCGCAATACGGGTGATCGTCTCTTCATTTCCAACAATCTCTCACCGGTCAGAGAGACGAGAGAGTGCGTGAAATGAAGAGACGATTACCCGTATTTCGAACTCTAATGATAACCCTACCGAAATACTACATTCATCCCGAATCGCTCCTCGTCTTCTACCGTACTCTCCACCTCTAGCCATACTTCTATACCGTACTCTCCACCTCTAGCCATACTTCTATACCGTACCTCCTATCTCAGCTGCTGCACCCTTCGTTGCAGAGTACTCGCGTCCGACCGTCCTCCGATGCTCCGTGACCGACCCGATCTGAATAACAACACACGAGGGAGAAAGGGGAGGGGGAGCACCCCGTTCTCCCACTCACATATTATCATGGGAGCGATGTATTTCGTGTTCCTTCTGCCCGGCCAAACCATACGGCGGTGCATGGCGGCCAAATCTTGGACGATGTCTTCTTCTTCCTCCTGGGCCCAATGCCCGGCCAAACCATACGGCGGTGCATGGCGGCCAAATCTTGGACGATGTCTTCTTCTTCCTCCTGGGCCCAATGCCCGGCCAAACCATACGGCGGTGCATGGCGGCCAAATCTTGGACGATGTCTTCTTCTTCCTCCTGGGCCCAATGCCCGGCCAAACCATACGGCGGTGCATGGCGGCCAAATCTTGGACGATGTCTTCTTCTTCCTCCTGGGCCCAATGCCCGGCCAAACCATACGGCGGTGCATGGCGGCCAAATCTTGGACGATGTCTTCTTCTTCCTCCTGGGCCCAATGCCCGGCCAAACCATACGGCGGTGCATGGCGGCCAAATCTTGGACGATGTCTTCTTCTTCCTCCTGGGCCCAATGCCCGGCCAAACCATACGGCGGTGCATGGCGGCCAAATCTTGGACGATGTCTTCTTCTTCCTCCTGGGCCCAATGCCCGGCCAAACCATACGGCGGTGCATGGCGGCCCAATCTTCTACGATGTCCTCTTCTTCCTCCTGGGCCCAATGCCCGGCCAAACCATACGGCGGTGCATGGCGGCCAAATCTTGGACGATGTCTTCTTCTTCCTCCTGGGCCCAATGCCCGGCCAAACCATACGGCGGTGCATGGCGGCCAAATCTTGGACGATGTCTTCTTCTTCCTCCTGGGCCCAATGCCCGGCCAAACCATACGGCGGTGCATGGCGGCCAAATCTTGGACGATGTCTTCTTCTTCCTCCTGGGCCCAATGCCCGGCCAAACCATACGGCGGTGCATGGCGGCCAAATCTTGGACGATGTCTTCTTCTTCCTCCTGGGCCCAATGCCCGGCCAAACCATACGGCGGTGCATGGCGGCCAAATCTTGGACGATGTCTTCTTCTTCCTCCTGGGCCCAATGCCCGGCCAAACCATACGGCGGTGCATGGCGGCCAAATCTTCTACGATGTCCTCTTCTTCCTCCTGCTTGCAGTGATAGGCCCACCCACCCGCCACGCCCATCACCGCCTCTTCGATGTCTTCTTCTTCCTCCTGGGCCCGATGCCCGGCCAAACCATACGGCGGTGCATGGCGGCCAAATCTTGGACGATGTCTTCTTCTTCCTCCTGGGCCCAATGCCCGGCCAAACCATACGGCGGTGCATGGCGGCCAAATCTTGGACGATGTCTTCTTCTTCCTCCTGGGCCCAATGCCCGGCCAAACCATACGGCGGTGCATGGCGGCCAAATCTTGGACGATGTCTTCTTCTTCCTCCTGGGCCCAATGCCCGGCCAAACCATACGGCGGTGCATGGCGGCCAAATCTTGGACGATGTCTTCTTCTTCCTCCTGGGCCCAATGCCCGGCCAAACCATACGGCGGTGCATGGCGGCCAAATCTTGGACGATGTCTTCTTCTTCCTCCTGGGCCCAATGCCCGGCCAAACCATACGGCGGTGCATGGCGGCCAAATCTTGGACGATGTCTTCTTCTTCCTCCTGGGCCCAATGCCCGGCCAAACCATACGGCGGTGCATGGCGGCCAATCTTCTACGATGTCCTCTTCTTCCTCCTGGGCCCAATGCCCGGCCAAACCATACGGCGGTGCATGGCGGCCAAATCTTGGACGATGTCTTCTTCTTCCTCCTGGGCCCAATGCCCGGCCAAACCATACGGCGGTGCATGGCGGCCAAATCTTGGACGATGTCTTCTTCTTCCTCCTGGGCCCAATGCCCGGCCAAACCATACGGCGGTGCATGGCGGCCAAATCTTGGACGATGTCTTTTTCTTCCTCCTGGGCCCAATGCCCGGCCAAACCAAACGGCGGTGCATGGCGGCCAAATCTTGGACGATGTCTTCTTCTTCCTCCTGGGCCCAATGCCCGGCCAAACCATACGGCGGTGCATGGCGGCCAAATCTTCTACGATGTCCTCTTCTTCCTCCTGCTTGCAGTGATAGGCCCACCCACCCGCCACGCCCATCACCGCCTCTTCGATGTCTTCTTCTTCCTCCTGGGCCCGATGCCCGGCCAAACCATACGGCGGTGCATGGCGGCCAAATCTTGGACGATGTCTTCTTCTTCCTCCTGGGCCCAATGCCCGGCCAAACCATACGGCGGTGCATGGCGGCCAAATCTTGGACGATGTCTTCTTCTTCCTCCTGGGCCCAATGCCCGGCCAAACCATACGGCGGTGCATGGCGGCCAAATCTTGGACGATGTCTTCTTCTTCCTCCTGGGCCCAATGCCCGGCCAAACCATACGGCGGTGCATGGCGGCCAAATCTTGGACGATGTCTTCTTCTTCCTCCTGGGCCCAATGCCCGGCCAAACCATACGGCGGTGCATGGCGGCCAAATCTTGGACGATGTCTTCTTCTTCCTCCTGGGCCCAATGCCCGGCCAAACCATACGGCGGTGCATGGCGGCCAAATCTTGGACGATGTCTTCTTCTTCCTCCTGGGCCCAATGCCCGGCCAAACCATACGGCGGTGCATGGCGGCCAAATCTTGGACGATGTCTTCTTCTTCCTCCTGGGCCCAATGCCCGGCCAAACCATACGGCGGTGCATGGCGGCCAAATCTTGGACGATGTCTTCTTCTTCCTCCTGGGCCCAATGCCCGGCCAAACCATACGGCGGTGCATGGCGGCCAAATCTTGGACGATGTCTTCTTCTTCCTCCTGGGCCCAATGCCCGGCCAAACCATACGGCGGTGCATGGCGGCCAAATCTTGGACGATGTCTTCTTCTTCCTCCTGGGCCCAACGCCCGGCCAAACCATACGGCGGTGCATGGCGGCCAAATCTTGGACGATGTCTTTTCTTCCTCCTGGGCCCAATGCCCGGCCAAACCAACGGCGGTGCATGGCGGCCAAATCTTGGACGATGTCTTCTTCTTCCTCCTGGGCCCAATGCCCGGCCAAACCATACGGCGGTGCATGGCGGCCAAATCTTCTACGATGTCCTCTTCTTCCTCCTGCTTGCAGTGATAGGCCCACCCACCCGCCACGCCCATCACCGCCTCTTCGATGTCTTCTTCTTCCTCCTGGGCCCGATGCCCGGCCAAACCATACGGCGGTGCATGGCGGCCAAATCTTGGACGATGTCTTCTTCTTCCTCCTGGGCCCAATGCCCGGCCAAACCATACGGCGGTGCATGGCGGCCAAATCTTGGACGATGTCTTCTTCTTCCTCCTGGGCCCAATGCCCGGCCAAACCATACGGCGGTGCATGGCGGCCAAATCTTGGACGATGTCTTCTTCTTCCTCCTGGGCCCAATGCCCGGCCAAACCATACGGCGGTGCATGGCGGCCAAATCTTGGACGATGTCTTCTTCTTCCTCCTGGGCCCAATGCCCGGCCAAACCATACGGCGGTGCATGGCGGCCAAATCTTGGACGATGTCTTCTTCTTCCTCCTGCTTGCAGTGATAGGCCCACCCACCCGCCACGCCCATCACCGCCTCTTCGATGTCTTCTTCTTCCTCCTGGGCCCGATGCCCGGCCAAACCATACGGCGGTGCATGGCGGCCAAATCTTGGACGATGTCTTCTTCTTCCTCCTGGGCCCAATGCCCGGCCAAACCATACGGCGGTGCATGGCGGCCAAATCTTGGACGATGTCTTCTTCTTCCTCCTGGGCCCAATGCCCGGCCAAACCATACGGCGGTGCATGGCGGCCAAATCTTGGACGATGTCTTCTTCTTCTTCCTCCTGGGCCCAATGCCCGGCCAAACCATACGGCGGTGCATGGCGGCCAAATCTTGGACGATGTCTTCTTCTTCCTCCTGGGCCCAATGCCCGGCCAAACCATACGGCGGTGCATGGCGGCCAAATCTTGGACGATGTCTTCTTCTTCCTCCTGCTTGCAGTGATAGGCCCACCCACCCGCCACGCCCATCACCGCCTCTTCGATGTCTTCTTCTTCCTCCTGGGCCCGATGCCCGGCCAAACCATACGGCGGTGCATGGCGGCCAAATCTTGGACGATGTCTTCTTCTTCCTCCTGGGCCCAATGCCCGGCCAAACCATACGGCGGTGCATGGCGGCCAAATCTTGGACGATGTCTTCTTCTTCCTCCTGGGCCCAATGCCCGGCCAAACCATACGGCGGTGCATGGCGGCAAATCTTGGACGATGTCTTCTTCTTCTTCCTCCTGGGCCCAATGCCCGGCCAAACCATACGGCGGTGCATGGCGGCCAAATCTTGGACGATGTCTTCTTCTTCCTCCTGGGCCCAATGCCCGGCCAAACCATACGGCGGTGCATGGCGGCCAAATCTTGGACGATGTCTTCTTCTTCTTCCTCCTGGGCCCAATGCCCGGCCAAACCATACGGCGGTGCATGGCGGCCAAATCTTGGACGATGTCTTCTTCTTCCTCCTGGGCCCAATGCCCGGCCAAACCATACGGCGGTGCATGGCGGCCAAATCTTGGACGATGTCTTCTTCTTCCTCCTGGGCCCAATGCCCGGCCAAACCATACGGCGGTGCATGGCGGCCAAATCTTGGACGATGTCTTCTTCTTCCTCCTGCTTGCAGTGATAGGCCCACCCACCCGCCACGCCCATCACCGCCTCTTCGATGTCTTCTTCTTCCTCCTGGGCCCGATGCCCGGCCAAACCATACGGCGGTGCATGGCGGCCAAATCTTGGACGATGTCTTCTTCTTCCTCCTGGGCCCAATGCCCGGCCAAACCATACGGCGGTGCATGGCGGCCAAATCTTGGACGATGTCTTCTTCTTCCTCCTGGGCCCAATGCCCGGCCAAACCATACGGCGGTGCATGGCGGCCAAATCTTGGACGATGTCTTCTTCTTCCTCCTGGGCCCAATGCCCGGCCAAACCATACGGCGGTGCATGGCGGCCAAATCTTGGACGATGTCTTCTTCTTCCTCCTGGGCCCAATGCCCGGCCAAACCATACGGCGGTGCATGGCGGCCAAATCTTGGACGATGTCTTCTTCTTCCTCCTGCTTGCAGTGATAGGCCCACCCACCCGCCACGCCCATCACCGCCTCTTCGATGTCTTCTTCTTCCTCCTGGGCCCGATGCCCGGCCAAACCATACGGCGGTGCATGGCGGCCAAATCTTGGACGATGTCTTCTTCTTCCTCCTGGGCCCAATGCCCGGCCAAACCATACGGCGGTGCATGGCGGCCAAATCTTGGACGATGTCTTCTTCTTCCTCCTGGGCCCAATGCCCGGCCAAACCATACGGCGGTGCATGGCGGCCAAATCTTGGACGATGTCTTCTTCTTCTTCCTCCTGGGCCCAATGCCCGGCCAAACCATACGGCGGTGCATGGCGGCCAAATCTTGGACGATGTCTTCTTCTTCCTCCTGGGCCCAATGCCCGGCCAAACCATACGGCGGTGCATGGCGGCCAAATCTTGGACGATGTCTTCTTCTTCTTCCTCCTGGGCCCAATGCCCGGCCAAACCATACGGCGGTGCATGGCGGCCAAATCTTGGACGATGTCTTCTTCTTCCTCCTGGGCCCAATGCCCGGCCAAACCATACGGCGGTGCATGGCGGCCAAATCTTGGACGATGTCTTCTTCTTCCTCCTGGGCCCAATGCCCGGCCAAACCATACGGCGGTGCATGGCGGCCAAATCTTGGACGATGTCTTCTTCTTCCTCCTGGGCCCAATGCCCGGCCAAACCATACGGCGGTGCATGGCGGCCAAATCTTGGACGATGTCTTCTTCTTCCTCCTGGGCCCAATGCCCGGCCAAACCATACGGCGGTGCATGGCGGCCAAATCTTGGACGATGTCTTCTTCTTCCTCCTGGGTCCAATGCCCGGCCAAACCATACGGCGGTGCATGGCGGCCAAATCTTGGACGATGTCTTCTTCTTCCTCCTGCTTGCAGTGATAGGCCCACCCACCCGCCACGCCCATCACCGCCTCTTCGATGTCTTCTTCTTCCTCCTGGGCCCAATGCCCGGCCAAACCATACGGCGGTGCATGGCGGCCAAATCTTGGACGATGTCTTCTTCTTCCTCCTGGGCCCAATGCCCGGCCAAACCATACGGCGGTGCATGGCGGCCAAATCTTGGACGATGTCTTCTTCTTCCTCCTGGGCCCAATGCCCGGCCAAACCATACGGCGGTGCATGGCGGCCAAATCTTGGACGATGTCTTCTTCTTCCTCCTGGGCCCAATGCCCGGCCAAACCATACGGCGGTGCATGGCGGCCAAATCTTGGACGATGTCTTCTTCTTCCTCCTGGGCCCAATGCCCGGCCAAACCATACGGCGGTGCATGGCGGCCAAATCTTGGACGATGTCTTCTTCTTCCTCCTGGGCCCAATGCCCGGCCAAACCATACGGCGGTGCATGGCGGCCAAATCTTGGACGATGTCTTCTTCTTCCTCCTGGGCCCAATGCCCGGCCAAACCATACGGCGGTGCATGGCGGCCAAATCTTGGACGATGTCTTCTTCTTCCTCCTGGGCCCAATGCCCGGCCAAACCATACGGCGGTGCATGGCGGCCAAATCTTGGACGATGTCTTCTTCTTCCTCCTGCTTGCAGTGATAGGCCCACCCACCCGCCACGCCCATCACCGCCTCTTCGATGTCTTCTTCTTCCTCCTGGGCCCGATGCCCGGCCAAACCATACGGCGGTGCATGGCGGCCAAATCTTGGACGATGTCTTCTTCTTCCTCCTGGGCCCAATGCCCGGCCAAACCATACGGCGGTGCATGGCGGCCAAATCTTGGACGATGTCTTCTTCTTCCTCCTGGGCCCAATGCCCGGCCAAACCATACGGCGGTGCATGGCGGCCAAATCTTGGACGATGTCTTCTTCTTCTTCCTCCTGGGCCCAATGCCCGGCCAAACCATACGGCGGTGCATGGCGGCCAAATCTTGGACGATGTCTTCTTCTTCCTCCTGGGCCCAATGCCCGGCCAAACCATACGGCGGTGCATGGCGGCCAAATCTTGGACGATGTCTTCTTCTTCTTCCTCCTGGGCCCAATGCCCGGCCAAACCATACGGCGGTGCATGGCGGCCAAATCTTGGACGATGTCTTCTTCTTCCTCCTGGGCCCAATGCCCGGCCAAACCATACGGCGGTGCATGGCGGCCAAATCTTGGACGATGTCTTCTTCTTCCTCCTGGGCCCAATGCCCGGCCAAACCATACGGCGGTGCATGGCGGCCAAATCTTGGACGATGTCTTCTTCTTCCTCCTGGGCCCAATGCCCGGCCAAACCATACGGCGGTGCATGGCGGCCAAATCTTGGACGATGTCTTTTTCTTCCTCCTGGGCCCAATGCCCGGCCAAACCAAACGGCGGTGCATGGCGGCCAAATCTTGGACGATGTCTTCTTCTTCCTCCTGGGCCCAATGCCCGGCCAAACCATACGGCGGTGCATGGCGGCCAAATCTTCTACGATGTCCTCTTCTTCCTCCTGCTTGCAGTGATAGGCCCACCCACCCGCCACGCCATCACCGCCTCTTCGATGTCTTCTTCTTCCTCCTGGGCCCGATGCCCGGCCAAACCATACGGCGGTGCATGGCGGCCAAATCTTGGACGATGTCTTCTTCTTCCTCCTGGGCCCAATGCCCGGCCAAACCATACGGCGGTGCATGGCGGCCAAATCTTGGACGATGTCTTCTTCTTCCTCCTGGGCCCAATGCCCGGCCAAACCATACGGCGGTGCATGGCGGCCAAATCTTGGACGATGTCTTCTTCTTCCTCCTGGGCCCAATGCCCGGCCAAACCATACGGCGGTGCATGGCGGCCAAATCTTGGACGATGTCTTCTTCTTCCTCCTGGGCCCAATGCCCGGCCAAACCATACGGCGGTGCATGGCGGCCAAATCTTGGACGATGTCTTCTTCTTCCTCCTGGGCCCAATGCCCGGCCAAACCATACGGCGGTGCATGGCGGCCAAATCTTGGACGATGTCTTCTTCTTCCTCCTGGGCCCAATGCCCGGCCAAACCATACGGCGGTGCATGGCGGCCAAATCTTGGACGATGTCTTCTTCTTCCTCCTGGGCCCAATGCCCGGCCAAACCATACGGCGGTGCATGGCGGCCAAATCTTGGACGATGTCTTCTTCTTCCTCCTGGGCCCAATGCCCGGCCAAACCATACGGCGGTGCATGGCGGCCAAATCTTGGACGATGTCTTCTTCTTCCTCCTGGGCCCAATGCCCGGCCAAACCATACGGCGGTGCATGGCGGCCAAATCTTGGACGATGTCTTCTTCTTCCTCCTGCTTGCAGTGATAGGCCCACCCACCCGCCACGCCCATCACCGCCTCTTCGATGTCTTCTTCTTCCTCCTGGGCCCGATGCCCGGCCAAACCATACGGCGGTGCATGGCGGCCAAATCTTGGACGATGTCTTCTTCTTCCTCCTGGGCCCAATGCCCGGCCAAACCATACGGCGGTGCATGGCGGCCAAATCTTGGACGATGTCTTCTTCTTCCTCCTGGGCCCAATGCCCGGCCAAACCATACGGCGGTGCATGGCGGCCAAATCTTGGACGATGTCTTCTTCTTCTTCCTCCTGGGCCCAATGCCCGGCCAAACCATACGGCGGTGCATGGCGGCCAAATCTTGGACGATGTCTTCTTCTTCCTCCTGGGCCCAATGCCCGGCCAAACCATACGGCGGTGCATGGCGGCCAAATCTTGGACGATGTCTTCTTCTTCTTCCTCCTGGGCCCAATGCCCGGCCAAACCATACGGCGGTGCATGGCGGCCAAATCTTGGACGATGTCTTCTTCTTCCTCCTGGGCCCAATGCCCGGCCAAACCATACGGCGGTGCATGGCGGCCAAATCTTGGACGATGTCTTCTTCTTCCTCCTGGGCCCAATGCCCGGCCAAACCATACGGCGGTGCATGGCGGCCAAATCTTGGACGATGTCTTCTTCTTCCTCCTGGGCCCAATGCCCGGCCAAACCATACGGCGGTGCATGGCGGCCAAATCTTGGACGATGTCTTCTTCTTCCTCCTGGGCCCAATGCCCGGCCAAACCATACGGCGGTGCATGGCGGCCAAATCTTGGACGATGTCTTCTTCTTCCTCCTGGGTCCAATGCCCGGCCAAACCATACGGCGGTGCATGGCGGCCAAATCTTGGACGATGTCTTCTTCTTCCTCCTGCTTGCAGTGATAGGCCCACCCACCCGCCACGCCCATCACCGCCTCTTCGATGTCTTCTTCTTCCTCCTGGGCCCAATGCCCGGCCAAACCATGCGGCGGTGCATGGCGGCCAAATCTTGGACGATGTCTTCTTCTTCCTCCTGGGCCCAATGCCCGGCCAAACCATACGGCGGTGCATGGCGGCCAAATCTTGGACGATGTCTTCTTCTTCCTCCTGGGCCCAATGCCCGGCCAAACCATACGGCGGTGCATGGCGGCCAAATCTTGGACGATGTCTTCTTCTTCCTCCTGGGCCCAATGCCCGGCCAAACCAAACGGCGGTGCATGGCGGCCAAATCTTGGACGATGTCTTCTTCTTCCTCCTGGGCCCAATGCCCGGCCAAACCATACGGCGGTGCATGGCGGCCAAATCTTGGACGATGTCTTCTTCTTCCTCCTGGGCCCAATGCCCGGCCAAACCATACGGCGGTGCATGGCGGCCAAATCTTGGACGATGTCTTCTTCTTCCTCCTGGGCCCAATGCCCGGCCAAACCATACGGCGGTGCATGGCGGCCAAATCTTGGACGATGTCTTCTTCTTCCTCCTGGGCCCAATGCCCGGCCAAACCATACGGCGGTGCATGGCGGCCAAATCTTGGACGATGTCTTCTTCTTCCTCCTGGGCCCGATGCCCGGCCAAACCATACGGCGGTGCAGCCAAATCTTGGACGATTGGCTGCCAAATCTTGGACGATTGCTCGTGGAACCCGCCTTCCTTCTGACTTCCTTTGGGGGGATTCCCCCGGATTGGGGGGGGGGGATTATTGGGGGGGGGGATTCTTGGGGGGGGGATTCCCCGGAGAATTGTTAGACGTCAAGAAATGGCAGCCAATTTTTAAAAAAAAAATGTCAATTCTGAAATATTTTGGTGGTTGTTTTTAGATTGCTTTCACTGCACTCGTCTTCTGAGGATAAGCAAGAAAGTCAAGAAAGCAAAGCCTTTTGGGGAAATTTTAATGCGACACTTAGCTTTGTTAGATATCGTTGACCGACTTGACGCATCCAGATTGAAGTCGGTGGCAATCGCTTCTCGTTGCTCGTTATCTTGTCCACGTGTCACTGCAGAAAATCAGCATATACGCCGTTCGTAAACCATCAACAACGCACAGACATTTTCGCTTGAAATCAAACTACAATCCGATGAATACACCCAACATTCCCGACAGTCAAATAACGGGAAAAAAATGGAAAAAATCCGAATACTTTATTCGTTTTTTTTAGCTACTTAATTTGATGTTCGACGGTTAATGTTCCCGGATGCGTGTTTTCACCCAGTCCCCACCCATTGTCCGTATTCAATAAATATGGTCAATGGTTCAGCAGTGGCCGCGAATCGAATCGAACAATGATAGCTCTTCCCCCTTTCGCCCTTTCGCGCAATAATCTACTGGCTTTACGCAGTATGAATTATGCATTATGGAAATTCGAATCAGCAACAACTGCTTATAACGCGCCACAATCGCTTTAGATCCACGTGACTTTAGGAAAAATGTTTAAGCAGGCATTAGTCCTTTTCAAACTTTAGTGCAGCTTATTTTCCCACATAAATCACCTGGGGCGTTCAGCTCACAGTCGGCTGTGCAGAGCGGGGCCGTCGAGACGACGTCATCTACAAGGGAACAATGACTTTTCAAGAAATGGTGCTCCTCATTTGGCTTGTTCTCTGACCGATGAGAGAGAACGCGAAATGAAGTGAGACATGGTTAGCAAAGCTGCGAGCAAGATAGATCCAGGAAACCGAACAAAGGCGCAGGAGAACCTAATCGAAACAAGAGGGATCGATCGATTAGAATGAAAGTAAGCAGTGAAAAATAACGAGAAAAAAATGACAGAAACGAACGAGAATGAGTAAATTACAAAGAAGCGCAAGCAGCGATAGAAGCGATAGACGCGACACTATCTGAAACGACCAAAAGCAACATTCGATCCGGCAACGTTTCTTGCTTGATAGTGGACAAAGCGTGCCTAATTGCTTGAAACGCAAGCCAATGGGTCCTGTTGGATATTAAGGGCGCACCTCAACGATTTTTTGTCGCGGGAAAAACAGCAAATAAAAGCAACACAGACCAAAGCACACGACCGACGAGGAAGGAAGATCGGTCGATTGTGAGATGGGAAAAGGGTGGAGGAGGGAGGATAGGGTAGGTCAGGGAGGGGACGAGACTGTCTGGAAAGAGTAAAGGGAGGCGATAGAGCACGCGAAAATGAGAGAATGCTGCAGCTCACGTGCGTGTAGTTCAAAGGATCAACGCCCCGTCTCGTTCGACCAAACTCTAAGGTGATACGAGAAGGTTCAAGAACGTCGAAAATCGGAACAAAATCATGAACATTTCGTTCGTTTGATACTAAAAGAGCAATAGCGGAGAAATATCTAGATGTACAATAGTAGAAGGGCGATGAGAAAGGGACGCGTGCGCGAGGATTTCCTGGATCTAATAAAAACCGGTAAAGACTAACTTGTAAGTCTAGCGTAACGTAGTAAAGGTATCGATAAATAAAGGAGACAGCAAAATATATATTTTTAAATTGCGATATGAGAACGTCCAAGAACATCCAGTGATTTGAAGAATAACGCAAATCAGAATTTAGGAAATGGCAATTTATCGAATGACACAATTAGTACAACGCGTATTACTTACACGATATCTTAGCCTGACAACTTGAAACAATCGATGAAACAGGAAACACAAATATTTTTGGATAAACATCTACCATAATCTGGTCAAAATTGCACAGTGATGAACCAATTTGAAAAATCGAAACTATACAAAGATCTTGTAAAACTATCAACTACCGCGTTTGGATTGCAAAGTATGGCATCATCTAAAAATTATACAAGTCTCAATCACACTGCTAAAACACCATCTAGAACCACTACCGTAAACACAATTTATTGATCGATACTACCGTATTCAGGGAAGGGGTCTCACAACGACAATTATCGTAATCTCGTCGTCTACAGATTCTCTGACGTCGTCTACAAATTCTGAGTGGGCGATCGTCGATGGACGATTCCTCGTTGTGTGTTGTGCGTCGACGAATCGCGAGGCTGAGAGAGAATCGTCGGCGTCGAATTCGCGTTCGCTCTGTAAAAGTATGGAAAATCATGTCGCATCAGTGTTTCACGAAACTCTCAAATGCAGGAGAAATGCGAAAAAATCATGACATGGCACGATACACCGAGTAAGCAAACGGTTATCACATTACACTCTTTTAAAAAAGAAGACGTTTATACTGATGACAACCATTTCCCCATCTCTCCAGCTTTTACCAATCCTGCGAAACACAAACGCACCAAGGTTAACCGAACTCTAATCACGCTTGCCCCTTTAGCAATTACACCAACAATCTTCTCAGAGTATCGATTTCCTCGCTACCGTACTATTCCCTCACCTTACCGTACCCTCCTATCCTACCATACCCTATCTACCGTACTCCTCTAACCTAATGTGATCGATACTCGATGTCTCCGTTTCTTCCTCCTTCAGCTTTCGACTCTGCGCGATGCACATCGACACCACGCCGATCACCGAGATCTGCGTATTTATTATATTATTATTACTATTGTATTATTAATTAGTGATCTGACACCATCCATCATCTATTGCATCTCTCTACTGTAATTCCCATTGTCATAGCCTCTACTACTGCAACTATCGACTACAAAGGCGATTTAGGTCAACGAGCTCGCTCATTTGTGTTTCTTCGTGCGTTCATAGCAACATGAGAGCAAGCTGAACAATCTTACCGGATCGACAATTATAATAGCACATTTACTCACCGACGAAATCATCTTCTGCCGCAAAACCTCGCCCTACTTGAGTCATCCAACTGCCGAATTCGAACTGGTTCTGAAATAGTAACCAATACCTCTCTTAGATAAGAGAGGTATTGGTTACTATTTCAGCCCACGCTCTTCCCGAACCCAGGCAGTGGCCTGGTGTTCGGGTTGGGGGGCGCGGGGAACCCGAACCCAGGCAGTGGCCTGGTGTTCGGGTTGGGGGCGCGGGGAACCCGAACCCAGGCAGTGGCCTGGTGTTCGGGTTGGGGGCGCGGGGAACCCGAACCCAGGCAGTGGCCTGGTGTTCGGGTTGGGGGCGCGGGGAACCCGAACCCAGGCAGTGGCCTGGTGTTCGGGTTGGGGCGCGGGGAACCCGAACCCAGGCAGTGGCCTGGTGTTCGGGTTGGGGGGCGCGGGGAACCCGAACCCAGCAGTGGCCTGGTGTTCGGGTTGGGGGCGCGGGGAACCCGAACCCAGGCAGTGGCCTGGTGTTCGGGTTGGGGGCGCGGGGAACCCGAACCCAGGCAGTGGCCTGGTGTTCGGGTTGGGGGCGCGGGGAACCCGAACCCAGGCAGTGGCCTGGTGTTCGGGTTGGGGGGCGCGGGGAACCCGAACCCAGGCAGTGGCCTGGTGTTCGGGTTGGGGGGCGCGGGGAACCCGAACCCAGGCAGTGGCCTGGTGTTCGGGTTGGGGGCGCGGGGAACCCGAACCCAGGCAGTGGCCTGGTGTTCGGGTTGGGGGCGCGGGGAACCCGAACCCAGGCAGTGGCCTGGTGTTCGGGTTGGGGGCGCGGGGAACCCGAACCCAGGCAGTGGCCTGGTGTTCGGGTTGGGGGGCGCGGGGAACCCGAACCCAGGCAGTGGCCTGGTGTTCGGGTTGGGGGGCGCGGGAAACCCGAACCCAGGCAGTGGCCTGGTGTTCGGGTTGGGGGCGCGGGGAACCCGAACCCAGGCAGTGGCCTGGTGTTCGGGTTGGGGGCGCGGGGAACCCGAACCCAGGCAGTGGCCTGGTGTTCGGGTTGGGGGGCGCGGGGAACCCGAACCCAGGCAGTGGCCTGGTGTTCGGGTTGGGGGGCGCGGGAAACCCGAACCCAGGCAGTGGCCTGGTGTTCGGGTTGGGGAGGGGGGGGGACTTAGCTTATGAATTCCTTGGTCAGCCATCAGAAAGTCCCTCCTTGACGGGAATGCTCGTTATCTCGTCCACGTGTGCCTACAAACAAATAAAATGTTATCAATAAATTATTTACATGCTTATAGCGAATTCAATATATGATGTAGTGATGAGCTTGTTTTTTATTGTGTGATACAGTGTTCATATTTTCAAATGAGACTTGATAGAGAGAAAGGAACGGCAGGAATAAATAACTAAACGCCCAGACTTGAAAACTACGAATTTGCATTCATGTACCAGTTTATAAAGTAACCGTAATAGTAGGGGATCGATTGATTGTGATTTACCTTTACATTCTCGTCGTCTTCCCGCATTCCGATTCCTCTTTTCGTCCAAGTCGTCTTGCTCATTCTTGCTGTGGATACAGTGAGCGCCCGGGAGTCTGCGGCCATTCGGGCACTATAAATATTGAATAGTTAGTCATTGATCTCAGAGCAGCG
Organism: Pristionchus exspectatus; assembly: GCA_911812115.1. Lineage (NCBI taxonomy): Eukaryota > Metazoa > Nematoda > Chromadorea > Rhabditida > Neodiplogasteridae > Pristionchus > Pristionchus exspectatus. The sequence goes on along the minus strand of OU461584.1, from coordinate 10,871,997 downwards.
ATACAACGAAAATATTTATACGGTAGATGAAAATAAATAGGAAGTATAGGAGAATCAAGACTGGGCTGACAAAGACTAATGGGGAGCCAGAAAAGAAAGCATTTGCGATGGGAATGATGACAAAAAATTTGATAAATGAGAACACTAACACAATTGCGATGACTACACTATTTGAGGACTGCATTGCGATGGTCTCTGAAAGAGAAAAGAAAATGATAGTAGATGTGGTTCCCAAAACAAAGAGGTAATGCTTTAACAAACAAGTTCTAATTAAGGTTTTGATTGCTCCACATTTGGAATGTCGCAATGAGAGCAGAATGTAATAAAAAAGAATGAAGTGAACAACAGTTGTCAGCACACATGATTAAATTCACGAGAAATTGTGAGGGAACGCCATGAAAACAAATTAGAAAAAAATAGCAGAAAATTTGAAACTCCGATTCATTTACAGCGAGGTCGCAAATTACTTGAGCACTACTGTATACTAGAAAGATACGCAATTGATTTTATTTGGAGTTAACTCTCTTTATAATACTACTCTAGATAATTGTTGTACACGATATTGATACAAACCAAATCAGGAGGCTCTTTCGCAAACCCTTTTTAATGCTAAAGCGCATAATATGAAAACTGTGGGACCAGAGATCTCTAGAGAAATACACAACAGAGCGAAGTAAGGAGTATTTTACATGATAGCTATTAAACAATTGCACCAGAACGTAATCAATGAAACAAATATTACTCGAGGCTAGTGGGGTGCTTCATCAACGAAAGGATCCAATAAATTACAGCAAGTGGAGCGAAATTATGTTGCTTTTGAAGAACGTTCTGAAGCCGATAAACCTTTCTGATTTGATTTCATAGATAGAAGATAATTGTACGCGAATTCATTGTGAAAAAACTCATTTTCAGTTCAAAATTGTGTTTGAAAAGTAGATAAATGCGATTCCATCGTAAACGGAATGCGATTCCATCGTATCTAGATAGTTCACATAGCGAGCGATCCTTTCACACACTTTGCAATGTTAGCCATTCTGGTTCTCTCGTTTCTTCCTTTTATTTGTACAGATAGAGTAAGATCATATGTTGAAATGAGATAACCATACGTCTCCAAACTCTTTCGTTATGCTGAACTCCATAATTGCATCAGGAACGATTTAAACTTTTTTTTGTTCTAAAAAAGTTATATATTTAATCGAAAAATATTTGAAAGAACCAGATCCGATGGCTCTCAGTTTGAGAATAGCAGAGGGAAGACGCTTGATTCTTTCCCCTGAGGATGTGCATCTATGTATTTCCGTTACCTCTCAATGTGAGCAACTAAAAAACATTGAAATTGACCATTTCACAAAACGTAGACTTGTACTTGGAGACAACTGTCAAATGTTGAGACATGGAAGGGTGTGTTGAGTACGAAAGAGAAAAGTATGCGAAGTTATCCTCTCTAATATTCGGCCAAAACTCTATTGAGGTGCATGCAAGATGATGAAGAACTGCAAGTATATTCAAACAAGATCAATAGAAAGGAATCAACTGTGGAGTTCAACCACTAAAGAAGTTTCAGAACCTCAATGTATCGAATACGCGCCGTATTGTTCTAGATAATCAAATTCTTCGATAGTTCTCGCACAGCAATAGAAGATGACAACCATTACAGATTGGAATGTTAAACTATTTCGTTCTGAACTTTCTTTTTATATTAATATGTATTCTCCGTTCAATGTCTTGCTATTCATTTTCTTTCTTGAAATATTTTTTCATAGATTGAAACTGGAGTGGCGATTGAGCCGATTTATTGCCAGAATAGAGTGATTAGTGATTGATAAACAATGAGAACGTGATCCAGTGAAGCTTCGACGAAGCTTTATAGCCCGATTGAATCTCTTCTGGACTCTTGCTCTTTCCTGTGTATACTTTCCACTCCGTAAGCATGATTGGAAATGTTATCAGCAACAATGAACGATCACTACGACGATTAAAAACATTTCGGCATGAAAGGCTTTGATTCCTCGGTTTATTCTCATTTCTATCTGGAAGGATGCTGCTGCGTGGCTTCTTGTCTCTGGCCATTCTCGTCATCTTTCTTGGTACGATATTCTATTGTCTTTGAACAAATGACGGTTTTCAGAGGCACGTGTGACGTTCAACCACAGTGTTATTCTTGATGAGTTCGACTTCAGAGGACAGAGCTCTGTGAAATTATTCATATAAGCACTCAACGAAAAAAATAATTAGGTGTCAATAATCGGTCTTTGCTCGGATACATGCCACATCTATGCATCGATCACTCCCGAATCGAGAAAACTGGCAGATAATATCCTGATTCAGACTGGAAAGGGTTTCTCATCGTGAGTGGTTGCAGTTTAGAAATAAATATTATGGAGGTACAATCGATCCTATTTTCCAGTATTTCCTCTGTAGCGGATCTTCGCGACCCCTCCAACAATCGCAAGCTCTTTCTCGAAGTGAATGTGAGTGAATACAATATTTCAAATCTAATCGTAACTCAGAACACGTCCACTCTCTCCATTGTCAATGGCAATTCTGACAACAGCGCCGGTCCTCTCGTTCTCTACCTCGTAAATAAGGCTGGAGGTGAATGAGTAGGAGGACAAGGGCGAAGATTTTTCTATTCATTGTGCGAGATCTTTCCACCGATAAGACAATGCGAGAAAAAATACACGGATTTTTCATGATGACAGTGCTATACGTATTCGTCCATTCCCAACTCATTTCCTTATTCAGCGTACTTCAACAATGCCGAAGTGTACGAGGCAGAGGGACTCGATCGTCCTCCTTCTCAAGTTCAAGCAATTACCATTCTTAGCGCCCGTCCATTCACACTCACTGAAGCTTCCTTTGCAGTTAGTTAGCCCTCCACACAAGTTGTGAAATCGTAGCTTCTCATCGCAATAGATCATTCCAGCCAATGGGAGTTCTCGCTCGTTTGACTGGTTTCGATGCACTCGGATACATGACTGACGACTGTCCCAATCTCTACTATCTAATGTGAGCTCAACCATCAGACCAATATATCGGGATGATCAATTCAGTCGCGGTCCCTTCCCCGGTTTCATCATGACCATCAATGCTCCTATCGTGTCTCTCCTCTATGATGTACAACAATTCCATCAATATCCCACTGGAGAATTGAAGACAACGATGGGAATCAGTGAGATAATAAACGTGTTCATTGAGAAATTTATCTCGTATTTTTCCAGGCACAACTCATCAGATGCAGCTCAGTGGATTCATCAATTCACCAGGATATCACGGATGCCCTGGAAAACCGGTAGGATCAATTTTAGCGCAAAAATCTCTGATAATTTATCTGTTTAGGCTTATCAATCCAGTCTCTATGACATGACCACTCAAGTTGTCGAATTGGTGCAGGATCCAGTGTATTTTCACCTTCCCCTGAATTTACATAATATATTATTTTAGTAATCAGGACATCCAGTTCAATGTTCTCACCAATTCCGATGAAGCTCATGCTCTCAGGGTTGCAAACTCGGCGGGTGGTGAATTTACGAAGTAATATTTTTGTTTGAAATGTTAAAAAAAGAAATAATGTGTCTCAACTGCAGATATTTCGACACGGGTGACGTCACTCCTCACACCGGCGGAGCTCACGATAAAGTACGACATCATATTATTACAAATTAAAATCAAATAATTTGAGTCTCTTCAATTCTCGTGGTCTCCTCAACCTTCCACCTTCTTCCTCGTTAGATACAATTCTACTGCCATGCCTGATATTAATTAGGATAATGAATGCATTGTTCTGATAAATGCATGTTTTAAAAGATTTACGGTTCGTCTTCTATTACTACACTGGAAGCATCCGATCTCATTGATCTTATTCGAGTATTATGCAATCTTAGTTTTCCCCTCTGGCATGGCCTCTTCAGCCAGTAGGTACCATCGATTCATTCATCGAGGTCATTGGGGGAAGAGTGAGAATGGAGGGGTTAGGGAGAGAGAGGAGAAATAGGAAAGGGTCAGTGTGACGCTGCCCCCTCTCCTCTCACTCCCTCTCTCTCTTTCGTTGCCTCGCATTCCTCACTCTTCCATCCTTCTCTCTTCTTCCCTCTTTTTCTCTTCTCCTCGACAATTCCACTACAATCGCCTATTTTTATCGTATTTCTCTATACAACACTTATATTTCCCAATTCTATCAGTTATAGCCATGAATAGCTTCGAAAAGTCTGCCTCGTATCGAATTACTGAATGGCGGACAAAGGTGAGGTTTGAATTATCATTATTTTTAAATCAAAACATGACAATTATCGTCTCGTTAAGATCATCAAGGATAATGCCGCTCACGGTCATAAACTAGAAAATGTGGCAATTCGATCACTGGACGTTCTCAATTGTGCCCTTCACGAAGGATATCACTCAAAAGTATTATTTTTGTTGAAATTACGTTGCGAAATTAGAGCAAAAATGATGAACTATCAACCCTAAAATATATGTTTCTTTATTATATACAATTTCATCAGTTATTCGGTCAACTATCAGGCAATAAAAACTTAGTTGTCAATAGAGTGTTTCAAAGTACTTTCCACGACGGCGCGCGTTTACAATTCTATTGCACGCATGTTGATGACAAATTCAAATTAAAAAAGAGATAACATTCAATAATTTATCAAACGCAATTCTAAATCTTCAAAGACAATAGCATGAACGGTTGTTTATCTTGTGACCACAACTTTAATTCCTTCTCTTGCAGAATCTTCAACGCGCTTTGAATACTCTCGAATGCGACAAAAACATCACAATGAAAAAAGACACCCACAGGTTTGACTTATTCTATCTATTTTGCAAATATTATCTATTATAATTCTGCGAAAATTGATGTATTGCAGAAGTGCATCATCCCATCAGATGGTCTACGGACTCGCTGATGCAATACATTTATTCATAAAGGCAATTATGTTATCGAAAGAAGTGAGAGATGAAGGAACTGAAGAATTCCTTGCTGAAGAAATGGTTATGCCTAAGGAAGAAATCGAAGAGCCATTCGCAGAGGAAATGATGGAGATGGTTGCACCCAAAGAAGAGGTTACTATTAGTGAATCAATTCTATATTTCAATCGTAATTATTCAGGGATACATGGATGATAAGGAATCCATCTCCGTTCAACCAGCAACATCTTCTTTTCTTCCGCCTCCTCCCGCATTCGAGCAAGAAACGTCTCTCAAACTATTCTCTGTGAGTCTTCCATATCTGTCGTCAATGATTTCTAAATTCAGTCAACATCCCACATGCCTAAATCAGAATCCCCTTCGGAAACCGCCTTTGATATGTGCTCGTACAATGAACCAACTTCGTATGTCAAGGTAGTTTTGATTTTTTGTTCTAACAATTATTGTTCTTTTCAGAATGGAAACGTCTTCGTGGCAAGTACATCATATGATTCTTATTCAAACGATACTCAACAGACAATTCGTCCTTTTCGACGATCTTCGTGTAAGAGAGATCCCAATGAAAAAGTGAGTATCCACAGATTTTTATTATCAATTATCTATTCATGTTACAGATTGTTCTCAGTCAAGATTCAGTGCTCGTCTGCCCCATTTGCCAGGTATTTTATTGTTGGTGTTCTCTAATATTATAATATTTAATTCAGCACATATCAACGAAGGCGACTGGACTACAATCTCATCTACGACGAATTCATGATGGAATCACTATGAATGAGGTTAGCGAATGCAAACGTGGTCCGAAAAATGAATGCATTGTTCAAAATTCATGATCAGTCAGCGAGGAAATTGCATAGTCAACGAATTTTCTGTTTTCTTAGTAAACCTTCGCAATGGTTTTTATTGTTCTTCATAATACGTATCTCCTTCTGTAAAGATGTCAGAGGAGCACGCAAAAGACTGATGGAGGTTGATGGAATCGAACCAACGACCTTCCGAACACGTGACGGCTGCTCTAACCACTGAGCTAAACCCCCGTACTCGACTGTCCTCTACTCGCACATTATGTCCTAGCGGGCTGTGCCATGCATCCTTTACATGCCACCCCTCCATAAGCCGAGTTCCACCGAGGCACCCAGCCCTCCTGAGTACTGTACGCATACCATCACTTTTGGGCTCATGACCGATTCTTGGGTAAGCATTTATTAGGGTATATCCCACCGTCTCCAATGACGGCTGCTTCCCTACCGTGGTCGCCATGTAAAGATGTCAGAGGAGCACGCAAAAGACTGATGGAGGTTGATGGAATCGAACCAACGACCTTCCGAACACGTGACGGCTGCTCTAACCACTGAGCTAAACCCCCGTACTCGACTGTCCTCTACTCGCACATTATGTCCTAGCGGGCTGTGGCCATGCATCCTTTACACTTCAGTTGGGAATCGGTCTACTCTGTGAATGCGGAAAGATGTTCAATGCCTTCTATGCATGCTTCAAGCACAATCAAAAGGGGGTACGATTTATTCATGTTTACCTCATGTATTTATATCTCTTATATGAAAGTGTTTATTTGCAGTGCACAGGTTCGGTTACAATGTTCAGTAGGACTACGGGAGAAACTAACGAAGAGATCTCCTGATTTCCCGCCCTTCTCAATTCATTCTCGTTATGTTTATTCATGGGTAAACTATTGATTCCATTGTCGTTGCACTGCATTGTCAGTGATATTGTTATGATAAACGTTTCAATACCTAATTGTTCTAACAGTCAATGTACATTATTAATATTATTTATCGATACACATCAATTATTCGACGAATGTTGATGCTCAATGTCGATGCTCAAGAGCTTTTCGAACTAGCGAGAAGAATGTTGTTCCAAATGCTCTGAAATGCTGTTGTATGAGAACATAATTAAATATAATTTACCGGGTCGACTCTGAGCATAATCTCCACGGCTTTCGATTCTAGTTCCATCGAATCTTCCCCCATGATCAGAGGAGCAAAAATGGAAGACAATTTCTCTCGTTCCTCATCGGTTTTAATCAGCTAAACATACTGAATTATGGCCCATTCACTGGAAAGCATCCTTGCATTAGATACCGTCTTTCCTAACCTTCTGCAGATGGTTTATCACATGAGCGAGTGTATCCCTCTCATCCATTGTAATCTCTTTCAAAGCTCGAGTGATCTTTCCCTCATCTGACGATTTGATGACACAGTTCAAAAATTCGGGTAACTGTTTCTTGGGAATCAGTGGGTACTGAAATCGAGAGTTATTGATTGCGAACTATTTAAAACGGAAAACCTTGAACTTGTTGAGGAATCGCTTGACACAGTTTGCGATGAAGGTAGGATTGTGTTTATCGAGAGAAGGCCAGTTGAGATCGTATATGAGTGCTTTAGTGACCTCTTTGACCTGTTATCAATATATTTTAACGCTTTTGAGTTCGTAGGTGTACGCGATTCTTACCCCGTTGGGCAGAATCGTGTTGGTATCGCGGTGTGAGAGAGCAAGTGAAATCAATAAATAATATTCATTAATTTGCAGCTTACAAGGGGAAAAAACGAGGTAAATGACTGAATGGGGGGAAAGGGGTGATTTGATGATGGTCGAGTGAGTGAGGGAGTGAAGAGGTAGTGAAATGAATGAGTGAATCTTTCCCTGTGGTAGGGTCAGATTATGATGTCGTTGACGAGTGATGTTGGGGAGCGAGAGGTTCTGCTGGGGCTCTCGTGGTGGTGGGGCGAGAGGTTCTGCTGGGGCTCTCGTGGTGGTGAGGATCTACTCGGAGATCATGGATGGATGTGAGGGTCTTGGCCCTGCACAGTGGATACTCGCGTATGAGCGAGGAGAGGTTCGAATGGTGCTCTGAGGATTGGGAAGAGACGCGCCCTTTTATAGGGGCGGAGGAGGGAGTGAGCGCGCACACGCCTCGCGCGCTCTTGGTGAGAGAGAGAGGGGGAGAGAGTGTGCCAGGGGAGAGACGCCAGACGGCGAAAGTGGGATAGGCGAGAGGAGGGGAGCCAGGGGGTAGAAAACGACAGAAGGGCATGCCGCACCGCACCACAAATCGCGGCCTGGGACGACCAGGACTCGCTACCGTAGTTTGGTGACGCACATGGGGATTGAGGATTGATTTAATTACAATAATGATTGCAAAGTGGTTTGGATTGAATGTATTTGGGTATCAAATTCATGGAATTTGGTACACTCCGGGGGACGGAAGTGAATGAGGGAAATGAATGAAATGGAATGAATGGATTGATGGAATGAACGATGATGATGTGGAAGTGAGAGACAACATGGTTGCTCTTTGGAATGATGGTTTACAAGAAAAAGGTTTGGTCGGAACAATATCGAGCTAAGAACGGAAAATTTCCTAAGGGACACAACAATAGACGAATAAACGTGACGGTTGCCAACCGGCCGAATACTAACTAAAGGTGGTCCATCGAGGAAGAGGGTGTATGACGAAGCGACGGACGAGGATTGCACATCATTGATCTTCTCGTTTCCACGGGCGGCGGTGTGAATGGAAGCAAGTAACATGATTACTGTGCTGAATGCGGTTGCTGTGGGCAGACTCGCAAAATGACGGACTGACATGACTGAGCTGGTGAAACGTAGTGAGAGTGGAGAGTGGTCAATGGATGGAATGGATTGATTGGATGATTGAAATTACAATGTAATCACAATGGAATCCTCCGGGGGAGGGAAGAGAAGTGGATCGAATTGATGTTTCGACTTTGAGGGCTCACGTCGAGTCCAAGCGAGAGTGAAACAACAAATGAGTGACGACTTTGCCAACGTTTGGCGAAAGTATGGTTGTCCGCAGCCACGGTGGCCTGTTGGACTCAAAACCAGAAATGTCGAAGTGAGTTACGACTGATTCTAGTGATGAACGAATGAGGAATGATCGCCGAAGTGAGTTACGGCTTGAGTGGATTGCACGGTGTCGGTAGCCAACGTTAGGCGTACCAGTGATTGGCAACCACGAGAATGGGTAGTGCACTTTGTAGGTACACAACGAATGGTGGTAGGAATGAGAAGGGGAAGGGGCAACCAATTGAAAGTGGTTGGTAGACTGCTCTGCTCTCGAAGATGGATGTGGTAGTGACCAGCTCAGTTAGTTCGTCATGGTGTGAAATGATGGATACGAAATCTGGATGAGATTGATAGATGGAATGATGGTGAAAATGGAGTATGCTCTGTGCCACGCGGGACTTGGGTGAAGTGGGCCGGGATCTTGACATGGCAAGATGCACCATGTACGCGATTCTTACCCCGTTGGGCAGAATCGTGTTGGTATCGCGGTGTGAGAGAGCAAGTGAAATCAATAAATAATATTCATTAATTTGCAGCTTACAAGGGGAAAAACGAGGTAAAATGACTGAATGGGGGGAAAGGGGTGATTTGATGATGGTCGAGTGAGTGAGGGAGTGAAGAGGTAGTGAAATGAATGAGTGAATCTTTCCCTGTGGTAGGGTCAGATTATGATGTCGTTGACGAGTGATGTTGGGGAGCGAGAGGTTCTGCTGGGGCTCTCGTGGTGGTGGGGCGAGAGGTTCTGCTGGGGCTCTCGTGGTGGTGAGGATCTACTCGGAGATCATGGATGGATGTGAGGGTCTTGGCCCTGCACAGTGGATACTCGCGTATGAGCGAGGAGAGGTTCGAATGGTGCTCTGAGGATTGGGAAGAGACGCGCCCTTTTATAGGGGGCGGAGGAGGGAGTGAGCGCGCACACGCCTCGCGCGCTCTTGGTGAGAGAGAGAGGGGGAGAGAGTGTGCCAGGGGGAGAGACGCCAGACGGCGAAAGTGGGATAGGCGAGAGGAGGGGAGCCAGGGGGTAGAAAACGACAGAAGGGCATGCCGCACCGCACCACAAATCGCGGCCTGGGACGACCAGGACTCGCTACCGTAGTTTGGTGACGCACATGGGGATTGAGGATTGATTTAATTACAATAATGATTGCAAAGTGGTTTGGATTGAATGTATTTGGGTATCAAATTCATGGAATTTGGTACACTCCGGGGGGACGGAAGTGAATGAGGGAAATGAATGAAATGGAATGAATGGATTGATGGAATGAACGATGATGATGTGGAAGTGAGAGACAACATGGTTGCTCTTTGGAATGATGGTTTACAAGAAAAAGGTTTGGTCGGAACAATATCGAGCTAAGAACGGAAAATTTCCTAAGGGACACAACAATAGACGAATAACGTGACGGTTGCCAACCGGCCGAATACTAACTAAAGGTGGTCCATCGAGGAAGAGGGTGTATGACGAAGCGACGGACGAGGATTGCACATCATTGATCTTCTCGTTTCCACGGGCGGCGGTGTGAATGGAAGCAAGTAACATGATTACTGTGCTGAATGCGGTTGCTGTGGGCAGACTCGCAAAATGACGGACTGACATGACTGAGCTGGTGAAACGTAGTGAGAGTGGAGAGTGGTCAATGGATGGAATGGATTGATTGGATGATTGAAATTACAATGTGTAATCACAATGGAATCGGTGGTTCAGTGGTAGAATGCTCGCCTGCCACGCGGGCGGCCCGGGTTCGATTCCCGGCCGATGCACATGTACGCGATTCTTACCCCGTTGGGCAGAATCGTGTTGGTATCGCGGTGTGAGAGAGCAAGTGAAATCAATAAATAATATTCATTAATTTGCAGCTTACAAGGGGAAAAACGAGGTGAAGTGACTGAATGGGGGAAAGGGAAGGGGAGAGATGGTTGAGTGAGTGAATCTTCCCCTGTGGTAGGGTCAGATTGTGATGACGTTGACGAGTGATTATGGGGAGACCTGGCGAGAGGTTCTGCTGGGGCTCTCGTGGTGGTGGGGCGAGAGGTTCTGCTGGGGCTCTCGTGGTGGTGAGGATCTACTCGGAGATCATGGATGGATGTGAGGGTCTTGGCCCTGCACAGTGGATACTCGCGTATGAGCGAGGAGAGGTTCGAATGGTGCTCTGAGGATTGGGAAGAGACGCGCCCTTTTATAGGGGCGGAGGAGGGAGTGAGCGCGCACACGCCTCGCGCGCTCTTGGTGAGAGAGAGAGGGGGAGAGAGTGTGCCAGGGGGAGAGACGCCAGACGGCGAAAGTGGGATAGGCGAGAGGAGGGGAGCCAGGGGGTAGAAAACGACAGAAGGGCATGCCGCACCGCACCACAAATCGCGGCCTGGGACGACCAGGACTCGCTACCGTAGTTTGGTGACGCACATGGGGATTGAGGATTGATTTAATTACAATAATGATTGCAAAGTGGTTTGGATTGAATGTATTTGGGTATCAAATTCATGGAATTTGGTACAGTAGGCTGCCAATAAAATTGTCTCAAAGTTTCATTCCTAAACTCACCTCATCTGTAGTTTCCTTCTGATCAAAATAAATACTCGCTTTCAATCCTTCTGCTCCCAACTTCTTCTCAATAGTGGCCGTGCAATAGATAAGTGCAGCGGGAACTCGAGCTCCTTCAGAATCAATACTGTGATCTCTAACATCGGAAAGAGTCTGACCATAATCTGGAGTAATCTTGTACAGTTTGTGATGATGAAGAAATTTGGTGTAAAAATACCGGGACTTGGAGGCTTGCCCTTTCTGAATATACGAATTCCTCATAGTATTTATTTGAACAATTGTTTACCTCGCTGAGCATGGTTTGGCGAGTTTCTCCTTGCAGATATCTTCATCGTGCGATACTTGCTTACATCGACTACACGAGGTCCCTCAAATTTACACTGACTATTCATCCTCATAATATTCTACGAACGATTAGTCTTCTTCTTCGACTTTTACTCGTTTTCGATCTGCACACACCGCATTCCTCGTCCTGAAATAAGCATTCGAGTTGGAGATGAAGAACAGTGTATTCTTACAGAATCATCTTTGAATACATGGTTCTTGTATGGTTCGAGGTCAGTGAGAGACCACGATGAAGACGATGCACAATCACTCTGCCAGTAGGCACTACGGAATATGAAAGTTCTATAAAATGTTTGGTAGACAAACTGACGGTGCTTGAGAGGCAGGCTTAGGATCTGGAGTAGATTGTGGTTTACGGTCGGGATCACTTCTGAAAAGAGATCATTATTCTTTCTGATGGAAGAATAGCAGCACTAATAGAAGCTCACATTTCAACGGAAATTGTCTCGTCACTGCCACGTTCTCCTGAATTAGTGATTTCAATAGCAATTCATTTAAACTACCTTCACAGTTTTCGGAAGAGCTACTACCGTCTGAGGAGTTGCTGAAGGCACATCGGAAGACTTGGCAACGACCGCATTCACTGGCTGTCCAGCCACCGTAGAAGATGCCTGAATCATCGAATCGTACGAATGAATTGTCCCATCTGCCCTACTTGAGCCGTCTGATCCACTTGGTTTTGATTAGATGAGAAGGCACTGGCAGCAGAGGAAGGAGGGAGAGGGACGTCAGCCAACGTACGTTCGCCCGGCATTTGAACACTGAAAATTTTTGAAGAGAACAATTACATAAAAATGCGAAAACCCTCACGCATTCTCTCGTCTTCGCTTATTATAGAAGTGAAATACGATAATTAGACCGACGAAGAGGACGATTCCACCAACAACACAGATGGAGACGGTGGTTGCAGATCCAGTCTAAAATGAATATGATAGCCGATCACCTACGCATATTTCAAGCGTACTTGAACATTTTTAGTCTCATCTCGGTTTGAGATTGATCCCTATTACGGTTATTCGGCTTCTTCGGTTTGGCTTCATTCAACTTAATAAAAGCGAGAAAAAGGAAAAAGAGAAGATCGTTCATCTTGAATGCCTTCGTATGTTTTTTTCGCATATTTATGCTGAACTTCACTAGATTAGACAATTTATTAAAGGTGATGTTATCAATCATCGAATAAGATCCGGACAATTCGTGTGACTTTCGCTGACTGTTTTCAGTGCATATTTGTCATCGCTTTTCTTCACCTCCCACAGTCAAAGCATTGAATGGGTGATACCCATCCTTCCTCCATTGAATGATGACCTTTACAAGAAGGGGAGGGGGTAGGGAGGGATGATTCAATGGGCCTTTAGCATCCTTCTTCTTCTTCTTCTTCTTTTCTCCCTTTGGCTAACGATCCACTTCCGACTACAACAGAGAAAAGAGAAGTCATTCGATCGCACGGTTCGATGACCATTGAGAAAATGACCGTAAACGAGATGAAAACACTGATCATGACCTCTTTTGGAAACCCGCATCCAAGCTGTTTGAAATGTAAGAACGAGTTAGAACTGGCTAGACAAGAAATCCACGAACAGCTTCTCCAGGAAGAGTCCGGGTACCTGATTATCGTCCAGCTCAATCAAACCAACTGCAGCTAATTTTGACTAGAAAGAATGCTGATTCGATCTGTTCTTTCTGAACGTTTTCTTCTCCCGAGAACTTCTCTCTAAATATCCCCTCCTCCTTCTTCTTCCATTTCTCTTCTCTCATCATTTCTTTCTCTCTCTCGTGCTCTTATCATTGTTAGCATCGTGGATTAAGTTGTAGGGAAAGGAGGAGGAGAGGAGAAGAGGGAGGGGAGGTAGGGAGGGGGGGAGGAATGGAAGGGAACGGCTGGCAATACCTATCACTCATCATCGAGACCATTCGTGATAAGAAGAATGACGATTGATTTATTGCTTCCTCATAGTAAACCCATTAGGCATCATTGATTCATTTGCAACTACCTCGACCCCTCTGTCTGTCCTCTATTCACTCGATCGCTCCAGTCATTTTTACATCACTACGTTCGATGAGAACATTTCGATGATATTCATTGCTTAGGATGTCTTCTTTCGTGAGTATTCATGTTCGCATACCCAAAAGCAAAGAGCTTCTTTTATTGGCTCTTACCCAATCATCCGAATGTTCTCATCTGACCTCATGTTTTTTTCACGTCCATTTACTGCTCATTTGTCCATGTTTATCTCCTCATTTTCATCTGTTCTGCAATCATTGACTGACCCGTGTTGTCCATTGATCATTAGCCATACGATTTCACTTAGGCTCTCCTCCTTTCACACTACATCAATCGTATTCAGTGCACTTCCTACATCTCTTTCGTACTAAATTTACCTTGCATTCACACAACTGAGAGATCTTCATTCATTCCTTTAATCTCCATAGTTACGTATGAAGGAAGAACACATTTGTAGTCGTGCCTATTTACTGCCTCCTCAATGCTCCCACTAACGATCTCACGAAGCCACTCTTCGATTCTCTTCTTCTTCTTCTTCTCAACTTCCAATTTTCCATCTGAAGATGGTCGATTTCCTTCTCTTTTTCATGGGCAGATGGTTTTCTCTTAGAGTCGGTCACTCAATCGTCCACTTGAATAGTACAAACTGCCTCGGGGGTCATAAAATGGACGAAACTCGATTAGAAAGAAGATGATTACGATCTATTTCGGTGCTTATCATCCATTGCCTACCTCGCCCTCACTCTTCTTTCTTCACTCAATCGAAACCATAGTATCATCGTAGTAAGCGTAATCCATCGTACAGTCTTGCAAATCCCCCTTGAATATGCATATTCGTTTTCCGAGATGATCCCTTTCGAGTGTTGTTCGTCTTTTCTGTCTCACTTCTACCTTCCATCATGGAGTAAACGATACGATGGTCCATTCCACCTTTATCTCCCCTCTCCTCCCTCTCCCTCCCTCCTCCTTCTTCCCTTCCCTTCCTTCTATTCAGACTGTTGCCTCGATTGTTGTACACTTCTCTGTATCAACACATCTGACTCACGAGAGTACGAGGCTTCTTCTCAGATACAACTTTTTTTCTTACTGCCTCCAACGAGAAAGTGCGGGATAAAGAAATCTGAGGGGTATCTCAGCATCGGAAATGAATTAATTCCTCTTCCCCTCGACTCGCTCCCTTATTTTCAGACGACCGACATTGAATAATGACACTTCCCTATAACGAGGCATAGCTCACGAGATATTATTATTCATCTGATGTAGAGCCCATCTTCTTCTCTCACTCTTTTTCGTCCTCTCTTCGATCTCAGAATCTTCTTTTCCTCTCTTTCTTCCATTTCGTTCCTTTCCATCTCCTTTTCTTCCCATTTGGACGCTTCTTCTCTAATAGTCTCAGCACCTGCTGTCAGATTTCGACTACGAATTCATTCCCTTTCTTTGACCTTCCTCTCCACTCATTACTCAGTGTCGATAATTAGTAGCACTCGCAACTGGTAATAAAAATAGACAGCTAATTAGTAACCGGGCATTTTTTGCGCAATCCATCACAAACTAATCATACTGAATTTGCATAGTTTCCTGCTCAGCTCCACAACGGAACAATAGATATTTGAATTGTAAGAACAAGCTGATATCTAGATGCAGAATTACCTACTTGCCTCGATATTTTGACACTTTTTACCTATATTTTTACGCATAGATAATCTTCAGTACAAACTGATTCTCTCGATGAACATTGAGTGTAAAACAGCAACAGTTCCCAACTTCACAAATGCTCACATATAATCTCACCGAAACAGTCTCATATTTTCGATGGTCATCTGTGTGCTTACAACAGTTTCTCTATCACAGTTTGCCGTTCCCTCACTCTCTCCCTCCTCCTCCTTCTTCTCTTCCATTTGTTGCACTCCCTAATCTAATAGTCTAAACAAGGGCTGGTCATCCACTTAGACGCTACTCTAATTACTTGCACACACTGATCAGATGAGTGGCTATCGCTTACCAGATTGGATATCGGGTTACTAGAAAATGACCAGGTACTCAGAGAACTTATCTTGAGAAGGACTATCCATCCAAACTTTGGCTAACCGCTTCCAGTTAGTTGTTTTATCATTTTCTTATGGGCAATTTCCTCTGGCATGTATCGTGAACTGTTAGTGATCCTATGGGAAGGTTTACTCTTCCCGTAATATCTCCCACCTGCTAAGAAGCTGTCGTCATTCTCTGAATAACTGCCATAGGGAATGATGAAGAACCAGACAGAAGGGAACCCACGAATTACCTCACGGAGAGAAATGGTGATGGAGACACCTGTCAATTTACTCATTTTTTTATTTGGAAAACGTTGGCCACTCATTCGGACTCTCGAGTGAGGACTCAATCAAGACGAGTCCCGTGATGACAGGTATTCATGTCGACTGAAAGGGTGCGAAAGGAATGAATAGACCGAAAACAATGCCTGGAGTGGGGTCCAATTAGACCCGAGGTGTGAGGCACTTGTCATGATAACCTCTAGTGATCTGTCCCAGTCCCATACTTCCGTTCCAACCCAGTTTCTGTCTTGACAAATCGCTCGCAACTTCTTTTCAGTGATCTCCTGGGGCGCGCAAGAGAGTATCGCAACACTCACTGATTTACGCGCGAATCTGTCAGATCTTCAGAAAGAATCACTAATCGGATTACGACAAAATAGTATCTGCATAATTCCATTCATCTGCCCCTCTAATCCAGCTATTCATTACAGTGAATGGATGAGTGACAACATATAGGTAGAGAGGGAAGAGGGAACGCGCTCTCAGATTACCGTAATCACGGGCATAGTTTATCCCCGTGAGTGCAGGGGATATCACTTACCCTCTGTTTATTCATTCAGGATGGGGGTATCAACAGGTAGAACGGAGGAGATGGACAGCTGAACTCGCAGGAGATGGGTGCTGACAGTTTCCTTCGGTACCTCCTTCTCTTCCTCTGCCAGCTTCCTTCTCTCATTGTCAGCTTTAAATCCTGTTGAAACCCAGACACAAAAAGTGATTTGTAGGTCGCCTCGTGAATAGATTTTCCCGCCCGTTTCCATCTCTTCCTGGATCTATATACACTTTTCCGTCTCAATGTAGAACTAAAAAACTTATTCCGGATACAGGTTGACTGATCGATGAATAGGGAAATAGAGGAAACAATCTGCCTGGGTCACTGGCTGACCGCCCTTCCCCCTTCATCCCTACCTGTCCTCTTCTCATTTCCGATATTCAGTCTCACTTCCGTTCTTCCTTGATCCCTTCTCTCGTTCAAGTACCCCCTCTCCCTATCCTTACCATTCCCTTCTTCTCTTCTATTCGTCGATTACTCACGAGTTCACGCCTATCACATTTCACTATTCGACCGTTCCATAAAATGCTCACATTTCCTCTATTGTCACTTTGAAGCTCCTCCCCCTTTAGAGTGTTCCTCTCTCTCGATTCCGAAGGGGGTTGAGCACAAGTGGGCGGAGCTAGAGGAGTCCCTCTCTCTCTCTAGTACCCCCCCCCCTTCTACCTCTTCTCTTCTCTTTTTACCTCTCCTCTGATCACATCATTTATTGTTCGTCGTAGTCATTTGTCAGTCGTGTATCTTCCCATTCACTGTTCATCTTCATCTCTTCTTCTTTCTCTTCTCATTTACTAATTCATTTCAAGATGTTGCTTCCACTGTTGATCTCAATCTTTCTCTCAACAATCTCCTATGCGAAAAGGTTACCGGACATCTACTGGAACTCCACCAATCCTCAGTCAGTTTTTTTACTCTTCCAACAATTTTTTGAACGATCATAGCGCGCTTGGGAAGGCAATGTAGAACCGCTCATGCCTAACAGTAGCAAATACCTCTGACCTCACCTTCTCCATTCCTTCTCATGCCCTCATCTCCATGTCCTCTAATAGACTCCTCATCCTCTTTCCTCTCATCCACTTCATTCCTCCTCACCTTTGGCGGTCTCTCTCTCTCATTCCTTCCGTAATCCGTCCAGCAGGCACAGACATACTGTTTGATTCCTGCCACTTGACCGATTCCCTCCCTTCCCTTCCCTTCATCTACCCGTGTTCCTCTATCACAGCTGATCACTAGGTATACACAGTATCCCCTCTCTTCCCTTGCCGCACCTCCCTTCCTCTCCCTATGGCGGCTTCCTTCTCCCTTGTCAGTGATAGATGTAGTAGGTCGTGTAAATATCGCCCTCCCACCTATGGGAAAGAGCCGCTCCTTTATCTACTCTTCTCTCTCACTGGACAAGGGCATCTAACAAGATATGAGGACTATGCTCTCCTTCTCTCTCTTCGATGATTCCTAACGATGCTCATTTCCCCCCTGTGGAAAGACGATTTCCTGTCGATTGTATCGCTCATTGAAGGACTCATCCTATCTACTCGTACTCTAGAGAAAGACTACAATCACGTCAATTGAAGGGTCAAAGCAATTCTTATTTACCTGGAGACTGAAATATGATCGACTGTGAATGCACACGCTCTTTTTCTCTCTCCTGGACACTTTCTATGATTGCGCAAGCCCTTCTCTCATTCCTTCATCTCCCTTCCCACAATGACTCCCCCCTCCCCTCACCTATCGTTCCCATTCAAAGGAACCCGCGAGGGTGCGCATGGAAGGGCGCATAAATGAGTGAATATCTCGGGAAGAGGAAGGGGGAGGGGGAAGGGATGGGAGAGGGAACAACCACTCCATACCTACTGTTCATCACTGATTCCGACGCTGTCATGAACTAAGGAAGAGTAGTCTAAAGGAGACCCGATGTCACGTCTCATCTCCCATTCTCCCATCTCCGTCCCTCTCTCTCGTCCCTTCGTTCCCAGATCAAGCTCGAATTTGCCTAATCCCTTCTCCGTATTGCCCCCTCCCTCAGTCTCTATTGCAACCAGCTGATTTGGATTGTGTTTCATTCTCTGGAAGTGGAGATGGTCTAAGAAACTCCCCTTCGACCTCTTGAGATATCCTCAAGACTCTCGAAAGGATAAGCTCATTGGCATGCAAATCTTCCACAGATGTTCTCTCTATTTCTGGCCCGATTTTGATGGATTGACTGATGAATGGAAGCAGATTTAGGGGGTTCATTCGACTGACCAGAAGGGAGAAGAGACTGATCTCTTCTCGTGAGGTTCCGTGAATCAACAGATGTTGTTGAGAGAGTCTCTCCTTGTTTCACTCGAGTAGTGAAATTCAATTCGGAGGTCGACGGATCCCCTTTCAAACGAAGGAAAAAAGTGGGTCGAGATTACATCGATGCACCTGGATATCCTCCCTTTTCTCCTTCTTTCGCCATCTCATAAAGGACGATGAGATGCTTCCACTACTGCAGTCACCTGTTCCCTCCCTCTTGGTTCCAGAGAGGGGAGAAGGGAAAGGAGTGAAACAAGTGGCCTCACTCCCCCCTCATCATAGCCCATCGGTGTAATGTCTTGTAGGCAACATCTTCCACTGATTGACAACCTCACTCCGCCTGAATTTACGACCCATCGACTGATCCTTCTGGCATGCTGTCTGCTCGTTTATTGAAGGAGACGATTTACAGTGATTGGATTGTATAGGGATAGGAAGGAAGGAAGAAGCATCAGCCCATTCGCGCCTTAGCCAGTCGAAAAAGCGGATTATCTTTGGTTGAGAGAAGCAGGAGGGAAGGTTGTAATTTGCGTTCGCTCGTTGCTTACGAGAAGAAACGAATGGGATCTCGTTATAGCTCCGTGTCCTAATATTGGAGGACGAGAGAGAGGGAAGACACCGAAAAGCACCTTCTCCTCCTTGTACAACCGACTCTTGATTGATGCCCTGCGGGTCACTTTATGGACCATCGAGACTGGACTAAGTTAAAGGAGAGACCCGAGGGGACTACGAGTTTGGCTTGTACCCCAGCCCCTTTTTGTCGGGAACTGTAGAATGCTTCGGAAGAATGCATCTCGTTCTCAAAGTGAGCAAAGTGCCAGATCCATCTAATAGCCCTGTGATACCTCAGGGGTGGCAATTTCACGCTATGGGGAAGCGTCCGCTTTCTCATTATCGTCCTCCACTCTCTCGAACGTTTCAATTCATTCACGCAGTCTCTGAAAGGGACACCATCCCCTCCTCTAAATGGGAAATGACCACAATGCGTGTGGTTGGTCATCATGATATTTGAGTTCGTCCCATTTCCGGAGACGTAGAGAGTCCACTCGAAATTGGATCTTCTTCTTACGAAGGGGAAGACCTCACACCTGTGTGAGGCTTCCTTACTAGTATTGGTCAGCAAGAAGGGTTTCCGCATGGGAATTTCCCATGGTCAGAGAGACTCGATATCAGAGGCCGTCTTTCCGGGACGAAGAGTCTAAACAGTGAGGGGCTGTCACTGTTCTGTGTATTCAGTGGAGAGATTACAGACGAGGGCAGATGCCTAAACAGTTCATTGTTGATGAGAGTTGCCCCCCCCTAGTTCGTGAGGATGATAATCACTCTTCGGTGAGGGGCAAAGGAGACAATAAAGAGTGTTTAGATCCCCTCTTATCCAGTAATAATCTGGGACGTGTGCCGTGAATGCCAGAGGGAAGGCCATAGTTCTCTCTTTAGGAAGACATTCCCGACCCATTCCATCCTTTGACACTCGCGCCTAATCTAGTGATGACGATTACCACTTACTTATTAGGACTGCTTCCTCCTCTTCTTCCGACTGACCAATTGGCTGAGCCCAATTAGAGATCTGATTGGGGGGACTTGATTACGAACGCTTCCTTCTCTCTACTAATCTCTCTTGGATGAAGCACCTACAACTAGATACCTCAAAGCTCATCCCAGGTAGGGTGTGCGTCTCTCTATCTTCCTTGTCTCTCACTGGTCAGAGCAGCGAGATAGTGAGTGGAGAGAGGAGAGTCTTCGAGAAAATCCTCTAGTGCAGGTGCCCTGCAGTGTTTCGATCCATATCAGTGACCCGGTGGGGAGTTAATCATAGGAAGAATAAGGAGTGTTGCTCAACTGAATGATCGACTATCTCCCTGTCCATCTCAATAATTCCTTTGATCTGTCAATCATTAGAAATTCTCGCACCTGGAGAGTTCATTAGAGAAGACAATTGGACCTTCTCTTCTCTCTGAATTTGTTCACCCATCGAAGCTCCTCTGATGTAATTGGGTCGGACACTAAATCAGCCCAATGAGTGTTCCGGCATCTCCCCTTCTCTTGTATGCAAATGAGAGTGAGAAGACAGAGTAATCTAGGCAGAAAGGGAGTGTTCTTGTCAGAAGATTAATCAAGAGCTTGCGATAGGGACTCATTCCCTCATTCACTGAATGCAATATCCCCCTCCCTCGGCTTGAGCTGAATGAGTTGCATTGCGAGTATGGCAATAAAACCTGGAACCACTATAGATCGGACAGGTTATGAAGTATTGTGTATTGTCAGTGTATATCTGCCACTTGAGAGTAGGGATAGTCTGACCCGAGATCGAACTAGGAAAGGAAGAGAGGGATGGGGAGGGGTCGGGAGGAGTTGTAAGACTCCCCTTCCACACCTATGAATACAATGCGTGCGTATAGCAATTAAGTGCGTACCTCCTCTCTCGAACTGTATAATAGGCATGGTCAATTGAGGGTGAGGAGGAGGGGAATTGCAACTTTCTCGTTCACGATTCGAACAGCTTGGGGACAACCGGGAATTACCGCGTCTGTCGAATGGGTTCGATCGAGCGGAATGGAAGGGGGCAAAAAACGGTTCCGGCTCCGGTCGATCGTAACCGGGGAAGGCAAAGAGGAATTGCGCGTGTGGTCAATACAAACATGCCGACAGTTTCACATTACACGATCGAGGGGGAATTACGGTTGTAAATGGCATAGAGGTCATCGAGGGTTATACTCTGTCCTGTATCAGAT
The DNA here is from genome assembly GCA_911812115.1 of Pristionchus exspectatus. Classification (NCBI taxonomy): domain Eukaryota; kingdom Metazoa; phylum Nematoda; class Chromadorea; order Rhabditida; family Neodiplogasteridae; genus Pristionchus; species Pristionchus exspectatus. Next base: position 10,850,483 of record OU461584.1, on the reverse strand, counting down.
GGTTGAGAGGAGGGGGACTATTGGAAGGATCAAGCTCATCTTTCTTATCCCTTTATCCGACTCCCATATGTTCTTTCTTCCTTCTGATCTCTCAGTTAGTTCATCTGTCTCCAAATGGTTCCACACCTGCTTCCCTTCCCTTCCCTCGATCCGTCTTCCCCGTTGTGTAACTGACCCCCGAGGAGAATGGACAGTTACGGTTCTTACAAAAACCAAGGAGGGATAGGTCGAGAAGAGATATAAATCAGTGGACTAATTGCCCAGCGGACTGCCACCTGTAGCTCCCACTCCCGACTTCTCATTACCGTCTTATCTTTTTATATTCGATCTAAGATGTTCTCCTCGTTTCACACACTCTCTCGTCGAGATGGCCATAGAGATCATATTTCATCCATACGGTCAATTTGTATGGAGGGAAGAGGGGGAAGAACGGTAATTACCTGTCTTGCGCAAGGACCAGTCAAGTCGACCAGAAAAGAGCAGATGAGAGGTGAAAATTGGATACGGAGTCAACCTATTGGTTTACTGCCCCAACCCTTTGAGAGACACCGATTGTAATTGTCGAGATTCTTGTTAGATTCCTACAGTAGGAGGGGGATAGGTAACACACTCGAGTGGATGGGAAGGAGATAGAGAAGGGGCTAGGGACCGCTTATCTCGTATTGCGTAACAACGGATGCATGACCTCTCCTCTCGATCTAGCTAAGGATCAGCCCCCCCCCAATACTGTATTATCTATCTCCAATTGCGCAGTCTCTGACTGTGGTGCAACATCAGTCGATTAGTAGATAGGTGGGGAATCGAGGACAGACTCCATCCTTCTTCTTTCCCCCATTGGTGCCAGTCTAAACACTCGAAATCTCGAGAGTCTTCCTCTCCACCACCCGTTGTCATACCACTAATCAAATTTGACCTATAAGCATCACTTGGCGAGTGACTGTTGTGAGGAGGGAGAAGGAGTGAATGGGAGTAGATAGGAGGGAGCCTCATTAGGCGCAATCGTTCGTTATTCCCTGAAGGGACAAAGACTACTAGATGGAGACAGACAAAAAGAGGAGGGGCGACCACCCTGGAGACAATATTTATTCGTTTTACTGTCTTTGTTTCCTGATGGGAAGGAGAAGGGGGAGAAGGGAGGTGATGATCTAACAATGATGAATGATCTGGCTTCATCTTTGACAGCGGCACTGCCTTTTGACTATTGCGTGTACTGTCTGCACTCTCTTCATTCCACGTGATCTCTCGTCTTCTCTGACTGGGAGAGAATGAGAGAGAATGGATAGGAGTCATTGCGTGATCGATATTTACTCTTCGCACATCCGTCAGTCATTTGGACTGTCAGAGTGAAACGGATACTGTCTTTGATCTGACAAATCTCTGATTGATCTTTGATCTTTTCAGTCTCGAAGCGTGTGCTGCTGTGGACGACCTTGTGGATATACATTGCCCATTCGGAAAGACGAACGAGCAGTCCATCATCTATCGAGTGAGTGTGGTGTGGTCGACGAATACTACTTTAAATTCTGAAGAATTTTGATTGCGTGAGGCAAGTCTCGACTTTTCTCAGGTGTCGAAGGAGGAGTACGATGAATGCCGATTGGGCTATCAACCGAAGGAGGTGGGACGGTGCACAGATCCGAAGGTGGAGACGAAGCTCAAGGTACGGTAAGAGGATGCACTCGATGCACCGAGGAGGCGCACGACGAATCACACCATTCTCTTTTCCAGATCGCTTTCCGGTCCTTCCAACCGAATCCGTTCGCGATGACATACAAACCGGACAACACTTACTATTTTATTTGTGAGTTATTGTGACGCCACAACCATACCACACCCAGAAAGACAGCCAGTTCATGTGGATACAGTGAAACACAATTAAAACTCACTTCAAAATTCGAAAAGAACAACAATTAAGAATTACTCTTGAACTAAATACGCAATTTCAGCCACATCCACTGGCTCTACTGAAGGAATGGCCAATGAAGCCGGCGGATTGTGCACTACTCACGCACTTAAGATGAAGTTACACGTGGTGAAGAGAGGAGGTGAGTGACCACTCTCTCCATTTCCCATACTCTCTCGTCAATCGATATTCATCAGGTGCCTGTCATATCCATCGTAAGCACGTCCATCACTCTCATCGTCCATCCTCAACGACGACGACGACTCAGAAGGCTACGGTAGTGAGGGATCTTCCACTTGAGAGTCCATTCCGATTGCCATCGAGAGAAGAAAGAAGAGAGGAATGGATACTTACTCCTTCCATTCCTGTGAAGAAGAGTAGAGAGGAGGATCCTTTGTGGGATCACTTCTATCAGAAGGTGAGCGACATTTGGAAATTGATCTTTGATCTCGAGTCTTACAATTAGTCAACCTACAAAAGTTTAAATCGTTTACATTCTAGGTGGATCTTACGCCCGAGAGAGAAGTGCGTACGAGAGGAGAGAGGGTCGCCCTGGATACTAAAGTAAATAATAATAAAATAAATCTCTGTATTCCGAATTTATACATATTCGTTTTACAGGCGTCTGAATACAAGTTGGGCGATGCTTATGAGGCGCTCGGCCAAGTTTTGGATGGACAAGTTATGTTCGAAATACACGAGATTGGAGATGGTCAGTTTATTTCTCTTCAACTATCATAGATTATTTTTTTTTGCTAAAAATTTAAATCTTCTTGACTTCTTTCATTGCAGAACCCGACAGTCTGCCGTGGAAGTCTAGCGGATCATCCGTTTTCTCTACGTCTACCGTAATCTTACTGCTACTGATCACGGTCTTGCGACGATAGAATATCGATTGATTTCCTTCCTCTCATCGGGTTTCGCCTCTTCTCGCCTCAAGTCTTCCATTGACGAGTATCAAATATTTATTAATCGATGGTTAGATTGATATTCTCCCTCTCCGTTCCTCTCTATTCATTCACCTCATGAAACAGTGTACATAACTAATAGATTACGAGGTATTCTTATCACTTAGATATATTCTTCCCATCGCTTTCAGTTTGTTACCCCGCTCAGACTTGATCGGTTACGTGTTAGTACAACTTATCAACTGTTGAAGTGATAAATCATTTATTTCTAACGAACTGCAATATTTCATGCGAATTATATCCAAACAACATTTTATACTTGAGAGAATCTCGATAGCAAACGGAAAAACAGAAAAAAGAGTACGAATGATGATGGAATGTATTCGAATGTAAGCGAAAGAGAAAGAAAAAGGGAGAGATATTCATTCCTAACTGACTAACATTTAGAATCTCCTGTCACGGTGAATTCATTATGATGATCAACGGGGTTCGATTGAATTGAGAGACTTGGATAGAAATTTGACTGGGTACGGATTGCATAGAAGACTAGTTGATAATCGAGGATCGGGGGCTGAATTGGGACGGAAATCGATTTCAGGAGGGTCGATGGTTAGCAATCCCCGTTGCTGCCGCTCGCTGGGCCTGAATTTACTTATTTGACACTGATAACAAGGTATCAATAGCCACAACAACAACACAGAATCATTATATTTAAAAAAATTGATTATAGATGCAGGCACGACCGATTGCTTTCGAGTAAATAGATGGTATGAAACATACACTGATAGACTGTCGTGGAGTGACCAATCGTGGTGGTCGTCCATCGTCTGGTCCGGGAGCTGCCAAGGCTGTCCGACCTACGAATTCATTTCTTCCATTTTTTCAACTTTCAATCAGGCGTGATTCACTGAAATTGAGGTGCTAAAATTAAGTAAACCTTGAGATCCGGGAGTGTCGAATGACAAGTAGGGCGGGGCAGGAGCGGAGGCCGCTATAATTATGCTTAATTTTTTTATTTAGATTCTTAATTTTTCGACATTCCTATTTCGAACTCATTCGCTTCAGCACAAGCTCAGTTGTGCTTCACTACCACAATAATTTCTAGGTGTACAATTATTTCCAATTCTGCGTTCATCCATTACACCTATCGATACATATTACCGAAGCTGAAGAGCATTCGACGTCGGTCTTCTTCCCCTTCCCCTTCTTTCTAGAGTCAGAAAGCCCTGAGTGTGTGCGAAATGAAGGGACGGTGACTCTATTTCGCATTCTATTACTTTCCCTCCCTTACCTTTGAGTGCTCCTTCAGTCTCTCTTCCGAATCTGCGAACTCCTTCGTGATCGTTGTGGGGAGAGAGCATCGCTTGCTCAATATCTGATAATTCAACCATTTTCCAGATTCGAGATGCGATGGAAAATCGATGGGGATCACAATGGATTTACGACATTCAAAGCAAACAGATTCGCGGATTTGAATTATGTTTCATCTGTGAAATAAAATTTAGAATGCTCTTCTATTACAATTTGAGATGGATGCTGATGAGTAAACACATGATAAATGAGGGTACAAACCAGAGAATGAGCATGCAGAATGAGTATCCGATCTCATCGACGTCGTCATTGGATGCACTTTGTGATCGTTCTTATGTTCGTAGATCTGAAGAATGGTGTGCACCACGACGACGATTACTAATGAGTGAGGATGTGCAAGATTTGACACGGCGACGAATACCACTGAGTACACCACGACATGGACTCACCTTCTTCTCGCTATCCTTCATCTTGTACTTTCTCAGATGCTGTCGTTGAGGATGATTTGAGAGATTGGCTGAACCCTTCGTGTGGAGGAGCTTGAAAGAAATGGATGAAATTATAGTGAAGCTTCAAGGGCTTATGAATAGGGTTGTAACGAGGAAAAGTCCGTCTCTTTATTTTTCGGTCAGAGTGAGTTATGAATGAACAGACACAATCTTCAATATACCAGCACAAATTGAGAACAAATAAGTAACCTCGATTTGATCCTTGAGTGATTCGACGTACACGGGAGGCACTTGATTGTGCAGATCGTCAACGATGAGGAATGAAACCTGTGAAGGAATTGATTTGAAGAACAGTATGAACAGTCCGGCTCATTATTCCGCGTAATCTGTCATCGAGTTGAGTTTGAAGAGAGCAGTTTCTTAATCCTAACAGATTCAAAGCCATCGTTACCTAGGGGCCACAAGCTCCGCCCACTTTGTGCGGACACGATTTCACCAAAAGGCGAGAAAACAAAAACACAAGCTTCATTCTAAACCAAATCACTCGCTCTAAAGTGCTACGGATAGCTGTTACCATTACCTATCGATCGAGCACTGTCCGAGAAATGCCTCAGAACGCTAAGAGGATTAAATTTGCATATGAACGAAGGGAATGAGTCGTTTTGGTATGTTTCAGTTTGGAAGTTCTGCTCGGACAACAATTTTCTGACTAATTTGAATATTTTAGGAATTTTAGAGAAAAAATTAGATTATTAGCATGCTTCCCCGGCTTGTGTTTTTGCGCGGGGAGAGGCGAGCGAGAGGGCGGGGGGAGGGAGAGAGACACACGCTAATTAGGCTCCGCCCCCTTTCCCTCTCGCCTCGCCTTTCCCTCCTCTTCCCCAGTGCGTTGCGCGCGTACTTCTCGGGCTCTAGCGCGCGACAGAGAAAAGATATCGACAAACGGTAAAAAGTATGATGATATTGGATCCATGAGGGATAGTTTGAACACACATTTGGCCCCGAAGCGTGAAATCGGCTATCTACATTGTGGCCCCTATCGTTACCTCCAGATTTCTATCGAGAATGTAATTGAACTCAAAGTCTTCATCATCTGCACCGAATGGAAACATGAGATCCTCTCCCACCTTCAATCGAAAGCATTGTGAGATCACAAAAGGCGACAACTGACCTTCAACCATCCCACGTAGAACAGAAACTGAAGGACAGTGAAGACGGGGAAGTAACTGCAAAAATTTAAAGATAAAGAATGTTCCTATAAATCTAGAGAAGACGGCTACAAATATCAAGTGCTCACATATCCACTGGTTGCTGGAATTGATTCAGACTTGGGTACTGCCTTCCGATAAGAGCGAAGGCAAAGTAACCATAGACGGAGATTGTTGAGACCTGAGATGGAAGAAACTGTTTATGAAACATGGAAAAGTGTGGGCAGATGAGTCAGACAGTGCAACGCATTCACAAATCAAAAATTACAAATAGCTTACCTGAGTGTACACCAACGGGATTGCAATCCAATCGTAGATGAACAATTGGAAGAATCCATTCCTGAACTTCTCCAATGCATCCAATAACACTCTCAGTTCATTCGTATGAGTGAGTGTACCTGCAGAGATGTCTACTTGACAATATTTAATTTAGCAAACGAAAAATGATGAACTTCAGAGGTTCTAGGCAGTAGGTTCATGAAGGTAATTTATAAACCCGAGAAAAAAGAATAATGGCAAACCTTTCTCGAAGCATCGCACCATCATCGTCTGTATCCAGTTCACAGGCACAAACCATTTCTGAAGATAAAAAATATAAATTGATGAACTGGACAATGAAAGAAGAATCAAATATTGCCTCACATATCAATAATATTTCGACCGTGAAACATATTCGAATTACTCATAATAAAATAGTGAATTACCTGATGGGGATCGACCTTGACGTGAATATTCTTGAAAATGACGAGTTCTTCTCGAGTCATCAGACCTGAACTGACCAGATGCTCGTCCGTCGGGTACCTGAATCCATTTTATGGGTTTTTCTTTCAAACTACTCCTTCATGTGTTTGCCAGTAAATCAAAGTAACTGACCTCTTTAGTACCCTCAGCGATATGGACCTCCATGCAAGCACTGAAGTCAGAATGGCATATCGGGCGATCGTTCGACGAATTATTCGTGTTTCTGGCTGAAGAGCAGTAATAAATCACATTCCATTAGCCCTCCGTTGCTTCCGAAAGCCCTCTATTCTCAGGTTCATTACATCGGGAGATGAGAAATATGAGAGAAGCGAGAACAAGGGCGATAATGTCTATTTGTCTAACAGATAATATTATTCTTTGGATCATTTTGTGCCAAACTTGACTGAAGCTACGGGAGAGTATCTAGCTAGGACTCGAAATAGAAAGTGTACCCACATCACTGCCTCGAATGAGTGCGGAGATGTTGAATAAGAGATGATCTGGCCATGAGATCAGTTGACAACACGCCCACCACCTGAAAATTGCCTTATATTAGTAAAAATATACAATATCTAATTATACAATGTTTTTATAAGATGAAACCGAAAAACTTGGTGCAGGTGAACAAATGCACGAAAAAACATGTGCATTGCATTTCGCACTTGAGCCCAGAGTGAAATGTGAAAATCGTAGTGTGAATAGCTCACCTCCTTACTATCATGGCTACATAGAATCCGAGAAGGAAAGTGAGCGGGATGTATTTAGTGAAGTCATCGAATATGAGAATATACCGTAAGAAGATCCCTTGCTGTTCTTCTGTCATAAAGAACCTGGTAGAAGTTAATTATTCACTTTGTGCATTCTTGCTATTGATTCCTTCACTTCCTTCTCGCCACTAAGAATAGCCTCTCCCTTGCCAACTCCCCTCCACCTCTCTCTTCGTCTCTTCAACCCCTCCGCTATCTCAGTGATAGATGGCAGTGAATGAAGTTGTCCTTCCCTCTAGTCTACTTTATCATTCGTTATCAGTTTTCGGCGAAGCAATTGTTTTGTCTGTCTACAAGCTCGCTGGGTAAGCATGAGAATTAGTCGAGGGGTTGTGATAATACATAATTTATAATAATTAAAAAAAACAGTAATGGACCTGTAAACGACATTGATGCAATAATAGAGGAAGATGAAGAGAAGAAGATGCTTCCAAATTGCTTTCCATAGTGAACCCTGAACATTTTGCTTTAGAATTTAGAAGCAGCTGAAAATAGAGAGTTGCAGGTCTACACAGTTGAACATTTTTTGAAACAGATAAATCAATTTACAATTTCAGGACACATTTTCCAAAAAAAAAACTTCATGGGATGTATTCAACCAGTTGCCAATAACTCGTTGAATTATGACTCACTTTCCATCTCAAAAGCAGCGACAGAAACTTGTCAGAATAAGAGATTGTCATCGCATGAGAAGAATTCTCATATCTGGAAGGATCTTCTGTCTATCTCTTTCGTTGTCTTCAGAGCAAGAGATGAATGGGCTGGAAATTACCTGAGCATAAGCAGGGCAAAGATACGAAAACATCTGGAAACTCGTAGTGGGAAAAGGGCGGAGGGAAAAGGGACTCCTAGCAACTAAAAGGAGGCTAAAAGAAAGGCCGTTTCACGAGCAAAGAAGCCAGTTAAAATCAAACTAAAAAAGTCGTAAGAGATTGTATCTGAGAGAGAAGAAGTAGGGAGGGCCAAGAATCGAGGGAAATTCATGATGGAAGAGGCTCAAATAGCGAACGATACTGAATAAGTCAAGGGAAAACACAGCAAAGCTTCGGGAATGCGCAAGTGAAAACTTCTCGAATTAGATCTGTCACGATATCCTATGCAGAATTGAAGAAGAGGTCTCTATGGATCTCTGAACTACCAAGGAAGATCATGAACCAATGAAAATCTGAGGCGAATTGTGCAGTAAAGATAAATGAAACAACATTGGGAGTGCTTAGAATCATTCGGCCCTACGGATCGGGTGATTTTCAAACTCGCCTCAAGGGTTTCTAAAGCTCATTGGATTCATTGGGTAGCCATAGATGGAATGGGGTACGGTAATACGGAATTGACTCGATTGTGCAGACAGTTCTCGGATGATAAAATGAGCTTCGATTGATTCGTTCTCTCTTTCTAGTGAACAGGTGTGAGTGGCTGTTTACTACACAACTCGGACACTGAATGACCCCAATCGATTTTCCATCCTATCGATATGATCTCAATCAATAAAAAAGGACCAGAGTACCCACATGAGCAAGGCGGGCTTCATGTTACAATCAACGGAATATTCCCTCATCCATCCTCCCTTCCGCCCTCATCCATATCCATACTCTCTCGTCTACTCTCGTCGTCTGTACTCTCTCGAATTGACATGATCTCTCGTTCTCGGATGATCACTCTTCTGAGAGAAAGAGGGAGAAAAATGAAGAAACGAAGGGGGATAAAGAGAGTAGTTGTGATAGCCTCCAGTTACAAAGGAGGAATGGGAAGGATGAGATATCTTCTCTTCCGGGTACAATGAAATGATTGAGAGATGATTGTGAAGGAACGGAATAGAGATCACAGAGAAGACTCGTGGAAAGAAGGAGGAAATGTGAGATGAAGGAATGAAGGAAGAGAAGAATAGTGTTCACTCATTATTGATCCTTCGCTTGCAGTCCACAATAAACGTTGATCTGCTCGATTCAATCAAACGAATGACTCAACTCATTCGATGCAATCATCAAAATCTTCAAGTGGTAGTCAACAAATCTCTGGAATGCAAAGAGAATTCGATGCGTGTGACCTACAGCTTGCAGAGGAAGGAAAGAAATGCAGTGGAATGACGGGATGAAAGGAGGGGATGGATGGAATAGTGGAGGAACGAATCCACTCTGAAATTCGATCTGACTATCGAAGTGTCGGCTTCTCTCACGCTTTTATTTGATCTCCTCTTGACGGATCTCGATTCAGTTGAAACATATCCGATACATATAAATAGATTCTATTGAAATTAAGAATTCTTTGTCTCGGGAAATATTCATGCTTGAATGTATGTCGATGAGAAATTTTCCAAAATAAAACTGAAATAAAATCAGTTATTGATTCGAAGATACGGTATTTGCTGGCTCTAAAGATTTTCCGGTTTTCAACTCAATTTTTTTTTGTGTTTTCGTAAGTTCTCTGTTTATACGCGATTGTTCATTATAATTGTTGTTGTAGAATGCTGGCGCACTCGGCGCTGACAGCCCTAAGCGCTCGCGAAGCGGTGCTGCTCTCAGCACGCGCCGTATCGTCCAAATACCCTAAGCCCAAGCCACGCCATTACAGACGCCGTTTGTTCGAGGTATTTATCTTCTTATTCTGTCATAGGTAGTTCTTGTCACAATGGTAAATGAGGCAGTCATCGTAGTAGAAGCAAAATCACCTGCCTTGAATGCCAATAGGTTCAATAGAAGTAGAAGTACGGTAATTCCCAGACATAACATGACTACTATTATCTATTCAGGCTGCCGTTGCTCCAGTAATGCCGAGGACGATTACGGAATGCAAACCACCACTGCAGAGACATCTCGATAACGTTGAATACGACCAATCGGTTAGTTATGTTTTTTAACCGGCTTTACATTCAAAGGTTGGTTATATGTCTCCGCTTTGTGCGTTTTCCAGTGTAGAAATTATTACGGAGATATTTAATGCGTGCAGATGATTATATAAAGCTCATAAAGGCTATTCAAAAGTGACGGCATATCTCCGTTTAATATCGGTTACCTCTTGCAGTACTCTGACTACGAGATTGCTCTCGCTGATCTTGTCCGTAACTATCTCCGTAACGAGGAATTCCGAGTGATGGCCGTGTGCCAATTCACTTCAGTCCCGGGAAGAACACTCCATTTCGCAAAGAACCAGTGAGCGATTTTAATAAGTTCGAAAACAGTTGTAGTATCGTTTTTGTCACTAAACTTTGTCTTGATAACCGCGGGAAAAAGCAGTTGCTTGGGTGGGCGGATATTGTCAAATAATTAGTCAACTAATAAAGAACAATTTCAGACTGCGCGTCAAGGACATCGAGTTCCGCAACTACGGTAACAAGATCATGAAGAAGGTACTATTTTGTAATGATAGTTCATAATTATTTGATAATGCAGCAAGCTAGTCAATTAATAGATTATGTCCGTATTATGTATGAATCCATGAATACTCACTTGCTATCTATTCAATTCTTTCTACAATCCATATTGTTTCCATAAAAGTCCCTTATCTCTGCAGGTATTCGAAGGAACTCCCCTGTCATCCCTCTCTCCAGTCTTCACTGGTTCGAATGCTCTCCTTCTCGGGAAGACTCCCGAATCTCTCGTTACCATCTCGAAGGAATGCACTAAATTGAACTGGATCGTGCCACTCGGTCAGTGATTGTAAATATTTAGTTATCATTGATCTTTTTATCAAATGAGAACTATTTTTCATGGGATATCGGAAGCTCGCATGAATATGCCTAAATACAGTGATGCACACTAATCACTTCCTTTCAATTCATTCGTCCCCATTCATTGTTGATCTTTTTGCAGTTTTCGTTCTCGATTCTCGCATTATTTCTTCATCTGAAGTGGATAAATTGGCCGCCCTTCCCGATCTCAATTGTCTCTATGGAGAAACTGTCCAGATACTATCACAACAAATTGGAGCACTCCCTCAGGTACTATTCGAATACGGTAGATTAAGTATCATTGGGTCACTACTATGAGATGACTATACGAGTAGCGGCTTAAATTATTTAATTCAGTCTCTCGATTCGATTCCTCACGCACTCGTTAATTCGCTTTCTCATCTCTCAGTGAAAGAAGAAAAGACGGGAGAACAATAAGTGGACGTGTAATGAAGTTGAGTAGTAGATGAATAGTGATCCGAATTGTTTATTAGATACTGAAATGTGTTATCCATAAGTTGTTGGCTTGTTGCGTCTTTGAATACCATAAAATATATTTTCTACCCAGATCTGAAAAAAACAACATTAGTTGTAATCATTGCAAGTGTAAAAAGAAGAAAAAGCTTTATTACAAAAGTGTCAGTTCATGAATTTGAATGTGCATAGACAACTAGAATCATCCCTAACTACGGAGTGACGGAGACGGGGAAAGAAACGACGGGAACGACAAGGAAAGAATAGTGCTCAGATGAAGAAGTGGCCGCAAAAACCTGTAGATATTCAAATGACATGAGAAAGTCGTCAGTACCATTGAGAATTGGGATAGAATGGATAGAAAGCTTGGTTTTGGAATAACTCGTTGGGTATCAAAAAGTGAGGTTGATGATGATGATGATGATGATATGCTGGGAGAGGCGGAAGATAGAAAATATGAGGTGGGGGAACATGAGGATTGAAATGATGAAACGAAGGAGGAGGGGAGGAGGTCGACTTAAACCATTTGATTGAGGACCAATTTGAGGAGCAAGAAAGCTCTCAACCAGGCGGTTATTCAAAGTATGTACAATGTGCTGCCTATTATATGAGAAGATACATTTGAATTAGAAGGAGGGACCATACAATTGCGATAACTAGTCGTTGGATCTCCATAGAGTGGAGAACTCTTTCGAACGACGTTAGTTGTAGAAGAATGACCGAGTAAATTGTGATTATCTGTGGACGAATTTCCATCGGAAGTACTTGATTTGAAATGGCATTAGTAATAGGATTTCTGGCTACATCAGACTGCGATTGTTGTGGAACAGAATTATTCAGGAGAGGGAAATCAACAAGATTCAGATCGCTGTTGTTCGAGCTCTGAGGAACCTTCCACGGATTTCGTATCGGTTTTGGGATCTTCTCTGGTTGCAGTCGAGTGAAATCTTGGAGCACTTTACTCCACGGAAGTTGTTGAGAAAGTAGACTGTCATTTCCAAGAATGATAGTGCGCGTTGATGACGAGAAACTGCCACGGTGCACCTGAAATTATGAAGAGTATTCCAAACCTGGACGTCTTCTTCGATTGATTAGTTGCTTATGAATAGTTGATGAATTATAAATTTACGTGACTTACCGATTATGATTGGAGAAGTAGTCAGAGGGTTTATCTGTTCGTGTAGTGAGAACGATTACGATCGGCTTCTCCTTTCCCTGGAAAATATATTACTGTAGATGTATACTCTATACACTAAGTACCTGAGACGAATCGACAGTCATAATCTCGTAATCGGGTCCAAGTCGTCTCTGCAGTCTTGTCTTCTGTTCCTTGTACAGACAAATGATCATAATATCATCGTGAGTGTCATTCGGGAAGAGATTCAGTAATCTGAAGATATGGGTTCTAGCTAATTTATCGTTTCACAACTCCTCACTTGACCAATACGTCGATCTCAACTTCATTGTATGGGGAAGGCGATCCCTTTTGATGCCCCTTGGGAATATCAACAAGCAGTAGATCTGGCTTATTTATGTGCACAAGTCGAAGTTCGAAAAGCGGTCGAATTAATTCTTTCTGTAATTTTTGATTCGTCGAAATCGTAGTCTCTAACATTTTGCACCTTTCTTGAAATGAGACTTCCATCATACGAGAGATAATTGTATGGATCGACGAGTTGTTGAGGTGCTCGATACACTTCCACCAGCTGTATTATGTCCAAGTTCTTTCGACGCATCGCAACTGTAAGGGCAGCTCTTCCTGCAAAGGAAGGTGTATTGGAATCATTTAATTCAGTAGTAAGATCAGAGAACGTAATCCTATCAAAGGTTAATTGCAAGCAACCTGCTAGTTGATGTCCAAGTACTTTGTCATCAAACATAAATGGATGAAGTTGCTTATCATCTCCGATCAGAACGAATGAGCCTTGGGAAAACATCTCATCAGACAATAAAATGATGATTCTGTTAGAAGAGAAGCTTCGTCGATGATTATTCGATCGACATCTTTGAATTGATCTGGAAATTAATGCTCGCTAGATAATAAAATATTTTCACTTCGTAATAAATGAGAGATGGGTCTCCTGATATGTGTACGTTTGTTCATCTAGACGAGAGAGTCAGACAGGCTCTCTCACATCGCCTAAGGTGGTGATAGGATCGGATTGTTACCAAATGTAATAAAATAATATAGGTGACTAGTTTACCTCTTAATCCTCGAATGTCTCCCTGCAAAGTCTGAATAGGACTAGATCTACCGTCGACAAGATAATCTCAGGCTGCAGGTATTTTTCTAATACTGCCTTCGCCTTCAACATTGACTCCATGTAAGTTGCATTAGCTTCCTGAATGAAACTATTACGATGAAACAGTCAAAAGATTATCCTTGCCTCGATCTGCTGGGGAAAGAGATGAGATAGACTTTGTGTTATTCTCCACTCCTCTTCAACTTGCATGTAAAAGTCCATCGTTTGCATATCGAATTTGTCTGCATTTCCCATCCATCTGCGTAGAGTTTTTCATTCAAGACAAATATCAAAGATCAAGATACCTTCGATAGTTCGGGAACTGTTCGAAGATTCCATAGGGCGAGGGATCGTTCGGATCGTGCGAACTTTTGATAACATACGGTATGCCCTGGATTTCGCAAGATCGTTAGGGTTCAAAAATAGTAATTATCAACGGGACCGTTAAGATTTTTCAAAATTCTCACTTGAGATTTCCGTGATCGAACGTTTTAAGGGCAAGAGCGAGATTCTCTACTGCTACGTTCTGAACAGCAAGAAGCAGCTGCACACTTCCTTGCCTGGAAAAATGATTTAATCTCGAAAACAATTTGGCTGTAACAGATCATTTTAATGGTCCACAATAGCCATAACCTACCGATTTGCTGCCTTGTCATTGACTAGAGATGCTGCCATTGCAGCAGCTACAGTTGTCTTGCCTGATCCAGGAGGGGAGAGGATGCAGTAACCAGCGTCTACAAAAGATTCATTGCGAAAGATTTGTTGATGGGGACTCACACTCGATTTTGTGATACATTATCATTGCTTGATTCTGACGCTCATTCAATTCGAGCTTTTGGCCATTATTGAAATAGACATCCATTCGTTCTTCGGCTGACGAGGAATACGAGTCCTGCAATTGATGAATTATCGATTGATTATTTTCCGTATGATTCACCTTCACATCGTTCATCCCATAACCGCTTGAATAATATTAGGAATTTCTTCCTCGATAAGAAACTTTGCGCTTTTCTCTCCTGCTTCAATATCAATGCTCTCCTTCTCTATTCTATCGAGAATCCTCTCAGTGGCCGAGTCTCCGTCTCCATGAAGAGTCGCTTCTATACAGAAATCGGGTTCTCTTGCTCCCAGAACAAGAAGAAATTCTGGACTCGGTTGACAACTGAAATGAGAATGATAATAAATCGTAGGGATAAATTTAACTCACTAAATAAATGTCTTCTTTCTTTTTCCATAGGATTCTCTCTTGATATGATCCACAATCAATTTTATTGGTTGATCGTCGAAGAGAAGTGTCACGGAGTCGAGATAGAACATCTCTGCAAAGGAACCTCTTCCATTTTCGTCCGTTAAATATCTGTTCTGTCCGATTATTCTGTTTTTGCTTATTCACTTACCAGTGCACACTTGGAGCTTCAGAGGATCGAAATTCATGACGAATATGCTCTCGGTCGGCTTCGGTGTGGCCAATTTACGGAATTTCTGCCTACAATGATCACGTGAGTTCTAAGAAGAACGAGACACGAACAAAAAAGTGATAGGACGCGTACCCAAGTCTAAGCAATCTATTGAGAAATTGTTCCGCTATCTGCTCGTTTTAGCGAAATCATCGAAGTCTCCTAATCGATCAATTATTCGCTCCTTCTCTGACTTGGACAGCACTGTGATCTGGATAGGACACAGTTAATATGCATAATGAAATGGACCTGCCCACGTATTTACCTTTCGGGCGAAAGTGCCTGCGAAGTGAGACCACACTCGCACATCTTCTACTAGTTTGGCATATTCCTCTCGATTGTTGACTGGTTCAACGGGATAAATCCAAGCTGAACTCGAATCTACGATCGTCGCTTCGTATATTTCATTCACTTTCATACTCTATAATTTTTTTTGTTCAAAGGTGATTTCTTTCAAAAAGGAACTTTTAAGAGCACCTTCTCTTGAGTTGTCGAATGAATCTTCGTTGTCGTGCTCTCATGTACTTCGTGGACCAATCACTTACTGCCTTTTATCGTTCGTTCCCTTAAATATTCCATTCGAATACTTATCCCTTGCTCTTCCCGAATGGATGCGCTGTCTCTCTCCCTATCTCATTAATCAACTGGCCGAATCCGTCCGTTCGGAAATTACCTCGTTCATCTTCCCCCATTCAAAATTTCCCGTGAATGAAAAATACCCAAATACACTTGAATCTCCCTCGTTGTATTTTAAAATCTAATATACTAACGTCTCCGAATGTCTCAGTAACGAGAATGTAGTCGTCCACTGGTCTGCTTCTCTTCATTCGTACGAATCGATTAATCGTCCATTGCACCCAGAATCCATGCTCTCCATGAACCATGAACACATCGGGTGTACAGATAACGGAGAGAACCTGAGGGTAAAAATCGAGTTCATCAGAAATTTCTCCGTATATTTTCTTCTATTATGCGACACTAAGCTTCCTATAATTAGTAAGAATATTGTATAAGTCTGACCTTGTAGTAGTCTCCTTCGCAGGCATCTTCAGAGAGGAGTTCGATCGGGAGAGCGATAAAACGGAGATCCGGCCTGTCGGGCTTGAACAATTCGAAGTGAATTGCTTCGAAGATGGCCAGACTATCGTATTGGATGATGTCAGTGAATCTGTAACTACATAACGTTAGTGCTTCACAACCAATGATGTTCTCTCAGCGATAATATCAACTGACCTGTAGATCACGTGAAAGTCCTGTCCTTGTTGAGAGAGAGACTCTCCAGATGGGTTGAGAGGGATGAATCATGGAATGTTCTCGGATAAATGTCTCGCAATCGATTTGTTTCTTCTCTGAAGACGATGACATCATCGAGAGTAACAAGTTCTCGAATGGTGAGAGCACGCGAGTCTCCAGGAGGTCTGATAAGGTACTGATCATTGAACTTGTGAGGGGCGGGATCTCGATCGTTATCCTCCAATTTGTCAGCGACGACGATGTTTTTGCGAATGTTGAGATGACGGGCCCAGGGATGAGAACGAGGAGGGCGAGTCATCACTGGAAATACATCGTTTCATACATGACACCTGTGGCATACATGTTGCAATAGTATGAATGCTAAACGACTAGGATGAGAGAACTCATCCCTGTGAGAAGAGACACTAAGACTGTCAACAACTGTCAAGTTCTTGTGAATAGGGGAGAGGTGAGAAGGGAGATGGATAACAAGATGGTTCACAGTTACTGGGTCGTTGGGGAATGAGAGGATGACTGTGATGAAACGAGATAGAAAATAGATATATATGGATATATGGACTAGCAACGATATACGAACATTGTGGATGTGTGAGATGAATCATCAGCACTGACAATGTATTGTATGGGTTTCATGAGCATCATTTTTTGAGATTTATGCGGAGGAATATAAACACAAGGAAATCAGCGTTTGCGATCATTTATGAAAAATCAGAGCAAGAGGAAAAGTCGGATTGAAGATTGAATGTAAGGCTGTCCGACTACCTGATGGATCGGTGGTCAACTTTGAACGACGATAACAACAACAAGATTGAGGCATAGTAGACAATTAATTTCACTTTGACAAATTACGATAGAGAACACCACCAATTATCTAAAGTTATGATAGAATGCTCTCAAAATGAAGAGAGGGACTGTTCAATTTCTCGTTGAATGACCTTTCCTCTGTTGCCTCTCCCCTCTCCCTTCGTCTAAACAGTCGAATCACACGGGCATTGTGGGAGAATCAGAATGAATGTGAGAAAGAACAGAGTGAAATTGCATGGCCATCTAAATGAGAGATCAAATGAAGAAGGGGCCTGCACAAAAAGAATTTTGTGTTAGCACGTGCATTTGACACAACTCGTCATGAATCATCAATAGGTAAGAAAGTATACTCGTATTCTCTTTCGCATTTCTCCGAGTTTATCTTAGACCTAGTTTTGTTTCTATGGCGACTCAATCCCAAAAAAACAGCTTAATCCTACCTTTCTTCTCTCCCACAAAGTATACTTCTTTTCCCACGGAAATACCTCCTTCAAACGCAAGTTTATCTCTCGTTTCCGAGTAGATTGGGTAGACTCCAACTCCTGATTCATTCATTTCCTCTACATATCCCATATATTCCTCCTTTCAGAACCTTCCCGAATGATGTGAAATTATTACATAGTTCGGTACTCTTCTCTTTGAGAGAGCGGATAAGAGAGAGAGAAACATTAGCAAAGTGGAATCCATAGTGGAGAATAGTAGATCAAAGGCTTCCCACTTCACAAGTGCGCATATTATGCAGAAATCGGATTAGCAGAGAGAAAGCAGAATACCGAAACAGAAATTGGCTTGGAGTTGTTTTCTTCCAAGAGTTGTTTTCTTTCTCACACACTCTCCCACCTAGACGAGCAAATTCCTAGATTTCTGGGGTTGAAAACACACGGTCTTTGTTGCAGTGCGGCTCGTGCAAAACAGAGCAGTGGAGGAAGAAGAAAGGTTAAATCAAGGGGTGAATAATGAGTAAAACAGCTGGAACAGGTGTAAACTGAATAGAAGAGAGAGCGAAGGAGAGACCACCAAGAAACGAGCACTATTTCAACTGCAAAAAAGGATATCCTTATGGCGAATGCACTGAAGGAAAGACTGTCAGACGGGAGAAGAGAAAAGAAGAGAAGGGAAGAGAAGGATGGAAGAAGGAGAGGAAAGGGCGAGGGAGGAATGAAAACGACTGAATCTATCCTTAGAGTGCGAAAGAGGAATCAAAGTCTCACTCTTTCCTCTGTTCCCTCGCATCTGCCTATTATTCATTCCACAGATGGGAGTCCCTCTCTCCGAAGTTTATTTCCTTCTCGGGGAAGGGGAATAGAGAGGTCATAATTAGATACCATCACATCAACTTTCTTTGTTCAAACAGCAGGGCACTTTTTTTTCCAATATTTATTTCAGAATGCAAACGGAAATTTAGTCCTAATTCAAAAAAAATGTCGTTTCAGCTACCGGCAAAGAGAGATACAGTGTGACAGACAAAATTAACAACATCTGAAACAATTTGATCATTTGAGTCTGCAGTAGGTTGAACAGCCTGAGACGGCTCAGATGGCGGGACAGTCTGGGTGGGCTTGGTAGGTTTTGAAGGAATGCGCTTGGTCAACTTAGGAGGCATGGGGTCATTCAAAGAAGGGAAATCAGCGGTGTCCATATCAAATTCCATTTGAGGAAGGCGTTTATTCGCATCCTCCCTCATCTTCATAGCGACTTTCCATGCTGGAAGATTCTCATTTAGGCCTCTCTCTTTTGCTCGTTTTCGTTGTTCTTTCCTCTGCTGAGTTGTCTTCTTTTTCTTTTCAAATTGATCAGGGAGATCGACATCCATAAGCGAAATGGTCTTGAAACATCTTGGAGGAATCACTTGAGCCGTTACATTCATTGGCTGGTTTGTTTGAACAGTCATATTGCATTGATTTGTTGAGATGATCACTGGAATCTTCTTTTCCACGGCACCCAATGCACTCATATTCCCTGGATTTGTTAATTTTGGGGTAATCATTGGCTTGTTCGTCTCAACGGCAGTTAAGGCGCTCATGTTCCACGGATTCTTAGGTGTCGAGGTAAGAGAGGACTGAGTGGGTACAGCCTTCGTAGGTGACAGAGAGGGAAAATCATTCGCGCAAAATCTCGGTGTAATGTAAGTGGGTAACGAAATAGGGTTGGTCTGCTTGAACCAAGCATTGACTTGAACTACTTCGGGCTCGGGCTTCCACTTGGGTTCAGGTAACTCATTAGATTCCATTCTGGTAAATTCCTCCAATACTTTACTCCACGGATGTTGGTGAGAAAGGAGAGAATTATTGCCGAGGATGACAAGTGCTCGTTGATGACGAGAAACTGCCACTGTGCATCTGAATTCGAATAATTTCGTAATAATCAAAAATATGTTGTTGAGAGGAGAATGGATTGATGTACCTATTCTGATTGCTGAAGAAATCCGTCACTCCTTCCGTTCGTGTTGTCAAAACTATGACGATCGGCTTCTCCTTGCCCTGAAAAAGGTTGAAATTTTGTGAAGAAAATTTATAATTAATGTATTCTACAGCGAAATTCCTATTACCTGAGACGAATCGACAGTCATAATCTCGTAATCTGGTCCAAGTCTTCTCTGTAGTCGTTTCTTCTGTTCCTTGTACAGACAAATGATCATAATATCATCATGCGTTTTCTTTGGGAAAAGGCGAAGGAGCCTGAAAAAATGGGTTAACACCGATGAATAATGAATTTGAATGTAAGGATCTTACCGAATCATCACTTCGATTTCCATTTCATTGTAGGGTGATGGAGTTCCTCTCTGATGGCCCTTTGGAATATCAACAAGAAGGAGATCGGGACGACTTTCTGCTACGAGACCGGCTTGAAAGAGAGGACGGATTGGCTCAATCTGCAAGAATAGCATTATTAGATCTCTGCAATATATTCTCCGAAAGTGACTACCTTTCTTGATACAAGTGTACCGTTGTACGATAGGTTGTTATAAGGTTGAACGAGTTGCTGAGGTGCACGATAAACTTCCACTAATTGGATGATTGGCAGATTTTTACGTTTCATAGCGACATTCAGGGCTGCTCGACCTGGAGAAATTGTTTGAGCAAAGCAAATAGAAATATCAGTAATACTCACCAGCGATTAGAAATATCAGTAATACTCACCAGCGATTTCATGACCTAATATTCTGCCATCATACATGAACGGAGGTAGTTGCTTATCGTCTCCGATAAGAACGAATGATGCCTTTGGAAAGCAGCGAACTAGACCGTACAAGGTGGATTCAGTGAGGAGTGAAGCTTCGTCAATAATTACTCTATCAACATCCCAAAATTGAGCTGGAAACTATTACTTATTTTCTAGCTAGCGTCAAATTTTTACCTCTGACACCCTGGTTGGCAAAATCAAGCAGTCTGTACAGAACCAAATCCACAGTGGAAAGGATGATCTCAGGATTCATGTATCTTTCCAGCATTCCCTTCGCTTGGAACATCACTTGTGTATAACGAAGATCCAGTTCCTGATACACTTTTATAAGAAAAAATGAACGCGATAAAATTCTTACCTCTTTCGCTTGCTTGCCTAAAGTGCTTCCTTTCTGTTCTGACTTCTTCCATGCTTTCTCAACTTCGAGGAACATTTCGATGACCATTCGATCCTTCACTGGCGCATTATTCATCCATCTGAAAGGTTTAGTTATATCGGATAATCGGTGATAAGCTATGCTAGTTCAATCGGCTAATGAGTAATTTAATTATGCATAGTCCCTAGTACCTCATATAGTGTGGCAAATGCTCGAAGATATCGTAGGGAGTTGGATCGTTTGGATCTGTACGCACTTTCGACAGCAAACGATATGACCTGAGCGACTGAGTTGTAGATATATCGAGAACTATGTTAACTAGATATTCGTGGTATAAATTATGCATACTTCAGTGTCCCATCGTCGAATGTTTTCAGTGCAATCGCCAGATTCTCTACAGCAACATTCTGCACAGCCAACAACATTTGTACACTTCCATGGCTGCAAAATATTTATTCATTGTAACCGGTTTTTTCCATATCTTCTTTTTGTATGATAATTATTGAGGCAACAAAAAGAATACCGTTTAGCAGCCTTATCCTTGACTAGAGATGCAGCCATCGCAGCGGCTACAGTAGTCTTGCCTGATCCAGGAGGGGAGAGAATACAGTAGCCGGATCCTGTAATAGTTTTTGACTATTCAGATTCGGGCAGTTTCAGACTCACTTTTAATATTGTGGTATATTTCCATAGCATGCGATTGCTGCTCATTCAGGGTCAGAAGCTGACCATTTCTCTTCTTTACTGTGTAGCAGCTCTTGTTGAAAGACGGAATCTAAAAAAATCAGAATTTAGTTTTCAAAAAGGCATTTCTTCTCACACTTGCTGTATTTTCTCCGTATATCGATCGAACTACCGAAGGAATCGACTCGTCGACAAGAAAATTCGGCTTCGCTTCTCCAGTCTCTTCCAAAAACGACATCTCATTGTCGATTCGGTCTATAATTTTCTCAGTGGCGGATCCTCCTTGACCATGGAAAGTGGCGTCAATCCATAGATATTCTCTCCTTGATCCAAGAAGACGAACGAGATCAGGAGAGCGAACACAACTAAAATGGAAATGATGAAGAGGAGATCGATAGATGAAACATATGAGGCCGTTTGCGAGAGAGTCGAGCAAGGTCTGGCACAGCTCAAAAATGTCGATTCTCCGAAACTCTCGGATTAAGGGTTCTTGAGGGTGCTGATGACGATGGTTATAATGATTTTTCATATTGGGCCTTCGTTGCCTCCAGATGACGTCACGTTGAAAACAGTTTTTGTGGAATATCTCAGTCCTAAAAAATGCTAAAATTAAGTGAGTATGGTTCCTGGGGTAGATTTTTATGCTGATCACGCCTGTCTACTTCATTTATCATAATTCTCAAAAATAAAATTGAAAAATGGAACTTTTCACTGGGACATTTTTCAAAAAAAATTTTTGCTCATTTTGCTCAAAATTTAAATTTAGACTCCTCTCATCAAGCCGGTCCGATCTATCCAGGTTGCTAAGCTCACAAATGGCCCAGTGAAAAGTCCCCTTTTTCAATTTTATTTTTGAGAAATAAGAAAAATGAAGTAGACAGGCGTGATCAGCATAGAAATCTACCCCAGGAACCATACTCACTTAATTTTAGAATTTTTTAGGACTGATATATTCCACAAAAACTGTTTTCAACGTGACGTCGTCTGGAGGCAACGAAGGCCGAAGATAAAAAAATCATTATGATCATCGTCATCAGCACCCTCAAGAACCCTTAATCCGAGAGTTTCGGAGAATCGACATTTTGAGCTGTGCCAAACCTCTCAAGATTTGCTCGATTCTCTCGCAAACGGCTTCATATATCAGAACTATTATACTCACTGAATGTACGTTTTCTTCCTCTTGCCCTGATTTTCTCTTTTTACATTATCCACTGTCAGTTTGATGTCTTTCTCTTCAAAGTGGAGAGTCACTGCGTCGAGAGAGAATACTTCTGAAATGGGAAGTTGACCGTCGAAGGGAATTTCGTTGACTAACCAGTATACACTTGGAGTCGTGGAGGGTCAATGTGCTGGACGAATACGTTTTCCTTTGGAGGAGGAGTCGCCAATTGACGGAAACGAACACTGAAAGAATAAATAGATTAGATTGCAAAGATAATCGTGAAGAGCTCACCCCAACTTGAACAATCTTATCATGTGCTGTTCAGCCATTTTTGCATTCTTGCGAAACTCATTGAAATCAGTGAGTCGATCATCGATTCGCGCCTGCTCAGTCTTCGATAGGACGGAAATCTGCAATAAAAAGTTTTAAAAATTTAGGGCCTGATAATTTCAAACCTCTTCAGCAAAAGTTCCTGCGAAATGCGAAGTACTTCTGACGAGTTGAACAAGTTTCGCGTACTCGTCTCGATTCTTTGGTGGCTCAACAGGATAAATCCAGGCTGAACTTGTGTCGAGCAGATTTGCATCGTAGATTCGATGTACGTCCATGCACTGAAATTGTTATGTTGCTGTATGAAAAGTAACTAAACCAGGCTTCATCATTTAGTCGGACCTTTTCCTTGACAGTTTTATTGAATCGTCGATGTCTCGCTTTGATGTAGTTGCTGGTCCAATTACACACTGCCTTTCGATCTTCCGAATCCTGAGAATTGCTGTCACCATAATTAACGAATCGATTCACTCGTTCATTAACATTATCCTTCTCAGACACGTAAATGTAGTCGAAGGCCGGTGTTCCATGTCGTTCCACTTTATCGAGTTTAGTAACAGTCCAATCAAGCATGTAGTACTGTCCAATGTCAATATTGCCCACGCGAGGAGTGTATTTCACATCGAGGATCTATAGAAGGATTTTTAGATACAGGTAAAACAGAATAGTTCACCTCGAAATAGTCTCCTTCACACGCGTCCCAAGGCAGAAGATTCATTGGAATGACGATAAATCTAAGATCAGGTCGATCGGGCATGAAAATCTCGAAGTGAATTGCCTCGAGAATAGCAAGAGTCTTCTTCTTGATGAGGTCGGTGAATCTACAAGCCGTATCATCTTCACATTCAAATAAGAAGCAGACTTACCGGTAGATTACTCGGAACTTATCCGAATCGATTGATAGATTATTCAATTGTGAAGTGATTGATGAGATATCGGTAATGCCCTTCTTCTCTTTGATAAGTCTATTTGTCTCATCTCTCAATGCAATTACATCATGAAGTGTGATTGTCTCTCTGATTGTCAGCACTCGATTGTCATCCGGAGATCGAATGAGATTTCGATCGTTGAATTTGTGTGGTGCGGGATCTTGATCACACTGTTCGAAATTACAAGTGATCTTGAAATCTCTGCGGATGTTTAGGTGATTAGACCAAGGATGAGATCCAGTAGTAGGCATGATCTCTGAAATAATAAACTGGAATTACGGAGCTATATCTTCCAGGCGAATGAGACGAAGGGGAAAAAAGAAGACAGCGAGAGCCCGTGTTTATTGGTGGTTACCGTGGTGATCAATTTGATGAGAATTACATCGGGAGTACTGCTGTCGTTCCATTAGACCACTCATATCCTGTGGCTGTGCTTATCGTGTCCACTATTTATGGCTTGATTATACCAATTCAAATTATTTAAGAGATCACCTTTATTTTACGGATCGTAATATTGCAAGTATTTACAGTAAATCTATCTTATTGTAACAACAAACTCTAAAAAAAATGAAAAAATGCATCCAATTTGGATTATGTTGAGCATCTACAAGTGATATTAACCCTGATAACAACGGATAAGGTAAATATGAGGTATCTCTGGTTTTCGCTAGTAAGAGAAGTGAAACAATGAATAACAATAATACTTTCATAACATATATGAGAATCTGTCGGTGTTCGATTACAACATGTCAATCACTTGGCTGCAGATCCGGATGCATCATTTGCTGCAGCTGCATTTTTAGCTTTCGAAATCCTTCTTCGCTCATTTCTTTGCTTTGCCGTTTCATTCTTCCTACTGACATTCTTTTTCTTTGCCTCAACTGCTGAAGGAGCAGGGCCTGGTTGAGTATTCTTAGCCAAAGAAGAACCAGGAATATCTTTCTTAGTGGGCTGAGGTTTCTTCTTCGGAGTCTGAACTGCTACGCTCTTCTGTGCAGACTGCACCTTTTTCTCTTCGGCTACAGATATTATCGGATTATTTGGGATCAGAATGGAGGATTCTTCGAAGCTTGTTTCTGAGCTAGTTTCCGTGCTTTGCTTTTTGCAATATGCTCCTGCACAAATTCCGGTATTCCTTTCTTCTTATTCTCCTTCTTCTTCGGCTCCACGTTTGCGTTCTTTCCATTAGCAGATTCGTCCGGTTTCTTATTATGCTTTCCGAGATTTTGTTTCTCCTGTTTCTGAGCCTTCTTAGCTACAGGAGCAGCCAATGGACCCCACTTGGGTCCGGGTATCTGTGCTGGCTCGATCTTCGTGAAATCTTCAAGGACTTTGCTCCACGGAAGTTGGTGGGTGAGGAGAGAATTATTGCCGAGAATGATCAGAGCTCGTTGATGACGAGAAACCGCTACGGTGCACCTGAAAATATGAAAGAATAATGAAAAAATGCAACAAATTTGAAGCTTGACCTACCTGTTTTGATTGCTGAAGAAATCCGTGACCTTCTCGGTTCTCGTGGTCAGAACGATAACAATTGACTTCTCTTTACCCTGTAATGATTTACTTCATCATCTCAATAAAAACTCGAGAAATGGATTTTACCGCTTGAGAGAATGATGTACCTGTGAAGAATCGACAGTCATGATCTCATAATCGGGTCCGAGTCTTCGTTGAACCTTCTTCTTTTGTTCTTTATAGAGACAGATGATCATGATATCATCGTGAGTTGACTTCGGGAAGAGATTCAGCAATCTAAAATGCAACTTTGAATACCTCCTCTCCCAATTCCTCCTGATCATCTAGCCAATTTCATCAATATTCTCACCTGACTAGCACATCGATCTCCATCACATTATACGGTGAAGGAGAACCTTTTTGATGTCCCTTGGGAATATCAACAAGGAGAAGATCAGGCCGAGTTTCTGACACGAGACCTGCCTTGAAGAGTGGGCGGATAGGCTCTTTCTGAAAAAGGAGTCCATTGTATTTTTTCTTCATACTATTCCAAACCTTTCTGGAAACAAGGGTTTCATCATAGGAAAGATTGTTGTAAGGCTGAACAAGTTGCTGGGGCGCTCGATAAACTTCCACCAACTGGATTATTGGGAGATTCTTACGAAGCATCGCGACATTCAAAGCAGCTCGGCCTAAATAATAAGAATGCATAATTTTTTTAATAGCAGTGTAAATACTATGGTTAATGTTTCTTACCGGCTATTTCATGTCCGAGTACTTTTTGATCGTACATAAACGGAGGAAGTTGTTTGTCATCTCCAATGAGAACGAAGGAGGCCTTTGGGAAGCATCGCACGAGACAGTAGAAGGTGGATTCAGTAAGAAGAGAAGCCTCGTCGATGATTATACGATCCACGTCCCAGAATTGGCCTGAAATTAGGCCAAATTATTAATTTGTTTCTTCATTTGAAGCAAACCTCTCACACCCTGTTCAGCAACGGTGAGAAGCTTGAAAAGCGCGAGATCCACAGTGGACAGTATAATCTCTGGTTCCATGTATTTCTCCAAAACTGTCTTCGCTTTGAACATCGATTGCATGTAGAGCATTTCGAGCTCCTGAACGATTTTATTCACGATGCTCTAACTATCTACACTTCGTTTTTTCCATATGAATACTTACATCTTTATCCTTCTTGCTGAGACTGTTCATATTTTGAGCTGCTTTCCATTCGACTTCAACTTCAAAATACTTGTTCATTACTTTCATGTGATCAGACTTCGCATTCTTCATCCATCTGTGACAGAACTCTGAGACCTGCTTAGGGGACAAATAATGTACCTCATATAATGTGGCAAGTGCTCGAAGATATCGTAGGGTGTTGGATCGTTTGGATCAGTGCGCACTTTCGACAACAATCGGTACGGTCTGAGAACAGGATGAATATACAGGATGAATACAAATATTTAAAATGTAAACTTTCAGAGAAAAATTTTTTTCACTTGAGTGTTCCATCATCGAAAGCCTTGAGGGCGATAGCGAGATTCTCTACAGCAACATTCTGCACAGCCAACAACATCTGGGTACACCCTTGCCTGAAAATGTTAGTGCTTATTTGAGTGACAAATATGTGAGTACCGATTTGCTTCATTATCCTTCACTAGAGATGCAGCCATTGCAGCAGCCACGGTTGTCTTCCCTGATCCAGGAGGGGAGAGAATACAGTAACCAGAGTCTGTAAGAAAGGGATGCATACAATAACACCACGCGTCTCACTCTCAATCTTATGATAAATTCCCATGGCTCTCGTTTGTTGAGGATTCAGCTTCAATGCTTGTCCATTATTCTTCTGCACAGTACTACACCCCGTGATGAAATACTTGTCCTGAACTGGGTTTTATATTTCTGAATAATTAAATGTTGTCGTACCTTCTTGACACCCTTGCCGTAGATGGATTGGATAACCTTCGGAATCTCATCATCGATCAAAAAGTTCTGTTTCACTTCTCCAGTTTCTTCCACAATCGATATCTGATTATCGATGAGATCGAGTGTCTTCTGAGTCGCTGACGCTCCGTCTCCGTGGAAAGTAGCATCATTCCAAAATGGAGGACGAGATCCCAATAGACGAATGAGATCAGGGGAGCGAACACAACTGAAGATATTATTTATCCGTGTCTGATACACAATGATCTTACTGAATGAATGTCTTCTTCCTCTTTCCTTGACTTTCTCGCTTGACCTGTTGCACTGTTAATTTTATATCGTGCTCCTCGAGATGAAGAGTCACCGCATCGAGGTAGAAGACCTCTGAAATAAGATTTGATTCGTTTCCCTGAGTGAACCTCACCAGTGTACACTTGGAGTACAGGAAATTCAATGGATAGTACGAATACATTCTCCTTCTGTGGAGGAGTGGCCAACTGACGAAATCGGACACTATAAGTAAGATAATGATTCAAAATTTGAAAAAGAGCGATCAATCGTACCCTAGCTTGAAGAGTCTGATCATATGATGTTCAGCCATCGTCATATTCCTACTGAATTCATTGAATTCACCTAGTCGATCGTCAATTCGCTCTTGCTCAGACGTCGACAGAACGAACATCTGCAATAGGATATCATTTCACCGAAAATATTTTTTGCTCACCTCCTGCGCGAATGTTCCGGCAAAATGGGAAGTGCTCTTGACATTCTGCACAAGTTTCGAGTATTCTTCCCTGTTCTTGGGTGGTTCAACAGGATAGATCCATGCCGAACTCGTATCGACCAGATTCGCATCGTAAATTCGATGAATCTCCATGTTCTGAAAAGATGAATTTCATATTATGCTATTTTTTAGCTGTACCTTTTCTGTAGTA
This sequence comes from Pristionchus exspectatus, assembly GCA_911812115.1. NCBI lineage: Eukaryota > Metazoa > Nematoda > Chromadorea > Rhabditida > Neodiplogasteridae > Pristionchus > Pristionchus exspectatus. The sequence goes on along the minus strand of OU461584.1, from coordinate 10,822,322 downwards.
GTCTGGTTGAATCGACGTTGTCTTGGCATGATGTAGTTGGTTGTCCAGTTGCACACTGCCTTGCGATCCTCCGATCCCTATAACGCAAATATAATGCTACGTTGATAAAATAGAGATGTATCTACGTTGATTGATAAACGTACATTCATCTTCTCAGCCACATAGATGTAATCGACAGTGGGAATTCCTTGTCGTGCAACTTGACTGAATTGAGTGACCATCCATGAAAGAGGATAGTCCGACCCATACTTCATCGTGTATAGTTTTGGAGTGTGCTTCACTTCATAGATCTGAATATCGTCAGAATCTCATCTCCATCTATCTCGTAAAATTCCAACCTCGAAGTAATCCCCTTCACATGAATCAACGGGAAGGAGTGTCACAGGAAGTGCAATGAATCTAAGATCAGGTCGATCGGGCATGAAGATCTCGAAGTGAATTGCCTCGAGAATAGCTAGAGTCTTGTTCTTGATGATGTCAATGTATCTGATAGTCATCATTACACCAATATACAAATAAAAGTTACACACCTGTAGACAACTGTGAAATGTTTCTTTTCCAGTGAGAGATTGCAGAGATCCGCCGTGAGGGATGAAATATCATCAACTTTCTTATTGCTCTGAGTGAGTCTATTCGTTTCATTTCTGAAGCTAACGACATCATCAAGAGTGATACACTCTCTGATGGTGAGAACTCGATAATCATCTGGAGATCGAATCAGATTTTTATCGTTGAACTTGTGAGGGGCTGGTCCTCGATCGCATTCTTCGAAATTGCAAGTGATCTTGAAATTACCACGAGTATTGAGGTAACAAGCCCAAGGATGTGACCGGATGGATGTACTCATCTGAAATCAATGAGGTCATTAGGCCTTTACAAGTCAATAAGGGATGATTCACGAATGGCATTGATAAGATAGAGAGGGGTCGATAGATAATAGATAAATTAACGATTTATTATTTTCTGAACTAAATTTTTTAAACGATCAAGCGTCTCTTACGCAAAAAGGGAAACTCGACAGAGTGAAAAAAAAAGTTGGGTTTTGAGTTCAAGGGGAGCGCATCACATGTCATGGTTATGCTATGAGTCAAGGTTTTGTATGCTTTGTACGCTTTGTGAGTCAAGGTTTTGTATGCTTTGTATGCACGCCTTGTATGCTTTGGGCAAAATTGATTTGAGCTTTGACTGACTGATGCAGAATATTTACATAGATTTTTTTTGAAAATTTAAAAGATCCTAGTAACTGAGCGACTTGCACTGAATGCATACTCCCCAACCGTTGAAGCTAATGTTTTCTTATTTCTTTAAGTTGTCTCACATTATTAAATTATTAAGATTCGAATTTATTAATAAACATATTTTTTTAAATTCGATAAAATGTTCTGTACTGTATGTCGTGTCTTAGCGAGTGTGACTTTCCTTCCGACCTTTCATATTTAGTCACGCGCCCACACCATTGTTTTCGTTTTTTTTTAAATTTCGCTATTTTGATCGAATCGGGAGTTTCTTATTTTTTCAGTTATGGGAAAGAAGCAGCATCAGAGTGACAAGCTTTACCTCACTGCGAAAGAGTGGAAAGACATAGGAGGACACAAGGATGGTATGCTTTATTTTCTCGTTGTTTGATTCTTCGGCATTTCCTTGATTATACTTGTTTATTTGATGTTTTCCAGATACTGGAACACGTATCAAGAGAGCCGAGTTCAAGAGGTTGCCATTCAATCACTGCTCACTTTCACTCTTGCCGTTCGAAGATCCCGTTGCTTCACCAACAGGAGAAATCTTCGATCTCACGTGAGTTCCTCTCTCTGATCATTATTGTGTAGCGTACGGTCACATTTACAGAGCGATTGTGCCCTACTTGAAGAAGTATGGAGTCAATCCATGCACGGGTGCGAAAATGAGCGTCAAAGATCTCATCGCACTCAAGCTGAATAAGAACGAACTAGGTACGATTTATTCTATTTATGTTTTCCTGTTCTCATAAATTGAGCACCAACTCAGACCGAAATTCTTACATTAAAAATGTTAAGTATGACAGCCTTTTCATAAATATTGAAGCATTTAGAATAAACAAAAGAATTGCAGGTGAGTTCCGCTGTCCGGTGACCTTCCGTATCTTCACTCCTCAATCGCACGTAGTCTGCATCAAACCTACCGGTATGTATAGATCAATTGTATGTTTTAGTTCCTCATCTTTGATTGTTATCATATCTACCATAAATATCGATAAAACAAGTGTTTTATGCAGGGAACGTCTACGCGTACGAGTCCGTATACGAGCTGAATCTGAAGAGGAACCATCTCAAAGTAAGCCCTTCCCGTTGTTCTTTCCTTGTTGTCATTCTGTAGTACACACCGTATGCATGGATTTTTGTTGTTGTGCTTCGAAATCGTGTGGGTCCTGTTGGCACCAATGATGATGCCCTGGATGGTAAGACTCTTTATTTTCATTACTTATATCATTCCAGGATCTCCTCAACGATGAGCCCTTCCTCCGCACGGACATCATCGATCTACAGGTATCTAATAGTTTTAATATTTCACTGATCGGTCAACGTCTTAGTAACAACTTTAGAGAACACTACAATAAGTTTCTAAAACTATTGAATGTTTTCAGAATCCCGCTAATCTGGACAAGTTCAATATGGAGAAGTTCCACCACGTGAAGTTGGACTTGAAGACCAAGGTTCGTTGTGGTTTATACAACTATTGGCTCATCTTTCCTTACTTGTTTATGATTTGAGAGACTGTGTATGGTGAAAGTGAGTTAACATCATCACGTAGTTCAATTCAGGAACAAATCGCAGCAGAGAAGAAGGCGATGAAGAATCCTGCTTTCTTCATCAGAAAGATGAACAATGAGACGAAGAGTACACTCGAGACACTAAAGAAGGATTATGTTAAACCCAATGTAAGTTGAAATTGGGAGGTGGCTTTTATCCTGTCTGGTTCATGTCAAATTTAAGATTACTTTTTTTGATTTTTTTCTTAAATGTTCATTGCAGTGGGAGAAAGCGGAGGAGAAGACAGCGGACGCGATCAATGCAGCACACTTCAGTCAGGGACAGGTACGGTAGATTACGGTTGAATGGGAGTGGGGAATGGATGATACTTATCGTAGTTCACAAAGTGAATTGCCTTCACTAGTCATTCGAAAATGCATTAGATATTGAAACTGTAGGTATCAATGGATTCACGTCGACAGCGATGGATCCGATCACGAAACAGAAGGCGGCAGTGTTGGATGATGATGTTGTGAGGTGAGCAAATGAGTGCTGAAGGGACTACTCTTGTTTATTGTTATTCGTGGTTTTCCATCTGACGTGATTTTTAAAGGCATGTTTCGGAGAATTTGAAGAAAAGGAGAGATTTGTAGGTATGCTCGTGTGAAGAAGAATGGCTACGTTAGGATAGTGACGAATCACGGCGCCATCAATCTCGAATTGTACTGCAAGGTACGGTAATACATCTTGTTGTCTATAAAGTCACCGTAGTAGGTGAATTCTGATTCAAAAATGCGCATTTTGTTCCAAATAGTCAACATCTCTAATTAATGTATTTTCAGGTAGCACCGAAGGCATGCGAGAACTTCATCACTCACTGTCGCTCGGGATACTACAACAATTCACCCATCCACAGGATAATCAAGAACTTCATGGTCAGAATGATTTGAATCAAATTACGAGTGATAGAACACGAATGAAGCAATCGGTTACTCGCTAATTTGACAGTTCGAGGAAACTGTAAAAGAACTTTCTTAATCAATAGTTAATGAATGCATTGCAGATGCAAGGAGGAGATCCGACTGGCACAGGGAAGGGAGGAGAGTCAATCTGGGGAAAGCCATTCGAGGTATGAATTCTGATTATTGAATTGGAGTTTCAGGTTTCTATGTATAGAAATGTCTGCATTTCTCTGAAGTTTGCATTTAGTCTCATTATAATATGATTTTCAATGATTTCTTTCTAGGACGAATTTGGGTCTGGTCTCTCTCACGACGCGAGAGGAGTTCTGTCCATGGCGAATAAGGGAACGAATTCGAATGGAAGTCAATTGTGAGTTATTCATTTTTACATTATAGCCTTTCAAGTTGGGCTCATGGCGTCTATTGTGAATTTAAAATAAAGTTGCATATAATAATTACAGTTTCATCACATTCCGTCCGTGTCCATATCTCGACAAGAAGCACACAATCTTCGGAAGAGTCGTCGGAGGATTGGACTCTCTTCTGTCCATTGAGAAGGTACGGTAGAGTTACAGTGGTTATGGCTAGTTGTTTACTAGATTTTAGATACAAAAATGTATTTTATAATCACACCTGCGTACTTCAAGTACTTAAGTACTAGACTACCAGTAAAAAAAACTGATATTTGAAAAACGTCGGCTCCCAGTAAGAAAATTTTGAATTTTCTGAGTATGTTGTGCAAAATAAGACGGTTTTTGAGAGTATTAGGTCGGCTACACGTAGAAAAAATCCGAATTATTAGCGGCTACCCGTTCTTATAGGGAGCAAAAATTCCAAGAACATACTTAGCACAGGTATGTTTATAATTGCAGGAAGAAGTGGAATCGGGCGGCGATCGACCAGTGAATGCCGTGACATTCATGAGGGCGGATGTGAGTTTCATTTGGATTTTACATTAGGACGATCTACTTGATTTATCGTAAACTTTCCATTTATGGCAATACACTTTTGAACTCGCCCATTGTTACAGGTCTTCGTGGATCCATTCGAAGAGGCGCAAGCGGAGATTGATAAGGAGAGAGAGGAATTGAATGCTGGTCAGGAGAGCTTTTTTGTTGATACCTTCTTTTGAATACATACATACATTTATCCTGATATCAAGACGATAAGTATGCAGGAGGAAATCATTGGGGAGTGGACTGGGTTTTTTTTCAATACTGAAGTGGTAAAGGTGTATTTTCTAGGCGATCGTAAGAAGGAAGCAGAAGAGAAGAGGAAAGAGGCAGCCAAGCCGAAGGTTCTGTACACATTTTTCACTATCGCCTATCTTAATCCATGCATCTTTTTTTCGATTTAAAACCAATTATTTATTTTCTTGTAGGCATTCAGCACTGGCGTCGGCAAGTACATCAATCCGCAGCTGAAAAGGGCGCAGGTGAGTGTTATTTTTAATCTTCTGATTATTTTTTAAATTACTTTTTTAAAATGTAATCGTTGAATTTCAGGCTGACCCCCAAGGCCCTTCCACCTCCATTCCCGGCCCTGCCATTTCCACACAGAAGAAAGCGAAGATGGTGAGGAATACACTCTCCGACTTCTCTGGTTGGTGAACAAATCTCTCACTTGAAGAAGAAAAGAAATGATCTCATCCTCAAATATCTAACACTCGATTGTTTCGTTTTGTACTGTGTTGTTCACGATTAGATTATGGGTCACAAGACGTTTATTGAATAAATGTAATTTAATCTGAGGTATTGCGAGGAAGTTATTGCAGTTTATTGATGGTCGATGACGTTGACAACTTCGACTAGGACCTGAATGACATTGTTAGAGCGTTAATCTGGATGTGAAACTCACGTCTATGAATCTCCTGACATCAACGAAAGTATTGTACATGGGAATAGGAGCCACTCGAATAATGTTCGGATACCGTTTGTCCACCTGATACGGTATTGGTATTGATTTTTCGTCATGGGAAACTTACGGCGACTCCTCTCTTCACGAGTTCTTTGTAGATACAATCGATGTTGATGTTGAATCTGAGTGATTGATTGAGAGATTTGTAATTGATAATGTAGTACAATGTTACTTGAGTGATAGCTGACATCCTCTCTGATTAGGATCTTTCGGAGTAATGGATTCACATGAGATCTTGTTGGAAGCGCGGAAAGAGGAGGAGGGAGAGAAGAAGTGTCTGGGAATACTAAGTTCAACACTGGATTTATTTCAGAATTCTCACTCGATGAGTAGTTCGAGATATCCAGTGAGTCTTATGCTCTTCTCTCGAAGTTGAGTCAATTCAACACCGTCAAGGGTCTGTAAATGGAGTTGATTGAACCCATCGAACGACGAAGGCTATTTATTCTTGCTTGTGAGAGCATTTGGGTGCACAATTTCTACCTCGATGAATCCGATAAGTGGCATCACTAGCATCACGGGCGTATTTGAGATACGGTAGCCTGATGCTCCCTCTTCGAACTCGATTTCTGAATGGTCACAGAATGTAAATTTCAAAGTAGTTCACACATTTGTATTCAGTGGGAAAAATTGAAAATGCAAATCGACTCACTGTTATCCATGAGGAATCGTGTCTTCATTCGATGTCCCCACCATCCGACCATTCGATCACGATTGTCATCGCGGTATCTGACAATTTTTTAAAATTATTATTTCGAAACAATGAAAATTCGGCAAAGTACCGTTCATGAACGAATATCCCAGCCAATCCACCAGGCCCAGTGCTGCCATACTGAAATAATTACTCATTGTTGTTTTGAATAATTTGTGAAAAATTAGTGACGAACCTTGTACGAGCACCAACATGCGAAATCGACATTCCACTCATGCAGATAGAGGGGAACATTGATGTAACAATGAGCGAGATCCCATCCGACGAGACTGCCCTGGAGAGATATCAGTGATAAGGGTGATAGGCAGAGATGGAAAGAATCAGTTGGTAATTTGATCCCTATTAGGTGATAAAAGGCGCGAACCTTCGCCTGTGCCGCTTTTGTGATCGTCTCCATTTCGAACAATTGACCAGTGTAATATTGCATCCCAGAAAGGAAAACGACGGCAATTGAATCTCCCTGAACAAAATAGGTTTCATCCTAAAATATTACAAATTTGGATCAAACCTCTCCTTCAATGATTCTGAGAATGTCCTCGGTACGAATGAGATCCTCTCCCTCCCGAGGACCAACGAACAACTGGAAGATAAATTGTTTTGATAGAAAGAAGTGGCTGACCTACCATGCTCTTTTCCGGATCGAATCCTTTCAATTTGATCTGTGATTCAATTGCATAGTGATCAGATGGGAACGCGCGAGATTCGAGTAGGATCTTGTGACGAGTTGCAGTGGGATTGTAGAATGAGGACTGTGGATAACTTATTTTGTTTGGCAAATGAATAATTCAGTACCAGCAGAATGTGAACGTTGACAGTGAGTCCATTCATGAGAGCCACTTCAACTGGTTCAGCCCCGACGTATTTGGCAATGTGTTTGGTGAGCTGAAAGGAAGATTTATTTTCCTAATTCTAAAAAAAAACATCAATCCATACCTCCTGATCACATTTCGTCCACGGCGATGGCTCTGAGAAATGACCAAAGACACCCCTGAATTGCATCATTCCATATCATCACGATGAATTCACTGACTCTCCAGCCCATCGATCCATGAATTCATTGACTACTCTTCTGGTTGCTTTTGGCATCAGACCAAGCGAGTTTCCGCAGAGATAAAGTGACTCATCATTGGGCTCGCACAGACCAAAATCGGCTGAATTACAAAGAATTGCAGTGCGTTAGTAAGAATTGTTACCATCAGGAAGTGTTCGGTTTAGCGGATATTCGAATTTGCTTCTGAGATGGGAGAGGGAATCGATGGAATCGAGATGTTCAGCGAATGAAATGTCCAGAGGATTGCTCATTCCTGAACATGGATGTCAATACAGAATTCACAACGATTCAGTTACCTGAGGTCTTTGCTTGTTCCATGAGCCAATGTTCATTATGATGCAACGAGGATGAGGCGGTCGAGTCGATTCGAACCATTTTCGGTGAGTTTGAAATCTCTGTCGGCTCACTCGGGGTTTTATGCAGCCAATGCTCTTACTAACCGACTCCTCAACGAGATAAGCACAGAGAGATGCGCACTATAGCAATATAATGGCCTTGATACAGAGTGAAGAAAGATGAACCTAACTGATTAGCCACACTCTTGGGAGAGGGGAACGAATAAAGGGGAGGAACATCAATCTTCGCTGATATCGTCTTCACAATTTGAACACTTCGCAACAGTTCACCGAATCGTCAACAAAAGGGCAAGGGCAGAGAAAGGAAGCGCAGTCGCGAGTCTAAGGATTTTTTCGGTTTTGCCCTCTCACTCGAAAAATGAGGAGTGCAAGAATAACAGAAAGTGCAGACAACTTTTTCGGTGAGAGTGCAGACCAATGACGGATCAAGACTGGATTGGAAGAACGCACAACGTCATGAAACATCCGATCTGAGAAACAAACCTTCATCCGATCCTTGTTGCAGTACAAGAATATCATTTGTACTGATCACATCTGGCTGCGTCAGACTGTGATTTCCAATAACCATAAATCAGAAGAGATTTCGATTCGAAGAGGTACACAGAAGTGGTTGAGCATCGTTGTACTCTCAAAGTGCAACTTCGTAGGATTCGTAACTCCTTTATACAGAACAATTGAATGGGCAATTCCACAGGCTTTTTCATCAGCTTCGACAATAATCTTCATAACCGTATAACCTTCTTCAGTGTTCCTATAGTGACATACGTACCTATGCAATTAGTAATGACGTTTTTGACCGTGTTTTACTTTTTCTGATCAACGCATAATTCTATTCTAAAATTAGTATACCTAAATTGTCATAGTTCATAATCATGTGTCACTCAGATAAAAAAAACTATTCATATGTTGCGTTTTTCGGTGTTGCACTTCGAAATTCCTTCTTCGACTTGCACTATTCCATCCTCATCAGCAGATCAGCAGACATGAGATCTTTATTTGTTGCAGATCAGAGGGCGGGAACTAAGATGAGAGATCTCTTGAAAATATTCAGGCTATTTCAGTGTTCGAGAACTTTATAGATCATGCAATGTGAGTATACGGCGGTGTCTGTCTACAGTACAATCAATGGGTGGAGCGAAGGAATGGCTCGACAAGGAATGACTCTTCTCTTTCCGCATGATCTCTCTCCTCTATGAAGGGTGACAGAGTGTGCGAAATAAAGAGATTATTTCTTTCCAAGCCATCGGAGGTGCGACGGAGCAATGACTGACTATTTAAACGCCCATCTGATTGACGTAAGTAATAATAACTGTTATTTCAATTACTGTAGTGTTTCAAACATCACAAACTCAATTCACTTCAGAAACAAAATGGATTCCACTTTCACGAGCAGGATTCTGCAGTCGATGAAAGACAATGCTACCGAGAGACCCCACGACATTGCAATGGTTTGTGTTTGTGATTCTCATAAATTAATTTTTTAAATTGTTTTGAGTACGACGAGACAGGCAAAGTGCGCAGCATCAGCAACAGAAGCCTCTACGTGCAGGTATGCCACCATGATTCTGATCTGGATAACACTGACAGTTCATCAATATCGCCTCATTCAGGTTGAAAAAACGTCTTCCTTTCTCCGTTCTCATTCCTTCCGCAGTGGAGACCGAGCTGCCATTATGATGATCAATGCGATTGAGTCAGTTTGGAAAGTCCCTCAACAAGGATCATCATTGAATCTGCAGATTCCCCATCCTCCATCTCGGTATCTGGTCGTGTGGAGGAACGATCGTCGGATCGAGTACGCTACTTAATGCTGGTTCGTTGAGTCTCTAATAGTCTTTCTAAAAGGTTGACTCCAAAAGGGCATTTGTAGACGAACTTCGCTACCAGTGGATCGACTCTGAGACTACCGTCGTATTCACGACGCAAATCTATCTGAAGACCGTGATGAGAGCAGCCAGAGGATGTCCCGCCATCAGAGTAAGATATTTATTATTTTCAAATTAGACTTCAAATTGCCTCTTCTCTCAGTTGATCGTCTGCGTTCGCCCCTCTATCGATTGCGAGATTGAATTCGACGTCATTGAAGAAGAGACCAAGGAGAATCAGCACGTCAACAGCGTGAAACTTGGTAGGGTGGCTTCAACGACAACGTTTCCATTCGCAAATTCAGGCGGTTCCATCGATTCCCTTGCCCTCATCTACTACACATCGGGAACGACAGGCACTCAGAAGGGAGTTCTCCACACTCATCGATCACTGCTGGCTGGAGTGGAGATCTATGCGAAGTGGGATGGAGGAAGTGCCAGAGATCAAAGATCAATTTTAGATTCATCCTGAACGAGGCTTATCCGGCTGTAGGTATATGTCCTGAGGACTCGCTCAAGGTACACGCCCAACTTTAAAAAAAACACAGAAAGGACAGTAAATGTGTTTTCAGGAGCATCAAATCCTGCCCACTCCATTCTTCCATCTCATGGGATTTCTCTATCTCAATGTGTGCATTCTCACTGGACTTCCTGCTGTTATTCACTTCACTGCTGACCCCGATGAACTACTGAGAGTGATTGCGGAGTACAAGGTATTCATTTTTCGGGGTTAGTATTCAATTGAAACTTGCATCTTCAGCCTCAATTCCTCCTCACTTATCCTTCCATGATTCAACATTTGACGAAGAAAGTGGATGCTGATATGGGTTCAGTGAAGGTAGGAATAAACACTCGATCCGGATTAAATAATACGGTTAAGGTAATGATCAGCAGTGGATCTCGTCTACGAAAGGAACTTGCAGAGGCGTTTATTCAGCGATACCCCAGTGTGAAGTATCTCGCACAAGGTGACTCATCAAAAACTGCAAAATAATCAATCAAATGTATTCAGGTTTCGGTATGACCGAGGTCGGTTTCACCCATCTTCCTCTTCTTATCGAGCAGTGTTCACTGGACTCTGTCGGAGTTGCTGTGAAGGAGTATGAACAGAAGGTACGGAAATCCTTTTATGATCTTTCCTGGGAAATTTTGGGCCCTATTTCGAATGAGAACTATTTCGCAATATGTTCTCTGATATAACAGTTGTCTCTCGGGAAGTAAAGTTATCATTCGACATAGCGCCAAATGTTGCGATGCAGAGAAGTGAATGAACGATTGTTTCACTTCAGATAATGGACATTAATCGTGCTCGGGAGTGTCTGGCAGGGGAGTTGGGCGAGTTGTGTCTACGAGGACCATCGGTCACGGCTGGTTACCTCAATAAGGAGAAGGAAACGAAGGAGATTATTGACGAAGATGGATGGATTCATACTGGTAAGAACACTCTTTCTTTTCCATATTTTGCAAGAATGATTATTAGATAATCGTTTCCAGGCGATATCGGATACGTGAATGAACTAGGGGAGTTGCATCTCGTTGACAGAATGAAGGATACCATTAACATCGATTACAAGGGAACCGCGCATAGAGTGAGTTCATCCAGAAACGGTCCATATAGTATCTACGCCATCTCTAGGTTTTTCCCTATCTGATCGAGCGAGTTCTTCTCAATTGTCCAATGGTGGCAGATGCTGCAGTGGCAGGATGCAGTGATGGACGGGTACGACATATTTGCTTTTCGAAGGATCAACAATCCGTTTCTTCATTATTGCAATCTCTCATGGGAACGAGAGATATGTCTTTAGCTCAACTAGTTACTTTATCGAGCTCGATACTTGCAGGGCAATGAATGGATTCGCGCCTTCATTGTCAAGGAGGATCCTCTGCTCGATCATGGAGATATCCATGAACTCGTCACTGGTGAGTTCATCGCTGCATGGAATTTAGTAAGATGGAATTGTTGCAGAGAATCTTCCCGACTACATGTGGCTCACGGGAGGCATTCGATTCGTTCAGCAGATCCCGAGGTGAACATTTTCGAACTGTTACAAAATTACAAATTCCTATTTTTAGATCCGGCGGAGGCAAGATTCTACGCCGATTCCTCCAAATCGATCCGGTTGCTGCGAGAAATGCTGCATGATTCAATTTTCAACCATTCATCATCGATGTACAAAGCTGCAATTTTTATCGGGTCATGGTGGAATAAATCAGGTTGTGAAGTGAAACCGTGGAATGCGTGCATGTCACTTGAAGTGGATAGGGTCATTTAGCTAGAGAACACGTGAACATAAGCAAACTCGTGGTGAACAATATACAAATGCAAGGCTACGCGGATCTATGATAACACACAACGTCAAAATGCGACTGGTTTGAAATTTTTAAAATGACGCTGTTTCCAATACAGTTTCTTCTTTTGCTTGTTGGACATGGTCTGATCACTATTTTCATTAGCTACGGGCTGGATCTTCACTGGTTCCACCTTCTGCTTCCAGATCTTATTCGCTTTTTGATTCCCATTCTGCAGTGGCTGCACTTTCTCATTCCCAAGATCCTCAGCATCAATTCTCGTGAAATCTTTCGCTCCGATTACTGTGCTCCAGGGATGATTCTTCTCTAGGATTGAAGCGCATCCGAAGATGATCAGAGATCGTTGCTGACGAGAAACTGCGACCGTGCAACTGAAAAGGACATTTTTTGACAAACAGGCAGACAAACAGGGAGAGTATCTCACCGCTTCTGGCAGTTGAAAAATCGCATGTCTGCTGCTTGTTTGCTCCTCGTTGTTAGAACGATTACGATCGGCTTCTCTTTACCCTAAAAAATCAAAAATCCTTTTTAAAATTCGGTGAATTGAGCACTTCCGCAAGGTAGATATTGAAAAATACCGTGAATACCTGAGAAGAATCAACAGTGAGTACATCATAATCGGGTCCGAGTGCCCTTTCCACTTGATGTTTCTGATCTTTGTACAGACAGATAATCATTATATCGTTCCTTGCATTCGCAGGGAATTTTCGAAGCAATCTAAACAGCCTTGATTTTTCTGAAGGTAAAAATCAATACTCACCTGAGTAGTGCCTCTTTCTCCTTCACATTGTGCAGTGAATTATATCCCTTCTGCGAGTCTCCTCGAATATTGACGAAGAGAAGTTGAGGAAGACCCGATTTGATGAGACCAGCGGAGGTGAGGGGAGACACTGGATCGACCTACAATTATTATCTCTAGTAATTTTTGCTTTATCTCTTCTCCCTTCTATTCGTTCTTTTCAATCTAACCTTTCTGCTCACGAGTCTTCCCTCATAGGACAGTCTATTGTACGGTTGGACGAGTGTCTGTGGTGCTCTGTACACTTCGACCAGATCGATAACAGGGACATTTCCTCTATTGAGAGCGACAGTGAGAGCGGATCGAGCAGACAATTCATGACCGAGAATTCCCTCATCGAACATAAAGGGAGGAAGTTGTTGATCGTCACCTGAGAAGAATGGAGATGATGTCTAACATGAACGATTTAGAGTGGACAAATGGTAATGAATGGACGCTGGTTGTGAGTGTTACGAACCCCCCCCCTCTCCTATTTCCAACAGAGCACGTACTTGAAGAATACGAAGATGATCATTGTGTCATTGCTAATACGAATAATACGAAGAAAGAGGAAGCGATAAGTCTTACCTATCAAGGCGAATTTCGCTTGCGGAAACGCTCTGATGAGACAGTAGAAGGCTGATTCAGTAAGCAACGAAGCCTCATCGACGATAATCCTCTCCACCTCCCACAATTGACCTCGAAGGCCCGTCGTGTGGTAACTGCCGAGTAGACGGTAGAGAATCATGTCTACCTTCAAATAAATATTCTTGGATGAACTATGTATGTACTAGATATTATAGACTGATTTAATGAAAACATAGCAAATTCTCACCGTAGCCAGAATGATATCGGGTTCCAGGTACTTCTCAAGTGCAGATTTGGCAGCTCTGAACGATGCCGCCCATTCCCTCTCCAGTTCCTCCTTTTCTTTCTTCTTCATGTTACAGACGGGATCATTCTGAACTTTCGTCCATCGTGGATTTAGATCAAATAGATATTTCTCCACTGCTTGAAAGTCTTTCGCCTCCGCGTTTTTCATCCATCTAAATGAAACGTAGGTAATGATGGTACCATTCTGATAGTACCAAGGACTCCCTTTCGAAGCAAAAGTAAAATCTACCTCTCATAATTGGGCAATTCCTCGTGGATATCATAGGGCTTGCTTGCACTGGGATCGATTCTCGACTGTGACTTCATGTGATAAGCTCTAAGGTATCCATCGTCGAATTGGGCCAGTGCTTCTCCAAGATTATCCACTGCAACATTCTGCACAGCAAGCATCAATTGGATGCCGGGTTTCTCCGGTCGAGAGGAGGGAGAGGGTGGAGGAGTGCAGTAAGAGGCAGCCATCGCTGCTGCTACCTGGAATGCTTTGTCCTTCATCGGAAATAAACGTCCCAGTGGCCAATTTTCATTGAAGCTAAAGCGCTTACCGTAGTCTTTCCTGACCCGGGCGGTGATCGGATACAGTAAGCCGGTTGTCTCAATTGATGATACACTTCGAGTGCGCGAGATTGCTGCTCGTTCAATTTGAGTAATCGACCATCGGCTTTTCGTATTGTGAAAAGACCGGAGATCGGATACGAGACGGGCTTATCTTTCTTCCCGTAGAGAACGGGAAGAAGTGCGGGTTGAATGGATGAAGAAAGAGGAGAAGAGAAAGGCTCATACGCTTCGTCGTCCTGTAATGAAGTATTTCTGAACATTACTGTCAGGATGAAGAATCTATCTCTTCATTCCGCGCACGAGAAATGAAGATATGAATTCTTATCAGATATATATGATGATGATTCGCAGAAATCAAGAAGTTACCTCGAATCCGTCGACGTCTTCGGAGATCTTCTGTAGATGGCGAATGACGATATTCGCTTGATCAGAATGGATTAGAGCATCGCACCAATCGAGATTATTGCCTGCAAACATGATGATCATGATGATGGATGTCAGAGCAATGAATCCGTCTCTTCCTTACTCCAATTCTCTCACAGGTCAGAGTTGCGAGAGAGCACACGAAATAAACAACCGAAAATGCACCCTGACAGCCTGTCATTGCATGAATGACCAGTCAGAATGGAAAGTAGCTTAACTGGAAACATTTACCTCTCTTTCCCAATGCCTTCGTCAATTGTGCATTTGCTCTACACGTGAGTGTCGTGTAGTATCTCTTTCCTTTCGCTTTCGATATATCGTTTACTTCTAATCGAATTCTCTGATCATCGAAAAGAAGAGTGATGGCGTCCACTCGACTCTTGGTTGTGAATGTACACAGCTTCACCGGATCCGTCGAGAGAATTTGCACCTCGAATGAATGCAATTATTGGTCTGTGATCCCTTGACTGCTATGAACAATATAATCTTAAAATGCTCTTCGAATGCAATAGATATCACTGATTTATAAAAGAACATGTATCGATCATCATTAATAAGAAATCAATTAATTCTCACCGACTGCACTTCCGGAGGCGTCACAGCAGCTCGATATCTCACTCCCAATTCGAAGAGACGAACGAGAAATTTCTCCGCTGCATCCGGATCACGGCCGAAGAAGAAGAATTCGTGTAGACGATCAGTGACCAGAGAGGAATCCGAGTCACGAAGGGGCCTGAGGGGTACAATTTACGACTGTTCTTATCTCGCTGATTGTCACTCATCGACTCTACCTGATTTCCGTCGCGTAAGTGCCCTCGTACCGACAGGAACTGCGAATCTGCAACTATTATTTGAACAACTGCCCTTGGTCTTCTCATAGGATTCTCTAGCCACTCCAAGCACCAATGATGGAACAATCTTATAACCTTAGCAGTCATATTGGCGTATTGCACTCTGTTCTTGGGTGGTTCGACAGGATAAATCCATGCTGAACTCGTGTCCACTAAAGAAGCATCAAGGATCGTATCCGGCTTGCGACCGCAATCATTTGAGAAGCGGGAGCCTGGAGATTATCTTTGACTTTTTCGCACTCTTTCTTCCAATCCATATCTAATCCTCACCTCTTAGTCTTATCATATTCTCTGACCAATTGGACACTGCCAATTCGCCCTCTTCGCCCTTCGACCGTCCCACGATGTACACGAAATCATCGCATGGCTCGGTGCAGTTTGGATGGAGTTGAGCATCGGTTGCCCTCCACACGATGGGAAATTCACCTCCCACATTCATACAGGGAAGAGAGACGGATAGAGGAGACACCTGCAGATAATGGGATTGGAGAGACAGTTGTTCAGGGCAGGGTCTACATCAGCATTTGAATGGGGCCAGATTGAATACCCCGAGGCAGATTGAATTGTTCGCATTGCCCATTCATTCTCCCGCTCCCCCCCCCCCCCATTGAAAAGGTTCATGCGGAAGGGTATTTTGGCGCTTGGAGCATTTGATTGGCCCAATAAAACAGCGTGGGTCATATTTTGCGAAGCAGGATAGCATGTACCCCATCAAATCCCTTCCTTTCAATGATTTCCATTGTAAATAGATAGATTGGTACCTCAGTAACCTGCACGTAGTCTCCTTCAGCTGCATTTTCCATTTTCTCATCAAAATCAACGACAATAAATCGTAAATCATTCCGATCGGGCAAGAACAATTCAAAGTGAAGAGCTTCGAGAACGATGAAATCTTTCCCACGAGATCGTTTGACGACGTCGGTGTTACTGAAAATTTATGTTTCTTTTTTGTCACCAATAACATTTTAGTTTCTCAATTTTATCAGAGGTAAGTTTTCAGTTATTTTTTGTAACCGATGTTTTTTGTGTGGCGCCCAACAAATTGTATCATTGATAGAATTGATAAAAACTCATGAATGGCGGCCCAGAAAAGGATATGTCGGCGCTTCGAGCCCTTGATCTGGTCAATAAATCCGAGTGGGGGCACTTTTTGCGAAGAATGTTGTGGCGCCAGGGATTTATTGATAATCTCACCGATAAAGAACAGGCCGTAAAATATCGAGTGAAGTGAGAAGGTTATCAATGTCGTCGCATAGATCGTCCACTGACGATTGATGGCCATTATTTTTCTTCGTACTCTTATTTCGGGTGGCACGAGCGCGGAATTGGATGATGTCCTAAGGAACGAATTGTTGTCAACAATTCAAAGACGTACGAAACTAACATCCAAAGTGACACGTTCTCGTAGTTCGTTTGCCTTGTCTGAGGGGGATTCAATTTGATCCTGAAAAAATGAATGGCAAAATGCAATCAGAAAGGATGATTCAAATCGGCATTCTCGATTTCACAAGCTCTCTCGCTTCTGCATTACTTCAGTACTATAATGTCAGAGTGTCTGTCTGTCTGTCTGTCTGTCTGTCTGTCTGTCTGTCTGTCTGTCTGTCTGTCTGTGTCTAAGTTTGTCTGTCACGGTCAACTTTTTTTCCTTATATCTCGCTACAAAATGATCGTACAGCCTCAGATCCTTTACCAATCAACTTCTCATGAAAAAAATTTTCAAAAAAAAATCGATAATTGATTTCGTCATCATTTCGTCATAATCCGTTTTTCGCTCCATTCTCACCGGAAACTCAATCAAATCGATCGTGGTTGGCACCAAACAACCCGTAATCGAAATTTTCGAAAAATCGATAACCAATTTCGTCATCACTATGCAATATTGCGTAATGATGATGCAATAACTCGTTTTTTGCATTGTTTTCGCCTGAAACATAACCAAATCAAATATAATTTTTTTTAATTTTTATTATTACGTCATCAACCGATACCGTAACCCGATTACAGTATCCCAAAAGGTTCGGCGGGTCAGATTTAGTTCGCTGAGTCAGATTTATGACTTTCGTCATAAATTGATACCGTAACCCAATTACAGTATCCGAAAAGGTTCTGCGGGTCAGATTTAGTTCGCTGGGTCAGATTTATGACTTTCGTCATAAATCGATACCGTAACCCGATTACAGTATCCCAAAAGGTTCGGCGGGTCAGATTTAGTTTGCTGGGCCAGATTTATAACTTTCGTCATAAATCGATACCGTAACCCGGTTACAGTATCCCAAAAGGTTCGGCGGGTCAGATTTATTTTATCGCCGCAAAAAAATACTCGGCGTTTGACAGCCTAACCTGCGAGTCCCTGGCGGAAGGCCCGAGGCCCCACGAGCCTTTCGCGAGGGACGATGCCAACTCTGTCCGCGACTGTGAATATTCTATCCTTTCATGCATTGACCAATGTCCTAAATACATACCCGACCTCGCGAAGCGCTCGCAAATAACTGGGACAACCCGGCGTTATCTGGCGAGCGAGCGTAGCGAGCGCAGCCTGCGAGTCCCTGGCGGAAGGCTCGTGGGGCCGAGGGCGAGCCGAAAAAAGATGGGATGGGGCCACGCAGTGGCCCCATCCCATCTTTTTTCGGATCGCCCGAGGCCCCACGAGCCTTTCGCCAGGGACGATGCCAACTCGGTCCGCGACTGTGAATATTTTATCTACCAATGTAGCCCAAACGTAGTTCACTGGGTCTGATTTATGAGTTTTGTCGTAAATCAATACCGTATTACTGTTATATAATATTAACGTGATTCGCTTGATCAAAGTTAGTACGGTGGAACACATTCACGCTTGCGGAAGGCCTCACGAGTCGTCCGCAAGCGTTCGCACTTGACTGGGATAAAACCTTAACACACAACCCGGCGACGCGAAGCGCTCGCAGAAGACTATCACAACCCGGCGTTGCGCACACGCTGGCGAGCGTAGCGAGCCTCATTGCAGCCGCAGGCTGCTTGCCACCCGCAGGGTCTAGCCGGGCGTAGCCCGGCTAGTTCATCTAGGCAAATGATGCATACCTTGTCATGGTATCGATATGGCGGTGGATGGATATTTGGAGGATCAATCAACTTGGATGATCGAATGGACGTCCTAACATTGAGATGGCTGATCCAAGGGTGAGTTGTGGACATCTCTCTTGTGAGTGATTGAGAGAAGTGATTACACTCGATTGAGAGGCAACAAATGCATTAGTGAACTAGAGAGAGAGAGGGGCAAAACAGCTTCGTGTACTAGATTGAGATGAAAGATAGATGGAATGGCGTATGCAGAGAACGGAAAAAGAAAAGTAGGAAAAAGACAAACAAAAACGTATGATAAAATGTGAGAATGCCAGCTGCCACACACGCACAACTTGCAACTGAGAGAGAGAGAGGGAAAGAGAATGGAAGAGGGAATGGAAGGCTGATTTCGAGGAGGGAGTCGTAAATGGAACGTGAATGGTATTGAAGAGAGAGAGAGAGAGAACAGGGAAGGAAATGGAGAGGCACGACAAAAAAATAGTGATTGAATAGTACTGAACAACGAGAGGGAAAGAGGGAGTGAATCAGAGTAGACGAAGAGAGATAAGAATAAGTAAGTGATAACAGAGATACGGAAATGGATAAGAAGACTAAGAATTTATTTACTGATTACGGATCAGAGATTACTTGATTTACAATACACAAGCGAAATTTATACCGTCTATAGTGCAAAGATAGACACAGTAATGACAAACAAGGATATTTCATAGGAAATGTATGTCACTAATAATAATAATATGAAAAGAAGAAATCGTCGTCAATCGATGGTTTGAACTTTCTTATTTCACGTTCAATGAAGTCCTCCTCAAAAATCTTCGTGAACATATGGTAGAAATTAGCAGCAAACGATGGATTGACACCAACTATTTCACGGAGCTGAAATTTGATTCAGAATTATTTCTGAAATTGTACTTTTTCCACTCCATTCGATTCTTCTTTCGCTACCTCCGATATTTTTTATCGAGAAAATTGCAAACCGAGCCATCCAATAAATTATAATGCCGAAAATATCTTACTCAATATTCTGATTTTGTTCAGTGAGAAAGTGTAGCAGAATACCTGAATATCATTGTTGATCATTCGCGTGATACTTCCAATATCTGAATTACGAATTGCCAGATCATTCGATACGAATAAGTTGAAAATTATGTAATTTTTAACAAAAAAAAAACGTGATAATTACAAATGAAGAATTAGTCTACACCTTTTAGCACTATCGTTGGTTTGAAGATTTTTATCGCAAAGAAGATACAAATAGTCTTTCTGAAAAAAACTAGCGCTAAATAAGTTCGCTAATGATTGCATCTAAGATATGCCTTCCAAATTTGTTCCTTTGTCTTCCCGCCGGCATAATTTTTACAGAAGTATTTATTCGTGATAATTTACAAATCTGCCATTTCACATGTCTTATAGTAAATTGATTCAACAATTTTCGCAGTATTTCTGTTCATAATACATTGAATTTTAAATATTTTTGTCAGAGTGCAATTCCTCATGGGTAAATTTAATATATTTTTGTCAGAGGGCAATTCCTCATGGGTAAATACTTCTTCAAAAAATTTTGCCAGAGTGTAGTAAAAATTAGCGGCGAAGGAAGGATTGAGGTGGACGATGTTACGGAGCTGCAAGCAAAATATTTTTTTAGGTAATCAATGATTGTCATTTTCAAAAGTGCATCCCAGAATTCCGACGTAAAATATTATGTCTACGATATCTGGCGTAACAATGAATGAAAGGCATCTTCGACTTCGCTCATTAGCCGGTGCGAGAGCGCCACTCTCTCACCTTCCTACACTACCTCGCGCACGCAACGCATAGATACGCAGCGCACCACTGAAATAGGCGTTCATTTGCAGCGCGGTAATTTAAAAAAATTTCCCTGCGCCGTTTTTAGATGTTGGTACTGAGCACTAGGGCGGGCGAGGGCGTTCGGGATCGGTATTACCGAGATACCTTTACATTGCTCACCTCATCGTGGTGTAAGGGTGGTCCACAACTTTCTATTGTTACGATTGTTGCACTAACGAGCTAAAAGGCTCACGCAGTTCACAGGCGTGGCAAACCCATGTGCAACGGGCGGCCCTCCCGAACCCCCAGACCGGACACGGAGGGTAACCAGAGCTCCCACCTGGCTACGACAATCCCCACCCTGCGCCCGAGTCCTCCGCGCCCCCTCCCTGCCCGTCTCCGATGTCGTGTGAGGCAAAGAGGGCAGGGCCGCCCAATCACGAAGAAGCACTCAGGACATCATTTATCCCCCGACCAAACGGGTTCGATATTCGTATCTGCACACTCAACACTCGGACCCTTGCATACGATGCATCACTCGGCGCTTGATGGAATCCGCTACGACGTCATCTGTTTACCCACTCCCTTAGTGAGAGAACTCTGAACGACGGCGCCCGCCTCATTCTCGGACCGAAAGTGGAGAAAAAGAACATAGGAGGAGTCGGATTCTTAATCCACCCTCGTCTTGTCTCTTCGATACTTTCTTTCTCAGTCCTCTCTCCTCGCCTCGCTGTCATCTGCTTCCGTCTCGGCCGATCCACCCTCTCCGTAATTTCTGCATACGCTCCGACCACTTCATCCTCGTTGGAGGAGAGACAAGCATTCTTTGATGAACTTGCCTCCCTCTACGATTCAGAGAAGAAGTACTTATATCGAGTGATTGGAGGAGATCTCAATCTTCGAGTAGGACCACGAAGAGACAGAGACTACCGGACAGGGCCCTTCCACTCAGATCAAGACGGAGATCCCGATGATATTCTCCGTGATTCCCTCTCCCTCACGCGCTCCTTCCACGCTAATTCCTTTTTGAGAAAAAGTCGAGTCAGCGCTGGACATGGGAATCGCCAGGAGGAGAGACGCGTCACGAGATTGATCATATCATCGTTAGTAGGAGAAGGATGGTTGAAGACGTAAGCGTCGTCAAAGGATTCCTTTTCCCCTCCGACCACCGTCTGCTTCGTGCCAGGATTAGGATGAATGTGAAGATCGAGAAATGTTGGAGATATACCCGGAAGCAGAAGCTATTTCTATT
The DNA here is from genome assembly GCA_911812115.1 of Pristionchus exspectatus. Taxonomy (NCBI): domain Eukaryota; kingdom Metazoa; phylum Nematoda; class Chromadorea; order Rhabditida; family Neodiplogasteridae; genus Pristionchus; species Pristionchus exspectatus. The sequence continues at coordinate 10,800,822 of OU461584.1, read as the reverse complement.
CTCTATTCTATTCTCTATTCTCTATTCTCTATTCTCTATTCTCTATTCTCTATTCTTGCGCGCTTGCTGGGCGGTCGACTCCGCTCTCTCGTCTCGGCGGGCCGCCGTCTGGATCCCCTTCGTGTCGCTTGGACAACCACGAAGGGTAGCCTGTCCACCCGGATGCCATTTTCTACCTTCCGCATTGGGTCTCTGAATACGCGAACGCTCAAGTCTGACGCCCGTGTTGCTGAGCTTGAAGATTCCGTATGTTCCGTGCAGTTTGATGTCATTGCATTACAAGAGCTAAGGAGATGTGGCCATACATCACTCACCCTAGCAGCAACTGGGCATCTATTAGTCGGATACGGTATTCGATCTGCTAATGGAACCGGTTTCTTGGTTAACAAGACCTGGGCATCTAACTGTTTATTCCACAAAGTGAACGACCGGCTATCGTATCTTGATCTACCCACAATTGGCCAGCGCATTATTAACGCGTATGCTCCCACTTCAAGCCATCCCGACCATGAATATGAGAGGTTTTTGAATGAACTTGCAACTCTCGTTACTTCTTCCACTGATCGCGTTCACCTACCGGGCGGTGGTCGAGGGCACGTTGTTGTTGCGGGGGATTTTAATGCAAAAATTGGAGCAAGAATAGCACCGGACGAGGAATATATTGGAAATCATGGATTGGGAACGAGAAATGAACGGGGTCAAACCCTTGCTGATTTTTGTTGCGAATTGAATTTATATGCGCATTATACTCGATTTATGAAACGTGAGACCCGGAAATGGACATGGGAGTCTCCCAACATGGCAACACGTAATCAAATCGACTATATCATGTCTCGGAGTCGAAGCAATGTCCAAGACGTTTCGGTCGTCGGAAGCCTTCGATTTACTACTGACCATCGACTGATTCTTGCAAGATTCAAATTTGAAACAAAAGGAAGGAAGTTTTATCATAAACCTCGTTTGCTCTTGCAGTTTGATCGGCGAACTTTCACCGCGAAGATCCATGCAGCAACGGTCAACTTCAAAACTTACGAAACTCTATCGAAAGACATAACATCAGTTGGCAAGGAAAGTATGATCCCAGTTCAGAAAGTAGAACGATTCTCGGCAAAGACTATGCATCTGTTTACTGAAAGGAAGAAATTAAGGGATAATGCAAATACGGCACAGAAACGAATCGAATTCTCTTTGACAAGCAAAGCCTTACGCGTATCCATTCTTGAAGATCTGAGAAGGAAACACTTGGAAGTTGTAAGAGAGGCAGTAAGATATGGAAAAAGTACACGTCGTGCAATCCAATCATCTCAAATCGGTCGATCGCAGCTCACCCAACTTAAAGGGGGAGGGGCACGAATCGAAATTGGTGGGTCCCACCGCGACGTGCCTGCACCCCGCAGTAACTACAGTAATCAGCACAGCGGTCCTCTCCCTTAACTAGGCCGTCTAGAGTCAACGAATATATCGGCACTTAGCCTGGTGGTTGTGCTTTTGCCTCGCTATCCGGCACCCGCTGGTTCGACTCCCGTCGTGTGCAAACCTCACTATTGCTGCTATTTTCGGCTGCCAATCTAGTGAAATCAATACAAGAATACAGTACCCCAAATCGTGCCTGCACAATCAATGAAACTTCAAAAATCCGTAGTGAAGTTCAGAGGCATTTTTAGAACTTCGGATAAAGTGATCTGTGATCGGGTATAGCATCCCTATTACCCCACAGGCTCAGCTTATGAGAGAAAATATTCGTGCCCCTCCCCCTTTAACAAACCGGACGGATCAGTTGCTACTACAAAGAACGAAATGACTTCTGTAGTGCAAACTTTTTACAATGAGCTTTTTAAGAGAACTGTGCGTCCTTCACGATTGCCTCTACGGTCAAATGAACCCTTTCTTGAATTTTTACCAAGCGAGGTGACAATGCGATTCGGAAACTAAAGGAAAATAAGTCAGCGGGGCCGGATTCTATAACAGCAGAAATGATGAAATCGGGAATCGATATATTCGTCAAGCCTCTATGTGACCTCTTCAACAAATGGGTCATCGAAGAAACTGTTCCCAATTCGCTACCAGACTCCGTCATATCGCTCATTTTCAAAAAAGGAAGTCAATTGGAAATATCAAATTATAGGCCTAGGGACGGCGGCGTGAATTTTTGAGTACGGATTATTGGACTACACCCTCCGTCGTTTTTCTTTTCAATCTACCGTAATCTTTCATTCAAAATTTTTCGCTTTCTAAATTATTATTTTTAATATATTTCTACGCAAAATTCAATTTTTTATTTCCTTAGATTAATAAGTAAGCATACTGAGCAAACATGAAGCAAGATAATATAGATTGTAATGCATGCGGAAGCCGACACGGAGCCATTAAATAATACTGTTTTTTCAAAAATTCGAATTGCGACTTGATTTTCTCAGAAACTATAGATTATGAGACACAGAAAATGGATATTCCAGTAAAAAATAGTTCAATGCAAAAAATAAGCGCTTTTGATGCAGTCAAAGTTGGCATTTTTTCAGTTATAAAAATACGTTTCAGCGATTTTCTCAAAATCCGCGAATCGTATATTCGTGATTTTTTCATATGTTATTTAAAATGTCGTTTTACATCACATATGCAAAAACAAAAAATATACGATTCGCTGATTAATAATGGTTATGAATTTTTGAGCATCTTCAGTTTGCGATAGTTTGATAAAAAGGTTGACAGGCGATGCGCTCCGCTTGAACTCAAATCGTCGGGTTTCGTGCCTCCTTATTTTGCTGTTTTTCTCTTTATTTTGATATTATTTTTGAAAAAATAAATTGAAATCATGAAATGGGGTAGGGTAAGCTTCCGTTTGCGCATAAACTTGTGAATTGTTTTGATCATCTGTAAACATCGTCGCCGTCCCTATATAGGCCAATCGCCCTTTTGAATCTCGTGTACAAAGTTTTTACGTCAGTTATTGATACACGAATCGAAGGAACTCTGAATAGTGCGCAACCACACGAACAAGCGGGATTCAGGAGAAATTACTCAACCACGGATCATATATTCACTATATCCGAATTAATCAGCCGCTCGGCCGAGTACAATTTTCCCCTCTATCTCGTCTTTGTCGACTATCTGAAGGCCTTTGACTCGATTGAGTTTGGATCGCTATGGAAGGCACTACTCAACCAAGGCGTACATGCAAAGCTCATAAGTGTATTGAAAGATGTGTATGAAAGAGGAAAAGTTTTCGTGAGGCTGGGTAAAGAAAAAGTACGAATCCATGTAGAACGAGGTGTTCGCCAAGGCGATCCATTATCGCCCCATTTATTCAACAGTGTATTAGAAGAAGTGCTGAAGCAAGTGAGCTGGGATCAATATGGAGTGAATATTAACGGGAAGCGATTAAATCACTTACGCTACGCGGATGACCTCGTTTTGATTTCGCATGATCCGAAGGAGGTGCAAAATATGCTGAAAGATTTATGCCGAGAAAGCAGGAAGGTCGGTTTACTTGTGAACAAACAGAAGACGGTAGCAATGGCTAATCGAGTACTGACTCCGCTCACTATCGATCAACAACATTTGACATACGTGTCAAATTTCATATATCTCGGAGTCCGCATATCATTCGACCAAGATACAATGTTGGAAGTCAATAGAAGAGTCGGAAGTGCATGGAAAGGATTCAACAGATTCTACAATTTTCTAACCAATCGGCGAGTTGAAATGGGTTTCAAAGCAAGAGTGTACAAGATGTGTGTCGAACCGGCTTTAATCTACGGAAGCGAAATGTGGAGTCTAACCAAGAAAGTCAGGAATAGACTTGTTGTAGTACAGAGATCTATGATGAGAAAGATGGCAGGAATTACTAGAATGGAAAGGAAGAGCAACGAATGGCTTTCACAGAAAGTCCCACTCCCTGACATAAGGATCCAAGCAATGTTGAGAAAGTGGAATTGGGCAAGGAGGCTTGCATTAACTGAAGACGAAAGATGGGATAAGCTAATTATGGAATGGACCCCAATAGACCGTAATCGACCAATCGGCAGACCTAAGACAAGATGGCGCGACGAGCTAACAGAACTACTTGGAGTTAACTGGCAGAGCATTTGCAGAAGAGACCCTAATGCATGGAACCTGGCTATCATTCAACAGGCCCAATCCCTGAATATTGAATAAATCTGTATCTGTATCTGTAGAAGCCCCGCCCCATCCTTGACCCTTCCCTCTATCAGACTGCAATCGAGGAGTATCTATGGAGATTCGATACGGACCTCACAAAGGATTACTCACTGATCTGCGCCGGGCTTAAGACTTGCGCTGAGGTTCTTCCAGTCCCCCCACCACCTCGACTCTCTGAAAAATCTCTATTTTGGATCCAAGAAAGGAGGAAATGGATGGATGATGCAACCCGCACTCCATTCGATCGGAAGATGGCCAATTGGACGTGCAGGGAATCAGTGAAGAAGGACATCAAGGAACACCGACTGCAAGTGCTAATTCGTGCTGCAGAACAGAAGAAATCCCTTAAGAAAGCGAAGCAGTCCCTGTCTAAGTGTAGGAGCCCGATAGAAGCGGTACTCGACCGAAATGGATCCCCGTGACATGCAGAGCTGGAATTGAAGAACGAATCGGAGAATTCTACACCGACCTCTTCCGCTCCCAGATAGAAGTACCCCGATGTCCCACTCCTCATCCCGATACGCCTCTGCCCATTCTCCCATCAGAAAATCGTTCTGTCATATCCAGTACGAAGAAGGACGGAGCAGCCGGGCCTGATAAGATCACAGGAGAATTACTTCATTTCGGAGGACATCGCGTGAATTCCATCCTAACATCCCTATTTTTACACTACCTGTCAATCCAGGAATATCCTCAGCAATGGAAATGCTCAATTCCATCCTACTGCACAAGAGAGGAGACCGTGCCGATCTCAACAACTTCCGACCGATTTCACTTCTTCCCATCCCCTATAAGATCTTTACAACAGTTCTTGTAACACGGATGGAGCGATTGCTAGATGAGGCGCAACCGGTGGAGCAGGCCGGATTCCGCCGCCGTTTCGGATGTGTAGACCAGATACACACGCTCTCGACTGTAATTGAATACCACCGAGAATTCCACCTCCCACTCGGTCTTGTATTCGTGGATTACTGTAAAGCCTTCGACAGTGTTGAAGTCCCTGCGGTCCTCAACTCCCTGACAAGATCTGGAATCGACACCTCTCTCGTTCAATGCCTCGACCATCTGAACACCGGATGCTTTACTGAGATGCGACCATTCGATCGGCCAGTTTGTGTGCCAACAGGGAAAGGAGTTCAGCAGGGTGACACGATATCCCCCCAAACTCTTCACCTCCGCTCTAGAAGACTGCATGAGAAGCTTGGAGGAAGGAATTATCATCAATGGGAAATGGCTGTCTCATCTCCGATTCGCAGATGATATTGTCCTACTTGGAACGAATACAAGAGCACTGGAGAAGATGCTGGTCGATTTGGCAGCTGCAGGAGAGAAGATCGGATTGAGAATCAACAGGAAGAAGGCGCAAGTAATGAAGAACGAATGGTGTGACGGGCCTGATATTACCCTCCACGGAACCATCCTCGAACAAACGGAAGCCTATGTCTACCTCGGCCGGGAACTTCGTATCGACGGATCGATTCGGACCGAACTGATACGAAGGAAAAGGGCTGCATGGGCGGCATACGGCAGTATTCGCGAAGTGACGTCTAAACTTCAAGACGCGAAGCTACGTGCTTCGCTCTTCGACACACATGTACTCCCTGCCCTCTGAGACGTGGCCTCTAACGAAGACAGTCCTTTCCTTCATACATACGACTCATCGAGCCCTGGGACGATCCCTCGTCGGAATGAACCTACTACATACGATGCGTGACACGAGTAGGAACTCAGCAGATATTCGTCGTCTCTCCCTTCTGACTGACCCGATAGATTACATCCGGAGAGCGAAACATCGATGGGCTGGACACGTACTTCGACGAGCGGACGACCGATGGTCTACGAGGATCACTCAATGGACCCTCTATCCGCTCCATCCACCCGATCTCATCCGCCCACCTCTACCCCCTTCCTCTCTTCCCATCTCCTCTACCTTTATTGCCAAGATCGATCGGGAATAGAGGGAGGGAGAGGGGAGGAGAGAGGACGGAGGGTAGATCAAATCCCGACAAAGATCGGAAGAGGAGTCGGCAATAACGACAAAGTCGGTATTGCCGACTCTCTTCCCTTCTGTTCCCCCTTCAAATCGCTCAAGCGAGAGAGAGAGGAGCGAGGAAGGGAAGAAGGGGTCGGCAATCCCGATCCCGAACGTGCAACCCTACTGAGCACCCGTGCCCCCATAGCTCCCCAACTCTTCCCTCTCCTACCGTAACCTTCTATCTACCTGATCTGCACCGTCTTACCGTAACCCACAATCTACCTTCCCTTCCCTATCCTTCCGTCACCGTTTCTTGCAGTGGCGGCGCTCGCTCTGATGCCATCCAGAGGCGCAGACTTGCCCACCATTCACCAGCCCTGTTCTACCGTAACCCTCCACATCCCTGCCTATACTCCCTCAATCTCTTTCTCTGATCTCTTCCATGCACTGTAAACGACCCCACACGCATCGCACGAAGCAAGTGCTCGTGCGATGAAATAATTATCATCAACAACAGCAACAATAACATCAACAACAGCAGTAAAATACGAGAAAAGACAAAAACGAGAACATTGAATGAAGAAATGGGTTCTAGTCTCTTCCAGAGATGGGGTGAGGGAGGAAGGATGGGGACAGCGTGTCGAGTGATGAGTCTGCAATAAACGATGACTTAGTATCGCATTTTGGAAAAGAAAATTAATAACTTCAATTTTTTAAAATTAAATTTAATTTAATTTTGGCTGCTCGACATGATCCTATTTCGGTAACAATTTCGGCTGTCCAGTGTTCGAATCTAGTTAATAAAGGTTCCATAAATGCTATATGAAGCGTTAGTGCGCCTGATCATGAGTCTATTCCTAGATGAAATCTTCTCAATCAACTGAGACAGTGAGTGCAATAATATCATGTGAATCGTTTGATAGATAGACAGGATTATGGCAGGCAGCTAAGGGAAGTAGTCACGTTGCGGACAGCTATCATAGTGACGCTAACAAGACTCGTTATTATCTTTGCTTCGAAAATGAACCGAAATTAGCGCGTTATATTGAGAACAAATGGATTTTATGATGAAATTGGAGCAAATCCTTTTTAAAGCAAGTTTTCGCAGTTTTATTTTAAAACATAACAGGCAGTCCGCTACTCTCATCCTCCACGTAGCGGTCCGCTTCACTGAAGTAACTTGACCAAGATCTGATCATGCACCATTTACTCTTCACCGATCATGAGGCATGGTCAGCCTTCATCTAACGAATGTCACTCGTAACGATTCAAAAAAACGAATCTAATAAGCCAAATCTGTTTTGGATTTCACATGATCAGGTTCAGATATGACCCGACCAGATCTTGTTCGAGTTAATCGAATTGCAAGCGCATTATTCTACTCATCATCACCACCATTCCCAATGGAATTTTCCATCCATCCGCCCTGTGGTATCTAGTACCTGCTCAAAAATGGAAGAGGAGAGACGGAGAGCCCTCTTGAACGGGAGAGAGGCAGAGGCAGAGATGGGTAGGGAGGGGCAGTCGCATCCTCCTGCACCAAATATTCATTAGTAACACCACCACAACAATCGCGATCAGAATTAGAAATATAGGCCATCATTTCTTCACATCAAGCAGCAGCTCAGGGATATTACATTGTCGAGTTTGCACAATGAAGAAATGATCATCCATATTTAAATCGTTGTGATACCCACTCGATCCAGAGTGAGACGATGCAGCCCTCCTGCGTGCGAGAGAACACGAGTCAAATCTGCAAATATTCTATTCATTTCATCAATCAATCGATAACTACAGTACCGATGGCAGTCGCACTCGCAACGAAGGTGCAGGGACCGAGTCGGGCTGGATTCTCCTGTAACAAATGGACTTTGTTTTAGTAACAGTCTTTATACCAACCCTGTGAGAGCACGAGGAAGAAGAGCGACGGAAGTGGCCATTGCTGGAGACTGGCGAGGGAAGGCACTGAACAACATGCCCATTCCAACTTTGCTCCGAAAATGATACAGTACCTGGCTACCGTATCCCCACGATCGATCGAGTGACGGGCGGAGGGAGAAGAGGACGAGGAGGGTGAAGGAGAGACCTGAATTCACTTGATGCATTTGACGTCAATCGGTATTTATCTGATCGACCGACCTCCAATCCATCCCTTCTGTGCTGCTTGCTGGCAGGGCCGTTTAGTGTCTGGAATGTATCGATTGATGACGTCATCTTTGAGAACAGTCCGACCTCGGGCCAGCATACCGTCCTCTCCTCTCCTCCATTCTCCGATGACGTCGCTGACGATACCCGTCCCCGTCCACCGATCGCCACACGCTGCGATGTTTCAAATTAGCATCCCATAACTACTTTATAACTCAAAGTTCGTATTCGCAAAGTGTGTTTCACTTTGCTTTGCCTTATCCCGCCGTAACAGTTAGTTAGACGACTAATACCATGGTAAAATACAATTGAATATAGCGCGCGCTATTTCAAGTTAATCTGGCAGTGGCACACTCGGTCGTCGGGTCATCCACCGCGATACTCGAAAGGGAGAATTTGGTATACGGTTCTGCGAGCCGGCCCGGGACGGCGCAACCGTTTCTGGCTTATGGCCTTCTCCCACGAAAAGATAGACCCAGCACTTGCGACAGTGCGTGACGACCGCCCCTCACTGTAGAGGAGATGCGCACCACTGCCCTACGCAACTTAGCTAGCATTGGATGGGCGCGCCGCGAAATATTGCGTTTGACATTGAAACGATCAAATTGAAGAGAAAATTGAGTGAAAATGAACACAAAATACCCATCCAATCCGTAAGCAGTTACTTACGAAAATGCGCGAAAACCCAAGATGACAAATATTAGAAACACTTATCTTATCGAGGCAACCGGGGAGCGACGGACGACTTGAGCGTGCTCGCCTTCTGCCCGTCTTCCGAGTAGCAGGTGTGCTGTTGAGACGAAGCCATCTGCAAAATGCGGGGTTAGAAACGTTGGAAAGAGAAATAGGCGATGACAATAAGAAAGGAGTGCGAAAGCATCGAGAATTAAAATGAGTAGACCAATTGTAAATCAGACGAAGCAGAGCCTCAATGCGCACATAATCAAAAGTAAATACTTTTTTTACATAGCTACGCCGAAAAAGCAGAGAAAGCTGACGCGGGTGGGAAACAAGAGCACGTGTCAAAGGGTGGAATGTTCGAGAGGTGCTCTGGAACATTTCTGCAGCTCGCGCGAAAGGTAGATCAAAGTGGAGAGAGTGGACGGCAAAGGTAGGGAATAGGGCGATCGATACACAGATCTGTGTTGTAAAATGTCTGGCCCTATATGTGCTCAAACTAAGTTCTAGTACTAGGTACTGTAGGCTCATGGATTTTTTTCACTATTTTCACCTTCATTAAAATAGTTGTACCTTTGTTGTTTTACGTTTTTTTAGTGTTTCGTTTTAACTGATAGATTCCCCTTCGTCGAAAACATAGTCATAGTCTCTATTAGTCTCCATTCGACCTTGCAATATTAACAGCTATTTGCCCAATACCGGTTGCGGAAAAGAAGTCAATATTCCCTAATTTCTCGTTTTGACATGTGATTCGTGCTATGATTTCTCAGATGATAGAGCCCGTCGACAAATGGTTGAAGGTCGTTCGACTCAACGCTAATCACTCCATTCACTCCACAATCCGGTATTGCAGTTCGAATCATACTTCTGAATTCATTGGAAGTCATTGTTTATTAAATTCGTTTTTTCCCAACGGCTATTTTTCTCTATTCCAGTTCTACCACAGTCTCGGATCAGCATCCCTGGTCTCTACTCGAAGGTCTCTACTTGAAGCGTTATCAGCCGCCCGTTCACTCATCCTGGGTTTCACACTCCGATTGTGCCCCTAAGGAGTATAAATCTGGAGTAAAGCTGATTGGACCAGACCCTGGTACGTGATGTTGCTTGATTCGTTTCCATGTCACTTGTGTAATAGGTATGGCGCTGAAACGTATTGAAAATTTGCGCTTCGTTGACTTACGCTATGCATTTTGTTTGGTTTTCATTTGAAATTGAAACTTTTCGTTTGAGATACTGGACGAATGACATCTCATCTTAATATTGATTTTACTTCGTTTAAAAAAATCGCATTGTGACTCTAATTATCTAATCGATCTATATTTAATCAGGTAAAACACGTACAAATTACCTCATGATATCTATTTTCAGTGACGATCTCTCCTTACCAAGGCTTTTCGCATAGTCGCCGTGAGAAGAGCGTGCCCGAGCAGCAAACGGTTCGACTACGTGACGTGCAGGAATTCAGAAATGGTTCGTAGCACTTAAAATATGTTATTACCACACTCCTCAGACGGCCTTACTGTCCCCGGGGCAAGTCCTAACGTCGCTTTTTTTCTCTAGGTACCGAAGATAGGTTTCCAAGGGAATATGTATACCCAAATAGCGGGTATCCTACTATTTATGACTCATCACTAAATAGAATTTTCCCAAAACTATACAATACCTCGGAAACACCGAATTTTCCAACATCAACCGTAATGCACATATATGAGGCGGTTTGCGTTAGGATCAGCAAGGTGATGGAACAGGTCAAAAATCGAAAGTGCCTAAAAGTTGGCCCTAGGGGTTATTTTTGATGCTGAACAACCTGGTAAAGTCGATTTCGCAATATGTCCCCTTTCCGCTCCAGGGAGGTACCCCATCATTTCGCCCTAAAACTCGGTTTTGCGCTGTTTTTTTCTTTAAAAATAGGTCAAAATGGAAATTTTTTTCACTTCCCCGACCAGAATTTTGCGCTCTATCTCATGGTGATTTCGAAAAGTGACCATCATTTTTCGTTCTCGAGATATAAGCCTTTTTTGATCCGAGACATAGCACGAGCGAACCCGTTCACAGTTGAAAGAGGAGACTCTCCTGATCATTTTGGTATATCGGGTTGGTATTTTGACCTTTGCCAAAGTTCTTCAATATCGATTTTTCTAAAATGTCAAAAAATAAAATTTTCTGAATACCCCCATATTGGTGCTCATTTTGAAGAGCGAGTTGAACTGATCATTTTTGTGAAGATATCATGTCATTTAAACCTCCCTGTAAGAAGTTACAAGTGCGGAAAACGTGCATATCCGCAACCTCTCATGAAAAGTGGACCTCGGTCTGTTGTAACTTCTTACAGAGAGGTTTAAATGATATGATATCTTCACAAAAAACTATCAAATCAACGAGCTCTTCAAAATGAGCACCAATACGGGGGTATTCAGAAGAATTTATTTTTTGACTTTTTATAAAAATCGATATTAAAGAACTTTGGCAAAGGTCAACATACCAACCCGATATACCAAAATGATCAGGAGAGTCTCCTCTTTCAACTGTGAACGGATTCGCTCGTGCTAAGTCTCGGATCAATAAAGGCTTATATCTCGAGAACGAAAAATGATGGTCACTTTTCGAAATCTCCACGAGATAGAGCGCAAAATTCTGGTCGGGGAAGTGAAAAATTTTTCCATTTTGACCTATTTTTAAAGAAAAAACAGCGCAAAACCGAGTTTTAGGGCGAAATGAGGGGGTACCTCCCTGGAGCGGAAAGGGGACATATTGCGAAATCGACCTTACCAGGTTGTTCAGCATCAAAAATAACCCCTGGGGCCAACTTTTGGGCACTTTCGATTTTTGACCTGTTCCAAACCCCTGTTGAGGCTTGTTGAACCTAACGTAAACGGCCTCATATTATTAAATATTTATCAAAAAAATTGTTGACTATTGTTTAAATATAAATATTTTTAAGGCACGGCTAAGAAGGCACTACGATCTGACGTCAACATAAATTCCGAAGCTGGATTGAGTAGTTCGTATATTTGACATTTTTTGTGCAAGCGTTTTGATGAACAGTTTCAGGCGGAATTTCTCGTACCACCACTTCTTCCCCTTCCATTCGTCCCGTCATCTATCGCTACGTTGACGTTATCGAAAACTCACTGGCTCTTCTGGAGGCAATTCACTTCGAGTTGTTCTTGCCAGGTGTGTTTTCGTTGCAATATGCGGCACATTTCTCCAATTTTGTTACCCAGCATACATTTTTGATTTTCATATTTATGTTCACTGGTGCAGAACTTTTTTTTACTGCGTTTCGGGTTAACACTTTAACAATGACAGATTTCGAATCTCATTAACATTGTAGCTAATTTTCAATGAGTTTTGTCTGGAATCACGTCCCTGGAATTACGGTAAGAATAAGGAACTCTTTGCAGATCGCTCCGACCTGAGATTCTTGGCGATCAAAGTCGCTTCCATTCCCTCAAATACGGTAGAAGGCGACTATTTTCATTTTTCCGATGCCGATCTACTATCCAACCCCTCATTCGCCGTGAAACTAGGAGAGGTATGTGCTGCCATGTGATATATGGACAATAATGTTTTGTAGGTCGAATATCCAGTGTTTTGGGAGGTGAAGCAAGTGCACAAGATCTCATCGCATAATGAGCAGGAGGGACTCGCATATATCTTTAAGAATCAAAATCCGGATTACGATCCGAGTCCCCCTCGGCCAGGGGAACGTTACAACCCTGATAAGGTTAGTCGGGACCAATCTTATTTTGTAATGCTCCACCAACGCTTAAGAAGGCTTGAAGAAGGTGGGTGGGCAAATTGTTTCATTAAACAAATATTTATGAGTTTCGTAGATTTTGGTCAATACTTCCGAGATTTACTTTTTAAATTTAATTTTTAACAACCTCATATCAAATATAATGAGCATGTAGGGGTAAAGACTATTAGGGAGTGGTATATATTACTCATTGATGAAAGCTCTTCCAATAATATTGTAGATGCTTTAATGATATTTTGCAGTTTCGGAGTGATGGATGGATCGCTGTCAGCGATATTGTTGATATAGATTTATCCGTTAAAGATATTAACTTCCCCGTTCAAAATATGAAGAAGCTGCACACCGTAGTGAAAGCCAATTTTAAAATAATGTGGTCTACAGCTGAATTGTTCCCTGTGAGTTTTAGTTGAGTCTCTATGAGGTTAATGATTGTGAAACCTTTTTTTGTCAGCAAAAATATATACATGTATGCAGTTTTCAATTTTTTTGTGCATTCCAGGTTGAGCCAGTTCGTACTCCTCATTTGGAAAAGGACGAAATAACGAAAATTATCAACTCATTACCTAGCGAGGTGCTGGACAAAGTATACATTGCGTGTTCAAGACACCGAACAAATTCAATGAACCGTGACCAAACGATGAAATATATTGAGTGCCAACCCGGAAATAAATTGATGAGGATTCTCTTCGACCTTGGTAAGAACATATAAGAAATTCTTAATATTTATGACACAAAACACTAGACATATTGATTATAGTTGTGGGTTTTACAGTAATAGTTTTTTTAGGTCATTCAAACGTGGATCCGGTCAGTGAATATTCCAAGCTGATTGTCGGTGTGCGCACATCCACACAGCACATGAGAGGCGTAGTGACCGAGTTGAATGTGCTGTCAGTGGTCGAAGAAGATTGGATGAATGATCGATTGGGTTCATTCACTAAATACGGTCAACCCGGTGATCTCATGTTGATGAACCAATATTTCAAATTGGGATCGCGCTTCAGGTACTACGTTTTTTTTGTAATATAAAAAACGAGCGTTTTCCCAAAATAGTGTCAGATATTATGTATACATTTCTTTTGTGATATTTAATTGACATGGTTCGTTTAGATTTCATATTTTTGTTGACGAAAGACATTGCTTTTAGAAATCGTGCATATGCTGGATTGGAAGAGGATGATATGGATACGACGATTAACGAGTCACTCGTCCTCAAAACATTATTCGAGGTATATTTCATATCATAAAGTGTGAAATATTTTAGGGAAAAGGTTAAGTAGTGTCAGTTGTAAAACAGTTCTGTAAAATTTACACTGAAATGGCCATGTGGTTTATGTCAAAATAGTACGTTCGAAACTAACCAAAATACAATTTGTATACCAAAACTCAATGTTTATGATTATTATCGTTTAAGGAAGATCTGAGCCCCGAGCGTCTCGAGCGCTCCCGAGATCTTCTGGACTGTATCTATAGTAGAATAGAAACTGGTGTCTCAAAAAGGCCTGCAGGTTAGATAATCTTTACAATTAGAGGAAAGGAACTTATGAATACTGTACTGTGTGTTCATTATATGTAAATCAATATCAGGCTTATATTTACTATTCGGTTGAGGTTGGTAGGTACTGTAACAAGTACCACTCCCTGCCTACAGTACCTCAATTATAGGGCTACCACACCATGATCTACCAACCCATGTTGTACCATGCCCCCCCTCCCCCTATTCTCCGTTCCACCTATGAATTATTTTCAGTTCTGGACAGCTCTGCAATTGAGACGGTCGAGTACAAAGACGGAACCAATATCGAATTGAATCTTGCACAGTCAAGAGCAGTCCGATTGTACACGAATACGAATGGACCGCGCGTGTTCTGTGTCTGTTCACCGCCGGGATCGGGAAAAACTTTGACTGCCATTGCCATGGCTGCACAGGTAGACTAAGATTTATAATGATGGAAGCTTCATTTAGAACTATTAACCTTTCTACTGACATTGAGTGTATCGAACATCCATCTGTTTAATAAAGCCTATTATCAGATCTCTCGTCCGCGTAGAGGCATTCAACTTCTCCTTTCGGCAAGTTATTTTTTTAAATTAAAAATGAAAAAGTGCGAATTGCAAATTTCATTAAAGATAGCTCGTCGACATTGGATTATTTTCAGGTTCAGAACGTGGCCGTGAACAATTTAGGAGATCTACTGAAGAAGATTGACTACGGAGAAGTCAAGGTTGGAAATTATGAAATTATTATGAGCAATTTAGCTCAGTGATTATTATGTAATGCCTAGGTGTACAATATCAAGACCAAGAAATTGAATCCTCATGACAAAGCTCCATTCGATCTCTTTGATTTGATGAATAAAGAAGAACTGGGAGAGTGGAAGAAAGAAGAGGTAAAGATAGGAGGATTCCTATAATTCGAAAAAATATATATTCCAGTGGTCGAAAAGCTCGTAAGTCTAGTATAACTTTTATTATTGTCACTTTTGTTTCAATTCTTTTATATGATTTGATGATATTGCAATCTTTTCAGGCTCCTGTTCCGAATTATGAGGCTAGAAATCGTTACGAAAAACACAAGTTCTCGGAGAGACAGAAGGAATTGGAAAAGCGAATTAGTCAGCGCAGACAGTTGTTTGAGAATAGCATCCGTCCAGAGGTGAGATGATGATCGATGGAATAAAAAACGATCGATGGAAAGTTGCTTTGAGCTCAATGTCAGCCCATGTTAGCTTATTTCAAGCACTAAGCACAAGGCCTGCAGATGGCTATTTCAACCAACTTTTAGGGGTGATAATATGTCGACAAAGAAAACTCGGAAACGGACATTTCGACAAAAACCGATTCGACAAATAAACTGTTCATATTTATTTTCACTTAATTTTACCGTGATAGTCGTCAGCCTTTTTACCCTTTTTGAACTGAAATTACCATACAATATGGAAAAAAATACTAAAGGAATCATGCGGAAATAGCTTTCAAAGTGTGCGCGCTCATCGAAATTTATCGAAATGTCCGTTTACGAATTTTTTTAACCTGTCTTACCACCATTTTACGACATTATTCCTGAATAAACTGTAGAGTAGCGGCATCGTGGGTACTATAAATACTTGTAGATTATTCTCGCAACGGTGGAGATGATTATTCATAAGAAGATGAATAACAGCCCGCTCGAACAACAGCTTTCTCGTGTAAAGGGAATCATCATTGATGAAGCCTCTCTTCTCACTGAGTCAGCACTATTCGCCATAATTCGACGATTCCCTCAGGTACCTTAGGGTTTTCGGTAGGGGGGAGTATACAGCACTGTATTATATTATTTTAGGCCAGAATCGTCCTAATAGGAGATGAGCATCAACTCCCTCCATTTCAATATGATGAGGATATTCTGGGCCATAAATTAGCGGGAAGAAGTGCCCTTTCTGAGGCTATGAAGAATAGAAATATGTCCTTTGTGGAAATGAATGAAATCTATAAAGCTCCGCCAAGTCTGATTGCCCCGTTCAATAGACTTTCGTATGACAATAAACTCATTTCGAGAAAGGTAAGAAAAAAAGATGTCATATTTATTGTTAGTTAAGTGAATTTTGGTACTTTATAGGCGGAAGGCGAGGCTCTCCTAAGCAAGATCGGTCTCGTTCAATATGGATATCCTCAGTTGCTGCTGATTGATGTGAATGGGTGGGACGAGAGAGAAGAGAAAAATGGAAAGACTGTATCAATTTTCAACACGGTTGAACTCCAAGCTGTCGTTAGGTTCGCTGTAAATTATGATTTTTTTTTTAAATCAAGCTTTCATTGAATTAATGATTGACATAAAAATTGCATTGTTGCAGACTCCTGGAAGATGAAATTCCTCGTGAATGGGCAAAGGACATTATGATCATTTGCCTATACAGGGGCCAGAAGTCGAGGTACGGTAGCAGGATTACGGTAAATTATTGATTCTATTTCCGGCTCGATGAGATGCTAAATGGTAAAGGGAAGTCCAAGCAATACAATGTGCTCACGGTGGATGCTGCTCAGGTAATTTATAGTCACATAATTATATAATTTAAATATGTTGAGGGCAAAGAGGCTCCAATCGTTATTTTGCTGACTACTCGCACTGATGACACCGATTTCTTTCGCAATAAGAAAAGGTTTTGATTTGTTTAATTTTTTTAGACATTCACAGGCAATATACTTCCCATACGTGGGCATGGCTCATCCGAAGACATTTTTGCAGACAGTTGTCAGGGGTGGGGCATAGTCACGTAGCTACCAAAAAAAGTTTTGTTCTATTCTATGCTGATGAAGAAGTAAAGCAAATATTGAGACGATACGCTATGATTTCGCAAACTTGCACCCTCATGGCATCAGGATAAAAATGTGAGTACATGCCGGAGGTCCGTGCCCTCCGATGATACTTCCAAAATATTCTCTTTTTTTTTGAAAAGCTTTCTATTTAATAATTTTAAAAAAATCCCTTAAAGGTGCAACGTCGCCGTTTCTCGTCATCAGAAGGCCCTCATCATTTTGGGAGATGGTAATCTCCTCCTTTCGACTTACCCATGGCACACGGTATTGAACAATGGTGATATTCCTCAAATTAAGTACCCCAACCCAAGTGCTGCGAAGAAAAAATAACTCCTTTTTATTGTTGTTCTTAATTAGTTTTCATCAATAATTCCCTCGCACATCACTACTATTTTATTTACTAATTTTAATGCTAGAATGAATCGCTAAAAAATGCTTCATAGAAGGTTCCATTCCTATTGTTGTTTTTTTGTCATGTTTCCACAACTTTATGCCATCACGTTTTATCCTTGTTGCCAGCCATTTCTTGTTAAATATGGCTTTTGTTTCCCTAGAATAAAGCATTCAATACGAAATGTTGAAGATGCATCGTTTGCTCCAGACGTCGACACGTCGAAATTAGTTTTTGGCACTTTTTTCCGTCCCACTAATAGATCGGACTCTTATTTAACGAGGATTCCAAATCTGATTTCCACTATATGAAATATTGTGTGGGTTTTGCAATTCAACTTTAGTTCATCCAGCTTGAAATTAAATTCTACTATCATTCTCCTTTCTCGTCCCGTCCCCATCTTTTGCGATTCTCGCCCTCCAATCGGACCCTTCAGTTCTCTACTCTTTTAGACGAGATATTATGGGAAACAGAGAGAGAGAGAGAGCGACGATACTGTGAGAGAGAAGAGAAAGAATAACCGGGAGAAACTCGAATTACATTGATGAAATAATTAAGGAGAATGATGGCAAATTTTATTTAAGTGCTTTCACAAGTCAGAGAATAAACAAGAATGAAATTGATTGAAAGAAACAAGAATATCGCATGGGGTAGATTCTTAATATTGTTCCGTGTCATTTCGGTACCAATGCTTCCTTATTTTTGTAAATATATTCATGCTCGAAAGCTCCAGTGAACATGTGGTAGAAGTTTGCGGCAAATGATGGATTAGCTCGGACGATCTCACGGAGCTGACCAATAAATTAATTGAAATTCTCAAATGTTGTTGTTTACCTTTTCCATGCCATCCTTTTCCTTCACAAATGAGTCACCTATTGTTTTGCAGACTCCTCTGTCGAGGAAACTGAAAATTCGAAATATAAATAGGGCCGTGTGTTGTAAACCTTACAGAATGTTTGAGTGTTGTTCCGTGAGGAAATCAATTAAAATTCTGGGGTGCATAATGCCGAGTTCTTCGACAATTACGGATACATGCTTATTGCGAACCGGTAGTTCATTCGAAATGAGAAGTTTACGAAGAAATCTAAAACAATAATACAAATTTCAGATTCGAATTCAATGTGCCCACATCAATGCATTTTCTCTTGAACTCAGATCGCTGTCACACATCAAATACAATGCATTTGCCTTAAAATATTTCAATATTAATATCTAAGCCTCTCTAAATGTTTAGCAACACGCATTTACCTGAACGAGATACATCTCCCATAGTTCCTCTCTGGAACTATTGCTTGCATTTGCAGTGCAAAATGTGCTGAGATCCACTTTCTCCACTTCTGGGAATTCTACAGTAGAATTTCCGATCGCTTTGTCTTCAACGGTCTAAATAAACAAGCTGACAACGGTTATGATTTGTAGGCTGAACTCTATTGGTGTAGTCCACCAGATACAACAGCGAATAAGTCACATGTCTCTATATGTACAGAGATGAGGGGGCTCCCGTAAGACCCCCTGGCAGTCTAGGCCACTGTGGCCGGCTCCCTGGCGAGGCTGGCCAGGAGTGGCCAGCTCCTTGGCCAGAGGGTATGGATAACGTCTGCACTCTCTCAGGTGTGTAGGGGGCTCCTGATAGGAGGCATGAAGGGGAGCATCCAAGTAACTATCGATCCACAAAGAGGAAAATAGTAAACTGATCAAATGTCAGCCAGTTGTCGATGTGTTTCTCTTTCTTATCTCGCACTGTTTCGTGCATTTGTGTATCTGATTTTTTTATATTTCGTACTCTATATCGCAACTGTGGATATAATATTACTGTTGATGCAATACATAGGCATAATTATGCATTTCAAACATCTATGTGTCTAGAGTGATGGATAGGGAAAGGTCAAAATAGTTAGGTATAATGATATTCAAATTGTAACCACAGTTGCGATATAGAGTACGAAATATAAAAAAACTCAGATACGCAAATGCCACGCCATGATCCCATAACACAAAATGGTGAATGCTAGTTAGGATGTTCGGGAAAAATGCTGCAAAAAATGAGCTACAGCAATATCCGCTAAACAGTGGAAGTCCCGAAGGCTTTTACGCTTTTTCCTCTCTCATTCGCTGGTACGCTTTTGAATATTTGCTCTTCCTACCTTTGCAGCCCTACAATAATGTGAGTAATCGTTTAAAGGAGGCGTATCATGAAAAATCAGTTCATGCTCTTGAGATCATGATCCGATTGGAATACAGAACGATATTAGAAAGCCGAAGTTTGAAAGTTGTACGTCCACTCTGGGACGAGATATCCCCGTCCAAAGTATCAGGAAAGAACAGGGAAAACCCCGCGAAAATTCAAAAATTTTACGCAGCGCCAATGGGGAGGAAGGGAAGGTAGATCAAGAAGGATAGACCGAAAGGTCATCGTTGTCTCGCCCATTATTGATTGATTAGAAAGGGATTTTTCGTGCCGCGCGTTTGAATCTTGAATTCTCCTCTGATCAGTCCGTGATGCACGAAACAGTGCGAGATAAGAAAGACAAACACATCGGCAACTGGCTGACATTTGATCAGTTAACTATTTTCCTCTTTGTGGATCGATAGTTACTTGGATGCTCCCTTCATGCCTCCTATCAGGAGCCCCCTACACACCTGAGAGAGTGCAGACGTTATCCATACCCTCTGGCCAAGGAGCTGGCCACTCCTGGCCAGCCTCGCCAGGGAGCCGGCCACAGTGGCCTAGACTGCCAGGGGGTCTTACGGGAGCCCCCCTCATCTCTGTACATATAGAGACATGTGAATAAGTCTCGTCAATTGAAAAATTCGAATTAACAGGAACATTTATAATGTTCTTCTCAGCTATAATTTGGGAGTTACATTTTTATTCTAAGTTTTTACTGACCATTTCGTGGAATGATCTGCATATGTTCAACTCCATCGATTGAGTAATACAACGGAATTGTCCATCGAGTTCTAAATTAAATGGTATCCGTTCATCAAAGGCCAAACTCACTTCATATCTCTTAATTGCTCATCAAAGCCGGTAATAAGGAATCGTCTTTGCTGAATTATCACTCGTCCCTCCTCTTCTTCAACAGAAAGAAGCGCTACTCCTGGCTGAATTATTAATGAAATACCGAGTTTTCTATCATAACAAAACCTGATAGATCCAATCGGTCAGAATCACGCGTGCCTCGGGATTTTCCTCAGAAAGATAGTTGATCATCATCTCACTATCTCCATTTCCGAATGAATTATCGATCAGATATCGCTATAAACAGTTCCATCCAAGCTTATTCCATCTCAACAACAACATTGAGAGCTCTATCGAAGATTTCTTCGCCGAGATATCGATTAATTAGCGCGATCAATTGTCCAGCCTGAAATTTTTGTGTTTCTGTATTGTCAGGATTACTATTTGTGCTTTTCACCTTGCGATAATGAATTGGGGAATTCCAAATGAAATGCCCCGTAATAAATTGCGTTCTAGAATAAGTGAACTCGTTGTGCAATGCTGGTTGGTATAGGGAAGCTAGATAACGAGAATATAAC
This sequence comes from Pristionchus exspectatus, assembly GCA_911812115.1. Lineage (NCBI taxonomy): Eukaryota > Metazoa > Nematoda > Chromadorea > Rhabditida > Neodiplogasteridae > Pristionchus > Pristionchus exspectatus. The sequence continues at coordinate 10,779,879 of OU461584.1, read as the reverse complement.
GGTGGAAACTGTAATAGCTCATTACTTCTTGTGACGAATTTGTGCATGTATCAAACCAGATAACCACCAGAGAAAAAAGTGGCAAATCCTTCCTTTAACCAGACTTGTTCCCATGAGTGATGAGTTACGAGATTCCCGAAGTACTTAAAACGGAATCGTTTAGATAAGAAGCCCATCTTACAAGATACCATGTGAGCCACTTCATGAAGTATAGTCGAGTTATCAACATCTTCCTTCGCAGTTATTAGCCCTGGAACGAAACTCGTTTTTAAATTTCTAGAACTTAGGATTTGTTAAAGAAAGCGCTTACCAGGATTTTCCATCGCACTGAACGGGAAATCGTGAACAATAAGCCAATCTGTAATGTTCGTTCATCTTATTATTCTATATGCACATCTATGAATGCCTGTCTTCTCAGGAATAAAGGTGACATTCTTGAAAGCCGGTCGACTTGTAATGTAATCATGAGCTGCTATGACGGCATCGAATTTCTCCTGATTTCCTCCGATCATTCGAAACTGAATTCTTTCAATTGGTATAATTCTAGAAGGACATGAGTACCCTTTGCCCATCGTGCTCTGTCTCAATAAGTGATTGTTCAGTGAGTGCAAATGCAACAATGTATGTGGAGAGAAGGGAAGTTTGTTGGAAGACAGTCTCTGACCGACTGAAAATAGTCATAGTGAAATTACAAAGGAAAAAAAACTCACCCGTTTTCGAGAAATTTAGTGTCACCATCTGTGTTGGAATAGGCGATCAGTTCGGTCGGGTATTGCAATCTCAGTCGGAATTTGGCCTACAAAATTAGTTGTCAGACTTATTACTTACAGCAATATTATTGAACCTTCTTATCAGGTTCATCGAAATTCGGAAACCATCGTCTTGCGCCAGTGGGTGAACAATTTGTGACAAGAGAGATCGTTGGGAGATGAGAGTTTGAATCATTCCCTCGATTTGTCCTGAAGAATTTCAATGATAGATCCAATTTAAAAATGTCAGGAATATCATCACTCCTGAAATTACCATGATTCATAAAGTCCGACCCCTCGCATCACTGCCGTTCCATTGTACTCAATCTATAAAGTATTTTTTTTTTATATATTTTGTAAAAAAAATTTTTCACCTTTAACTTGGCACTGATCGACGGTTGCAGAGTTTCGGATAGTGTGAAGTTAACTGTTTCCTTCTCTAGATTGTATGTTGTCTTTACTATCTCACTAATCGATCCACTCGAAGTTGTCATCAATTGAGCCTGACAAGAATTATGAAAATGATAAGACAGTCTATGACATACTTTCTTGATGTTCAAGCCAAGAGAGTGCAATTCAATTTCATTGATTGAAGATGAGATGTTCAGATCAATCAAAACAAATCCTGATAAATTGACATATACTTGAGTAAGAACAATATTCCTAACCGTCGAAAGTGGATCTCTCTGCTCCTTGATATCCTCTAACTGATACGTTCAAATAAATTTCATATGACAATGGAAGAAGTGTGGAACTGAGACGCATATCCTTCCTAAATAAAGCATGTCCTTTTTTGTTTGAAAAAAACGAACCTCAATTCCTTCTCCACATTTTTCCATCCAATTCCTCGAAGAAAAGGTGGAAGATCATCTTCTGAGTCGATAGAAGATCCGTTGAGTAACAGTACAATCAATAATAGTAAAAGCAAGAGAAATCTCATTTTACAGTTCCAGATTTCCTCCACTATCGGATGCATCTTTATACATTTCAATGACATTCGGAAATTAAAAGTCGCATTGATGTGATTCATTTCGATTTCCCGTGAGTAATCAGATGATGTGAAGCGTTCCGTTTCGCAAATGTTTTTCTATTCTTCCCGATTCCGATTCCGAGATGCAATACAATTTCTAAAAGTTACTGCATCCAACTTCGTTGACAAAAAAGGGAATAAATTAATTTTTATCCAGAAATGAAATGATTCTAAACGGATATGCAAACGATGTTATCAAAAGTTGTTATCCCAATTGAATGAAGGATAACTATAAAATAGATGTGCTCGGTGAGATCTCTCGTGCACTTTATTCCTATTTTCAGACAGAAATGCTAATCGCTGCTTTTATCGGCACTCTTATATGGGGTCGAATGAGAACGATTATCACTAACTATGTTGTTAGTTTATTCACTTTAGTATATAGATATCATGTACAACAATATGTTGTTCAGACTAATTATAACTTCGGATCGAATAAAGCCAAAAAGGCCAAATCGAATACGAATTGTGCTGATGATGAAGGTAATGATAATGAAGAAAAAGGAGGAGCGAAAGGATCGAATGGAAATTCCGAAATTGAGAAGAAACTTGAAGAGAAACTGAAGGCGTGCGGGCTGAAATCTAAATTTGCTATTAAACAAGCACGATTTTCAGAATAGAAGAAGCTCATGAAGAACAAAGACGAATTGAGAATGAAAAGAGAGAGATGAAAGAAAAATCAAACGTATGATGCCAATAACACTAATAAAGACTAAATATTTTCCAGTTGAAAGAAAAAGAGCGAAATACGAGAAGCAAGTGAGAAAGAAGTACGATTTGATGATGAGAGTCTACGAGAAATGGAAGGGTGACAGAGTCGCCAAAGTAGGAAATTACTCAGTGGAATTAATAGATGAATGTTTGTAGTTTGACGAACTTCAACGAGAATTGACCAAGATTGTGTGGAGTCAGGAAGTTTATTCTAATTTATCAGCGAGGCTCGAATTGGTCAAGTTAGAAAATAAAAAAAGTCTAATCATAATGATTATTCAAGGGAAGCTCATTCGTACGCATTTGGAATGTGTGATGAGATCAACAGTGATATTCACGATAAGACGAAGGAAATTGACCCAGAGAAGAGACATGCTAAACTTATGGTAGGTTGTAATCCGATATACCTATCTACATTAGTATCCAGGTAAAAATGATGATTCTCCTGGAGAATTTCGCAAGAGAATATGAAATAGCTGAATCAGAGTACGGTGATATCTCAAGAATGGTCAAATTGTTTTGGGATGCAATGTATCTCTCTAGAATTCAAGTAAGAATGGGCAAATAAACAAACGAAATTCGATTTCCAGGTATATTTCCTTGAAATGGCAAAGGGAGCGCATGCAATGCACACTTTGCTCACAAAGGTCAAAGATCAATTGGTGAATATAAATTACAGTCTCCTAAAAAGTACATTACTCTTCAGAAAGCGAGTCCTAATGTAACGGAGGAAATTCTTTCGAGTTGGGAGGAATTCAAGAAAATCTTCGACGAATTTGACAATGATGTTGATAATGACGGACCAAAATTGGATGATATTGGAAGAGTGAGCTGTTGAATAGTGCACAACGAATCGGACCTTTATATTTAGGTAGTAAGTCAACGATTAGCAGCAATGGCTGCAATGAACGCTTCACAACAGGTGCATGGAACTGTGAATAAATAACAATTTCCTCTATTTAGCAACTGATTCAACAACAGCCAATGGGATCTCAACCAGTACCGTCCGACTCTGCGACTGCAGCAACTGCATCATCCCAACCGAGCTTCGATTCTTCACTTCAGAGATCTCCTGCAACTTCAGTAGGCACTGCTAAAACACCATCTTCCCAAACTCCGGGAAGTGAAAAGAAGAAAGATAAGAATAAATAACCACTGAAGTATACGATAAAAAAACTGCCAAGAATTTTTCAAAGTTTCGCGGAGATTTCACAAATAACTAAAAAAATCAGCATTCTAGCATAGTTTGGCGCTCGCTCTAAATTTCCTTCAATTGCAATGTTCTAATGGATAATGGTTTATCTCTATTTTCTCGAAACACGTTTAGTTTGTGGTTTCTGCTCGTCTATTGAATTGTCCGACCGTTTCACTTGTATTGTACCTAGTAACGGAGTTCTTTGTGAAAAATAATACGTAACAAACTCAATTGCGCAGGTTTGATTATCATATTCCAAATATATTTTTCAGTATTCATCGAACTCGAACGCCCTTTTGTGAGAGTTGGTCGTTGTACTAGAGACTATTAACTTTGATTTCAGTATAAAACTTGACAGTGAATTTCAGTTAGCCACTTGAAGTAAATTTCTTAACTGACCGTTCTGATGAGAATCCTGCTCATATTTTCATGTCTCTTCTTTGGACAAATCACTTCGATGGGCATTTCCCATATTCAGAGTGACTAACTACTTCAGAGTTGTTCGATGAAAAATCATTATTCAGAAATGCTGCTCTCACTTGAAATGAACCAGCGTGGTCGTGTCTCTTCCCACGAACCTTCTCTGCGAAGTGATATTCATTTTGTCTCCATACTCTTATCTGCAAGGGAAAATGTCATTATTTTTTCCAGATCCTCCTTCTGGTTTTCCATTCCTTCAGCTGCAGCAGCTTGGAAAACATTCGATCTGCAAGAATTCAGCAGCGTTTCGTGCTCATTGTTAATTTCAATAATTATAATGAGCAAATCTTCGATAATGAGAAAGTTGTAGTTAGCAGTCTTCACCCTGTCAATTTTCTTCATGAAATGGTTTCGGCATTTACGAAATGGTGAAAATGGCAAACATAGGAAATGACGTTTTATGATGGCTTCCACCCATTGGATCTCTTCTCATCCCATTGTTTTTGACGCCGTTCTCATGCTCGGAAATGGATATTGTAGTGGAGGGAAGGGAAGGAGGAGGAGTATCTAGATAGTAGTGGGAAATAGAACAACAGGTGATACACAGTCGCCATATTTTAACGGTCCTCGAGACGATGAAATTGACTGCTCTAATTCTATTCGTTCTCGTTGGATTGTCTACTACAATGAGTATCTACGAGGCATTGTATCCGGAAGATACCTTCGAGGACGTACTTAGAAGTCAGTTTGTCATTCTCACCCTTCTTCGCCTCCGTGTTCACTAATACAATTTCAGCCAAATCATCGCTCGAAAACGCTGCAATGAGAGTTGCTCCGGATTACGGTATGGAGAAGATTTTTTATCAAAATCAATTAACATTTCAGAAACGGTACCATCAAAGCGAGAACTTCCGTTATTTAGACAAATGACTCGAGTGAAAAACTGCAAAGGATCTTCAATATTCCGAATCAATTGCTGATTTCGAGCAGCTATTCAGTCGTGATTCGTCACTTCTCGACACTTCTCTAACATAATTTTCCTGAATCCTTCCGTTCCACAAGAGATTTCACTCTATTTCTCTGTCTTTAGTTGCGTGAAATAAATTCTTGTTTTCACCTACTATAACGTATTTTGTATTCCTTATCGTGATGTCCTTCCGATTCTCATAATGAGAGGATTCTTTAACACTTATAGTGCTCTTCAGAATAATATCGAAGCCTTACAAACAATTCACAGAAATATAAAAGCGGACAGAAGTACATCTAGTCTATTGTGCTCTCGTGCTTTGGCCTACATTTTAAATAGTTTTAACTGTATCTTCAGAGTAAGTAAATGTTCAGTCAGATCGCATCAGAGTTGAGCGCGAAGGAAAAGCTTTGCATTTGATATATTGCCAGTGCGAGAGATGAGAGATGAAGGAAGAGAAGTTTGACTCTTCACTGGGAGCGCATGACATTTTGATTTTCACGAACCCTTCTATGTTTAAAATGCTTTCTGTTCCCAGGAAATTATCGCACAAATGGAGTTATTGCGTCACTTTGTGCGTTTTCTTGCACTTGATTGCTAGAGTCTGCGACAATGACGTTAGACCTCCACTCAAAACTTCTTTGTGGGGCTCGAAAACCGAGGAGAAGTCATTACTCATCGAGGAAATTGCCCTTCCCTTGACAAGACTTCTTTTCGTCATCCCTTTTCTGCCACAGATCTGCTGAATTATTTGTGGTGGGCGTGAATTAACATATCTACATTAGCTTACGCAATCAAGATAACATAATCATTAAATTTCTGCCAGGTAGAAATACTGCAACATTCAGATAATAATTCTCGTCTTTGATCATTCCTGAACCGGAACATCGTTTGGCGTAAGCTCCGTGAGACTGTTTTGTTGGGCTCTAAACGGCGATTTTCCTCGCTGAATCAAGGAAGTGGCCATTTGTAACGCTTTTCCTTCTTCTCTAGGCGTCGATTCATATTTCATGGTTGGACATCTCCTCAATGCCTCCCCTTTGAACCGCCCTCTTTCAACCCCGTCTAAAATAGAAATGTCTCACGATCTCACGCAAGTTCTCCTTTAGTTCTGACGTGTTTTCACTCCTCCGAATCCGATTCCCTCCATCCTCCCTATTCTCCTCCTTCTACTCCTCCTCGTTTCTTTCCCATGATCATTCTCGGAGAAACTATCGAGTATGCCGTGCAAACTGCACGCAGAGTTTCTCATTTCAGTGACCACAAATGTTTGCTCTTTTTAGAGAGCGACCGGTGCAATTTCAGACCACGAGGGCCACTTTTCACTAGAGGATCTTATGAGAGAGAGAGCAAGACTCAATTGTGCTTCCTTCTTCGTTGTTACTCCCTTCCTTCTTCGTTGTTACTCTGTCTGGGCCATTTAGATAGGTGTCCATTGGGCCACTCTTCCGTGAATAACTTGGACTGGTGAGATTCAAACACACCTCTATGAATGGTGTACATAGTAGTAATGTAGCCATGTCTACGCTCGAATGCTTCTATGGACAATTATCCCCCCTCCAACGCATTACCTTCGTTCGAGTTATGAGAACTTGTTATCGCCATTTGTCTATTTCATCACAATGTAGAGATATCCTTCGTTTATCGCGTAACTCCGGAAACCGTCTGTATTCTTCATCTTCTTCACATTCTCTATATCCCCTATCTGTTTTCTCTCTCTCTTTCGAAACCGCAAAATGCCAGAGAGAATTTCCGGTGGAAGAGGCTAATCTGCGTTCTCTGAAAAATAGGTGAAAGATTGGTCGCGTGCATTTCCCCCGTTTTCATCCTTAGTTTTTCCCAGTCTCTCCGATATTTCCCACCGATATTATTGTCTGATTATTCGTCGGCTACATATTTTCGACACTTTCAATTTCGTACGTAATTCTGCTCCTGAATGAATTATAATTGTTGACTTCATCATTGTAATTGTGTTCAGAATGGATGAACTGGTGATCATTCTGAATCCGGGATGGCACGAATTCTCATTGGTCACAATCCGATGCACTCTCATTGGACTCACTCTCACTGCCATCGCCATTGCAGCGATTGCCAAACACGGGAACGGAATTGAAAAGAGAAAGGTATTCACTATTCCATAGTAATTTCTTACAGGAGTTCCAATTTTTTGTGATATGAAATAAGCATTTCAGATTGACATAATTCCTCTTCTCCTCTTCACTGTTCTCATCGACGTAATCCACTCTGGATTCGTCGTTTGGTATTACAACAACGTCCCTGAACAAGTAGAGGTACTGTATTTGGTGATCTCGGATAAAACAAAGATCGGTTATCTATGAAAAACATCACTAATGAGATGTGCAGGCTCATTAGATTGTTTGCACAGATGTCTAAGAAATTAAAGAATCTGTAAAAAAATATTTAAAAAAAAAATAAAGATTAGATAGATGTTGTTATTTTTTCAGTTCGATGAGTACGATCGTCCTTCTAATCTCTTCTACACTTCTCTCACTGGGTGCACGGTGATTCTCAATTATCTTGGTCAGATTTGGAAACTCGTCGCAGCGCTTGAAGTTGTGAGTTGTTATATGTGTTTACAAAACAAAATATAACTGAATTCAGGCCCTCGCACTTCATCGCTTTCTCACTATTGTCTGTCGTCTCAATTGTCCGGCATGGACAATATTCGTCCTTTCAGGAATTCCAGCTACTGCTATGGTTCGTATACTTTTCCAAACTAATTAAAAGGATAAATTGTAGATGGTTGTAATTATCTGCATGCACATCTTCGGTGAGGTCTTCCGTAGCCGATTCTGGTGCAGTTACAGATATAGTGAGGAGACTGGCAAGGAGGTAAGAATTCAAGCTTCAATTTGTTAAATTTAGCTCATTTTTTCAGATTCTAGACTTCATTCACAGTCTTTGTCTGACCGGGGCAATAATTCTTCACACGACTACGTTGATTTATCAACTAGCACTGTCCAGTCAGTTTTTAGACATTCTCAAGGACATTTCTACGGAAATAGCTACCGCCTTGCAATGTTTGATTCGCTACTGCATACGTAACTAATTCTGTGTAAGATACCCAGTTGCTGGAAATACATTTCCCACCGTCATCAACATGAGAATATCTCTCTCGAAATGTCCGATTCGCTAGTCATTTTGCATGCAAACTTCCGTCTGTGAATCGCGTGATATTCCTCCTGTTTTGACACTTTCATAAGACCTTCCCGAGTACTTCCCGAGGGTGTTCGAGAAAAGGCACAGATTCATTATTAAAATATTCGTCTGGGCATTGGGATCATTCATAACTTTTCGTAGAATACAATCCATTCAGATACTCGGGAGTCATCCTCAATCGGTGTTTCTCTCGCACTTCTTGTTGTTCTCCCCATGCAGCCATTGACGCTGTCATATGGCAGTTTGGACTACACGAATACAGTTGTAAGTCATTTCGAAAACAGATATGATGTGCTACACAGTCATATCCCAACTAAGACAGCCATGATCAATATTTCGTCTCTACATTCCGATTACCCTCAACACTCTCACTAGAGCGCCGAACGAAACCCTCATATTGTAGATCTCTTCAAACTCCTCCCCGACAACTACCACTTCCATCTGGCTGAGTATCGACTTCTCATTCTCTCAATATCAACGATAATCTTCATTGAAGAAGTTCGATCAACTCTTCTCTCCATTCCAATTTTTCTCGTCAACAAGACAAAAAGTCGATTCGTACACGTAAAAAGGCCAAAAGTGCGGGCAGTGAATGTTTGATCTCGAAGCTGTCAGAATATTGAATTTCCACTTCCCCATTTTCCTTTATGGACAAATATCACTTGACGTTGTAAGCTGTACTAGTTCCTTTATCGACCACGCTATACGAGTGCACGATTCGGATAAATTGTTCATTATCGCCTATCGAGAAATGAACGAGGCATTTATTTACTGATTCAAGGCGGTGCGAGTGGTATAATAATTGCGGACTACTCTATGCTTTTCCTCCCGATCCCTTTCCGGTCGTAGTTGTCGTTGCATTGAATGAATCCTCGTTCGTCTGTGTCGTCTTCTCATCCGCAGATTCCTTCGGTGTCGCGTTCGAAGCTGCGCCGAGGTCGTCGAGCCGGCTCCAGATGTCGTATCCACTCTCGCTGGAGTGCTCGACGATGTGTGAGTGGCAGTGGAAGAGGGAGTCGTGGACACGGATGGCGAAGCGACTGGGGTCGAGCCATCTGAAGCTGTCGATGGATGACTAGTCGGGCTGGTGGTGGGACCGAAATGAGATGCAGAAGGAGTCATAAACGAGGGACCAGGAGACGTCGGCGTAGAGGGAATGGATGATGATGCCGTGGTCGTGCTGCCGACTTCTGACGCCGTAGAGTGTGGAGTGGTCGTCGTTGACTCCTCATGTACTCCTCCTTCGTTGAGGTCATCTCTCCCGTCTGGCCTCCAGTCGATGTAGTTGAAGAGGTTGTTCCCGTAGTCACTTCGCTCGAAGTCGTAGTAGAAGATATCGATGAGCTGTCCGGGTCAGAAGTCGTCTGAATGAAAAAATAAACGAGAATTATAAATAATTTTGCTCACCGTGTTGCTTGGTCCATGGGCAGAAGTGGTCTTGGCCGTTCATCACTCGACACGTTCACTCCTTTGACTGACGTCGTGCTTCCCATCGACGATGAGACGTTGAAGTAGTTGAACTTCCTGAGCCAGTAACTGAGCTACTGTTTCTTCCCGATCCATTGCAGTCAACGACGCAGACGACGTGCTAGAGTCAGATGTGGTAGTCGTGGATTCGGCGAACTGGACGTGGTTCCCGTAGTGCTGCTTCCTGTGTCAGTCGATAACGTCACCGTGTAACTCATGGAGCCAAGCGAGCTGTTGGATCCAGAAGAGGTCAACGTTGAGGAAGAAGTGGATGTTGTTGAACCAATCGACGTCGTGCTGCAAATATCTTAGTTAAAAATCAACTTTTTTTAAAATAAAAATATTGCTGATAATTACCAGTATGTGAAGTAGTGCTTGTCGGTGGCGTAGCCCATTGCTCGGGATTGGCCAGTAGTTGAGAGTAGACGGACGAAGAGAGACACGAGTCGGATGGACCGGAGGAGGGATTGGGACCTGTGATCATTTCTCCATTCGATACATCGGGTATGATTACCGTAATACTTGACGAATGTCTGATTGACCAGCGATTCGGACTGATCAGTTGAGCCAAGTGAGAATCCAGAGTAGCTTTGCAGGCTCCCGTTTGCTTGTCGAATCTGAATTACTAGCTTGACAAAAAGCAATAAAATATTCAACTAACGTGAACGCCGCGCAATTGGATGACAAATCACAGGCTGAACTGCACGAGAGTACTGATGATTGGGTAAGTGCCTGGAATATAAGGTTTTTTTCATGAAACATCAAATTCCCTACCAGACTCCTTGTTCGGATCCACATTGCATTAGCGCGAATAAAGTTGCTGTTATTGGGAGTGCCAGAGGTCTGAATAAATCGATTCAAGCTCTGCAGAAAATAATAATGTGAAACTGACCGTGCCTCCTTGTGTCTCCTCCCTAACTCGGACCTTGAGACAAGTATCGCCAAGTACAGTATACACTAGGAGAGGGTAGATCAACGACTGCATCTCCGTAAGGAATAGAGGGAAGACTCATCCCTTTCCCTCTCACAAGACTCTCGATCGCTTAGTAATCGTCATGGATACTGATGAGATATCGTCCTGTTGAGGGATGACTGAATGAAGAAACCGTCTCTTCATTTCTCATTCTCTTTCATCGGCTAGAGTTGCGAGTGATCACGCGGAATGAAGAGATGACTTCTTCATCATGACCGGGACAGCCCCATTGTCCCGATGCTAGTGAGTCCTTGAGTGTCGATTGTGTATGAACAAAAATTAGTACAGGATCCTTTGTTCCGGAGAAAGTACAGGTAGTCGATTGATGTCGATAGTTGATGAGCTTTGATGCATTATCCACCGTCTTCAAATAGGTCATTCGGCTTCTTCTCTTTGACCTCCCTTTCACTCTCCCTTTTTCTCCACTCGATGGAATTCTTTCCCTCTCGAAAGTGAGAGTCCCCCCTTGCACATGCATTGAAGTCGTTGCAGACCAACGATCACTCTGGCCATTCCCCACACTCTCTCGATGGTCAGAGAAGACGAGAGATCAGCCGAATGGAGAGAGTCTGTCCCCCCCCCCTTCCCTCCAGCTGACCATTCATTGCATCACATGCACCTGATACACAAGAAGTGGAGAGAGATAAGGAGAAGTGGAGAGAGTGCAGACAGACAGATGGAGAGAGATCAAATGAAGAAGGGAGAGTGCAGACGGGGAGAGGGCAGATGGGAGAGTGTGGTGAATGGAGAGACGGTGCCTAAGGGCATCTCTCTTTTTGCAGAAGGAAGTCGAGGGAGAGGAGAGGAATCGGCTATACGAAGGAGGGAGGAAATTGACAACTCCTTAGACAATTACATGGCTTTTTCATAAAAAGAGCTGCATCGAAGATGCTAATAGAATGTTCAAACATTCAAATGTTCAGACATCTGTATCCTACAGACGGAAGGAGTCACGAAATATAGGTAACTAAAAATCCACCGCTCCTATCGAACAAAAACAGTCTGGACAGAATGATCCCACTTACACACAGAATAAATAGTGATCGGTCAGTTGTCACTTTCATACCATGTCTAGCCCCTTCCTCATCCTCCCCTCCCACAGGACCGCCGTCTCTTCATTCTTCACACTCTCTCTCTCTACCAGCGATAGTGCGCCAAATGAAGAGACGGATGTCCTTATTTCGAGCTCTACTCCAGAAGTAGTTCACTTCATCACCCAATTCACTCTCTTTCTAATGCGCGAATCGCGTGAGATGTATCTCCCCCTTCTTCCTCTTTCCCTCCTAGAAACCCTAGATACCCTCCCCACCTCAGTCCCCCCCTTCATCTTCATCTTCTCCTTCGTTTTCCATGTGCTATCTCACACTCACTTTACGATTTTGAGTGAGGGAAGCGCCTCTCCTCCTCTCCCCTCCTCCCTCTTCATTCCTCTCGTCTAGTCTGACCATTGGCCACTCTTCCCATGCCTTCTCTTCAGTCTCTTTCACTCTTCCTCTTCCTTCCAGACAACTCTGATTGAGACTCTGCCCCTACTCCCTTCCCTCTCCCCTCTCCCTTCCTCTGTCCAGTAAGATAAACTCTCATTTCTTTGCACCTCTCTTTCTCTTTCCCTTCACTGCTCCCGATACAAAGGAGGGCTGTTTCACATGTGTTTGTGTAGGCGGAGACAGGGAATTCTCTCCGATTATTATGCCCCCTCCACCTTCTCCCTCCCAGACCCAGTCGCTTTCCCCCAGTCTCTTCCGCATTACTACACCTCGTTACTACGGAGTAATAGCTACCAGTTTGTTGATGGGCCACAAGCTAGTCTCCCTCCCCTCTCCCACTCCTTTTTGTGACCTTTTCTCTGCATGAGATCTGACCCCAGTCCTCCATAGAAGTTTCTTCTCTCTTCTCTTGAGAGTGAAAGGAAGAGCCCTGAGGGGGCTTTGTGAAAGGGAGAGACGAGAGAGAATGGCAATCGAGTAGAGTGAGACGGATAGAGTGAGAGGGAGAGAGTGTATGCAAATGGGAGAAGAGTGTGAGTGGGTAAAAAGCGGCTCTTCTCTCTCTCTCTCTCTCTCTCTTGTATGCTGAAGCAATTTCGTCCCCCTTCAGGGTAGATTCCATCTCTTTTCCCTTTCTCGTCCTGGTCAGTCGGTCACTCCTCCCTTTCACTCATAGCCTACTTTCACTCCCTCCCCCTCCTTCCTTTGCACTCCCATACCATTCCTTAGCTATTACCACCTGAGAGCTACCGAATTCTTCCCTTTAGATACTCTAGAGAATACAGAAGTCGCTGTATCGTACATCCCTCATCTCGCGTGCCTCACAATACGCCATACATCGACAGACAGTCTCCTATTTACCGTACACAAGCCTGGAATCCCCCCTTCCATTCTCTCTTGCTTCCCGCTTCGTTTCGTATAGTAGTCAACTACTATTTTTCCTCCCCGTCTCTCAACCCCTTTTTATCTGACTCTCTCCCCCAACTCTCCCTCCTCTCTTTCCCTCTCTCTCAGTCCTGTTTTGGCCGCTGTTTTTCCTTTTGCATCTTTCTCCTCTTGCACACACACAACAACAACTACTATATTACGATTCGTTCGTGCGCGTGAGCTTACCTCCTTCCACCGTACTCGAGATCCTTCCCGAGTAACCATCAAATCGTTTCAGAACCGAATGCAATAACCCCAATCCACCCCTCTCCGAACCCATCGTTCCCCTCCTTCGGAAGACCCCTCGGGGACCTTCGATCGGGGGTTCGATGGTCCCGGCTAATCTCACAACTGGCACCTTCGACAACTCAATCCATCCCTGACCGGCTACCCTTTTGGCATGCTGACGGATCCGGATCTGGCAACGGATTCTGGTGAGAATTTTATAACATTTTGATAATCTTTTTCAGTTTTTTGGGTCGAAAACATTGAAATTATCCGTAATCTCTTCACTTTTAGATGCGATTCTTCATATTCGATTCGATGATTGACTGTAGTGGAAAGGAAGACGCGGCACCACATTCACATTTATCCGTCATATATATTATTATTTGTGTTGTATATTTATGTCAAGTTTCCTCGTCGCATCCATAGAAGGTGAGATTTTTTCCTACCGTAATCCATCGATTGTCGATTTTTCATCACTCACTCAAATCAAAAGGATGATTTCAGCACTGCCCCACCGGCGACTTCTCTCCCGGTGAATGTACAGTACCCTCTCCCCAGTCCTGCAATGACGTGATTCCTGATCGAGATGACGTCATCGACGATCTTCATCTGTTCTTCATCGCTGAGTTCGACTGCCTTATGTCCCCCATCTCGACGTCCTAGTCCCACTTTCGTAGTTTGTAGTCAAAATAGAAAACAACAAAAATGTAATAAAAAGAAGGTCGCAGAGCCCCCGGTGTCATAGGATATCTGCACAGTTTACGATTGTCCTAGTCTTTTCTTTCCTTGAGTACAACTCTTCCCTTTCCACTTGCTGCCCCCGTCCTAACACTGCCAGAGCGAGTACGGTAGTCTATCGTACTCTGCTCCTCTCCCCCCACACTACCCAGTGTGCTTTCATGTATAGTAATAGTTCTTTCAATTGCCCGATTCTTTCACGATCGATCGACTTTCGTTTTCCATTCAGGAGTCCGATAGTTCGATCGATTCTTTCATTTCTTCGATGTCTTTCATTCTCACTACCCCATTGTCCGAATGTCTTTCAGCCGTCAGTCTTTCCCTTTCCACAACAGTCTTTCACTCGTTCACCTATTGTACCGTAGCATGATCAGCTGAGGTATTATTGATCGAAGAGGTATACCGTACCCGGTACTTACCGTAATCGTCAACGATCGGCCATTCATTTCGTGTGTTGTATTCGTATTAGAGTATCCGGGCCATCGTCCGACCGTCCCCAACGCGTAAAGTTCTTCCTTTGCAAACGTTATGGAAAACGCACATCAAACAACATGAAAAAACAACAAATACATAAAATACAGCATGGAATTATTGAAGACAACGCTTGAAATTATTGAAAACACACCTGTAATTCTTTATTCACCAAAAATTCCTCCGAATGTGTAAAAAAATTCATAACTTTCACAAAGCATGACTTACTGCTTCCTAAATTGGGATATGCTCCAGACGAACATTTCTACAACCGGTCCCTCTCTTGTTTTTATCCACAACTCACCGCCCGAGATCTCTCAGATCCACCGCCGCCATCACTCAAAAAGAAGTGAGTGGAGATTCTTCTTATCACATGGATGGTCAAACACAAGAATGTGATTGTTCCATTCTTCTTCTTCACACCGTGCGGATGTTTGAGGAACCATGTAGGGGAGGATTCACAAGGAGATAACCAGAAGAAGGAGAAGAAGGGGATAAGGCGTTGCCACACTCGTAGTGATCACAACCATGAGGATTGGCAGATTGGCACTCATTACGGTAGTTGTAGCTGCGGCTGCTGCTGCAGTGGAGAGTGCGGAAGAGGAAGGAGAAGAGAAACCTCACACCGATAGGGTAAGTTACTATCGTATGCTATTTTACTCTTACAATGTGCTGCCGATGTTTGGATTACTGAACTTTTGTTTGCAGCTCCGGTTCCATTCCCTCCTTCAATCCTCCTGTGCTTGTGCTCCTCAACCAACGACCGGAGAATTTCCGACCTGCGGATGCATGCCCATACGGTATTTTTCCATTGTTTTTCAAGGTGAACTCATTATCAAAACTCTTCAGCCCATCGCCTAACTGCCAATGTACGCCCGTGACTACGGCAGATAACCCGTGTCTGTGGTGAGTTAAATCATAATCGTCATCAGTCGGTGTTTCAGGGAGACGAATCCGTCTCTTCATTCCTAGTATTCTCCACCGATCAGAGTAACGAGCGAATCTGATCGTCGATAACTTCCATTCAGTGTCTCTCTGACGATCTCCATCTCCTCTTCTTCCCCTCCGACCACAACGACCACGACGACTGCTGCACCCTCCACACCAACGCCTGAGAGCAATGTGAGTTCCTTCAGTTACAAGTTCTGATCTACGCAAACTCTGTGGGCTCCGCTATTTTTCAGCATTACTGTAAAAGGATAAAAGGGTGTCGTGTATTTCGATGATCGATGATTTCGATGATTAATTATAACAGTACTGTACGCTGCCTGGTAGCTACTTAGAAAGACACAATCACTCCATTGACCGATCACTTAATCTGCGTGATTCAATCCATGGGATGCACCCGATTGATGGTTCTCACACTGGTGATTGTCAATAGAGAAACTAGAATGGTGTGGGGAGGGGAGGGGATATCTCACGGCCTCAAGCATCGCACATCGGATTGACGCTTCCCGATATTAGAACCTCACTTTCTTCCGTGATTCCATTTTCACTCTCACTTCTTTACTGTCGATTATGTTTCACTGCTTCCCTAACAAGTGACATTTATTTCGTTATTTGCCGCAACGGCTTCTGCAAAAAACCCATAATGATTCCGACGTGCACGCAACACAGGAAAAAACAGTTTGCGCTTATTGTTAGGCGTTAATCAGAAGTGACAACTCTCCCTTCTCTTTCCCTTCTTCTTCATGGCTCATTTGCACTCTGATTTGTTTGCACAAGCTTACAGATGAGTCTGCAGCGAAACCGGTTAGAGTAAGGGAATTTTATCATGCACCTCGCCCTATTATTTCTGCTAATTAACCATATTGATCAATTACCGTAATGATAAAACTGTATTCGCTCCCCGTCCCTCATCCCAGTCGTCATTCGTTTGTCCCCTCCAGAAGACTAAGCTGTCTCTCCCTCCTCTTTCTCCTCTCCCCCTTTGTCAATACTCTAACCTCCTGATAATCCTCACGGACCAGTTATCATAGTCAGTTATCTCTTCTTCCACTGTTAACAGAAGGAATCGTCAGCCTCCTCCTTCTCCCCTCCTTCCACTTGACACTTACCCTTTGGTACGAACGACTATGTATCATTTACTCCCTTGAGTTCAGCGCCCTCGAACTGACTTTACTTTGATGCGCCGGCTAGCTTGAACAATTTCATCTCTCTCGCTTCGCATGCCCCCATCTCATTCCATGTCATCAATTCACTCATCGGCTTCATTGCCTTCTTGCGTGCATCTTTCTAGCAAGAATTCGCTGTGACTTCAGTGATCACCATCTCCTCTGTTCACATTATTCCGTTCCAGCAGTGCTCGTGTCTTCCGATCGCAGGTCCCATCTGCGGCTGCTCCTCCACCCTCACCGGTGAGCTGTGCGCGCCGCGCACTTTTCCTATTTATCTGCCTGCCGCGCACTTGTTTTTCGAAAACTGATCGATTCCTACTTCAGGTCGTAACTGCAACTGCGCGCCCGTGCAACACGCGCCCGGCGGACCCTGCTCATGGTGAGAATCGTGCTACTTACGGATATCAACATATTGATCTTATTCTGAGTAGATTGATATGTGATCTTTGATAACTTCCTTTCAGCATCGCCTCGGGCAGTTCCACGTCGGAGTACGTGGCCGAGCTCATTCGACAGTTGACGCAGCAGCTGCAGCCGACAGGAGGAGGGCTGCCTCTGGTTTGTCTAGATACATCATTTCTTGCAACTGCTGTGATATCGTCCACTGTTAACAGAATCATGTTTCTATAATTATAATACCTCTGAAACACAGATGAATTTTCGTGCGCAATTGTGTTTTGTTTGGAATATAATCGGCACATACTGATTGCTAACAGTTCTCTCCTCTTCAGCACACGCCGTACTCACCTCAGCAGGTGAGAGAGGCGTCCGCTCCCTCGGCCAACAACGGAGATACTACAATGGAGCTGAGACTGCAGCCAATACACGGTACGATACGGTATCCTGACAGTACTATATCGATCGATTCATCTCAGACACACCTCTCCCGACGCCCGCAACTTTCCCTCCGCAGCCGGTGGCCCGACCGGCGGTGCTGCAGTGGGTCGAAACCAGGTAGGGCGTGACTTCTCACCAGTAGCGCTATAAGAAAGAATCGGCCGCTTCGCTTGCCTGTTAGCCATTTTACTGGTAGCGCGAGTACGAGGAATGATGCGATCGAGTCGTCATCGTGGTAAACCCCCTACAGGAACTACATGACGCCTGGCGGCGCTCCTCAGGCACCAGTGCCAGCGTCAATCTCGGCGCCATCGATCTCCACAGTGGTTTCGTCGACTTTGACGAGTGGATCCCAGGTTGGCCCTATCTCTGATTACTTTCGACTAGCCTATGGAAGTCTCCGCTTGTTGAATGTTGTTAAAAGTGTTAAATTTCTAATCATTCCAATATTAGACCGTCCGTCCTCCCCTCCCGTCGCCATCCCCTCCTCTTCCCTGTCTCCGTCCCGTCTGTCTCACCGAGTGCAGAGCGGACTGTCCCCAACCCGTCGCCCGCATATGCATCGAGGCATGCCAGGTAAGATATCACGCCTCTCACCTAACATTCGACCTAAATCTTTCAGTAGTTATTTCCAGATGTTGTTGGGTTGTTTCAACGGTTTCGTGTGTGCCTAAACTCTTCTAGGAAAATAATTGGTCACGAACGCTTCTTCAGAAATCGTGCGAGGCGCGCTGCCCGGCTCCCTCGACGACATACTCAGTGCCTATCAGCACGATCACGGTGAGATTGTGAATTGTTTGATTAGGATTGCAATCTTAAATGCGTTCTATAACATGCTTGGAAGCACGACGGTAGTGACTGACTAGACGAATGTTGTAGATGACCACGCAGGCGCCTTCGATCCAATCGAGTACCATCTCAACCAGCACGACTACAGCGAGTGAGTCGCATCTTACAACCACTCCATGGAACCTTAGAGACAGACAACGCCCATTCGCAGATATCCGAACGTCGAGCACAATCCCACAGCCGTCTCCTCTCCCATCGTCGACGACCATCGACATCTCCATCGGCCAGCCAGTCCAGTCATCGACTACTCACTCCCAGGCACAGCAGGTGAACGAACGTCTAGCCCACCGGTTATGTTTCACCGGCGCATCGAATGCGTTGCTGGCTAGCAATTTCAATTGTATTCTTTCTTTGAATTTGTAAAATAACTATAATCCAATTTTAGATCGTGGTGTCGATGGAGGTGAGCGAGTGCGCGACCCGATGCGGCGACCGATGCAGCAGCGAGTGCGCCCAGCGCAGTCTAGACGGATGCGATACGCTATGCAAGGTCCGGCGAGTTACCCTCAGACTTGAAATTTTAACTATCGACACATTCACATTTTCCAGTGTGTAAAGATTAAATATTCCAAGTTATTGATATTATTAATTTATCACTGTCAGATAACGTGCGAGGTGTCATGTTCACTCCCTCCACTCGCGAGAAGCAACAACAGCAGCAACCTGGTCGTCAGCCCACCCGCTCTGCAGCAGCTGCAGCCAAGCGGACTACCAGTCCAGCAACCGCAGTTGCAGCCGCAGCAGGCCCTGCCGGATACCGCACCATCCGCCGCGTTCACGCAAGGAACGCAGCAGGTTCATTGGCAACAAAACACACATAAATAAAATAAATCAAAACTAATAAATGAAATGTCAGCCCCCGCAGCAGCCGGTCGCGCCCCTTCTCTACTTTCCGTACACAATCGCCGCTCAGGTAACTTTCTCCCCGCTAATGCTACATCGAATGATGCCGCAAGATACTTCGAATATGGTCCACAATACAATTTTTCTTCGGCTTTCAAAGTTCTATTTGGCAAAATTCTAATCCTGTCAGCCGCCCCTCGCTTCCGTGGTATCCGCGCCCTCTTCGCCCGCGTGTCCACTCGCGTGCGCGCAGCCCTCCGCTCCGTCGCCACAGCCGACGCCCCTGCAGCCGGTGCAGCAGGCAAACAACCAGCAACAGCAGCTACTGCAGCAGAACATGCCCATCATACGAGTGAGTTATTCACCTCGGCTCCATGTCATCACAAGCTTAATACCCCGCACAGATAGTAAACTATTTCAGTTAACCGTCGACACGTCCGCCACGGCGGCACCGCAGCCATCGGAACCCTTGGTCGTACCACGACAATGCGTGGCCGCGTGTCTTCCGGAATGCGCGTCGGAGTGCGTCGTCGCCCATCCATCGCCGTCCCTCCCTCCGTCCCCCTCCATTCTTCCTCCCAACAAGACAGTGGTCGATCTGGGCGCATCCCTCGCGCAGCTCTGCGTCGCCGTCCCTAGTTGTTCTCCCTCGTGCACTCCTTCCTGTCTCGAGAAGACTGCCCTCTCATGTGCCCCTGACTGTGTGTCTGCCTGTCGTGCACAATGTTCTGCTCAACAACAACCGACGGCGTCGTGTGCCCCTGCATGCAATGCTGTGTGTGCGGCCACTTGCTGAATTGACTCGAAACTTTTTGAATATTAGTAGATAGGCATCTTGAAATACATCTATTTTGAAATCAAATATCTACAGATGTGCCAAAGTGTATCTCTCACTCCTTGAACGACTAATATTCTGTCCCCTCTTCTCTGTACATTTGAGTGCATCAATCGAACAGTGTACCGAAAGTCGTCCGTGACTTGTTATTATCCCGATTTCCTTGTCTGTAAAAACTGCGAGCTTTACCTAACTCTCAACTATCGCCTCTAACGCTTCGAATCTATTCTAACTTCCATTGTAAAACGGGATCCCATTTTTCTGCTTGAATAATGTTGTTCAAAGATAAATTCGTAAACTGATGGGATATCTACATGACCATTACTCGAGATGGAATTCGTGTCAACCCTTTCACAGTAATGTATTCATTCATTCATTCGCTCTTTCACAAAAACACTTAGCCGATACTGCTTCGTGAATGGAATTCATTCTGATGTTATCGGAATAAAATTACCGAAAGGGAGAGATTGAATAGCCGTTCGTTCGCCCGTTTTCTCACTCGTTTCCTTCAAAAGAAGTGAGGTCAAGAGGCTATCACGGTAAAGGTAAACGTTTACTCGTCTGCACTTTCTTAACTACTTCTACTCTCTCGTCTTCTCTGCCCATCTGACATTTGTCCATTCCCAAGTAGTAAGCAGTCAAGTGCTCGGACGCTGCTCTAGTGCGTTTTTGCAGCGAAAAGTTGCCGAAATCGCGGAAGTTTGCTCGGTGTTTAGCTCTGTCCAAAGGAAGTCGATCCGATAGGTGGAGATATTTCCCTTGAACCCTCCGACTATTGCACCCCTTACGATGCTTCTTACGCGCCTTTATTGCCATCTCACGCTCACTGACCCTATCGAGATCGCGTTTACCCCCTTACCCCCATTTACCCCACTGAGAAGAATAAATCTACCTGCTTCCAGCCATACGTGGCTAGTGCTTTATTCCCAAACCAAACCATAGTCTGAACTGAATTGAGATATTCGCCCTAATGAAGCCTGTTCGAAATGTTTCCAGCCTCTGTTTTTCCACGCTCCTTTATTCTCGTTCCATTTCGAATCCCGTTCTTGATCAGATTATCACCCTTATCTCCCTCCTCTTTGCCCTTTCCAGTTCGTATTAGCCCTCATCTCCGCCCCACAAGAGTTGATATCCTCTCTCTCGAGTCAGTCTCCCATTCTCCATTCGTGCTGGTCATACCTCATTTATCTCTCAGACACATCTCCCACTTTCTTTGCTCGGTCGTTCATTCGTTCCATTCACCCGACCCCATAGGCATACTTACCTATTTATTGTACAACCGGGACTGAGGGGAGAGGGCGGAGGGACGGACGTTCCGAAGGGAGGGATGAAAGAGGGAGGGAGAGGAGGGAGGAGGAGGAGGAGGAGGAGGAGGGAGGAGGGAGGAGGGAGGAGAGAGGAGAGTGAAATGACCAGTGAAAGTCTCACTTTACTCTCTTCGTCCTAATGTGCTAATACGAGTGGTCCGTGTAGGTAATAATTTCGGAGATTCGAGTCAGCCATTCGAGCCTGCAGTAATTTTCACGCCATTCATTCTTTTCTTTGTGAGAGGCTTCGCGGTGGTAGCAACGTCTCACGCGCTAACTGAAGCTTGATGAAATATTGCCGTAGTGAATCATTATTGAATTTTTCTTTCTGAATTCAGAAAGGAAACTACCGTGGCCAGCGCTAGCTCGAAGGTCCAGTGATTTGTTGTTTCACACAATGATATCTTTTGTCACCTTTTCTTTCGGTAATGGGAAGATGAATCTAAAGGGCCTAGAAATATTCCATCATTCCCGCAACTTATCCCATCAGTTAGCTCGACAATGAGTCATTTATCTCGAACAAAAGCTTGCGATCAGTGAGATTTCACTTTCATCAAAGGTTGCCCCACAGGCGCCCTCTTTCCCACTGTCACAGAGAGCCCTTCTCTTACCTTCTCTCTCATTTCCTCTGATCTTTTTTCATTCGTATTTCTCTCATTTTTATGCAAGCTAATTTAGCCCCAATGAGAAGTCTTCGGTTGTTACTGCTCATCGTTCCGTTGGCAGCAGCCAATTTACAAGTGAGTTCTTTTCTTATTTTCTTGTGCACCGAGAAAGTGTTTAGATATCGTTCAATAAGTCTCGATCCACTTTCTCCTAAACGCGATAGTTTTCAAGTGTTCATGAGTCCTTTGTCTGTATTTCCTTTTACTCTCGATTTTCCATCCGTCAACACACTTGATCTGCTTTTGATTTCGTTCAAAGAATAATAATAAGGGAGATCGAAGAGAGAATTAAAAGTGCTGACGATCACAGTCGAACACTGACTCAATTAGAGAGATGAATGGGGAGTCGATTTCGAATGTGAGATTTAGGTTAGAGATCTCCCCCCCCCCTCCCTTTTCCCTTTCCAGCTACACTTTCCAATAGAGTTTCGCTTTCGGCTAAGCCGAACTTCCGTTGTTCCCGAGCCGGGGCCGATTTTACGGGATTTTATGGCCCGAACCGGAAAATAGCAGCACATACAAACACTTGACTGTAACAAGCATCGAAACATGAGTGGACAATAGCCTCTTTGAAGGATGAATCCCTTCGATACTGTGAAAGCTACACGGAATGCGTTGCCGTATCCAGATTAGAGGAGCGATTGTGTATGGGCAATTCGAGGTGAGAGATCAAAGATCAAAGATCGAATCGTTCAATCGTGTCTCTAGGCATCGACCGTACTGGCTGCCGTCGTACCACGATCCGAAGCAGTGCCACGATAAGCTGAAGAACGACTACAAACTGGTGAGACTTACGCTGGATAGCGAATATCGAGGTCCCTGTCGAAATTTGAGCAGAACGAAAATAGTTGATTATGCAGCATCAATTTTGCAGCTGGATCACCTCGAGGTTGAAATGGAGAAGAAGTACACTGCTTGCCTCATCGAGCAGACCGTCCCCATGACCGAAGAGCAGGTTCGCGCCAAAACAAGAATTTGAATTTATTCGAAATCTTCGGAGCACCACCTCAAAACACTTGACTGACCTAATGTGGCACTAGACTGGATGGTGCAATCCACGAATTTCATGCCTCGAGAAAGGTCCGGTAAAGTGCGTGGACGAGTCTGTTACGCGTGCCCGCTCTGCCGAGAGCCAGGACCGGAATCTGCAAAATGACACAACCAGAGTGGCCGGGAAATAGAATGATTCATTTCAGTCTAACGGCCATCGATGCAGCGACCATCTCATTCGAGACGCCCCGAGGTAAGAGAGAGAGAGAGGAGGAGGTTCAGGAATGAGTTTCACTTGATGGTCAAGAATAAATCTTTCTGTTTCTAGCTGATTAAATCAGCGTTGCCGCGGGTAAAACATCTCAATCTTCACCATTGCTAATCATGAATCCGTTCATTCATATCAGATTCTCATTCGCCCGTACGATCTCTTACGTGCCCACTAACTGCTTTACTGGATACGAAAAGAGATTGGAGAAGGAATGCGGAAGACTGAAGGGATGCTGTGCGGCTACTTACAGGTAGGAATACCCCTGATGATTAAGAAATGGACATCATGAAATCCACAGAGTTCGTTGAGTTCAGTAAGGAATCTTTCTTCATTGTCCATTCACGCTCCGCGGCAAGCACTTGAGCGCGTGATTCTACTCGGACTTTCTCTCGTCCGATTGAGTAATTCGATCTCAATTATGACCGCATGCACACTCTCAGTGGCATAAAAAGAGGGAAAGGACCTACAGCGGTCATTTTATGGACCCATTTCCTGATTGCATTATGTATTAGGAATTGTCGTGGGGGATTCTTCTTATTCGAGGTGCAAGGAGCGTAACTCTTTCTTTACTCTCATGCGAACTTTCACGCCCGATCTACAACCTTGTTCCGCATTAGTCGTCCATTACCGAATAGAAGAACCCATGGCCCCTATTCTGGGAATGATGCTTATCGAGAATTAGCCGTGCTAGCTGGTAATAGAGCACTGAAGAAAAGAAATTCTTTAAAAAATAGTAAAAAATTCAGATGCCATCATGTGCTGACTGATTCGGAAGAGGCGCGACAGATAAATTCAACAAGGGACGACCTGTACAAGAGAGCAAAGGGATGCGAGGTTATCACTATTTCATAATATAAACCAATTTATCTCTCGTCATCATTTTCTCAATTTTGTTTCACTGCTTCCATATGCCAACATTTGGCAGTTGAATATGATTCACGTTTTGCATCGGACAGAAAAAAATTCCAGAGAGGCGAGTCGATCGAACCCCTTCAATTGGCACTCGAGATTGCTTCACAGAACGACGAGGAATTATCATGGACGCCCAAGGGAAACATTACATTCAGAATCAGAGTGAGACTTTCTACTGGGTGTCTCCGAGGACAGTTCATGGTGGTGGATTTGAACTCGTTTCACTTGTCCCTAACATCGAAATGTGCAGTGGAACGCTCGAGTTCCAGCTCGAGAAAAAACCTGCTCTCGGAACAGAGAAATAACCACGTTGCACTAGCTTATTTGCACAGTTCCGAACTAGAGAGGCTAAATGTAAACACTTTCTATCAAAGTCTGAGAATAATGAGAAGCACATTTGCCACGTTGTCTAAAAGTAGATGCATAAGGGTGGATGTTTTAGGACCAGGAGACGATCGCACGTCAAGAATCCGAACGAAAGCAGGCTAAGGAAAGCCTCGAAGACGCAGCAAGATTACACAGAGATGAGGTGACATATCTGGTATGAATGGTGAAGGGCTACTTTCAACAAAAGTAGAAATGTAAAGATCTACACGTCCTCCTTATTGTAAGCATCTTTCGGGTACGCTGCGGAATTCTTGTAGGCTTCGCTTTTTAATGTCTGTCTATAGGAAGCCCTCAAGAACGTCGGACAACAAGGTTCCATCAAGATCAACATTCACGAAGAGCGAAAATGGAATGCAGATCACGCGGTAAGTACCGTATCCCGTTGTGTAGTGTGCCTACCGTAATCCCTGTCCGTCTTATTCCAGCAACGAGTTCACAAGCCCATCGGATTTGACGGTCACGGCTCATCTCCCTTCCGAGACGGTCGTCTAGGAGAAATTTCACGACCGTTCGCTCTAGATAACGAGAGCCATCTCAACAAGGTGTGCGTGCGGTGTGGTGCTTTCTGTCCTCTGTCAATCGTCGCCTACGTGTGGTGTGTGCAGGTCATCTTCGAACGGGGCTTCCGTCCTCGTTATCAGCCTGATCGAAGTCCCAAGTACATTCTGACAAAGAAGATTAACGACTTGGCTATCGAGGTGTCGTCAGAATATACTATATAAATTCAGGGGTTAGGTAGAGAAGGGTGTCAATGTTGCTTCGCTACTCAGTCCGTTTTCGGTGGTACAAAAGATTCATAATTTCAAATGAAGAATGAAAGATTTTAGATGGAGAAATCAGCAGACCCCAAGCCAACGCTGACCTTCCCGAGGGAAGAAAAGTCCAAGGAGGTGAAATTAGTTTTTATTACAAAGAAGTCACCGATTCACTAAATCAATAAGCTTTCTAAGTTCATATGCACTGACTGAAACATATCACAAATTGTACTGTGCAGATCCGTCCTCCTCCCTCGATTGAAGAGCACAATCGAATGTTCACTGAGGCATTGAAGAATGATCATGCACTCAAGGAGAAATTGAGGCTAGCAGATAGAAGGAACGAGGATAATACTGAGAAGGTTTGACAGATTGATCTGTGATCTCTCAGTGAGATACGATTCTTCATTCCTCGTCAAGATCTGAGTGATGAGAGAGTGCGTACTGAAGAGCTGAATTCTTCATCTTGGTAGGCCTACTAATAATTTCTTTCTCTTTTTCAGAAAGTAGGCGATGCAATCGACTCTCTCCTCGACGCATCTGCTGCATCGAAAATGTTTGATGGAGAGCCAATCACGCCCAGTCCCGAAGATCTGGTATGAAGAATGATCGTTATTGAGCTATTATCATGGTAAATGACAAATCGTCTTGCAGCAATCACTCGATGACGATTTCTTCCCCACTGTAACGGGCAAATCGGCCGTTACCTCTGGACCGGTCATTCTCGTCAAGGTGAGATCAAAAATGTGTTTCACTTACCTTCAAATTCGTTTGGTGCAAGAATTCTTTGATTTTGAGAGGTTGGATTCTAAAACAAAATTTTAAAAATTAAAATCGCAGGATCCGAAAGCGAAGGCAGGATGCCGGCAAGCACCGAAGAAGACGGAAACGAAGCCCGCGAGATTGGGAGAGAAGACCTCTGAGATGCTCAATTTCGATAAGGTTATTATTTTTTAAACCACTGAAACAATTATCATAAATAATGCATTTAGGTAATGAAGGAAATGGGCGAAGACACGGATGAGACGAGCATGAAGACACTCAAGGTGAGATCGCAAATTCCGGAACCGGAGACTATTTGACGGCTCTCAAGAAAAATTTTAAAAAATTTCAGGACGTGCTGGACAATTTCAAGACGGACGTTAGAGGGAAACTGGTCGAAGCGAAGGCGCACACTGATGATAGAAAGGTATGGACAAGTGATGATTCAGAATACTGATAGAGAAGATTTGACGATGCTTCATTGAAGGTAATCGACGTTCTCGATGCTCTCATCATAAACTTCGATCGTGCACAAGAGGAATTGGAGAATGCGAAGAAGCAAGTGGATGCCAGTAAGTTTCCTATGATACTCGGAACAATATGTTATTTTTGTGGCGAATAGGTATATCGGAGAGATATTGGCTAATAGTAAAACGAAGAGAATTTGAATCCGCCGTGAAACATATCCGATCACATTCTGACTTGCACCGAATAGAATGACTCATTCAGCCTTCGCCCCGCACGATTACCCCGAAGATGATGCCGAGATTGCTGGTAAGACATTTTCATATTTTTTGATAATCAAGATTACTTCACATCACTGACTGGCCATAGCTAATGATCAATAAATCGACTGTGCAGGAACGATGTGTGATCCCCTTCCGGAGACAGAGCATGACGATGGAAGTCTCGAGAGGGACGAACACAATGATAAGATCGTGCTCAAGGGTAAGAAATAATTCGTTTGGGTTCCATCACGAATCTCGAGAGTACGGTAATCGACAATTCCAGCCGGTGACGAGAAGTTGGTCATTGACAACGGCAATCTCGTATTAGAAGGACGACCGGAGAAAGTTGCCAAAGACGAGGGAGTTTCGCCTGATCAGTACAAGAAGGTATTGATGAATAAGGTCGTCGTAGGTCGATCTTTGATCTTTCTCAGGAACTCGACGACTTCAAGAAGGCGCACCACATCGATAACACCGTAGTGGCTGAGAGGAATGAGACATCTTGCGATCTGTACATGCGGTGTAGAAACCAGGTAATCAGAATTAGAATTATGGATTATTGATCTTTGATCTCTCAGATGCATCTCGCTCTCGATGGATGCGCATGGAGATTCGCTGCTTCACGAGTACTGCCCACTCTGGCAGAGAGCGCAGAGAGTCTGCTGTATCGGTAAGTCATTTTTATATATAATAATAACTATCCAGCTAATCTCAAAAGCTAAACCCAATATTTTCAGTGGTGATGACCTCTGTGACCCATCCGATCGTCCCCTGTACGAGCAATTGTATGAGTCAGTGATGACGAGGAATGGACGTCTGAAGAAGTGTCTGGCACAAGTAAACGAGAAATTCGTACGTTCTTTTTTTTAGATTTTTTTAAATATGATACCTTCCGCAGTGAATAAGTGAAAATGGAAACATTTTCAGTTCGCCACCTCCGTCTGCCTTCCGTTCCCCGTGGAGGTCGGAATGGAGTACAACTCGGCATTGCTTAGGTGAGATCAAAGATCAATCGTGTGATTAAATATTTTTCCATTCAGAGTGCTCTCCGCTAACTACACTACGTCATCGGAGTGCTTCCACGACGCGAATCTCATTCAGGTCTGGCTTTTTGTTTCATTCGAAAACAAAAGCTCATCAATTGCAGGAGAAATGCACGAAACTGCGCATGTGCTGCCCGAATTTCGATAGGCGAGTTTAATTCCTTTTTCTTATCTAGTTAGTAAAAAATGATTTTAAATTCATAAATTTCAAGATGCCGTGACGACACGTTAGATATTGCCGAGGAGCAGGCCATCATTTCACAAACAGCCAAGGTTCGGAGATTTGAAGCTTTTCCTCTTTCTTGAACTTCCACTTTCCTGCACTAACAAATATTTTGAATATTTAGGTGAACGAGCGTAAGCAGGAGTGTCTTCGAGTCAAGGCGAAGGAGCAATTCCAATTGACCCTGAGGGAACTCCTTGGAAAGGCCGGACCCGATGTTCTCAAGAAGATCCGAAGCAAGGGCTTCCTTCATCCTGCTAGGGCATAAACCAAAATTTTTCTGATAGAATCTTTCACTCCTCTCGCCTTCACCCAGGTGCCTTTCCAAATAGATAATCCTTCCGTAATCCATATCCGGTCTCACTCCGCTTTTCCCGCTACCGTACACGTGTCTTATCGATCGTTTTCCCATTGCAATCATCATCCTTATGCAATATCTCATGCGTCTCAGCGTATTTGTACATTTCTGTTACCTCATTATTATGCAACAATTACTAATAAATTGACTCATTTATCGGTAGAGTTAGGCATTGAGATCGTTTCATTATTTAGACAGTTTTAAATGCGCATTTTTAGTTTGAGATTCAAAAGTATAGAGAGTGAGAGATTCGAATTATGCCTCGGCGAACATTGCACTCTTCAATGAGAGTCCTCCATCAGCAGCGACAATGTGACCAACGAGAATTTCAGATTGAGCTCGATTAGCGAGGAAGAGAATAATCTACAAACTCAGTTGTGTTCGGTAAAATTCAAGCGTGATAACCTTTCCAATGTCCTCAGGAGTTCCGATTCGTCCCAGTGGAAGGCTGCTTCCCACTCCTGAGAACAACTGCAAAGAAATTATCTTTTTCGAGGGAAAATCGTGGTAGGATTTGGAACCTTGTTCTGCTCTTCCTTCGCTCCTCCAGGAGCAAGGAAAACATTTGTGGCCACCGGGCCCGGACTAAAATACAAAGTTCATGCACTTTCAGCATTTTTTTTCCTTTTTGTTATTTTTTCTGTAAAGTAAAGCTAGTGAGACTCACTTGACTGAGTTCACTTTGATTCCTTTCTTGATCAGACTTCCAACCATTTGGACGGTAATCTGATCAAGGACCGATTTCGCTGCACTGTATCTAGTACGGCGTCGTCTGGAATGATCTTCTCAGACGGACGAAACACTTCTCCTTATCAATCACATCGCACATCACACCATATTTATCCTTGTCGAAGCGTAATAATTAACAATTTTTAACATGATATTAATTAATGACACGTCTCTGACCTTACTGTGAGTGAGAAGTGCAGAGATTGAGGATACATTGACGATAGCTCCCTTTGTCTTCTCCAGATGAGGAACGGAATATTTGGAGAGGCGAAGCACTCTGAAACAATTATGTATCCTCTTGTGAAATTGTGAAAGACATTCTCTACAATCAAATTCAACATACTGTTTCACGTTGAGATCCATCATGTGATCGAATTCATCTACAGATGTATCAAGAATTCCCTTTCCGAAGCTGGCGAAATTTGTCCCACCAGCATTGTTCACCTGACAATTTTGTATAGAAGATTGAAGAATCTTACCAGAACGACAAGTCTGCCAAATTTCTTCACACAGACCAATTTTTCATTGAAATGAGCGTCAGTGATTTCACCGATCAGCTAGATAGGATATTTACAATGTCACTCTTCAAATGGACAACACCTCTAGAATGTCGTCCTTCTTGGCGCCAGCTTTCAAACACAGTTTCTTCATTTCCTGCAAATGAGTGGAATGAATTTTGTATTAAAGTAATGTACAAATCACCTCCAGAGGCTCGGCATTTCTGCCCGTCAACTTTGCTCCCTCCTTGACGAATAGGACAGCCGTTCCTCTGCCGATTCCATTTGAAGAGCCTCAACTATGGATTCACACTCGGTCCTCTGAAATATTTACCTGTGACGATCACGACTTTTCCGGAGAAGAAGCTCATACTTATGAAGACGGTCGAAAATGGAAGAGATAGGTTGTTCACTGATGCATGTTGGCTCTTTTATATCTACTACGTAGTAGTGAATAAACAGCAACCCCCTCATTTCTCTGCACACAGCAACCTAACGTACTCTGGCGAAACACTTGTGCTTTGTAGCCCCGACAAACCACAACAACTACGGGGTTCAACACTAGGATTCATTTGGATCACCGCGCGTACGATTACGAAAAAGTTGTGAAGCAAGGAGAAGAGAGACTAGGCAGAGTGAGAGCTATTTTGCGTGATGCAGACAATAGCGTGGTTCCCGTTAGCGCACTGTATGGAACATTACATTTATTTATTGCACTCGGTATTACTGGTATTCTGTTCAGAAGAAGAAAAAGTGTAGCGAGAGGAAATTAATTACACAGAATCAAAAGCGAAGAGAGCAGGTTCTGCAGATTTCGTACATCTGAACGAATAAACTTGAATGGATCTTTGATCATCAGAGTGGAGACATGCGTTGGTCACGCAATTTTTACTGGCAGTCTCCAATTTAGAAAGAGAGAGAAATCATAGAATAGATTCATATTGCAACACAAGATACGTAAATGAATGAATTAGTCTTTGATCTTTATCGCAGTTTCATCAACAGAAGAACGAGATAAACAACAAAACGAACAATGCATGTACAGAGGAAAGGAAGTAACAACGAGTAAGGAACTTCAACAATACATTTTCATGATTATCATTTAGCATCCTCGCACTCTTAAGACAAGATGAATAACGGATTTCTTCTGAATATTATAATCCAAAAGAGTTCTTTCATGTTTCAGTTGTTTACCTTAAGAAATTAGCATATGAAACTTCAGATGCAATTAATCGTATCGATAGGTAGACTGGATATAAAAACAAACCAGCGAAAATTAATCTCTGCTGATCGACAGGGATTCCCTCAACATACTGAACCTTCGCCGCAACATTTTCAATAGTATCGATCTTCCAGACATCCAAGGTAATCGACTTTCCTGAAACCAAATAATGAATGAATGAATGCTATTATTACTGATCAGGGCCCATGACAACCAATTATTTTTCTCATTGAAAATATAAATATATAATCGTACCAGTAAGCGTCTTGACAAAGATAGTAAAAGAGCTCCCCATCTCTTCATATACATATTTTCTCAGTTCTTCTTTATTGGAATGAGTGAGAGAAGCACAATTTGAGAGAAAATTCTCCAATTTATCACGAGCGAGATAACGAGCGAAATTCTTCTGAAATTTGTTTTAATGCGAAAACGAATTCACATTTTTCACGAAGAAGCTCACCATACTATTCATATCAGGAGTTGGCTGATTAGAATAGTGCTTGAAAAGAGGCACGGCATATTGGTCAGCTATAGGAGAGGGAAGAAACATAATCTTCTTTCTGATTTCTGATAGATAGAACTCGTAGAAGGGTTTAGCACCCATAATGAGTAAATCATCCAGGAATTTGGTCGTGCAGTCTATAATATTGTTAAGGTACGACATGTGAATTATATTGAATAGAAACGCTCACTCGAGGGGAAATATCCGGTCGTTGCTTGAAGGAACGTGATAAATGAATGGGGATCCACATCGATTTCGGCTCCAACGACAAGTTGACCCTTCTTGTAAAGAATCTCACGAAGGATTGAGGAATGAAGTGAGAGAGTCTGCAAAAAAAACGTATATTCGATCCATATTTTACGTATATTCGATCCATGAGGACAAAAAAGGGAAAACAAACCGATGCAGATACGAGCACGGTAACACCCTTGATGATCACTGTGACCGAATCAGGGAAACGGATGGAAACGGGCAACAGAACAGGCTCACTGATGAAGGATTATTATAGTTCGGAAAAGTAGCACATTCACACCTGTCAGTATTCTCTCTCAGGAGGTCTGTACATCTCACAATGCCCTGAAATAAAAAAATGTAAGAAAAAATACTAAATGTAAACAAACAGAATAGATTTCCCATGCATTATTCTCCCGGAGAATTTCATACACAGAACATCCGTGAGGCTGCAAAGAAATTATATTAGTATTAATGAATCAACAATGATTATACTTACATTCTCAATGATTAATCTCTTGACAGCAAATGTCAACTGCAATTTGATTGCGAGAGTCAAACGATCACCGAGAGAAGACGAACATTCGACGCAACCTTCAATATCGCAAAATACCGTAATAATTTAAACCCAACATTCAGAAACTCACAGCTAGTTTTCTTGTAGCTAGGATAGATCATATCCAGTAGATCACCGAAAGTGTGTGGGTCGAAATCCAATTCGTATCTTCCATTTAGACCAGTCGAGTTTGGACCATAGAAAAGGTCATAGAAGAAGGGAGAATGGAGAGCCAGATACTGGAAACATTGAGTAAGCTTTAGTTCGAAATACGGGTAATCGTCTCTTCATTTCACACACTATCTCGTCACTCTGACCGGTGAGAGAGTACGAGGAATGAAGAGACGAATACCCGTATTTCGAACTCTAGTAAGCTTCTATCAGCAAGTAAAAATGGTGCATGTTCGGTATCGGTGTACTATCGCATATCGACATTACCGAACGACAATCTTCCCCTATTGGCCTTAGCTTTGCTACAGATTTCTAAGATCCGTGACGTGAGAAACAGCGGAAATACCGATACTGATCCTGCAATCCTAGTATGTAATACCATGAGTTCTTACCGAGGAACTGATCGTGAAATTCTCTCCACGCATTCTCAGAATGGCAGTATCGGGAAAGAAAGAGTGATCGAATAATCGATGACCTCCCCTCTTCGATCGAGGATCTTCCTCTGATGAAGTCATCTGAAGGATATTAAACAGAGAAATTAGATTTTTTTCGAAAACATCTCAGCTTCCACAGATATATTTAAAAATCAGAGTATTTTTCGTGAGCAAGATACAACCAGATACTAAGAAACTGTTTATTTATCGAGCAACGAGTAATGTACACAACGAGAGAAAGAAATTTACATTTCCAGAATCACCATTTAGCATGGGGCATTCCCAAGTGAAGATGCAGGGTGGATTGCTTTTGAATATTATAATAAGAAAGAGGTCTGCCATCTACAAGCTGTTTACCTTTAAAAAAATAATTTATCGGATGAAACTTCGAGCGTGATCAATGTGATAGATACTCGGAATATTAAATCAAACCTGCGTAAACTAATCTCTGCTTATTGGGAGGAATTCCTTCCTTATCCTGGATCTTTACCTTCACATTATCAACAGTATCGCAACGCTCCGCTTCGATCGTAATAGTCTTGCCTGTAACCAAAGAGTTTGCAATAACGAAACTATTCATATAGATCAGAGATATAAGCACCACTTTGAATTCCTCGAAGAGACAATACCAAAACTATATGGCTATACCAGAAATCGTCTTGACAAAGATCTGAAATCTTTGGACTCCGTCGATTTCTATCTCTCCATATTTCTTATATCTTCTTAGTGTTTCCTTATCGGAATGAGAGAGAAAAGAACAATCGAAGAGAACTTCATCCAATTTATCTCGCGAGAGACAACGAACAACGTTCTTCTGAATAGTTTATATATATGCAAGACATAAATTCAAATTGCACCCGAATTCCCATTCTTAGAACTCACCATATTATTCATATCAAGAGTTGGCTGATTAGAATAGTGCTCAAGAAGAGACCTTGTTATCTTCATTATATTAAGTCTCTTTTTGATCTCCGAAATATAGTACTCATAGAAGGGTTTAGCACCCAAAAGGAGCAAATCATCCAAGAAGTGTGAAGAGCAGTCTATAATTGCAATAGCTCTCCAAATGCAATGTTTCTAATAAGTACTCAATTTACAGCTGGTTTAGATGCACATCATTAAGTATTAAGCTCATACTGATACAAACACACAAATACAAAAAAGGCTCACTCGTGGGGAAAATTCCAGTGGTCGCTTGAAGGAAGGTGATAAATGAACAGGGATCCACATCGATTTTAAGTTCCTTCGCCAGTTGATCATTCTTGTACATCATTTCACTGAGGATTGAGGAATGAAGAGATAGGGTCTGGAAACATACTCATCTTATTGGTCAACAATTGATCAACTAACCGATGCAGATACAAGAACAGTAACACCCTGAATGTACACTGTGGTCGAATCAGGGAACTTAGTAGTAACGAGTAACGGATCGAGCACACTGACAATGGAATACTTAGAGTAAAACAATAATATTCACACCTGTTAGTATTCACGGACGTGAGGTCGTTGCAGCCGACAAAGTGCTGAAATTTTAAACAAAATTAAACATAGATACGGTCAGAGATACACTTACGGAATAGCAATTCCACGCATTATTCCTCTGGAGAATAATGGTGACTTCTCTACTTTGAAGCTGCTATATAATATAATTTGAAACACATTATAAGTGATATCACTTACATTATCCATAATCAATCTTTTGACAGCAAATCGCAACTGCAATTGAAGTGCGAGAGTCAAACGATCACATAGAGAAGTAGAAAAGTCGGGGCCACCTTCAATTATCGTTATTCAAAGCCAGAAATACCTGAACTGCATGTAATGGACATGATGATAATTTATATAAGGCATTCAAGACACTCACAATCAGGTTTCTTGTAGCAGGGATAGATCATATCCAGTAGATCTCCGAAAGTGTGCGGATCGAAGTCCAATTCGTACTTTCCTTTTAGACCAGCCGAGTTCGGACCATAGAAAAGATCATAGAAAAAGGGAGAATGAAGAGCCAGGTACTGCAATATTAGTCGATGGAAAGGGGGGTAATATAAAGCCAATGCAATGAACTCACTTACCGAGGCACTAACGAAAAAATTCTTTCTTCGTACCGCAAGAATGACAGCATCGGGGAAGTCAGAATGGTCGAATAATCGATGACCTCCTCGCTTCGACCGAGAATCTTCCTCTGATGAAGTCATCTGAGCATTAAAACATTAACTATCGTAATTCAAAAACTGCATAATCATGCATCACGTCACTATGTTCCGGGAGTAACGCTTGCATTGCATGAGGAAGAAATCATCCTAAATAGGCAAGGTATATTTCCCCGCTCCTAAAGAAAATGAAATAGGTTTGTTTGAAAAGTTAATAAGTTGCGAAATCTAAAGTATGCTTACAGGAGATGACAGAAAAAAACGATTGGGAATATCCATTGTAGATATTTCGCAATAGTTAACGCGTTTTACCCGTGCTGCTCCCTTCTAACAACAGTGTTTACCAAAGTATAGAATACTCAGGCCTGATCAGGGTATATTTACATTAACAACTCAAAAAACAGAACAACACGAGCAAACAAACATACAAACACCGAAAGGACGATTCAGGACGATTCACGCGCGCTCTCGAACGCCAACAAAGTCGATAATCTACATTTACAGTACACCTGTGATTCTTCTCGGGGCCCTATTTTTCGGCTATTTTTTCTTTTACTCATTTTTCGGCCTCTTTTTGTTAGCTTATTATATTCTTCGAATTCTTCATCAAAATGACATAAACGAAGGATACGAATTTTCAGAAATATAGATGCGCCGTGTCCTCTATGGAGCCGCGAAGTGGTTCAAGGAAGACGGGTTTCTATGCAGAGAGAGTATTCTCGTCGTGAACAGCTCTTCAATGTGCCGAGAAATATAGATAAATGTCATGCAAAATGCAATTGGAATCCGTCCAACTAGAGAACTCTTATTTACCTTTTTTGTCTAATCTTTCTTTCGAATTAGCTTGTGGTCATCAATTCTACTGTAAATTAATCTGTAATGAGGGCTCACTGCCCCCATACACCCCGAATAGTCTCGCTAACAATATGAGATCGGACTGATTTTCCATAAGAGAAAGCAAAAAGCAGATCATAATTCTTGACTTCTCGCTTCAACAAAAAAAATCCGAAACTTCACCATCATCTAGTGAATCCAAGAGATCAGACCAAATTTGAATAATTCATCGGCAACAATCATAACTAACAACGAATGAAACGAAACAACAACGTGTAAACATAACGGTATTTCTCTTAGAGGGTAATACTTAATCTTCATCAGACCATACAGCCAAATCATCAACTTGATCAGGAAGGGAAGCATCTGCATTCACTCTTCCAATGATCTTTCCCTTCTTATTCGTTGCCTTTTTCACTGATTTCTTCACTGGGACAACCTCTTCCTCGTCACTCTGAATATGATCGCATCATTAATTTGTAGTTAATTAAACGGACGGAATTTTCATGGAAAAACTAAACAATAAGTAGTCGGAACACAATGAGAGGGCTATATAATTGAATATTGAGAATCATTTTTTAAATCTCTCACCTCACTATCCTCCTCCTCTTCTTCAACTCTCGCTTTCTTACTCTTCTTCTTTTCCTTCTTATTCACAACCTTCTCCTTCTTCTCCTCCTTCTGGTTGGGGTTCGCGTCCGACTGAAAAATATATATCTCTATTGGCCATCAACAATAACGCCAGTTACCAATCTTTCGCCTTCATTCACTCATACTTGTTTAAAACCCCTACGTCAATTCTCTGCATTTGCTCGTGCGAAAAAACATTATTGAAATTTTAAACAATGAAGTGTATGAAAATGTTCTCAAACCTTTGTGAGTAGTCTCTGCTTCATCTTCCAGTATCGTATCCATTGCTGATGGAAGGCTGCGAGAGGACTCGACGAATTGCGAAGTGACGATCGAAGACCAATCTGCAGATACGGTGGGATAACATTAACTTCTTAAATGATCTCAATAATCTTTAAACTCACGATATTGAGTGAATCGGTGATGTCCACGTGGCGAGGGGCGAGTGTGGCTCGCACCCAATCAGAGTGCTCCTGACATTTATTAATTTAATTTGATAATCAATTTCGAAAATACCTTGAGTTTATCGCATAGATTCTTCATCATCGTGCACGTCTCCGCACTCTTACATCCCTTGATCATCGATCGGAGCTGCAACGTATTTATTTTATATTTTAACTATGTATATGTAAACATTTCAAACTCTAATTACACAGTCTAGCTAAAATTATGTCATTCACGATTCGTTCTTTAATCGTCGTCCTTTTCGATGCACCCTTCGCACCATTCCCTACCGTACCCTATGCACGAGGGGCAGCACTACATCGGGGAAGGCCGGATGGGCAGCGAGCACGTGAGACGATTGCACTAGGAGTCTGTAATTGATTAATTATTTATTGCACAGACGAAAGTAGTCAATTGATAGTGATGTGTCAGAAAAATCACGCATAAAACGACTCATCAGGAAAAAAATTACATGCCTGAATATTTCCTCCACCATCGCCTTGCGCCACTGCGGTTCTTCCACCTGAGAGTCAATAAATTTAGGTACCGCGACGTGTGGTCGCGAGTGCAATCCAAAAAATAATCCGAGAAATCATATTTTGCACAACTACCGTATTCACCCCCGCTGTTTTATCGAGAACTGAAATTCGTTTTAATTTTTGTAATTATCGATTTCTGATCGATTCTGGTCATAAATTTTTATTTTTTTCCTCCTAACGCCTTCGCCGTTCATAAATCTATCACACTTTGCACTTGGATCGCTCTGATTTTGCGATTTCATGTAAATAAAGCCATTCTAACATTTTTGTCTTCAACCACCTTGCCTATCGCGACCCCGTTTCGATTAGTTTGTGGTGGCAAACACTCGAAACCACTTCTGAACGATCGCCTATTATCCTAGCAATGCCCCGAATACCACCTTGACCCCTGCTTTTGTTTCGGAGCTGACTTATCTTTATTCGAATCCGTGAAACCAGGCATTTTCCGTGATTTTGAACTTTCGCGACCCTGTATCGATTTGTTTGTAGTGGCAAACTATTCAAACCGATTCTAAACGTTCGCCCATACTCTTAGCAATGCCCCGCACACAACCGCGATTCCTGATTTTGTTTCGGAGCTGACTTATCTTTATTTGAATCCGGGAAACCAGGCATTTTTTTGTGATTTTCATCTTTCGAGACCTCGCATCGGTTTCTTTGTGGAGGCAAACTCCTAAAACCACTTCGCAATGTTCGCCCACACTTCGAACACTAATCCCGGCCACATCTTGCCCCGTGATTTTGTTTCGGAACAGACTTATATATATTTGAATGCTCGGATGCGCTTTAGAATAAAATCAACTTTTCTGGGAAATGATGAATCTAGATCATGTAGAATATTTTTCCTAACGAGAATGTATGCAAAAAATCAATAAATAAATGTAAAAATATTTAAAAAATAATTATTTAAAAAAATATATTTAAAATCATATACGTGACGCGGCTCAACTCAGTAGAAAAAGTACTATTTTCCGGTTTTGACGGATTTTCCGGAAGTCTTTTCAAGTTTTCGCTAAAATCGTTCTATTTTCATTATTGTGCAAAATTTTAAGTTCAATTTTTTTCGAGTCGATTCGCCATCGCCGATTCCATAGGATAATAGGTTGAAAATAATTGTATCGACTCTTCTAAAATACGACCCCGCGGTCCCTATATAAATTGAGAATTTATTTAATTTCAATTCCTTTCGTCACCAAGATTCTCCATTGGAAATCACCGATATCCCCTCTCCTCTAACCTGTTGAGTGGTTGCCTTTAGCATACTCGCCAGATCGGGAGCATGACCTGCAATCTTCGTCTGACGGGGCTTCGATCGGAGAATCGACATCATCTCCGACATTAGCTGCAATTTCCGTCCATTTTGCAAATCTCAAAGATCAAAGATCACTGACCTCCACCGACAGGGAGAGGGTCGGAATGTACTTGTCGCAGGTTGCCTGCAGCTGCAGCAGCAGCTCCACACAGTGAGCACGAAGAGGAAGATAGCGAGGAGATGGGAAGAGTCTGCAATGGGAGATTTAATCATTCGCCGACGAACCGTTTGCTAGTGCATGGCAAAATAAGCGGATAGACTCTCTAAATATTGATTTAAAATTAAAAAAAAACATACTTGAGTGTTGATAGGACGATCTGGACTAGCGGATAGGCGAGCTCCTTCAACGATTCCGTTTCATCGTTCGAAGAATGAGCCTGAATCGAAGATTAGAGTTAGAGTTTCGAGTAGGAAAATTAACGAAAATAGTAAGGATCAAAGATCAAATTACATGGGAGATGACTCTCGTCCACATGTAGAGACACTGCATCAATTGCCAGTTGTACACTGATTGAACGAGATCCTGAGAATAGAGTCCGAATATAGCATATATTTTATAGCATATAACATGAAATTGTTTACTGATTATAAATGCAAACCTTTCTCTTGTTCGAGATCACCGCATTTCTGATGTGGATTGCCGTCTGTCGAATGTAGACGAAAGCGTACTGAAACATACTCAATAATCCAATTTTCTTGGAATGATCGTCTTAATCTACTTCAACTCAAACTGACTCCAATCTATCATAAACTATCCACAATACCTGGTACGC
Source organism: Pristionchus exspectatus (assembly GCA_911812115.1). NCBI lineage: Eukaryota > Metazoa > Nematoda > Chromadorea > Rhabditida > Neodiplogasteridae > Pristionchus > Pristionchus exspectatus. The sequence continues at coordinate 10,740,430 of OU461584.1, read as the reverse complement.
GACATTGGGATTGAGTAGTGTGAGTTGGGCGAATGATCGATGCATGAATACGAGAAGAGGCCACGAATCAGGAGAGACATCTCGAGAGCATGATACGAACCCCATGTAGCACGACTGGAGTAGAGAGAATTGGGATTGTAGAAGCCAGCATGAGCTCAATGAACACATGCATCACAAAAACCATCAAATATGTTCATCACTCACCTTGTACAGTATCGCAAACTGATCGGGTGCAGCTTTCACGAGTGAATTCATCGCGAAATAGGCAGCGCATCGCTCCTCCAGCGTCTTTCGCGTCCACAGACGAACCAGAGCCTGTATTATTTTGATGTAAAACTATTTTTAATAACAATAACAACGAAGAATTCGAGAAATACGAAAGAAAACGTCATAAACCCTTCATAAACCCCTCACCTTCACGAGCATTCTGCATAGTTTTGGCAGTTGAGCAAAGAGGGAAGTGAGAGCGGAGATGGCCTTAGCTGTGATAGTAACCACAGAGGAAGTCTGCACTTCGGAGAGGAACTGAAAATGGACACAGCGTGTCAGAGGTGGAATAGAGGCGGCGGAGACGAATTCACGTCTCTTTTTTTTCTACCCCTTCACTTCTCCTCATTTGGGATGACTCTTGCGGTCGGCGGAGGGGGTGAAATGAGAGGGAGACCCATGCCAGTATATTTTATAGATCATATTTCGGAGAAACATATCTGTACAACCAAGAAATAAGTACTAAAATCTGTTTCGCCTTTATCCACCGTCAAACATGCTTATTTTCGAGAAAAAAGTGCGATACAAAACACGATGCCCCGGTCTTAGAAGTGGAGAAACTCCACAACCAAAATATAGGATCTGTAGGCACATGGTCGGGGATCATCCTGGAGCAATTTGTATCGTGCTATTATGAAAACAGAAGCAGTAGCTCTGTATAAAAGCCTAATTTCGATCATTTTTCGCATAAAACAAAAGTTTCCCAATGCATGGGAAGTGATAGGAACAATCCGCCTGTGCAGGAAGTTGAGCAAACCTTGTTAGGAAAAGTTGTATTTTGCAGAATTTCAAATAAGGGCTCCAATTTTCGGTAGCAAAGCCAAACGTGGGGTCCTTCGTTTTCTTCCTGATGGCAAATCTAACAGTAACTTCTTTCCTATCCAACCAAATCGCTTCATTTTTTTCGCAAGATATAGGGCTCTACGTTGGGAACCGATTGCTGTATCATTCATGTTACATTTCCAACTCTCTTGTAAGCTAGGACGCTTTATTCATTGCGCATTTTCTCCTTCTCATTGACCGCTTCGCGCCCTCGAATCGAGCGAAATGAACCGCCGCGAGAAACAAAGGATCCGTCTGCTCTGACACGCTGTGATGGAATGTTCTGTATCTTTTCATGATTAACCCTTCACGTCGATAGGAAATAAAATATAAATCTAACCAGGAGTAGTCCATGGAGGTACTGTTTCACGATCACTGCATGCTTCTTGAAGTGAGGAAAACGAAGTTTTCCACTTGTGTACGACTGCAAATTTGAATATAATTGATAATTTCGATACCTTTCAAAGAATGAAATCATAAAAAATACGTTACCATTCAGTATGAAACTACAAATATCAATCGAACAAAAATCAAAAGACAAAGTCATACCTCATTCTCCATGTTCTTGGGCTTTCCGAGCATATTGAGGATTTTCTCACCGATATAACGGAAAGAAAGACGAACGACAGCATCGAACACCTAGAAGATACCCTTTCCATGATACATCCAACGTAACCATTCATAAACTCGTTAGTTGATAATATTGTATCGCACCTTCTGATCATTAATCACCCAGGGAGGAGGTTCGATATCCGCTCCGACTCTCGCAACGCATGCAGTGAATGCGTGTACTGCCAAACGAACAGCAGAATGGGAAGTATTCTGGAATTCATTCAATTAAAGAATTATCTTGAGTGCAGGACGAAATTTAAAAAGGGATAGTGATGCTAAAAAAAGTCCATAACATGTGTGAGCAAGATCCTGCCGTTGCTCAGGTTATGATTAGAAAAACGAAATAGATGTACCTCCTTCTCCAGTTCCTTCTCCACATAAAGATACATCTCTCCATCAAAGATTGAACGTCCATCCTTCTCTTTCTTTGCCTTTGGCTGATGAGATTTCTTCTCTTTCGGAGCTAAATAATAACCATTTAGATAGTTCTGACAGACAACTTGCGTAAACTCTAAATCAAAGGAAGGATATTATGGCATACCTTCCTCCTCTTCCATTTCTTCATCCTCTCCTTCGTCTTCTTCATCTTCATCAGCTCCCTCTCCGAAATCGAGCAGATCAGACTCCTCTGACTAAAATGAATCCGGAATTACACATAACACACATATAGTTAAATGACGCATGTGAGGAAACACTTAAAACTAAAATTTCAGTTTAATATAACATAATGAAATACCTGCAGGTACTTGAACAGCTCAGGATCGGTCTGTTTCAGCTTTGCCAGCTGCTCCTTGTGGGAGAGGCCAACTCCCTCATGATCCTCACCCTAAAACATATTAAAATAATTAAATATTAGACAATTAGCTGTTCAAGTAAAAAACCAAGGGCAAAAGTCGTAGAGAGTAAGTGTACAAACCTCATCTTCCTCATCCTCCTCAGATTCCGCTCCTTCTTCTCCAGATTCACCTTCTTCCACTATTTTGCCCTTAACTTTCCGTTCTTCAGTCGATGTTTGAGGATTCTGTCAAATATAATTAACATTAACACGACCATTTTATTGACATTTTGATCTACTTATAAGTGACGCGCATGTAATTCAGCACTGCATAATTAGAGCCATAAGTTGACCGTAATCTGAGGCATAAATCTAACCTGATCCTCATCCGTTTCCCATCCACTACTGCTGTCATCGTCTTCCTCCTCTACAGGCCGTTTTTTGATGGGCATGGCCTTTTTCAAGTTTGCCTTCTTCAGTAGACCGAGCTTAGCGCGCCCGGCCACAGCGGAGCGGCCAACTTTCAGCTTCATCTGAAGAGCTTACCGATTATTGCAAGATTTTAAACGAAATTTAGGCGTCTAAACGTTAAAAACAAGCAAACAAAATAAGATAAATTTAACAAAAGCGGTGCACCGCGCGCGGACGATTTTCAATACCGTAATCAGTACTTTTGATTCTGTATGAAAACTGATTTTATTTATTCCTCAAAACGGATCTGTATCGATGAGCATCACTCATGAAACCTGCACTTGCTTATTTAGAACCAAAATATAAAAAAGGAAAACAAGGAAACGATTTTTGCTCAAATTTTGATCAAAACAAAAATCGAGTCAAGAACTGCAAAATGCAGGAGCCGGAAAATATAACCATGAGATACGAATTTTTCTACAGTACTTTTAATCTGGGTTGCTGACTGACTTTTTATTTTATGATCTACGCGGATCTGCGTATCGCGATATATCGATCGCCCTCTTCCCTACCTTCGCCGTCGACTCTCCCCACTTTGATCTACCTTTCGCGCGAGATGTAGGAATGTTCCAGAGCAGCTCTCGAACATTCCACCCTTTGACACGTGCTCTTTTTTCCCGCCCGCATCAGCTTTCTCTGCTTTTTTCAATGTAACCATTTTAAAAAAAGTGTTAAATTTTGATTATGTGCGCATTGAGGCTCTGCTTCGTCTGATTTACAATTGGTCTACTCATTTTAGTTCTCGATGCTTTCGCACTCCTTTCTTATTGTCATCGCCTATTTCTCTTTCCAACGTTTCTAACCCCGCATTTTGCAGATGGCGTCGTCTCAACAGCATACCTGCTACTCGGAAGACGGGCAGAAGGCGAGCACGCTTAAGTCGTCCGTCGCTCCCCGGTTGCCTCGATAAGATAAGTGTTTCTAATATTTGTCATCATGGGTTTTCGCGCATTTTCGTAAGTAACTGCTTACGGATTGGATGGGTATTTTGTGTTCAGTTTCACTCAATTTTCTCTTCAATTTGATCGTTTCAATGTCAAACGCAATATTTCGCGGCGCGCCCATCCAATGCTAGCTAAGTTGCGTAGGGCAGTGGTGCGCATCTCCTCTACAGTGAGGGGCGGTCGTCACGCACTGTCGCAAGTGCTGGGTCTATCTTTTCGTGGGAGAAGGCCATAAGCCAGAAACGGTTGCGCCGTCCCGGGCCGGCTCGCAGAACCGTATACCAAATTCTCCCTTTCGAGTATCGCGGTGGATGATCCGACGACCGAGTGTGCCACTGCCAGGTTAACTTGAAATAGCGCGCGCTATATTCAATTGTATTTTACCAGGGGATTAGTTGTCTAACTAACTGTTACGGTGGGATAAGGCAAAGCAGAGTGAAACACACTTTGCGAGTGCGAAATTTGAGTTATAAAGTAGTTATGGGATGCTAATTTGAAACATCGCAGCGTGTGGCAATCGATGGACGTGGACGGGTATCGTCAGCGACGTCATCGGAGAATGGAGGAGATGAGAGGAGTGGTAGGATGGCAGAGGTCGGACTGTTCTCAAAGATGACGTCATCAATCGATACATTCCAGACACTCTAAACGGCCCTGCCAGCAAGCAGCACAGAAGGGATGGATTGGAGGTCGGTCGATCAGATAAATATCGATTGACGTCAAATGCATCAAGTGAATTCAGGTCTCTCCTTCACTCCCCTCGTCCTTTTCTCCCTCCGTCCGTCTCTCGATCGATCGTGTGGATACGGTAGCCAGGTACTGTATCGTTTTCGGAGCATAGTTGGTATGGTCGCGTTATTCAGTGCCTTCCCTCGCCAGTCTCCAGCAATGGCCACTTCCTTCGATGTTCGTCCTCGTGCTCTCACAGGGTTGGTATAAAGACTGTTACTAAAACGAAATCCATTTGTTACAGGACCACCCAGCCCCCAACTCCGTCACTGCCCCTTCGTTGCGAGTGCGGCTGCCATCGGTACTGTAGTTATCGATTTATTGATGAAATGAATAGAATATTTGCAGATTTGACTCGTGTTCTCTCGCACGCAGGAGGGCTGCATCGTCTCACTCTGGATCGAGTGGGTATCACAACGATTTAAATATGGATGATCATTTCTTCATTGTGCAAACTCGACAATGTAATATCCCTGAGCTGCTGCTTGATGTGAAGAAATGATGGCCTATGTTTCTAATTCTGATCGCGATTGCTGTGGTGGTGTTACTAATGAATATTTGGTGCAGGAGGATGCGACTGCCCCTCCCTTCCCATCTCTGCCTCTGCCTCTCTCCCGTTCAAGAGGGCTCTCCGTCTCTCCTCTTCCATTTTTGAGCAGGTACTAGATACCACAGGGCGGATGGATGGAAAATTCCATTGGGAATGGTGGTGACGCTGAGTAGAATATTGCGCTTGCAATTCGATTAACTCGAACAAGATCTGGTCGGGTCATATCTGAACCTGATCATGTGAAATCCAAAACAGATTTGGCTTATTAGGTTCGTTTTTTTTTGAATCGTTACGAGTGACATTCGTTAGATGAAGGCTGACCATGCCTCATATGTTCGGTGAAGAGTAAATGGTGCATGATCAGATCTTGGTCAAGTTAACTGAGTAAAGTGGACCGCTACGTTGAGGTTACCGTTTTGAATCAAACTGCGAAAACTTGCCTTAAAAATGATTTACTTCAATTCAAACTCAACTTCAATCAGAAAATGTCATTTGTTGCCAATATCACGCTCTAATTTCGGTTCATTTTTGAAGTATAGATAGTATTAACTAGTCTTAGTGTCACTATGATAGCGGTCCTCGACGTGACAACTCCCCTTAGCGGCTCGCCATAATCCTTATTTCTTTTTATTGAACCTAACATGGGAGTGACCGGAACTCACATATCTCAATCCCCGCCAATTTTTCAGGGTAGATAGGTACCCCTAAGGGACTCTCAAAACAGTTTTCAAAAGTTGCCAAATGCTTTTAGTCTCAGATGATTGAAATGATTTCATCTGGGAATAGACTCATGACCAGGCGCACTAACGCTTCGTATAGCATTTATCACGAGTGTCACGTAAGAATCGAATAAAATCAGGGGGTGTTGTGCACATTGTCTAACCTATATGTTTTAATGCGGTTTTGGGTAGTCCTTAGGGTCCCTCACAAGATAGCGTCGAGCTTTGTTCGATATTTTCATTTTCAACGATACCAGACGACGTCAAACTTCTTCAGAGCCAAAAATCGCAAACTTTGGAAGGCTGTAGCTCAGTCCAGAGTGATTTTAGTGATTCGTGTTCAACTGATGAAATGTTCCAAATTCCCAGAAGGAGAATACGTGTGCACAGTTGGCCCATCGATATTTTCATTTATATTTTGTAAATCGATTAAAATGTTTCATAATCACCACAACTGCCAGAAATCACCACAACTGCCACCACATAATCACCACAACTGCCAGGCAACTGCCGGGCCAGAAAGTTTTTCGGGCTCAATCGAGAGAGCTCGTCGAGACGATTCGAATGGTAAGCATACATATAGGATAAAATAGTGGCCAACTATAGAAAACTCCTTCGGAAAGATTCGTCGCCTTCGATGATGGCGCGTTCAGTCATCGCTGCTCCTAGCCACACACATCTTATGATCCCTTCCCATCTGCTTAGCGCAGTGGTTAGTGGTCTGGACTAGTATTCCGTAATTTTTGGCGATTGAAGTTCGATCCTTTCATTGCCAAAATGGTTTGCTACATTTTTGCTACAATTTCCAGTTCATGGAAAACATGAAATTGGCAATGAAATAATATAAAAAAACTGGAAAAACATTTTTGGCAATGAATGGATCGAACTTCGATCGCCAAAAAATACGGAATACTAGTCCAGACGACTAACCACTGCGCTAAGCAGACTACTGCCAGAGGAGATGGGAAGGGATCATATGAGGTGTGTGGCTAGGAGCAGCGATTACTGAGCGCACCATCATCGAAGGCGACGAATCTTTCCGAAGGAGTTTTCTATAGTTGGCCACTATTTTATCCTATATGAACAGCATACCATTCGAATCGTCTCGACGAGCTCTATCGATTGAGCTCGAAAAAATTTCTGGCTCGAAGTTGTGGTGAATATGAAACATTTTAATCGATTTACAAAAATATAAATGAAAATATCGATGGGCCAACTGTGCACACGTATTCTCCTGGAAATTTGGAACATTTCATCAGTTGAACACGAAGCACTAAAATCACTCTGGACTGAGCTGCAGCCTTCCAAAGTTTGCGATTTTTGGCTCTGAAAAAGTTTGACGTCGTCTGGCATCGTTGAAAATGAAAATATCGAACAAAGCTCGACGCTATCTTGTGAGGGACCCTATGGACTACCCAAATTCGGCTTAAACTCAATTTCGACTTTTTCAATGTGCACAAATCTATTCGTTTCTTACGTGACACGCGTGTTACACGCAACAGTTAGTTAGACGACGGAACCTTGATTACTAGATTCGAACACTGGCTAGCCGAAATTGTTACTGAAATAGGAACATGTCGAGCAGCCAAATAGTTCCTTGAAATTAATTTTCTTTTCAAAAATGCGATACTAAGCCATCGTTTATTGCAGGCTCATCACTGGACGCTCCTTCACCATCCCTCCTCTCTCGTCCCATCTCCTATGGAAGAGGATAGATTCCATTTCATCATTGATCCTCATTGTCTCATCATTGTCTCTTCTCGTTTTTTTTCTAGTGTTGTTGATGTTATTGTTGCTGTTGTTGATGATAATTATTTCATCGCACGAGCACTTGCTTCGTGCGATGCGTGTGGGGTCGTTTACAGTGCATGGAAAAGATCAGAGAAAGAGATTGAGGGAGTATAGGCAGGAATGTGGAAGGTTACGGTAGGACAGGGAAGCTGAATGGTGGTCAAGTCTGCGGCCTCTGGATGGCATCAGAGTGAGCCCCGCCACAAGCAAAAGGGTGACGAAGGGGTAGGGAAGTTAGATGGTGGGTTACGGTAAGACGGAGCAGTTAGGGTAGGTAGGTTCCTGTAGGTTACGGTAGGAGAGGGAAGTGTTGGGGAGCTAGGGTGGTACGGTGACTAGGGGCTACTTTTCGTTGAACATGGCCTCGGATTAGGGTTTCATGGTTCACGACATCCCCCTGACATAACCATTCCGCGCCCGTGATCTCATAGGCTTCGTGAGGCTGTTCGCGATATTGCCTGCGATTTCCTCGCCTAGTCTGAGGGAGTACAGCGGTATGGCCCCCTTAATTTACCCTCTCTATTATTCCGCACTGGTGTTGGGAAAATGATATTGAACGTAGAGAACGTAAGAGTAGGTCGTAGGAAAAGAGGAATGGATGTAGGGGATTAGTAACTATTTGAAAACTCTTGAAGATTTTACCATCGCTCGGCAAAATTCGGCTCGTATTTATCGACGTGAAAGGGGAATGTTAACGTGGCTCTACGAGCATCATCGATCGTAGAAACCGTATCCAGAAATAAGAGAGGACATTGGTGATTTAGAATTTATCACGGATTTGACCAAAATGTTCATACGGAACTAGCAATCGATATCATATCCGTGGTTACCGTATACCTGGTCGATTATCACAGCTACCGTACTTGAGATTCTCAATATCCCTGTCCCTCTTTTTGATGATCATTTTCTCTAGTCCACGCGATGATCCCATAACACAAAATGGTGAATGCTAGTTAGGATGTTCGGGAAAAATGCTGCAAAAAATGAGCTACAGCAACACCCGCTAAACAGTGGAAGTACCGAAGGCTTTTACGCTTTTTCCTCTCTCATTCGCTGGTCCGCTTTTGAATATTTGCTCTTCCTACCTTTGCAGCCCTACAATAATGTGAGTAATCGTTTAACACAAAAATTGTAAATTTAACAAGCGTATTCAAATACTAAATCCCTACTTGTTAATAAATGAGTACGCTGGGGCGCTATACAGCGAAATAGCGTTACATTTTGAGAGAGTTTTTTCTCTGACGACCGCAACGCGTAGGATTTTTGAATTTCGCGGCCCCGGTCTTGCGTTTTTTCGTGCCGCGCGTTTGAATCTTGAATTCTCCTCTGATCAGTCCGTGAGTCGGGTGTCGTTTTTTAGAAAAAATGAAGATAAGAATTACATGTACGGAAATGGATTTGGCGCTTCTCATGGAGCACTCGAGTGAGAGAGTTACAGTATCCCAGAAATGGACCAGTCTACAATAAACTTCTTCTCGAATAGCTGCTAACAGTTTCGCCTCCCTGTCTAATCTCAATTACCAGTTCCTTTCTCCCTCACTTTTCCTCATCCTGCCATTCTCCTAATTGGATCACCATCGAGAGTGAAAGTGGCTTGTGATTATCCAGGTTCCTTTGTGTTTCTAACTACCCCTCTCCGCCCTCTCATGACCCTTTCCTTTCTCTTGCCACTCTTCCCTTCTCTCTCTTAGTCACACAGTCATTGCCTCAGTAGTCTTCATTACGAGCACCACCATGTTGCGGTTATTATCGATTGTCTCCATTGTAGCTGCGGCACCCCTTTCTATTCATTCGTTCCTCCCTACACGTAAGAATTCACTGAATACTATTATATATATATTCTCTTTGGACTACATTATCTTCAAATAATAACGAAGTTTTGAAGAATAACGAAACATCTTAGAATAAATACCTTCACATAACAATGTTTCTTCAGATTCAGATTTTTTCCGAGCAAAAATTATGCTCGGAAAAATTTGCTATTTGTGAAGGTGTCTAACTGAATTATCTTATTTGAAATTGGCTCGGCCATTCTCTCTATTTTCTCTTCTTCCTTCACTCTTTTCCTTTTTGCTCGTGAAGAATGGCCGTCTCCACTCTTCTCCTTCTCTTCGCTCTCACTGCCACACTCAATGGCCTCGAATTCTTCGACAATTCGCACGGTACGGTATCTCGAGATTACTGTAGCTCTCCCTGACTACTGTATCTCTTGAATCGACTTCAAGATTCTCGTGGTTACTCTATACAGCTCCGTATTGTTCAGATGCGCAGACGTGTGCAGCCAACGTGGGGAAGATGGGAAAATCGACAATGTACGGTATACCGTAATATGAAGACCTGACCCACAGTAATCCGCCGGGATATTTAGTTTAAGACGCCGAAAGGCTGAATCGGCAGTAGTGCTGTCCGTACCCCCTTCCCCTCCATTGACCTATCGTTGCCTTTTCTGACCTACCGTACTCCAGGTTGGTGGTTCTCCTCATCGTGGGTCCCATCGCGAGCATCGTTCTGCTCGTGCTCAACATCGTCATTATGCGATTCATCAAGAACAAGGTATACTGTAGGGATACGGTAGTATCGATTGGTTCAGCAGAGAAGCAGAGAACATCCATTACCAGATATTCAATCGAAAAAAATCTACAGTGCACCCCCTTCCATCACATTACATCCTAATCTAGATATGTACTGGACCCAAGCAATAAAGATGGCCGTGCTTCATTAGAAATGTCTGACAGATGTACCATCACCTCATTGATCTATCCGAACTCTGTCTGACCTGCCGAAACCCTGCTCACCTCCCGTACCCTTCTGATCCTACTAAAGCAACGTTACCGTACCTCCTCCTAACCTACCGCACCGTCTTCCAGCTCGTGGCGGAGACGGAACTGGCGATGCACAAGTGCTTCGAAGTGCTCGACAATGTCCTCGTTGAGATGATGCCACGCAAGATCCAGAAGCAACTTCAGGTACTGTAGGACCTACCGTAATGAGCCTATACACTTGCCTATACACTCTGCACAAGCGGACCTATAGCTGCCGTAATCAACTTATTGACCTACCGTCAGTATCATTCCCACGCTACAGTATCCGTAATCTACCGTGCCCATTCCAGGCTGCGATTGGTGGCAAGTCGGGCAAGGCCACGGATACGAAGGATTCTGAGGTAAAGAGTAGGGAAAACGAGAAAAAAAAAAGAAAACTAGTGCGACAGATTTGATCTGCAGCACTCATTATTGTCTACCTGTCCTACGGTACTCCCTTTTCAGGCGGAGAAGGGAAAGACGGAGGAGGGCGGAGCGGGAGAGCAATCGGCCGTCTCTCAAGTCAGCGCCCAGAAGTGACCTACCGGACGACCGTAATCCCCCTTGCCTACCGTAGCCCTCTGCTACCGTATCCCGCACCATTCCGTGCAAGCCGGCTGATAGGGCTAATAAACGTTTGACGGTTGGCACTTGGACATTACAATGAACACAATAACAGAAACAGAAACAATGAGAACCAAAATATCTAGTTGCTGATTCATCGAATACGAGTGTGTAAGGGTGGTAAGATTAGGAGTAGGGCTGTCAGGATGAAGAATCCGTCTCTTCATTCCGCGCACTCTCTCACCGGTTAGAGTGACGAGAGAGTGCGAAGAATGAAGAGACGGATTCTTCACTCTGACAACCCTAATTAGGAGCATCGTTCTGTATCGTACTCCATCGACAAGTCACGAGGACATCGAGAAATGAAGAGTTTGGAAATAAACGAGAGCTTTCACATGGAGCATTTATCGGACTTTCTGACACTCACCCTTGCAACCGACTGTCTCGCACTCCGCCCTGATTGGTTATCATTTTTTTTGCACGAGTAAGAAGAAGAGGAGAGGAAGAATGGAACAAATGAAAGAAATGGATTCTGCAATTGTGTCTGCCGGATAAAGAATAAAGAAATCCCGAAATAATTTTTTTTATGAATAAAAAAGTGGACCATCATTGAAATTTTTTTGAAGAATGCGTTATTTTCTTGAAGAGTTTATGAATTATCGAAAATGTCATTGAAGAGAAAACATTATTCTTCATTTGCAGTGGTCGTATTATTTCTTACGAAAATAGATAAGACTCTTCATGAATCCTTTTCTTCAAAAATTAAATATCTTGAAAATTATTGTTTCAGAAACATTTATATTTATATTTTTTAAGAAACCAGTCTGTAATAGATGGTGATTGAAATTGGGAAATATTCAAGCTAATACTGTATCCAAGAGGGACGCAAATGCTGAGTGACCGCCAAACGGAGTCGAGAGCAAGGCTCTCACCACGAAATTCCTTAGGCTGAACTGTGTATTGTGTTGATAGAAAGAGTACGACTGACCAACGAGAGAATACGGTATCCTCTTTGAGGGCGACGAATCAGCGGGTTTCCTCTCGCTTTCTCTCCACAAAAATGCTCTCTTATCGCAGCCAATGAACGCGCGTGCCTAAAGTCTCACGCGTCTATTGCTTTCTACCTCTTTCCATCGATTTGTTTATACCCCTTTTGAGGTCACAACGCTTTTCTTTGCAGGGGAAATGGCTGGAGATGAGCCAGAGAAGAGTGAGACCGAACCAGTTGCGGCTCCCGTTCTGGCAGTTGAAGAAGGGAGGAAAACACCCGATGGAGTGGCTCCTTCTGATCCATCTCCTCCTCGATTAGCACCCGAAGCACCCACGACATCATCAGAGAAGAAGGATGAAGAGGCAGAAGAAGAGACGAAGGATGACAAGCCTCCTCCTCTTTCCATGCCCATCTCTCCACCCGATGAGCCCCCAACCCTAGTCCGAGCTGCACCTCAACCACAGACATCTCCGCCCCCTCAACTTGTTCCTGCCTCTCATCCTCCTCCACCACAGCAAGCCGTGCAGCCTCCTCCTCAAATAACCCCACATGCGCCGCCTCAGGGAAAACCGAGAGGTCGACCACCCGGAGTGCCCAACAGGGCAACTGTTGTAAGTTTTTCATACACCTTTCGCATTTCTGAAAATCTTTCTAATAAAGAAAGATACCATTTAAAAATCGTTCCAGGTAGCAAATCAGCAAGCGGCAATGCACAAGCAGCAGCAAGCAGTAGTGGGCGAGTTTTTACAAAATATAAAATTCTTCAACCTGTTTCAAACCAAATTTATCAAATTAAACACTTCTTACTAAACATTATGAATAGTTATAAAGATAGCATTTTTTCAGCTCAACACATGGCTCAGATGATGCATACTAGTGTGAGTATTTGTCACTATTTACACTATTTATTTACCACTACTCACACTATCACTATTTATTTTTTTGTCTCTATTTTGAGTTGACACTGCCATATGAATAGATCGGTGGCACATTTTTGTACACATTTAAATTATATTCTTCTGCAGGGCCACGCGATGCACATGGGACCGATTATGATGCAGGTATAATTTTATTTCACTTTTATTGTATCTCTTCTACTCAACAATCTAATCGAATGAAAAAATAGGTTTATGAAATAAAGAATCATAATTCAGGATGGCCAAATTATGCACATGATACAAGGACAGCCCGGACCGCAACAGATGATACAAATTATCAACCCAAATATGCAAGGTTATTATTTTCTCCACATTTCAATGTATACTCTTCAACAGTTTCCGTTCCCATACATATGGACATGCATTGCAATATTTAAAAAAAATTGCAGGTCGTCAGGTTCATCGTTTCAACGTGCCGCAGATGCAACAACGACCTCCTCCAAACCAGCAGCAACGACCACCTCAGAATGGCCAGAATGGAGGACCCAATGGAGGATTAGTACCTGTGCTCATCCCGGTTACAACAGGACAAGCACCTAATCCGGTACGCCAATCGAATGCGGTACGAACAAACGTTTATGATTTTAGTAGAGGAGAATATACCATTCAAGACCTTGTATGCCATATACTGTATTTCGTACAAACACTCTACCAAATCAATTATTTTGCAGATCCCGGTTCCAGTGTCGGCGCTGGTCAAACACCCGGACGGGTCTTTCCATTGTCAGTTATAAATTTTGATAATTTAGGGTGCTGCTACTAATCACTCGACAAAAACAATGTTCAATCTCGCAGTGCGACCAGACTTCTTGCCAAGGACGATCCAAGTTCCCTTTACCGATCGAGATGGAAAGCAGGGATACAAACAGGTGCGTAGCGCCTACTAAATCCTTGTTTACAATGAGTATTTTCAACCCTTTCGCGTATTATCTGCTTTTTGAATAAAAAAGATGTAAACGATTTTTATTTAAAAGCTCCATTCGGATTCCCATTCCTTTGCAGGTGCAAATAGGTCCGAATCACATGGCGATGATGATGGCTGCGAAAGGACAGCAGATGGGAATGCCCCAACAGATGATATTCCAGCAGAGACAAGGAGGAGGAGATATGCCTCATCCGCAGCAGCAATTGACCAGACAGAATCTGGTGAGGAACTTCGATGAATTTCGAACTTCGATCAGATTCTATTTATATTTATCCCTATCTCTTCCTGTCTCCTCCCCATCCTCTAATCAAGCCTAAATTGTGATGCAGCCACACCAGGATCGGCTTGCGACCACGTCATCTGCAGCAGCTGCAGCGACGACTTTCGCTGCAGCCAGTCGAACGTCGGATTGGGTCGGAGGACTGCCACCACCGTCAGTTTCAATTTTGATAAAGAATGGCTACGACTATCAATTGTTCACTGTTAGTCGCTGACCAATGTCTGATTGCAGTGTTCAAATCATTGGAGGAATGCCCTCAACGTCGATTCCGACGCACCCTATCAGCCAACCACATGGAGGTAATCATTTGCATGTAGTCTTCATTTATCAGCCCTTTTCTAGTTCCGTACTGGTCTCCACCCCTTCACCCAGGTAATGTTTACTTTCTCCCGAGTATAGAATTACCTAAATGTCGGGCTTTTCCCGAAGCTTCCACTAATGAAATGAGCGATCTAGTACGGAACTAATGAGACCCCGAAATATGTTGTCTTCGAAAAATTGAAATTCGATTATACATTAAAGGAAATTGCAGAAGTCGTCGAGATGGATGATGAAGAAGATAAAGAAGCTGCTCCTCAATTGCACGCTGAAGGAACCGACAGAAGTGAGTCAAATTGATGTTTGATCATCTAAAAGTTGATCGTCATTTCTGAATACAATAATAGTGCTTCTCTTCAGACTTGAACATGGAGTCATTGAATGCAGAGGAAGCCTTCCATAAAGAGAGTCAAGGAGGATCGGGAAGGAAAAAGAAGGAAAGGAATGCTCATAAGGTATTTTTTTACCATTGACATGCACTTTCACTTCAATTACTTCAGGCCGTAAGCGAAGAAATCGTCGACGGGTACAAAATTTTCGTACGTTTTTTCTCAGCCTTTTGCGTGTTGATTGTGTCCGTAAGCTTCATTCGTTTACGAATGACTTCAGGAGCTTCCTGAACCAACGAACTCTGCGCATCTCGATGCTACTGATTATGAAGTATGTTGATATTCAAATTTATTTATTTATTATCATTTCCCAGTTGTTATCAAAAGATAGCTTTTATTATCCTGAACAATGTGTTGAAGAATCGATTCCAATTTAGTTATTTTCTCAAAAATTCCATTTTTAGCCCGTCAACGAGGATGATGATGACTCGGATAAATCGTACGAGGGAAAAGACGAAGAAGGATGTGAGTTATATTGAAGCTTGAGAACTCAGTACCCCGATAAATTAGTTGTGTTGATACTATCTGAAAATGAGTATCAACAATTCAATTCCAGCTTCCTCACGCCGGCCAACGAACGGAGCCGGTGCGGGTAATCTATTTATCATTTTGCAAAGATTCTCAAGGTGTATTGAAAAATGCAGTCTCGATATGAAATGACTTTCAGTCCTTGGTCACCAAGTGTCGGAATGGATGAAGAATCGATTGGAGATGGACATTCCGAGGGAGGAACGAAAACCAAAGTGAGCTTCTATATTTTAATTCAGCTATTTGACTCCAAACATGAAAAAGAAATGACTCCAAACATGAAAAAGATGCAAGTGAATGTTCTTCATAAAAGTAGAATTCAGGGTAACTCCTCCACCACAGAAACCATCGACACGTTCGGATGGAAAGAAATCACGGGGTGAGTGATCTATCTTATTGAATTATTATCATCATTCGTTCAGGCAAGCAAAAGGCCAACGAGTTGAAGAGTCTGCTCCAAATGGACTTTGGACCTGCTGAGAACTCCAGGGTAAGTCATTGCATACATTTCATACATTCTGTCGTATTCTGTTTCTTACAGCGTGCGCACGAATTGGAGGGCGCGATGGCGGAGTGGTTGGGTGACAGGAATGCGATGAGAAAGGTCACGAATTAGACCCCGCCCGCCCTCAGATCCACCAAAACCAAGGGGGTTAAGAAATGTTGGAAGTGGTGAAAACCACAGTAAAGAAATAGACATACCACGTGCACATGGGCTGCAAAAAGTCCCGCATCCAGCCACTGGTCGTCCCAGGATAGGCTCAAGTTACTAAACGGCGATGGGGTGGCTAAAACGCTCTTGCGAGGATAATGCCTTCACCTTTACCTTTTTATTTCAATATTTGAGATATTTTTGAAATATAATTTCTGTTTCTTTACAGCGCGCGAAAGAAATGCTACCGGTGGTGATAAACACTGCAGAGACTGCAAAGACAAGAGCTGAGATGCTCAAGGAAACACCAAAGGTCAGAAGAGTTGTCTCATTCGAACGTAGACATTCGAACGTAGATATATTCATATTTGCAGATATTTAAACATTATTTTTCAACGAAAAAATAGTGAAGAATAACGTGAAACTGAAAACAATTTCCGCAATCAGTTTGATTCATTACAAAAAAAAGCTTTTGATACGAAACTAAATCTCGACCATTTCAGCAGAGTCTCCGTGGCAAAGAGCGTCGCTCGAACAGTGCTGCAGGAGGATCTGTAGCAGCTTCGACCAGTGGAAAAGGTATTCGAAGTCAACGTTAACTTCACATTATTATTTCTCTAGAGAGAGATTAACATTCAGAAAAACGATCACTTCGTCATCGCGACTCAATTGAGAAGCTGAAAGAGTGCAAAGCTTGCGGAAAGTCCATCGATGAGGTAAGCGTAAAGAGTGATTTTCAAAGGTAAAATGAATATTTGCAGAAGAAAGGGAATAAGCAGCATGCTGGCTACTGCAACAATGACTGCTGTGAGTCATCACCGCTCTACCGATTGTTGGTGTCCGGGAAAAATGTGGAAAGTAGATGAATAGAAGGAATTCGCAAACGCAAAAAGCACTAATTTAGACCGAATCGCCACTTCGGCTTCACCAAGCGATTCGGACGAAGAGGACGATGATAGGACGAGTGTGATAACCGATCAGACTCCCGAACCGATCAATAGCAAGAAGGTACGGTACACTACAATAGACGACGAAAAATAAATGGAAGCCATACATTAGTAGCTTGCGAAAATGCTAAACCAGATGCTGCGTTGTGTGATGTAGTCTCCTACCGTACTTCTCCCATCTATCGTCCGCTACAATTTCGAAGTAAACTCACCCTATCGCTAACTGGCTTTGCCACCCCCGTGTCCTACCGTAATCCGTACCACTCCTCTTCGTCTATCCCTCTCTTGTGTTGCACTCTGCCCCTTTTAGGAATCGTCGACTGCGCCGACTTGTGGATCGAAACGTGTGATCAAAGAGGAACCTGTGGAGGAAGCGCCTACCACATCGACCACTACACCGAAAAGGAAAGGAAGAACGACAAAGAAGGAAGAGGAGGTAGTAACTCCAAAGAAGGATATCACACCGAAGAAGGATATTACTCCCAAGAAAGATGCTACTCCTAAAAAGGATATCACACCTAAGACAGATATGACTCCTAAGAAAGATATCACTTCTAAGACAGATGTGAATCCTAAGAAGGACGAGAAGAAGAAAGTAGAGAAGATCAAGGAAGAACCAATGGACGAAGAGGTATCTTAGTTGTTGAGTGCTTTATGTGAGTGTGGCTAGGAACAAACATCAGGCTAAAAATTTTCTACGGAACAAAAAAAAGAAGATCTTCATTTCAGAAGCAACAGTCGCCTCCACACAAGCGGAAGAGTATCGTGGAGAAGAAGGAGGAACCTCAGACGAAGACAAGGAAGGTTGAGACTACGGCAAGAGAGACTCCATCAGCCATCGTTGCTGCACTTGCTGCACCCTCAGTCTTCCCCAATCAGCCTCCTGTTGTCTCTCCGCCGCCACAACAACCGCGTGTGCAGCAGCAACAACAGTCGAAGCCACCTGCTCCGAGAGCTGAAGTGGCCCCGTCTCCTCAAGCAAATGGTGCCGGTTCCAGTTCTACTGAACAAGAAATGGATGTAGCTGCATTCCGTGCAATGTCTATTGAGCAAGTTCGAGATTGGGTTACGAAGACCACCGGAAGAGCAGAGGTATGGTAGTTTGAGAAGAGATCTATTGTAAAAATCAATTGTGATAGATTATTAATATTCAGGATGGTCAGAAATTCGAGGCGGAAGATATCGACGGTAGCATTCTATTCGACCTTACATATGATGTGAGAATTTACTCTACCAACCTTTAAATATTTTATCATGCAATATACAAATTCTGGCAAAAGATACACAGGTTTTTCCTAAACCATGTCTTTTTTTCTCTCTTGCCATTCACTATGAAAGTAATACACATTCATTCAGGATCTCCGAAATGACCTCAAAATAACGCTCGGATTAGCGAAAAGAGTTCGCCAAGAGATCGACGAAATCATTAGAAGAGGCCAAATGGAATAGATCAATATGACCCTATTCTGGAATGTAACTATTGTATCCGCTCCTGATAGCGAGATTTATTCATTTGAGGATAGTCAGAATATTTTGTTACCACCTACTCCTCACTTATTCCTGCTGCTTTATATTTTTTCAAACAAACACATTTATCACTTTAATTGTCCTAGATTCACTGTTCTGATCAAAGTCACTCATTCTTCACTATCTCATTTTATAAGCAAGTAGCAACTAGAAATGGGTGGAAAATGTAATCAGATATTTTGTCATGTACTTCCAGCCTTGATTCACGCACTCAACCCGCTCATGTATTAAATCTGAACGAGAACAAATAAAAGTAATATCTCCTAGCTATAGCTATTCGTATACATAATAACTGCAAAAGTAAAAGTGCGTATATTACGGAACATTCTATTTTTAAAAATTTTATCGTAAAAGTTCATAAAAACACTTAAAGCTTCGAGCATCATTATAAGCTGTACAAATAATTTTAACAAAAAATACAAATACACAATATTGGGTTCCGGTACCTATGAACCGTAAAACGTCGTCCTGAGTTAGCACACTCGTGGCACCATTAGCTACACTACATACTAGACTACCTTCCCAGAAGATGTTCGTATCTCGAGCTCACATTTCGAATAGCATCAAGATATGCTTGGAGGGCAGCTGGATCTCCATTACGAACGAGAGCCTCGCAGATATTGTCCACGTGCTCGTCCATCTGAATACTGTTGTATGTACTCGAATGCATATGAATAGTATTCGTCGCCCTCGACTACACCACTACCGTACCCTGTGCTTGCTCGACACAACATCCTCCATGACCACTTGCTGCTGCTGTTGAGGCAACATCTGATCCTGGACGCGTTGATTGGGACGAACGACGACAACTCTCGACGATGACGCTGAGAGATGAGGCATCTGCAATTGGGAAACGTCGACCATGCTCCACACCATCTAGTTCGTTTTTTCGTGCACAATTTCATTGTGTGTACTCGGCTAGTAATTGTCGTCGTCAAATACTCACTCCATCATCGTCCTCGTCCTCCTGTTGATTCGTCTCCAACATCGAATCGTCCACGACGTCATCATCCACGAATCCGCTGTGCTGCAATTTAAATTTTGTATGATTGAAAAAAATGATTGCAATGATTTCATTTTTTGGTACAATATCCCAGCGACTGATTCAATAGTATACTGTATACATCGACACAAAAGATACCCTTGGTACATCTTTTCTCCATTGGATCACTCAAGTAGGGATTTAAAAAAATATTATAATTAAGAATCCTTACCACATGTTCCTCGACTTCCTCTTCATCATCATAATATGCAGCATGATCATCATCCATTACTCCTTCTTCAATCATCTCTCCCATATCTTCCTCTTCTACTTCATCTATCTTGATTCTATGAGAGTAGTCATGCATATGAACCTGAACCTGCGATGATACCATTAGTTAATAAATCATGTTAAATGTGATTTGAAAAGTTGTATCATACAAATATACGCACTATCCCGTCCTTATTATCCATTTCATCTTCCATTTCCATTTCTCTCTCATCATCTTCCTCTTCTTCTTCTTCTTCTCTTGCTCTTTTTCTTCCCATCAATCCCATTCCTGGACGAGGTGGTTTGTGCCTCTCCCCAGTGGTCAATAGTTCTTGACCCATCTTCCGGCGACCTGAAATTAGATTCAATTCGAAGACGATCGCTAATTTCAACTCATTGCCAACAGACGTATTAGAAGTTGTAACAACTACAGTATCCTGATTTTTATCAATACAGTAGTATCTTCCCATTCTACCGTACCTTTCTTGGTGGTTCCACGGAATATTTCGAGGGCATTTTCCTGTTCTTCTCCGCCCACTCTCGCCAATCGTTTCCGCTCCATTCGAATCACTTCGATCACCTGCAATCGAGAGGAATTTCAAATTGCAAAACACCTTCACCAAAGCAACAAATTCTCGCACATTGTTCACGCGCATTGTAATAATATTATTTTCCGTATTATAATAAAAAATAAATAGATACAAATAAGAATAAAGCTTACATCAGTCATGGTGACGTAGTGCATTCTAGAGTTCGTGTCGGAGTACGCCTCCCTGAGAATAACAACGATATTCACGTAAGCTGTTATACCAACTAATAGATGCACAACTCATTAATTTCTCGAACATTACATATAATGCATATTATTGAAATATTCTCACCGAATTCTGCTGGCAATGAGTGAATTGCTGGCCTTCCCGTGCTCAGCAACGATTCGATCGTAGATTATCTGATGGGGTCAACATTTTAATTCGCTCTTTGTCAAAATAAATAGTATTGTCTCTTAGACAAGAGATCAATTCCCGTGGAATCATCTCGAATTTTCACAAGATCTCTATATCTCACATATATCTATATATTTTTTCTTGCTTCACTGGGTATTTAAGTCACGAGAGCTATGATAAAGATAGTTCACCCACCAAATCTCCGCGTTACCAAGAATTACCGTTTTCATAGCACTTGTAAGTGGGAGCATGGCTGGATCCTGATCGTGTCCAATGTGTGATGTACAGTAGGCCACGTGGAAACGACCGAGAGGATCACGACGCGCCTACAGTGATCAATATTATCTACCGTATACAACTCCACTTCAAATTCTACTGCAACTTCAACTAACCCGCATGAAAGCAGAGCAATACTCCTGATTCTTCACAATTTTATTCCTTTTCTTGGGTGATATATTGGGGACGTTTCCATCATCTGAAGCAGCAGCAGCCATTCGTTCTCTCATTCGTCGTTCTCTCATCTGTTTCATTCGACGAACCACTCGGCCCGAACGATGACACACAAAGAAGAAATTCTGCAAAGTGAGGTTATGTTACCTGGCACTTCCCAGGGTAGAAGACTATTATAATCATCACTCATTCGATGGCTCAGTCTCATTTCTTACTACCTACTAGTCAGAGCGCTACCATTTGGCACTAAAGTAAAGAAGTTCCGGTTATCTATTATAGACCTGATATTTATATAACTCAAAGAGAAACTCAAACAAATTAGACAATAAACACTCCTCACCTTGCAATCGCCCTGCTTTCCCGTGCTCTCGCATGAATAATACATGCCGAATTCACTCTCCAGTCGCAACTTCCAGTCCTGTAAAAAGATATTTTCTAATAGACATATATTCAAGTTGGGCTGAATAATCAACCTCAACGAACCTTGAAATCTAGCTCATTCTCGAACAACTCGGTGCGAATTTCAAAATTCCCGATCGCAGTTGGGTGCTGAATTAAATATCTCAATGATTTTACTTCGAATTCAGTTGTTATCGATAGACTGAATAAATGATAATGACTCACATGTGCATGGATTGTCTTTGCATGATTCACCAGTTCGACTCTATTGGGGACGAGTTCAGCACATTCGGGAAGGGGACAGACACATCCATCTTTCTGAAGGAACTGAAAATTACTTTCGGCTAATTAGTTAAAATAACCTTTTAGCCATTTTCCCGCCATATCAGCAAAACCATCTTCAATAACAGAAAGATAATACACTCACGGGTCCATTATGTCGAGGTAGAAGTTTTCTCATCGCTTCGAGGACGATTGGCGATGGCTTCATATCAATCTGTAACTATATTCACACAATGTTGGATAACGAAAGGCGAGCTTAAGCTGCTAACCTGCGATAGGGTGGCTAGCCCGCCTGCTAATGTCAAACTATCATCTTTCTTATTGGACCAATAGAATCATACCTCTTCCCGATTCTCATCCTCCTCTCCAATAATCTCGTTTCCGTCGTCATCGATGTAAGACTCGTAGGGAGCATCCAAGGCGACTAGTCTCTTCTACAAGGAATATCCTTCAGTCATATAGATCGAATTAACAAAATAGATCGGATTAATAAAAATATGCGCATTCGAACTGTTGAAACCCGTTACCTTGAGCCAATTCTTGTTCCTTCTCGTCTTTCGCTGTTCACACTCCTCTAGATCGATCGATTCCTGACTGAAGTTACGCAATTTGACTACTCTCTAGCATCCTATATTTGAATATGGGCAAGTGTTGGAAGTAGGAACAACAATGACTGAAATAATTACGCGTTCTGACCTGTATCCATGATGGTGGTAGAGGTGCTGTCCAATCAGATTCCATTGGGCATGTTCGTATCCGCAGTCTGGCTCGGGACACTTGAAGAATACTTTCCTGAAATGAATACCTTGTCAAGAAAGCATACCACTGACAAATTAAAATAGTAATATAGCCAGTATAACATTAAAAATCCGGAAAAAAATAAACCTGGGTGGGCGAGCGGCTTTCGGACGAGGTTCTCCATAGAGATCCGCGGTTAAGATGCGGGCGCCCCGCACCACCTTCACTGTGCTCATCGACTGGGAGAAATTTAAGATGAAATACAAAGTGGTAAGCGAGATAATCGATAATCAATCAAAAGACTTGGTAAGTATTGTAGTTTGTAGCGTGTTGTTGGAGTTCACGCGGAACTGATTAGCATGGGTCAGCTTTGTGATTTTCATCACATTTTTCAATTTTCTTTATTCGACGTTTTACTTCGTGATCTTAGCAGTTATGATTAGTTAAATGTTTTTATTTTATAGTCAGTGATGCGACTGATATTGTTGGCTGCAATTTGCGCGTGCTTGGTGGTCGGATCGACAGGAGAGAAAGCGACGAAAAAGAAGAGTTTGGCTGACTACACGGAGGCCGACCTCGAGAGGTTGTACGATGAATGGGAAGAAAACGATGACGTTAGTTAAATTATTATTTTAGTTTGAACCAAATAATATTTTTCCACTTCTCTTTGGAAAAAAAAATCGAAAAAAATTGCAAAACACAGTTCTTTCTTATGCAGGAGAAACTCGAAGAAGACGAACTTCCTCTTCACAAGCAGAAGCTCAAAGTCGCCAATCTCGATGAGCTCAAGAACAAAGTCAGTTTGAGGTCTCTCACCCTATTCACCTACCTACCGTAGTTCAAATCCTTTCCGATCGATAATTTCAGGCCGCTAGTCCGGAGGAGCTGATGAAGCTCTCGAAGAAGGGTCAGACGCTCATGATGTTCGTCAATGTCGAGGATCCCGTAAGACCTGGTGGGTGAGTTGTCTCACTCCCAGATATGATCTACCGTATCCAGGAGAGAAGTCGATTCGCGAGTTCACGGACAAATGGACGGGCATCTGGCAGTCGAATCTGTACAACAATCACGTCGATGCTCAGGTACGGTAGATACAGTAACCTCAGTCTGTAATTCAGATTTCTGCTAGATACTTCTATCTACATCTGTTGTAGGTGTTCATCATCGATGACAATCGAGCAATCTTCATGTTCAAGGACGGAGAACAGGTATGGTATTCAAATTTTTGCTTTGTCTTTTTGGATCTTGATATTTCTCAACTACGGTATCTTCAGGCATTCGAAGCAAAGGATTTTCTCGTGAAGCAGCCTTACGTGGTTGAAGTCTCCCTGGAGGGTCAACGTTTCCCCGGACCTCTAGGAGGAGCCAAAACTGAGTTGTAATAAATATCCCATTTTATCTTATTTGTTTCCTAAATATTGTTATTAGCTATATTTTGGTGTGTATCTGTCACTGTGCCTTGATGAGAACTTCAATTCAGGTTGTTAGCAATGAATTTCACTTTTTTTCAATGTGCCGGGTTTTAATAAAGCATAAATATGTTCTCAAAATAAATATTATCCCATATTTGCTACTAAAAAGCAATTAAACAAATATAAAATTTGACATGATGATAAAATGTAGATATGCTATACCGTACACGTAATACTGTATTTTGGACAGTATCGACTTTCCTTCTATTCTGGTTACGTGAAATTTCGTCACAATTTCGTTATTCGTGCTCATCGTCCTTTGTCATCCTCTCACGTTTTTCTTTATCTCTCGCTTGTTCGTTTTCCGCAATTCTTTTTCTTTTTATTCATTATGTCTACGTGGGTGTGCGAAAGCCAGCCAACTCAAATCATCGATATCATTTGATGTTCTAGACCGTTCTTTCGTTTTGGTGGCTTCAAATTTTGTTTGACTTTCTCATTTGCCTCACAACTGAGCATTTTCAAAGGGTTTTTTCATCATTTAAGATATTTTTTTGATTATTACTAGATTCCCCCTCCCCCTTGAAATTCTCGCTCCTCGCTCCCCGGTCATGCTGGAAAATCCCCGTGGTTAGCGTATCCGCCTCTTCCAGTCTCGGTTTCCGATTTCGTCAAAATTTTATATTGTCCTGTGCCCTCTGGTTATCCTTATGCGCAAATTTTTTATTGCTGTTTCCCCACTGGCCTCACTGTATTCAGCCTTCCGATCTCGCAAGTCGTCCATTTCCAATCTCCGCTATAAAAAGGCTTCGTAGACCGCATTTATGTTCAGTTCATTTCAGTAATGTACCCCAACAGTGCCGATCTCTTCGTTTCGAACGATAGCCAGCAGAAATCGCGTAACTATCTGGTGAGCTAGCCCCAAAATTGCTTTCTCAAATTTTATATTGTTCAATGATTAAAAATATTTATTATGTGGTTATTAATTTCCAGACTGAGGCTGTGTCTCACTTTTCCTTCGCTCATTCACTGTCCAAGTGCTGTCTCAACTCATGCGATCCCATTGAAGCCGCCCATCACAACACCTACCTTCCTCCCATCACTTGTGAGTTCTCAACCTTATTTTATTTTTTCTCCTTATTTTTAATGATGTAAATGATTCACATGTCTCCAGGGTCAAACGTCGGATGCGAATTGGAGAAGGCCAAGGTTCATCTTGACTTCGAGCGTGAGAAGGAATGTCTCGAGTCAGTTATTATCTTACTACAATATTTTCATTAATTTTCTATATTTTTGGTGCGTTTTAATTTATATAAATCTTCCAGTCTTCTCAATGAATCGTGGGTGCTCACTAATCTCGGTCACCACCGTATCTCTCAGATCGTCAAGCGATTTCAAATTGATTTCCTCCAGGTACCATTTCTTCTATGGCGACTTCTAATTCATTTTGAATCTTTCATGAGCATGAAGAAGGACTAGCTGTGGGGAGGGGGCTTGGTAGCTAGTTGGAGTCCTCTCAAGCGACAGATTATTAATTGTCCCTTTTTCAGGAACGAGTGGCCCTGCATAAGATAGTGAAGCACTTGAGGAAAATCGAGCAGAAGGGCCGCACTCCCTGTCAATTCTCAACGAGATTCGACTTCAATTTCATTGGTGAGCAACGCTGATTTACTTTCTTGGATTGCATTCACAATTTTATACGTGATTATTCTATGGTTTACGACAAGGGATAATTTCAAAAGGATAATTTGAAACCATTGACTAACCTTTTTCATTCAGAGTACGTGGATTCGAAGAGAAGTGCTTCTCCCAGCAGCTACATCAATCCTACGTTGAACCGTGCTTCCATTCGTAGTAAGTCTTTTATTCCGAGTCATTACCTCACGGTTCAAACTTATCCGATATATTTACAGTTTTCATTTTCATGCAGATTCGACTCTTCTTCGTATCATGAAGTGGGCGCACGCTAACGATGATATGGCTGTCCTGAGTCTCATGGAGGTACGGTATCCATTAGTCGATAATGATCAATCAATCTATATTTTGTAGCAATTCCTGCTTGTCGACGAGGATGAGAAGTACTTCAATCACTACATGTTCCTCCATATCGCTAATCGATTCAACTTCCCTACTCTGAGGGTACACTATTTCGAGATTGATCTATACTTGTTTTTGAAATCAATTTAATTCTTATATTTAATTATGGTATGATTACAGATGCGTTGTCTCTCCTCCCTCCGCACTGTCAATTGTATCGAGGATTTCCAGAGCAGCTCCAACTACATGGACCATCTCTCATGTTAGTTTTCTCTTGTCTCATGAACAATATAAATCAAATATAATAGTAGCTATTTTCGTCTGATCACTTTATTCCGTATCCCGTTACCGTATTCTTTCTTTGCAGCGATCGATCGTGAACAGATCGATAAACGTCTGAAGATCTTCCGTGATTATCAAGATATTGGAGGGAAAGTTCCCGATGAAGTGTATCAGTTCGATCTCCATTCTGGCTGCTACTTCAATGACAGCATCCAGGCCAGGTACTGCAGATAATCTACTTTTTGGGCTATTTTTTGGATTTGGGCTATTATATTTTTCTAATCACACCGTCTGTAGCTTGACTGAAACGAGTCTATTTAGCAAATTCTTTCTCATTGAAAACAATGAATTTTTTTCCACTAATTTCAACTTCAGATACCTCCCTGATTCGTATCTCAACAACACTGATACTGACGATGATTCCATGTGTGGAGGAGGGGAGATCGTTGGATTTGATTTCGAATATGTAAAGTCCTTGATACCGTAATCTCAAACGTCCCAATACCATTCGTCTGTTCTAGCCTTGAATTCACTGTACCTGATATCGATTCGTGATCTACCCTAGTCTCTCATTTCATCCACCTTGTTCATACTCTCGATCTAGCCTGTTTTACCTCACAATCAGCCATTCTGAATTATTAGGACTAATTTAGCATAATTCGAGTAGCTTCGCTAAAGCGATAATAATCACTAATAATTCGAATCATGTCACATCTCGAGCTTTGTACTATCCGCTCAAATTACTATGCCATTCAGAAGTTCCCCCTTCCCTTTTTTGATGTTCTTACTTCGTTTAACTTGTTACGTTGATCTAATGTTGTACAGTCGTTATAAATCATTCCTTTTTTTATCACATATTTTGGAGAGTGTGATCTTATATTAAATGTTTTGGGGAAGCGTACAATACAATACAAAAGTCAGATGATTGAATTCTCTCTCTCACGCTCAGATGTGATCGTGAATTACTCTATCTAACTCAAAAAATACATACTTTTTCAATTTTATCCCAATGTCAGATATGCAAACAATCTTTCATCATTATCATCCCACATTTCGGAACGCCCCACTTCTCTGTCATAGGTGGTATTCCAGAGTCGTAATAAATTAAATTTATCACATCTTTATGAAAGGTCTCACGTGAAATTATTAGTGCAAGCAGTACAATACAAGTCTGATTATTAAATTCAATCTCATTGTCAGATTTGAATAAGATCATGAACTACTCTACCGTACTCCTCATCTCCAACTACTTCCTCTTCTTCTTGCTTCTTCTTTTCTTCTTCCTTACCATCTCTCGTCTTAGGCACATCATCCATGTTGATTTTTACGATGCTCTCATCACTATCGCTCGATTCGGAATCACTCGAGCCCTCGAACACCTGATAAACGTCGATTTATCACACACAATGGAAAATTTGCTCAATATTTATCGATAGTAAAAGTCGGAATGCTCACCACGACTGCAATCGGGTCCGTCTTTATTTGCTCCTCAATTTGCGCTCTTCTCTCGTCTCTGGAAATATGCATTCTGCCTACGATCCTTCCTTCATCTCTTCGTCACTAATAATCTCTGCCTACCGTATCACTCTAAGAATACCTGCATAGTCGCTCATGAAACGCCAGTTCCGGGGCCGGAATGTAGTGCATGCCGTTGTAGCGGCAGCTGAAATACAACCTTCATATCATTCTTCAGTTCAAGGCACTAGTTTTACACAAAAAGTTGCAAATGTATCTATTGCAATTACGTTGAATTCAATACGTTTTTGATGGGTAAAATTTAAAAAAAAAGAACAAAACGAATTGTCATACCGTGTCATTTGTACGAGATCGGGATGCATAAAGTGTTTGGCTCTGCATCCAATCATGTGTAGATGGAATTCGCCCATTGGAATCTCGTGTCGTTCTCCCTCTTCCGATGTATACGGACACCAGATACAACGACGAGGAGGGGATGGAGTCACTACAGGCATCTCTATCTCCTCCTCGGGAGCTACAGGCGAGGGCGTGAGTCGTACTGTAGATGGGAGAGGAGGGGAGGGCGTGGTGGGTGGTCTCTTCTCCTCGGGTGGTCTGGTAACAATAGGTACTGGTCGAGGGGCGAACGCGGATGGGAAGAATGATCTTCTGGGAGGAGAGGCACTGGTTGATGGTTGATCAGTGGATGGAGAGGGAACGATGAGAGGACGGAAAAAGGGCTCGTCCGCCTCCTCTCCGCTTCCACATTCCGTCCGAATGGGTCGCGGCGCGAACGCGGATGGGAAACCGCGTCGAGGAGGGGATTCCGACATGGTAACGGACCTGAAAGCGATAGAGATTAGTTGAATTTTCGAAACTCGAGGAAGTAGATTAAAACCGCATTCATACGAAAATGAACTGTGAACCTCAGTTATAAAAAAAGACCGTTATACAAACGAAAATAAGCGCCCTGTCAAATCCAATGCTAGTAGTGAATAGGCCAGAGCGTGCTAGGCAACCATGAGAGCGGAAAGCGGCCAGAGAGTGCTCACTGGGCAATTACCAAAAATGCTAGTCATTTTTAGAGAGAAAACAGTTCGATTTCACAAATAAATTCATCAGAGCTACAGTACTTGAGATACTCCCTGCAGTGCATACTGTATAATCCGAGCCGATATGAGAAAAAGGAATTAGAATTCAACGAAATTTATCGTATCTATTACAAATAACGAATCTGTCTACTTTCCTCGTACCCCACGGAACACAACAGAGAGATACTATTAGGGATAAACCAGAAAGAGAATGAGTCAATCGATATTCGACCCGGCTGGCCGATAGATCGATATTCATGGAGAAAGGGATGAACAATTCACAGTGTGAGTATTAGGATATTTCGGTTGAAAGAACAACAGTAATAGTTAGTGCATAATTAGAAAGTGGGAGGGGGTGGTAATGAGGAGGCAGGAGGGGCTTCAGATGCATCGTCATCGTCGAAACGAGGTGGAGGAGGGACGGCATCAGAGGGAGGAGCTGTCGAATCAGTCACTACCTCATCCTCATCCTCGAATCGAGTCTGTCGACGAACCCAAAATAGAATAGAGTGAATGACATGACCAATCACTGAGTTAGCACTACAATGGGGTCAAACGGTGAATACAAATAGATCGATTTTTATAGAACAAAAGTTCACCTTGGTATCTTCCTCGGAGTTTCCCTTTCTCGCTTGATCACGCCGGCTTTGAGCTTCTCGCAGAGTTTTCTACAAGTTAATTGGATTAATCATTTTTAAATGGATAAATTCTATTATAAATACACATCAGATTAATAGCAGATAAGAAATGGTACCTTATACTGATCTCTTTCAATGCCGTGCCCGCGACATTCCTCGAATACTGAAATAATCAATAGTAATAGATGGCATTCGATCAATCTACAGTACCTTTGATAGCCTCATCAGCAGTCCAATTCATTCTATCGATCACATATCGGCACATCATATATCCCGTTCGATTGAGGCCGTGAGTGCAGTGAACACCGATCAGTTTGTCTGATTTATTTATATTAAAGATATTTAAATAAATCATGAATTGAATCTCAAAGGGCACAATCATTGTGAAATGAGAGATGTTCTCACCATTATCCTTATTCTTCTCGATGAATTCATCGACGTATAAATTGAATTTCTCCACTAGATCATCTCGACCATTCACTTCGTGACCAGGACAGAACAATTTCTTGTATTCAACCTATAGGAGACACTTCTTGATGGTACAAGATATAGGTAGAAAAGAAGAAAACTCACATCATAATCGTACCATATCCTCGAGTCATAATATTTCGTCGTATTCGTCAGATCGATCACCATCCCGAGACGACGTTGCGCGTCGCGGGCCTGTATTTACTTTATCAGCTGGATACACCACACAATGCATGGATTTTTCGCGTTTCAGCCATTCTATACTCATTTCAGGTATGCGAGGAAGATTGAATAATCACAATGGACTCACATATCCGACGAGAGTGTGGATGTCGAAGAATTCATCGGGATGGACATCCTTATGGAAGTATGACTCATCGAGAGGACACTTGAAAGCAACGAAACGAGTGCCAGTCATCTCCTTACCGATCGGATCGTAGTTTGCCCATCTATAATTACACAATTGAAAATTGCATACCCTATCTTTAAATTAACGATTCTACTAATAAGACTGATTCATGTTCGACGCAATTTCGATCGAATGAAGATATTTGGATGAAGAAATTAAAATTCGGCTTACCGATCGGGATACCGTCTGCCTTGTCCGTTTCCTCTTCCTCGATAAGTTCCTTTGTGTTCATCAGCTTCTCCATTCGATCGACGGTCACGATGATGTCTGCGGTCAGTGTAGCCCTGCGAATCATTACTATTACTTTTTAAAAGATCTTTGGATAATGAATAGATGCAGAATGATGTTAGAGCCAGCTGACAGCTGAGGTACATTGACTTTGCTTATGCAAAAATATACACCGACTTAACAGGGCCTCAACACAGGCACAATGACAATTTTCCTCAAATTCGGCTGTCAATTTGAATGCTGAATAGAACAAGCAAAGTGTGAAAACTATTCAAAAGTGATCAAACCTGCCGCCGGTCTTCCGAGTCGTTGCGGGATTCGCTCTTTGAATCATCAGATGCGCCCGACCGCCGATCGAGTTTATACGGATTGCTCATTTCTGCAGAAATATGAGAATGAATTCATTAATGAATACCCAACAAGAAGTTAAAATGAAGAAAAATCGACAAAGGACACAACACTTCTTGAGAACTTACTTCTATTACTGCCAGCTGCTCTAAAACGATCGGCTGCAGTGTCGGGGCCAAGCGAGACGTTGTCTAACTGCCTGGGATAACGAGAGGTTAATCAAATAACAGCAAAACATGTAAAAGAAGCAAAACTGGCAAGACTACAAACTACAATCAAGCGACGCGACTACAGTGTGACTACTCAGTTTCAAGGTTGATCATTAACTGTTTTTTTATTAATTTTTCTTCAAAAAATTAATTTGTTTTTTAAGATCAAGTTGATGCTTATTATAAAGCTTGTATAAAATAATCACCTGCTGACACATTCCAAAGCCTTCCGTTTCGATTTCGACGTACTTCTCTTCGGTGAAGAATTGGGATTTCGCTCAAGAGATCTTCCTCGTAGAGGAGCGGAGAATGCAATCGATCGACTCATTTAGAGATGATTTGAAGACTTGTTTTCAGCCTCATCATATAAGTAATATAACATGAAAGAGCTAGCTCTAGAAGGATCTTGCTCCACCCCTCTGCCTTCCTCAGAATATTTCCGTCAGTTGCTTTTAGGCATGCCTCATTGGTCATGCTATGCACGCAAACCTGGATGAACTGAGAATATCACGAGGATTACTGAGAAGAACTGAATCAAAGACAAACATTTATTGATAACATTAAAAGTAGAACAGCTCTCTGCCGTTTGCAAGTTCATCTCCAATTGAATATACTAAACTTTTCTTCACCAATTCTCTCACGCTCGCGGAATACATAATTCGAACGATTGGTTAGGGAAAGCTGTCTTTTGTCATTTTGAAGATAAGAATGGAAAATGTCGCAAGCTGGAGAAGCTGATAGAGAAAGTTTCCTTTTTGTGTTGTCTTCAAAATCTCTACGGATAAGATTTCGAAGTTTGATTGCATTGGAAACAAATAGCCATAAATTATGTACCATTCTTCAAAACATTTCAGCCTGATGCAGATGGATTCGTTGACATTCCTCTGGATGACGAACCTGTACTCCGGTTTGTTCAATGCGTTCATACATTCTATAAATCTCCAATACCCTATTCAGATGTGTGTCCCTCACATACGCGAAGAATGAAGCGAGGAAAGTGTGCTCATCTCTCTGTCGAACTGTATTCTCATATTCCAATTGGAAGAAAGTACACAAAAGAAGCTAGAGACGCTACGAGAAAGGCTTTCAAGCAATTCAAAACTCACATTCACTAAAAATAAAGCATTGATACCGGTGTGTTCGATCTTCGTCCATCTCAAAATAATCATATTTATTCGGTAGGCACTGAATAGTGCTCGATAACTCTGATCTTCTCTCGGGTGTAACTGAATGCGTAGAAGGGTCACACAGACACAAATAGATATAGATACAATTGATTATTGAAGGAATTCACAGAAACGAAAGATTCGGGCGGGGGGAAATGTCTTGAACAGGATTGTCGACTACCGGTGGACAGGGCATATTAGAATATATTCAAGGGTACAAATCAATAAAATCTATTATACGGTAACGATAAAGCGATGAATGGTCACACACTCAATTAGGAAAATAATGATTTCTGAGCAATAGAAAGGAGACTGGTTTGATCTGTGGCGAAACGGCTATGCAAGGCGCTCAATTCTAGGTCACCGGAACTAATTTTGATAAATATTCTGACGGGAAAATAGAAGGAAAGTACAACACAAAACACAGTGTTCTATTTGGGAAGACGCTAGTATGGCTAGAGAGGATCGAAAAAGGAAGAGGTACACACGCTCGATTATCGATTGTTATTGATGAAGTTCTTGATAGAGTTTTCCATCTTCTGTCGATGAGCTATTCGAGTCACTCCTAGAGATGTGTACAGAGCTCGATCGAATCGATGAAGTAATTGACCGTCAATCTGCAATCATACCGTAACCTCTGGGAATACTGTAACAGCCGTATTCCGAAATAAAGTCATTCATCGCTCACCTTGGCGCGTGTGAATGCACTACCGTACTCCTCGAGCAGGCCGAGACTTGCCAACCAACACCTCACATCGCGCACCGTCCACTCAGTCACGCTTTTCCCGTCGAACACTGAGGAATTCGAGGCAGCTGAATCGATCGATTGGTTACTGTAGTAGTGGATTACGGTGGATTACTACGATATCAACTGAGCGTTACAGCAGCCAACTCACGACTCAGCGATAACACAAGTGAGAAAGTATAGAGCTTAGTGAGTGCAAATAATCTCTCACCAAAGTCTCCATCGGATTCTCCAGTACCCGAATCGGGATCATCATAATCGACAGGAGGAAGAGGAGGTTCGCCCCTTCTCGGGCCAGATGATGAGGAAGCCTCCGATAGTGTAGACATCGACGAATTGATCGACATCTGGTTACGGTATATCACTCACCAATCGACAACTGATCGAGAAAAGCCTAACAGAGGGTTAACCGAATAGGTCACGGCAACGAATGGTTTAGGCATGGAGCAGAGCTAGTGAGAGGGTTGGGAAGCTATTGAGGGGTCTTGCCACGATACTTACCGTATCCAGAGTACGAATCTTTGTCGTTCCCCTCGATGGAGACGCGTAGCAACTGTCTTCGATCTGGGCACTGATCAGCGCGACTCGATGACCTGCAATTATCGATTTTTGGATGGTCAGGAGTGCGATATCGTACCATTCGTCTCCTCATCCAGGGTGAAATGGGGTGGATTTGGAGACGAAGAGGAGTTGGATGAAGACTCTCCACATTCGGATGGTTCGAGGGATGTACGGGATGAAGTGTATCTGAAGGTTTCCGCCATTAATTTACCGTGCAAGCTTTTTGGACTTTTCATTTTGAAGAATCCATGATGTTACTTACCCGCTATCCTTCTTCGCTCCGAAACTGCTGACAGTGACCGAATGGGGAGGGGAGTGCTGCGGTTTGGATGGAATGATTGGCTTCTTCACGTTTTCCCGCACGGATTCACGTAGAGAAAGAGCGGAGAGAGTGCTGGAGGAGAATGTTGGATTGATTTGTTTGATTGATATGTTGATTGTCATGTTCGATTGGATTCATTTCGCATTGGTTTATCGGAAAATACATTAGTAGCTAATATCTAAGAAGGGCTGTGAGTATGAAGAAAATATTTCTTCGTGTGAAAAGAAGAGTCTTCATCCTGACAGCTCTACTAATTCAACATGAATATTCTCACCTCGTAGATCCATTCATCGTTCTATCATCGTCATCATCATCCACAGCCACTTTGCTTCTCCTCTTCGCCAATGCATTCCTCAGATCACTCTGGAAGTCTGGTTGAGACGAAGCTGCGGGGATGGGAGGTCGCTCTGCTTGCTTCGGGGGTGCCGTTGAGGTCTGAAAACAATCAATTATTTCCTGTCCGCTTTACAGCATAAAACTGTTCATGATCATGAGTGAGAAGTAGCAGAAGAGATGACCTTATTCAACTTGACCGCTTGCAACGCAGCCGCAGTGATTCCCGTGGGTGCACTCTCTTGTTGTACAGGTACAGGTGGAGGAGGAGGGGGAGGAGCTGGAGGAACTCCACCAGATGTTGAAGCAACGGAGATCTTGGGCGTCTGATAAGATACTTTTAATTCTTCGATTGAGTTATGTTTCATAGCGATCACAAAAGGGCTTTCACTGCGAAAATTACAATGCAACTGCTGTTAGCTATCAAAAAATCAAAAATGCAATGATCAAATTCATCCATTTGATAGTAGTGACTCACCGTTCCATTCATAACGGGAGGTGGAGGAGGGGGTGGAGGAGGTGGAACTCCGGCAGGGGCGACTACTGGGGGAAGGATTATCTTGGATGAAGGAGCACTTGTTGAGGCAGAAGAGGAAGCGTAAACGGTCGTGGGAGGAGGAGGAGGGGGAGGAGTCTGCAGATGGAGGTTGTGAGAACCATATTTTCATCTGTATTCATTGCTACATTTTATTCAAGATAACGTTGAGCGTTTAGATAACGATGAGCGTTTTCAAGAATTTTACAGAAAAATTAAAATGAAAAATCGCACCTTCGGCCTGCTTGTTGGTCGGAACGGCCTTGAGTAGTCTCCAACTTCAGAACCCGCCTGAAAACACATTGAATTAGGTTCCTCTATTTTCAAACTCTTGGTGTATCCTCTATTGATCCGTCAAACATGCAAATTGCATTACTTGGCTCTCAGCGTAGTCGACGATATCAGGAGACGAAGAATAGGATTTCATTGGTGATCCGTAGATTGAATTCATCGGATGCTCATTGGATGGCGCGGGTGAACACTGAAATTAGGATGATTAGAAATGCGATATGTTTCACACTACCGATATCTCGATCTGTCTGAGTTTGGAAATTATGTCTCCTTGTTTCTTTAAAAAAAATCAATAATAAATATTATTTTTCTATCCACTATCTTTTGAGTTGCGTACCTCATACTCGCAGGGAACTCTCGGCAAACCATTCGAGATTGTTGGTCTCGAATAATTCTGCTTCTTCCTCTTCATATCCGCCACTGAGGTGAACTTCTTTGGCGTTTGCGAACCGGATAGGGATTCTTGCTGGAATTATAACGATAAACACGGGAAATTTATGATTGAGGAACTGTCACTCACATCGTACTGTTGAATTGGTTGGAATGAATTGACGGTATTCTGTCTGATCATCAATGATTCCAATTCAGCTGCAGATATTCTCCTTGAGGCAGTTGGTCGATGAACAACAGAAGCACATCGACCAGGAGCATAGTAGTCATCCATGTCATTCACTGAACATTATCCATTCTGTATTTGACTTTCTTGATGACCTAACTATCTAGTGAGATGCAATCTATTATCTAGCATTGAATCAAGCGAAAGTAGTTGAGACTGCTCAGAAATAGAAGTAAAAGTGCTACAGCGGTACAATTTGGCTTATATCTTTTCTGAATCATGCTATGTTCTGTGAAACCATCGATCAGTGCAGGAAAGGCGTAAACCTAACGAAAGAAAAGAGCGAAATAAGTTGCATTGTGAGGTTGCCCGGAAGGATGAATGAACGTGCTACAGCGTTACGATACAGCCATTTTTTTATGAAGACAGTCCATTCATTTCGAGCAATTTTGGCTCTTTATGTATCTAATCATGGTTCTGTCCCCGTGAATACACCAATTCGCGTGTGCTATCTGTTATCTTTCCCAGTGCGTAAGCCAATCTCTTTTTATTCACCAGTGGCCGAGTGTTGGAGTCGGAAGTTGTGCGGGGCTCTCATCGACAGAGACGTCGTCGGAAGTCGTTGAGGAGGAGCTGGAGGTAGACCCGCACGACCAACTGGGCACGGTAGGATACGGTAGGATCAAGGGAATATTGATTTCAGCACGGAACTAATAATTCAAAACTGAAAGAAGAGCACGCAAACTGATAAGGAAACGTAAGAATATCAACGGTGTGTTCACTCACTCGTGCGTAAAAAGAATTCAAGTACCTGAATGATGTCTCTGACGGGCGAAATCATGACCAGTCGCGTATGTTGGGAAGGGCGCATTCGGGTCTACGGTTATCACCTGAATGCGATTAATCAGTCTAAAGTTCAGACATTTCAAATGGCGAATTACCTTGAGCGTAATCGTATCTCCAGCTGCTTGTATCAACTTGACGACCTCTTCGTGACTCGCTCTTCTCACGTCGACACCGTCGATTTGAAGGAGGAAATCGCCTGGACGGAGACCTGCTCGCATTGCCATTCCTGGAAGAAGAAAGCGATTTTTGATCTTTCCTTCTATCTATCAATCTCTGGTTACGATAACGTACCACTCATGTCTACTCCCTCGAAGAATTGCAATCCGGGCACGGCAAGAGATGGTTCGAATGCCATCGCGGCCTCAGCATGCTTCGCTCCTCGAAGAATGAATCCGAATCCCTTCGATCCACGAGGAATCACGAGGATTCGAGGAGTATTCGTCCTCAAATTACCGTGTTCCATTTTTTAATTTAAAAATGCGCGAATTCAGATTTTTCCATTTTTTGCAAAGCATCAAATACGTTTCACCATCTTCTCTTCTACTCTAGTGAACATCGTTTTTAGTTTTCTCGAGTTAGTTCATTCTGTCTAAAACGTACTCATGTCCACTGGCGGGTGAACTCTTGACGTGATCGGGTGCGTATCTCCTCATTGTTCCGTACTCAGATCCGATTGTTGATCGAGAGGGAGAAGGTGAGGGAGCTGCCTGGAATTGAAGGGGTTGAAATCAGTCCATATCAGACATCAGGTAATTCCTATCGGGACTATCAGGATACGGTAACTGACCGATATGGATTGGCTGGGCACTCGGTAGTCTCCCTGTTGGGCAGAGCAGATGGATGACTGCGAGATGGAACGCCTCCTGAGAAGGGAAATTGATAATTGAGACAAATTATCTGATTCAGTTCCATTCAAAGCAAATTTGTCTATGATTGTCGATTTGACTCAGGTAGCTCACTCAAAGGCCCTATTGAAACTCCTTTACATTTCTGATCTACATTGCTGTAGGCAAAATGCATACCTAGTGAGTGTCGAAGTGGATAATCGTCGTCGCGTTGAGTAGGCTGGTGTGCCTCGGTAGGGAACTGCAAGAGAGAAAAATTAGAACAATTCATCTATTTTTTATATTCGGTTCTACACTGAAATTGCTTAGTTTTGGGCGGAATTGGCTGTACAATAATATATGCTGGCTGAAGAAATAAATTCCCGTAATCTCACCACTCGATCCAGGGGCGTGTGATGCGATGACTTCGGCGACGGCCGTCCCTCCCACGATGTGAGCGACGTGCAATGCCGTCTGACCCTGACATTTAAATATTTAAATTAAATGAAACATAAATACTTCCGTACCTGCTTGTTCACGGCGACGTGCGATGCGCCTCGGAACAGGAGCACTCGCGCACACTCGGCACTGGAAATATAGAGGAATTGGAAACGGTGTTGAAAGAAGAACGGCCTTATGATACCCCTTCTTGATTAGTGCCCAGAAAGTTATACTGATAAATACAATATTGCATTGAATACGGTTATTGACAGGAATGACTTCGCGCAGCACCAGTTGCAATAATGTACAGGATATGTAAGTGCGCGCACTAACCGCACACATTTCGTCGTGCGTCGGAAACCGTGTGAAAACGGACAAATTGTGTGAGGGGAGAGATCGAGTTGCACATCTCGAGACAACCCTTTTATAGTGATGGGAAAGGACTAGACTTTAGAGATCCCGAATGGGTGAATGAACTTTTGACCCTTTTTATGGGACGGCGAAGAGAGATCAACTCCATTCCATCTGTTTCAGAAGAATAGTTGCACTTTTTCGGTATTTCGAAGGAAAGCGTTCGATAAATTCAGAATGAAGGCTTCTAAAGAGCATTATGCTTCGCAGCAACAGTAATACTTGAAACTTGAAGAGTTTGAAAGATGTATTCAATCGCAACTCTCACCGTGAATTCACAGCACAGACGTGCAATGGAGTGTTTCCGTTGACGTTTTCGACGTCAGCTTGAGCTCCGTAGTAGAGGAGATGCTCAACGTGTTTGACAAGACCGTTCTTGCACGCCTGAAAGTGAGGATGATTAATTTTTGAATCCTTGATACGAATGCGAAATTAATGATCTCCTGCTCTCCATCGCTTTTTGAAACATATTCGAAAAAGTAACAAATTCGAGACGTATCCGATTAGATTGTAGCGAGAATCGCTTCGATTCAGTTTCGCCCTACGGATGCACTCTTCTCATATTTCATATCTCCCGTCCTTTGATCTTCATCGATCGTTCGTTCCTATTACTCGTGTGTGCCCACAGGATGAATGGAGGGAGGGGGGGGGGTCGATCTCCCCCTGGGGTCGACTGTCTCTCTCTCTCTACTAGACAATGGAGGTAATCCCCATGGGAAGACGACGATGAACACCCCTTGAAGACGTCCTCGTTGTCTTCTTCACACAACACTTCCGCTTACTGTAAGCCCCCGTGACTAATTACCGTAATCTCTCGGGGGCAAATGAGTGAGGTAATCCTACTAAGAAGGGGTCAAACAGGAAGAAGCTGCGTGGTCTACTTCTTATCGATCGTTTTTATCGTCTCTTTAGGAGGGGAAAGGGAGGCGGTTCTAATGTGTACTTTCCGAGAAGGCGACGCCGATTCTTTCGGCTTTCCGCCATCATCAGAAGAAGAACTGAGGAGGGGAGAGGGGAAGAGGGGGAACCAGTGCTGGAGATGAGGGGACGAAAACGACGG
This sequence comes from Pristionchus exspectatus, assembly GCA_911812115.1. NCBI lineage: Eukaryota > Metazoa > Nematoda > Chromadorea > Rhabditida > Neodiplogasteridae > Pristionchus > Pristionchus exspectatus. The sequence goes on along the minus strand of OU461584.1, from coordinate 10,701,157 downwards.
CTTAGGCGCGTATACTAAGGGCAAAAAGGGTGTATCGATCGAACGCGTGAGGTAGGTCAAGATGTCCAATGCAACAGTGAAATTGAAGGAATGCGGGGATTGACGAGTACAAACAGATAGACATGGAATCACGGAGGTATGAGTGGATTGTGAGAGGAGAATAAACCAGGAAGAGAAGAAGGGGAAAGAGGACTGTGCACGAGAAAGAGTGAATCAAGCCATAATTGGTTGACGGTTTGAGTCCCTCGCGTCCTTGCATTCCGTGCCATTAGAACAGCCGACACAGCCATTTTCGACTAGTCCTCGTGAGAAGAAAGAAAAGAGAACGACATGGTATATGAACCATAGAGAGAGAGACAGGAGAAATATGATGATGGATTGAGCTGTGTATGTTAGATTGAAAAGGACACGGTATGTGAAGAGAGAGAGAGAGGGAGGGAAGGAGATAGGAACCCGCAGGGGGAGCCAGATTGTTTGAATAAGTGCGCCACAAGGAGATTCCCTCTCTTTCTCAATCGAGAAAAGAGAGGCGGTCAGTGACAAGAAAATGAAGAGAAAGGCTCTTAGGGATCTCTTCATTCGACTACTTGTCAATGGCCATGCCAAGAGAGTGCTCGAATGATCAAGCCTGTTTCCCCCTTCCCTCGGGCATACAACCATTCCCTGAGTATACTGTAGTTGTAGTATCGATAAGTGACTGCACTTATTGAGTAGATACTCAATCTAAGGTCAATGCGTACGATAGTTCGAGTTCCAAGTTCCGGTTTGAAGTCAGGAAGGAAGGACGAGGTTCCTCCTTCCACCCTCCTTATAGGTTGACTCGCGGTACTTGAACACGCAATAGACAGAGAGAGAGAGGCAAGAGAATAGAAAGAGATCAAAGATCAAACCTGATGAATCTCATGATTGCCATGCATGTCTGTCACGCCAATCTCAGCTGCCTCACGGAGTAGCATCTCAGTGATCTGTAAGAGATCAAACGTCAAACTACAACTTCTCAGATCAGACTAGAAAGTGAAAGATCAAAGATCAAACTCTACTCACGGTATCTTTGGAGTCATTGGTGAGCATATTGTAGTAGATGGGCGTCAGTCCAATGACATCTCTGTAGTTGGGAGAAGCACCCAATTCGATTAGAGTCTTCACATTCTCTGCGTGAGAGAGGAAGGCAGCCTTGTGCATTGCAGTCTGCAATGATCTTTGATCTTTAAATCATTTTTGCGGATCTCAAGAGCGCTGGCCAATGACTCTTATGGCTGTTATCCTTAGCTGTTGATGGCACTTGAAAGTTATGCATGAAATGGCACTAAATGGTCAACGGATATCGCTTGATCTTTAATCTCTCTCTCTATTGATCTTTAATCTCTCTCTCGATTTATCTTTAATCTCTCTCTCGATTGATCTTTAATCTCTCTCTCTATTGATCTTTGATCTCTCACCTGTCCCTCAGTATTCCTAAAGTCGATATGCGCTCCTCCTCCTATCAACGCGATGATCACTCCGCGATTTTGGTCGACCCCTGAAAATGTGATATTTTCGACTCCATTCTCTTTTTGAATCAGATAAGTTTCACTGAACGGTCAATATGAATACAGTACAATGAAAGTGATCAGCAGGAATTGAGTAAGAATAAATAAAACGAACCAGCTGCGATAGTCAATGGCGTTTCTCCGTTTGCGTCGTGGAAGTTTGCATCCAATCCCTGTGCACACCATTTCTCCACCTACAATTAATTTCACGTTTAGATCACCTTTTTCCGTAATCTCCAGAAACTAGGAATAAACATGGCTGTATTCTACTGAAGAAACTTACCTTCTCCGAATTCCTATTTGTCACATAGTCCATGAACTTCTTGAGATTCGCTTTCGTGTGCAAATTCTTCAGTTGTTTCTCATCGAGATTCAACATCTTGTACACGCGCTTCTTGTATTTCAACTGAAATTACGCCTCTTATTTGATCATCATTTGTTTTTTTCTGCAATCTATCTTGACAATCCCAAGCTCTACGTAATCACTCGCTATTTGGAACCATCGATCTCGTAATAGATAATTCGATTAGGAGGGGGATCTTGCTGGGTATCACTAGCTCGCTAATAATCAATTAGAGAGTGGGGAACAAAGCGCGATGTGACCAATTCGATTACAAGCACATTTGCAGTTGTTTATTACGTTTCAGGGCAATTAATTGCACGATTTATGATTGATGTGCTTTTTCAAGGTCGCGATGAGTGAAATTCAGTGAGCTCACTTCAAGATAGGGGACGCAATCGTGGAATGGATAGTCTCTGATGGGTCGATCTTCAAGCAGAAATTTGCCCGCTCGACCGTCGCAAGGAGGAAGGAAGAGACCGTAGTTGAAGGCTTGAGGCATCGGCTGGAATGATGATAATCTATTTTATTTTTTTCAGACTTATCTCATGCTTTTCTGCAGTCACTACGAACCCTTCGACCTTCTTTTTTCCTCCCCGTCTTCACAAGGTTTTTCTCACACGAAAATGTTTGCTGTAGCGTGTGAAAGTGCGCAAGAAAGACCGACGGCGACTACGAATATTGCCCATTTACGTGTAAGAAACGTGCCAGGATAGGTCTAGACCAAATGTTCCCTTGCATATCACAATAACAAGCTTAAAATTCTACATTGTACCAATTACTCACAGTAGCCAACACAGCCTGCAACTTCCTCTTGATATCCCATATTTGATCGTCCAATGAAACGGTGAGACATTTCTGAAATTGGATTTGAATGTCACTGAACTTCCGTTGCTAATTCATATGATATCATCATTTGTCATCACTCACTCGGATCTGTATCTCGGGAATGAATATCTGAATGTTGATGTTGTCTTCGGCCTCGATTGTACCAGAACAGATGGATGGAGCCACCGATTGAGCCATTTCTACAATTTATATAATTCAGGAAGTATGTTTCACGCTAGCTTCAACAGAAGGATTTTTCTTATTTTATTATTGACTCGTTCAGAATGCTTACAATAAAATAAAAAGAACCTGATAGCTTCGTCGAAGCTCCGAGTCAACACCAGACGATAGAAGTAGAAAGATAAAATGGATATTTAGGGGGGCTTCTTCACTCTTCGAAGAACGCCCTCAGCGAGCGCATTCCTACGGCGAAAGAAAGCGAGAGGAGGAGGAGAGGATACGGTAGATCACGCGACACTGTAACGAATCGATAATTGAGACAGTCCGTCAACGAGGAAGCACGCGCGGAACGAGCAAAGAATATAACGAAAAAGCGATGAAATTGGAGCCTGAAGGTGGGCGCGCGCGTAAATGAGCACAGTCTAGTGGGGAGGGTTTCGAATAAAAAGAAGGGCCTTTGAGTGGTTGAGAATGGCAGAAGGAGCAATGAAGACAAACGAAGGTAGATCACGGGTAGAAAAGAGGAGAAGGGGAGGAGGGGAGGGGGGATGACAGGGGAGTAGACAAAAAGACTCGTCAGTTACCCGGAAGGCATCGCTGACTCATCTCTTATCTCACAACTTGTACTAAGGGAGAAGGGTCTTTGATGGGACCGACGAGAGCAGAGAAGGGATGACCTTATCTCGCTTCTCCGTTCCACTTGAACGATCGAAAGACTCACACCGCTGTGATTTCAAGGTCCCGCTGGGCAGAATTGGCTTCAATTCAACCGATTTCCCCCTCTCTTCTGGCTTCTCGATCAGAAAACACGAGAGATCAACACACTAGAATGGAGTGAGGATGGAGATCGAATATCCCCTGAATTCCCAGATTCCTACTCGAATGAACGGCATTCGAAGGGCGGCAGAAAGTGAGATGAGATGAGGAGGGCAAAATACCGGAAAAGGAGTGAGATGGGCGATTGAAGAGGGGAAGGGGAAGGGACGGTGTCTCACTTGAGGGGGTGAGATGAGATTGTATCCCCGTGACTAGTTCCCTTCCGTCCATACTATGTCTATTCCCAGTTATCGATTACCCCCTCTAGAACCATCTTGCAATCAATGGGCAGGTTTCAAGAAAGTTGCCCCTTGAGGCGGCGAATTAGAGGGAGAGAGAAGGGGGGGGGGGAGAAATCATGATTGGAAAGAGAGAGAGACAGGGAGATATGCGGGCAACGAACTTGGAAAGAGAGCGTGGACCGGTCAGATTTCCGCTCGTTGTGGCACGGGAGGATGGAGGAGGGGGGAGGGGGAATCAGTGAGAGGGAGAGAGGAGGCTGATCATCAGTGCAGTCAGGAAGGATTATCGATAATGTCGTGACTTGCGTGAGAGACGAGACAAGAGAAGAGGAAGGCGGGAAGAGGAACAATGAAGGAGGGAAAATAGGGGTGAATGAGGGGATGAAGAAGGAGGAGAAGAAGAAGGAGGGATGAAGAGGGCAGAATGATTAGGAGTGATAGATGAGTATTTGATCATATTTAACACGACTAGTTGCGTTGCGAATCACGAGAAAATCAAGCAAGATAATCAATCAAAGCAGCACAAATTGAAGGAATAAGCAGAATTTCGAAGAAGTATCATGCAGAATTAGCAACATTGTCAGAATAATATTGAGAATTGGAGAAAGTATCATCAAAAGGGCGCATCGCTACGGTACAAACAGCTGAGATCTCTTCATTCGAGAGTGAAAAGGATGGGAAGTGTGAGAAAGGGAAAAGCTGCGAGATTTCTATCGAGTAAGAATTCAATGAGAGAGAGAAGAACCTGCGCGTAAATCAATGGAAGAAGAAGATTCTTCTCCTTCTCACGAACAATCAAACGGATCCGACCCAGATCCACGAATTAGCGATTGAGAAGAAGGAGGAGGGAGATCAATAAAGATACGGGTGGTGATTAGAATGGACCACCCTCGAATTAAAATGCGCGAGAAAATGCACCTCATGAGTAACTGTAAACCGTAGTAGAAAACGCGTTAGAGAGAGGGGAGAAAGTTGAGACGTTTTGTGACCTAGAAAATCCCGAGACGAATGGAGAAAACGACGCGCAATCGCTTAGCGCATTATGTCAAGTGGGAAGGAGACGAGATCGATTATAATTACTTTGAACTTTGCAACGGATGAATATGAAATTGAGAAGTGATGAGACAAGAAGACAAGATTGTAGAGCTGCAGATGGAATAAGTGAACGATGGAACGCAAACTGAGCAATATATAGGCGGCAATGGAATAAGTCAACATTTGGATAAGGTGAAAGTAAGGTACTCCCATTCTGATGGAATGGCATTGCAGTGACTACAAGGGGTGATGGAGATAAAGAGGACAAATGGGGTGGAGAGAAAAGAGAGGAGGGTAAGGATACGATTGGCAATCACTATAGTTCTCAAACACGGAAGATTCGTGCGTGGGGAAGGAGGGAGAAGCTAGTGATTCTTCCCCTCTCTCAGACCCCTCCAGACTGGTTCGGTGGAGGGAGGAGAGGGGAGGAGAGGGGAGGAGGTGCAAAGACTCTCCACGTTTGTAATGCCTATAGAGAACAGCGTGCCGCTTGAGGGCACTACTTAGTATACTCAAGTTGAGTGAGGAAGGGAAGACAGGGTCAGAGGGGAGCGCGTTAGGTAGTCCTCCTTTAAGAGGGAAGACAGAACACAAAAGGGGGAGGTTCGAGGATGCTAATAGGGAATGCGCAGAATGGATGATGAAGCTACTCAAGTTTACTCATCTGAAATGCCTACGGGCTCAGTATCGAGTGCAGCTTGAAATATTCGTCTCTTCTTTTCACTTGCTCTTTCACCCAGGTGTGGCAATAGTATGCGAAATGAAGAGATGATTTCACGCATTTCGAATATCGACTGAATTGAGACCGTGTTTTCGAAGGGAATAGAGGAGAAGAGGGAGAATGGGGAGTCGTGGCAACGCATCTCTCACTGTAATAAACAGACTCGTTACTCGTTACGACCGAGAATAGATTGAAATGGTTATGAGAGACAGGGGCAATCGAAATAAGAGGAAGGTTGAGACCGACCATTCGATGGATTCCGCAGATTCTTTAGAATGAAAGGTAAGGTTTCCCAGGTGTTTTCTCACTTTCCTTCTCTCTCTCTCTCTCGTCCCTATTATTTCCTTGAGTGACTCTGCTTGAGGGGGAAAGGAGAGGGGGAAGAGAAGGAGAAAATACTCACTGTTCCCCTGAGCAACGGACGGATTTTGTTGTGTGACTGGGAAAGAAGAAAGGGCCCCGGGAATTCGGAGGGGCCAATAATAGATACTTGAGAACTCAATTTCGTGCGAATCCCTACTCAGCTTTTGCATATTATGCAGTTGCAAACCATAGTCCGGAAAGGGGAGAGGAAGAGCTTAGATGGAATAGAAAGAAAAGGTGTGTTGTTATGGACACTTTCATGCTCATGATCGTTCACTGTACAAATGTTGGCCGGATTTTCTCCCCTTCCCATCTTCTATTTCTGAGATTAGTAGTTCCCATATGGGAAAAGTGAGTGATGGAAGGAAGTTGAACGAAACATATCTGGGAAACTCTCAGAGAGCACAACATCGACTCGACATCACGCACAAAAGATGAGGCGGATGGACATGATGTAGGACTGCTCATATCTATGACGATATATCATAGACAAAACTCATCGATAGGAGATACGAGAGATCAAGCAGAATTAAGACGTTGAAGACAGTCACCCAACAAAATATTCGCCCTGAGGAAACGTATCTCGAAGCTTTGACTGGAGCTAGAACGCCTTCCCTTCCCCTTGAAGAGCCTCCGCTTACTCACGAGGGAGAAAGGCAAACAAGACTGTGATAAGATGACCATTGTATGCCCATTCCATCTATCGCCCATCTACTCCAGTGAATGACTGAACACCTTGAATGAAAAGTTGAGCTCGAAAGGTAAGCGTCTCTACATTTCACACACTGTTTCGCTACTCTGACCGCTGAGAGAGTATGAGGAATGAAGAGACGAATTCTTCATTCGGATAATCACTGATAATCAGAACACCTTGAAGGAGTAGAGAGTAGTGACACAAGGAAGCTTGAGAGTCAACAAAGAGAGGCTATCACTGCTCATCAGTTAGCATAGTACGTAGCAACTCTTCTCCTGCGAGAGAGATCACTCAACTTTTTCCTCATCGGAAGAGCAGTAGAAGAGTATCACCCTAAGGGCACGATCTGTCCTCGAGAAAAACGATTGAACCCATTTGCCCGAGGGCCCAATTTCATGTAGAGATAGTTAGCGCCCGTTCGAGAAAGGAATTAACCCTCTTTTGTGAAGTGAAGATGACAAAAAGATGTGGTGCCTACGGGGAGAATGATCACGAGAAGAAGAGAGGACAGACAAAAAGATACCATCGAGAGAGATCAATGATGAGACTGAGACTGAGTGCTTCCTCGTTGGAATGATTGAGTATGAGGGGGATTCATGGATATTCGGCGGTTTAGGAAGGATATCTCATCATCTCACTCATCCACACGATACTACTCGAGCAAATTGGCAATCATCGATGAATGAGTTGGAGATGAGGAGGAGAGGGATGATGAGACTGTGACCAAGCGAGAGAGAGAGAGGGGTCTCGCAAGCGAACGGGCGTGAGAAATGAATAGGACCGGAATGAGGATGATGGCAGAGAAGGGCTAATTGGAAGAGAGAGTGAACACCAATTCTCAGAATATCGGGAAAAAAGGAAACAAGCAAGGCGCGAGCAACCGCCACTTTGCAGGGGGATTCTTATTATCGAAGAAGGAGGAGGAGGATTTGGTTCAAGGGAAGAAGAAACAGACAAAACTTTGTGACCTTTGCATGAGAGAAAAGAAGACATTTCGAGGATGGAAAGAGCGAAGGATTCGATTGGAAGTGTCAGAAAATGCGATGAGATCATCTTGTTATTTTTGAGAAGATCAAACGCGAATAAGATCGATTCGATGTAAGCAACAGAAAAATCACTGAAACATTAGGCGCCATGGTTATTTTTGCATAGAAACGGAGTAAAACAGTGGGACTGGATTTTGACTTGAGGGACGAAAGGAAATAAAATGTTTGATGTCAGATAGGCAGGGACACTAATATCGCGGATGGCTTCCCTCAATCGAGGATTATAGCAGAGCGAAGGGGCGAAATTTGAAGTGAAGTGAGAGGAAAGAAAGAAGAAGTTGAAGAAAGAAGAAAAGGCGACTGGATCGAGCTACTGGTCAGTAGTTTGTATAGCGGATCTTAGATGAACATCCTTAGTATCGAGATGAAGTATCGATTGGAGGGAATACACATACAGATTTACACATATTATTCTGAATCAGTAATGGGCCTGCTAAAGGAGACATCATTCGGAGGGAATAAGCAACGGAAAATAATCCTTGAATGCACGTAATTCCACAAGCGGCAAAAAATGGGGGAGGTCCAGAACAAAGGAGACTGTAAATCCTTTGCATCGTAAAAGCGGGACAATGACTGGGAAAAAAGAGGAAGTGACCTTTCCAGAAGAACAGCTGGTGCTAAGAAACAGTGAAGAGAATGGAGAAGAAGAGACAGATGGAAAAGCAGCAGCCAATTATTAGACACATCGACACTACTTGTAATAACATTACATCATTATTGTTTGTCACTGCTGTATTAAGTACAAGTGAGAGAGAGACGATCGAAAACTCGAGAGGACTGGTATCTATCAGCCACTTTGATCTATTGGTTACGCTTTTGATGAAGAATGTGCAATGACGTGATCAACCTAATTAATTGTACGATTTGCAATTAGATTGGATCAGAAAATGCCAGGAATTTCAGAAAATTTCAAAGTAGAAAATAGAAATTGATCGAAAACTGATGTGATCAGTGAGGGTTTGGATCGATGGATGGTACCTATGGAGGTGAGCACCCTCACCATACCCAATTAGCCTTGGAATAGAATGGGTATGAAGAGAGGAGAGGGGAGGGGGGAATAAGGGGTCCTCCCTAACGCAAAACATGGTCAATTCCTGTATACGCTGCTGCCCCCTATTAGCCATTGAGAGAGGAGGGGAGAAACCACAACAATCTCTCTATGCATTAGGGATCAATAATTAGATATTAGGGAGGAATTAGCATAATCAATCAGAGAGGAAGGAAGGAGGATCAGAGAAGAGCTTACAACATAAAAAGATTGTCTTTCTGATGCAAGAGATCCCTTTTAGGGAACAAATGATCAGAAATCGAGAGAGATGGATCAGACTAAAGAGAGAGAAGAAAAGATTGGGAGGTGCTAAGAAGAAGAAGAAGGAGATTCGATATGAGAAGTGCGCGGAAAAGCGAGATAGATTTCATTGAATGCGCGACGGGAGGTGAATAGAGAGGGAGGGAGGGGAAAGCTAGTCTCACACCTCTATTCAATAGGCCAAAGAGCAAGATCAAGAATACGAATGAGTATCGATCGGTCGAATCATCGAAACCTCAATCGATACCGAGCCGCGGCTCTCTCTCGGGAAAGAAAGAGGAGAACCCCCTGAGGGAAGAGAGGTCAGTAGGGAGGGGGAAGGGGGGGGGGGGGAGAGGGAGCACAACCAAACATTGGAGACGAATGGAGACATCATCAGTAGGGGGAGGAGAGGGGAGGGCGGGAGGAGGGGGACTGAAGGTGGAGGAGAACTCGGCTGGATGCAATGGGAAGGAAGGTCGAATGGGAGGAGAGGGCGGGAGGAGGGGAGGAATCAGCGGGAGGGGAGGGCGAAGGTGCGGGTTACAAGGTCATAAGAGAGCGAGAGACGGCTCATTAACATATTCGTTCGTTGTGCGCGAGTGTTGGTTGTGTTCGTAGGCGGTTTGTTGGTTGATATGACGTCGAATCGATTGAATCGTTCGACTAAAGTCAGTTGTCAATGGACCATTGCAAGGGCACGGGGCTAATTTATGAGATGCTTTGGTTGAAACTGAAGGCCAGGCGTCACTCCGTCTGTGTGATGCGATAATTGGAGACGAATGGCGATGGAATGTTCTACTGTAGAAGAGAAGAAGAAGGGATTAGCTTCCCCCTCTTACTCGTAACCTTGCCCAGTGATGTCAAGAGAGTGAAGGGACTTGTTGCACTTAAGACACGGATGAATAGGGAGGGAGAGGGGGATTATTGTTGCCACGAGACCGATCGAGAGTTACTTTGACTCTCTCGAGACAGAGATCGGCACAGAGAGAGACCGGAAGGACTAGTGACGTACAGCATCATCATCGACTAAGAAATAAACGATTCCGGGCACGTTTCTATCAAATAGAAAGTGAATCATCACATGGGATGGCACAGTTCGGAGCAATTGGGCAGAGAGAGAGTGAGAGTGAGATTGGATCAGTGGAAGGAAGGGGAAGAAGGAGGAGGAGGTTGATGGGGTATGAGAGGTCGTGCAAATAGTCACTCTACTGACGCATCCGATCAAGGAGGGCGAGATTTGGGCAAGGCCAGTCAAGCATCTTTGTCATGAGATCAGAATAGCTCAAAGAGTACGATTGATCTGGGTAGAGTACATCACCGGACGTCCGTTTCACTACGACCACCCACGGCAATGCAAATTTTCTCTTGATACTATTTCAGTAACGGAATTAGCATTTGATTGATCTGAATAGAGTTGCCCTGGTGGACGAGTACAGAGAAGCGTTTGAACAGATGTCCTGTTCAATAATTAATTACATTATTTGGCCGACGCAATCGGGTTGATTAGTTTACTGAATGGAGCTGAATCGGTCCGTTAGGAATCAACGCCCAAACAAGTGAAACGACAACAAAACAATAAGAAAGGAGATGCTATTGGGCAAAAGGGACAAGGGAGGCATGTAGAGAGAGAGAGGGAGAGGGTCTCTCTCCCTTCATCATACTATTTGCTAACGTGGTGTAGGATATCAAGGAGCTCTCTCGCCCATCGCCCGAATTCACGAGAGAATTTCATCGACAAAAGTGGCAAATTGAATGGAGAAATGGGAGAGATCTCTCTTAGAATACACAATGAAACATGCAATGGCTTCCTTCTTCCATTCCAGCAGATCCCCCTTTTTGATGGATCTGAAGATGCCGAACCAAGGAAGGTCTAGGAGATGTACCATAAGAAGAGTGGAGACAAACCGAGAAGATCTCGGATTGGGGCCGATGGTGTAATAAACCCGATACGGTCGAGTGCAATCACAGTGATTATCTGAATGGGAAGAGATCCGATGACAATAAAAGGAGTGTAAAGAGGAGAGGTCAACCAATGTAGGAAGAAAGGAGAGATGAGTGATCGGATCAACTTCCTATTGTGGTGGGTCGGGAGGAAACCATTTTCTGTATGAAGCGATCGTCTCCTCAGGCTATTTTGATTCGGTGCATAACGCCTGTAACGTAACTACAACGGAATTCTTTTCTCTTGTGTGTCAAAATCATGGGGCAAATGAAATGATCTCGCTACAACTGTACTCGTCTCCATGCCAAGTGACCAGTGGAGAAAGAGAAGAAGAAGGAAGAAGACAAGTGGACAAGCACGACTAATCTGTGTATGCAACTACAACTGCACGAGAATATGTGAACGATGGCAAATAGAGGAAAGAAGAGGTGATTGGAGAGGGGAGGGGGATAATCGAGTGAAGACTCGAAGAAGAAACGAAAGAAATTGAAGAAGGCACGTGAAAAACATCGTGAAAATGGGAAGAGTTCGAGAAGGATGACCGACTAGAATGGAGAAGAGGAGGAGGAGCAAGCATCAGCAACAGCATTCACTGCTGATCAGAGATGTTTTTCGAGCGCTGATTAGTCTCACGAATATTTTTGATCATTCATAGTATGCGAACTATGCGTGTATCGACACCTAATACTGTTTTCGTCTCATTGATCTTGGCTGAATAGCAAACAAGATATTGATCAGTCTCATCGTCTCATTCGAGGATGTGTTCGCATAGTACAAACTTGACCTTTCCTCCTTCAAAAGTACCTCGATTAGGTCTATTAGGGACGCGCCTAAAAGCGTCTGAGTAAAAAGAGAAGAACAGGAATATAAAGCGAACGAAGTGTGGAACAATGCATTTCCGACGAAAAAGACCAATGATTCGAAATTTCTTCATTCTAATGATGGTTCGATGAATTTTAAATAAAAAATCATGCAGTTTCACATTTTTCTTTTGCTTTACTCATTGTAAACGAGAACCATTACAGAAGATCGGAATTTGAGATTACCGCATGAAATGGACAGAGAAATTGGTTTCAGTAACTAGTAACTGCCTCTTTTTGCATCGTCACAGATAATTTGACTGAACCCATCACGAGAAAAGTAACGAAGATCAAAACGCGAATATCGACTAGATAAAATCGAACATAATTTTAATGAGAAAGGAGGTGTGAGGGAGCGGAATTATCGATCGATCAAAGTGAGTGATGAGTCAAAAGTAGTGACGATCGTTCCTTTCGTAGTGTCATTTCCCTCCAACCGGCTGAGATTACCATCAGAGGGGTCGCTTACATCAACCGTTGTGAGGGAGACGTTCGTAATCGTGGTGTTATGCGAGGAACATTGACCAAATCAAATTTAAATCAAATATATTTGCACTGTCTACCAAATTATAATAAAAACAGATCGTCATGGAGGAGAGGGGAGAACATCATCGAAAATATTAGGTTGGTGCAAAAGTTTCGCTACAACGCTTTTTTGGATATTACTGAGTCGTGATCGATTGATTTCAAAATCCCTCTCGGTAGTTTTTAGGGTGGTACTCAAGCAATATAATCATAAATTGGAATCGAGTTGAACGTGCTTGAAACATTAGAAAAATATTTATTTATAAATTGTTGCTAATTCAAGCGATTTTGATTGGTTTTCTTTAGATCAGCACCCTATCAAAACAGATAATTTGTAAATCCAGCCAAGCTGTGGTATAATAGGGAAGGGGTTTATGATTAATTCTAGCTAATTGGATTATTTTTCAAAACAGCCATGAAAGCAGGAAATCGCGATAAACACCATTTTCGACGGCAGCATTTCAATTCCAAAGTTTCGAAAATTCTAACACCGGAATGCAAGGCCAAATGTTCTTCAAAATAATATCGTAAACTCATTAGGAGTAGTACTTTATATTTCACCATGATTAAGGTCTCTAACTCTATCGGCTTATTTTTGCCATGACTGAATGATATTGTTGCTATTTTTCTTATCTCAGGATTTGGAATCAGAGGGTTGCTACGACTCCGGATTTCACGTTTTTTAAAAGCTCAAATTCTCAAAAGCAGGCTTAGTGAATACCCTTGACACAGGAGCTTCAGATTTTGTCCTATCATATCGGCACAGTAAATGACAACTCGAAGACAATTGTCTATTTCTTAAGCACAATTCAACTTTGACAGGTCGCCATTTCTGTTATACTGATCTGAAATTTTTGACCTGAAGTGCGTTGGAGAGAGTATCCAACACCCTTTTTATTGGTGAAAAACAGGGGTTCTTAAATTAACTGGAAAGAGCAGGAGAGGTAAAAATCGTAGGACATAATTTTGTAGCGAAACTTTTGCACCAACCTGATACAAAGATCGAATACAACGTAATCATCGTCAATTGTTTAAACGGATGTGACTTCAACAGTTCTTTCTATTATCACGATTGCGTGTGACTTGTGAATTGCCCGATTAATTGTGATAGTCACTTTTCCCACTTCGATTGAGTAGTCGAACTCGTTGGTTGAGCGGTTATGATGAATAGTGGTCACCTCAAAATATTTAATAAATATTTAAATACCGATCGATAGAAAGTTCTTCAAAATTTTGGGTTCGACAAATTTTTCGTGGTATTATTGTCTTACCGAGACTGCATGATTCGTACTTATCAACCGGCCGTCGTAAAAATCGACGCCGATCACTCGAAGCCATTCCATTAGCCATGGAAAATTAGTTTCCATCCTAAAGTATCGATAGCTTGGATAATGTATTTCGAAGATGTGATTGAATTCAGAGACGATCTGAAACAATGGCTGATGTTTCCTTTCTAAATCCAGATTCTGTACATCTTTGTTGCTTCCACGAGTGTTGAAGGTTGAAGATGTTCCCAACTTTTCTCGATCAATATAATTCGAGCGTGTTTGGAGAATAGAGAAAGAAGTGTCGAATCAGAAATCTAAATATATAAAATGAAGTTATAGACTAAGATTGTAACTTCTACTTCCGTTTGAGGACTGACGTTTGAAGATTGAGAATTTATCTTTTTTTGGCCGCATATTTTCAAATAACTTCAAATTTTATCAATTGACAATTAGACGGTCGAATTCAACAATAACTTTTCAATTCTTCAATCCAATCTCAACGACTAATTCTTGATCTCGCTGTTGCACTCCAGTCAACATTCCATAAATGGTCATTTTCGTGTCAAATACGTCAATTGCAAAGTCGGAAGAATCGACAGAAGAGTGGAAACAATTGATGACTGTCACCTAAAATAGGAAATTACGTATGAAATAATCAATTAAGCACATGCGAAAATGAACAAACCTTGCGATGAATTCTGACTTCTGGGTTTGAAGTGGTCATCGAAGTTCCATGATAAGTAACGTCAATTAGATGTAACATTTGAGTCACTAATGAAATACGAAGAGTGAGCAGGAGCATGTGACCATTTACAGCAATTACCTGAATATCACCACTTATGTCGTATGGAAAGGAGACCTTATTTCTGCCCCACCTTAGTCGCTTCAAGCAGTGTCTCAGGCTGCACATTGATAGCGCGCTCTCCAAGGGAAATATAACTATGCTTTGAAATGAGCGCGAGAATTGTTTCGTCAGATATCTGAAAGGAAATCTGAATGTACAAGTAACAAAAAAAGAAATATACCATAAAAAAGCTGGATTTCGAAGTCTGAAATCGAAGAGTGGGAACAGGCGGAAGATTCTTGAGCAATTCTTGATCGATATTCAGTGATGTTGCAGCAATCAAACACAAGTCTTCACTTGGCTTCAACTTTCCAATCACGTCAAATATCCTGAATTTTGAACCATTTTTTATTATTATTCTGTGTCTAATTTACCTTGCATCATAATAGGGCCTGGATATATCTAATCGAAGATCTTTACACGTGAAATGTTCGATCAGTTGAAGTAATTGATCAACATTCATCAGATTCGATGGAGCATCAGAACGGAAATCAAACTAAAAAAAAACAGACGTGTATATGAAGACCTGTTTTTGCTTACGTTTTCTATGTGGATGCAATCAAAATGAGCTCGCCGAAACAGTCGACTCATCAGATGAATTAACGAAGAATGACGACCCTCCGGAATTGTTGGTTCATCCGTCATCTATAATGATTCTCAAAGGTATCCATCCGACAAAAAATCTTGAAAGCCTGGATGCAGCTTTATTGTATACCTTACGTCATAAAGTAGACTGATCGAAGTGAGGTAGTTCCGTTTCGAACCAATTGGCATCTGAAAGTTGTATTTTTCCGTTCTTGCTAAAATTGAGATGATGAAAAATCATTTACTTCTTATTTAAATCTCATCTCCCAGATTCAAATTCATCAGACAAATCGAAGGAAATGTAATTCATACCTTATGGATAACCAATTTAGAAACAGCCTTGAATTCGGATTCCGCTACTATCGATTCCATTTTCTTGCACGTTAGACGAAGATTCATTCGATCCTGATTACGATTTTGAGCATTTTTATCATTTCTCTTCTGAGAATTGAAGGAAGAGGAACCTCCAAAGTGAAGCTGTCCTCCTCAATAATGGCAGTGATTATGTCGTTAGGAAGATCGATCAATGATTGTATTTCCTGAATAGTTATAATTATTAATGAGAAATAAACAATGTGTTACTCACATTCACTTCATTTTTGACGATGGCAATGTTTGAGAACTGCGTGGATAAGTCAATCTCGCTTTCCAGTGAGCACATTGCTTAAAATGATAAGATAATGTGCGGAGATATGAAGCTTTTCTTGAGCAAAGAGAAGAGTGTCAACAGAACAACTGAGAGTGAGAAAGGAAGGGTGTGAAACAGCGGAATCGCACAGTGCACGCTCACGACGCTAAATGCACACCACATTGTATGCACTGTCAGTATCTTACATTCGAGAATATTCAAGTCACAATATAACGACGCATCAATGAGAAAACGACTTTGAAAAAACATTCAATTGCGTTTCAGTCGAAGAACAGCGAAAGAACCACACAACTTCCAATTTTAGAAAAAGAGAATTCGTGATGTGGATTATTGAACTAGAAATTATAATCAAATCTTTTTTCTTGACGGAACACTCGAGAATAATTAACAGATCAGTTCAAACATTTGGAAATCATCCGGAACTAGTTTGTTAACCGCTTTCGATACGTCTCTTTGACGCCCACTGGCAGAATTGATGTGTGACCGCATGGGATCCGGTGGTTTCGCCTATTTAACAATGATGCAGTCGTCAGTGTTCAGTTACACGACCACCTCTCATCGTTATCTATTCATTTTCAATTGCAAAACTTGCAATCTAGATACGTATCTCCACTCTGCAGATGCTTCGTTTCTTCTTGATCGGACAGTTCATACTATTGCTTGCAGATGCTGCAGAAATCTTGAGTGAGTCATTGAATGTAAATTATCGTAAAGAATTTCAGAGAATATAAAGTTCACCAAGAAAATTATTGCAAATTGTACTTGGAGTATGTAATTAAACAATCTGTTATTAGATAAAGAACTACCACGAATAAAAGAGAGAAGACTCTAATCGAAGTTTGTCAGAATGCGTAGGTGTAATGGTTCGCGGGGTTGACCTAGTGTTTTGACTCCACAACTACAGTGGAAGCGTTTGCATTGGATGTCTCTACGGTATACACTTCACCAGTAATGATCGTATCGATCGACTATTCGTGCACTCAGCACCTCATTCTGATATTTTCCTATGAAAGAAATATAAATCTTACTATAACATTGGGTTTGCATTTTTCCTTCTCAAACGCTGCAAGACAAGCGCACTATCTCTCTGTGATTTCTGCATCTTTGCTCTTCATTGCCGCTTGTGAGTGAGACGGAGGCGTGGTCACATCGGTCACACCGAACATACAAGTGGAAAAGTGTTTACAACTATCACGTCTACTTAGTTGGGCGCCATTGCAGTTTTGTTGTCTGATTTGTGGTGAACAACAGAAATTGTGAGGCGCATGGTCTAAACTATGAGATTCGAAGATATATTTCCAACACAAGCAAACGAATATCGCTTTGCAAAAAAATATCGCTTTGAAACAAAATAATCAAAATTGAGATCCCCGATGTCCATACACTGCAATCGAGTGCGCTGATTGCGATGCAAGCAAATTGTACCTCGACTTCAACTCGACGGATCTGTCCATTATGAAGTGTCCGACAGGAAACAAACTGATGGTGAGTGCGATGAGCAATGAATTAAAATACTTTCGCAAAATATGACAAAATATTACATAATACTCTCAGGCATCAACAAACGGAAGCTCTCCTATTGAATATATGACTGTTGTTTGCGCGAACAATGCTTGGATAGGTACAATATTATTGAGCTACCCCTAAGAAATATTCGTTTAAGTCCTGAACCCGGTCCTAAAACTCCAAGCAGAAGCAAATCAGTTCACCTGCAAGAAGAATGAACCTGCTGAGAAAGCAACTCTTCCTGATAACTTGAAACCAGGCAAGTTCATTATTCAATTGAACTCTACATTATCAGTAAAAAAAATTCCCAGCCTGTGGATGCTGGTATAAACTCTCTGGCTGTCCCAATTGTGACTACAAGCAATTATTTCTCCTCGATGGATTTGGTGCCCTCAGTGGAAAATGTACGCTAGGATGTGCGAAGGGATACGTACTCGAAGTGACCTGATTTTGCAATAGATTTGAAAAATTCCAACTTCTTAGGGCGGAAATACCAATATCATCTCCTGCAAGACTGGCTATTGGAGTGGTAAGGCTGATTTTTCTTTGCCCCGAAATCGCTTTTGTTTAAAGCCAGTTCATCGACAAACATGACTTCTTCTCATATTCCCGCTCCTAATGGATACATAATCACTTCTTGTGTACCGCAGACCAGAACACCTACAAGTAAGTTAATTTCGTGAATAAAGGCTCTCGGTTTGAGTTAGGTTCATGTTTCTTTAGCTTGCGATGTCGACCTGTACACGACCTTTGAATGCAACGGCTGCGACAAAACGAAACTCATTTCTCTCTCTTCAACCAAGGGCAATTGCGTGCTCTCATGTGACAAGGGATTCCGATTGGTGGTGAGGTTAAACGGATGATCTTTCGAAGAAGTTGAAATAATTGAGATGCTTAACGGGGCTCGTCAAATTGTTCGTGCAAACGAGGCCGTTCTGCATGAACAATGGAACGGTAGAAAAAGGAAACAATACCATCACACTTTGACGAACTAATTTGCAGTGACGGCTCTGAACGATTTTGATGGAACTATCACGGTGAAGCCATCTGCTGCGGAGTTTACATGCGAACCTGCCACACTCATCACTCCACCTCCAGTGAGCGATGGACCCGGTATGGATTTTCGATTTATATATTCCATTTTGAATGTTTCACTTTGTAGTTTGTGGATGTGCATTCTCCGTGAAGAAGTGCGACGATTGTTTCAATGGCCAATTCGTTTCGAGACACGATGGAAATGGCACATGCACGCTCACTTGTTCACCCGGATACCAATTGATGGTGATGACTGCCTTTTTTCATTGTATTTTAAGATACTCTTCTCGAATTCGTGTGCATAGTCTGTGAGATGAAATACTCTTGATGACCAATCGGCTTATGTAGTCATTTCAGTCCAACCACTCCGTTGATGGAGGAATGCTCACTGCAGCTACCTGTATGAATCATCGATGGTTCGGTGAGTTTGTTAGATTAGATCACTGCAAAGCTATCCTCCTTACAGCCCGCTCCGCTTCAATCTTATCCACATTCGAACCAACTTCATCTCCGACGTTCACCTGTGTGAGGACTGCTGCCGCAAGTGAGTGCATTCTCGAGGGCTTTCATACCAGCACTTCGTCATTAGAAGAGGGAGCTGTGAGAACTATACACATAATGATGAGAGAGAGAGAGAGAGAGCTATCTTCGTTTGTCTTTCCAAATTATTTTCCTCGCCTTACATAAAATCGTATCTCCCATTTGTAAATGTTATAGAATGCGATGCAGCGTACTCACCACTCACTGCTTGTACTAAATGCAACTCGAATAGTCTTCTCCCTCTGTCGACATGGAAGGAGTGTCAGTTGGCATGCGTCACTGGTTCGACACTTCTGGTCAGACCACCTCACAATTACATTTTTTAGTTGCCTCCCTTTCAGGCCAACTCGGTAAACTCTCTCACGGGTGCTCTACGATATGCGGAGGTTACAACGTCAGGCAAAGCCTGGAGTGGTAAGTGCTAACGCTAAGGGCATTCCTTTTCAATGTTGACCCTTGATTCAGGAGTTTTGCTTACTGGAAAAGTATCGAATTTCACTTCGCTTTTCGTCACTTGTGAACTGGATAAGAACTGATCTTCTTGTTTTGATGTGATGCGATGAGATAAATAATTATTTGAAAACACGGGAGAAGGAAAAACAGATTTCGACAGCCTTGTAAAAATTCAACTGAAATACGAGTAATCAAACATAAATACTTTATTAGCTCGGAATCACGTTGAAATATGCTCAAGACGCAGCACAACAAGCAGAGGCCAGAGATTTCGTGTTGTAGTTTCCACCCGTATTCCCCACGATCCATTGACCGGCCTGAAACATGCAGAACGTCCTCACCAATCATGAGAATGCAATTCACCTTGCACATAACTCTCGCTAATTGTCCGTTCATTGGACTCGATGTCACAGCTCCTCCTTGGGTGTAACTGAAAATCAAGTAAACTTAATTTTTCAAATTTAAGGCGACAACATCTGTTCATAAAATCATGTGGACAAACTATTTGACTGACCGAAGTGTGGGAGCGGTGCATGTTCCTTGCTGTTCAGTGAATACTGACGAGAGACAAGTTGTATCAGTGGGATAAGTAAGCGAAGGGCAGGGACAAGATGAGCTGTCTGTCAAGGCACAAATTATTCATTCAGTATTGAACATGTTTCTCACCGACTTCAGCACACGTCAAAGCGATAAGGTTTACAGTAGCACCGTAATCGTGAGTGAACACCCACTCAAATGGATTTTTCTTGAAGAAAAATCGATGAACAGACCATATTTAATGAAGAATCAAACGAAATGCGCGCATCTCGATCATTTTCGAGTGTGATTCGCGTCCCATCCTCAGTAATCGCACTGTAATGGAGAAGCGCTGTCTTTGTCAGTATATTTTTCGATGAAAGTATAGCATCTCTGAGGTTGCAAAAAAATATAGTAGGAATTTACCGAATCACATAAACCTCTCCTTGAGAACCATCTGGATTGCGAACTGTGCAAAATGGGAAGTCAATGGAGATTGTACCAGTTGTTGCCTTGATTCATATCGTTTTGCATGTAGTGACTGTTGAAATATTTTACTAAATTGAATATATTTCCATACCTCTCCAATGCATATATCCTCGCCCATTTCTGCTCCCGGATCAGAGCGAGCTCAAATTATAAACTCGTTTTTTATACAATTAGAACCACTTCAGCAGCCTATTTTCGAAATGGACAAATATGTGGAAAGCAGCTCACTCGGGCATCCTGATGTTGTTTTCACCCATCTCGTGTATGTAACAGACGTCGAACAACCGGGTAGAGCAACTGCCGGTGATCCGTGAAGAATACAGAGACCATTAGAGGATGAATGAGCGAAAGACGAACACTGTAAATACCTAATCGTAATGAATAAAAATGTCACATCGTTATTACAGCTGCATTCTGTTCGCACGCGTATTCACATCCTCGTCTCGTCTCTACTCGTTTAGCCTCAATTCCCACCATAACTGTAGATGTTTGTTGGGATACGAAGCAGGTATGAGCATTTGTCCACTAAATAAAATGTTTTCATGTTTGAACTAATTCTTTGTTAGCAATGCAGATAAATCAGAAGATAAAACCCAACCTGAACAAGTCCTAGAATCACAGAAAGAGAGAAGATCATCGTGTGTCGAAACGTAGTAAGTGAACTGAGAGGTCGAGTGAAATGATCGTAGCTCGCCAGTGTCTGGCTCCCATTGTGATGTTTCATGGAGAGACGCTTCGAATGGCCAATGAGCTGAGGCTGATCTTAGGAAGGGAAGAAGAAGGAAGTAAACAACATTTTTTCCGGTAAATATTCGCCCAGAATTTATTAGATTGTATATAAACCATAATTTGGACTAAAACAACTACAACAAGGTCTGTGAATTCTTGAAAGTTAAAAAAGTTTTATTACTATAAATAAAGAGAGTTTACAAAATATTTGTTCCCCGTGAGGCATTTCCAAATGGTGCGAAAGAGGCATTTCCAAATGGTGCGAAAGAAGGATTTCTTCGAGATTCTTCGAGATCTTCGAGGAAAGATGCAGTTCGTAGATCAACCATCGTTTTCTGTGTCATTGACAACATCGTTTTTCTTTTCCTGGAAAGATTTTGAAAAGAAAGAGAGGTAGATATTACCTGGAGACTCTTACTGGATGAAGGAAATGAACTTTAGCATCGTGTGCCAGTCAGTACCATTCCATGAGGATAATTTATGACATTACTCTGTTCTTCAAACACTGTACTCTTCATACACACTACATCACAAAATTTTTGCAATCTAAAATGCGTTTAAGAATTTTTTTTACTAATTTTAATTGTTGTTAAAACAATATGATCAATAGTATATAGTATATAATCAATATGATCGGTTCAATACAATACAAACAAAAAGGTATCTAATACTGGAAAGATGATATTAATATAATTTGGATTAGGGCAAGTTTTCTTTCTCAATTGAACCCGAATCTTTTCGAGGAGTCGACATTATTTTCGAAGTACGATATTTGGAATGAACAGGTGCTTTTGCGTGTTGTGGTTTCTTATGAATTTGAGGCGCCGTTGGCATACCGTTGTTAGGCTTCTGAAAAAACTTTCACTTGATATTATTCCTACTTTGAATAGTTGTTCCATACCACCTTTTTTGTGTACGATTCTCCCGTTGAATCCATTGCCTGTCTTCTATCACTGATCATGCGAGTTCTTATCTGCAATATCGTACATCGCCCACATTACCGAACAAACGAACATTTATTCCTTTTTTTACTTTTTTTAAAGTCAGCGAATTCGCATCGAATATTCCTAATTATTGTTTCATATTTTTTGTCCACCCACAATTCCGCGTGATTTTTAAAATTGAACGGTGAAATATTTATTTAAATGGGTGAAAAATTGGAGCCGCATGAGCGAAAAGTGATGCCGGAAGGGTGATTACTGTAGAGCCGGCGTTTAGGCTTTACTTGGAGCCAGCTGCCCCACTTTTCGCCACTTTCGACTCCAATTTTTCACCTATTTAAATAAATATTTCACCGTTCAATTTAAAAAATCACGCGGAATTGTGGGTGGACAAAAAATATGAATCAAAAATTAGGAATATTCGATGCGAATTCGCAGACTTTAAAAAAAGTAAAAAAAGTAAAAAATGTTCGTTTGTTCGGTAATGGGGGCGATGTACGATAATATAATCAATTATATGTAATTAATTAATTTAGTTAAACGACATAAGCTTGTTATATATTGAAAAACATGTGTCTGAAATACCTCATCAGAATAGTAATGTTGAAATGCGGGTTCATCTGAACACCATTCCATCGCCTCATACACATGAAGTAGCAACTTAAATATTAAATTGTTCAATTGATAGGAGATGTAAATATGATATCATAACGCAATGTTCGTTCTCTGATAAATATTATTGCTCACGTCAGGGAATCGGCCGGTGAAGTATTCGTCTAAGTTATTGACATTCTCTCCAATTGAACTACGAACACTATCCGGAAAATCCTTACAATAATATATTTTTTAGAAGAAATCATTACAAATGCATAGAAGGACTAAAACCGGTAATGATGCTTCAAATTTCTGATCAGTCTGAGTAAATCTCGCAGCGAAAATTCATTGTACGGGTGAAACTTATCGTTCTTTACATCTGCAAAGATTTGCATCTGCAATGCATTTTAACAAAAAGGGACAGGAAATTTACAATTTTTAAGCTCATCACACAGGTCATTCATCCAGTTTGTTTTAACAATCCGTTTTCCATTCTTCATTATTCTCTTCGACAAGAGCGACTTGAAATCCTCTCCCACAAATCTATCTGTTGCCTGAAAAAAATGAAATATCTAGAGCTTTTGTATTTTCATCGTAAAAAAAGAATACATAATATCCAATTGTTGCATCTCACAAAAACCTGATCAATAATTGAAGTTCGGTTGAAACTAACTTCGCAGAAGAAATCAAGCCGTTCTTTATTTCTCCAGAAGAAAGGATCGTTGAGTATTTCATAAGCCTTGGGGCGACTAATTGGAGAGTGAGTGAGGGCGAGAGAAATGATATGACGACTCTCTACAATAAATTTAGTTCGATGGTACACATGAGCTCGATGGTATATTAGAGTTCGATGGTACACAAGAGTCTATATAGAATTTGCGATTCATTGAAAATTCATGTGTGGAAGTATCGCACCCGCCGTATTCAGTCCTATCAGCGAATATTTTCCTTCTACTATATTGCTCGATCGTTGGTAATGCTCCCCGTAAGGATGGGATCCTCCAGTAAGTACATAATAAAATACAAGGCCGAGCGAGAATATATCCGTTGGAAGCGACTGAAAACAAAGAATAAATAGAAAAATCTGATACTGCTAGATAGTTTTCTCACCGTACTTTGCAGCTTGAGTGCTTCTGGAGACATCCAGCCCAGAGAACCAACAATTCCACTACCATTTGAAAGTGAATTCCTCAAACATTTAATTTATCTCTCACAAACTCTATCAATTATTACATGTCGGGTTTGATCTTCTTACACAAACCAAAATCCGAAATTACTGCTCTTACTGTTCCTCCTCTGTTACAAAACAGAATGTTTGAAGGCTTGAGATCACGATGTACTGAAATACGAGCTTGCACTATAAATATATAATTTCAGGTTAACCTATTTTCAAAGAATGTAAGTGTGAAAGCCCTTTAGTTGCCTGTCGAAGAATTTCTTCCGACGTGAGAGAAATTTCAGGTTTCTGGGAAAAATGAAATAAGATGAACTGATCAACTATCAAATTTTTTTACCTTGTTTTCCACGTAATCCGAAAGTGATGCGAAGCACAATTCTAGAACTAGATATCGGAAAAGGTTATCTGTCTCCTTTAAACGAATTATCATTTGAAATCAATTAAATTCTCTCTAACTGTGTCGTAATATCGAATAACATTGTCATGAGAATCAGATTCAAGCAGCGCTTTCTCTTCTCTTGTAACTAGTTGTAGATTTTGTTTGAGCACTCTCTTTACTGCTACTTCTCTATCCCCATATGTTCCCCTGCAAGTATTATATTTTGACTTTGCAGAATGAAGTATTCTACCTGAACACAATGGTGCCACTTGAGCCCGAGCCCAATTCGATTTTTGTGGCATATTGTATCTGGAAATAGTTCAAATCATTAACATCTGCTGCTGTGAGTTAGCTCACCTTGCCGAGTCTTCCGACCTTTCTCCATCCTATTTTCGGCTTGGAAGCACCATGTTCTACAACCGGTGGAATTTGTTTGTGATGTTCTATCATTTTTTTCTGAAAAAAAAAGGTTAACAATATTAATTCAGCTACCTTGACTCAACAACTATAGCCGAATGTAACGATGACTTATTTTCTATAAAATATCATAAAACATAGGTAAATGAAACGTAATCGATAGAATATTGAGAAAAGCCTCTCGTGAATGAGTATTTGGGCTTGTTGACTGACTCAACAGCGTGCAATTCACAACCAAACACGCGTGACAACGTCTCTTATCATGAATATTGATCCACTGATCAGAGAATAGAACATAGATAGTTATTATGAAATAACAAGGAAATAACGTCAGAAAGAGAAATGGTGAGTTTCGCAAAGCACGTTGTCAGTTGTTACTTTCTCTTGGCAACAACCAGAGACACAACAGGGCAATACTCTTCTGAGGCCCTTCTCTCTCACCCTTTCCTCCATATTTTCGCAATCACACTCCTCCCTCTCTCTCTTCCTTTGACCACTCTCTAACCCTCTTGGTCTTTCACTCTAATCTGAGTTCTCTCGTGAATGCCACTGTTACTAGCTTTTACATTTGATGATCGTGAGACCCTCCTGATGTATTCTAGAAATTATTTTTTACTTGTTATATTTTTATCATGGAAATTAAAGGCATGTATTAAATACAGAAAGCATTTGGAAGGAGAAATTGCATTCTAGGAGATGGCAAAAGACAGCGAACCGGCGTGGGGCGAACCGGGAGATAGAAGGACTATTGCAAAGGGCAGGGACAGAAGGGGGCAGTGAATAAAAGAAGTAAATCTTATCTACGAATTATTAGCGAGTCTAGCCGAACTATAACTTGTAATTATGGCTAGTTCTACGACTGTCAACTATTATAGATACGATGAGATGACTCGATAGAGAAGAAGGACGAAAAGGGTCAAATATTACTAGAGAGAGAGAGAGAAGAAACCCAGTACGAGAAGAATAGACAATTGCGTACAATATGAGAATGGACTAGGAATAGTGCTATGAGGTATCGGGTCTACGGTTCTTCAATTACAGGTAGGATTCGGGTGAGATGGGGCAGGGTTCACTCGGTTCGAGCCTGACTCGGAGGAACGGGCATATCATCGAAATTGCATACTTCAGAGCAGGGTCGAACTCCATCAAGGACAAGTTCACCTATCTTCTTCGCATCAATGTGACCATTGGAACGGACCTGTAGAGATCGGATTCATTTGAATTCCCTTATTCGAGCAAATTGTACAATAGCATTTAGATATCTGCTTCGATATTGAGCCTACCACTCTTCTCATTAGTCTAGACTTCTCCCCTCCCTATCCATAAGTGCACTGGCTATCATATCTCGTTTGTTTGTTCCCCCCCCTCACCGTCTCACACATTGAGTAATGGTCAGTTTCCCACAATCACTCGAGGCATTTTCAAGTGGTTCTCTACCCATTCAATCTCACAATGATCCAAGTTGGAAGGGAAAGGCAAGCATCGACTATAGTTTCGGATAGAGTTATCACGAAAACAGATCAGTGATGAACAAACGAACCTTGCGGGCGCGTTTCCTCTTGAGATTCACGCGATTGCCGTATCTGAAAATTTATTTCATCATTAAAAATGCAAATAAGTAAGAAAACTATCGAGAAACTGAGTGGATAACTTCTATCGACTCACTTCCTCTCCCTCCTCTCCAGTGTGAAGTAGAAGGAATACGTCTTCGAATGGCGATACCTGCCATTTATCAGTTTCACCATGAATTGTCAAAGTAGCAGCCAGAGGAATTTAAAATAAATATCATACCACGGTCGTAGATTGCTGCATCCGACCGTCGCCTTGCCCGATTTACGCACGTACGCGTGCTGTAATTATCGATTTTTTTATTATTTCAGCAGCACGAGCAATAAAGTAAATCATCTTACAACAAACCTTGTTCATGATGCAGTATCCGTCCTCGCCCATCAGACATTCGTATGCGCGCAGTCTGAAAGCTCAAAGATCATCTCATCATTCCATTGCACCCATCCCTCTCAACCTGAGCGCTCTTTGATTTTCGTGTTTCTCAACCACTGCCGAGTGGTAGCCATAAAAGCCACCAGTGATAATAAATGATAAGGAGGAAGAAAGACGTCTTCCGTGCCAGGTGTGGGAAGAAACAGATACTGATAGTAAGAAGGAGAGGAAAGGCTACTCAGCCGATTCCATGTCATTCCATCGTAAAGGCTACCTCGAATCGACATGAATCATCTTTTGCTGACCAGCAAGAATGGATGTAAGCCGAAAGGGGCGAATGATTGACAGTCCCTCGTCCCGTTTCAAACCATCTCTCACATCTTTTCTAAGTGTGTTGCAATCGACGTCTTCCGTGCCAGTCGACAGTATCAATCCCCCACGGGGCGTCGTTTGTATACAGTCATGACCGATGTATAAACACACCCGCAAACTGACTCTCTAAGATAGGAGATAGGCAGTGACTAATCCCCCGAGGGGTTACAGAGGGGAAGAAAGTTGATACGAGCAGTATGTAAGCCTCCCGACGAAAGGTGTGAAGATTATCACACCTCAAGTTGATTAGGAATCGATAACGCATCGGGGCAAATAGCACGAAACTGCATGAATGCTCTATCATACGCATCGCTTTTACACAAGAAGATCACGAAGTTTGGGTGGAGATGCGGTTTCCCTACATTTTGACCCCTTTGACCCACCTTAGACAATAGCGTACAATCAAAAACAGTCTCCTTCCGGTGCTACTCTTCTCTTTCATCCCACCTAAGTCTTTCTGATAGTTCGAGTAAACACATCGTCGAAGGAATTCGTTGAGATCATGCATTCTTGCGGGGATCTTTTCCCTTCCTTCGATTGATTGCGGAAGAAGAAGAGAAAGAAGAAGTTTGTTTGTGGTGATAGAAGCCAACAGAAGCGAAGAAAGGGCACACGAGTACTAGAGAATGCTAGATATTCGATGAATTTCAGCTCGAATTTCGAATCGAACAGGTGTCAAACTGCGTCGATTTTCAATAGAATATCGTTGTCAATCAAATCCCCATTGTGAATCATGTACGTACATCACACTTTTCTTCTCCCTTCAATACTTTTAGCGATGTTCTCTCACGAGAAATTGTTTGTACGCAAGTTTTGAGATAAGAGCGAAGCAACGGATGAGCAATATCCTGCACTATAAAGTGTCCCCACTTACGTTTATTTGTTTCGAGAGCGCGCGCAAAAATCAAAAGCGCTAGCCGGTTTACTCTCCTAATATTCCCTCCCCCTTGCGCGCTTTCGCATTGTTGATGTTGTGTTTAGTGCATTTCTAAGAGAACTCTGAAGGACTGAAAGATTGCGAAGAGAAACAATAAGAAAAGAGAAGGAAAGGAAAGAGAAGCGCATGATTTTTCTCACTCGACGGAAGTGAACATTTTTTGCGCCTTTTCCTCAACTGCCACTTAGAAGTTCCCCTCGAGCGAACTTTGAACAAGAGAAGAAAAAGAAGAAGAAGAGAAATGAACGGCATTTGAGAAGATGTGAGAAGAACAGCAATAAATCCGATAGAAACTCGTGATTTGCGAAGGTTTTGAGAAGAAACTCACTTGACTCGTTCAGCCATGAGATTGAATGAATACTGAAGACAACTGGTGGAATTGAGCTCCAATTCGTCCGTTCGAACGAAGATCTCAACAATTTTCATTAAATTTTGTTTTTCGGAGATCAAAGATCGAATACCTTCGGAGTGAGATCAGATATTGTGTAAGTGGCTTTCAGCTGTGAGCTATCTGGGATCTGTAATATAAATCATGAGTGTAACCGTAATATCGGATGTAATCAATTCCTCATCTCATTTCATATCAATGATATGTCTCATCATCGAAAGAAAAAGAGAAGAGAAACAACGATATATCTTGCATCATCACATTGAAATTCTTCTCCGAAATAACATGAGTAATCATCGTTGAGATAATGCTGCAGAAATGGAAAAATGGCGCCTCGCCCCATACCCTTTCGCCCCTTCCCCTTCCTACTCTTCCCTCTACTCTTCTTCCTCGCTTCTGAGCCCCTGATAAGTATACCTGACAGGCAATGAGAAACGAGTGGTGTGAAGAAGAGACGAGAAAGCTGTCATACTAATCAGATTCATTCACACTATTGATTCCCTCCTAGGAAGATTTCACAATTGGATCAGTTCAGTGACATCTACAGAATCGTACGACAATGATTCATCGTAGAAAGATATTTCAAAAATAATTTCTAAAAATTACCTCAGGAATGGGTGGCGCAACGACCAGCAGTGGAGCGAGTAACAAGAGATACGATTGCATCTGGAAGGATGGTACGGTAGGTAGGGTAATGATAGGTTGATACGGTAGAACAACGTAGGAGTAACTAGCCGACTGGCAACAACGATGCCCTATGACGCAACCTCTACAAATGGCGGGAACGGGTGGTTCTAGTAACCCAATCCTCCTTCCGGACTGTGTTTGCTGAACGTATAGCCCATTCGGTGCTATAGCGTGGGAGAGACAGAGAGCAACAAGGAAGGACTCTAATGGTAGTAGAGAAGGGAGGGGGATACCATGGGTATTGTCTCTTCGAGTCAAAGAAGGGAAACAACGAAATACGGAATGTGAAGCATGTGCTGAGTGCAGAAGATGCTGGATTCATCTCCCTCCCCTCCTAGCGAGAGTTCCCCCCCCCCTCCCCCCACTCTCCGATGCTCCGCCCCCCTTTCACTACAATCTCGAGTGATCACTTTCTCTCGACACGATGGTTAGCGTACGGTAAAGGTGAAGGGAACTGTCCGAGTACAGGTAGAGGAACAGTAAGGGGGAAGGGAATGACCACCCTCGATGTGAACTCCATTTGGTTCCACTTTTCTTGCGGTTTTACTTTGATCTGCACCCATTTGAGAACACATCATCTGCACTTTTTCTTCGAAATTCACATCTGATCACCCTTGATCTGCCATCCAATCACTCCAATCAGTCAACTATTTTCCTCAAAATTACTCAAACCGATGCCGTTGCTTGATCGCTCAAGCGGCATTGGAAAATCAGAGGCCAAATCATCGAAAATCAGACTGATCTCACTGACTCATACGCGTAAGCTCCATCAGCAACAATGACAGACGATATAAATGATTGACTCAGTCTAGTGAAACTGTCTGGCGCTTTCGAAATTATTCGCGTTTTTGCTAATTTTCAGGTCGACTCTTCACATTTTTCGCATAAATATCCGCTTGGATGGACAAGGAGCTAATTATTCGTCTGTCTCATTGGTCGAGGGCGGAAAATGAGTGAGAGAAGAGGATGAGAAGGCGATTGACCTCTCCATTCTTCCTATTATTTTCCCGCTTTTCCTGCCAACCGCGCCCTTTCCCTTCTCTCTTTCATTCATCGTTATCCTTCGTGTGCGCTTCGACGTGATTTTGCACGCGTTTCCCACATTTTCTACAACTTTTCGCTTACTCATTCTCATTGAACTAGTTGCCCTCAGGGATTATTTCATTGTCTCAGTGGTACTGAGTCACTACTCTCTTTGCTCGCACTTACTCATTGAGCCCCTCTCCCTCCTGATCATTCCATCTGCAGTGCACCATACGAGTTCAATCTGGATGTCGTGGTAGTTACTTTCTCTAGTGCCACTCAATTCCCCGTCATAGACCAGAGACAGAGGCAGTGGAAACACTAAACCACAGTGTGCTCCTTCTTCACTTCTCTTTATCTTCCTTTCCTCTGTCTTCCTTATCTCTTTTCGATCAATCTCCTTCTCTTCTTCTTCTCTATTCATCGATTATTGATGGGTTGTCTCTCCTCTTTTCGGGTGTTTGAACGCGCCAAAATTGGGGGCGAAATTCGTCATTGTCAGTCGTCTTATGACGTCGTCTTAGACGGTTAAGTCTGTGTTATCTCCTTACCCCTCCCTTCTCCTCCCTTCTCACTTCACATCGCACCCTATCAATGATCTGTCCAATTATTTCCCACTGATAATGAGTATTTCTTCACTCATTATCAGTTGTGATTAGTCGTCCTTCTTCTTTATAGATTGATGGACAAATGGTCAGGAGAAGCTCAATGAGAGGCCAAGTTTCCCTCATCCGAACTACTAATACTAATAATAATCGTGACTAGACAAAGTAACCATTTGTGTTTGTCCATCTCTCACTCCATTTTGTTAATCAACTGCCCCTTTCCCTTCCATTCCTCTCCTCTCCTCCTTCCTTCCCCTTCTTTCCCTTCACAAAGCCATCGATTCCATTGCATGCCTTCAATCCCCATTGTTCGAGCACTCTCATATGATTACGTTCCTTCCTTACGACGGACTTTGGAATCCTCTCGAATCCCGAAGGTTTCTCTTCTTCCATACTCTTTTCACCCTTCTCTTGATGATAAATCGGCTGTGTCTTCTTCATTCTTCTCTTCTTTTCTCCTCATCGTTGTTGAACTTTGAATCGATTGATGAATCAGTTGAAATATCGTCCATTCAGGCCCATGGGAAGGCGGAGAAAGTGAGAGAAAAAAGGAGAAATGTCGTCGATTAGAAAACCGACGTTGTCGAGCAAGAGCTCGTGTGAGTTTGTATTAATTAATTACCAAAGATAATAATATGTTATTAAAAAAACTAACGGCGTAAAATGTGTAGTAAATTCGAATGATTGTAGCCTACGGCGGGCGTCTAAAATCATCTCGGAGCGGCAACAGTTTTGACTATGACCAAATGTACACCGTAATGCAGAAGGGCCATTCGGTACGGTGAATTTGAATGTTTTTGATGAAGTATGAATATTTTGAAACTGCCTCTTCAGGTAGTGAAGCATTCTCTGCTCAAGAAGATGGATAAAGAGCAGAAACTTCTGACGCTCAACGTTGATACACGACAGGTCAGTGATCGATGATCTCTGTTAGATGCATGATCTCTGTTGACCACTCGTCACACCTCATTTGCACTCCACATTCTCGTCATATTTTTCCCGTTGAGCTTCGTGCCTTATAATTCCCTATAATCTGATCAAACCTTTCAGATTTGTCTTACGAGCAAAGTGAACAACTCTGTGATGACGCTCGATCTGCGATATGTCAAGGAGGTTTGTAGATTGAACAAGCTATTAGAAAACTATGCGGAATTGATGATGATTTGATGACCAGAATTTCGTATTGTTAGTCATTCTGACCTTGATCATCATTTTGCCACTACAGGCTCACACTCTCGACTACAAACTGCACGCAGTCGGGGTTTTGGACAAATGGCACAAGGATAAGGTTCGAATACGTGCGACATAGAACAACCCGCGGTTGCTTATCAATGATTCGCGCGAGTTATCTGATTGAAGAATGTATCGATATCTGTGAAGTGTGAAAGTGTTTCAAACGAATTTCAAATATTTCTTTGGGAGGATTATCATTCATAATTGCAGGAGTTACGACAAGCGAATCCGATCCATGTCCTTCTCATCGCTCACGGACACTCATTCAATGTTTCCTATTGGATTCTTTACTGTAAGTCTGTGATTTACAGAGTAGCTGTGATGGAGGCATTACATCGTGATCCCACTCGATAGCGTTGTTTATGCTTCCATAGATCAAAAATTGAAATGAGAAACTACACAAAGTATGAGAATACCTGATATGATCAACGAAGTATTCTTTCAGTCATCGACCAAGGAGGCGCAGCTGCTGTATGGGCAACGGGCATCAATGCCATCGTAGCTGAGACTCTCGGTTAGTTTGCATTGTATACAAATTTATCGAAGGAGGTTCCTGATTATGCATACAAAAATAACACACTAGATGTTAGATGGCATATCGAGTAGCATTATCTTGTGAATAGATAGATAGTATGTTTCAGCTGCTCCCCATCCGATGGTAATCAATCGATGGATGAAGAAGCAGTTCAATACACTCGCCCCCAGCAACAACCCGTATTCAACCAACATGTAAGGATGATTACATCGGTGTTCCAGCATAGTAGCGATTTGGGCATTAGATAGGGGGATCTCATTGTATTGATTTGCTCATTTCATTCCTCAGCTCTTCCCTGGATCAACCATTGTTTCAGGATCTCGATGAAGCACATGAAACCCTTCACTCAGACGACGTTGCAGAGCAAAGTGCAGTCCAAATTCCTCCAGGAGTTGATGAAGGTCAGACTTCCGCTAAGTAGCGATTCCAAATATCCTGTGAACTTGCAGCCTAACATGGACTTTGTCGATTTCGACCTAGCGACGAGATCCGTGATCAACCATAATTCACCGGTACGTTATCCGTGATCCGGAGTAGTCAAAAAGAATATCCTCGTGTAATTTGCAGATCTTCACTCAATTCTTCCGTCTTCTATCGGACGATTGTCAGAATGTCACTTTCCCCAACTTCAAACGATTCCTCAAAGACATGCAGAAGGAAGACATCGAATCGAAGGACTTTGATTACCGTGCCGGAGAGTTGATTAGGAGGTACGATTTGGGAATTAGGCGTTCACCACAAACTCTAAAACTTGCAGATTCCTCGCTGATCCGTCAATGCCGAAGCTGAACCATTTGATAGAACACTCACTGACTATCAATCAGGTATGAGTTCTTCAAATTAGCCTAAGCGCACTATTCTGTATTATTTTTATTCTTTCAGTTCATCGACTGGCTTTTCTCTCGTGAGAATTCACTCTTCGACCCGATGAACGAGAAGGTACGGTAGATGACTGGATCGATCGACCATGGACTTTATTTAGATTCTTCACGACATGAAACGGCCACTATCGCACTACTGGATCGCATCGAGTCATAATACGTACGAGTTACTTACTCATTATCAATGCATTTCAACAAGATCAATGCAAATCAATCCAAACGCAATCGAAACCCATCGGAGAAACCGCGCGAAGAATCAAGGAGACAGATGCGAAATAGTTATTCCATATTTGTGTTTTTCTTCCGTTTAGAGCATTCATTCGTTCGGATGATGAACAGAATAATGGCCGTTTGTCCACATTCCGTCGCAAGATTTGCAAGACAATTTGTCCAATGATAAGGTCTGTCCTGTCCCGACACTCTGTCTCATTTGCATGCGTGATTTTGTCCTGCCTCTCCTCTCAACTATCCCGGGGTCTTTTCTGCTCTTACTATTGCTGTAACTCATGAATTAGTGGCTCCTCACTGTAACTGTGCCATGTTGATAACTGTTGCTTATGGAGGAATGAGTTTGAGCCTTCCTCACTTTCAGTCTGAGATCGTTCAGTTCACAGCACAATGAAACTGAACGACAATGACAAATGAATTGATCTTTGATCTCTGCAGATATCTCACTGGAGATCAACTGAGGTCCGAGAGTTCACTCGATTCGTACGCCCGAGCATTGCTGATGGGCTGCAGATGCATCGAATGTGAGTTCAGAGATCAAAGTTTAGTTATCATAGATCAAAGATCAACCTCCCCATTCAGTGGACTGCTGGGATGGCACACGCAAGAGCAATTCTCAGGATGTGCTGGATATTGTTATCTACCACGGGTAAGATCATAATTCACCTAAAATCCCTGTATATTCAATAACCAAGATAATTTGTTTCAGATACACGATGACTTCGAAGCTGCAACTTCGCGATGTCCTCTTCACCATCAAACACTACGCATTCATCAACAGCGAGTGAGAAACTTCCTTATTCAGTTGATTTTTACATATTGAATACACCATGCAGCAACACATAAACGCATACTTCATTCTTAATCCATGAATGAAACTTATCCGTGATTCATTCGACTCCCGCCCGTCGATTCTGGCATTTCTTCCGGTGTTGCGCGGCAGAGAGGACTGAAAACGTAATTATCTTCGTTGTAGATTCCCCGTGATTCTCTCGATCGAGGACAATTGTTCTCTGCCTGCTCAGAGGATTCTCGCCAGTGACATCAAGGAGATTCTCGGTGACCTTCTCTTGACACAGCCAGTGAGTTAGAGTGCGCAATTCGGGTCGCAGTCTCTTCATTTCACATACTCTCTCGCAACTCGACCGGCCGAGAGAGTGTGTGAGATGAAGAGACGGCTACCCGAATAGTGCACATTAAATCGAATGAAAATATGAATAAATTGAATGAAAATATGAAAAATATAAAATATTTGCATTCAGGTATCCCGAGAAGAGACGGAACTGCCCTCGCCCTTCTCCATGAAGCGAAAGATCATTATCAAGCACAAGAAATTGGCCATCGAATCGGAAGATCTGGCTATATCGCCGAATGATGATTGTGCGTTACTTCTTCTGATATTTACACAAAAAATAATATGGATGAGTTGAGAAAACGTGAAGTCTTTTTCAGTCGTTGACACTGATTTGCTGGACAAAGAGTGCAACAAACGAGGAATTCTGCAGATGAGAAATCCCACCACAAATGTTGGTTATGCTAATTAATTTCATGGTCTTTTCCTAGTCAGAAAATATCATCGCTGAATAAAAATCTTGTCAGGAATGGACTCCTCACATCTTCGTTCTCTTTGCTGATCGACTGTGCTTCTCCATCGAATCGTACAATGAGAATGAAGTATGTTTCATGCTAGTCTAATTATCTTACATTGTGGTCTTCGAGTGATTTGACGTGAAGAGAAAATGAAAAAAAATACAAATTTCAGAAGACGCAAGAAGACTCCGTGAGTGTGATGGGCGACGATGATCAACCACCGGTATGCAAAATTTATTCATTTGAAATAATTAATTGCAAATTCTGTATCAAAGAAGTAAGTTCAGGAAGAGCAACTGTCCGGTTTCGGTGTCCGACCGGAGGAAATGCACGTGACTGAGGAGTGGTTCCATGGAAAGTGTGATAGACAGGTACGATTCAACAATGTTCAAACGAGATGTCATAAAAATGTATAATGATATATGATTTATACAGACCGCGGTAACCCGTCTGAACGAGCAATTGGACAAAGGGAATGGAGTATTTCTCGTTAGAGATTCGACCATCTTCATTGGAGATTATTCCCTCTCTTTCCTTCACGAGGGAAAGGTCTATCACTGCCGAATCAAGACCAAGATGGTCGGAGGTAAGCCAGTTCTCACTCCCTTTTATGGTCGTTGGTCGTTGACTCGTAGTGAGATGAGCTTCAGTGAGTGCATACATATTGAAATCTGAACATTCGTAGATATTGAGTTCATTCTCATCGAACAAATTATCAATAATATTGTTTTCAGGCGAGAAGAAGTACTACTTCCTCGAGAACGTCGAAATGGACACGTTATTCGAGTTGATCTGCCACTACATGAAAGTGAGATACAGCAAATAAAATAAAACTAAGATATCGAATTGAGACGCCTCTGACCACTCCCAACTTCTCTGCATCCCTACAGCAAGCCTGTCCACAGCCAACGCCTCATCTGAATCAACCGTGAGCATTATTTCGCTATGGAAACATCAATTCTTAATTTCAAAATGAGAAGTAATAAAATATTCATACGTATTCAGATGGTTCTCACCAACAGCGACGAAAGAAACGGCTGAAGAAATGCTGTCGAAGGTGAGTTAGTCTCTTCGACTATTCACGAATTTCGCGAATTTATCTCATGAACTAACTTTGTAGGTCCCCGAAGACGGCGCTTTCCTCATTCGATACTCGGGCACGGATCAAGCCGTATTCGTTATCTCTGTTCGGTAAGTAATTCAGTTTCTCATCCCGAATATTTTTCATTCTTCTTAGATTGGACGGTGAATACTGGCACTATCGATTGAAGCGGAACGGTCGAATCTTCGTCGTTAATCAGACAGTTTTCGAGACACTTAATCAGATCGTCGAGTATTACTCAAGTAGAGACTTCGCGAGAGGAACCAGTCTCAAGTTCCCCGTTCGTTTTCATCTTCTTCGTTTCAGGAATATATTTAATTCCCAGAACTATTGAGTTCATGTTTAATCTGTCCAGGTAAACGAGAAGAACATCGATGCGTATGCACTGAGTGCGGGAGAGGCGGCGCCCGGTTGCTACATGGATATCACCACCTTCGACCAGAATGTAAAAATTATCTGTATAATTCCATATTTAAATCATGCTGCTTTGTTTCACATGTAGTATAATGCACAATGATGCCAAACTCGTGCTATAATATTGGATAGCCTTGTTCAAACAATAAAAAAAACAATATCAGATCCAAGCTCGAGCTCTCCGTCCGTACACAGGAACTGCTGAGGATCACATCTCTTTCCCTGCTAATGCCATTATTACTGTTCTGAAGAAGGAAGCTGTTGCGTGGAGGGGAAAGTTCGAAGGAAGGGTTAGTTATTCGATTGCCTTTTGAGTTTCTAAACACAATCTCAGGTCGGTTGGTTCCCTCCTGCCTACGTACAAGAGATCTCATCATCGGACAAGAAGGGAGGTGAGCAATTCATGATCATTGATCTCTAGCTTATCGATCATTTCCAGAGCAAAACGCGTACGAAACAATCGAATTGGCGGGCGCACTCGTGGAGAGAGTTCCGTTGAGTGAGAGCCATGATAGGTGAGCTATCTATGATCAATCGAATTGAACATATCATAATATCGACTTACAACACATAGGGATGATGATGAAAAGATCATTATTTCCAGGCCGAATGTACTAAAAATAACGTACGCTGCACAGCACTGGACCGGCAGGCAATACATGGTCAGCGCGTCAAGTGAGTCATCTTTAGTTTTGTAAAGTGATCAACTATGTTTCACACTCACAACAAATAATGCAGAGTATGGGCGTTGCAGTGAAGCTTTGTCATTTGTTTTTTAGAAAATAAAAATGATAATTGCAGCAACTGAGGACGCAGATGACTGGGCGAATATGCTGACAGAGATACTGAGAACGGCCAATGAAAAGGTAGAGACTACATCTGGATTGAACATTTACCACTGACTTTCTTATCAACAATTGAGGTTATTGTTCTAGATCTCTCATCTGCGAACAAAGGAGAAAACGGCGAAGATCGCATCGGAGTTGAGTAATCTCGTCGTGTACTGTCAGGTGAGCAGGTATTTAATTTAATGTGATGGTTTTTGTTTGTCAGAAGATTTGATAATGATGATTACGAAGTCTAAAATGAGATGATTCACTAAATAATTGCGATTTCATTCAGGCGGTTCCCTTCAATCCATCTCGAATCAAGGAGAATTCCTTCTATGAAATGTGCTCGTTCTCAGAAAGCAAATTGGAGAAGATTCTCGAGAAGGTTTGTTATTGTTTTTTTAAAATTAAAACGCGAATGTAACCATCAAATTGAAAAGTCAAATTGTTATGAAATAATAAATCGCGGTGAAACACAATTGAATGAAATGTAAAATACAGCTTTGTAATACGAATCAGATCAACTCAGAAAATGCAGATCACACTGATCATTGTGTGTAACCGTAAAATGTATTCCAGGGTCTAGTACAGTTCAATTCCCGTCAGCTCTCTCGTGTGTATCCACAGGGATCGAGAATCACCTCCACCAACTTCTCTCCTATTCCAATGTGGAATGCTGGCTGTCACATGGTTTGTCGGTTTTATTTTTTCACCATTTATATTAGATCGCTCGCACTCATCTGCATTTTGAGTTTCGATGCGTTTTGACAATGAGCGATTGGATGTTTCAATTCTTCTTCAAAAGCCGACGAAAATGGCAGGCATAAGTTTCACTATGACAAGCGAAATAAACAATAAAATAATTTTCAATGCTTACTAATTCAGGTGGCGCTCAACTACCAAACGGGAGACAAAGCCATGCAGGTAATTTATTTCAATGTTGTCCCATTCCAATTCAAGGAACTACATATCTATCAAAACGGATTTGCATTGAGCACATTCTCCCTTCTCTCAGGTGAACAATGGCAAATTCCTTGCGAATGGTCGATGTGGTTACGTGTTGAAACCGCCGTACATGCTGGATGAATCATTCGACCCGCTACAGGGAGGAAAGGTCAGTCAGTACAATCACACATCAAACCAGCTAGTATCTAACAAATTGGCAATCTTCTCGTAAACAATCACTCATAATCCAAGTAAATATATTTCTTGCAGGTTGGAACTTCGGCACCCATCCTGATGACCATCCGAGTTGTCGCTGGTCGTCATCTATCGAGGAAGGACAAGAACAAGGGAATCTGTTCGCCTTTCGTTGAGGTGAGCATCAATTCATCGAGAATACCTCTATCGATTCCTCAAATGTTATCATACTTTTAATATGATACGATGAGCATACACCTAACTAACAATTCCGCGAAATTTCGCTACGCTTGGAACAATAAACAATTTTGCGCCATAATGTAATGCCCATATTTCAGATCGAAGTCCTCGGTCTAACGTGCGACGAGAAAAGCGTGAGGACAAACACTATCAGTACGTCTTTCAGCTTGGGATTATTCAAATTATAGTATCTTTCGAGCTAAATGAATCCTTATTCAGCCTCGAATGGACTGAATCCCTTCTGGAATGAGTCATTCACCTTCCCCGTTCACTGCCCGGAGATTGCTCTACTACGATTTGTGGTGAGTTTCACTGACAATTCAAGAAGAAATGAATTCGATAAGCATCGATTAGTGGTCAATCACTAGGGCAAATAATGATAGTATTGCTCAGGCGGAGGACGGTGACTTCGTTGGTCCGAAGACTGATCCATTTATCGGACAAGCTGTGTTCCCTGTGGATTCCATTCGACCCGGTATGCATTTAGACCACAGTCACTCTCAAGGAAATGAACCTGTGAAAATTTTAGGATATCGATCGATTCCCCTCAAGAATCAGTACAGTGAAGAACTCGAGTTATCTTCACTACTCGTTCATGTTGAATTGACGTATTTGAATGGAGAAAAGGACAAGAGTGCACATGCAATCATGCAGGTATACTGTAGGGAAGAGAATCGATAACTGATTGTTTCATCGATAACAAAAGTATTTCCAGGCGAACAGATCTATGTACTATATCTCTCCGAGTGGTCCTTACTCGCCTTCCCTTCAGAAAATGTCGTCAATTGAACAGGTTTCCTAGCTAATATTTTTCAGTGTAAGAGTATTTCTCTTCAGAAGACTGGTCCAAGTCGAGTGAGTTCATTGGACGTTCCTCCTTCTGCGGATGCTCCCACTGCTCCTAGAGAAAGAAATCAATCCGTCGATGATGAATCAATGTAAGCTTTTATCTCAATTCCAACCTACCAAACGCATTTATTTCAGTTCGAGTAAGAGCCCTTCTGGAAAGAAGAATGGAAAGCCCATTTTCAAGAAGATTTTCAGCTTCGGTAGGAAAGATTCGCACTAGATACTCTATTATATTTATGTTATGAAATATTTCGAATGTAGTGCAATAGGTAGCTTTTAATGTTACATGCAATGGAGATAACTTACAGCTTTCGTTACTTATCACTCTCGTTATAGAGTTTTTTTTGTACTTATTTCCTCGTTCCTGCCAATTCAATCACATTTGCTATGAACACTCCTCGAATCTAGTCAAAACTCCAATAGCATCGATTCACTTTTGGTCTCGCTCAGGTCTTCACTTTATCAGTATTTTTCTTGCTAACTTTGATATTTCCTCGAGATTTTGTCTCGTCGTTTGAAATTCCGATCCTGATTGAAAATGCTTGTACATTTCACATGATGTTATGGTCACTTTCTGCCGTGATAAACGGTTACAAAGCAAATGATTACAATGCAGACAAAGATATCAGACAGAAGTATAGTTTGAAACGATGTTTTCTGCTTTCAGCATAACGCTGAAAAGTATGGTAC
Source organism: Pristionchus exspectatus (assembly GCA_911812115.1). Lineage (NCBI taxonomy): Eukaryota > Metazoa > Nematoda > Chromadorea > Rhabditida > Neodiplogasteridae > Pristionchus > Pristionchus exspectatus. The sequence continues at coordinate 10,660,938 of OU461584.1, read as the reverse complement.
AGTCCCTATCTTGTAATCATGCCTAGCACTATAGGGACCACCATCGTGAGAGCCGGAAATTGAAAGCCATAAATTAGTGTGAGATTGAGAGCCGTAAGCCGGATTCGGTAAAATTCCGGGAGCCGGGGTAAAGACTAAACCGTTTTAGACTTATCAATTTTCTTTATTGCTCGATATTTATACTTTAACTTGGTAGGCCGCGAGTTTTGACATTTCCTGAGCTAAATATGGACCTTGATGAGCTTGCACGCCAAAAATGCCGCAAATCAATGGGCCCCCGCGCTTGCAATGGCCGATTTCTCGATTTCGCACTTGCTCAGTTCGAACATTTTGCTCGATATTTATACTTTAACTTGATAGGCCGCGAGTTTTGACATTTCCTGAGCTAAATATGGACCTTGATGAGCTTGCACGCCAAAAATGCCGCAAATCAATGGGCCCCCGCGCTTGCAATGGCCGATAGTAGTACTAGTCAATTTGGTTCGATGGACTCCTTTCACCACATTGTTCCTCCATCTTCGCAATAAACCGACGAGCTCAGCGAATTGAGTGTGCTCACATGGGCTAATTTACACTTTCTTTTCAAGACGATCAAAGAATCATCCGCTTGGCTAACTTGGCTGTACCGGAATCAAGGATAAATAAACCATTTCCACGAAATCTCTTCCATCATGCGCTTACCGTGTGAAATCACACTTCATTCGAGTATTGCACAATCTGATTTGATTTATTACTTTACAGCTGTTTAGCCAGTCTGTCTCGACGATACTAAGGGAACAATACCGTTTATTACGCATGTTTCGCTGCACTCTACCCTTGTACTCTTGGCTACCAAACTCTCATCGGTTTGAATGGTCCCTCGCTTCCCATAGAACACGATGTACCGTATGAGGAATGAAAAACTTGTTTCTATCATCCTGATCACGATCATTCAGCGAACAAAAAGGCGTGGGAATTTGCTGATAATAGAGGCGATTCACGTGCACGCAAGAAGGACGAATACCGGATAGGAGACAGTAGAAGAACTCGCTCAACCAATGAGGAACAAACATCTCTGACGTAGTTACTTCCGTGGTTTTTATGCTTCGCGCGGTCTATGGTCTTTAAATGAATCATACATCTAAATTAGGCAACCATACTAATGTCGGAACTTAGTCACTGTTCACAGAACACGCTCGAATATTCCGATGGAAAGTTCCCAGCCGATTTGCATGGAAGAGTAGAAAAAAGATGTCTAGATGAAATAGATTCTCTCTTGCAAAATGTTGTTCTCGAAAATAACGCAAATCCAATATTTTCCCGTACTTGCAAGAAAGTACGGCGTGGTGAACTTGCGACCGTCTCTTCTCCATAATTTTCTCTTGACTGGATGGATGGGCGTGATCATTTCGCACTCGTTGGTTCTGACTACGTCACGGCCGTCTAATCACTCTTCCACATTCCAGCCAATGTCACATCAATCATCCATGTCGATACCACAACAGAAGACCATTCTTTGGCCCTTCTTCGTCCCTTCTGTAGATCATTTTGTTTGTCCAATCCACACAAAATGATCACTCTGCTCTGCATATTACTTGATCTCTTCAGTCTCCCATCCGTTAGTTCCGTGACGGCACACTATCTACTAATCGCCAGGAATTTATCATTGATTTCTGCCCTCGATCGACACATTTTTGAAGAGCTCCGCGATGCGCGTGACTGGGGGAAAAGAGATGATTATCTACGTGGAGAGATCGAGACAGGAATAGATTCCATTCGGGAAGAAACTACCGGCCATCCATCCATTCCTTCATTGACTATTCAGAAAGAGACATGCGACCTACCGGGGGACCGCGTAACGATGAATAACAAAGATGGCACGCAATACCGACCCATTTCGAGGAAAAAATTCATCACTTTGGTGGCATTAACTTCCAGAAATTCAAAGATCTTTGATCTGCGTCATTTGGGTTTTTTAAGATTGAGGAAACTAACAAAATCGTTACTTCAATAGTATCGTCATTTTGCGCCTTTGATTCGAGTCCACCTCTAGTTATTATCCTATAAAACGCGAACCGAAAAGGGCTTTCCCCTCCATTATGAGCGGTGTAATAAACTTGAAGTCATCTTTTCGGACTGGTCCATTATCAAGACGTTAATATTGTCATACGCGACGAGGAAGAAATACCAGCTGAAAAAAAGTTGTAATATAGTAGATATGTCACGAGGAACCTGATGAGGCATTAATGTCACGCACGGAAAACAAGAGAGAAAACGGTCCTGATGTTACTGAAATCACGCAGGAACGAAAATGTCAAAGGAGTCGGAAGAGAGGATTGTTCACGGAAAAACGGTATATAAAGTCGCCAAAAACTGAGAATAAACTCTGCTCGAGGCCATTTCACAGCTCTCCTTCAGATGGCCCCCGATAAGGCTCGTCAAGGGGCACTTTCTCCCCCTTCATTCTCCCCCTTTCATCTCTCTTGTTTCACACGATTATCTCTGCAATCACTAATCGATAATTATCATAATCGCCTTTTTGCTGTGTCCATCACAAATTTCACCCTCGCTTTGGTTTGATGAGAGCGAGAGGCAAGCGCGGCATCGAATCAACGATCTTTCAGAGGAAGTAAGAGCGAATTGAGTGAAAACAGTAAATGCCCTGTCCTCAATCTGACCCGGACTCTTGTGACTTATCACTGTTCCTCTGTTTTGTGCCCATCAAAGATCACACCCTCTCAGTTTTCACAGTTGGGCAATGTCCAGATATTCGACGATAGATGTGTTTTCATCACAAGATCCGTCCACATTACACATTTTCTTCCCTGAGAAAGAGGACACGTTGGTTGTTGTGGGTGCATTCACACTTGTGCAGTAGAAAGAGGGGAAGGGTCAGATCTTAATCGAAGATCATAATGTTCCATAAACAACTCCATTCTTTTCTCTTGCAAGTCACTCATATTCGTGCATATTCATCGATATCGAACATTGCATTCACTATATTCTTGTTTTCTTGTAACTTCTGAAGATCTCGATCATCTTGTTATTGAAAATATCCAAGTGTTCTAGCGCCAGCGAGTGAATAATTACACTCAAGAGGGGAAGAAATGGAGAAGTTACTCGCTCTCGCTGTGGAATTCTCTCTTTCTTCCGCGTTTTACCCTGAGACTCTTGAAAAATTGAGCCGCTAAGTCTTGGAACGTGCGTCACTGCAGAAGTTCCTTGTAGGAGATTATGAGGTTCATTCTTCAAAGTGGTTCTTGTACTATACTTAGAGATTCTGCTCCTGTCATGTTTCATTCTAAATGTCAGGCAGAAACAGTGGCCAAAGATCGGCAAAAGGCTTTCTATTTCTATACTCCTTATTTCCATCTGTGTATAGGTGCATCTTGTGATCTAATCGACCTTCTGTAGTACTGTGCACATATTTCACAGTGATCGCATGCCATTTCTGATCTCATCTAATCTGATCGGGATCAAAGAATCTCTCAGATTAGCACGTTTTCTAGATACGAGCAGGGGGCTAGATAATGGAAAGAATGAAGAGATCATTGGAATCTCACTAATCCCTTTTCTGCTCTTGTGCTCAGCACACAACGTCGAAGGGTGGGAAGATTTTGAATGATTAGAGTGAGGCCTTCAAATACTGGTCTTCCAGGTGAGATAAGGACAAGTATCTCATTGATTCCTCTCGGTGATCAATCTGACCTTTTCCTTGCTATCTTCATCTCTATCACTCAATGATCGAGAACTTTCTTCCCTTTATTCGAGTCTCCGCCCCTCTATTCGCATATCGCCTCCGTCCATTCTCCGCCCTCTTTTGCATGATGACGATTCTCCTTCTCTTTAAATGGACCGACACCGAACTATTCGCGTTTAATATTGTCGCGTCGTTGAGTAACAGCTGTTCAGGATTCCCCAATCGTGTTTCACTGCTTCATATCGATCATCTCTTCCTGTATCAGACTGCATCTCTACTCAGCCCGTGAGGGACCCGTATGAATAAGACTTCATTAAACGGACGAGCCAAGCTCTTTGTGATCAAAACGCGTCGCAGGTCCAGTAGTAGTATCGACTACCGCATTTTATAACCCAGAAGGTGAGTACTTCCGCAATGATTCATATGTTTCCCTAGGTTTGGGCTCAAAGCGTCGCTACTTTGCATTAGTATCCACATTCGTTGTTCCAACGGATCACCCCTCAGTTAGCTCCGCAGGGTGTAAAACATGGTGTTTTCGTCTTACTCTGACGCAAATCTCATCGGAGAGTAAGATAGAACGGCGCCCCTTCGGGATGAACAACTGCCCCCTTCTCTCTCACAAACATGTGACTGACTTTGAGAGAATGAGGGGAAGACCTGAGAGATTTCTGATAGTTCTGAGAAATGTTCGAGCGATCGACGGATGGGCTCTGCTCTCCGCAGGTTAACATATTTATTAGTTAATTAATTAACTAATAAAGCAAATTAAGATGTCATTCTCATCATCGTCGGTGTCGTCCCTTCGTGCTCGTACGATGTCGTCGTCTGATGATGGAATCACCGTCAAGAAAAGAGTGAGTAAGAAAGATATTTGACATATCGAAGCAATGAATCATTACTATGCAAAAAAGGTTACAAAAACATTGACAATTATTGAGATATTTGGCTCTACGAGATGGTAAGTTTTCACACTCCTCATATTAGATTTATATCACGGCGTAGTAAGTATGCGCTGTACCAGGAAGAAACAATTAACACTGTTGATTCTTAATCTTTCAGGAAGTGAAGGGTTGTTGTGCACCGGCCGGCAACAAAGTCAAGCTACTCCTTGTCTGCGGTGTCCTCTCGTGTGCTACCAACTTCCCGGTATGTTTATTAACGTTTATCGTGTTATTTTCTTATTTTGTGATGCGGTAGACTTTAACCCTGACCTGTGAAACATCAACGTAATCAATAGGATGACTTTGAATGGTATATTGTAGCAGATAAAGCCGAAATTTGCAAGGGAGAAGGAAATAACGAATAGATTAATATTTGAATAATCAACAATATCAATTCTCTTTTTATTGATCTTCGTTAGAATAGTTTAGTTACTCTTCTTACACCACCGACTGCTGCTCTCTCATTTTGTATAGGAAAAGTTGCAGAAATAGAAAGTGGGAAATGCAAGCACACATCCTTTCTTTAGTTTTCAAATGTCTCCGTTCTCTCACTTTCCTCATGCACTTTAAAGGGCAAAGCTTTCTGGACGTTGTGAACTTTCACACGCGCTCATTTCCGCTGAAATGGTTGAGAAACTCCGCTGAAAAGGGCTATGAATACTTCGTCGATAGACATCGTGGCTATCTGGTCGTAAACCAATCGATTGACTGAATTCGAAGCGCACGATAAGAAACGTGCCGAATATGCCTAAAATGTGACACAAAGAATCGACACGATGACAGATGAACTCTTGATTTCAGGAGGGCTACTGTAACTCCTATCCGAATACTTCCCATCAGACCTTCCAAAATCAGATCAATGAAAGCTACATTGAAAGAGGAATGGAGGTAAGCACATACCAAATGCATCCCAATGGCATTGTTTTGTCGTTCTTTATCCTTGTTTTCGTCGAGGGTGCGCTCTTTAGGGATTCCCCGGTGTCATTTTTCATACCCAACAGTTGTTTTGAGCTGAAGTTCCGGTTTACGAAAACATAAATAGCTCAAAGAGAGGAACGAAAAGATAGAATTATTCCAAGGTGCCCTTTTCTAGTGACAATTTGCACTGCGGAAGTTAAACTAGTGACCTTTCATAATCCTCTTTCATCACATTTCGCCTGGCACGAAATTACTCAATCTACATAACTACCGCTATTAATCCGATTTATTGAAAATCGCGGAAGGTGTAGTGATTACTGATGTATGGCAATGGCTATCTCTCTCTTTATTCAATCGATATTCGATCAGGGACAGAGAGATTAGATCGTGACGAGGAAAGATAAGCCGATAACGGTGTAAACAGATTGAGAAGAGTGAGAAGCCCCCTCGAAATAGATAAGACCATCGGGTGATAGGGAAGAAAGGAAGGAAGAAGGGAAGGAATGGTCAGAAAGCATGTCATAGATCTACGATACAATCTGTAGAGATCCCATGACAAGCGCTGCGAATTTTTTCGTGATCAAACTAGATCGAAATTATATGAAGAGGGACTGAAAATAAACAACATAAAAACAATAACTGAATGGTTGATCACAAACCTGATTCAGGGTGGTCTCACGGATGCAGGCTTCACGTGGTATTGGTCTCTCATGCTCAATATTTGGTTCCTCGGATATCTCGTCGGAACATTCCTCACGCCATATTTCTGTGATAACCTCGGAAGAAAGAGTGAGTTATTCGAGTTTTGTCGAACTTGATCTGATTTTTTGGCGAAGAAATGCATCGTTAAAACAATAATTCAGAGGCCCTATTCATCTCGAATTGCATAGCTCTCATCGGCGCCATTCTCTCCGTTGTAGGAGTCACTTTCAACATTCCTGAGGTGAGGTATTTATTTAATTTACGTAATAATTTAAAATAATGATTAAAATTCACAGGTGTTCTTCGTCTCCCGAATAATCGCTTCCATCAGTTCGGGCATTTCATTCGGCAGTCTCATTCTTTTTCTGCAGGTGGGAATGAGTTTCACCTTGAGTTTATTGACTATCGGTGCTTGTTGACGCAATGAGTCATTGATGAGTCGTTGAAAATAATAAAAATACAATTGTGAGGAAGCAACACCGACGGAGCTTCGAGGTGTGACCTCCTTCCTCTCCGAGTCAACGTTCATAATGACGATGGGATTGGGAATCGGATTCGGAATGGACGCAGTATTTGGAACGAATCTGCCTCTACTCACGGGTGAGTGAAGACAGTGATAGCGAAGGTCAAACGAGGGCAACTTTGTGGACTCAACGTGGTAGACCGTACTTTGACCATTGATAGTAAGAACTAACGAACTGTGCATGCAACTGGTCAACCCACTGCACCTAGATAGAATGATAACACGCGAATTCTGCGACAGAAGAATATAAATCAGCGTTTCGTAAAGGGCAACTGAATAAGCAATAAATTAACCAAATAATTTGGTCATTTGAGGTATCTCGATCTTCCCCGCAATCGTTGCCATCATCATTGTCATTCCTCTACACGAAACGCCTAAGTTCCTTCTCATCAACAAGGACGACAAGGAGGCTGCCCTTGCTTCACTTGAGTACTATAGAGGTGAGCTAATCCTTTATTTTCAGAATGAATTGCAGTTGTATGCTCATAAATGTAAAATAATTGTATTCTTCAGGAATCACAGGAGAGAACGATGAAGTGATCGAAGATATGATGCTCGAGATGAAAGTGGGCGGAGGAGAAGACGAGAAGGTAAGTCTTATTTTGAAAATGCATATTTTATTTATTTTTAAATTGAAAAAATATGGTTAAATCTAGTCGATCGTCTCCGGATTTGGCTTCGTTCACTATACGGCAAGTTGAGCGAGTACTGTAGAAAAGAGATACTTATCGATTGACCCCCTCCTTCGTTCCTATACCGTAGTCGAGTGAGCATGGCGTGGATACTGTAGTGCTGTGATCGAGGACTAACTCTGTTCTCATTCCAGATAACCATCTGGGAAGGAGTGAAGGAGGTGCTGACCCTTCCCCATCTGAGAATCGCATTCTTCCTTGGAGCTGCTGCACTGCAGGTTAGAAATTGATCTTTCATCTTTATCACTTGATCTTTGATCTCTAACCCCATCCCATCTTCAGATTATCGTTGGAATCTGGCCCATCGTCTATCTCTCCACTGACCTTCTCGAGGACAATTTCTCCCCTGAGATTTCGCAGGTACGAAAAGTTTCAAATTTTCATCGACAGAAAATTGAAAATGACCTAATAATGACGCAATTTCAGATCGCATCATTCGCCTTCATGATGGCTGATTTCCTCGCTTCCATCGGTGGATTATTCATCATTGAGAGGTCGGTTGATCTTTGATCTTTGATCTCTGACTTCATCTTTTCTACCCTTCCCTTCCTTCAGATTCGGTCGACGCACTCTCCTTATTGGTCTCGGGGCAGCAAACGTGATCTCCCTCTGTCTCTACATCGCATCGGATCTTCTCATCCCAGTATGGGATCCAATCAGATGGGGACAAATAGCTGCACTTATCCTATTCGGAATCACCTATGGGTACGTGGAACCCGGATTTAGGTTACGGAAGTGCCGGGATATAACCCAGACTATTGCAGAATCGCGCTCGGTCCGATTGCCTACTTCATCACCTCAGAGCTCGTCCCTCAGAGATCTCGTTCCATCGTGCAGTCGATGGTGCGTTCAGTGCAATCAGCCAGACGACATTTCCTAAACGTCGACAATTTCAGGTGCTCGGCTTCAACACTATGATGAACTTCATTCTCAGCTTCATCACTCTACCGTGTTACACGTAAGTTGTGGTGATGTACTGAGTGCATTCCTCTTCGACGATTTTTCCAAAACATCGTCTAATGATAATTTCTTCAGATACTTCGGCGCCCTGTCGTTTCTGCCTCTTCTCGTGATTCCCTCTATCTTCTGTCTCATATTCCTCTTCATTTATCTGCCCGAAACGAGAGGAAGAGAGGTGGGCGGAGTTTGAGAGGGATGATCTTTGATCTTTGATCTCTCAGGTGCACGATGTTGTTGATGAACTGATGGCCCGTCACAATAAGGATGGAGGACAGAATAAGGTTAGGATCTAAGTTATCGAATTATCAGCCAACTTAACGTAGGAATTGTTGTTATCATAAAAAAGTCTATATTTCAGAGTCGCAACATTTCCTCATCCGTTCTGAGTGCTTCGAGTATCACATCGATCGGATCAATTGACAAGAAGACGACTGAAACAGAAGATGAATTACAGCATAGTAATCCCCAATTATTCAATATCATTCGTAGTTCACCATAATCCCTCTCGTTAGAATAACTTGTGTGATAGGCATAACAATCTTCTCTGTATCTGAAGAGCTGCCTTTTCTCTATTCGCTATTACTCTTCTCTTCCAGACATCCAACAGGTCATCCACCCAGAGTTGTAATAATGACTGCAACCAAACGAGTGCAATACTTATTCTCCATGAGATAAATAATTAGTTTTGATACCCCGAATTGATGATTAAATATCAAATTGTGTAGATTCTAGGGAGCTCGTTTTCTGAATATTTATACGATTGAACTCTATTGCAAGGGAACTTCATTTCTTCGTAGCTTCCTTAGCCTTCTTTTCAGCTTCCTTAGCCTTCTTCTTTGCTTCCTTAGCTTAACTTTTAGCTGCCTTCCTTCTTTCTTCTGCTTGCCACAGGATGATTTGAACGTCTAGGACCGTCCCTCCTCTACAATTTACGATTACTCAATACAAAACAAATCTAGAAAAACGAACATTTCCTTAGATGCTTTCTCCTGCATTTTTCTATTTACTCTTCTGAAATACAACCATATGGGGATCGCTGTGATTGGGAATCCAATCCCGAAAACACTGATGAAGACGCAGAAGTAAATTAAGAACTGCAATGATCACAAATATATCAATCATGTCAAAGAAAGTGAAGAACCGATTGCTTATTGGATGAGTTTCCATGAGAGAGACCGATCAGAATAAGTAGAATATGAAAGAATGAATGGGAAAGTGAAGAATGAATGATTTGTAAGCACATGGAAATCGCAGTTGTTTTTCCCATATTTACTCAAATGTAAATTCATAAAAAGAACTCCGAAATCACGTAGTATCAATTGTTGACTTATATCTAGATAGATAGATGAGGTTTTTGTTAAAGGGACCCGGACACACAAATGAAGTAAAGTTCATAAAAAAGAGCTGATTTTTCTGAGAAAAACTCAAAAAACCGCATATTTTTACGATTTTTTTAAAAGGAGTTATGATTTTTCAAAGTTGCACATTTTGGCCGTGCGCCCCGGCATACTGTGGTTAGCGCCGCTAAATACAGTATGCCGGGGCGCACAGTCAAAAAGTGCAACTTTGAAAAATCATAACTCCTTTTAAAAAATCGTAAAAATATGCGGTTTTTTGAGTTTTTCTCAGAAAAATCAGCTCTTTTTTATGAACTTTACTTCATTTGTGTGTCCGGGTCCCTTTAAACACAACGAGACAGCGCTTCTTCCTTCGGAGTCAACAAAGAGCAGCACTCCACGTTACAAATCATTTCCTCTCAGAACAAAACACTGGTATTCCCAACTCCCTGCCACAATGCCCCTAACATTCTAATTTTCAAACGTAGACATGCCACAAATCCAATTCCCGCAACTTTTCCTGAAATAAAACGAGTGTAATAATTATAAATAATTAGTTGTTAAAATATCCAATTATGTAGATGAACATGCACGTGTTCTGAATATTTATACGATCGATTGAACGAATTCTACTGCAAAGGAACTTCATTTCTTCTCAGCTTCTTTAGCCTTCTTCTTAGCTTCCTTAGCTTCTTTCTTAGCCTTCTTCTTTTCTTCTTTCTCATTATACAGTATAGTATAATTTATACTCAATCAACTTCGCTGCCACAATTATCTCCTCGAGCGGTACACCTCTGCAATATACGAATAGTAAATGAAATATATTAGGCAAAACGTACAATGCCGTCGCTCTTTCCTGGTACAGCTTGAGCATTTCCTTATCGTACCATCTGAACATGAGAATCATAGCGACTATGCATACAATCCCAATGACGACAAGAAAGGCGAGGCCGTAGTAGAGCTCCTGCAATGAGAGGAGTAAGGAGAAATTGATAGAATGAATGGGAAAGTGAAGAATGAATGATTTGGCAACGCATGGAAATTTCTCTGTTGTTTTTTTCCAACTTGTATTCAATGCAAATTGAAGAATAATCATGAAATAGAACTGTAACTAAGCACTATCGAATGTATTATTTAGTTAGATGATGTATCGATAGTTCAACAATTCTTCTAAGAATATTCTCATTTCAAAAGTCAGTCATCATTTTCCATTTTCACTTCTCTCCTTTCTATTCTGTTTCTTCTCCTCTTTACTCCTTCAATCGTCTTATCGTTGTCTTTACACCCTCTCACTACCTTTTATCTTCTGCCCTCCCCTCTGATATAAACCCGACTACGCAATCGCTTCCCTCACTCTCTTTCTCTCTACAATGCCTTCCTACAAACTCTCGTACTTCCCCGGGAGAGGACTCGGAGAGGTATAGTTACTTGAAAGTTTTTGTTTTTTATATATTTACTAAAGTGCGGCTAGCTTTCCTGTTATGTTTTGCCTTTTGAAAACGTTAGGCTATTAGGAAATGCACTTGGAAGTACCAATAGACAGTTTTCACGATTTTAGGTCTCTCGACAGCTCTTCCACATTTCGGGAACTCCCTTTGAGGATGATCGAGTGCCAATGGAAGAATGGCCAAAGCACAAGGAATGTGAGTTGACCTTCCTCACTGAACGTCTTGTTTGCGCTTCCTAAGTAGGGATCGAAACAAATTTCGAAGTTCACCCCTTACCTGGTCACAACTTGGAAATTTGCTGGGATCCAACTTGCTCTGGTGTGCGAATCCAACTTGGATCCAAGTAAATAGGGGTTTCCAACTTGGATCCAAGTACAGTATCCCGGCCTCGGGAACCCAACTTGGATCCAAGCAGGAATCCAACTTGGATCCAAGCAGTTCTTGCCCCGTCGCGTCTAACACACACCAAGCCTATAAGGTCCTTTTTCGCAGCTCTGTTTTGACAGCCTTGGCCCCCAGGCCTGGTCGCAACTTGGATTTTTGCTTGGACCCAAGTTGGATTCGCACACCAGAGTGGGGGCGTATGCCAGAGACTATCATATCTGATCATTGTAGCTACTCCCTTCGGTCAAATGCCCGTTCTCTACGTTGATGGTCAACCTCTTCCTCAGTCATTCGCCATCGCACGATACCTCGCGAAACAGTTCGGTATGTTCTCATGTGAACTCTCACATTTAGAAATTGTAACTTTCAAATACAGCGCAAATGTTCGTGGTTATACTAAACTTAGAACCGCAAGCAAAAGTGTGAAAGTTTGTGTGAAACGCTACACATTATTGCGCTATTGAAATGTGGCAGGAACTGTAAATAACAATATATTGTGCAATATTGAGCACGTATGTAATATTTGTCGGCGTTGTCTAGAATCGTTTTTTCACAGTTTTCAATATGATCTTCGCATTTTTCTTTCTAAAGTCCCATTGACTTCGGAACAATGGAATAACATGGTCTTCTGTGATCAAATAGCAGAATAAAATACCCCTCTTCATGACCTGACCCTGGGCATTGTTTGATAGGAGAGAAGGCGATAAAGACATGAACAATAACGATGCCGAATCCTTATCGATAATCGTCTCTATCGCCGTCGTTTCATCGCTTCTCTACGCATTCCTAGCTGTTGAAAGTGACGTAATTTACGAGTGACGAGGCATTCAGTGCATTGACAGTCTCTATCAGGTCAATCAGTGGACCACAGGAGCCCATGATTGACATTCCAATCAATTTCTCTGTTTTTGCCTTAACAACGAACACTTTTTATGTTAAGGAAGAGTGTGAAAATGATAGCAAGGATCTGGGAGAAAAGATGGACCAAAAACAGAGAAGTGCCTAAATCCTTCCATGTTGCAGGCTACGCCGGTCAAACTCCCTACGAGGTCGCATGGGTTGATGCAATCGCTGATCAATACAAGGACTACTACCAAGAAATTAAACCGTTCTTGATGGTCGCATTCGGATTCGCGCAAGGAGACAAGGAAAAGTTGGCCAAAGAAGTGGCAGAACCAGCGATTAAGAAGTTTTTTTCGATTCTGGAGAAGAATGCATGGGTGAGTAGAACTTGCTTGATATCTGTGTGAAGTTCGTCGATATTGTTGGAATAAATCAAACTTTAATTCTACAGGATGCGGGTCTTCACGGTCACTTCCATGGATATTTCGTTGGTGATTCGTTGACTTGGATCGATCTTCTCATCTCCGATCATATTGACGTTCTCGAGGGACATCTTTCCAATCCTATCGCTGATTATCCTCTGGTACAGGAGGTCCGAGATAAAACTATCTCTCATCCCAAACTGAAGCAATGGCTTGCCAAGAGGCCTGTTAGTACAATGTGAATTGATCCATTCAAATGTCATTTGCTAAAGTCTTTTACTATAGTACAAATTGATAAACGATATCTGATGAAACGGAAGCAAATACTCATTCAACTTCTGAAAATTACATGATTATTTGTTAAATAATACATCTATTCCAAGTGAATTACCAAGGCGGAAAATACTAATTAATCATCATTTCGTCCTTCTCCCGTTCTACAAATCGGTCTTCTCGAACAACGGTTCTTCAATGGAGGTCTATTTCGTCACTTTGACGCAGGAAAAATGGTCTTTACAGAATGGAAATCAGACTGTTCTCCTTGTTCTCTCAATCACATTCGTCGTTTTAATGACTCTTCTGTCCATTGCATGCGTTGTCCTCCGATGGTATTGTAGAAGAGGACCGACGAATCGAGAACAGACAAAGTATTTATTTTTATTTGTTTTTTTTAATTTTTCGTTTTTATAGATACAATGAATACGAATTAGAGAAATTTGTAGGTTTTCCGCCAAACAGCAAAGCTGCAGAGTCCAAAGTAAGTGAGATGTAAATGACTAGATTTGGGATGCTGTGAAAGGGATAAACTGATTATCCCAGGTATCAGGCCCTCAATAGAGTTCTCTGTAGAAGAACCATATAGTCATGCAAAGTCTCGATAATAAAGCAACTGAAGTCATCCTTCGTTTATAATGTTGTTATTCGTATCATTTATAGTGGAGTATATTACATCTATTACAACTAGGGCAATCTCGATATTTCTCGGCGACAGATTCGAGCAGTTAAATTAGATTAGCGAGAGAGGAGAGTAATTCAATTAGTGAGAGTCGAATTCATTCTTCATTCTTCGCATTCGTGGCGATCGCGAGCGGCCGTAGGCCGCTCACTAGGCGAGCGTAGCGAGCCTCACTGCAGCCGAAGGCTGCATGCCACCCGCAGGGTCTAGCGCCCGAAGGGCGCTAGTATTTCTATCTATTCGAATTTGAAAAGAGCGCAATAGACCACGCACGCACGAAGTTCGATGTAATCAGTCTGAGTGGTTGTCTGAGACGGGAATTGATTAATGGATCTCGTATTGTATGACTTATTGTAGTGTGTCAAGTTTGAAAATCGCACATGAGAAGAGATATTTCGTATCTCGTTGTCATATTAGAATAGATAAATTCCATCACAACTCGATAATCAAAGATCAAAACCATTCGATTCATTGTTGAGAGACTGCGGGAAACAATTTCTCGTTTCTCAGTTGTAAACAATTACAATCAGGCAATTATTGAAATCGTGCTTGTAGATCCGGCCTTTCTTATCGTTTATATTTTTGAAATCTGAGAAGAATTCCATAAGTAATGTCTAGGAACTTACTCTCTCCTCTCAGTGAGTGGCACTATGAAATATCGTGTTGTCGAGACGTAATCCTCACTATACGAGTGTTCGAACTATCCTATATCATTATCAATACCATTGCTTCAGTACTATTTATTAAAGTGCTTATGAAAGTGAAGGTTTTTTTTTTCGTTTCGAAATCTGATCAATGACAATTTCAGATTTTGCATGTCAATTTACGTTGTCTATTTATCGCAACGGCAGTAAATGACATATTTCTGACGATTCTTCATATTTTTGATCTTAGATACGAACTTTACTGGGAGACTAGAAACTGTTCCAGCAGTATTTTTTCTGCAAATGATCAGTGAGCGGGAATTTTTTTTTAAATTTAAAAAAAATTAACTGAACATCATAGGTTATATGCTAGCAGTTGTATTCGCTGAATCCATCGTTTGTGAACGAATATTCGCAGTGTGAGCATTTAGAAATTACGATGAAGTGAGAGATTTAGATGCAAATTTGACAAGTCTTTTATCAGAGCTGTGAGAAGTTTCCGATTATTTGCTTGTTCGTAATCCTTGGAGAGGTTGCGATAATTAGTATTTTCAGAGGATTGGTTGTGGCAGGTTTTTATTTACCCTGTGTCTTCAATGTCTCAAAACCGTCCTTCTCAGGAATATTCAGAAGGACCGTGTACCTGCAAACAATGTTGATTTGTGCAGTTTTTACTGTACCGGTACGTTTGCCTACATAATTTTTAATTTTTTTCTATTTCAGTTGTTTTTATTCTACGCTTTTTATTCTTCAAGGAATTCTAAGCGAGTGATGGAAGAACGATATCGATTGATTTGAAACAATCTTTCAAATCGATATCAATTACTTGAAGCCGAACGATCAATGTATATGCTCAAGTGGTTTATTCCATTCCAGGTAAAATTACCTTGGTACTCATAGATCACTATCAATATTTATTGACTATTGACTTGGTCTAGGTGGTTTCCATTGTGGTAAACCATCTCTTGGGAACTGTCAACATGCTCATTGTTCTTCAATATTCACCTCAATACGTCATCATTTTCTTCGATATTCTGCACGCTGTTTTCGGACCACAGGTCACACATGTCGTTCTCACACGAACAAAATCATTTATTAAAACCATAAATTATCTAGAACATAATAGATTTTGTTCACTTACGCAATTGCAATCTCTCGTCAACCTGCACTGAGAAAGGAGTGGAGGAAACTAGTTCGCCGTTTCAAGTTAGTTCTAAACTGGGTGTTTATGAGTGTTTATACAGTGATGCGAAGTTCAGGTTTCGATCTGACGCAATTATTGAAGTGAAGACTCGATCAATAGCGCGATCTGAAGAGGTTCACTTCGCTGTGAAGACTGCTAGAGGAAAACAATTGAATTTCACGCCGGAACGAGAGCGAGAAATTTAGTTCCAGGTTTCTTGAAATGACGATTTATTACGTTTCAAGTAGTGGATACGCGTGGTGATAAATGTAATTCTGTTCACATTGAGCACAATTCAATAAAGAATAAATATTTAGGCTAGAAT
Organism: Pristionchus exspectatus; assembly: GCA_911812115.1. Taxonomy (NCBI): domain Eukaryota; kingdom Metazoa; phylum Nematoda; class Chromadorea; order Rhabditida; family Neodiplogasteridae; genus Pristionchus; species Pristionchus exspectatus. The sequence continues at coordinate 10,644,982 of OU461584.1, read as the reverse complement.
TTCAAAGAATGATTTTCGTGGATATTTCTATTCTTTCTCTTCTTTGACAGAGAAGGGATTTCGTAAAGAACTTCCTAACGGCTTCTCGATGATTGAGAATGAGAAGAATTGTGGCGACAAATCCGAAGTGGCACGATGAACTGAATTTTCATGTTCATCAGTCTTCCACAATCGCATAACTTACAATAAAATTCTTTGATTCAATTCGTGCAGATGTCTTCCCCAATACAATTTCGTTTGATAAAAATATTGTAAAATAATCAAGCAAAGAGTCGGTAACGTAAAAGCGACAGAACGTTTAATGGTATGAGAATCAACTGAATTTAATAATTATGTTTGTTTAATTTTAAAAATATGACATAAACCTGTGATGAATTGAATAGTTATGTTGAACCGTTGAAGAACAGTGAGCAACAGTTCCGTTGCAATTACAAATCCGCCCAGAATGACAGATAAATTTCGGAAAAGGTAGGCATACCAATATTCCATCTAAAGTATATTAATTAGAGATTTTAAAAATATTTTAAAATAACCTGGAATAGCACGGGGGCAAATCTCGCTCCTCCACACAAATCGGTACGTTGAACTGTTCCGAATAGTGGAGAACAAAGACGAATTACGAGCTGATTCTTTTATGTTCATTAAAGTTTTTTTCACGAACATACCAGAAATATAGCCCAGGTATAAGAGACCCGCTGCTTGACAACATCACTAATCTTGACAAAGCAGCCGATCAATTGGATGAGTGGAATAATCTGATAAATTAATTTTCTGTGAGTAGTAATCACACAGACGCACTGGCATGAATAAATAAGGTGTAGTTCCAATCATCAGCAAAGTATTGAAAGTCCAATTGCAGGCAAATGGTGTGCTTCCAATATCGAGCTGCAATTCAAATCCAGAAATTATCAGTCTGTTCTAATCATTCTGAAAATTTCACATCGTAATTATTCAAATGATTATGCACCCAATTCATCGTAGTGAGATGAACTTCCGTGACAAGTCCGAGTACGGCAGTGACGCCAAGAACGACAAAAGTTGGTGTGAGAAGTGCCTCAATGCATATTTTTATCTACACGTTTTTTTATAAACTACCCTGTCAAGATTCCATGACTCCTTATCCTTTCTATACGAATTGAGCAAGAAGATTATTGGAAGGAGAGAAACAGCGCAAAACGGTGCATCGAAACGTGCAATGTCCTGGTATCTTCGTTGTCCATCATCATCTGAACATCTCCATTGATTCACATTTGTGATAGAACTCACCTGGATATTGGACAAACTCCCATTGTCCAGGTTTAATCTACAATGAAAATAAGCACTCATATTGGTAAAATGAGCATGAACAGAATACCATGTTCGACAGTAGGAGGAAAGGGACTCTGTCACTATAGCCAAGGTAGAGGAATGTTCAAATGAATCTGCACTGCTTGCATCCACTATGTTTATTGTATATGTGATTGATGATTCACGATGAACAACGCGGAAATGCAATGAATTACGTAGATATAGAGTAGTTACAATTCTAACCATATTTGAAGTGATTTTCAACGAAGTAAATTTATCTTATCAGCTCTTGTTCTATCCTTTCCAACTATTGAATCATTGAATCATTTTGTGCAATGGGTGAGAGATGAGACAAGAAATAAATTTGTTATAATGAATCGATCAACACAAGAATATACAACATAATAAGTACAACGCAAGTAGCAAAAAAATACAAATTTCAATACAAGTACCGGTGTCCCACTAAAGGAAATAAAGAACTGCCTATCCATAAGTGGATGAGTGGAATAGTGGAACAGCATCGCAGCAATCCATTCTTTTTTGTGCCCCAGGGAAGCTTTGACAAATTGCACTTAGTAGTTCAGTGCATGAGCATCTTCTATTACATATAATGGATTTGCTTTGTCTTCTCGTGATAGAAAGGATCGTCCCTCCGATCTCCTTGGTGACGTCAGTAGTGGCAAGGTAATTACCATTACTGCACATTCGAGGATCTATAAAATAATATCGTTTCATACGAAAATGACCTTAGACATCATCTGCATACCTTACATGTCGGAGTTTCCATCATAGTTGTTAAATAGACCCTCATTGTTGGGTTCGATTTGATCGCATTTCGTCGACGAGTATTTCACATTGAAGTTGGCGTAGGCAACTGAGGAACAAAATTGAATAACGAGCAACGATGAGAAAACACTATGATTGAGCACAGGTGGGAGATAGAGATAATGATATCAGCAAATATGGTGATAATTTCACAAATGAGTGCATTATGGAAGGTAACGGTTGGCTTTTTAAAGATCTTCGAAGAGATGTTCGAAGATTTTATTAATTAAATAATTCCTTGCACAAGAAAAACCAAGAGGGAATACGAGGGAGACAACGCATATAAGAATCGAAAAATGAGAGGAAGTGTTTCACCCCCGGGTTCGAACACGGTAAACAGAAAGAGTTCAAAAAAGGGCGAATGTCTCTTCAATTCACACCTCCTCTAAAGCTTCCAATCGGAGATAGAAATAAAGAGACGGCTACCCTCATTTCGAACTCTTCAAACAAGCGAGGAGTGAGTGCGAGAAGTATCGTCTACCGAAGTACCAACTGCGGTTCTTTCCCTCCGCGAAGGAAAAGCGAAAGGAGGTGGGAATAAAAGAAGAACAAGCAAACTAGTTCAAGCTGCAGTTGCAATACAATTTTCTTTATCGACCAACGTGGATTTGCATTGAATTAAGAAACTTTAAATAAAATCACAGCTGGATCTTGGTGGTAGCATCCATCTTTTTTCTTCTTTGACAGAGAAGAGACATGGTGATGAAAGCCCACAATTCTCTCGGATGATTCAGAAGGAGGAGAAGAAAGGATATAAATCCCAAGTGACAAGAAGAACTGAAATAATAGATTCCGTTGATCTACTTAAAATCTGCACGCGTACAATACCACACGAAGATTGAGTTCGACAATTGGATGCACATAATAATCTCCCGAACTTATGATTTTGGTCGCTATTATCAGCACGACTGTTGGAAAGGTAAGAGCGAATATGCGCTTGATTGTGTGCAAGTCCACTGAAATCATGCAAATACGCATCCCTTTTATTAAAATAGAAAGCAATACCTGTCATGAATTGGACGGGGATCTTGAGCCTTTTCAGCACTGCACCTATTGCTCCGAGAATAATGATTGAGCATCCAAGCAAGGCAGAAAGATCTCGGCACTTTTGGGTGTTTTCAAACTCGATCTATAGCAGTAATGTTCATTATTATTGAGATTTCTTATCATTCACTTACATCAAATAGAGGCATGATAACTCTACATCCATGGCACATTACTGATGTTTTCACTTCGCCAAATAAAGTTTGAATCAATCGTATTCCACCCTAAAAAAATAACTCCATTTTAGATAGACACATTACTGTGCTTCGCAGTATGAAATATTTAACATTTTACCGTGATGACTGCCCATGAATACGCTATTACTTTTATCCACCTTGGGTTTATCTTGAAGAAACAATCGACCAGTTGTAACACGAGGATCACCTGCGAGAATAATGATATTTTGATATATAGAAAGTGCAAGATTAAACTCATTCACAGGGATGAATAAGAAAGGAGTCATTGCCAGAGTGAGAATACTGTTGAATGTCCAATTGCATGCCGATTCAGTTATCATTATGTCCATCTGAGATATGGAAAGTTTGGAACGTTTTCAAACTATCTAGCCGAAATGAGTTGACTAAAATGTCGAACCCAACTTATGGTTGATAGATGAACTTCAATGTAGAGACCAAGTACTGCAGCCGTACCGAGAACAATGTAGGTAGGAGCGAGGAGAGCCTTATTATTAAAAATATGTTTTTATTTTGCAAAGTATTGCACGACAAACTTTGTCTCTCTTCCATGCCTCTTCGTTCTTTCGATAGAAACTGCATAACAGCAGAAACGGGAAGATTGAAATAATGCATGCCAATGCATCTGATCTCGCAAATTTTTGGAATTTCATAACGGGCTCCTCTGAAAGACACGACTATTGATGGTTGTAATGAAATCTTACCGAAGCCGTAGGGTGTATTAGGCATGTAGTCGCCTATAGGCTCGATAACTTTCATCTTGAATAATGAGTAAATGAGCAGAATAGTATAGTAAAGACTGAACTGAACTGAGCAGTGTACTTGTTCACTTTGAGTTTATAGTTTACGCGAAAGTTGATTCATTCCTCGATTGTGGAGAGTTTAAGAAACATAGATTATATCGATCCATATCACTTGAACTATGGAAAACAACATTCCAGAGCATCCATCTGAGTTTCGGAAAAGAATAAATCCAAGTTGCTTAGCCGATTGTGCATGCAGTCTTCTATCTGTCGTTTTCATCGATTTCGAGAACTTGTTTCGGTTTTCGGGGTGCGGCTTCTTTTTGATTCTTTCGTCATCGGGTCACCTGCTCACTGATATGCTACACGCATACTACAGGCACAGGTCGCACGATAAGCTCAATCACTCTCTTTCTTTTTCTCATTGATTCATCGACTCGAATGGAACCTCCGCCTTCTTACGAAGTTTCTGAAGCGGTGAGTTTCGTCTTCCATTTTTTTCAAATTATTCTTCAATTCGAATTCATTCAAAAATTGTTTCTACATTTTCGTTCAGATATTTCCTGACTAGCAAATATACTCGAACTCGTTGTAATCATTGATTTTTCTAGCATGGAAAGCCCCCATCGTACTTGCATGGAGATCCCACTACTTCAACTGTCGTTAACCCCACTAATGATGCAACAATAAATATCGTACGTACATTATGTTTTTAGAAGAGCGTTACCGCAACGATTTTGCTTTTTTTAGTGAATTATTCCTCACTTCGTTTTTTTTTGAGTTGTTCATGACAAATATGGATACTTTTATTGCAGCCAACAGTGCTTCCTGGTTCCATTCCCACTGTTTCTGCCCGTCTCCCGTCCTACTCACAATTAGTGACTGTCCCTTTGCCACTCACAGAAGAGGACATTCAGTTACAGGTACTTTCCACAGTTTGGAGTTATACGTGGAATATTTAGAGTGTGACTAAAGACTAGAAAACTGATAACGAGACCGAAGTTTTTGATTCGTTTGTGATGTATGCCATTGCGTGCAAATACGAAAGGATATCACAATGTGAAAAATACGCACATCGTTTGACTTTCGCTGTCATCACTCATTCCGAAATTAACATTTTTGTGTTGAAGTTTTGCAATACAATGATAATGTGATTTCAGAAACGACTGCGCTTCCGTAAGAGAGCAAAGAGGATTGGTTATTACACCCTAATCGGATTGATGCTGTTTGGAATCGCTCTTTTCTTTGCTATTCGAACGTAGATTATTCTCTCTAAAATGTAATTTATTGAGACTTGATTATTGTGTGTTTCGTCTTATTGGTTCTTCTTATTATGCTGGTTTATTTGTCTCAATGCTCAGATCTCATCATCCATTGAATAGATATTTTATTTCTTTGTGTCGATGTTCCTACTTATTTTCCTACTTTAATTTTATTGACTTCTATACTGTGACGAATCAGCCGACTATTCAGAATCGCTTCGCTTTGTGCAAATTACATTTCTGATAAAAATTTCTGGCAAAAGTGTTACGAACAGGCAGTTCTCTGTCGGCGAATTATTCATATCTCGGTTGAATCTATCTCAATGAATCTATATTCATATCTCGATTGTCTTCCGATTTTTTCGCTGATCCTCCCTTTCATAGCAGATGAAAGAACATGCCCGAAGAACAATTTTATTCAAGAATGGGAGAACGAAGGAAATTGAGTGATTGTCTTCTTATTATCATGCTCATTTCACTCTTCATCCCTCTACAGACAATCTGTCCATCTCTTCGAATACGATATCCGATTCAATCGATCGGAAGGTTGCACAATCAGATTCTGGTTTAGGAGGGCCTCCTCCAGAAGGGGCCAGACTACGTTCCATCTTGTCTGTCGGAGATCTCAACACATCGCAATCAATATCATTCCAATCACTTTCTTCATTACCGATTTGCCAACATTGGCCATCCGTGGGCCCATCCAGAACACATTCGATCGAGAATTGGACGACGAGTACTGTAATTGAAAGAGAGATAGATACCGTAGTCAATCCATCGATACTTACGTAAGAGAAAGGGCAGAAAACTCAGGTCGAACCACTGCTTCCTTCATCATATCATAGCAACTGAGAAGTGAAGCTTACATTAGGGTCCATCATACAATACTACCGCACCTTCCCTCGGCTCTGACAGCAGTTATTCTGAGTAGATTGGTCAATCGATAGGTTTCAGATAGATAAAGATGATCGATGAGTTGTCCAGCATTCGTAACTGGTTCGGAGATGAGAGCCTTCAATGAGGATATGATGACGTCACTCTAAACTCATTAATGTATAACCTGCTCCAATTTGTCCACTGCATACTTGAGTCGGAGATGGTAGGCGAATGCGAGTGCAGGTCTACAATATATTGATTGACTCATCGAGAGTACCGTACTACCTGACGAGTCCTGCCGAGACATCCGATCCAGAAGGATAGAGAGAGAATACAAGCTCCAGGAATACCTATTTGTAATCATTGTAGGGATAGAAATAGGAAGGATATAGAGACCTTTCCAGCAGGAATATTCATCTTCTTGCACATGAGAAAAACGTCTTTGGGAAGAGGAACGACGAGTTGGTCGAGAGAATTGACAGTGAATCCTCCTGTGTGAGTACGGAGAATTCCTCTGAAGATAACAATTTGAAGTGATATCATTACAATAGTGCTGATACCTGTTCACATAGAAGGGCGTTCCCATGAGCATTATGCATTGGTTGAGAGGATCCTTCGCAGAGGAATCACTCAATAGATCTTCTGCCTTCATCTCAATCTTCGCTAGAGGAAGAGGAGGCAATAGAGATTGAGCGAATTTGGCCTGAACACGTCAATTATCAATCGTTAGTTCACCAATATACCGTACCCTGACGATAGATGGACAGACGACATGAGTGTACACGTGATCTCCCAATGATTGGACTGGATCGTATCCATTGTGAATCATACTGTAATCAATCCATGACTATTTCATTCAATTCATTGCCCTTACGCAGTCCATAAATTAGTTCTTGCAGCCTCTTCTACCATACAAGCGACTGCTGGATATAGATTGAGCTTAGCTGCGTCTTCAAGTCTACGATAGAGAGCTATCTACAATGACAATGTTATCAATCTTTTCTTCATCTTTCCATTTCAACCTTGCGATAATTGACGAGATGGTCGGACAATCTCACGATGACATCTCGAACGTCGAATGAAACTGCTGCATTCGCAAGAGGCTTGAAACTGAAAATATGGAAGTTGTGAGTTGATGATGTAACATATTCCTTTACTTGGCCCAGATGGGCCGTTCAGTAGGATACAATTGGAGAAGAAGTTCAATAAAAGACGATCGATCGAATGGGGAAACATCAACAATTCCATCGTCCTCCGTCTCTCTCATCTTCAGAGCTGCAATAAATAACATGAAGGGACGGAACCGATTGGGAGTACCCATATATGGGGATGCTTGGGAGAGAAGAGCCTTCCAAGTTCGAAGAGTAGATCCATCGGCAAATCGAATGATGACATCACCTTCATCGAAAGAAGGATGACGACGGAAGAACTGAAAGAAATAGTTAGTTAACGCTTGTCTGAGATGTTTAACCGAATTAATGAATCTCATTTCGAACTTGACAGCACGAAAATCTTGATGGAGATGGAAGATAATGGGGTGACGATAACGAGTGAAATCGAATACATCCTAAAATCACGCTTTTATTATTGTATTTCTTTAAATTGATATGATTACTCTGTCGAGAACTTTCATATTCTCCTCTCCAATGCCTGCTCGCACTCTCATTTGAGTGACGATTCCCCATTCAGACTCGACGCATCCAATAGCACAGACTCGCAAGTGACGAGAACCCTGAAACCAACTCATAAATCATTGTATCATCGTTGAATATCACATTTTCCTCGTGTAGTGTAACCGAGAGTGCGACATCTCCAACTCCCATTCCGAACTTCCATTCGCTATTAGGTCGATTAGCACCAGATTCTTCCTTCGCCTCAATGAGATCGCTTGGTTCACTTCTTAAGCAGCCATTATTACCTCCTTTCCCTCGATTAAGAGTTCGACTTGGAACGGAGTCGATGGTGGAACAAAGGAATTCGATTTGATATCCAACGGAGCTCGAGACATTGAATGGTCCTCATGTCTCATGGAGGGAAACGGACGCAGTGATTTCCCAGTAAGAACATCTTCGATCTCATGATCTTCAAATTCCCAAGCAGTGTGAGTCGACTGAAAAAGGAAATTACGAAAATAATGAGAAATAAAGACAAACAAGTCGTTCTAGAAGAGAATTGAGCGAGCAGAACCGCTCAGACATAGCGAAAACGAAGGAAATGAGAAGAGAAGAACTGAGAATGAGAAAGTGAGAAAAGGGAAATTGAAAATTGTAAAATGAATAATCGGAATTAAATTAGCAATAATCGATAGAGATAAAGTTAATAAGTGGAAAATAATAAATTTCTAAGAATGATTTTATGAACAATATTTCAAACAGACACTTCGCCGCCCAAAAGCATTTCATTCCGATGTTCCTTCACTCGGTCTCGAGTGAGTCATTTCAGGCGTTTTTTCCTCGCCGCTCATTTCTCTTCCTCTCTCCCTAAGGACGTTCCAAGTCGATTCTCCGTCCATTCGCCCTCTCTCATTCCTCTCCCACTCTCATCTTCCTAACTCCGTGTTGAATTAGATACGAAATGGAGATGGCCGAATCAGATGAAGCTTCCGTGAGATATTTTCGTGTTATCTATATAATAGACTATATTCATGAACATGTTCAGATGAACGAGCGAGAAGAACGATCGAGAGGTCGGCCGAATCTAAGGGTAAATTGATATTTATTATCTTCTCTGAAATTTACAATTAAATATTTAAGAGTCGATTCGGAATTTTCGCTCCGTTGAGTTCACGAAGGCTTTTGGGAGTGAGTTGAATTCCTTCGATTACCTCTTTATATGCCCATAAACAGGAAATTCTATGCTGTTTCGCTGTCTTCCGATTGTTCATAACCATTGTTACTACTGGATGGACTATTATTGACCATGGAGTGGTATGGCTGTCACAGTTCAATGCGTAGCATGACTTATCTGGTTTTTTTCAGAATAATAATGCGAATTCATTTGTTCTATTCATTCATTCATTCAACATTCTCATTTCAATTGTTCTCTGGATAGGTGTATTTGAAGAGAAAAGAAATGTTCTGCCTTTATTTGCGATGTTCGAAGTAATAATGACCCCCCAGTATGCCAGCTAGAACAAGTATCTTTTCATGTTCCCTTCGTTGTCTGCGCGTTTTTCCGACTCGCATTCTGGTTCTGTCACCAAATATTCAGCATCACACTGCTATTTATTTTTGCCTTCTATTGTGTGCTCTTCCTTCCCGTGGTGAGTAATCGTTATTTCTGAAGGATTTTATAGTGATAAACTTAGTGGTGATAGGCATCTTGCAGGTGCTCATGCAATTCCATGGATACCTCAAAGGAAGAGATCAAGCGAGAATCAGACACATTTACGGAAGAATCGATGATGAATTCTTCTGAAGACTACGCCAAAAAGCTCCTTTTCCTTGCTTTGTAGAGGTTCCATGTCGTTTTTCATGTCTCCATATTGTATTGCCACTAAGCATTTTCGAGATAAAAATTACAGTTCCGGTAAATAGTTCCTCGTTCCACACAACAGTTTTTTGCAACGTTCCAATGCGCACTTTGGCACCGGGAGAGAAAATCTCTGAAAGAGAGAAGGAGACACAAAGACAGAGGAGATAAATGAATGAGAAAGAAAGATGTGACAGGATTCGAAAACGAAAAAAACGCCGAATTATAACGGCACGTAGTATCACAATGATTGCGGGGTAATGATGGTCACATGACCTTACTATGCAGAAATTGCTGATATGCTGCAAGAACCTCATTGGTTGGGGGAGGAGTATAAGACAAACAAAAACAATAAAATACTCTGGCAAAATTATAATCAGTGCTATCAAATAAAGATTCATAATAAAGTAAAGTAATTGAACTTTAGTTGAGCTCTCTTCATTCGATTGTTTTCCCGTTCACTCGTTTCCATTTACCAAATGAATCCCCCTCCTCATCGCTGTCTAAATTGCAATCGTTGATTTTACGATGTTCAATGTTCATTTTGTGAAACAAAGGAAATTCTTATTGGTTCCTCTCTTCGGTTTCTTTCCTTTGATAAATATTCAGTAAATGGCTCGATACTTGCTTCAGTATATCCTTTGAGTGCTTTTCCTTTCTTTCATATCTCACCGTCAACACATCTTGTCAGAAATAAGAGAGAGAAATAGCAGTTCATTCAGAGATGACACGGGAAACGGAGGTCCTCCATCATAATCTGGTATTTCCACTGACTCATCATAAATGAAACCATGAAAATTAAGGAAGGCACCACCCGTCTTCGTGAACAATCAACGTCTGATGGAATTACCGTGAAAGCGAGTTTGTCGAAACGACCTTTCTAAACCAATTCTTCAGATAATCGCTGTCGTCAGAGTTCTCATAACTATCGCAAGTCTTGGATATGTGCTAAATACATATTCCAAGGTATCTTACAATTATATTGACTGAAAGACACAAAACCCGAGAAAGATTCAGGATGAATCCCACCTCTTCCAATACACTGCTTTTGTCAGTGTAATCAACAGTGTCATTACTCTTATCCTCTGGGAAGGAGCCTTTTCCGATAAGAGAAACTACTTATCTCTTTATCTTCTGCTCGAGGTGATTTAGCTACACAAACCGCGTGAAATCAATATCTGGTCAGACTCCATTCATCGTGTGGGGAATACATCGTGCTTCAACGAATGCTCCCACGGAGAAGGCTGATTTATATGCAACGATAAGCATCGTCCTCATCGGTTGTTTCGTCGTTGTCGTTGTGGTGAGAATCTACAATATCACATCATTTATAAAGAAGTTTTGAAATTGCAGATCCTTGGTAAACGATACATGACCCTGAAGAGAAGAGACAGAGATGCGAGGATGCTATCTTTATGAAACATTGCATATAGTTTCCAATGTATTCGAGTTTCGATGTGCTGCTGATATTTCTCTATTGATACCATTCCACTTCGCTCAATTTAACTGCAGTAAATAGTTTCTCGTTCATTCAATCGTTTCGTTTTTTTGCACGTTCGAATGCTCATTTTGAACCAATGAGAGATCGTTGAGAAACGAGAGCGGACAAAGACAGAAAGACTGGTGTGATAAATGGGAGAAGAGGGAAGTAATGACAGGAAAAAAGGAGTGGAAGAGTTGAGCACATGAGAGAACAAGCGAATGAACTAATTGAATACGTTGAGAATTTTGACAGATTCTAATTTGCTGTGTTCCTGTTCTTTCTCAATTCTCTACCTAACATAAATCATTTTCAATTTTTTCGATCAATTCGTCGACGATAAAAGAAAAGTATAGAGAATGAGCATTTTCCAGTTCAATCAACGAAAGAGATGAACCATGAAATGGAGATGGTCGATAGGAACAATGATTCGGTACGTTAATTATTTGCATATCAAATGATGAGCACGTTCAGGAAAGACCCTCCCGTCATCCAAATAATTCAGTGACGAATGTACGTGTTTTTTGTCTTGTAAAATTTCGTGAAATTCTTTCAGAGAATTCGAGTAGCCATCACCACCGTTGATTCAGTTGTCAAGGTCATTACGGTAATTTAAATCGCAAACGGACTTTCTTATTCAGATCATCACATTCATTCGGCTTCTTCTCACCATAGGTGGCGTCGGATACGCCATGCTTAGACATTCATTTATTGTATACGACGTATATAGAATTAAATCTGAAATGAATATGTTCCAGTACGTTCCTCACGGCTTCGAATATGTTGCCTTTGTCAATGCCATCAATATCCTCATAATGACTATTCTATGGGCAGGAGTCTTTGCTGGAAAGAGAAACTGCTTGCCTATTTACATTCTGCTGGAGGTGATTTCCAAACACGACTCGTATCGATTAATTTCTTCTCAGATTCCTTTCGTCGTTTTTGGATTCATTGGATTTATGCTTAACCCTGGACAGGACAGTGGAAATCATAGGGGAGATGAGCAATTCTTCATGTGGATAGGAATATTCATCTTAGTTTGCGTCATCGTTTATGTAATGGTAATCTTTGATCTCATTGAGTGCATCATTTTCTTCAAAGTACTAATCGAACAACATTTTTACAGATGATCGCTAAATATTATCATGTGCTGAAGAGAAGAGAAGCTGCGAGCGAGCTACGCCTTTTAAGGGCAATCGAAAAAATGAGGTTGATGCAAAAGTGACAGTACAAAATTTAGACCTTGAATTTCATCCTCTCCTGTTCTTTCCATTCAAGTTAACAGCTCATGATTTTCGCAATATAATGGAGGATTGAGTGCTTTCTCCAGCACACTTCATGTTGAAGATATGAGATCTTTCCATAGCGGGCATAGCGGCGCATAAAATTTTCTGGAGTGTCAATATATCGCGTGGTGTTATTCAAGACGCCATTTATTTTCCAGATGCGATAGAACAAAATGTGATCCTCCTGCGTGGAGGACATTCACTGAGAATACTTTTAAAAATGGTGTCGGTTGTTGAACATGAAATCTCCTCTTGCAGTAGTTCTTAAATTCGAAATCCTGCGTGATGAAAAAATACAGAAATAAGTTTGAGTCGTATTTATAAATAAGATCAAAAAGATCAAAAACCCTTTCCATATAATATATCAACTTGGCAAGATTTTGAAATTATCTTTTTGGCAATTATTGCTTGTTTTAATAACCATTTTTAAATAAATCATTTTCCCAGGCTTGCACTTTTCAACTCAATTTCAATTAACGATTGTAACGCTTATGTATCCCCTAAATACAATCAAGAGGGATTTTGAAAACGATCGACTATGACTTTGCAGTATGCAGATTGGTGTTGTACAGAAACTTGCATCAACCTAATAGATGGCAGCATTTCAAGAATCAGCAGATTATAAAAAAAAGATTTTCTGATAAATAGTTTTTTGTATAACTTAATTTTCGGAAATTCGAATGGACAAGATGAGGAAGTTCTGAGTGGGTAGTGGTAATAAAATTAGAGGAGGATTGAGGACGTGCAAGAGAAGAGGAACCCTCATTTCCGTTTCTCATTCCAAACTTTTTCGTGGTTGTTCTCGTTCAATGTGCACTTTCCGCATACTTCCGCCACATTAGTTAAAGAAAACTAAAAAAATGCGACAACATCGATGCGATGAATACGTAAAAGAAGTGGCAAAAGCATTTTATTCGATATTTTCAGAACCTGAAGGTTCACACAAATTCGAGTCTTCCTCCATTTCATATTTCGGAGTATCTTATTTGTTTCCCCGTTCTTATCCTCTTCCTCCCTTTCTCCTCTTCCCTTAGTCCGTTCCTAGTCGATATTGAGTGCGCCCACTCTCTTTCTCAGCCCTCGTTTTTTTTATCCCATTTGCTTCGCCAGAATCTTTCAATGGCTGAAGAACGGGAGGACCTAAATTCCGATAATGATGGCCAGGTATCTATTTCAAAATTAATTATTTCAGTTGAGTAATAATCGATTTAGAGTCGAGGTGAAGGCTCATGCAATCGAAGTGAAGGCTCATGCAGTCTCATGTCGAGGGAAACGGCATTGGTATTCATCGCTCGAAAACGCATTTTAATATGAAACCTTCTAGAGTTTCCTTCGACTACTCGCACTGTGTAGGCTAATATTCACTATTCTCTTTACTGGATATGTGCTCCTCCATAAATCACAACCGGTGAGAAGAATACATTCAATTTTATCTAAAATTGATTTCAGATTGACGCCGGGTTGATAAAATCAGGATGCAGTTCAGCCGCTCAAGTCAATCGTCTTCTCGATTTCCATTTCTATCTCGCAATCACTGTAGTCAATGCACTGATCATGACTCTTCTCTGGGCAGGATCCATTTCTAATAAGGAGAGTTGTCTGCTAGTGTATCCGTTGCTGGAGGTATCTAAATTCATAATACAGTATTCCAATAATCATTCTTCAGATTCCATTCGTAGGATGGTTCTTCGTTCTGATCGGAAAAACATCTGAGAACCTAACCTTTCAATTGGCTCTGTTTTTCACATTTATTTTCTTTATTGTCTTCATTCCCTTCGTAAGTTTTTCTTTCCCTATTTCTAATGCACTTATCTCCAATCTTTCATTACAGGTTGTCTTTCAAGCCACGCTGCATCTCGCAAATAAAGAACGGCCTAAGATAAAACGAACTGATATTGCCTGAATATATTTGACACAACTTCCTCTTCCCATGCTTCTTTTCATTCGTGTCCGTGGTAATAAACCCATTCCTTCTCGGCTCTAGTATTTTTTTGCCCATTTGGAAGAGAAGCTCGAATAAAGAGAGATAAAGTGAGCAAGAGAGCTGTCTTTGCCATCAATGCCCTCATCACAGTTCTCATTTGGGCCGGAGCTTACGGATAGATTCGATGTTGTCTGCCAGTGTATCTATACAGCAATGGAGGTACATGTGCATCTTTACATTGCCATTTTACGTTCCATTTGCTGATTCCATTCTTATCCTGGATCTTCTATCGACTGAGCAAAATGATTCCCTATCCATAGTTTACGAATGTCTTGCTGTTCATTGCATTCTTTGCCTATTGCGGACTCTTCATCCCCCTGGTACGAGAGACATACATCCCATAATTCATCCATAATCATACAGGTAATACTTCGATTTCATTTGTTCCTTGGAGATCGAAATAGAGCAAGGTAACACATTTATGGAAGGAAACACATTTAGATATGGAAGAACCGATGGCACTTTCCATTAAAGCAATCATTAAAATCACACTAATTTTCACAATTGACTAAGGGAATATATTTCAGACCCGTAGAAATATAACGTCGTATCTCCAGTACTTTCTCCAGTTCTTTTTTGCCCACTTGGAAGAGGATCGAATAAAGAGAAATAAGAGGAGAAGAGTAGTTTGAAGCGTCTGAAAGAAAGAAGAGAGGGACGGATGGAACAAGAGAGTTATGGATGGATGAGAGAAACGAATGGGCTGGACTCTTCATCTTTCTCTCGTGGAATTCTAGAACTATCTTTGTCATTCCGTAGAATGCTTGTTGTAATTGCACTTCTTTTGTTTTGAAGGCGGTGGCAATTCAGTGTTTCAGTAAGTAGTCTTTATCAGTCTTGCTGGTAAGTGAAATCGTGAAGATTGCTACACAAAAAAAGATAAAGCTATTCACGATTTGATAATATCAAAGATATTATCTCTAGTAACTGGAGCGTTCTCAATTATCTTGTACTTCTTCGTTCTCTTAACCATTCCCATCTCAATCATACTATGCATCATCTCAACCACCGCTTTCTCTACACTTCGATACTTCATGTCGAGTAGACGAATGGACTGAAGATATGGAAATTAAACATCAAAGATCGACAGAATTTTACCTTTCTGTTATCGAATCGTACGACGGGACCAAGTCTTCCAACGACAGCCTTTGATTGGGGGTCGACGCCTGAGGCAGCGTAGAGTTTGAGCACCCAATTGGGACACTCCCATGTGCAGATTTGAGTACCGTAGCCTGCAGAAATTTTTGATTTCAAAGCAGCATAGCTGGATATCCTACCGTATCGTTTGAACTCCTTCTTTAGCCATCGTGCAATATCAGCGAACCATGCAGAAGGACAAGCAGTAATGAGTATTCTCTCCCCATCTGTCTCCGATCTCTCCAATGCTCGAACGTGAGCCTCTGCTACATCACGCACGTCAACCATTCCGAATGACACCTGAGGATACGGTGAATTAGATACGGTAGGTTATGGGTCTCAGGATGAGAGGGAAGGCAAAACTATCATGAAACCATGCCTTAGGCTGTGCGAGATTAGTCGATCTCTTCATCATTCTTGCAAGAATGGTTGAACTGCTGTGCTCTATAGGAGAGAGAACAGGACCGAAGACAAGTGTCGGATTGAGAACAGTGAGAGTGAAGCGAGAAGTGGCTGATAATGATTAATCCTCTTGTCCAATTGAAAGTCGAGTCAGAATTGTTTGAAAATTCCCTCGTTTTTAGAAGGTAACAGCTTCTGTGTAATTAGCAGTATCAATAGTTGAAAATAAAAGCGAAATTGCATCAAAACACGCGATTGTCTCAGTGTCATTGGGCGAAAACACGCGGCTATTTTCTTATTGTCTCTTCCACTTTCACTTTCTTCCAAAACAATTCCCACCTGGAAGAGAATACCAATAGTTCCATGCTGCTTTCTCTGCAAGTGTCTTCGATACAGCATACCATTCCTCTCGTTCGTCTTCGATATTCGACCAGAATGTCTCGTCGAATTTGGCCGATGAGTTCTTGCGACCGTCTATAAAAAGTCGATAGATTTCCTCAAAGTTGATTACGAGCATTGATCGCGGTCAGCACTTTTTCGACGACCTTGTTCATATTGGAAATACAGAAAGCTCACGATTTACAGCTGCGCACGAACTTGTTAGAACGACTTTCTTCACCTGAAAAAGAATACTCTTCATTATGTTTCAAGAATAATTTTGGAATTAGCGAAAATAACAATGTGTTTTCGCGCGTGTACACATCATTCTCTGCAGTGTTTTAGAGAAAGTTGCGCCTTTGCGTACGTGATGTTTGCAGCCTTTCACTTTCTACGTTCGCCCATATTATTTACAACAACTGTGATCGCTAAAATGTTTACTAAATACTTTGTTGATAGTGCGTTTTCTCTCGAGAACAATCTATCTACGATAGATTAGATCCGAAGCAAAAGGACTGTGTATAAACATTTTGTGAAATATTGAACACATCACGAACATTTCTAGTGGGACCTTGAATATTGGCTAATTCTAAGACCACCCTCACATGAGAATCACATTAGCTAATCAGTTCTCTCTAACCTCCGGACACTTGGCAGCTGCTGTCAGAACAGTGCGAGTCCCTTCAACTGCAGTGTCCACTATTTCCTCCGTCGGATTGATTTCCAATGGAGAAGCGACGTGAAGAATGTAGGAACAACCAGCAACGACACTCAAAGATTAGGATGAACCGAGTGCCGATTTCGGTTTTGTCGCTGCCGTTTCAGCCAAGGTCAAACGTGTTATCATCACTTTCCATCTCTAGATAACCTATATCAGTAACATTTAATCGAAATCATGTACAAAGTAACTAAAAGTCGAATAAACCTGGTCCAGTTATCGGGCTTGGTCAGATCGGCCTCGACCAGCTCCAATTTGGATGAAGCATGTGGGAGTCGAAGGAGGGGAGCGATCTGAATATTAGAGAAAGTTCGTTGAGTATCAGATTTTTTGGGCATCGGATTTTTCTCTTGGAATCAGAGCAAGAATTAGGGTTTAACGATCTCCTACCTTCTGATTATTATCTTTGCATCTGATTGTTCCTCTCACTCTGTACGGTCCTTCCAATAATCGTTTCACACAGTGCAGTGCAATGAATCCCGATGCGCCCGTAACAAGAACCACTGTAAACATCTAACAGTACGGCTCAGTTTTTTCACAAAAACGGCATAAAATGAGCTGTACTTACGAGGTAGATTATCTTTCGAAGAGGGCATAGTGAGCGTCTTCAAGAAGAATCGTGATCAAAATTTTAGAATTTGAGTGGGAGGAGAGGGGGAGGAACTAACCTCCCACTGCTCCCTTCAAATGGCAAGTGAATTCGAATGGCAGAGTATAAACAATACTGTGTAATTCGATGGAGGAGCGGGTCAATTTGCAGAGGAATTCATCATTTTATTCTCAGGTCGATGAAACGAAAGAATGCGAAACAATAATGCTCGTGGAAATGTTTTCTACGGAATGTTGAAGATAACAACGATGCAATAGAGATTGCCTTTCTCAACTATTTACGATACGATTAAAGAGTTCCAGTGATGAATTAGTGAGTTAAACGAAGGCGGAACGAGCTCTAAACTATACGACAAGACGAATGATTAGCAGCGTGAAAAGGAATGGTCATGTTGTAATCGAAAACTATAAAATTACAGTGACTGTGTGGTCGATCACTCTATTTACTTCGTGTGAGCGAATGTTATCAATGTTAGTTCATTTATCAATACAACTCGTCAAATAGAAATACAAAATTAATCCCACGCATCGTAATCCCGTGGTTGTTTCGGCATAATTACAACTCGACGTGTTCGTTTCCTCTTCCTTCATCTGTTTCTCGATGAACTGCACAAAATCATCGAGATTTCGTCCTCCCTTGTAGTCGATTATCTAAATACGACATCCATGAGGGAAAATGCTCAGTTCTACAAATATCTCAATGAAAAAGGTTCGCGAAGAACAAATGGAAGCTGCGACGTTGAAATGGTTCTCGTCAAATGATATTCCCATTCCTTGGTGTGGCACAATAAACGATATCCAAAACGATTAAAATCCTTTTCATACGATGAAGAGCGTGATTGTAAGTCAAATGGTTTCCTATTAGCACTATTGTTCTATACGTGAGTTTTCTTGTCAAATAATTACACGGAATCGCACCTCATTCACTCAACGTCAATCAGACTCCGGAAATTGGAACAGACAGACAGACAACAAAAGAAACAACCCACATCTTCAAAGAACTGCAGTGCATTTCATTTTTTGTTGGTCAGCTATTCGTTGGACTCGTGTCTTTTTTCAACTTTTTCAAAAATTATCAAGAATTGGCGACGCTTCTCGTTCACCTTTCTCTTGAGTGACTGAATTATTAAAAAAATTCTGAAATTGCACATTAATAGTGTGGCACAAGAGCTTTACAACGCAACCGAGCTTATATCTAATTTTGCTCTACTCGAGTCACAAATACCCTGGGACCGCGAGGGACCGTCCGTGTTCACAGGGGAAACAACCAGGATTGTATTCCCGAGTATTCCGTTACCCCCTTTTCATCAGCCTAATGGAAGTCGTTACATCTCCTTACTTTTTCACACTTCGGCCCCCTCTCACTCGCTTCCTTCGCCATTTCAGTCTCTGCCTACTCTCTTTTCATCACATTAGCCCACCCAAAGACCAGACGAAAGGATGAAAAGCCCTGAAACGGAGAAGAGAGAGGAAAGGAGAGTGCATCGATAGGAACACCCTTCGGTCTCTCCTCTACCTTGTCTTCACTCTATTCCGACCACTAGTCGTCGTTTTTGCATTTGAATTTTATTCGCTTCAACGTCGTCCTTTATCTCGTTATATTTTATATCTTTCTACGTTCCACGATGCGTGAAGGCCATTATACGGTAGAAAGAGCATCGTAGATATGTATATCCATTTATCTTATGAATCCTCCCTTCAATCAGAATGCCTGACGTCGTCATCGAAATGGCCGTTCTTCCTGAATCCTCTGACATTCCTTCTGACGTCGTTGTCTTCCATCCGATTGTGAACGAAAACGACAAAGCCTACGCAACAAGTTGCTGCGGACCTGCACCTGTCAGTTTCACTGATTCTCTTTACTATTTAGGGGAATTCAAAGGATTTCGAATTGCATGTTTACGTGAACTTTACTGCAACTAGCCGACCCACCCGAAAGGGGGGAAATCCTACAATGGCTGCATCATGACCAAAAATGTCTTGACCACTCCTCATCGATTGCTGACACCTCTTGTGAGACCCCTGAGCCCTCTCCAGCAGGATAATCTGCGCCTTGAAATGGACGAACGTGCAGAAAACATTCAAAATAGAGGAAGTGGACGGAAACGAAATATTTCCTTTCAGACACTCGCTCGTAAAATAGCGAGAATTCGATTCGCAATCGCTGCATTGGTCATTGTCATCACTTCAATGTATCATGGACCGCCCAGTGGACAACCAATGACTGCCAGGAATTCCGTTCGTTTTCTGGCCTTTTAGACTTGAGGAAAACTTTTTTCAGTATAACGTCTCTATCCTCGCTGACAATCTTCTCCATGTAGCAGTTGTCTTCTGTGTGTGTAGGGGAGCCTTCGGAGAGAAGAAGAGAGCCCTTCTCGCCTATTGCCTTCTTGAGGTTGGTAAGAAAAAAGAGAAGAAGAAGAGGGGGAATTATTCTCTTCCATTCATCTCTTTCACCTGTTCCTTCACTGAGAATTCGTGCGAAGAGAGGCGAAAATGAGTGTATGTCCTGTTGAAATATTTCTACTCACAAACATCTTCAGACACTCTTCATCTTCTTGGTTATCTTCAAATTCGGGGTGGCATACATCGACGGTGAGGAGCCAAATATAATTAAATATGAAATAATAAGTTTAGAGAAAACTGGTAGAATGCTCTGGCTCGTACTCTTCCTCAGCGCTCCTTTCTTTGTTTACATGTACTTCTATCGGGTTAGTTGACGAGATTTTCATTCATTTCTGAAAGAAAAATTGCAGATTTTCATAAATTACTATTTCTTTCTCCGCGATCGCGAACAAAAAAATACGCCTCCTCCACCTCCTAAGGTTGTTGCCGATGAAGATAGTGTGAGTAGCATTGGAGATGCTGATTTCACCATGGCGAATGGAGTGAAGAAGAGAACTCCTTGAGTGAAACACAAGTGTCGCTTATTAATATATGTACTGCTTGATTGTGTTCGTTGTTGTAATGATTTAGAATGATTTCAATTCTTCATAGCTACGGTTTGGTTGTGTGCCATCCGTTTCTATTCGAAGTTCTTCTCAATATTCGCACCACGCATGGAAGAGCATTGCTGATGACCATGGATTCTATGTGTTATTCATGGGTCTCCGATGATTAATTCGCACTTCCGAAGGGCCTCATGAAAAAGAGAAGGCAAAATAGCATGGAATCAATAGAAGCGGGGAGAATATGTGGTCGTTGTCTACTCGTTGTATATTGGTCGTTGTATAATATTAGTTATAGCAACGTTAATTTTTAATCATCTTCTTATTTTATGTATCTACGTATCTTACTATTGGAATACTCTTGTTCTGACTGCGCCTGTATGAAATTACTACTAGCAGTACGAATATCGTAAATGTTCCGAACACACTTATCTCTATACGCCACAAAATTTTGGAATAAATTTATGTTGGAATTCAGAAACGGAAGAAAACATAATCAAAGAAATGAGTAATGAGAAGGACTATCTATCGAATTATTTGAACTGAAGAGCCTCTTCCAAATATAACAATATTGGGAGTGTACCGATAATTTGATTTGAACAACACAGATGCAATAACAAAATAAAATAGGTGAGCTATCTACCGATAAAGGAATGGGAGTGAGAATCAAAGAGTATCCGTGATATCCACCCGTTTTGCGTATCACTGGATAAATTGCAGGTCAAACTCTTCTCGAAAAATTATGAAAGCGATTGATTCATGGTAAACGATATTTGGTCATGAAGAATAGTATGGTCATTGGATGAATAATTTCATGTTTTCATTGTGTCGGTCGTCGTTGATCATGATTATGATGGGAAGAAGAAGGGACATCAAAGGAGAACCTCGAGGATAAATTACATGGAGGAGGAAGTGGAGATGATTGTGGAAGAGGAGAGCATGGAGGGAGGGAAGGTGAATGGTAGTGGGTATCCAGAATATCGCCCTGCAAGGAGTCAATGTGAGTCTATACATGATACAATCACGATACACAATGCGCATGCACATTCCGCTATCCCAAAACACATGCGATAAACCAACACAACTCTCATATCCCCTTCAAGGATATTCTGAAAGTCTAGGATATCGCACTTACAACAAAAAAAACGCAAATGACAGCACATGACGCTATGACAACTTATGTTCATCTCCCGCTCATTCAATTCATGGCAATAACCAACACAACATTGAGATCTCCTTCACCTGTGGGGTCGGAGTGGCCGATGCTCTATGCTGACTTAGCGAATCGCCCGGGGTATTTATAGCTCGATAGATCTAGAGGATCAATCTAGTACTTATTATCAAGATCATTCTAATTATACCTGCTGCATTATCCGAATGTTCACGTCCATCTTTTTGTCGAGTTGAGAGAGCTGAACAACACGTATTCATACCCTTAAACCATGAGGAGCCTAAGAGGGAATCATGCTTACGAGACCTTTGACAAGACTGTGAAAGATCAAGACTAGACAAGTATGGACAAGGACGAATTACCTGTAATTCAACCCTATTCAATCTCGCTCCTATCGTCAATGCTTGGCTCTTCTTCGAGTGAGACTGATACTGGCCCGGCTTCCCAAGGGCTGTATCCAGTCTGAACCATGCAATTTTATAATCTTTCGAAGGAAAATAACGAACCTCCTCTGTAACTCCTTGATGCGCACCATCATATTCAGATGTCCCTCAAGAAAATAAATGTGTATTTTATTCGGATATCTCAACCAAGAGATTGCTCGAATGCGAGGTTAAATGCTCCAAGTGAAACACAGTTCACTTCAATAGTTCAACTAACCTGTGAGTACTGTTCGATCACATCCCGAACGTCGTACGGTTTCCGAGCTTGCTGCAATAAGCCAAATTTAATTCACACTCTCGCTCGTTCGTCCCCTCCTCTAAAGTGATCATCCCGCAGGCCCATTGCCTTTCTTTCAGAATAATTGTGTATTTCACGCTCAATCACCATGTTTCTGCAGATCTAGATACGGGAGAAATTTCCCTTACCTGGAATTTCCTCCGTGAGATAAAGTACTTGATCTTCCTAATGGCTCGGATTGCGTTCTTGTGAGCATCCGTCAAATCGGATACACTGAAAAAATATTTTCAGGACCGAGATCAACTTCAGAGTCGAGCAATCGTAGGAACAGACTAGAAATTGGGTGTGTTTCACTGACTACATGATTCTATTATGGATGATTTCATCTCCATCCATCTCCTCCAATCCATCCGATCGAGAATCGTCCCGTTGATGACCAGAATCTACAAGAAATAATTATCGTACTATCAAGATATGATGAGCTTCTGGAAAGGATCTAAATGGGATTAAAGCTTACGTCTCAGCAGCATTCCGGAAGGATCTTCAATCTCTCCATTGCTCTTTTGTCTCTTCAATTCCCCCATCTCTGCATCCATCGATGCAGTCGAGATCCGCTTTCTGAGGATTCTACACCGATTTTCGTATTTTAGAGACGTCTAAACTATGGGAACAGTTATCAGAAACGAATGAAACTCACTTGTTCGTTTTCGCATATCTGAAGAGTCCCTGCTTCTTTTTCTGCTGTCTCTCAACTCTCAATTTCTCCCTCTCAGCAGCCAGTGGGTCCACGTGGGCTTTCCTGAACGATTATCTCGATTAATTTGTGATCAAATCTCTCCTCATGGATAGTAAAGTATTCGTAATCGCTCACCAAGTGGCAACCATTCCTTTATCCGCAGCATGACATCGCCACACACACTGAATAAGCGTTGCTGCTGCCGGGATTTGTCTGTAAACAGTCTTTCTCTTCATATCTTCCGATTTCTTAATTTTTAAAGTAACAAATCGAAAAAGAAAAAATTAAAATTTCACTGCATCAACTAACGCTGAAGAAATTGATATCAATGGAATCTACATCAATCGGCTAAACTAGAATGAATTCATACCGATTGAAGTGCTTCTGTCGCTGCTTCTGCTGTACTTTCAACGCGAAACCCGACCCGAGTATACCCTGCAAGATTATCTTCCATCAAACTCGACCGATAACTTCCTCATTCAGTCATTTGATGATCTTCGATCTAATATTTCAATCCACGAACTCACAGCAGGCAAGGCGAAGAATGAGATGGCAAAGATAGAGAAACAGGAAGCGACAATCCTTCCTAACCACGTCTGAGGGACGACATCACCGTACCCAATGGTTGTCATCGTGATCTACAATCGATAGATGAGGATACGGTACTGAGTGAATACTGTATCAAAAAAGAATGGTGCAACTCACGACTCCCCACCAGAGGGCGTCCGCGTATGATGTGAATGCGGAGTTGCTGCTCGGGACGTCCTGAAATATTTTTTGGTATTATTTCATTATTTCAGAAGACCTTCATCGTTATCATTCTAATGAAGAATTACACTACTTTACTCATTCGTGAAACATAACTAATTTCGGAACCGAAACTAAATCGGAAATGCTGCAAACCTTCTCCGCAAGATAGACAAAGTATGAGGAGAAGATCAGTCCGAGGAATCCGATGTAGAGAGTGGTGATCAATTCCTGTCGATGGATGAATACAACAGATCCGAGAAGTCGCCTGGAATGGACAGTGAAAATCAGAGATTATTGAGGAAGGTAGAATTGTGCAAGGGGAGAGAAATGATAGGAGGCAATGAGAGACCGCAGACAATCACAGGACAGCAAAAGGTGTACACTTGTCTTCAATTCACAAAACATTTACTAACGTTGCATCGATGAGTTCCTCAAATATCCATCTTCGTATATTCGTTTTTCTCCATTGATCTCTTCTCTCCAATGTATGGCCTTCCTCCACAATTTCTCTCACTGATTCACTACACTCCGATTGAGTCGACGAGACGTTCCCCTTGTTGTTGAATCGCCACATGACAACTACTCTCGGCTACCAGATACGACGGTATTACTGGAGGGAATACGATCAATTACACAATGCGGTAGGTCATGGAAATGGAATAGAATTCGAAATACGGGCAATCGTCTCTTTATTTCACATGGTTTATCGCTCTCAAGTATCGAGAGAGAGAGAGTGCAGAAACGATTGGCTGTATTGTGAACTCGGGAAAGGAATGAGCAAACGATGTGGTGTACAGGAGGAAACGAGGGGGAAAAATTCAAAAATTTTCGAAATTCAAAAACAATAACAAAAACAATAATACTGACCACGTTCCGCCCTGTCGGTCGACGTGGAGCATGCGAAGTATTTGGAGGAATCGAATACCTCTGAAATATTCCAAGAATTATTACCCCCCTTCTCATGTTTTTTGTCGTGTCTGTTCCATTCACACTTCTGTGTCATAAAAACGGAAGAGGAGAGAGTACCAAAACATTTTCACCCCTCGAAATGTCAAGTAGTCATCAGTGAGTTTTTCTTTTGCTTTTTCGCGTTTTCTTCTCGATTTACTTAGTTCCTGGTCCGATTCAGTTCAATTCCGTGGATCCGACGATGATTGACTGACCTTATGGCAGACGTTGCGAATACTTGCCCCTCACTGCCGAAGAGAATAATGAAGACGGAAGCGACGACAACAGCCAGGTCTGAATAGAGTCTTATTACGTTCAGAATCGAGATTACAGAGACTATTGACAAGAAATAGCACGCGCAAGCAAGAGACTAGAGAAAAAGAGCGTCGGACTTTTCCAGAAACAGAACTACCGAACGCGCAACGCTAAGTCTTACTATTAGTGACGAGATAGTCAGATGGGAGGAATGGGGCATGGACGTAATGGGGAAGAGAAATGTCCTATTGAAAGAGAAGAGTGATCAGACGGTTGGAAGAGGAGGGAGGGAGACACTATTTCATCACAGTTTGGACAAGATCAAGGAATGTAAAGAAATCGATTATCGCTAGTATGATAATTTGGATGAATCAGATTTCCTTTAAGCATGTGCGATAGTTCAATGATCAAAGAGATTGAAAAATCGAACGTGCAAAATGTCTTGCTTTTTCAATATCACGGGGAAGATCAGAAGAGTATGATTGATCATACATGGTCATTCAATGATGATCTTACCAGGTACGGAATTTGATAATGGCACCCGTCAATGATAGTACAGATCAAACGTATGAGTGGTTATTTCGAGAGGAGTGAATGGGAAAAGAGAATGGTCGAACCGTGAAGAGAGAAGTGAAGAGGAAATCAGAAGAGAGATGAGAAAAGAGTGAGAGAAAAAGAGGACCATTGCAAGTTGGACCGTCTCGTCTCTCTTTGCTCTCTTGTTTTACAGCGTGTTTCTGGAGCAAAAAAATGCAGGCGTTTGACAATGACAATCTGCCTAATGGTGCTTCAAGAGCAAATAAAATAGGACAAATACTCACCAATAATTGAGATGGGTTTCCTTGCAAATTTGAGCCTTCCCCAGAAGCCCATGTATTTTGACCTGCAATTATTATCGATTGAATGAATGAATCTGAAATATCAATACCTGCATCCCGCCGACCACAACCGAACTGCGTATTCTACACCGAAGAACGCAACGAGAACCAATTCCTGTAAAGATCAAAGATCATATCATCTCGCAGCGTACGTGCTCATTCCCCTAATCTCCTTTTTATTTCGTAAATATTTTCAGCGAAATAGCATGGAACGAGCGTGGGATTGTCGAGATACGAACTGAGGAAGGAGGGGGCGACAATAACTAGGCCTGTCGGGATAAAAAATACATCTCTTCATTCCTCACACTATCTCATCGATCAGTAAAAAAGAGTACGTGGAATGAAGAGACGGAATTTTCATTTGAACCGTAATAACTTCTACTTACCATAACGAATAGCACTTTTGCCGCACTGTAGTGCTGATTTTCAATGGTCGAAATAACGGAGAGAATCAAGCAGAGAAGAACCATCATGAAGACACTGAAAATGGAATGGAATTTGGATATGATCTAACCTATTTTCAATCTTTTTCTTCAGTGTGATCGAGTACTTGACAAAAGTGCTCTCCTGATTGCTATTTGCGGATAGAAACATCCCGAAAAAGTGGCAATTTCCTCCATTCCCATGATGATCTCATCGTCATTTCCTCTCTCTCTCTCTCTTCATTCTCATGAGCTGGGATCAACTCAATATCTCCGGAAGCCCCTTTCTTTCTCTTTCTCATTTACGTCAATTGCAACCTGACGAGTAGCATGTCTTATGAAAAACGCCGTCAAATTGGATTTGAGGGAGAGAAGGAAGTGAGTCATGGCAACGGTCCCATTGCGCCTTTCGAAGATAAGCTCAACCATTCTTTCCCTTTTTGGACAACTTTTTTCGACTTTTTCGCGCAGAGGAGGATAATGGGAGAAATAGATAGCAAAACGCATGCAAGCAAGAGAGGAAAAAAGGCTACAATAATATGTGCATTCATCGGAACACCTTCAAGATTATCGCAGCAATGATGAATACCGTCATTATTACAATCGCATTACTACATTGAATGATTGTCTACTCAATGAGAGGTAATTACTGTGCTATTCATTCACCTGAAATGGTATCCGAAACACCACCATCCCGTTGGTCTCTCGAGGAAATTGTAGATGTTACTCTGCCACGTTGGTTTCAGTGCCCTCCTTTCCTTCTGCGTCTTGTAACGAGAATCGAACATCTGTAATTATATTCGTCAACCTTTCAAGAAAAATCGATAAGCGAAAAGAAGCAAAATTGTAGGTGAAATGGAGCCGAGTTGCAGAGAGGGAAAGGGTAGAGGATAGAATGAGCGAGATATGTGGAAGCCTCGTAGCAAACGAGGAAATTTGTTCTCGATCTGGGAGAGTTCGAGAGATAAGACGAAGAGTGGAGAGAGCGAAGGCAAAAATTGTCTGCCCGTGCGACTTTTCCTTCATTAGAGCCCGATTGGATTTGATGTATGGGAGGTTTTGCGTCATATCATAAAGTCCAAGTTATTGGACTAACTGGCCGCCAATAATGTAGCCGGGGAAAATCCATAACTTCGGGGATTCCCAGGATGTCTGGGGAAAGCGAGTGAAGAAGGGCTTGAGTGTTTGTCATTCTGAGTGATTTCAGAATGTCTGGATGGGGGAGGTAGACTCTCATTGATAATCGTTCGCTTCACCGTGGGGAAAGGAGCACATTAGACGAATTGGCCGGATATCTCGAGTGATTACGCACGAAGTGAGGGAGGAAAGAGGAAGGGAGGAAATAACAGCAGAGGAGGTCTCACACTGAACCATTTAATCCCTCACGTGCAGTGAAAACAGTAGAAAATTTTCGGACGTCACGTAAAACCCCTCGATCTTTTCCTCTTTCAGTGATAATCTCTGGAGAAAAGGTGATAAGTAGTCAGAGAGAGTTTGGTGTGAATCATCGGGATGAAATGAAGAGTGCGGGTCATTGTCTCTTCATTTCACACACTATCGCGCCCACTGTAAGCTGGGCAAGATAGTGCGTGAAATCAAGAGATCATTACCGAATCATCACCGATGGACCTCCACCGAACTATGCCGAATACTCTACATTACTTTCCCTTTACTCACCCTAGTGGATAAATAAATGAAATTGAAGTCTAGTTGAAAAATACTAACTTTCTCGACGCAATCTCCAGTGAGAAGAGGAGCGAGAGGGGCGATGCCCAATGAATCCCCTCGACTACGACGACGACCTGAGATGATGAGAATACTTCGGAACTTCTTCGATTTTGGAAGAGAAAACAACAGCTCTGATTGTGGAGGATCTAAAAAGTTCCCTGAGATTGAGACTACTTTCATAGAACAGAATGCACTTCACGAGTAATATCTACCACAGTACCGAGAAGCTTAAACACGAAAAGAAATGCTACACAACAGATCAAAACTCGGGAGTCGTGGAAACTCTAGTTGAGAAGCACTCTTTCAATCGACCAATTTGACTCTTCGTTATCGTTTGAATGGGCGCTTATCAGTCAAAGTGGGCAGCTAATTGACTGCGATAGAAGCACTCTCCTCTTCTACCTTTCAGTGATACGAAATTGACAACTTATTCCCGGAAAGGGGGAGGAAATTGAGAGCGCGAAACCATGCTCGAAAGGGGGGGAACGTGACTATGGAAGCGGTGCATGACTGTAATTTCTCGAGACGATACCTTTGATGGAATTGGATGGTGAGGCCGGTCTTCCGGAGATGTCGTTGACTGAGAGATGAACAGACATCTGAATAGAGAGAGATGACCTCATCGATGAGGATTCTCATTTATCAGCGAAGCACGAGAAAAAATGCATGATTCACAAGTGCGAAAGGAAGTGACAAAGGGTAATTAATCAGCTGGCGCAAAAACGATAACGATAATTCCCTACGGCGATAGGAGGGATGGAGAGTCGTCGTGGCAACGAAAGTCGAGACTTCTCCCCCCCCCCTCCCTCCCCCCTCCTCCTTCTTCTTCTTCCTCTCATTTCGCCTCACAACACCCTCTCATTTTCACAGATTGTGTGGGAATCATCAGGGAGATAATCAGGAATACGCTAGTAGTGAAGGGAGAAATCGTGTGACACGAGCAGGAAATTAGGGATGAATCTACGTCAAGAGTGAGATGAGAACGAGAAAGTGCAGAGACCAAGTCGAGATGAAGAATATGTAGATGGAAAGAGGGAAGCAAATGGTTGGGGTGTTCAGCCACATGGAGGATAAGTCATTGAAACAAACAACGTGGTGAAGGGGTGATTATGGAGGGGAGAAGCCCTATTTGAATGAAGATCCTCATCGTAAGAAGAGAGTTGAGAAGGTGAGTAAGGGGAGATACAAATGGAGAGGGGGAATTGTATCTCATTCACAACTGAAAGTAAACACATCTTCGATAATTTTAGAAGGAATCGAAAACGAAAAAGAGTAATAACGACGAGATGGAATGAAATTAGTGAGAGGAATGCATGCGATTCCCATTCCATCTCACGATATGAGCCATATGGGAAGCCATAATGAGATGGAGATATCATATCTTCTTCCAGAGACTTCGTATTATGGATGAGGATAAGATCATAGCTCAGGTTGATCCAAAAATTAATGAGCGAAAATAAAGAGCGAAAATTGAAGAGCGTGTTGAAATGAGGAAAAAATCAAATAGTGTGTCGTCGAAAATGTGTCGACAGACTACACGAAAGGTGCTAGAATGATTTAATTACCCCCTCATGGGCACTGATAATGAGTGATCGGACGTATCACACTTTGATCATTCAAACTCAATTTCAGATGACGTTGAAAATTGATGGCATTTGCGAGTACATGTGGTTTGATTCAGCTTGAAATTCAGTGTTTTTTGCATGTATGAATGTTATATTCAAAGTACAAATGATTAGTGAATAATATTTACCAGGGCACGTAATCAATATCCGAGTATCACAAAAAGCTCGTCCAATATTTTCCTATGTAAGTGAGAAGCAAGTCTGAAAGTCGAAACACAAGTGAATATTTTCAGTGGTATCTGCTCTATCACAACACCCGAATGATCTCTAGCTACCGTACTCTTACACATTATGAATTAGCTATAACACAATAATCTACGAACGAACAATTGAGTACAATTCCAATGAAGGGCCAAAGTGACGTGAATCAATAAATATCAGGAATGGAATGATGCATTGTTACTCTATTTCTTCATGAATCCACTACCGGGTCTAGGGAGTCTCGATCCGGGAAGGAGACTGGGAGAGGGACGGGGGAGACCGCCCACTGCGGGTCGACTGGGCACGGCCGCTGCAATACGAGCCACTCCATATTTCAATATTTTTCTCCGAGAACTATTCCAAAGTAACCCGTAATTCCCCGATCACAATGGTCCCGTCTACACAGCATGTACTTTGGATATGCAAAAACTAGCGTACCCCTCAATTAGAGAAAGAGAGAACATGCAGAATGCATGACAATTGTGAAGATTACTAGCCTGCATAATGACATAATGATTCGGGGACTTCTCTACAACAACTATTAAAATAAATAAATTTGTGATTCTCCAGTCAATACCGTAAT
The DNA here is from genome assembly GCA_911812115.1 of Pristionchus exspectatus. NCBI lineage: Eukaryota > Metazoa > Nematoda > Chromadorea > Rhabditida > Neodiplogasteridae > Pristionchus > Pristionchus exspectatus. Next base: position 10,614,360 of record OU461584.1, on the reverse strand, counting down.
GTGAGTACTACCCGTCCTCACACTCACTTCCACTCGGAGGTGCAACAGTAGGTCGTGGCATAGGTGCGAGTTGTCGTGGAGCGGGCATCGATCCATTCGCTGCCTTTGCCAATCTCTCCTCCAGTAGAGATCGCTCCTTCGCTCCCAATTTGGAGATTGATGTCTGCAAAGGGAATTGGATAATCGCAGAATTCCAACAAACCAGATTCATGTTTCACTCCGTCAATATGTCATCCAGTGCGCGTCGAAAATAATTTTTCCGATCGATTCCGCTTGATACAATAATCAATCAATACCCTTCCCTTCTCTCCACTTACCATCCATTCTTCCTTCCCTCTCAATTGTGCTTCAACTCCGACACATGCATTGAGTGCAGCCATTCTCGTGAGAGCATCACGATCAGAGAGACACTCGAGCAGAGGAGGAAGCAACTTCTGAAATTTATCACATTTTTTACGAATCGTGAGTCAATCACATTCCTTGCATCACTACTTTTTATTTTGTGTTTGGACTCGACCAATAATTTTAACTTTCCAAGCACCTCATACTTGTAAACCTAGCGCAGCACCGATTCCACGGGTCTCTTCACTTTACTTTTTATTCGAAAATAATTTAGCTATGTATTTCAAATAGATTGTGTGATTCGCAGATAGAGAACAATTTCCGTTCCCCCATCCCCCACTCTGATTTAACCATTTTCGTGAAGCATCTATTCACTAGGTTTATTTTCAATCTGCCATCTCACTCCCCCCCCCCTCCCAATATGCTCACCTTGACAGTCGTCTGTCCACTCGTCTCCAGAAGGGTCGAATCCTTCGACGTCATCGATGAGATCATCGCCAATGTGTCCATCTTCTGACTGGAAGAACAGGGTTACTGTAGCCATACGGTAACTCTCAACCATCAAATTTTAAACAGTCATAACTTCGTCCCCTCGGCCATTAAAATTCACTTCTCAATAACCTCCTACCGAATGATCTTGCTCTTGAGTCCCTCTAGCAGATACGGTAGAATAGTGGCCGGTCCGATGGATTCAGCGAGAGAGAGGACGACCGACTTGGCATCAGAACGAACCACCTCGCGAGTATCGCCAATCTACAATTTCATCCTCGTTGTTCATTCCGTCGATATTTTTCGCACTATTCAATGAACAATTGTTTTCTATTTTCTAATAAGATTTAAAAAAACAAGATAAACTGATCGAAATAAAACATTTAAATACAAATTGTACCTTGGTCATAACAGCGGGCATGAGGATGGCAAGTTCCTGCTCCGAGAGGGGACCGCAACCTGCAAAGGAGCCATTTAAATTCCGGCTACTTCTGTGTTTCACACTTCCATTGTATTCACAAGAGTTCCATTGAGCACAATAGTATTTCATTTGCTTTTTGAGAAAATATAAATCGATACGACTTCCCACCTTCCGATTGCATGTTTCACACAATAGTCAAGTTCATTAAGGATCGGCAGTCAGCAATATCATGGACCCTTCTTGTGTATAACAACTCATAACAATTCAACTAATCTCCATCCCCTATCCTGCTCACCTCCGACAGTTCTCGCTGCAGCCGGCAGCAACTTCTGCAGCAGAGTGGGCGGAGTCGAGGTTGCAGCCAATCGAAGGGCGAACCAACGACAGATGAGGTCCGAGTGAGAGGAGAGACAATCAGAGGGCTGCTGAAATCAACTACCATCACTGAAGAAATAGCGAGAATTATTATACGATCGAAGCCAAGAACTCATCCAAGAATCGAGATTCCATGCACTTTCTCACCCTAGCGAAGCACGAATTCGTCCTAGTTCCTACCTTCTTTCCTTTATCCAATTCTCCCCACTAACCGTTTCCATCATCTTGAGTGCCATTTCTATTCCTCCCGCATCTTCTGCCCTCATAATGGCTGCTCCTTGAGGACTGCAGCAACCAGCTGCCACTCGGATGAGATCCGATTGAGTGGACGGACGATGCTGAAGAGTAGAGCTCGAGAAATGATACCACCGTCTCTTCATTTCATACACTCTCTCGCCTCTCTGACCGGTGAGAGAGTGTGAAGAATGAAGAGACGATTACTCGTATTTCGAAATTTACTGGACAGAGAGAGGGGATTTGAATTTACCATGTGCAGGGCGAGCATTAACCAATCTCCGAAGATTTGATGAGCTATGACCGGTCAGTGAAACTCAAACTTTCTCACCCCAAATTCAAAACTTTTCACAAAGAAGTTTTCCCTTCTTCCCCATTATAGGGATCCCATACCTCAGCCAGTCTGGCACTCTTTCCCTCTGCAGATCCGATGAATTTGGCCCCTTCGAGGGTGAGAGGAGCAATGTTCTCGCGAGAGCCACGCTGCAAGACAATTTATTACTACTATCGATCACTTTTCATCCCATATATTGAAGTAAACATTGACGTTTAACATGGGAACAACATGGCTATAATAATATCATCTGCTGACCGGAGTGATGCGGCCGGTGGCCGAGGGCCGGACGGCAGAGCCCGGTCGAGAGAGGGGAGCACCCGGTCGGGCAACTGGAATCGAATGCCCTTTCTTCACACCAAACCATATCACGTCATTACATTAAAATTCGTGCCTTATTCGTGTCCATAGTCCCTCCAATTTCAAAAGAGAAGAAAAAAAAGTCGTCGAGAACTGCTAAATATCCGAGAACATACTCGGTTTTCGAAGTTACGAGGCATGTAAGATTTCGAAGCATTACCGGCGACAAATACAACCGGATTTTCGAGTTTTTTTTTACACCTCGCTTATTCATGTCTGATTCTCACCAGCTGGTCTCGCAGTGGACGTGGCTGCTGCAGTGGAGGGACGAGAGACGGACGCGGCAACTCGCATGGGGGCAGAGGAGGGCGGTTTGCGAACCTGCGGGAGTTGAGTTTCACTCGATTGATAAGCAATGAGATGAACAAGCGTGGGTAATGGACAGTTCAATGCGTTGATCATTATTAATCAAAATAATTTCACATTGATCCTTGGATGGTTTGCGCTTCAACAAGTACACAAAAGTTGCAAGGAATGTAGATCCACAATGCTTTCTAGGGTTCCAATCAATCCACCCCCCAATCATTCTCACTCACCGCACTTCCTCCTGATGGTCGTGCCGACGATGGCATCGCCTTCCTCACTGCAGTTCCTCCATTGGCAGCACAAGACGACGTCGATCGAGCTGTCGACTGAAATGAGAGGTCCATTTCACCTCGGAGCTCACCATTTTCCCCGTTTCGCGCACTTGTCAGAGTAACGTTTCACATTCGGATGATATGACCATCAATATAGGCAAGTACATTAAGACATTGGTATCGAGTTGCAAAAAAAAACACACTATTCGTAATTTTCAACTGTCTTTGACTACTAATTCGAAATACCCTCACCTGTCCATCTCCTCCTCCTCCCTTTCCTCCCTTCTCTCCATGTAATCTTCTCATTTCCTCACTCCCCGTCGCCTTTCCCTTCGATTCCATCAATTCGTCACGAAGCCTCTCAATCTGAAACACTTATTCGATCAAAATAAAAAAAATATAACTTTTTAACCGGAGGAAATGAATCAGAATCATCAAAAACCAAATTTCAGCGCAAATAAGTCAAACGTGGAGCAACGAATCACCTTGTGAAACACTAAAGGTTGTCGCTTTCCACTCTCTCCCATTTTGGTCGCTAGGTTACGATGTGAAAGTTGGTTTCTTTGCGCTTCAAGGGATTCCTATAGAGATGACATCTGCGTACCTTCTGCATCTTAATCTTATCGTCAGCCACTTCTCCCATCAATGCCTTTCCTGTCGTCTCTCCCACACAACGAAGAAGAGCAGCGAGAGCAGAGAAGGACGCCTCACGACACTCCGCGTCTGAATCCGATGAGAGCTGAATGGACAGATGAGCAGAATAGGAAAGGGTCGTTCAGAATTTCATAGACTCAGAAAAGAAAACAGGGAAATCGAAACTCCCATCAAAAAGAAAACATACCGTAGTTACAACTGTTTTGAATGTTTACCATTTTCGCACGATAACTTTTTCACAAACTATTTTTCAATTGTGAAGATTGTTGTTTATCACGTTCGTGAAAGAAGTAATGAAACTCGAACGCATTACTCCAAGTCATCAAACTCTACCGTATTTCGCAATCTACCGTACCTTGACGAGTCCTGCAGCCACAGTTCTCACTCCATCCTTCGGTAGAGTGGCCGGACTGTGTTGAGTGAGAAGACGAGCGAGGAAGAGAGCTGTCTGAGATCTGAAATAGTAGAAAAATGAACAAACTACACAATCGCATTAAAATAATGAGAATTTTTTATGTTTTGGTACTGGGGTACTGGAATCCATTAGACCTAGCAGTTATTTGCTGTCATAACCTAACAGTGAAACAAAAATGAGACATGGGCCAAACAAAATATAGAGAATATCCTGTTATTTTGTCGATAGTATTCATTGCAAATGGTTGGAGAGTAGATCATATGAGGGAACATAAATTCCTTAGTTCCTTTCGAAATGAATCTTCCTCATACCTGCACGCGGGATTGGCCTTCGTCAATCCAGCCACAATCTCCTCACTGTACTCCACGAATGATTCCTGAAAAAATACAGTAGGCATTTTTTAAAACTAATTTGCTGGTAACATTTCGGTTTCAGGCCTAACACAAAGCCATTACTTTCTCAAGGCATTTCAATTGTAGAAAAGAATAGATTTAAACTTCAACATACCGTAGTAGCGACAGCATCGACACACTCGACGACCTTTTCCCTCACAGCCGTCTTCTTCTCCTTGAGTTTATCAAAGCATGTGGCCATGACCTGCAGGAGAGAGAATTGTATCCATCGATAACACACTTCTTCTATTCATTATTTTTTAAGATCAAGTCTCTGCTCAATTGAATAATGAGAACATCGTCACTTTTACCTGCTCATTGAAACCTTAAACACCCGGCAGACAAACTCACTTTGGGGGCATATGCTGCAAAGTCGGTTCTGAGTGCAGTGGCGATGAGAGAGAGACAGGAAGCAGCTAGGGAAGCGACGACGACGTTGATGTCCTTCTCGAGCACCTGTAGATGATGAGGATACGGGATGAGGCATATTCAAATGGATATTCCTGTTCCATACGTTGATCTTCAACCCTGTTCAAGCGGAAAACGTGGCAACTAGTAAAAGTAAAAGGATACGGGATGAGAAGAATAACCTTCTCGACGATCTGTAGATGATGAGGATAAGAGATGAGTCAGTTTGGACATTTTGGTATTTTCAAACCAAGTGACTCGTGGTTGCATGAACACTGTATCACATGAAGCAATACCTTTTATTCATATGACGACAACAGGGAGCTAAAAAATAACATACTTTATTCAGCAGGAGAATAACAGGCGTGTTATCGGGAGAGGGCTGCAGCCGCTTCTTCTCTTTCAGCACCTGCAGCAAGTCTAATTTAGTAAATTACAGTACATTCTGCGATTAATAGAGTTGGAAATAAACAGGCTGATCGAATTACCTAAAAACAATGACAGGGATCATGAGTCGCATGTGAGACACCATTCCCATGGGTCAATTAGAGTTGTATTTCAGTGATACCATAAACCAAACCGATAGAAATCCCATTAAAGGCTCCTCAAGATCAAAGATCAAACCTTCTCGAGTGTCTCCAATGCATCTTTCCTATCCTGCCACTTCTTCTCTGCCATCTGATCAGCGAAACTGCAATGCTTCTTTTTTTACTCCACTCTTTTCGGCCATTTACAAATACGTATTTTCAACGAGAAAAACGACACAAACGCATTGAAACGTATTGACTCACTCCTTGTTCATCACAGTACTCAACTCGACGGGGTCGATGAGAGTCCATGGATCGAGTGCTGCACCTGCTGCACCTGCTGCACTTCCACCCTCTGCCACTCCACCCTCTCCTCCGTCGCCCGATCCACCAGCTAACGATGGCTGCAAGAAATGCATGTGGAGAAAATGAGTATCATTTTATTGTTTGATTGGGATTCCCAGCGTGATTGAGCCCAGAACAAAACAGTTGACTAATGGAACACGTGAAGCAAGCATTAACCTGGTGTTACCAGGTGTCGAAACACTAATTCTAACGAATAATTCCGTGCTTGTACATCCTCTAATCACCCTCACCTCTCCTCCCCCTCCTCCACCATTCGCTGCCCTCGCTGCTTCAGCCTCTGCATACTCTGCTGTCGCCTTCTCGCACGCTTCCGTGATCTACAATCAATAATGAAATTGATTCTTCTTATTCCGATGTCACTTTTGTGATTCACGAAATGATCATAAAAACACACAGATTATGCGGTTCGATAACAATGAGATTCAACACAAAATCTTAACATTTTCATAACTCATCATCTCTAACTCTAGAAACCAGCGGGTGTTGTGTCTCACGTGTTCTATGAAGTACGCAAATAGAGTGACTTCCAATAAAATGAAGAGGCCAAATTCTAACACCCCTCCCCCTAATTTCACGTCTCACTGGACCTATGTATCACGAACATAAGTCAACGTTCAGTGTATCTTACAGTCCTGAACTCAATACAACTCAAACCTCCATGCTCACCTTGGCCATCTTTGGTGCTTCTCCCTTGAGTGTTCCTATCATTATCTCCATCGCTCCTCCCATTAATCTCTTTACTCCTCCCAATGCGACACATGCCGCATCTCGCACTGATGCATCAGAGTCCGAAGCGTGCTGCAATCACAAGTATTAATGAAAGGAAGACCCTAAAGACCAAATATCAAAATCACACTCATAATTGTGAATGCGCACAATGGATGCCAGTTTTCACAGTCAGCTTAATGTTTCACAACATCTACAAGTAATTGTTAGACTCTAGAGAAGTTAGTTATGTGTACAATGCTAGCGAATCCCAACTACCGTACCTTGACGAGGAATGGAATGATCTCCTTGAGGAAGGGAAGGGCGGAGGCTGCATTGGGAAGAGAGAGGAACAGACGATAGAGGAATGCATCCACAAGAGTCTGCAACGAGATAGTATTCATTGATTTAATTGTAAGATCGATTTACAAACAGGATCAAAGTGTGTGTCCGCAACATGCTTATGTGAAACTGTCGCCACTTCAATTCACCTGGTGCAAGTTTCATACTTGCATTTACCAATCACTTTCAATCTCGGGCACAAACTAGCTACAGTCGTCCTCCTAACTACCGTAACTCATCCAAACCCCTACCGTCATCCTCACCTTAGTCTCTGGACTTGGCTTCTGCATGTGCTCAATCAGCGGGCCCGAGATTCGATCGAGATTGCACTGAACGAAAGACGTCAAGATCGTCGTGTTTTGCCCAATTCTCGCGATTTTAGCAACCAGCCAACGTCGTGTTTCACTATCCCTTGACATAGTTATGGAGATTGATGTGCTCAATTTCTTGAGGGATTCTACCTTGAACAAAACAAATAACAATAATGAACAAACAGTGGCAGCGACAGCATCGAGTGCGGGAGGAAGGGCTTCTCTCACTGCAGCCTTCTTATCCTTCGTCTTCTCGAGAAGGGGATTCCACACCTGGAAAATTGCGATAAATACGGAATGAAGTGACCGTTGGTTTTGGCAAGTCGAACTGTATTTATGATTTCCTAGGTGCACTGAATCATCAAGTCAAAAGACCGCTTTATGATCGAAACTAGAAGACTAAAGATCAGATAATGAAAAAAGGGTAAACTGACCATTCCGACGAATCTCTCGAAGTTTCTTCTCAATCCTCGTGCAAGGCCGGCGACCACTTTAATGGCCACAACGACAACGACCACGTTCGAGTCCTTCAGCAGGATCTGCCAACAGGAATTTTTATATTTCAAACCTGTCAACTTTCTGTTTCACGACTTGCTCATTACTTTCATCAAGGCGAACTTTATTATTCTATTCTATTTCGCATTGAAAAGTTCACAGCAACCACATTCGAGGAAAACGCAGAGTCAGAGAGTCTGTAGAATTTTGAAAAGAAGGACTGATGTCGCAGAAAATTCCGTGCAAGACAAAAATTTTCACAATTTTCTTAAACAACTTTGGTACGGTACTCCCAACGGCGGATTTCGGAAGAAAGCGTTTTATGCTTCGAATCCACATTTTTTCTTTGGTTTTGTTGATCTTGCCGCGGATTTGAGTGATTACCTATTTTTTAAGCACAAGAACAAGTTATATGATTGCCTCCTCGCTTGGCAAGATTGACCCTTTCGAATTGACCGGTTTAAAATCTGACCGAGCGAACTCGTTCCATATTGATTGTTCAGGCTTATTTTTATAATTTTGAGCGATATTTAGCTAAATTAGGCATGCTGAACAATGTGCGAAAACTCATAATATTGTGTGTAATCAAGTTTGAAATATTAGTTGAAAAAACGCGTCGCCTGCTACCGAACCGCGACGCACGAAAGTTGAGCGCGTACGCCCTTCGCTGTGGTTGCTGTGAAGTTACAAACTAGCTCTAATTACAGGTGGACAGAAAGCATGTTGAAACCTGAACTCACCTTCTTGAGCTCATCGACGATCTCTCCATAGATGGTCGTCGTCGTTGAAGAGAGACGAGGATTCTTATCGATAAGATCGAGAAGACTCTGTAAGTAACTCTTTTCACTATCCCTCTCCAGTAAATTCACCGTTCAACCCAGAATACTAGCGCCACAACCTTTCTCCTTGTCAAAAATAAGCTTCAATTAGCTGTCAAGAATTCCTAACTAACCTCAAACTCATGAATGAGCACTACTCCTTACCTGCAGTGCATCTCTCCTCTCAGCCCACTTGGTGCTTCTCACATTTTCCCTCTGCTCGGATGGCCATCTCTCCATTACATTCACTTCATCCAAGTAATCCCATCCGTCCATTCTCTGAAATGAAGCCAGCGATCCTCACAGAAAGTTTAAGACGGAAACAGTAAAAAAAACATGACTCGTTCAACATTGATGACGGAAACGGAATAAAAAGATTGAAAAAATAGGCAAAGAAGGCATTAAAAAAAGAGGAAAATACGCAATTGGAGCTACTATACTGCACAAATGGAGAATGAGACGGGGCAACAACTCCATCACTCACTCAAAATTTCGCAAGAGAACCCGAAAAGACAGCTTGAAGGGAAAGAGAGACCGGGGAAAAGAACGAAACATCATCTATTTGCACAAATGGACACTATTTCACTGTAATCGAAGGGTTGGACGATCGGATTCGAAGCTATCAAGACTGTTAAAATAAGTACAGAGGCAAATGACACACGGCTGTCAGCTAGGGTGCATTTAGTCAGGTGAAAAGTAGTGCGAGAGGGCTATTTTGAGAGTGGCGCAGCTATGAAACGAGTAGAGGCTTCATAGAGGATGAATACGAGTCAAGCGAAAGAAGAGAGAGGGCGAAAAGAAGTTGGAAATGACCGGAAGTAAAGAAATTTCAGCAGTGAAACACAACTAGTTTGAACACCCCGCCAAGAGATACTGTAAGTAAAATCTTCGAACTTTAGATATCACGAAGTGACTTTTTGAAAATTGTTTAAGGTAATTTTCTCGTTCGTGACGAGTTTCTCCTTTTTTAAAATAGTTTATCTTGAAATTGAATATTTATCGAACTGTATGTACATCAAGTGATCAATCGATAATGAGCATGTCGTATTTGGTCACTTTACGAGCAATATTTAGATGAGTGAATGAATACGAGCTTTCCCGTGAATTAGAGCAATCTGTTGCGTATTCTTAGTCTTGGCAATGTTACTAGCAACATACAGTCGATATTTGGGTTAAAATAGGGTCAAAAGATCAAAGTTCAATCTGGCAATGCGAGATACTACAGTGGAATACACTGGATAGATGAACATGCAAGTGAATGTAGACACGTTAATATGAGTAAACAAAAAATCAAAGATCGTCGCGCATCAAAATCGCCGATTTCACACAAGATTCGCTGCAGGAGAGATGCCACGGGCTGAAATTCAGTCGATGACTACCGTACCCATGGCTCTACCGTACCTTCACTGCACGTCTCCCATTGATCGATCATCGTCTTCGCACTCTTCATCTCCTTACAGTACTCCCGATGGGCAGAGTGATACCCGGCTACCGTAGTTGGCCTCTCGCATTCTGGAATTGGGAATAAATACTGAAACTAATCACGATTACATTACTCAACTGTGATGAAAGAAAATTATATGACCTCTATGAAACCAGGAACGAACAAGTTCAATCACTCCCTTTCCAATAGAAGTAAAAGGGCTACTAACCAGTATCAACAACGACTCGATATTTCCTCGATCCTCTCACATATTCTCCTCCGTCTTCCTTCTGTACATTCATGATTACAACTCCTCCATTCTCATCGATAACGACGTCTGATCGAGAGAGAACACGGCCGTCCTCAAAGAGACACCATTCAATATTTTCGTCCCAGGTATATCTCATAAAATCACATTTCCTACACGGCACTTTCTCGTATCATGGGTTTTGTATAAAATCGGACACTTGATTGATGCGATTTGTCGTCAAGATAATGGTCAACCCTCACCTTCATCCATTCCTTCTCCTTCGTCTCTTCGTCTCTCGTCGCCTCCAGATGGAGTGCGTCCCCGAGATACACCTGCAGGTAGTAGGAATGAGTAAATGATCGCATTGTGCCTTCTGTACAATTATGATTTCTTTGCCGGTTCCAAAAAAGTTCTCGTTAGACTACTAGGGCACCTCGTATTTCAGTCTCCTATCATCTCCTCAAGCATTTAATTGGAGCGTTACTCGATTGCCAATGAAGTCTCAAAAAAACAATAAATGGTCGCATTTTTACTTCTGCACAATTATGATTTCGTTTTCGATTAAAAAAACCTCTTTAGATCACTAGGACATTTCATGTTACGCATGCAAATATTTAAAATATATATATATAAATAAATATGCAAATATTTTCCCCACAAATATTTGATTAAAACGCTAGTCGGTTTCCAACTACGTCTCAAAAACTTGCAAAAATCAGCTCAAAGTAGCTTAGTCTTCCGTACTCAACAATTCCCTCGCTACCGTAATCCCTCCCACTCACAGTCTTCTCAACAGCCGCAGCACTCGCACACTCACTCCATCCTCGACCCGCCCACGATGAAATCCATCTGGAAGGATCAATCAATAATGATCTACCTCACTCAATCATCTTCATCCAGTTTCATAGTTAATAACAGGAATTGAATATTGAAAATATGACAAGAGCGTGCAGCCGAAACTTACCTGGTTTACTCGATGACTGATTTCCTTCTATCCCAACATTCAATCATATTCACGTTGACTCACCCGGTTCCCTTTGCCTTCTCTCTTCTCGCACAAGTCGCTCCTGCACTACTCCAACTACAGAAGGGATCGATGGCACACGAATGACACGATGAATGAAGATGGCACGCTGCAAAGGACATGACATTGATATGACATTAGCTATTTTAATACCCGATCACATCTTTCGTCAACACAGATGCCATAAAATCTAGCTTACAACTGTTAGCGATGTGAGTTTTTTTATATTAGAAGACGGAGTGAAAAAGCTATTGTCTCATTCCATCTGTTCCTGACTTCATCCCCTCTCGTACCCCCAACTCACCAGCCAGTGAGAATTGTCCGACAGTCGACGCAGACGTAGAGACGTACAGAAATTCTGGAATGATTTGATTTGCATCATCGAGTTAACTCATAGGAATACACCACATGTTCAATATTGCAGCCTGTCTTTACCGTTTCAACTACATTCTATAGTCTTTTCATTCCCACAAGCTCCAATGTACTTCTAACACCCTCTTCAGTAACCTACATTCTCAAACTCAATCACAATTCAATCATACCATGAGGAAGAAGGGCGCTGGCCATAATCTTTCCCTGGACATCCAATTGATTCTTCTGGAGTAGACTCCATCGATAGTCTCCGCCCTCCCGCCAATGGGCGAGCTTCCAGAGGGAACCACTACTGAAATGGGGATATTGTAGACAGCAGGCGGATTCAGGCTGCGCACACTCATCAAGGCTTCCGAAGAATCGACTTTCTAATATTATCGTGATCAGATTTTTTAAAAATAACATGACAAAGATCGACTCTCGAGTCATCTACACTAGGTGCGATACCGCTGCACACTTCCTCCAAAACGTTACTAAGTCATATTACAACCAATTACAATTGATTAGACGAGTAATGGAGAACAATCAACTAACCGATGATCGATGGCGAAAACGACATTCTGTTCCGGGAGTACGTCGACTAGTACCGAATGGAAGAAGACGTCACGAGTCGGCATCACGGGTACACCTCCTGACACCTACAAGAGGAATTCACACATTTAATTCACACCCCACAAATCAGAGTTTCACGATTTAGATACAATCACTTGTTTCTAGACTTTGCTGATCTCCACCATTCTAGTGGTTCAAAAAAATTACTCCAACTACATTGAAGAAATTGCGAACAGATGGGCATTTCAAATACCGCATTTGTAAAAAAATAGTCCGCGGACGTGAGGTTTCACTATTTCTTCAATACATTCATCTAAAACCAATTTTGATTTTGCTGTTGAAGGCGATAACCAACATACTAACCGGTTCTGCCATCATGAGATGGCTCTTGGCGAAGTGTAGATCATTGTCGGAGAGAGAGGATGAATTGGCCGAGCACGAACCAGGACGATGAGAGGGAACAGAATCGGCCGGAGCCGGAAGCCATACTCCTGCAATTGGAATGACTTATTTCACGAGGAGTGCTTATGTTTCAGCTCATCTCTATAGTTGCTACACTTTCAAAGGATTCGGTGAAGACTACCGTTGTGGCAGAATATATAACAACGATGAAATCAGTTCCAATCTTCCATGTGAATTTAGGTTTCACCCTCACCGTATAGCCGATGAGATCTCGAAACCGTTAGTTCGTACTCGGATGATTCATTCAATACACCAATCACTTACCAGTGGTATGCTGTTCGAGGAATAATCCATGGCCGAATAATTGATCGATGGAAGAAAGGGCGAATACACAGATGGCAGAAGTGGGGAAGGCAGAATCAGATGTAGACATTGAGGCATAGAAGAGAGTATCGCCCTCCAGTTCAACACGAGACACCGACTCTGAATAATTGAAGTTTGATTTAAGAACAACTTGAGAGCACTCAGAATAGAAGAGATTAGTTCAAGAGAAAACATCTAGTCAGGCTGTATCACCAAACCGACTAGTTAATTTACAGTCTTCAAAAATTAGAAACATCTCTAAAACTACGAACAGCAGGTTGGCTGCTTAAATCAAAATTTCACATCATAAAAAATGAACAGAAACTAACGTAGATGATCGAAGTAGAATGGGAATCTGGCCGAGATTGAGCAATTGAGTCTCGCCTTCACATACGATGTCCACACGTTACGAAGCACCGCCCGACCACCCATATCTTTCTGCAAAGACACAATCAAGTTTCAACCAATTGTCAGATTTCGGTTTCACACATCTCATATACAACGTTAATTTCATTGGTGTGCCAGTGAACCTTATCGAACTAACCCTATAATTTTCATTCAATACAAAGTTACATGCAGACCAGTTCCACTTTCCATTATGCTATCTCGCCTTACAAATTTTCCATCTTCGTCAATGCAGTGAGAATAACCATCAAGTTGAATCTCGGTTTCACAAGGCTCATATCTACAGTGCAATATCTACATGGACAATGGAACTGGAGATCATTCCACTACTTCAAATTACAGTAATATACCTTGCATACTCGTGCCACTCGGGAGAAGACAGTGGGAGGGGCAAATCCAATCTCGACTGCGATCTCACGGAAGAAGAAGTACACGTACTCACCAATGTCGAATGAAGCAACGAATTGAGGTTCTGAAAGGGATCTCTTTATTGTGTGTTCACGCTAGCCCGTATACGGTACATCAAATGACAAAGTCACCATCTACTAACAACTATCGGTGAAACACCAATCATAGTGGACCAACATAATTTTGACATAGGTTTTGCGCCGAATTGCAGCCTACGAACTGAATTGAGGAGTACTATAACTGAATGAATCTCGATACATAGATGACGCTAACCATTCAACCACGTGTTGTCCGTGTAGATGGTTCGCATCGCTGCCACAGACTCACGACCGGCTGAAAAGGAAAACAATTAAATGTCCGTACTCAAGGCGGGATTGTGTTTCGCTACATACTCATCTGTCCAATGAATCTGCGGAATATAATAATTGGTTCATTGTTAGCTTGTATTAATGATAATGCATAGGTAAGACAATTATTTGATCCTATCTGCTCAAGTACTAGATGCTCGAATAAAGAGATTGAGCTGACTGTATAACACCCACAAAAAAGGACTTACCATCCATGAGTGCAGGCCTGTATATGAGATGATTCTCTCCAGCCATTCCAGTGCGAATTCCTGCAATGGGAGAGACTTATTAGACAGGAAGAAACAGATCTTTGCGAGTTCCTCCAATTCAATTAGTGTTTCACAGTGGCAATGTAATAGGTTGCAAAGGAGATTCGCAGTAAGTACAACTGGGGGTAGCAAACCAAAACCAACAAAGAATTATCTCCCTGCGTTTTTTGCCTACATAATTTTTTTATCTTTCTCACCAGCATAGAAAGCGGGAGCATCTCCGGGATTTCCCCATTCCACGTGCACTGCAGTTCCATTGACTCGCGCATCGGGAGAGCACAGACCAATCATCGTACGAGGCTCCTCCTGATCAAACATCAATAACCATCTACCGTTGCCACACATCTTACGTTCGAAATATCAAAGATCAAACCTTATCTATGAGTTTGTTCGCATCGAGTACTCTCAGTTCTGGTTTGAGTGCGACACTGGAGCAAACGAGAAGAGTTTCGGCAGTGGGACGGAGGAAGAGTTGACGGACCTGAGGAGATGAAGAATGATTAGTATTGATCAGTGGATACTCTTCAAGTGATAAGTATACATATTTGTAGTAGATACGAGAGTTGGAAGAAGATGTTAAATCACTCGATCAAATTCACACTCCTAACATTAATATCTAGCAGCATCGAATCACCTGGCAACCTGCACAATCTAAAAACGCACAAATTGAAAACTAGGGATTTTCGGCACTTCGATTTTTGGCCCAGGCTTTTCTCGCAGAGTATTGCCTCCCTACAATTCTCATTCCCCACGCCCCTCCACATTCGGCGCGGTTGTTTCCTGGGCAAAAAATCGAAGAAGTTCCAGATTTTCGATGTCTCTGGCAAAGGCATTGCTCGTGTAGATCAGATTTAAATATGATTTTTTACAGGAATCGTTAATTGATTCCTTTTTTAAGAATCGAACTTTTCTTTGGCTAGTCAGATACAAAAAAATACGGATACTAACTGAAGGGGCACACTCGGATGCACTGGCGAGTGTTCGACACTCGCTTTCCTCTCTGTTAGAAACGGCGAAGGTGCGAGATGTCGCCTGGAATCGTCTATCTGTCATTTCAAATTAAACCAATAAGATTCGTGCTCCATTACTTCCCTTAATGGAGATTGCGAAAACAAAACCAGTATTCCGGAAACTCATCCATGAATAATATTCACTATTTGCAATCTATGTATGTTTTCTGGAATCTTCAAAGTTGGAAAGTTCGAACAAGTGAGTTTTGCGATGCACAATGCGAGTTTTGCGATGCACATTTGAATCATTATCCCGCCCATCTAGTCATTCCTTGTTTCACAAGATAAAAGAACGAATAATATTACGTACGACATTCTCAGCAGTGTCGTTGATGTTGTATGCCCATAACTTGGCCAGATATCCACGACAGCCGACGTAGAGAGAGGCAGCAGTCTGCAAGAGAGATCTTATCTGCATTCTTAAAATTACGATACGTACAAAATCTATGACTTAACGTGCGTTTCAAATGCTCAGCAAACTCAATGTGCTGGTTAGCGTATTGATTGTCTTGGAGAGAGAGGAAGGGAAGAGGTACGGGGGGAGGAGAGCAGGTAGATCAGTAGCCTCTTCCCGGCCTCTTTCTCCCTCCTCCCTCCACTCAGTTCGTCAAAGGTCAACTACGCGTGGAATGGAAAATAATCTCACGATACACGACGGTTACAAAATAAGACAAACGGCTGGTTGGTTTAAAAAGCGGTTTGAATTGGCGGTTTAAAATTTGCAGGCAATTCGCTATGAGACTACTCAAATCCCAAAAAAATCCAAAAAAAATCCAAAAAAAATGCAAACCCCGGCTCTCTTTTTTGAAAATTCCGGCTCCAGTGTTGGCAATGTGGAAATGAGCCCGCCACGACTCGTACAGCCTTATAATCATAGTTTTTATTGAATTTTCCAACGTTTCACAGCCTAAGCAATTTTATAACACCAGAAATATACTATGAAACTCTCCCATTGCTTGGCAAATTCAACCCCCTTGAATCGAGTCTGTCGGCGATCTGACCTAGCGAACTCACCGATTTCCATCACTTTGGTTGCTTTTGTGCATAATTTGCAGCGGTTTCACTAAATTTGGGGCGCTGAACAATCTGAAACCAATTGCAAAATAGTATTTTGAACAGTTTGAAAAATTCACCCAAATTTAGTCAAAAATGCGACGCGTAGTTACGGTAACCGCGACGCATGAAAAATTTCAAATGAACCAGCCGGTGTTACCGTCGTGCGATAATGACCAGATAATCTACCAAATTGCAGTTTTTGCTATATGTCATGACCACATGTTTTCTGCTTATTCTAACCAAAAATCTATATCACTTACCGTATCCAGCAGCAGACTCGAGCATCCTCCAGCAGTATCGACGCCCGGTCGAGAGAAGAGCTTCTCTGGAGATCAAAGGTCAATCATGCAAATGAGATATCAATCACCCATCTCTCCTATCCGTGATCTAATCAGATACTTCTCTTGGTTGCATCTCTCACCAATCCATCACTCATCCATCTGTCATCCAATCAGAGACCTTCCTTCCTCTTGCTAATTGCATTTAATTCATTTATCTCTATGCAAGGCACAGTTTGGTTAGCATACACTTGGAATGATGGGGGGGGGGGGGGTCAAAGGGGGCACGTTAATCGATAATTCTAATCCAAAGGAAGGGAAGTAGGTGTAATCACAAGATTGCGATGGGAAGATAACGCCAATTGATCAAGGGAAGTAAGGGAACAAAGCCTATCACATAACATAAGAAGAAGGGAGGGGAAAATGATAAATCCGAAATAATCAACCGCATTTTACAATGAAAGAGGGCAACCGAGAGCAGAAACACAAAAAGTATTCAGTGCTGAGTGGACACACTCAGACTTTGACTAGCGAATTACACCAGAAAAGGGATGAGAAGGAAAAGGGAGATTATGTTAGCATCGGGGGCCGAATCCTATTCTGTGACGAAATAAGTAGACTATAGAATAGAGCACCAGTCAAGTTAGTAATTGTGGGCCAATTTCGCGTGCTTTCCCCCAACCTACCCACCTGGTTGCTGCAGCTGCAGTTCTCCCTTGCTGCATGTTGCTGCAGATAAGAGCAGCAGCAGGGACCACCTCATCGTGGAGGGAGGCAGAGGATGGTCACTACAAGAGAAGAAGGTGCAAGATGAGAAGGGACACGACAAGAGGGAAGAGACAGAAAAAGAGAGAGACCCTCTGAGAGTTAGTGTGGCTTAGGGATCGAATGGAGGCACAGAGAGACGGGAGAAGAAAGGAGTGAAGGACGGGGCGAAAAGACAGAGTCAGACGGGGGATAGAGTAGTATCCTCACAAAGGAGGGCGGATTGGGGAGGAGAGGGAAGGACCCTTGTTGAATTGGGGGGGGGGCTAGAGACTGGGTTGAGATGAGAGAGTGTGGTGAATGAAGAGAGCAAGGGGAGAGAAGGGAAGAGGGACGCGTCTCTAATCGATGTTCCCTCCTTCTCTCTCCTCTTCCTCTGCCCACTCAAGGTCCAGTCACCAACAGGCCCCCTCATTCCATCCGTACTCTCCCTCATCTGCACACTATTTCTACCCCTCTCACCGACGAGAGACTATGCAAAATAGAGTGAGCGCGGCCTGCCCTCTGGCACTTGGGGACTACCTTCTTGCGCGTGATGGGTACACATTAGTTTGGCGCCTGTCCCGAATGAGGGGAAGGAGGGAGGGGGATGGACTCGATATATACGATTTGCCCTGAGGCCATAGAAGGATGGGGATGCTTGATCTGTCTATCGACGCGGTTAGTTCAAAGAAGAAGAATAGTATGGAGAAGGAGAGAAAGGGGTGACACATTGGAACGACCGGGGGAGGGAATGATGAGGGGCGAGATGGGGAATAATAACAAAATGGTTGAATGTTTGTTACTATCGAATCAATACCCTTAGCACTAGCACTAGCATATATTCGGCATACAGTTGATATGATCACACTCGAATTGACAGGGAGGGAGGGAGGCATCGGGAATCAGAAAGGATACGATAGGATACTGTAGCTTGGCTTACAATTGTACATAGACGATCAATAAGGGGGGGTGTACCGTAATCTCATCACAGAACAATCGAAGTGAGTCATGGATACGGTTGGTCAAAGGAGGGGAGATGGGGGGATACTGTAGTCTGTGGTAGGTCAGGAAGCGAGGCATACATCGAGTGCCTTTACTCGATCTCCCTTTGCTTCTTTAGCTGCAGCCATACACTTCTCCATGGGGAATCCCATTCCAGACAGTTGAGTGACCACCTCGGCGTGACGGATTATGTCCTGAAGGGAGAACAATCAGTTGGAGGATAGTTCGATTTAAAAGAATATCGATTTCGTTTTTTTGCCAACATCAATTCTCTGATCATTACTTATCAGACTCGCATCAGCCTTTATCAAACTAACGCAGCCCAAAACCATCATTGAAATTAAAACTACGCCTATAACTTCCTCTTCCCAGGACTTCAATTAGTTTTGTATTACACGCCTATACCATAATATATTATTATTCCTAATATTATTATTCCTCACATAAAAAGGAACGGATATCATGCTTGCAAACAAGATCGCCAGGAACAAAAACTTCCATATCCGCAGAATAATTTTTAAAGTGACTTATATCCACACCCCGTTCTCTACTCACCTGTTTCTCAGTCAATTTGCAATCCATGAGGAAGGCGAGTCCCCTGTCAGCAGGCACTTTCAGCTTCTCCAGATTAGATGTCGCCTTTATGTAGTATTCCACCTAAGAATCGTATTTATTAAATATTTCCATGAAAGTGTCAATCCGATTACCCCTTGCTATCGTTTTCGGACCATAGCCCATCGACGAAACTCAAAGTTCCCAGGACTCTCGACCAATCAATCACTCACATAGGGTAGTTGTTCATGGGCGAGAGTGGCGAGTGCCAATTGGACCACGTGCGATCGGAATCCCTTCGCCGTCAATTTCGCCCCAAGAGCTGCCTGGAAATTTCAAATGAATTAAACATTTCCGATTCAGGCTTAAAGAGCATTCACATACATTTCTCTGAATGAAGGATCCCAACAAGGTATAATAAATTAGAACTCGATGGAAAAATCCCGCAACATTAGAGTCGCAGAATTAGTAGTAGTGTTCCCGAAAACGATTTTCAACAATCGAGCAGCCAGACTATTTCCAAAAAAGTTACTCACCCTTGAATCATTCAGCGTGGGCGGGGAAGTCGCTGTTGGCTTGGCTGCAGCTGATACGCCATTCGGAGTACCGCTTCCGTTCATCTGCAACCATTCTTTTTTTTTCTTTTCTTCTGAATGACTGACTTTCAACTGAAGTTTTTTTCTGAATGCAGTTACATCCCTTTTATTCCATTCAGCACAAAATAACTCACGCCAGGTTTGGGTGCGAGTGGTCGGGCGGGCGTTACTCCTGTCTTCGCTGCAGCTGCGGGTGTCGGAGGGACGGGTGCAGCCCGAGTGGGCACCACCGTCGTCGGTTGAGGAGGCACTGCTGCAGCAACAGTGTTCCTCGGCTTGGGCACCGGTGCAGCAGGGGTTGCAGCTGCTGCTGCTGCAGCCGCATTGAAGGAGACCGTCGAGTTGGGCAGCACTTGAACAGCACCCCAGATCTGGAAAATGATGTTTGTGAGAGAATTCTCGTCAGTGATATCATGGTTTTCAGATCACTTTTAAAGATGTACTATCCATGCAACTTCAATTTGCCAGGTGAGTGAGTATTGCCAAACAAATGTCCAGTCCTGTGGAATAATTTATGTTTGCACCCACACTCAGTTGATTCGAGTTATGTAGATATCATGAAACAAAGAGTAGTCGGCTACTTCAATCACGTCGAGTCAAACTATGAAACAGAAATACAAAATATGTGTACCTCATTGAGTGCACTCCGATCGTCGATGCTCTTCATGTGTAGCTCATCGAATATCGTTGCACCGCCCTGCAAATCAAACAATTTATCATTCATTCAGCATAATCCCTTTTCGAAAATACTCCTCATCAATTGGATGATGCTGCAATTTCTCACCTCAAAGTCCTCGAAGTTCTCCTGCTGCACAGTGGCTGCAGCACCTGCAGCAGACGACGCGAGTGAGGAAGTGGAGGAGACGGAGGGCAGAGACGAACCCGTGTCTGTCGGCCTGCAATCAACACTGTCACCCTACTGGTTTCGTGTTTCACCTAGCACTCATCGGAACATCTGTTTCGTGTTTAGTCCAAAAAACAACAGAAAAAAACGAAGAAGAAAAGAGAAAAACAAAACATATGACAAACATACCTCGATGGCTGTAGGACGGGCGTTCCTCTGACTGGCTGCAGTACTGCGTGCGACGTCGACGGCAGACTCACTCAACAATCACCATTATACCATCAGCTCAGCGTATTCAGCTGGTAAAACTCGAATCACCTAGTTCTTCCCTTTCATCCTATTTCCAAACACACCTCTTCCATCGACGGGACTCGCTCTGTGTGGGGGCGGGGCGGGAGCAGCCGGCGGAGCTGCTGCAGCGGCTGCAGCTGCTGCGGCCGCATCAGTCTTCGCCCGTGAATACGCCTCGTGCGCTCGTCGCGCCGCGTATTCCACCTCGAACGAGTACTGAAAATTAATTTTTTAAATATTTTTTTCAAAAACATCAGTTTTCAATCGAAAAATGTGTGCAAGGGGAGTTGTACAGTACTGACACAACCAATCAACTCTCAAACACGATTTCCTGATTTACTTTTGTTATATATTCTTTTTTTTCCATAATAAACGATGGCCTGTTATTATCATAAAATAAATTAAGATGGATCCCGACTTAAACTTAAATGCAGTGAAAATAAACGAGGATGAATTCCAGTTCAAGACAATTCTAGTGAGAGTTTACATATTTGAATTTATACACTTTTTATATTTCTCAAATACAACAGGATCTTCCAAAAGATGTTCTGAGAATAATTCCAACGTTTCTATCGCACTCAGACCGAATCAAATTCGCGTTAGTCTGCCAACAATTTTGTACCGCTGAGTCGGAGGCAGGGCTGCGAAAATTCGATTTGATTACAGTGGCAATGAGAGTAAGCGGATTCTTCAATATAAGTTCTAAAATAAAATATCAATTTAGCCTAATCTGGTTATTCTTCTTGACGTTGAAGGGAAGCGATTTCTACGTAACATAGAAGAAGACGGTGAAGTGAAAAACACTGTTCAATACTTGAGAAACGCTTTGGTGGATAACCTCTTAATCGATGTAACTTAATTTCACCTTTTTTAAAACATTGAATGAATCATGCGCAGGATCACTTCAGTAATGCACATACAAAGATAATTTCAAGGGTTTTCAAAACAATTATGTTCAAAAAATTGGAATATTATACCATAGAAGCAGATGAATATGATGAGCCGTAAGATAAATATAATTTATTCATACTGAATTCACTAATTTTAGAATGATTAATGGCATCTTGAAGGACAAAAAATTGAATGGCTCGAAAATTCATTTCAAAATTTGCCAACAAAAGGGTAAATCAACCGTCACTCGGCCGTTTCTTGCTGCACTACCTAAGCTTCAAGAATTTCAATTGAAATGGATGTGCGACAATGGAAAGGTTATAAAATTGTCTGCATAGGACCCTTGAAACAATGATCTCTCCACTTCAGGAACAAACAATTCACAGAGATACAGTCATCGATGATACGATCCTGATCAGCATCATTAATTCTGTTCAATTTCTGACCCTCCGAGTTATATGCACGAATGTGACTGCGGCGGGTCTTAAACAAGTCCATGAGGTGTTCTTTATGAACGTGCAGATAAGTGGAAATAAAATCTCAGATACTCTCCTCTAGTGAAAAGAAACGAAAGTTCACCATCGATCTGGATGAAAGCGTGTACGCCGAATTTCACAATGTTTTGTTTGGAAAGTTCGAAAGTTCAATGTTGACTGGCTTTGTATCGAAAACGAAGAAACTGAGAATTGAGTATACTCCCCATAATAGTTACTTCGAGAAAGAACGATGTGTCTCACTCGCAATACAGACACGTGAAACATAGTGAATTGCATAACATTAAATTGTTTTCACTTGTTTATAAATGATCTCTATTGAATAATGAATAATTGAACTAACATCGCATTCATATGGCGTTGGAGGAGGCCTCAATACCACTTGGGAGGGCGCCGATGGGAAGTAGCGGGCTGATCGGACTAGTGTCAACTGCTTGATGTAATCTGCAACCAAGCACTAATTGTAAGGGGTTTCAGCCATGCTATATTACTCGACATGAGGCCTTAGCCGGTAAGAGAATTCGAGCGTTGCAATATTTGATTTAACAAAAATAATATACCAGCGAAAGTGTGATCGTAGCTCATATCCGATTATACACAGCTACCAGCCATGCAGTTCGCTCGAGAGGGCGATTAAATCGATTTTTCGTATCTAAATGATACCATAAGAATGCCCCTTCCTCTAATCAATCAATCAAATATATCCAGAGTCGAACAAACTCATGATAAGGCATGGTAGAGCAGCACTGTTGATACTGAATCTTTATCAATACTAAATCAACAACAGAAGTCGCGAAATGTGCAGAGTAAGGATCGAAGGGACAGTGGAGGCCGAATATACTATTTCCTCAAACCAGGACATCAGCCTAGTTACGGTAGATATCACGGTAGATGGATCAGTCCATCAATCGATCAATAACAACAACGGGGTCAGAGGAAAGGGGTGGGTGTAAAGGGTAGAATCATTACAGAACAAACATGTTCACAAAAATGTATCTAGAACATCCAGGAAAATTAATTTGATAACCGATCATATAGCAAAAAATGATGCAAAAAACAACAACCATAAATATTGAGAAGAAATAGATCGGGATCTTACACAGGGTGTCTAGATGAGAGGAAAAAAGGAACCCACAAAGAAAAGTCTCTAGATGAAATCTAGAGAGTAATCATCATTTCATCATAACTAATCCATTTAGATTCTCTCAGCCTCAAGAGGTTGAATGGTAACTCCTCGTCTGATTGATCCCCATCCAATTAGACGCCAATGCTTCTCAATTCTTCGAGACAACGCAATCTTCTCTCCGACTTCAGTGCAGATCGGATCCGTCAGGGCGATCTAAAGGCTATTTTTCATATACGAAATCGAAGTATTCTTGTTCCAGGTGACATGGTGCCAATGGGTTTCAGTACGATCACAAGATCAACCATCTACATTTTAATAAAAATGCACAGGACTTGACTATTAGAAACTCTCAAACAATAACCAGCAAACCTTGGCAGCGTCTCCCTTGACGGCGATGACTCGTCCTCCCGTCGACAGAGAGCCAATGTTCACCATCAACACCTACAACGACTCGGTTACCGTGTAAATTTGAAAAACGTCAGTAGTCGATAGGAGCTGTTACCGTACCTCTCCCTTGCTTAGCTTCTGGACCTTGGCGGCCTTCTTGTTCGCCTCCGTGCGCACTCCGAGCAGACGACGCAGCAGATAGTACGAGACTTCGATCTGGAATGAGAGGGGAGATAATGGTATAGATCACGTGGAATTGGGTTTCATCGTCCAATCATGTGGCAATCATATGGGTAGTAAATCGATTCGGGCAGCACATAGAGCACAAAAAAATACTCACCTCAGTGTAGATATCGGGAAGGGTGCCAACTGCGCCGAGGATGTGACCGACGAGACGATCACCTCTGCAATACAACTGTTGTACAATAGTCGATGAAACACAGATCAACCCCCTCCCAAACGTTCCATCTGCTTTCCCATCACCAATATCACTTTGATTCGAGAAGGGCGATTGGTGTTTCACCACCCCATCATCTCCATCTCATCTCCTCCTCCATACCTGCATAGGGTGGGATCGATTCTTGTTCCCACTCCAATAAGTCCTCCGGGCACAGCATACTGCAGTTCATTCTGTTCAGCGAATAGAGAGACGATCTGAGAGTAGATGGGACGACACTGCACACGACCATCGGCCGACTTAGAGACGATGCCCGGTCGAACCTGAATGAGTATAGGTATTGCTTAGCTAAAAGGGAGAAAATGGGGGAACCAAAATAAGCACAACCAGGTGATTTTGGGCGCATAGTCTGACTCAAAGTACACTAGAGAATAGTAGAGCTTACCTCGATCTGCTGTCCGACCTTGAGGATTCCTCTGAGGATGGATCCTCCGGCCACACCTCCCTTCAGATGCTCAACCTGAGAATGACAAGGATTATTGCGGTTTCAAGTTATGTAGAAGTTGGAGAATGTGTGAAGAATTCTTCAATTCATAAAAACTTTCTAAAGAAATTGAAGTTTTGCTGAAGAAATTTTTTTTAAATATTTTCAAAAACAACGAGCCTCAGATCCGGGCTTGTTGACATCGAATGATCGAATGACGATGAGTCGGGCGGGAGAGGTGAAGTCTCTCGGAGGGACGGGAACTTTCTTGCACAGATACTCGCATACCAACTGGAAGGAAGAAGATTTTATTAGAGATCAGAAAGAGACCAATAGGGAAAAACGATAGGAGAAATGAAGCCGTGGACAAATTTTAAGCCAGGAATAAACGCCTAGTGACGGAGCGTGTATGTTTACCCGCTTATCGACAGAAGTGAATCACGGTTTCGCAATCGCGCTTTTTAAAACACGATACTGCGGGAGACCAAAAATGAAGAAGTCATACTCATCATGAAAGGGAGACAGAAAGGATGTAGTTGGAAATTGACGCCTCCAATTTCCCCTCTCGCGCGCTTCCTCTCTCTCTCTCCCTTTACTCACTCTCATTTGCACTCGAGGACAACTCTTCATTGCGTAACGAGTACACGGGTGGAATTATCGAGGATAAAGGATGAACTAGGAAAGAATAGTCAATGGACAGAGAATAGAAGATAGCTACCCCAACTTCCCCGTCAATAGTGCCACTTCATCTAGTGGTAATGTGTGGAACCGGCTCTTCCCCAACTGCCCTACCAGAGTACCCTTGCAGTGTGTAAGAAAAACCACTACGGCGAACAATTGCCACATTTCACAATGAGCTGCTCCACCCATTGAATCACCACCACACACTATTCAACGAGTAACGAATCATCTCTCTGTGACACTTTCTCTTTCACATAATATGTCAACCATTTGCCCCATGGAATAATTATTGTTGAAACTCACATCAACGTTATACTTGAGCTGGGCGGAGATGGGAATGATGGGAGCGCCATCGGCAACTGTTCCCTTCAAGTAGAATGGTGGATCAATGTTTCACACCAATCAATGGATACCTGGACGAATGCCTTGATCTGATCGTACTGCTCCTTCGCCTGCGACTCCTTCACGATATCAACCTGCAAGGTTTATTTGGAGTATGAACAGTCAAACAAGGTTAAAAAAATGAACTGTACCTTGTTCTGGAGGATGAGCAAGTGCTTGAGCTGCATAATCTCAACAGCAGCCAGATGCTCGGATGTCTGGGGCTGAGGGCACGGCTCGTTACCAGCCACCTGCACGATTGAGGATTCAACTCATTCAAAATTAACAACAATAATAAAAAAACAACAATAATAAATTCATAAATATTCAAACCAGAAGGAAGGCGGCGTCCATCACAGCTGCTCCGTTGAGCATCGTAGCCATGAGAATGTCGTGACCAGGGCAATCAACGAAGGAAACGTGACGGACACACGTCATCTTACCGCCACATCCGATTCTGAATGAACGCTAATTTAACTCCATTCGCGACTAATGAGCAAACAAAATATGCATACCTCGGGCATTCGAACTGATCAGCAGTCGGCGAGCCACGAGCACAGTAACAACCTGGGAGGACATCACATCAGTATGAGGTGAGAAAATGGCAACCGGCTGTCGGTCGGTATTTGATGAAAACAATGACAAACCGGGTCGAGGGCACTCGCCGTTAGAGCACCGGTAGATCTTCGCATTAGCGTATCCGAGCTTGATCGTGATGTTTCTCTCAAGCTCGTTCTTGAACTTGACGGTGTGGACTCCGGAGATGGCCTGAGTAACAAAAAATAGTGAGCGTGATGAATCAACAAATTACCTTGACCAGGGTCGACTTTCCGTGAGCTACGTGACCGATGGTTCCGATGTTGATCGTAGCTTGTCTGCTGATGACCTATAATAGCAAGTATTAATATGTGAAAGTTAAATCAGGAGCGACCAAAATAAAGGTCGGAGTAAGTTTGTACTAACCTCCTCGGTAAGTGGGTTGAGGTTAGCGACTCCGATCTTCTCGAGGTCCTGCTTCGAGAGCCAATCCTGCTTGGGAGTCTCAGCTTCAGTAGCCATCTTGCAGACTGTTTGCCCGAAGGGAGCTTTAGCTGCAAATTACAGTGGAAAATAGGAGAAACACATTCTAAGCAAAAATCGATCATTGTGTTTGAGAACAAGTAGAATACAAGCACAATGCAAACTGTTTTATAAGATGCGGCTAGCTGGCACCTATCGACTAAATCAATCGAACAGATAAAAATAAATTAGCAAATAACAAAAATCCGATTTTTGCATCACGAAATTACATCACTACAATAAAATTGGATGACTACAGTAATCTGTTCGACGTCTATCATGAGTTCACCACATCATCAAAAATCCGACTAAAATGCAGAAACATATATTTATTTTAGTATGTATAATAGCAGAGGCATAATTTTAAGCAAACTACTATATCATTGGCATAAATACTTATCAACGAAGATTGGGAAATCAATAAAAATATTTAAAGTCAGTTAACGATAACGTCGGAAAATGCTCCGCACTCGAAACGACAGTAATCTGAAAGTTTTCCTCACTATTTTCACGGTCACGTTTGTGGTTCTTGTTGCCTCCTTTTGGGATAGGTTTAACGTCCACATTTCAGACATGGGAAATCTGAAGGCAGCGAGAAAGTTTGCCAACAAACGTAGACAAGTGATCAAGTCTACAGATCAGCGAATGTGCGTTCATTCATTTCCAATTTGTTTTTGTTTTCGCTAGAATTTTGCATTGATTTCAGCAAGGAAGAGAAGGGACGAGTGATTCGTGAGAAAAAGGAGGATGAACAAGCCATTAAGAAGATCGAGGCGTGAGTTGTTCTTCCGTAACACCTTTCGCTAAAGCCCATGAGCCTTGTATGTCTATTCTTTGAGTATCGTCTAGATAGCTGCATTTTCTCTATTTTGTCATTATTTATCTAATCTTGACACTCGTTTAGGCCCAAAACATCGGCTGCGATGTTCCTCAAGTTCAATACCCAGCTAGGCCCTCCCTTCCACGTTCTCGTCGATACCAATTTCATCAATTTCGCCATCAAGAATAAGATCGACGTGATGACTGGATTCATGGATTGTCTGTACGCTAAAAGTGAGTGAGGAATCAGTGCTAAAAATAGTCTCATCTTTAACAATTAATCATACGTTTCAGCGATCCCGTACGTGACTGACTGCGTAATTGGAGAGTTGGAGAAAATGGGATCAAAGTAAGCATTACCTTTCTGCGTTCATTGTAGGACAAACATGCTGCTTATTTATACTAAAGAGTAGTGTATTTTGTTCAGGTTTAAAATCGCTCTGAAAATCTTGCGAGATCCTCGTTTCAAACGTCTGCAGTGCTCTCACAAAGGAATCTACGCTGACGACTGCCTCGTTCAGCGAGTGACACAGGTATGTTAACTGAATTTTCTTCAAATCGGTTAGATTACATTCGGCTACATAAGAGGTTTTGAAAAGAGGTATATTCGAATCCGATGGTATCATTTCATATTTATCTTAACAACGATATTTGAAAATAACAATTAAAGAAAGTCATGTAGAATCTGTCAATGATACATAGTTTTCATAATGTTAAAATTTGAAAAAATAAACAATCGATTGAGGTGAGATTCATGGCAATTTTTTCACGCAGATCACTTTTTACATACATGATACATAAGTTGAGCGGTCACAGGGATCCTATTCTATTATTAATCTACTGGGATAGCGAATAAAGGAAGCTAATGAATAATAATAAATTCAGCATAAGTGTTACATCGTGGCAACGTGCGATAAGGATCTGAAGCGACGAATCAGGAAGATTCCCGGAGTGCCAATCATGTACATTGCTGCCCATAAATTCTCCATCGAACGCATGCCCGATGCATTCGGTGCGAGCACTTGATAATCGTCGCCCGTAAGTGCACACCCATCACACTACCTACTGTATTCACCCCATTAGGCGTACAGTCCCAATCGGTAGACTTTTGTAGCGAGAAAGTTGTGCAGAATGAATACGATGGGCTTGGCCGATTGAATCATGTCCAATTCCTGCAAATTATTGATTTTTAGAATGATTCCCAAATATTATCTACTACATTATTCCCCTCTGTTCGCAAACTTGTTCAGTTTTGTTGGTTTCATTGTTACTCATTTGTTGTCATTGGCTCGATAAATGCTTTTGAACTACTCTTGTTGGCAAAGTTGTCCTATGAATGTTGTCTGTCTCACCGTCCCATATCTGCACTATTTGTTTTTATCCGCTCGTTTTTGTCCTTGCATTCGGTATCAATCGATACCGTATTCTTTGATCCACCGTACCTGTTGTCCAGTGGGCGGACCTAGATCCATCCATAAGTATCTTCCTCCGTCGTCCCCACTACTGCGAATATCCTGAAACTCGATAGTTCGGGGTGAATTGGCAAACCAAGTAAATTAGCAAGAAAACTGATATACCTCGAAGGGATGTGTCCAAACTGCTTGTCCACTGTCATTGTGTAGTGCGATACCGTGATCCAACGACAGCACCAAATCGCAATCGTCTCCTCGCCAAACGCACGGAGCTGTTACCTGCGTAGGCACTACTGTAGACGCACCACGATGGATACTATAGATCAGAATCTATATTGGAATGTCCCGATAAGGAGGGAGTTTGACAGACATCTTTCGGGTCAGGCGGGGTCAGATGGCGTTTGAAAGGAAGCCGCCCTTTACTGTGGAAGCGGGTCGTGGAGAGAAGACTGTGATTCAGTGTGTTACGAGGGCAAAGAGTACGGGTGATTCGGAGAAGGAGAAGACAACATAGTCGTTAAGTGATGAGAGAAGGATGATTCTGATGGATACATCAGACCATATGTGGACATGTGACGTGTTGAGAGCATGAACGAGCACAGTTTGGGAGTAATGTAGTAGGTATGCGATACCGTACCTGTCCCATCTCAGCGCACGTCTCGTAGGTTGCGAGGACGATAGATCGAACCCATGCGGCCAGGCAGGCGTGTGTTTCAACCCTATAATCAATACAGTAGTCAGAAGGTTACGGTAAATGCCACAGTACCTGAGTTTGTGCGTACGTACGCCCTGCTGTGTTCCGGTACGAATGGAGAAAGAGATGGAATCAGAGAGTCCTTGCACGACGGGAGCCGATCTGAATGGATACGGTAGTTCGATACTCAAGTTACAGTATACCTAGAAGTAGTCTGAACAACGCGCGTGGCAACGAGTGGTCGAGTGAGCCGTGGCTCAGCCCATTCATGTTTCAGCTGAGGGACTGAATCGTAGAAGAGCAACTCGGAGTTGGATAGAGTGAGGAAGCGAGGCTGCCATACCAATTGACCGGATAGTTCATCGGTGACCTGAGACGGATTGATTATTGTCTGATTGAGAGAGTACTAGAGGTACCTGTTCGGCAACCCATCCGATATGCTTGACTAGAGGATGTCCTCCTAGCATCATATTGGCAGTAGCGAGTGCTTGAGTGTTGAGAGCGAGTACACACGAATGAGTGGCCTCGAACCATTCATCAGCCTCACGACCACTCATACAACGAAGAACGAGAGAATGACGACCAGATGGAGATCTCATCTGGAAGACTACGGTAACCAGAGTGAGGTAGGGATACGGTACCTCGAAGATGCGTCCTTCGGCGTCAGCATCTGGCCCTGCCCTTGCGACATAGGCCAATTTGAGTGCGATGGTTCCTTCTCCAGTACCAGCTCGATCAGAATCCCATCCCATCTTCTCCACTGTCTTCTCACGACGAGCGAGTTCATCTCGTTTGTATTGAACTGAAAGAGGAGTACTGTTGAATACGGTACTTTGAAGACTACGATTCTGTAGTACTTTATGTCATGCGAGATTTGTGTAGTGTATTACGTACCAACGAGATCAACAGCCCTTCCTGCCCTCTTCAATGCTCTCACTGCTTCATCGTGACTAGCATGGAGAAGATCGTCACCGTTGACAGAGAGAATAGCATCTCCAACGAACAATTCTCCCGTCTGATCAGCTGCCATTCCCTTGAAGATCTTGCTGAAATATGATAAGATTACGGTAGAATTCGTCGTTCTGACTCAGTTTACGATTCTCACAATGTTGTACGGGTGTTGTTGACAGCGGGGTTCTTGCAAGGGGCGCTTACAAAGGGAGATATACTGGGAAGACTTTGGCCCCATAGAGGAGAAGAAGAGAGTAGATGTAGTCATCGGAATGCCATCTTCACTCTCTCCTCTTCATCGGTCTTTCCCTTTGTGGAAGAAGGGGATAGACAGAGAGAGATGGGGAAGATGATGACTGATAGGAGGAAACGATGGATATAAAGGGTGAGAAGAAAGAAGAGGACGAGCTAGTTGAGTGTCTGTACCCTTTCATCTACCACTTCTTCCTATTTGATGATCCCTTTGTGAATCGGATACCTGATGATAATGGGCATATGATTGTCTCTTCCTCCTTTGATCGAGATTCCCAATCCATTTCCATCGTATTTGACTACTCGAACGGAACGTCGTTCTGTCTCCACGAGATCGCTTTCCACTTTCTGCAATGCAATGGGTTACGGTAGGGTACTATGGTATGCCCTATTCTATCCTTCCTCTTGAATGCACATTCTTTTTTGTCGTGTCCATTAACGTTTTCTTTGGAAAAGGCAGAATGGACGCAATAATGGGACTATAGTCGGAAGGCCAAAAGGGGAGAATTTGTCCGTGTCCTTCTCTTCTTACACGCCGCAAATCCCTCATCAATCTGGCGCAAATTCGTTTTGTCCGTTTGGTAGATGGGAGGGAAATATGGAGTCCATTAGAGGAATCGTTTGACCCTCAGAAGACCTCCCCTTCTCTCTTCAATTCTCACAATCAGCGATTAATTTGATAAGAGCAGCCAACGGAAGTGAGAGAAAATCGAGAGATGATAAGAAGAAAGGAGAGATTGTTTGCGGAAAGTTGCTGTTTTCCGTGTGAATGGAGATGTTTTTGTAGTTAGTGCCTACTGCGTTCATGTTTCACAACTGAATTATGGGCCAGAATGTAGATGGTCATTTGATTATGAGTCGAAACATTAGTAAATAGCAATCTAAATACTTTGAATTACTAATTTTCAAACTAATGATTAGAGTTGCGGGTTTTCCTCGTTCTATTCGGTCCTAGTGCGGTCTGGCATAGCCTCTCCTCAATCTCCAGCCCAGCGTGACTTGATGAAATAGGCTTGGCGGCACAGTGTTTGCTTAGAAATTCTCACGATGCTCCAACGTCTCCGACCCCTCGTGGGTGCTCCCCCCTTCCCCTCTCCCCGTCCCCATTCCCTTTCCCTCTTTTGATGTGCACGAGGATATACCATCTGACTTCATTCTCACCTCAGTCATCCTCTCTCAGTCCTTTTCATCCTCTACTAATGGCTGTTTTCACTTAGCTTTCGATGTTTTCCTCCCTTTTCTATCCCGTGCCATTTGTTTTGCCTGTCTGGGTACACTAGCACAAGTAGAGGGGATTCAGAGAGAAGTGAGACACCAGTCGTCACTTGTTCCTTGTTCAATCAAGGGCAAAAAACAGTGCACTTAGCGTGCGATCTCTCGATTCCGCGCACTCTCTCGCCCTCTCTGACCCCTTGTGCACTCTGCACTCTCTCGATTTCGTGTGTTCTCTCAACCTCATGGTCTCTCACTCGATCATCACACACATAGTACGATAGTTCACCGTCTGGTTTCCTCCATCCTCTCCTCCCTCCTCCTTCCCTCCCTTCCCTCCTCTTCTATCTTCCGTTCCCTTCATCTCAATGCACACATTCCATTTCCGAGTGTGAAACCCTCTCTCTCTCTCTCACTGTTGTGATCTCACTTGGGAATGTCTCAAACACCTCTCCACCTCGAGAATCATCGAGTTTCGAGCAAAGCATTTTCGAAGAGTAAGAGTGATCTGTCAGTGATCTTTCTTCATTGTTGTTCATTCATCTCTTCGTTCCCCTCCCCTCCCTCCCTCCCTCTCTCTTACCATCTCTCTCTAATCACACTATTCGTATTCCCCCGTCCTTCTCCCCTCTTCTTCTCTTCTCACTTCGCGCCCAGTCTATTCAGCTAATTAACCAACTCATTGATTGAGTGCTTGCCAATCCGATGAATCACTCTTATTCATAAGGGTCAACACGCTTCATACCATTGTCAAAGCACTTGTTCGCTGTCGAAAACTGCCTTCCATTTCCTCTCTTCAATCATTTTCCCATCTATCTCATTTGCCTGATGCGATTAAACGCTAATGTTATTCTGCACTGATCAATTCCCTCTCTCGATCTCCTCTTATTTCCTACAGTGCGCAGCTGCAGAGTCGGTCGGTCAGGTCAGTATTTCCACAAAAACGTGGCCTATGGTTTGATCTTTGATCTTTACGAGCGTGATCATGATCCTTGATCTCTACTAATTTCTGTGAGGAGCTCATTTGTATTGATCTTTGATCTCTGGGGATCTTTTAGAACTAGATTTGTATGTAGCGTGAATCAGACTGCTTGATTGTGAGAATGTCCTATAGAAGGGGATTGAAACGATGAATCACCTGTAGTGATAGAGTGGTCGGGTCGAGTGTCGCATACAATCTCGTCCATTCACCCTCGACGAGAACGTCCATCAGACCACTCTTCACTGCTGCCATCCCCGATCTCCCGATTATCGATTACCCCTCGACTGGAAAAGACAGAGATCAAGGATCAAAAGGGGCGGAGCTTAGGGCCGGAGACTGCCATTGGAAAGTGAATGAAAATACACGACGAGGTGGTAATGGGGCGGAAAGTGGATGAGTAAGGGAGAGAGGAAGAACGAGAAGAGAGAGAAGGAAACGAATCAGGAAGGATGCCAAATTGGCGGAATGAGAATGGGAAAAGGAGACATGGACTCGTGGATGGATAGTAGAAGGACACTCTGCGTCTCTGCCCCTTCTCCCTCAGGCAGGGAAGAAGTGGAAGAGTGGTGTCTATCTGTCTGACACTCTCACCCTCGTCGTCTCCTCCTTCCTTCCTTCCCCTCCTCCTCCTCTACAGCTGATGAGACCCCTCCCCCTTTGCATCTCTCTCTCCCTCTCACTCCCTCTTCCCTCCCTTCTTCTCCCCTTCTCCCTTTCTCACACGACTCGAGAGAGACAGCAGCAAGAATGAATCAATAAAGAAGGAAGGAAGGGACGATAGAAGGATGATCAGGATGAGAAAGAGGGGAGAAAGTGTCACCTGTCGTGTAGTGCGAGTTATCTTTATCTCCTCCTCTCCTTCTCTACCCTCTCTCCTCCTCTCTTCTTGCTCTCTACCATCATCCACACTATCATCTTTGTCTTTGTGATGAGGATGAATGGGTCGCGAGAGTGATTATCAGTGCCCATGTCAGTCTGCGTCTCCTAGACATCATCATCGTCATTCTAGATCTTTATTCTCTTTCCCGCAGATCACTCCTTGACAGATTTATCTTCCCTGAGCCCTTTCCTCATTCGTGTTTTCTCTAAATTCGTGATGAATCTCCTTCCTTCTCTTTTGTATTTCCGTTTTCTGACGCGAGATGACGTTTCCTTCCATAGATTTTAGTGTGATTTCGCATTTGATGATGATTCCTTTCCCTTTGCAGGCTCCGCCCCTCTTCATCCTTCCCTTTCGTAGCTGAAGAAACGAGAAGATTATCGCATTCCCCTCTTACAATGGCAGTCGAAGTTGCAGTTAGCGGATTCCAGCATCAGGTGAGAAATGGTAGAACAGATGGGTATACCGAAAAGATCAGATGATTTGAATGTCCTCTGGTGGAAGCTGCAGAGAAATTTGTTTACAATGGTATCGCTTTCTGGTACACTTGATTTTGTTTCCCTCCTTCTGATTTCATATCAATTCCAATATATAATTGCAGGTGGGTGGTCACTTCGGCCTCCTTCAGTGCGAGGGTCACGTGGCGAAGCCATTGGATGCAAGGGAACTCGCATTCTACAAGCAGATGACGCCTCGATTCCGCAAGTTCGCCCCCGTTTACTGTGGTGAGTACGGTAGTGGAGATGGGGTACGATAAGATATCATTGATTTGAGCCAGGCTGGTTTTGTGCTTTATTTAGTTCGGACACGTTATCTACTCATAATCAAAGAATAGGATTTCGTCTTCAATTTACCGTAAGCCTGGAGCGTGGATGTGCCTGGTTTGATTTGTCTTCTCAAACTTTATGCTTTAATTAGCGAAGATGATTCTTGCCTCCTTCCATTAGAATTGTGAAACCAAGTACCTGGGCGCAAGTCGAAACGTTGATTGGATTGCACAAGGTTTATTATCATGTCGAAACACGGGCCTCTGTTGATAATGAGGGGTTGTCTTCACTCGATGATTCATCCATCTATCCTTTATTCCCTCCTCATGCACCTCTGATTCAGAGTGATGTCGTTAAAGGGATGATAAGATTAAGAAGGAAGAAAGCGACAGCGACATGATATGGATCTGATTAATAGGATGGAGCCAAGGCTAGTGAGTGTGTTGAGTCGAACCGAGACATGTCTCGAGGGTGTGGAACCAACGATATTGATGCCCCCTCCCCTCTCCCCTGAGAAATACACTTCCGGTTCCTTGAATATGGCCCTCAGATAGGGATGGAAAATGCTTTCGAAAGGGATAATCTAGGTGACGTGTGGAATTGTTTTTATTGTACTATTCGGTTACGGTTCACTAGAAGCGAGGGGCGGACTCGGTGAAATGGAATAGATATGTGAAACTGCAATCACCCAAATCACACAAGTTATACTTTTCTTCAGGAACGGTGCAAGTGCGCGCCACAGCGTACAAGAATGGTCGACTGAAGTTGTGGAGTGAGAAGCGAGGGGCCAATCCATGCCATCCCGGCCCTCCCACTGGATCCCGACACGAGAAAGGTACCGTAGCGGTTACAGGTTCTTGAATTTTTATTCAATTATCGATTTTCAGTGTCTCCACGTGCTCGTTTGCAGCAGGAAGAGGCTGATGAGGTGAGAATTTAGTCGCATTTAATCGCATTTAATATTTATGAGTAGCTGGAATGAGAGGGAAAGTTCTCTAATGGAAACGCCCCCACCACTCAGTTATGCTATGGATCGTTGCAGAATATTTAGACCGGGAAGTTTTGTGTACCAAGGATGCTCCTAAAACTTAGGAAATAGCAACAAATTGCGATGAGGAAAGAGGATTTAATTAATT
Organism: Pristionchus exspectatus; assembly: GCA_911812115.1. Taxonomy (NCBI): domain Eukaryota; kingdom Metazoa; phylum Nematoda; class Chromadorea; order Rhabditida; family Neodiplogasteridae; genus Pristionchus; species Pristionchus exspectatus. Next base: position 10,578,598 of record OU461584.1, on the reverse strand, counting down.
TGTGCGAAATCGTTTGCAATGCCAGCCCTGTCATATCAGCGCTTCTAAGGTTTCTCATATTGTCCTGTATGATTTATTTGACAATGGTACAGGTGGTGAATCAAAACAAAGTCAATTAGGTATCTACTAGCAATCACCAACAATTCCAAACGTTTGTAGGTAACGATTATACTTTACAGGACATGGCAGCAGTGATGTTCCGTGTGAATGAAGAGGGAAGAGTGGAGGTGGAGACGAGAGATGACACTCATCATTGGGCACCTTCTTGTCAGATTAAGGTACGGTAGGGGGAGATCGTGGATCAAGGATACGGTAGCCTTATATTACGGTATCAATTCACAGGTGGTGCAGCGACTGCTCCTTGCCGGCTCGGCTGGTTCCAACTTCATTCTCCTCGAGAACGTCGTCCATGGAATGAGGAGACCGTGCGTGTTGGATCTGAAAGTGAGAGAAGAGCAGAGGGCAACTAGATGGAATGGCGTTTCAGTCATATCACTAAATTTGCCTCGTTTTCTGACCTCTAATCTATCGGTACAAGATTCGAAAAAATAATAGTTGAAGATGCGATTTTGGGGTGTCATAGTGTATTCACTACACTGAGATTTATTGTGCGGTAGTAGTTGGTTCTCTACTGGGATACATGAAACGACATTCGATCCGATACCCTCCAAACTATCCATCTCATCCATCGCATTGTAGATGGGTACTCGTCAACACGGTGACGATGCTCCTCTCGCTAAGCAGGATGCACAGAGGAGAAAATGTGCTGAGAGCACCAGTGCTGCACTTGGGGTCAGATCACTTTTAATCGCATCGTCAAGACCCCTTGAATCACTGAAAACTTGAAACATGGGTCACAAGTATGATTGATCGGTGTTTCAACTATGTTAAAAATACCATTGGTTTCTTCTTCTTTTTTCTGATATGCTTTAGTCATTCAGTGGAAAGATAAACACCCTAGCTCTGTATATCGTGGGAGTTTAGATCATTCGATTGCAAGTGTGGCTACATATGAACGATAATGGACAACATTTACAATTGCAGGTACGTATGGTGGGAATGGAATTGTACGAGGAGTCGACCTCTTCATATCAATTCGTCGATAAGATGCAGGTACGGTAGCTTATGAAGCATCAATCGATAAATGAACTCCTCTACCGTAATTTTCCAGGGCCGTCGAATGGACGAGCGACATCTTCGCGCGTGTCTGATGCGATTCGTAAAAGGCGCCGGCCGCACACGCACAGCCGCACTGCGCGCGCGACTCGCCGATCTCAAGGCAACCCTTCAGGAGGCACACAGCTACAGGTATACGGTAGCTCACCATCGAAACAATCGATAACTGAATGTTTCTGAAGATTCTTCTCATCATCCTTGCTGATTGCCTTCGATGCAGCCAAGCCCGACTCGCCCATCCAGGTACGGTAATCTACATTGTATCGATAACGGTAGTGCTACAGTGGCTACAATATTCATTCTCAGTTTGCGATTGCAGGTACGAATGATCGACTTTGCGCACTCGACATTCGATGGATTTGAGGGATTCAACGACCTTGTGTACCAGGTGGGAGATTGGAGTTGCAGATTGCTCATGAAAGATAGCTTGATCGACTTATCTAGTGATTGCATATTTCGGGATCAGAAAAAAAAGTTACTGACTAAGAATAAGCCATTATCAATATTTCTGAGTATCTAATCTCCTTGCTCCTTGCAGGGTGCAGACGATGGATACATAAAGGGTGTCGATTCCCTTCTTGATCTCATTCCAACCACTGAGGATGAGAGAATATTCGAGGCTGCCATTACCAGTGATGCACTCGTTATTACGGATCTCATGAGGTTAGTAGGTGATAGTAGTGAAGGAGATTGAAGAAGTATCGCTGTGGGAAATAACAAACCTCTGGTAATTTCACAAGGAACCTGTCAATTTCGAGGATCATGATGTATTCATAGTTCTAGAGAACATTCGGATAGTGATTTTGTGAGACTGTTTACTTCTAAATAACAACCTATTGTTCAGACCATTTGGTGCCGATTCGTCTCCAGTGGTTTCATCTCGTGAAGCCTCTCCATCTCCACCAATCGTCTCTGTACCATCAGCAGCACTGTAGACCAACTCCTTCCCTGGTCACACTAATCCCTTCCTTCCTCTTCCCATTTCCTTGCCCCCCTTGACCAACCCACTGATTCATAGTGCTACTCACCTCACCTGACTCTAGAGATTATTTGATCATGATGCTATTCACACACTAGATCACCACACGACGCCGACGATTCTTAAACGTCGTCGTCCACTCTGCACCACTGCACCATTGCGAGTTGTCCTAGCAGCCTTCCGACATGCATCCCGATCCAAGTTGTAATTAATTAACTATTACGGGTACCGTATTCCTTCCTGTCCCATCATCATCCTATCGTTCGATCGATAATCATTCGTCTCCTCTTTACCTCAATCTCTTAATTTCTGCATGATCCCTGATTCGCCCTCCCCCTCCCTCCTTCACACTAATCAATACCTTAATGAACCCACTGATTGATATGATTACCCCCTGACCGATTCGGTTTATTGTACAAATTTGTTTGAAATGAACGTTGATGCTGGAAGTTGTTTATTGCATATTTAGTTTTTATCGCCGAATTGGACAGAGAAAGAACAAAACATTAGCCGTAAAACAAACGATTTTAAAATAGGTAAAATCTACAGATCCCGCTAACAATAAAACCGAAAAATTGGCATTACTTTGTAAATAACACAAATCTGACAAGTGAAACGAGAAAGTCCGATCACAATCAATTATAGACTACAAGCGAAAGAGAAATAGGAACATGATATTGCAACGATCCCATACTAGCAGGAATAGAGGAAGAGTGGATAGAGAGAAATGAACCTCGTTCGAATACAGGAGAAAATACAGACAATGGACTATTTACAATGCCAGAAGGGAGGTGCGAGAATAAATGGGCAAATGGATCTACAGTAATTTGGGAGGTAGGTCAGAGCAGCCACATACTGTATTTACATTGCTTAGCCTTTATGAAACATGCACGATTACTTAACTACAATCTCGTTACTATCTGAAGAAGGAATACCGTACCCATAAATCGAGGTAATCAATTTTGGATGGGACATATCGGCATGCAGGTAATTCGACTAGACAATCGATTCTACAGTAACGGGGAGAGATTCATGCGGAGACTACGGTAGATCACGAACCTATCGCTTGGGATGGGCGATCATTCAGGTCTCTTCATCGAGTAGCCTTCGTAGATCATCTGTGCAAGCTGATACCGAACCAGATGTCGTCTGCAATTGTCCATTGATTGAGTGAGACCTCGATAAAATCAGTGCGAACAATAAAGCCCCCATTTCTTGATTGACGACAATACCAAGATAGTGATTCCAACAGCGACTACCGTAATCCTCTCAGCGTACATACATTGATTGAGACTATAACAAGAAGCATGCTGGGATGGGACGCGGACTGACACAACACAGACGATCGATACTACACTCCGCCTACCGTACACCCTTAGATGATCGAATTCGCGCTGAGAGAAAAGATTGAGCGAACGAGCAATCAAGCAGCTCATAGCAAGCGAAGATGCGACTGGAATTGGACGAGGAATTTGGTACCGTACCTCCGAAGGACTCAAGAGCTATCACGAACTAGCTATTACATCATGCCTAGCTAATAATCGCGTACCTTTTTCTGTTTCCTCTTATAGAGTGGATGGCCATTCCAGCAATACAGAGGGAGAGACCGGCGATATTCACGAGAGAGAATCGATCGCCATTGATGACTGCTGCGAGGGTGAGAATTGCCACTTCCTGTATCCGATAATCGATAGCCAATAACGTTTTATAGATTCACGGACAGACATCGTACTGTAACGGACGGATGGAAGTCCGTCAAACGGACGGAGATCTCCGTCAGGCTTGATATGCGGACTACTTGATGTTGCTCTGGATTACTGTATCGGAGCTTCCTCCAGTGGGGGAAGGGACTAGAGTGAGACAGTTTTCGATCCTAGGGATCTCGTGGGGTCGACGAGAGATAAAAGCGGTACAACACGTGTGTCACGTAAGAATCGAATAAAATCAAGGGTGGTTGTTCACAAAATATGACCTATACATATTTTTGCATTTTTGGAAACTCCATAGGGTCCCTCACAAGATAGCGTCGAGCTTTGTTCGAAATTTTTGTTTTCAACGATGCCAGACGACGTCAAATTTTTCGAGAGCAGAAAATCGCCAGATTTGGAGGGCTGTATCTCAGCCCAGAGTGATTTTGGTGCTTCGTGCTCAACTGATGAAATGTTCCAAATTTCGAGGAGAATGCGCCTGCACATTGGGCCCATCGATATTTTCATTATTATTTTTGTAAACCGATTAAAACGTCTCATTTTCACTGCAATTTCGGGCCCAGGAATTTTATGAGCTCAATCGATAGAGCTCGTCGAGACGGTTCAAATGGTATGCTGTTCATATACTTTATTTTATGGCGGGTCTGATGAAAACACCTTCAGAAGCTTTTTGGACCCAAAATCGAGTGATCTGTGAGATGGAAAGAGAGACGCTCACTTTGATCCGGTGTCTCTCCCTTCCCAATCGATTCCCTTCGCTGGGATGGGGTTCCCTTTGATTGTGTTGCGTGCCCAAATCATCTTAGGGACAAATTTAACTGTTATTATCATCTTAATTAGCCTTCTGTAATTAACAACCACAATACAAAACATAGAACAATGAACATCTATCGATCGAAAATCTCATCCATCTCTTTATCGATAACTCTTCTAATAAAGCCATCATCATCCATTTTCTCGTACTCTACATCAGTCTCATCTTCTTCTACACTTCCATTCATGAAGACGTCATCAATCACGAAATAAAAAAAAATTCAAGTGGATAATTTGAGAACTCGCGAAATCAAGCGTTCGATCGACTGCCGGAGGGACAAGAAAGAAAAAGGTAGTGAAGGAATCAGATGAATTGGAAGAGGCGTACACGACATCGGATCGTGCAAGACGCCTTTTGAATGTGACTACCGTACATGGACGATCCATGTGTGACTCAGTTACGGTATGAGGCTTAATCATGCTAATCAATAATATCATATTTCACTGTTTTGGCGAGAGGCGATTTTCCTTTCAGTAACCCACTCACCTAATAGTCCACCTAATATGCACTCCCCTGGCATCTTCTCTCTCACCTAATACCCCCCCCCACCTAATAACGGAGGCCCCGCTCCCCCTGCCTCTCACCTAATAGGCCACCTAATAGCACCGCTCACCTAATAGGCCACATAATAACTCACCTATAATGTCACCTAACTTGTCACCTATTAGGTGGGATATTAGGTGGCCTATTAGGTGAACAATACCAGAGAAGGCCACTCGTGAGAGCGTGGAGAAACTCATTGAATGGGGTTCTCGCGAGGGGGCATCGAAGGCTGATCTACGGATCGCCGTCCTTTCCCTTATCACCTTTGGTGCACTGCTGAGACCTTCGGAGGCAGTGAATATCAAGAGAGATGCAGTGGTTATCAGAATGGGAGAAGAAGAGTCTCTTATCATTGGAGTTGCGGTTCCCAAGGCGAAGAATGATCAGGAAGGAAAAGAGAGAACTACCTTCTTCTCTCTCAATTCTGGATCGACTGGAAGAATTGCTTGGGACAAGTACATTCAAACAGTCATTTCTTCCATTTCATCCCCATTCTTCTTCCCTTCTTTCACTGAGATAATATGATGTATCATCATTAATTGTTGTTCCACTCTATCGGCAGTTCGCCGTTTGTCGCTCGATAAACCAGTAACTATAACTCGATTATGTATTTAAAATATAAGTTATCACGTAATGACGGTACGACCGGAGGAGTAGATGTAGTTAGATCTTTTGCGATCGATCCTTTGAGTCCAAAGGAAGTATCCGTCGTAAAAATATTCATTCACCCATTTTCGCTATTTCTCTAAGTTTCGAACTAATAATGATCCATAATCTACTCTCTTTACAAAATCTCAATTCAACCCTTTCTTCATCCAATTTAATTATGAAAAAAAGAAATGAAATGTATAAATAGCTCTCATTTCCTCTCTTCCTCACTCTTCATCTCCTCCCTCGCGCTACACGGTCGCTACAGGGTATTTTCCTTATTTTTCCTTATTTTCATTCTCTTTTCCTTCCCATTTCCCCACCTCAATCTCTCATTTCCCCACCCACAGGGAACGGGGCTCAGGCATCGTACATTAGAGCCCAGATACAGTACCCGGACACCCTCTACCGTACACCCCCCCCCCGCTACAGCTACAATAATCTCAAGGGAGGCGGACGCACCCAAGGCATCCGATTACTGTAGCGCCACCTTGCGCAATACGGGCAACAGTCTCTTCATTTCGCACACTCGTTCGACCGATCCAGGGGCGAGATAATATCTACGTAAAATGAAGAAATGTTGGCCCATATCGTATGCCGTCATCCGAAAACTTCTACCTTAGAGCCTACCGTATCCTTTGCAGACCATGCAACAATCACAGGGCGGGGATAATCGGCAGCAGCAGACGAAAGTACGGTAGCAGACGCACAACCTATCGACAACTGGTGATACTGTATCGATCATAGTTGATCAATCGATACCGTACCCCTCTCAGTTCTCGATCAATCGATCAATACCGTACTACTCCTTACAAATACCGTATTTTCATTTCAGTCGTCAATTCTTCGCAGTCATATGAGTTCTTCGCAGCTTGAAAGTGATCTCGAAGTACAGAAGACTCAGGTTAGAGAAACTTAGAGAAATAGCGAAAATGGGTGAATGAATATTTTTACGACGGATACTTCCTTTGGACTCAAAGGATCGATCGCAAAAGATCTAACTACATCTACATTAACTCCGCCCACGTTGATCTTTGATTTTGAGCCGATTCATAGATTTTTTCGAATTAAAGGAGGAGTAACATGAATATTTTGGTGACGAATCTGTCAACGTCACATTGTAGCAATCCATAACCATATCAGATTTCCGAAACTCTCATGTTTTCAATTTTCGTTTGAACTGAGTTATGAGCATTTGGCTGTGTGCCAAATGACCCTGAAGATCCGGCAACGAGCGAGAGACTATGCAAAGTGAGGAGAGCGCGCCCTCTCGCCTCACTTTGCATAGTCTCCCGCGCAGTTCGTGATACGCCTCCTTTAACACAGCTGGAGTAACAGATAGATTTGCAATATGTCTATCTACCGAAGATTGATCTTTGATCTTTCTTCTATTCTATTCATATCTCGGTCCTAACCCTACCTAAATTCCAGTCCGAATCGGCGTTGAAATGCACTACGGCAGTTTCATTCGATTTTGATTGCCGCACGGCTGAGCAGTTCACACAGAATATTTCAGTGGGAACTTTTCCAAAGGTACTACTTCACTAACAAGATGATGAGATAAATAATAAATTATCTATGATAATCATTCCATACTTGTTCCAGAATTTCTCGTCAGTCGAGAATCTGAGGACAGCAGAAAGTGAGGGGGGGGGGCTTCAGTCCCATCTGTCATCGGCTGATTCCAAGCAGGTGAATTCGAGACATTGCAATAGAGTGTATTGATAGAGTGTCTGTCCATAAATGATTTTACACACGATGTCGAATCGATATATATATATATATATATATATATATATATATATATATATATATATATATATATATATATATATATATAGTATTTATGTGTAATAGTATTCTATTTTATTGATTCAATTATTTGCAGAAAGGAGACGGCGAAAAAACGATGAACGATGTACATATCGAAAACAGAGAGTTGAAGAAACGCCTATTGCCGTACGAGCGTACGATTTATATTCATTTCATTTTTATAGTCTATCTATCTAGCGCATTTGAATAAGAGCCCGTTCGCGTAAGAATCAGACAAGGTCCGGCACAGTCAAAAAATGTCCATTCTCCCAAACTTTGGCTACAGAGGTTTTCGATGGTGCTGAAGACGATAGGCATATTAGGTTTTGTCGTCGAGCTTCCATTGGCTCCAGTCGACGTCACGTCGATATCCGTTTTTGCTCTATTTCTCGACTGAAAAAAATGCTAATTTTACGAAACTAAGGTGTCCGAACCAGAATTTTATGGCGATTACGCCTATCTAATTCATTTTTCATAATTTTGTATAATAATTTTTAAAAATCGATTTTTTGACTCCTTGAATTGCGCGCCTAGCTTTATACATGGTTCGAACCGCAATGACGAGAGGATTCGAAATCTATAATTTGAGCCAAATCGGCCTAGAGAGTTTTGGGGGTGCACGCGATATGTGCAGCGAAAATGGTCTGAGTACGACGCTCCGTCTCTTGATCTACCCTCTTCCCCCGTGACCCCGTCCGTCACTAGGCGAGAGAGTGTGGGGAAGGAAGAGAGCGCAGAGAGAGAGGGGACGAGACACGTAGGAAGAAGGTAGATCAAGGGACGGAGCGTCGTACTCAGACCATTTTCGCTGCACATATCGCGTGCACCCCCAAAACTCTCTAGGCCGATTTGGCTCAAATTATAGATTTCGAATCCTCTCGTCATTGCGGTTCGAACCATGTATAAAGCTAGGCGCGCAATTCAAGGAGTCAAAAAATCGATTTTTAAAAATTATTTTACAAAATTATAAAAAATGATTTAGATAGGCGTAATCGCCATAAAATTCTGGTTCGGACACCTTAGTTTCGTAAAATTAGCATTTTTTTCAGTCGAGAAAATCGAGCAAAAATGGATATCGACGTGACGTCGTCTGGAGCCAATGGAAACTCGACGACAAAAACTAATATGCCTATCGTCTTCAGCACCCTCGAAAACCTCTGTAGCCAAAGTTTGGGAGAATGGACATTTTTTGACTGTGCCGAATTTCTCCTAATTTGTCCGATTCTTACGCGAACGGGCTCATAATTCACAAGCCAGCAGTTGACAAGCCTTATCATTCATTCATTTCTTCGATATCATTGTTGCAGTGTTCTCCTTCTCTGCGGGAGACCTTGCAATCAACAATTGTCCAAAGTGTGAAGCCAGTGTGCCGAAAAAAGATCAAAGAACGCATGTGTGGTCTGTAAGTATACGATACTTTTCATGGTAGTGATAATATTAATTGCACTGTGCAGAACGTCAGTCGGTGCAGGAAACCTGTATGAACGATAGATTTTATTTATATTTTCCAGCTTCATTACCATCTGCTGGCTATTGCATTCAATCGGAGGGCAGACGTGCTATCATCTTACTTAGGAGAGAAGGGGGACAACAGTGAGTTCGACTTTTATTTGAGGATAAGTTAATTAAAATATTCAGGAGCTCGACGCTGTTTCGTGGATTCAGAGACGAGAACGAGATGCTCATTCACTGCTAGAACTAGAGAGGAACTTCTTTCTCATCTGAATTTGGCACGTTGATCTACCTGCTTTTCAGAAGTTACCCGCAATGAATCAATTCAGAATCATTTCAAACAATTCGACCATTTCTGCTCACTCCTCGATGGATTCACCGATGAAAGTACTGATGAGAAGGATAAGAAATTAATGAAGACAATAGTAAGACAATTAATAGGAAACCGAGAGAGTGATGCGAGATCATTCAGAAGGAACTCAGAAAAGGCGACCTGTACACTCCAATACTACATACTCTTCACTTTAACAAGTATAGATTCACTACAGTATCCATAATCATTCAAAAAATTTTAGGAAAGGATTGTCGAACAAAGTGGGACCATTTCTTTCACTCGAACAGCGAAATAAAGTTTGTCAAAGATCAAAGATCATTCATCTATCTACTCAATATTTCAGATGTTCGCTCGAACTACGGCGCGCCGTTTGAGTAACGGCCGTGTACAGTATGTCTCGATGTTCAGTCTCAATTCTGAATATGATTCCGATTCCGCTGAAGACGTGAAGGAGGTCAAGAAGTAGTGAGTGATGCATTTGTTATTACGGGTCTCGTGAGGTGAATATGGGAAAGGAATGATGATAGAGAGATAATAGTGAAGAGGGATTGAAGAACTTTCCGAAATTACCAAGAATTAAAGAGTTCACAAGGAACTCGGCTATTGAGTTTCAGGGTGTATTCATATTTCTAGAAGAGATTCGGATAGCAATGCATGGTACAGCCTGTTCTTCCAAATAATATAACCATCCCGTCTTCAGGACAATGGGTGCGACGTATCCGTCTCTGAACACGCCTCTGGGTTCATCTCATCGATCGACTCTCCTCCCATCTGCTTACTGTAGACACTCCCTCTTCTTCCCATTTCCTTCCCCCCTTTTGACATTCACTTGATACTCACCTGACATACTGCACAATTGCGAGTTGTCCTTCCAGATCTGATTGATAAGATTACCCTCTGACCGATTAGATTTATATGAAATGAACGTTGATGCTGGAAGTTGTTTATTGCATATTTAGTTTTTATCGCCGGATTGGACAGAGAAAGAACAAAACATTAGCCGTAAAACAAACGATTTTAAAATAGGTAAAATCTACAGATCCCGCTAACAATAAAACCGAAAAATTGGCATTACTTTGTAAATAACACAAATCTGACAAGTGAAACGAGAAAGTCCGATCACAATCAATTATAGACTACAAGCGAAAGAGAAATAGGAACATGATATTGCAACGATCCCATACTAGCAGGAATAGAGGAAGAGTGGATAGAGAGAAATGAACCTCGTTCGAATACAGGAGAAAATACAGACAATGGACTATTTAAAATGCCAGAAGGGAGGTGCGAGAATAAATGGGCAAATGGATCTACAGTAATTTGGGAGGTAGGTCAGAGCAGCCACATACTGTATTTACATTGCTTAGCCTTTATGAAACATGCACGATTACTTAACTACAATCTCGTTACTATCTGAAGAAGGAATACCGTACCCATAAATCGAGGTAATCAATTTTGGATGGGACATATCGGCATGCAGGTAATTCGACTAGACAATCGATTCTACAGTAACGGGGAGAGATTCATTCGGAGACTACGGTAGATCACGAACCTATCGCTTGGGATGGGCGATCATTCAGGTCTCTTCATCGAGTAGCCTTCGTAGATCATCTGTGCAAGCTGATACCGAACCAGATGTCGTCTGCAATTGTCCATTGAGTGAGACCTCGATAAAATCAGTGCGAACAATAAAGCCCCCATTTCTTGATTGACGACAATACCAAGATAGTGATTCCAACAGCGACTACCGTAATCCTCTCAGCGTACATACATTAATTGAGACTATAACAAGAAGCATGCTGGGTTGGGACGCGGACTGACACAACACAGACGATCGATACTACACTCCGCCTACCGTATACCCCTAGATGATCGAATTCGCGCTGAGAGAAAAGATTGAGCGAACGAGCAATCAAGCAGCTCATAGCAAGCGAAGATGCGACTGGAATTGGACGAGGAATTTGGTACCGTACCTCCGAAGGACTCAAGAGCTATCACGAACTAGCTATTACATCATGCCTAGCTAATAATCGCTTACCTTTTTCTGTTTCCTCTTTGCAGATATAGAGTGGATGGCCATTCCAGCGAGACAGAGGGAGAGACCGGCGATATTCACGAGAGAGAATCGATCTCCATTGATGACTGCTGCGAGGATGAGAGTGGCTACTTCCTGCAAAATATAAATGATTAACAAATAGTCTATTGCGTTATATAAGTTCACTGGAGCGCTCGATCAGCAATTTAGTTCATTTATAAGAGATAGGTGCAACACAAGCTCACCGTGATGATTTCTAACTTAACAAATTGTTTTAGAATAGACAGCGAGAAGTTATTTGGAAGCACAAACATTCAGAGAATTCTATGTAATCGTGTAATAGTACAGGTGCAATTTAGATCAAAAATATATCTAAGAAAAAAACAGCTTTGGCGGAAGGGTGTCAATGAGACAAAAAGACAAAAAGACTCACTTTGATGATTCCAAAGATGCTGAGTGTGATTCCCGATGTGTTTACCAGCAGGAGATACTCTGTAAATTGATGTTTCAGATAATGTTCGAGTATGCATCAATAAATAATAGAACAATGATTTCTTCATTGCGAAGTATAACTCAAATCAAAATCGCAGAATATGCGTCCATGATTAGACTTTGAGAAGTTGTTCTAATCTCTGTTACCAGCCTCTCATTGAATTACTGAATCATTTTCCATCTTGAGGATTCCATGAAACATCATTGTTCCTATCTCCACCAACAATCCGTAAAAATCTAACCACTCAATTCCATGGCAAATGCGATTGTTCCTCCTGTGAGAATGAGCAGCAGTACAGTCCATGGATCGTGTACTCCATGGAATTTAGTGACGGACTCCCATGAGATCTCCGAACCTGCAGAGAAACAATATTTATTATGTTTTCTAGGAACATCAGCTACCACCAAATGTAAGTCGACAATATCATCACATACTAACGTTGAAACACTGATGTGCATACACTGCTAGAACAATTTTCTCTCGATCGAAAATACTAGGCAGATTTTGCGACTGAAGCGACCGCGACAGAGCAGACTGGTTCAAGTTTCACCCATACCATTTGATTGGGTACAATTCTCTTTAGTCAATATTTGTGACTCAGATAGGCATAAAAACCACTACATACCCTCGAACATCCACACGAGAGGGAGGATGGGGATGACCATCCATGGCTGCACATGCGCTACCATATCCAGAGGATGACGAACACCGTGGTCCTGAGGGGAAAGAGGGGACTATTGATTAATTCACTGTTTTGAAACCATGGAGAGCTAGCAATACATAACAGAATTATCGAAAATGCTACAACGATATTCAATTGTGTAATAACCCCTGTTACACGGAAATTCATCCTGTGAAGGGGAGTTATTAATTTGTTGTTAAACTGTGATTAGACAACAAGATAACGTCGATGTTTCATATTTCCACTATGATATTCGATTACAGTCCCTGTAGAATATGAGATAACCCCCTGCTCACTTCTCTCTGCATGACTAATTGTGACACAGTCCATCTCACTCCCGTGCACGCTGCTGCCAATTCCACCAGCATCAGACCGTCTGACAGAGGGAAATGATTGATTATCAACATGTATTTTCTTCTTTTCACTGGTATTCCAGTAATATTTATTACTGTATGATGCAGCTATCGTGGAGATATTGCCACTACACCATTTGATCATCCTATGACAGCCAGGGACAACTCCTAATCAAAAGGACGTAATTGAAATATGAACTGTTAGACGATTACGAGTATTTTACACGTAAAAACTAGATGATCTCATTTATCATTGATACTATATATATTGATACTATATAGAGGCTACACTTACTGAGATCCAATTGGGCGGATCGGAATGTGAATAGGAAGAGGCCGACAGCGATGAGAGCTGCCTCGAGACCGAGAGACGCACGCCAACTACAATGGGGTTTCAACCTTTCTACTAGTTAAACGAACACTACTCCTTTCAATAACTACTTAGGAGATATCGAAAAACAAAAAAAAAATAACATGTTGTGAATGACTTTGCTACAGACTATAATATATATTTAGGCACATCGGAACAAAATCGTGAAAGATGAAGTACCGTTCGAGTCTGAGAAGGAGTGAGAATGCGACGATGAATACGATGGAGGATGACTTGGCCATCGTGTAGAGAGAGACTGTCACGTACTCGAGGGCCCAATTCGACAGACCTGACCATGATATTGTTGTTTTTAAGACCTCAAGCAATGCGGCAATCGTACAACGAGAAGATTAATAAGTGAACTACTGATGGTGAAACCCGAATCCTTTGGTTGTCAGGAAACCCTACTTTTCACATCACAACGAGAATGTTAATATTATTGTTTGGAGTTCCTGCCTTGCCGACTACCAGAAACCACGAAACAAATAGGACTATGAAATATCTATGAAACTCTAATCTTCCAAGATGCTGCTTCTCGTTAAATGAACCGTTATCGCTCTCGTAAAACTAGTAATCATCTAAATAACAAACCAATATCGAGTGACGCGCACACTCCGATGGGCGCCAACCATCGCAGTTGATCACGGGCTGTAAGACGGACACGACGACTTCTACAATTTACTTATTTATTTTTGTATCAAACGCCAAACCAACGACGAATTGACAACCAAAGAAGGATCAACGAGGTCACTCGAATCTGGTGCACGAGATCACCATGGAATAAATTTGGAATTGTCAAGATCGGTTACGATTGATCAAATTTGAATCCACTCGCATAGTAATAGTAAATGTGAAAAACAGACTCACCTTCTGCACTCGAATAGGAATCGTATGAAGATAGCGAGGAACCACTTGGTGAAGTAGTGACCAGTCACGACCAGAAGGGGAAGACGGTATTGCTGCAAGGAATGAACGTCACAATATGAATAAGATAGCCATTGATTATTGATAGTAAAGATACGTAGCTGCCTGATCTGGTTTATTCTAGTGAAAAAAAATCTGAATGTAAGAGCAATACACAATTTGATATCGCTCTTTCAAAATGTATTGAAACTGCAATTCCGAGCGTTCGAATTTAATGAGAATTTAGGATGAATTTAACGACCAAACTGTGAGTTTCAGTGTTTCCCTGAGTCTTTGAATTGTGCCAAAACGGTGCTTGAAGCTGTATCAATACGTTTGTTCCATTCAACACCGATTCTCCGAGTGCGATGGATTCTATGATCACGCCTTTTTTTCAGCACGCGTTTTCCCGGTTGATTCATGCGTAACATTTACATGTAGAAGGAGAAAAACACACGATACCAGCCAATCGATTGAGGTACAAAACTTGCTAAAGGAAAAAATGTCGAGAAAAATACGAGACTAAGCAGAAACTATCTTGTTCCATTAACGAGTACAACCGCTTACTAACCGGGTATTATCCATTTCTCTGACCTTTTAAGGGTTTCTTCAAGTTTGCGTTTAAAATAAAGACTCACCTTAATGAACCATTTCTGGTAGAAGGTGAGGCCGATACTCAATGGATAATAGAGGGCGGCCATAGCCGCTATCCGTAACACCATCATCCAGTCTGTTGATTGAACTGCAAGAGAGAGAATTACTTCCATCATACAACACGTGGCCCCGTGTTAAGCGCTTGTGTAAAGTGGGATTGAGAAAAAAAGATAAGATAAGAAGAAGAATGAAACCTTGCGTCGCCACTTCCAATTCTTCTGCGCTCCCCGTCTCTCCGACTGGAGCTGCAATATAAAATGTGTTGAAATAGAGAAGAAGGGAGAAGAAACGATAGAGAGAGAAGCGAATGCACCCATAGTGGAACAGTTAACGAGAAGAGAAGAGTCACAAAGACTAATCATCACTATTTCGAACAAGCTAGTGTCTAGTAATACTCTTTACTCGGTTAGTCAGACGAGAATGAGGTTGATTGGCACTCTCATCTCCATCCTAGGGAGAATAATCACACGTGTGTTGTCCGATCGATTTCATGCATAGAAAGCGGAAAAACAAGGGAGACAAGGCGATTCGCTTGGATTACTAGTAATATAATACCATCGCGACCAGGCGTAAAAGCAATAAAAAAACTGAAAGCGCGCAATGTACGTTGACCGATTACACAATGATAGAGGGAGGAATAACTTGGATCAATAGCAGTGAATGAATAGCCCTTTGGTCGGAAAAGATGGATAAAAAGAGGGAGGAATAGGAAGAGTGAGGGAGGGTGCAGTCAGTGTGTGATCACAGCTTGACACTAACTGTGAAACCGTAAGATCTTCCGAACGAAGGGTTTCATTTACAAAGGGATTCTTACCTCGTGAACGAATGAACGTCAGATCGATTTCTTCTAGAGGGTCGTCAGGGTCGGGACGGGGCATGGAGAGGCACACGACGAGCTGTCGATCGAATCAGAGACTAGCCATGAGGCAGTGGAACCTCCATCCTGTGAGAGATAACATCCAACCATGAGAGAAGTGAGAGAAAGAGAGGGACAACGCATAGAAGGGAAGTGCCAATCACGTTCCATAGATCTATCCCACTTCGGTGGATAGAGGAGATCAAAGGAGGAAAAGCTTGACGGAATGGAGGGCTGTGGTAGTGAGTTGATTGAACACACGGGAACGATCAAACAGTGGCGAAAGGGAGGAGAAACACAGTGTTTACGCACTTGTAAGAGAATAACTTAGTTGAAGCATGTAAAGAGTTGAACTCGACTGGTTGCAAACTATACCCAGACAATGAAAACGAACTTGGAAAACACGCGTGATTAGCTTGAAGCTTGAAGTCAATTTGAGCAACCGCAACGCATTAAGAACGCGTCGCGTATGGTCAGATACATGATTAAACAACCCTCAAATTCCGATTCGCATGATTATTGAAGTAGTTCTTCTAATTAAATCATTAGATATCTACAAAACATTATGAAATAATAACAAAAAATAACAAGAGCTTTAAAAAAGAATTTTAAAGAAAAAAGTCGAATGAACAAAGTATACGGTAGTTAAATTTCTTCGTAGAAGTTCGTAAAATACTGTATTTTAAGGGTATTTTCAGGGTATTTTATGGGTATTGACAAAGGTGATCTTCGAACTCGAATGTTTTCAGTGGAATCTTCGCTTTACTATGCCTTCTATATTGATTTTTCATGTTTTGATTGAATCCACCAGTCGATCCTTGTTGCGTGACTCGTTTATTTGTCCTTATCTCTCATGTTATCACCACCTCACATCATCACTCGATCTCTCTTCCCTCTACAGTTTGTCCACCCTTTCGCCCCGAGATTCGCGCCGCTTCGTTGCCTGTCCTTATCACTTGCATCTTTCAACACACAAATATGCCTGTATCCAGCTGCATTTTCGGGTGTGCCTATCGATTGCTTGCCTCGTTCCCCACGTACCTGAATTTAATTCCTTCTGAATGATGTCATTTCTCGGGTAATTCTGGCTTCTTAATGAGATACAGTAGGGCGAGGGTAATGTTGCATTGGCGAACTTCAATCACACCGTTTCACTTCCCGGCAAACTCAGCCTTGTGATCGTTCTTGCACCAACTTTCGATGTTTCTTTTGCATTTTGTAACCGGTGCCTTTGATCTCAGTTCCTCTGATCTCGTTTGAATCTTATCTGTCCTGCCCCTCTCTTTTCCGTGCCAGTCACCACCAAATGACCTCTCCGAATATTTTATATCGTTCTAAAACACTTTTTCAAATGCTAATCAATAAGCGAGAGAGCTACAATATCCGATTTCTTTTTTTTACATTGCGAAGAATGGAACAGAGGGGAGAATGAAAGGAGAGAAGGAGGCTGGCAGACTAGAGAGGGGGTTGTAACAGGAGAGTGCAGCGGTGTGTGGAATAAGAAACGACTGAGACTTCGGAAGTGGGCTCTGCTGCTCTGAGACTCTCTTCCTTCTTATTCTTCTCTCTATTCTATCTCCGGTAGAGAATGTAGTCCTGTTAGTTGACCTATCACTGATTCCCTAGGATTCTTTCTCTATCTCCCACTCATGTTTGTGTCTTACCGACTTCACTTCGAATTCGTGGGGGTTAAGTTGGGTACCAAACAGTTTTCACTTCCTCTTATTTTGTTTGGGTACCGTGCATTTCACGGGGATATTTCGTGTTAGATAAGAGGGATCATCGATCAACAACTTTATTTCAAGATTTTCATCTATCTTCCACTCTTAATTGCAGTGAAATTCCGATCGCTTCATATTACACGCTCTTTTACCGCACTTCCTCAAGTTTTATTATCCTGATATCTCGCTCGATTCCGCATCATAAAATTGGTTAGATCTTTTTGACTTCGAAAATCCCAGATGAGTAGTGGATTTCGGTGAGTGAATCAAATGGTGAGACAGGATGATCATCATCCAATCGGATTCACTTATCTCCTGTACTCTGACCACCAGTCAGATGGTTTCTGTGTGTGCGAGTAGAAATAGAAGAGGGAAAGTAGCTAGCTCTCTCTCTAGTTGCCTCTGTGAGTATTTGTCAACGTTTAGGCGCCATCCGAGAATACTTTCGATAGACTCGCGCCCGTCTCGTGTTCCTCCCGTTCCTATTACCCTTTAGTAATGGTGAATACCCTCCCCTTTTTTGCCTCGCCGGTAAGAACCAAAGAGTAGATTGATCTACCTTACTAATTACTATCGCTGTCTGCGCCCTCTCATTTTTCCATAGTCTCTCCTTGCCACTCTATCCAAAGTAGTCATCGAGAAGGTGACTCAATGCAATGATGAGTAGTATGCGAATGAGTGAATGGAGAGAACATGGATAATGAGGAGAGATCAGAGATGCAGAGAGGGTAGAGAGACAGGAGAAACTAAGAGAAATATGAGCGATTCAGAGGTTGCATTCATCTAGGTAGAGCACGCTTTTATACGTATCCCCCAGGATTCTTCCATTCTTTGTTCCTCCTGAGACTAGAGTGCTAATGCGGTAATTGTAGTGGGGATTGTCGTTTGGATGAGTGCTGTAATGGTATATTGTGTGTGTGTGTTGAATCTGTCTCTCAATCCAATCGTTCTCTTCTCATTCCTCCTTCCTCTCTTCTCGTCTTCACAAATTCGATTGGACATACACCCACAGACGCTCGACAGTCCTCGACGAGAGATAAGCTTCCCATTCTCACTTTGAGATTCAAGAATTCATGGTCACTAGATCTACCTTGATCGTAGCCTCTTAGAAACTCCTATTTTTGGTAGTCATTTTTTTTCCTCATGGGTTTATGATTCGACATTCTATAAATCTCCTATTCGAAAGGTTGAGGAATAAGTAAAGAAATCCTCGCGGCGCAGGTGATTTTTTTCTGTTTCCGCGAGGTTGCTGTAACATTTTTGGGAGGCGTCTTCAGAGAGGTGAGTTTGACGGGGGCAGAAGGCTTCTTCAGATCCAAGGCACGCTCCATTCTCTCATTCTCTCATTTATTTCCTCCCCTTCTTCCTCCTCCTCCCCGGTTCCTACCCATATTTTGAGCATGTGCCCGCAGGCTTGAAGAGGAGGTCCACAGATTCTCATTTACTCGCGAGTTTTCTGCACAGAAGAGAATCCTACCACCCATTCATTTGGCCATGCTGCGCCCCTTCCCTCAGGGAAGTTCCCTTGTTGAGAGATCACAA
Organism: Pristionchus exspectatus; assembly: GCA_911812115.1. NCBI lineage: Eukaryota > Metazoa > Nematoda > Chromadorea > Rhabditida > Neodiplogasteridae > Pristionchus > Pristionchus exspectatus. The sequence continues at coordinate 10,559,525 of OU461584.1, read as the reverse complement.
TCTCTGATGGGAGATAGGAAGACTGTATTTTGATGTTGTCGAGGTCTTGTTATCGTGAGATAGAAATAGATGGAATAAGCTGACCACTAGGGGCTATCTCTCCATCTCTATCTCTCATCAACCCGTGACTGTAATGCCTCGTCTCTCATATGAGAAGACAGACACGTACGGCGAGTACAATTTACTCTATAACGGCGACTCTTTTTGTATTCTTTGATATTCTACTGTAAGTAACTGTGTCCTACCCTAAGTGGCCATTGGATGGGAAGGAATGGGGACAAGACAGGGCGCACTAATCGAGTCGTTTTACCTGTGTATTCACTCGATTTTGGCAGGCGATAGGGTAGGAGAAGGGAGAGAGAACTCTTTACTTTGTGTTTTTGTCCTCTCGTTTCTCTCGTCTCTCCCCTTTCCTCTCCCCCTTTCTCTCTCGCCATCACATTCGCGTAATTTCCTACTCCTCCTTCTTCTCACCAGAGACAGTTCTATGCACACTACCTCTCAATTAACGCCAAAGTTGTTCCTACCACCTTGAGGCGAGTATTGATCTACTCTCTCCATTGATTGATGAGTCATCGAGTACGATAGAGACAGGGTAGATAGATATTCCTCTACATGTGCTTCCCCCCTCCCATCACTCCATTCTAGTGATTGATAGAAGTCAAAAGAGGCGCCGGGTTCTCTTCTTCTTTCTTCCCATCGTTCTCTCCATTGCCCAACAGTCTCAGCCCTCTTCTCTGTTGGTTCACGTGATCTAAGCGAGTTTTCATTTCCTCAATTCGAACCCTCCTCAGAAGTGATTATACTCTGTTTTCATATTATCGAGCTGATCAGAGGTCGAAAGTTGCCAGATTTTACAATTAAATGCATCCGGCCGTCGGATGTGCAAAAAAGCGAAAGATCGAATCTCTTCTTCTCTTCCAAAAGTTGCATCCCCTCCTTTATCCTCAATTCACTCTCGAGAAATTGTCTCAGTTTTCATCCCTCTCTCTCCTTCCACTTTCCCTCCTCTCAAATCGTTTCACTAGAAATTGTCTAAACATTCTGCAGATTGAGCCATTTGGTGTCTATGCTCTCGCTGTTTGTAGCAAAATTATAGCAAACGGAAAAAAAGTGCTGAGCTACCGCGAATAATTGCGTGCGCAATTCAATTGTAGTGATATGATGTGATCGAATTTTTCGTCCTCACTTTTTTCTTCTCTTCTTCTCTGATTTTATAGGCGATTGATAAGTCCTCTTTCTCACTTGAGATGTTTTGATTATGGTTGATCACGAGTGATAATGTGAAGGAGAGACTGTAGGATAGAGAAGACTGAGTCAGTTGGCCTCCCATTGGTTCTACCCGTTCACAAGTTCATTATCGACAGTTTCACTCACTAATTCTCTCTCGATGGTGTTACCCAATTCGCAATCGGTACTCGTCCGTTCCCTTCCCTCTTCTCGATTTCTTCCCTCCACTTCCCTCTTCTCCGTTCAATTCTTCTTTCTTCTTTCTTCCGATGAGGCGTGATTCAGGTGGACTAAGAGTAGATGGAAAGAGAGAGAATCACGGAAGTGAAGGGAGAGAGGAGGGAGAAATCCCGAACCATCTAAGCAAGAACAACAAAAAGAATGGGAGAATCGTGGATGTTTCATGGTACAGAATATGTGAGAGAGAAAGACGTCATAGGTCAAGAGGTTCTCCCATATTGATGTGAACTCGAATCACACGAGGTTTTAGTCACATTTGATTAGAGTTACGAGCCAATTAAATCGATCTATCAAGTGGCATCATCAAATTGTGTATTTCCCTTTGTGCGAATTGTAAGAGGAGCAGATTGATTTCCCGTCCTAGTCATCTTCTCCTATTGTTTCTATCGAATCAGCATCCTGTTGCTCCCTCCCATCTTCTTCTTCCTCTTTCCTCTCCTTGATCAGTAATTGATGTAGTGGGAATCAGCAAAATTCGCACGACTGTCTTTATTGGGCTAATTATGAGTGGGAATCTGGGAAGTAGGAAGAGGGGGGGGGGAGAGGGAGACAAGGGTAGAATCGATTTGGGAGGTTCTGGTCCCTCTCAACTAACCTCTCGTTGAGCGGATTACCGTGTTAACCCCTCCGATATCGATACTTTTCTGCGCACGGCGATTCACTGTTGCACGCATTCAGTTGGGGGTTTAACGATCAATGAACTTTTCTGTTATTTCTCCTTCCACCAGTTGACTCAAATTGCGAACTCTCGACTCGAATCTACTCGATTATCTTTGTTTCACCATCTGCATCTCTTCAATTCCCACAATATTTCTCCTCTCTTTTTCTTTGTTCTCTCTTCAATTTCTCTACTCTCTCATCCACTGTTCATTCTCCTCTCTCTGTTCAATCAACCGGTTACGGTGGCTTATCACCATTTATTCTTTTGCTCCTTCTCACACGCCTATCCAATCGACTATGCACGAGATCCCTCTTTTTCTCTCTACTCTCTCAATCTTACCTGCTCTCTCTCCTTCCGATATCTCTTCTATCAATCCCGACGTGATCGAGTTTCAGCTGTCTTTTGTCGCATGCTTCCGCTATTTATCGATTGATTACCGTATCTACCGTATCGTATCTTAATGTTAGTCTTGATCAATTACAGTACCCGCGGCAGTCGGAGGATTATGAGCAGAGAGTGAACGGGGGGAAGGAAGAAGAGAGGAACCCATCGTATCAATTGATTATCAAGAGTAGATCACACAATGACCAAGGCTTTCGATGGAATTGTCACTCAGGTCAGTCTAAAGCATTATTTTTTGTTCGGATCAGATGTAGTGATTCTGTACTGGGTCAGATGTAGGGCTATACCTCCGATTTATCCCTGGGTTTGAAACCTATATCCGCCGAGATTGGAAGCCAGACCCGCGATATTCCACCAAATTTACATTGAAACTATGAATTCGGACGTTTTTTTTTCTAAGAAGAGAGGTTAGAATCCGGAGTACAATTGTTCTCATTTCATTGAACATGCACAAGGGGAGATATCACTTTCTCTCTGGTCGTACGACATTCTCATATTTCATGTTTGTTATTCAGTTTTGTTTGTGGAACCGCTAAGAAGGGGATCGGAGAGGTTTCTTCTCGAGGTTTTTTGTCAACGTTTTTATGGCTTCACGACCGCAAATTTGGCTAGACGAGAGGATTGGGAGAGGGGTTCTTTCCGTACGAAAGAGATCCATTCACAATCTGCTCTCACAATAGAGAAAATGGAGAACGAATTTGTAAAGATCGCACAGAGAACGGAGAAGTTTGGAAATTTCAATTTCAAACTTTGCAAAAGATTTGGAAGAGAACACTCGAGTTTCGAGTGCAGAGGGGTTCTTGAGAATCGGATATTGCGAAAGTTCGGTGCAAAAGTTGGAAGAATCATCTACTAGAAAATTGATGAGGAGTTTGAAGCTGCAAATAATCTGTTAGATAGTGTATGTGTTGTTGAATATACAGACAAGGGAAGGCGGGAAGAGAGGCTCCCCCCCCCCCCTTCTCTCGCCTATTCTTACGGCAGTCAACTCTCCCCATTCATACAAGCTAGTAGACGGAATCAGAATAGAAAGAGGAGTGAGACGCCACTCCTCTTCTTCCCCTTCCCCTTTCTTCTTCTCCTCTTCTTCTTCGTTCTGAGTCTTTCCTAGTTGCGAGAAAGGGTCCCATCGCGAGAACGGCGATTACGGTAGTGGTCATGTATCGATCCTTCGATACATCGCAACGGAGAGTCAGTCCGGTACGGTAGGGTACGGTAGCAGGGAAATATTGGTATAGGAGTACTGATCGATTGAGTTACACCCGGTAGATGGATTACGGTAGCGGCTTTGAAAATAATACGGTAGTGATTAAGTATCGATTTTGCAGATCCGTAAGGAGGACATTGACGAGAAAGGCGAGTACGTTGGCACGAGAACGGAAGAGGAGAAGGAGGCACTACAAGGTATGGTTGATTAGACGATTGATTGATTTTCGGGTGGGGTATGGTCTTTTTGGTGGAATTAATGGCGGAATGAGATTAGTGAAAATTAAAATAGCGGGTCATAGGGATGTGGTGAAACTATGATGATCCAAGGCAAAATGAAATGAGTTTCGGGATGAAGCAAATATTAAACGTGATACGTGGAACAGCTCACATTCAGGTCAGTTTATTTATTTTTTCATTCAATATTCTGATTAAGATTTATTTTTATCGGTTCATTGTCAGTATTTCCAACAATCATTGTTTTCAAAGCTATACTCTGAATTCCATGCGATCATTCTGCTTCCCTCTAATCTGTGGTGACCTCCCACTCTCTTGTGATAGCCTCTCCCAATCTGATATCAGCTATGTGTAATCACTCTCGATTTCCTTGATCCCTTCCCCTCCCTCCGCATATCTCTTATCACAGCCTTGTCAGTATCAAGGGCAGAGGTGAAGGAGGAGGGAGCAGCCTCGAGCATTTCCTTTCTATTGTTTCCGCTTTCCCGAGGTTGCCTTATTATTAGGGCATTTTTCCAATTGTATCAGATGCGCTCATCGCAATTTTCCTCCAGCGTGTGAGATTCAGTAACACAATTGCAGTTGTGTGAGACTTGCGAGATTTAGGTTACGTCCAGACATTGATGCACTTGTTGATGTGTTGTCTTCGATGATTGCATTCTTTAGTTTTTGTTGTTAGTTTATTTCTTTAGTAATATGAACAATGCGAATCTGATCTGATCTTCATCCACGAGATGTTTGTTATGCGAAGGAAATTCGTCCAAAATGAGATGCTAGTGTAAGAAATGCCTGGGGGAGGGAGAAGCGCGGTCTTTCCAAAGCGGAAATAAATCATTCAAGGAAATTTCTTTGCTTTCTTTAGCTAGCTTTGCTTCCCTATTCGTTTCCCTTTCTTCAGATTCTTTCCATTTTCGTCGTTGTTCCTGGGCGGTTCAGCAAAATGTGTTCTTCGTTCACTGTTTATATTGCTTTTCTTCCCCTATCCCCTGAAGTATCCACAGTTCACAAGAACACCACCCTCACTGCCCTACATTTCATTCATTCCTTCCATCTGATGCGTAAATGAAGGAATGACGGTGATTCCCAGTGTGTTTGTTGTGAGAAGAGGAAGGAGGAAGAGGAGTGATAGAGAATAGAAGCACAGCTGACTGGGGGATGCTCACTCCTCTCCTTCTTCTTCAAGCATTGTCTCTAACGGAGTCTCTCTTTCGAAGGAGAGTCAGACACGTGACAGAGACAATAACGACACCACTCCATAGGGAGGACGGAAGGGCTCAAGTTATTAGCGTTTCTTTCGAGCTCAGTGAACCAAGGATAGTTGTTGTTGAGTTTCGGAAAGTATCGGAGATCCGCAACAGAAATGCACGAGCTATTCACGAGTAAGAACAGATGACGCGAGATCGCGAGATCACACCCTATTCAGCCTACAAGTATTTACTGTTATTTGAACAGTAGTAGTTGTGGCTGGTAGTATTTGTGTGCAGTTAGTAGAGGGAGATGGGCGAAATGGAGCGGAGACGAAGAGGAGGTAGATCAAAAGCGTCTATCCCCTACACTCACTTCCCCACCCCCTGGGCTATGGTGCTACCGCTGTAGGCTCCGTTCGATTTGAGCACGCTCGTGATGTCAATTGATTGATCCTTTGGTCCACGACCGTTGTGCTGTTCGGATGTGGAGGGGAAGTACAGTGAAGACAGACCATCTGCGTCAGGGGCTGTTTCGCCCTCACTCGAAGAGGGGGAAATGGAATCAGTCGGAGGCTGAAGAGCAGCCACAGACATTTCTATCCCATTTATCTCACAACGAGGCACCGACAGTCATTTTGCACCTCAGCAGAGTAGACAGACTTGCCTTACTCGTATGGTCGTCTTCTATTTGTGGCATAGACCCTGTCATGAGGCCCCGGTTGCTATGGATTATCGTCGCCGTGAGATTTCTTGTCACCCCGAGGTAGTCCAACCTCCCTCTCGCTCACATGCACTGTTGGTCTGATAGCTATTTCTGTTTTTTCGATACTTAGAATATCACCGGAGATAACGTGAACTAACTGCAGTAATGGCACTCTCGTGACTACTCATAATATTGATGAAGCATGATTCCCGCGAGTACCAGTATAACAGCATCTTACCATGTTTACTGGACTGAAATAGTCATCCCTCTGACGCGTGAGGAGGGAGGAGGGATGTCCGTTCTATTTCGAGCATATTCGTCTTGCTTCTTTTCTTCTTAGCTCTTCCGATTTCTCTGCAGCTGACGTGCACTTTTTGTCATTATTTTTCACACGAAGAAGATGTTTTTGCGAGATATCATGTTGACATGCCGACATATCAGCTGCTGCTTCGACAGATCACGGCTTCGATTAAAGATCGTCTGCATCGAAGCCCTTCACTGCATGTAATCTGGTACGACGGAGGCCGAGAGGAGAAATAGGAGCAGGGCGGCGGGAATAAATAGGGAGCCGTTGCAGTTATTTTGTCGTTTTCCGACATCGTTCGCGCTGTTGAGAGAGAAGACGAGAATGGAGAGGAAGAGAGAAGGGAAGGGGAGGGATATTGTGGTGACTGAAGACGAGAGTGAACGACAGAGACGGTGATATGCAGAGGGAGTAACAACGACGTTACTATCTCTCTCTCTATTCACAGCGCCGATTCCTCCCTTTCCTGTCAAGCGCGAAAATAGACACCCTCCCTTCCCATCCCCTCTCCCGTCCCGCTTCCGAATCCGTTAGTTCTCTCTGCGAGCATTTGTCATCCGGGAGAGATTCACAAGTGTTTTGCTGTGTCGTGTATTGTCGAGGAATCAGCCCGCCGGCCCTAAGGGGGATCGAGGGAGGGAAGAAATAGAGAAGGGGAGAGGGAGGTGATCACACTGGGAAAGAATCACTGCTGCATCTATTTTGGCCGAGTCGCGCGAGTCGACTCCAATTTCGCAATTTTCGCACGCCCTTTCCGCTCTTCTGTTCTTCTTCTCCATTTTCTTGTTCGTAATTCATTGTTCCATTCCATTCCCTCATCTCTCTGTGGAGTCCACAGGAAATGTTGCGAGTTCGAGCTGTTTTGTGGAGCTAATTCTGGGAACGAAGAAATGAGATGAGGACTCTGCTCCATCTCTAACAATTTCTTGTCTTTTCTTCTCCGCCCTCTCTTCGTTTCTCCTGCTCTCTCGCTTGGACCGCCTTGGAAATCAGCTGATCTTAGCATGCCATTCATTGTCTCTCTCATCTCACTTCTCATTACTCTTGCAGTCATGCTCCTTCTTGTCCCTAGTCTTGTCGTCTCACAGTGTGAAACTGAGAAGCTCTCCAGAAGCACAGAGAAAGGAGGGACAGATGAGAGAGCAAAGAGACAAAAAGAGGAGGAAATTGGCACTGCCCATGGCTAATGCTTACTTTCGAGTGAGTGAGCAGAGAAGAGAGGCCTTGTTCTCACAACTTCCATGGGAAATTGACATACGGCTTCCCAGTTTCGGAGCCATTTTGTAATTATAATTGTGTCGTTGATTAGAGTTCTTCTGCTTCTTCCTCAGCAGTCTTTTCTTCTTCTTCTCCTTCTTCTATTCCTTCTTCTCTCTTCCACTTTTGGGGACTGGCCTATCTCTCAGTCGTGAGTGGAGCTATTCAGTCCTCAATCTGCTTCACTCACTCTATTTATCCATCATATTCTTCGTCTTTGACCCATGTTTCCTTCTTCCCACATGGAAATGATTGCAGCGTGTGCAGAAGAAATGAGAATGAGAGAGAGCTTGTTCCGAGGGAATATTGCCGATTCCTTGCAAGAATTGCTCATATTTCTTGTTCCGTCGTCCGTGAAGGTTCTCAAATTTCGCCCAAAACTGCAGTCATATGCTTCACTTCGTGTACGTTCCAGGCAACGAATGAATGCTAGAGAAGTAGAGAGAGAGAAAAAGAGATTGAAGAGGGCGATATGAAGGTCCTTCTTCCTTCTTCTTCTTCTTCTCCTATTGCATTCGCTGAAGAGTTTCAGTATGCGAATCTCCAGCAGCAGGGCCTTTTTTCGTGAATTAGTAATAAATCTTGTCGATTGCACGTTCTCTTCTACCCATTCTCGGTCACTCTTCTGTCCTCCTTCCCTTTTCAATAGCCAGAGAGGGCGTTAATCGAGTTATCCCCTGGCAGGGGAGAATGTGAATGGTCTCTCTCCCCCTCCCTCTCTCCCGTCCGTTGTTTTGAAGCACGCGCACTGAATTCCACGAGTGGTCGAGTTAGTGGTGTGAGGCGATCGACGGACTCACAGCTCTAAATGTTCTTCTGTTCGCTTCTTCACATTTAGGAATACTTTTGTGAGTGTGCACTGAACTTAGTGGAATGCGGGTCACTTGTTTGATCTCTGTCCCTTTCCCATCTATTCACAAATCACAGAGCGGTCTACTATCTCGTGTTTTGATGTGTAGTAGAGGAGGGGGTAGACGGAGGAAGGAAGGCGAAGGGTGAACTCTCGATTGTTATTCTCACAATCCTTCTCGTATCCATTGAGTTGTTTGAGAAAAAGAAGAAGGAAAGCGGAGAGGACTCGAAGGAATTTTCAAGATTTCCTGTCCGAGAAGACCAGTTCGTATTTCATCTTGCTCTATCTATTTTCGATTTTCGAAAGGCGCACTTTTTACCATTGGTTACTTGATGACGTTTGTATTCAATGTTCTGATCATCTGACTAGATGTATTTATGATGGATGCGTAGCGTAGTCAATATCACCTGATATCTAAAATCTTTTCTCGTAGATCCGTACGTTTTTGTAAGGAAGTACTTAGATCTTGACGTCTGTCTCTTCCGGTATCAGCTGATCTCGACTCGAGAAGGGTCTAATCTGTGAACGGGTGTGAAAGAGAGAAGGGAAGAAGAAGAGTAGGCTCGAAACGGTGTCATTCTGTATGCACTGATGCGATTATGAGCTCATACTCTCGTCCCCTTCACGCGAGCGTGTGCTCTGATTGTCTAACTAGAGGAGACAATGAGGGACGAAGAGGAGTGATACAGAAGCTTCCTGGTTCCATCCATCAAGGCACTCTTTGTGCGAACTAGGAGGGCCGTCCACTTGCCGCTTTCGGTTTCATGCCCCTCATGAATATTCCGTTGATCATCATGCAGGACACTAGATAAAATTTTGATCATGGAAAAACACATGATTATGTCCTTGATGATCTTCTTGCGACTATGTTGCGACTATGTGCATGTTGTTCATCAACTGAACGGATGATCACTCTCCCCCGAGGCGTCGTTTTTTTCTTCGAGTCAAGTAGCCGTTCATGCCTGTCACAATTCGTTAGGGTTAAATCCTTGTTTTGGCTCGCGACGCGTTTGCAAATCCCTTGCGGTTATGTCGGGACGATTTGTTGAGCCGTTTGTCTTGAAAAGGATTGTGAGTGATCGGGGGATGAATGAATGGATGATATCACAGGTGTTCTCATCCCTTGTCTCCTTACTCATCTCCTTGTCCTCCTCCTCCTCTTCTTTACTCCTCCACCATTCACGTCGAAAGACTGCAGAAAACATGTTTATTAGGTAGTAGAAGTGAGTGAATAGGTGATGGATAGTTGGGGTAATTGGAAGAAGGAGTGATACGTCCAACGGACGATCACTGTCCCCTTTTTTCTCTTTCTATTTTTCCTCCTCTTGCGCCGCCGTCAAACCAAAAATGCAATATCAGCGAACCAGCGAAAAATAGGATTGCCCTTTACTGCCCATTCTTCCCCTCACTCTCTCTTCCTATTCTCTTTTTTGTTCACACTTGGGATTATCTGTAGAGAGGGGGTAAGAAGAGGAGGGGGGGGGGACTACCCCTTCTATCGTCGCCCTCTCATCCTATTCTACCACCCCCTTCACCACTGTGAATCAACGGTTTTTCCGGTGGTCAAAATGGTTGTAATCGATGCGTAAGGGCTGATGGTGCTTGGTAAGCAATATATCTCCATTCTTCCCACCCTTTTCATAATGTCAACAGCCTCTTCCGCTTTTTCACTCCGTTACGCTTCTCTCATCCTGCTTTTCTTTCGTTATGAATTGTTCCCATAAGCGAGTTTATTCCCATGCCATTCTACCCCCTTTCTCTCCTTCCCTCCTTCCCTCCTCTCCTCTACCTTTCGGCCCTCTCCCCCCCCCCTCTCACTTTTATCGTTTGTTTTTGTTCTCTCCTTGCCGTAGTGCTCTCCATTCCGAATTCACTTTTGCCTATTCTTCCCTCCCTCATCTCCTCATTTTTCTCCGTGTCTTCTCGATTTCTTATTCTCCTTTATTCTGCCATCAAATGCGGCCACAGCGCGTCCCTTATTCAACAATTGTATAGAGTCGAACATAGATCGTTGAATGTTCCGATGGTTCCGGCAATTCACTACGATTATTACCCGGTTGCATCCTGTTTTTACTCACTTTCTGAATCTTCGTATCCATCTCTCCCTTCTCTCACCTGTTGTTTCGTAGTTGCGTCGTGAGCTTCTCCTTCCAACCGCCCATCATTCATTCCCATGCACTTTTATCCCCCACTGACTATGACTTCAGAAGATGATGCAGCTGTCTGCACTCTCAATATCTCATTCTATCTCGTCCTCTCTCTAAGAATCTCACTGATTCCCCCGATCTCTGTCTTCACTGATCTCTTCATCATCCATTCTCTCCACCCCGCCCTCACTCCTCCTCCACCTCCTCCATCCTCCGCAGTAAAGTCTGTTCTTCTACCCTTCTCCTCCTTCTCTCATTCCATCACTTGTTGTTGGGGGTGATTTCATCGTTGATGAACAGAAGGAAGGAAGAGAGAGAGAGAGAGAGAATAGAACGATAGAGCGTGTGAATATCGATTGATCACTTGTGTGTTACACCATTGAGAGGGTGGATTCAGAGCAGCCATGGAATGACTGCGTTTTAGTGGGCGAGAGATCGAATTTCGGCGCCGCGTTTGAGACGCCTCCCTCCCTCTCTTCTTTATGTTTTAACGTGTCGAAAGTACGAATATCGATTGATATCTCCATTGTTCTTTCATCTGTTCCTTCCATGGCCATATGTGTCCTCAAGTGTTCCCTTCCGAATCCGGGATTCTTGAGAGATAGAGATTGATCCCCTCCGTCTCTCTTGCTATCCAGTGATATCTCGATCACTCTGCTCGTCTCTCCGTCTCTCTTATCACTCTTATCTCTCGTCGTCATCTCTTCAGGAAAAAAGCAGCATGCAGATCAGTGTGTTTGCGCATTCCCTCCAGGAGTGGAAGAGAGAGGGAAGAGTGAAGAGGCAAAGGAGGGAAGTAGGAAATGCAGCCTTTTTGCTCAATTTGATAGCTAATCGAATCGATTTCTGAATCCCTCCCCTTTTCGAATTGTTTCTAGTTGCGAAATGTATACGGAAGAGGAGGTTCTCTCTCTCTCCCTTCCAATCGTGGGAATGATGTGATCCCTCCTCTCTTCTCTTCTATGCCAATGATCGCGCCTTTTTTCTCTTCCACAGTTCTTTTTCTCTTGTATCTAGTTGTCCAACTTGAATCTTCTCTTCTTTCACACATGGAGATTACGTGTTCTTCTGAAGAAGAAGAGGAGAGAGATCGTCTCTTTTTGGGGTCGAATATCATTCGCCAGGTGGTTCCATGTTCCAAGTGCGCGCCATATTCTTGTTATCATTGATCACTATTTTTTCTGTGCATGATTCGTTTCAAAAGTTGAAGTAATCGAATTCTCTGAATCTGTGAAATCTGTCCGTTCCGGTGTTCAGCCTTCACTCTTTTTATCGTCGATATGCGCAATAGAGAGAGATGGATCAGTGAAAGCGATCGGCTTACGTGAGGAGATGAGAGAGGGGATCACCGTTTTTCCTCTCGTTGTTCACAGCTGAATTCGTCGAGTATTTGACCTCGACATTCGAGTGAATTCACAGTAATCGGCTTACTGATGCTCTCGATCCCCTCTTCCGCCTCTCCCCCCCCCTCTCCCTCCTCCTACTCTTACTATAACAAACTGGCCACTCTTTTCACTCCGCTCTGTCGAAAAATTTCCGCGTCTGAACCTCGTTTGTAAAAAAAAAGTTCCTCATCTCTAGTCTCTCTTTCCGCAATCTGAATTCACTCGACTAGACTTCTCTTTATTCTTCTCTTTCGAGAAGTAATCTTTCACTCCCTTCTTCTTCAGTATCAATTTCCCATGTCTCTTCGTGAACTCGGGAGTCTCTGTCTTCTAATGAATCGAGTTTGAAGTAATTCTCTCCTCCGCCCTTTCCTCCTTTCTTTCCAATAAGTAAAGTGTTCTTTTTCTGCGCCGGTCCATGCTTCTATACCTTCTTTCTCATCTTCCCTTTCCTCTTCTTCCGTCTCTTCAGCACGCTGTTTCATGAATTTCCGATGATACAAAGAGAGGGACTCGGGTTTGGATCCGTAGAACAAATTGAAGACCAATCCATCAAGTCTCCATACGTTTCATTCAGTCTTATCGTGCCGATTCTGTGATTTCGTGCGCATTCTCTCTTTGATCACCGATCATCGCTGATTTTAGCTTCTCGCTCGCACAAAATATGCGTTATCAGGTAGATGAGAAGCAAAGAAAGAGTCCATCGATCGTAAAAGTCTTGCGACTCACCTGAGCTGAGACTGCCAATTTCATCGTTTCCTTCTTGCCATCCGACCAGAGAGAGAGAGAAAGGAGTAGATAAAGAGAGGAAGGAAGTTACTTCTCTTTACTCTTTCCCACATGATGATCATGCGGGTGAAAGTGACGCTTTTCTCTGCCATTGCTCGTGTTATTTTGTCTCCCTCCTTTTGCAACTATTCCCATCCTTTCGCTCTTCTCTTCTCGACTCGCAACTCTACTCTTTTCCATTGAAGTGTATCAAAAGGTAGTTGAATGGAATGGAAGAGGGAGAGGCAGCGGGGCTGAGTCACTCAGTCAGTAGTTTCTTCTTCTTCTCGTTTTGGTCTCGATTTCTCCCGTCGCTAGAATTGCCTCCTATCCCGTTACACGGGAGTAATCACAATAACTGGCGGTACAACACTCAACTACTACAATAAATGGGGCTGAAATGGCCTCCCGTGCCGTCGTTTCGAAGGAGTTAGTTGGTTATACTTTTTCCCTTATTTCTAAGATCGCCACCAAAGTGTGGTCTGAATCAAAAGATCACTGCGAGTTCAGAACTCGAGTCAACTTGTAGAGAATTAGAGCCGTATAGGATCATACTGAGCCCATGTGCAAATATCTTCCACCTCCTCTTGTGGAGTAATTTTCGTCCAGTGAGTTCAGCAGTCTGTTCCAAATAGTTAAGAGATATTCCCAGATAGACAATGCATGGCACGGGGTTCAGTCAATGGCTGGAGATGAAAGAGAGAGAGAAGGATATTCTCCCATTCGCCTGATCCGTCACACGCTGCCTGTCAGAATAAATCACTGCCTACCTCATTTGATCTACTCCCATCTCTCCTCGATCTCCATTATCTCTCGCTCTTTCTTTGACTCGCTGCGTTCTCTTTATGCGCTCGCCGTGAGATTTGGATTTCCTGACAGCCGATCATCGAATTTATTCTGTTATGATGTACCGACAGTCATTTGCTTCAAATTCTATTTTAAGTAAGATAAGAAGGTCGATCTCAAAGTATATTTTTTCATACTGGTTCGTGCGTCATTCACTCAGTCGTGTTTTCGCTATAGGTAATCCCGTCTCGTCTTTCACTCTGTCACTCCCTCCCTTCTCCATACTCTCTGTCCCATTCACTCTTTCCTCCCTCAATGCCTTCCCGTCTCTTAGATCTTCTTGTTCTCTCACTCATCTCAAGTCTCAAGCTTTCCTTTGACGTGTTGCGTATGTGGCAGGTTATTGGATGTTTTCCCATTCTCTCAGGCTTCTTGGCTGAATCAGTTGCAAATCTCGCAAGCTATCTTCTTAGAAGGCGCAGTTGAAACATCAGCCCGCTAGGTTATGCAAGTGTGCAAGTGTGCTGAATGTCGAATGTACTAGTCACGCGTATCTCTTTCGAAACCTTGCAATTGTTTATAGTGGACTGAGCCAGCTCTTTTTTGCCCTTCTATCCCGTGGTGCAATTGTGCCATTGAGTCTCCTCTTCTTCCCTCCTTCTCTTCACTCTCTTCACTCTCTCTTCAGTGTGATCACTGCTCTCTTCACTTCGTTCTGCGTGAGTAGAGAATCGTCTCTGTGTTTGTGCTTCTACCAGTTCATTTTCACCTTCCCTTCTTCCTGTCCCTCCCTCTCCCTCTCCCCCTCTCTCGTATCCCCTCTCTATCATATCACTCGTGATTGTATTGATTGATCCTTTGATCTACCGGATTCCGCGTGAATCGTTGACTGGAATATCTCAACAGATCAATCATTTGCAGTGTGCATCACCCCCTGATCTCTTCTCTTTGCATCGTCAAAGAGTGCACCAACTTGGGATTCCCACCTCGTCGGCTACCGTAACCATCAGTCTCATCCGATTATCGATTGGATGAGTTCGCCTCAGCCGTTGCTCTCGCAGTCATCTTCTGCTGATTTCTGGCAGAAGTCTCATCACAATTCGCATTCTTCGTCTTCGTATCGAAGTGCCCCTCCATCTCATGGAGAGAGGGCGGCCACTAATGGAGAGTTAGCTGCTGCATATTGGTCGCCCTCTTCCAATCCATTTTATGGAGGAGGAGGAGGAGGGAAGGGAAATGGAGGAGGTCCTCCTCTTCCTGCTGCATCATCCCCTTCGATGAAGCAACGATTCCCACTCCAAATTCCTCCTCAACAGACAAATTCGTCTCAGAATCTTCCTCGTGCTCGACTGAGAGAGGAGAGATACGTCGCCCCTCCTCCCACTGCCAATGGAACGGCCAACAATGGAAACTCTATCGGATATAAACTGGCCAATCAGAGGATAGGAGCACCGCCCATGATGATGAATGTGAATGAGCAGAGGAGTCCCTACACCAATGGACACGCTCAACAGCAGCAGCTGCAGCAACGACAACTGCAGCAGATGCAGCAACAGCCAGGAGTGTGGACGGTAGAAGCAGAGAGATTGGCTAGAGAAGCAAGGAGGCAGCAGCCTGTGATGATGCAGCAGACGAAAGTACTACAGATGCAGCAACCACCGCCCCCTGCTGCGATCGTCAAGTATGGTAAGGAGAGGGAAAGAAAGATCAACGATTAATGGTTGGGAGGATCTGTGTTGGGAGTCAAGTATGGTAAGGAGAGTGAATGAAAGATCAAAGATCAATGACTGGATCGATGCGGATCTGTGCTGGGGATAGGTAACTCCAACAGGTTTACTACGGGGTTCTTGTTTGGGTTATGAGGGCGAATGGTTGTAGAGAAAGGGAAGGAATAGTGATGGAAATGATCAAGCTGTGGATACTGTGGTTGGTACAGCTCATTTTGGGTGGGTTTAATTTTTTTGAGCCAGGCACTTTTGTGTTGCATGTGGATTAATAGGGGATGATGAGAGTCAGGTAAAGTAGTTCGATGAAGATCGTGTTGATTAAAATATCCGATTAATTATTAATTGATTGCAGGTGACAAATCGGGTGGTGGTGGTTCTCCTCCTCGAGGGACGAATGGAAGGAAACCACAGCGATGGGGAAGGATAATGCAGACTCTTTGTTGCTGCATCGCACCCAATAGGGAGAATGGTCAGTTAGAATTTTCCACAGTAGATTGACAATATATCAATAGTGATGTAGTTTACTGGAGGTGAAGAGTGGGTGAAACGGAGATGTAAATGGAATTTTTGGTTTTTTTCAAAGCCAATGCTATATTCACTGTAAAGTAGGAGTCTGGTAAAGTTATAGTGGTACATCGAAGCATGAAATCTACGAGAGTGAAAATTCATTTTGCAGGCGAGAAACTACCGCCGATCAACGGGAGTCCCACGATCAGCGACAAACCAAAGGTATTTATTTTATTTTCCGATGAAATGTGAAAATGAAAAAAGTGGGAGATTGATGTTTCACTGAGTAAGTAAGTACTGGGCATGATAGGTGATATTCAATATATCGATTCTTTCTGTTTGTGTAATCATGAAAATCTCTCCCCTGCAGCAGCAGCCTCAACCTCCTCCGCCCTCCTCTCAGCAGCAGCAGATCCAACCACCGCAGCAGCTGCAGCAAGGAGGGCAGAAACTGCAGCAACCGCAGCAACCGGCCTACACGAATGGCACAGCGATGCCGCCCGCCGGATTGATCACACAGGTTTGAGGGCGCTACTATTTTTTGATTTTCCCAAGTTGACATCTTGTGGATTCACGGTATCAGAAGTTGATGGTATTGGGAAGCTATTGCATTCTTTCGATGTATTAATGCTCTCATAAAAAACTGAACGGCTATTGCGAGTCAATTTATCAACATATTTGTTGCAGATCCAGAAGCCGACGTCGAACGGTACGGTGGTTCCCTCTGTCAGTCCCATCACACAGATTACGCAGAATGGAGAGGGTAAGTGAAGTTGAGATATTGGATTTTGAGATGGGAATAAAAAGAAGGCAAATTCGACTTGATGTGCTCAATGGCATGAATTTTGAACTTTTTTTCTGGAAAGGATAATAGGTGCAACATTATTGAAAATGTTAATTATTTTGCATATGAGGAAAGCTGAAAATTGAATATTCTAGAGCGATGAATATTTATCGTTTCTCTGAAACGTGAATGTTGCAGGCAAGACGGGTTTGAACGGCGCGACTGCCTACCAACAAGCAGAGATTACGTTGTCACCCGGATCATACAAGGTACGGTATTATTGATTGTGGGTTACTGTAATCATAATGCATATTTGTGGAAAATACAGTGAGAGCGCTGGTTTCGGGTTCTCTGTTCTTTCAGCTAATTCCATTTCAGAGTAGTCAAGTCATGTGCTCTATTTGTTGTATGGTCCGTTCTTTTTTTGTTATTCTAGAAAAGGTTCCGAGTTTTGATGCCGTGAGCTTTGCCTGTTGTGGCATGGAAAGAAAAAAACGAAATGAAATTTGTTAGCTTCGGACTAGTCTCTCGCTTCTCTGCACTCTCTCACTTCCTTATGCTCTCTCTCTTCCTGTTCCATCTCTAGTCCCTTCTATGGGGAGTTCCTGATACTCTCTCTTCTCTCGCTTCGAAGAGTGACAGAACCAACGACAAAACAGACTCACCAGTATGAGGAATGGCTCAACGAAGATGGCTGGTGAAGCAAATAGTTCACCCTTCTCCCAGACCGTTCCCCTCCCCCTCCCCCTCCCCTCCCCCTCCCCTCCTTTTCTAACTCGATCATACTTTGGATTGCACTGTATCCATTTCCAATCTCGATCGGTTCGATATGAATAGCGTTCCTCCTCTTCCGTTGAAAGGGTTGATTGGTATAGGAGAAGAGGAATGAATGGACGAGTGAGGGGGCGGAAGAGTAGGAGAGTGATTGAATGAGATCAATCCATTTGTATTGTAATGCGAAACTGAGTCAGAGGAAGGAGAAGAGGGGAGAGAGAGAGGGGCAGGTGGGTCATACAGGTAGAGAGGAGCTCATTCCGTTTAAGGTAGGTGGGCGATGCAGCAAGTCCGTATTCTAGGTTGAAGAAGACTAGGTGCATCTAGGTTTCACTATTGGCGTTGGATTGATACGATTCTAATCGATGTGGGTACTTGGTTTCTACAATAAACTTTTGCAAAAATGCTTGAAAGTTCCTGTTTCCCCCTCCATTTAATTTCGCTTTGTTGATTCATCTCTCCAATATTGCGCGTGGTTCGATTCCATATTTAGAAGAGGAGAGGGGGAGGAGGAGCGATTCTCTTCGTTGCTTTTTTTTGCTTCGGGTACTTGACGAATTGGCACCTTTCCAATCTCCTCAATGGGATCGAAGTAGACAGTTTGCACAATCATTCCATTCTCCCTCTCTCTCTCTCTCTGCCCACCAATCCAATTTTGGCGCACTTACTGTGTAATTTGCCAACTCAGAGATTCTATATAAAAACGGAACGCTCGAATAGATTGGATCACACAAACTTTCGCCCTCTCTCTCTCTTTCTCTCTCTTTTACTTGAGTGAGGTCGAATGAGAGGAGGAGTGAGACAGACGATTTGCTACAAAGTGTTTGTATTGTATGTACATACAGCACTGAATAGGCGGATTGACAGAGGGAGAGGAGAGGAAGATTGATTCCCTCCCTCCTTCCCTTCTTCTTCCTTTCATCCTTTCTTGGATCGTTCTCTCTTGCAAAAGTGAGAAGTCTTCTCTCTATTGTCTATTCCATGTTCTTGCTCCTTCTTTCGAATCATCTGGGAATCATCCAAAAAATGTCATGCATCTTTCACTTCCTTTCCCTCTCTCTTCTTTTCCTTCCTCCGTTCGTCTTCCTTCTTCTTATTTCTCTCCATTTCTGAGCATCCCGAAAAAGAGACACTTAGAAATGGGAAGGAGAACTTTTCCCCCTCAAATGATGTCAGCCGAGAACGTCCTTTCATTTTTCAATTTTCTCCCCATTTTCGTTTTGTTCTTCATCCCTGTTTCCCTCACCACAAAGATGTTGCTAGGAAGCCGGAACCAGCAAATATTTCATAAGAGATGTTTTCCTTTGAATGCGAAGAAAAATTTGATAGGAAATAGTGAATCAGAGAGAGGGAATTCCGCTATCTCGAGTGTTTTCACTTCAAGAAGATTCCTTCCCCCCATTGCATCGCACTTTGATTTGTGATTAAGTTCCCTCCTCCGTCCCTTCCACTTCCTCTCCCTCTTCCTTCTCCTGTTCAGTAGAGATATTCACTTCTCCTTTCCCATTCCTCTTTCTGAATCGGTGCTTCATTTACTGGAATGGGTGCATCTCAAGTCATTCCCTTGCCCAGTTCCACCTATTTTCCGTGAAACCAGACACGCAAGGGAGACAGGAGGAGGTCATTCTATCACTCTCTTTACCACCTTCTCCTTTCCCTTCGGTCCTCATTCTCAACCGCAGTAAGAGTAGTTTTCAATCAATCAAACTCGATGTGAGAGATAAGAGGGCATCAAGTTCTCTCTCACTCTTTCCGGATGCTCACTTCACTCTTCGATCTCATTCTTCTTCTCAGTCCTTCTCATCATCTCTTTATTTCTATCACCTACTGAACAGCTGTCTGGGAGAGAAGGGAAAGAGCGAAAACGAAGTGGAAATCGAGGCAAGAATTCGATCTCACCTCTATCTCTCTCCCCCTATTGTCGAGTGACGTCATAACTCATGCTCACATTTTTCATTTGTACTTGTGTGTGTTTTTGACAGGTTACGATAGGTTGGAAGGGAATGAGTAAAGGAAGGGAAGGGAAGATTACGAGAGAGAGATGGGCACGGGTTCTACTGCATAGTTAATTGTCGTTTCCGGTGGATATAGATAGACCACGGGATGGCAACGGGATGAGACTCTCCCCTTCTGTCATGCTCTCTCACTCTGCCTGACTGATGAGAGAGTGTGTGGAATGACGAGTCAGTCCAGGGAAGGAAGATGAACAGCCGTTATTCACGCGCGTTCGTTCGAATACCGAAATGGCCTCGACATCTCTCGTGACTTCCGAAGGGAAGAAGAAGAGAGAAGAAGGAAGGAAATTGGTTGTTGGAACGGATGCCCTCCCCCCCCCCCTCCCCCTCACCCTCTGAATTGAAGAGCCTTGCCTAGACCGTAGAACGGAACTGTCCCCAACGGGACGCGTGTTTATCCGCCCTTCAATTGGCTCAATTCCGAAGATCCTTCTTTGTCCCCCCCCCCCACTATTTTCTTGGGTAACCACCTGAACTTATTCGCCCACACGCTGAGAGTGGGACAGTCTGCCCATCCAAATTGGGATGTTTTCTATGGGAAACTTGCGGTAGAAAGGGTAGAGACGGAATAACACAAAAAGTGAGCTCTTTCCGTCGAGTGGTTTCGATAGATGAGAGAGGGAAGGAACGGTGAAAGAGGCTGACTAGACGAGAGATTCGATCACCCACAGCAACGACTGTCTACTTTCACTCGTTTTTCTTCCCCCTCTCTTCCCCTCCCTCTCCTGTCACAGTTCTCAGAAAGACGGAGGAGGACTAGAAAATAGATGAGCTGTGAGAAGTCTCCAGTGTGCTAAGCCCCTCTTCCCTCTGCTGACAATGAGTACGGTAGAAGAAGAAGGGATGGGGATAGAAAGGGGTGGAATAGGGTAATGAGAGGAGAAGGAGAAGGGTCCACTCTGTTGTTGAGAAGAAGATGCAGCAACCCACCTCTCTACCCTTCTGCCCCTCCCCGTCCCTTCCCCTCCCTCTTTTCCCTTCTTTCCATTCCAATTTGGTCTCCTCCCACCCTCATCTACTCTCCATTCCTCCTCCTCCTTCTCTTTGGTATCTCACGAAGACTGTCAACGTTGGGGGTGGCATCCCCTCGCCCCCCCCCCTTCTCCCTCTTTCCTAACTAGTAATAGAGGTGGGATCATCCCCCACCTTCTTATCCCTTATGCCACGGGAGTATTAGGAGGTCGTTGTCGTGTGAGAGATAAGCACAGATTATGTCGGGTTACGTAAGCAGTTGGCAGTTTGTATCCCTCCTCCCTCCCCTCTCCCCTCTCCCCTCCTCCCTCCTTACTGTAATCCATGCAGGAGCCGGAATGTGTTTGTAGAAGCTCTGCCCTCTAACCTCTGGCGTTTTTCTAACGAGTGGAACCCCTCACTGATGACTCCCCTCTCTCCCTCCTCCTCCCTCCACCTCTCCCTCTCACTAGTTACTATTCAAACATTGTGTTACTCGTCGAGACAAGCGAGTTACTTGCTTATGTTTCACTCTTTGCTGCCGTGAGTTTCGAAGTCGTGCCATTTTTAGTGTAGAACCTGCGCTGTTTTGTCATCCTGACACATTCTTCGTCTTCTTCCTCCTCCCAATCCCACTTCTTCTTCGTCTAATGCTATTGTTTTGTGTGTAGAACCTCTCCACGTGTTTTCGTTTGCCTGCGGAGGATGAAAATAAAGAAATAGGGATTCATTTGATGGTTCCGAGAGTTTCTCTCTCTACGACAACATCGATTAGACAGCAATTAATCAGCAGCTGACGAAGTGGAGAAAACGATTGAGAAAACAGAAGGAAGGAAAGGTGTTGATGATGATCACGACCATCAGATCTCTGAAGGGAACGATCACATTCCCGAACCCCCTCCATCCTTCCTCCCTCCCTCCTTCTCCTTCCCTTCCGTCCTCTCCCCTATCTCTCTAGTATGTTGTTCCTCGTTCGTTCGAGAGAGGGAAAAAGGAGAAGTGAAGAGGAGGAAATCCATGCGATTGCTCACCTGTTTTCGTGGAAAGGGAGAGATTGAGTAGAGGGCAAACATCCGATCCCCTTTTCACTGTTTCTGTACTGCCATTTCAACATGGCAAGCTGTTTTGCAACAGTCTTCTCCTTCTTTGTCGTTCTATCTGATTCATTCACACTTGTTGAGTGATGGAGCATGGCGAGAGTTGCGCAGTGTGTGACTAATCTATGAATGGAATCGAGAGAAAGGGGAAGGGATTTCTCCATTCACGTAAAGGAGGGGAAGATGTTCGATGAGTTCACTCGTTCCTTCCTCTCTCGTTGTTTGCGTCGTTCTCCTTTTTCAATCCATTGAGAATCTACATAACTTCCCCCACGGAATCGGAGTGAATTGAGCTCTCCTCTACTGGATCAATGATCAATTCAGAGAGAGAGGGAAGGCCTCGTATTGTTTGTGGTCATAGGCGGAAGGTAGGACAACATTTTCACACGCGGGTTGAGAAGGAGGTGAGGTAGATCAAAGAGGGAATGAATGGAGGGAAAGAGGTAATTGTTGTGCGCACGCTGCATTTTTACTCACTTTGAGACTTCTATTTTCATCGTAGGTGAGAAAGGGCTGGGTTTCAATCCTCAAGCGCGCTTAAGTTTCCTCCTTTTAAAGTGCCCTGCCGTTCTCTAAGCTATTCGCAGCATAGATCAGGAAGGGAGATAGGAGAGGAAGGATTTCTCCCTCCCCCTTTGTCTCTCCTCCCTGCAAAACGGACGAATGCTATCCATTTCGAAGTATACCAAAGCGCTTTGAATTCGATTCGGCGACAATATTGCCGATGTTGTGACTGGCAACAGAGATTGTGGCCGTATTTTGCGTTATTCTTCTGTATTCCTGACAGTAGCGACGGGAGTAGTCCCACAGTTATGGAAATACCCTGTCGTTGCAACCGAAGAGTCTCCATGTGTGTGGATGTGCCTACACCCCCGCTTGGTCTACGGTTACCAATTGGCAGAACTCCTTATTCGCACACTATTTCACTACGCTAAACAACGTAGAAATAAGATGTGGTTCCGTGCTAAACGCACTAGGTTACTATTCGGTTACTGCAGAGAAGGGCGGAGGAAGGGAGAGAGAATGAATGCGAGTTGCCATCACTTCCCTTCCCTTCTTTCATCGTTTCTCATTGTGATTACCAATCGTTACTCTCTCCCATAGGTGATTGATGTTTGCAATGATAAGTTATGACTCGTGACAGTGAAAATTGGGCGAATGTCGATGAGAGGTAGGAAGGAAGATTCAAATGATGCGATGCAGTCCTTATTTCCCAACACCTGTCAGTCTTATCACTGTTTGCATCTCATCCTTCTCCCCCCTTCTCCTCCTCTCTGACCATTTCCCCTTATCAAAGTGATGGCTCGACTTATCAGCTGAGTTTGCCGTCTTTGCTTCGTGACTTTTCAAATTTCGAATAGCTCTCCTCCTCATTCATTTGCCGTTCTCTCAGGGGAGTCGAGTTCGGAAATTCAGCCAGACTAAAAAACTGACGTTGCTTTGTTGGTTGCCTTCCCCTCTCTCCATTAGTTCCCCTTCTTCTTCTTCCTTCTCAACCTCGAGGGCACTTTGTTCGAGAAACAGTGGTAAGTTTCTCCTTCCTCCTATCCATCTTCTCTTCCCCTCTTCATCCTCATCCTTCCCTCTCCTCTGTCTCTTCTCCCCTAGAGGAAGAATGATGCCAGAGGGCATTGCAGTGATCTACTCCCATGGGAAAACACGCACTCACTTCGCTCTTTGCGTGTCTTTTGCGACCTCAAAAGAATCTCTGCGCCACTCGTATCTTCATAGATCTCCTTTACTGCTGTCTTCTTGTTATCGGAAGATGAAAGTGCTCTTATAAACCGTTCTCCGGATCTATGTTGCATATGTAAGCCCTCTCCCTAGTTGACCATCTCTTCGTCTCTTGGTAATTGCTCTTCCTTCGTATATCTCAATCAGAGTCTACCGGTTTGGAATGTGTCTGCAGGGGCACCCCCTTACTGCCACTTGCTTGTCACTGAACTGATTGTGAGCAGAAGAGGAGATGAACGGGGAAGAGGGAGGTATGTCATTCATTTGACTCCTATGCTCCTTCTCCTCCTCCTTCACTACGTTGGCCTCTTACCTCTGGTTCTGTTCAGTCCATTAGCGAACATGAGCAAGTACGTGTGAGAGGTCAAAGCAGCTCCCATCTGTTCCGCTAACTGATAAGGATAGAGAAGGGGTGATTAATTGGGACGAAGAGAGGGAGAGGGGGGGATATCACAGGGAGGGGCGTCCTATCACTCATTCAAGAGGAGGGAACGAGCTCGTAGTGGATTTTGCGCGATCGAGATGGGCTAATTGTAGAGGAAGAGGGAAGAGGAGGGAGATGATCTAGGGTGTGGTCAATCGATGGGAAGTCCCTTCTATGGTTATCACATCCGCCTATCAACTCTGTTCTTCTCCCCATCCCCTTGTTGTCTTTCTCTCTCGTGGTAACTGACCAGTGGACAGAAGTGAATACCGGAATGGATGCACTCTTGAGACCATTTCTCGTTCTCTTTCTTGACTCCATTGACTCTCTCACGCACGCTCATTCTCTAGCACGTTAAACTGTGACAGAGGGAAGACCAAGATGGGCGATTTGCCTCCGTCTAAAAGGCTGAATCCGTTCTCAATGTTGTTGTCTTCGATGATTTCATTCCTTATGTCATTCTAGTTTCTAGAGGTATTCAATATCCCTTCTTGCTCTCCTACTCGAAAGCGAGTGCGCATTCTCTATTGTTTGAACGGAAGTACCCTTGCAGTTTTCGCTGCATTTTCCTTCCTTTTCTTCTTCTTTTTCCTCCTTCAAATCTCGCTCAACTCAGTTCTATGGCACTCTTTTTTCTGTTATTGTGTATATTCATTTGTTTTCTCGTCTGCCCTTAGATTGAGTGCGAGGGGAGTAGGAAAAGTAATCTGAGAAGGGAAAGAAGAAGAAGAAGAGGGAGGGAGAGGGAGGAGGGGAAGGGTTCACGCCGTCGCCCTCTGATTTTTGTTTGTATTCGAAGGAGAGAGAGATATGGATAGGGGTTGAATAGAGAAGGGTGAACGACGATGATACTGTTCGTACTGATTGTGAGTGTTTAGGAGTGCACAGATACGATCAGTGGACTGTGAGGTTTGAGCTATTAATTTTAGTAAATTTTCTGCGCAACAATTCAACCTGCGAAATATTAGTTTCATATCCACATTACCTTCGAAGTATAATCGAATCTTTCAATAACTTCTCCGCTTGCCACTCAACATAACAATATTTTATGGTTAAAACAATTTTCTTTGAATTTTTTTCTTCTGTTAGTTATCGTTGTCATCTCACTTCATTGATCACTCCTGCCACTTCCGTCCCTCTCCCTCTTCTCCTTCCAAAATGACTGAATCTGCCCCATCCATCTATCTTCCTTGTCCTAGTCACGTCACCACGCGTCTTCTCTTTTCCCTATCAATCTCCTCATTCTTCTCGCCCTCTCCGATTCACGTGATCTCTCCCCTTTCTCTCTTTCTCTGCTTCTCTCCATTCCGCGTGTTCTCTCTCCCATCTCTCTCTCCAACCCTTCCCTCCTTGCAGCAATCATTGCCCGTACATCCTCTCCCCTCGTTGCTGTTCCTCCCCCCTCCTATGGTCCCACCTCCATCATGGTGAATGGAGGAGGGACTGGAGGGGGAGGGGGAGTCTATCGACGAAGCTCCGCCCATTCAACACCTCATCATCCTCTCGCTTCTCTTAATCCCGCCCTCTTCTCTTCAGCTGGAAGGGGAGGAGGAGGAGGAAGGGGAGGAGAGACAGGAGGAGGAGGGAGTAAATCTCTCGGTTCTTCCCCTGCTAAGAAGCTAGTAGTCTCATCATCGGGTCAAGGAGGAGGAAGGGACGACTTCTGGAGACCATCGTCAGCTGCATCTAATCCCGTCTCATCACGACATCATCAATATCGATCGTCATCAACTCATCATCGATCTCCTTCTTCCCATCATCATCCCTCATCTATCACTTCTTCCCCTTCATACTACAGTACTCACAGTGGAGGAGGAATCAGTGGATACAGTACCCTTCACGGAGGTCATCACTCTGCTCTATCGTACGCTGATTATCGTAGTCCAAGGACGACTACGGTAGCCCGTCTGCCTCTTGAGTATTATCGACGAGAGAGAGAAGGAGGAGGACAATCGACTATAGCATCTGTGCCACGACCAAGATTGGCAAGAATGAAGGATCCGAAAGAGAGAAGACTCTTTCTCGATGAATTCTCAGTGAGGGAAGATCCGAGTAGAATCATTGCCAATCTTGTACTACGACCGGGAAGAACTCCCACTGCTGAAGAGATTATGAGAAGTGGATTGATCGGAAGAAGAAAGGTAGAGGGAAGGGAAGATAAGGGGAAGGGGGTAGGAGAGAGTGCAATGGAAGAGAGATGGGATACGGTAGAAGGAGACCAGAGTGATCTTTGATCTCTTGCAGCCGCCCCCACTGGAGAAGTTGTTGCTGCCGCCGCTGCAGCCTCGTGACGCGACGAAGAAATGTCTGATCATCGATCTGGATGAGACTCTCGTACATTCGAGCTTCAAGGTGAGACATAGGGTGGAGATATGGATTTATTGTTATCTATGCGAATCAAGTGGATCATATTGTACTACTGAGATAGGTTAAAGAAGGTAAAGACGTATCCTCGTCAAGCAATTTTATCGTCGCAAGATAACACTATGTGTGGCACCCATAGATGTACATAATAGGGGAGATATGGATTTTGTCAACTATATACAAGAAGTGGAACAGATTGTCGAGACGAAAGAATCTCCAGTGATAGAGTAGAGGTGAAACATCAAAATTATGGGTGTTTGAATCTTGGATGTATGATACTTGGATCAAGATGGATCAAAACAAAATGAATGGCCCTGTCTGCTCTTATGCTAATAATGAAACGGGAGATTGTTGAGTGTGGATTTCTCCTGGTTTTTTTTTCATTTTTCTAATTGGTTATAATTTCAGCCAGTGAAGAATCCGGACTTTGTGATCCCCGTTGAGATCGATGGCGTCGTTCATCAAGTGAGATTATTTTCGTATTTATTTTATTTTTATATTTTCGAAATGCTCAAAGCTAGAGGAGATCACAAGGGCTGCCGACACTTCGGGAGCCCATAATCTTGAACGGGTCTCTCATGCGATCTCACCCCTCTTCGTCCCCATAAACCCATGGAATGTGCTCTTCCTCTCCCTCTGACAAAGTGCGCCATCCTCTTCATCCTCCTCTGTCTCCTTGATCTCTTCTTCTATGTCTTCCAGCAGTTTGCCTCCCTCCCTCTATCTCATCCCCTCAGCCGCTTGAAAAATTCCGGAAAGCGATGATCCCTTCTCTGAGTGAGGCAACCCTATCAATTGCTCACTCCGCTCTCTCAGTTTCACACACTCTCTCGCTCTCTCTCTCAGTCATGACAGAATGAGACAAGGGTTTACACTAGGCAGGTTGAGAGAATGAGGAGGGAGAGGGGAGACATAACCCTCTGAGGTTCACAGAAGAATTCCCGTGAATGAGAGCAGTAAGGATTAGGTTACGTAGGGAGAAGAAGAGGAAAAGTTGACGAGAAGATGACAGAAGGAAGGAAGGAAGGAATGGGATGGAAAATACCCGGGACATTGAGGGTACAAAGATGAGAGAATAGTGGAGGATAGGAGGAGAGTGCAATGCACTGTGGGTGGGTCTCACTGAGAAGTCAATAAAAATGTATTGTTAAAAAGGGGAAAATAATCAATAAATCAATAATTGATCAGGTGTACGTGCTGAAACGACCGTACGTGGACGAGTTCCTCGCGAGAGTCGGAGAGAAGTTCGAATGCGTATTATTCACTGCGAGTCTGGCTAAGGTAGATTTGAGTGATTATTGATTGTGTGAAATGCACGAGATAGTAGTCGATAGTTATGGTGTCTATTTGATTCGTCAGCGATTCACAATTTCAGTAGGGGTGTCTAAAATTGCATTTATATCGCAATTTGATATGAATTGTTTCAAGATGGATTTGTGTTTCACATTGATCTTGTAACAGTAGAGTGAGCTAGCATGTTGATTACACCCAGTATCCTTTTTTCTACAATGAATTGTCGATGTTCTTTGTGGTTATCTGTAATCAATAATCTTGTGCAGTATGCCGACCCGGTGGCCGATCTACTGGACAAGCGAGGCGTATTCCGGTCGAGACTATTCAGAGAAGCATGCGTATTCCACAAGGGAAACTACATCAAGGTACAGTAACTAGAGCGATACGGTATTATCGACTACCTGATCATACCGTAATCCTTGTTTCTCTTCAGGACCTCGCGCGACTCGGTCGAGATCTGAATCGGACATTGATCGTTGACAATTCGCCCACGAGTTATCTCTTCCATCCCGAGAATGCGGTCAGTTGTCGATACTTCTTGGTTACGGTAGCTTATGTTAGGTACTTTATCATCAATTGATAATCTCCCTTTCAGATCCCGGTGCAAACGTGGTTCGACGATCCTTCAGACGTGGAACTGCTCGACATCCTGCCGCTGCTCGATCGATTGGCTCAGGTACCGTACTCTCATGATTAGCTACAATAGCTAGGAATATCACCAACTGACTTTCTTACCGTAACCTCTCTTTTCTGCAGGTTGATTCGGTGTACTCTGTGCTTCGCGGTACGAATGGTTCTCCCGATTCGGCAGCTCTCCTCGATCGACCGTACTCATGATACTGTATCCCTTCCCTCGTCACTCCCTGAATCAGGAATGGCGCCAATTCAAACGGCTTCTTCCTTTCTCTTGCTGTAATTCGCCCTCTTCTCTCGATTGACACCAACCCTCTGAATACGGATATGTAAGCAACGACTAGTAGACATGAATCAATACGCGCCTTTCGCCCTTCTCTTCTAATTCGAGCTCCGCCCCCTTCGATATACATAGTCCCGCCCCTTCCTCTTTCCACTCTCTGTTATATACATACTTTTTATTGTCCAGAGTCGTGCCTTAGCTACCGTACTCTAGCGTAAGCCTGTCTCATGAGTGTGTCAGTTCTCGATAGTGAATAGACTCCGCCCCTTCCACTGTAGCAAGCGATACTGTACTTCCCATTGGGAATGAAATATCGCTGAATCAGTCGCTAGAATCCATCCTAATCATGCTCCCTCTCCCTCTTTCTTCTTCTGACACACTCTCTCGTATCTAGTCTTTGTCTTCTTTTCACTATTGTATAAGTGCCTTCCTCTCCGAATACCGTATCACTACACCGTTTCATCCCGAGTAGGATCATCCATTCGACTACCGTAATCAAATAGCGCCTCTCGTTACACCACCACACTCTCTGGGTTCCTCTTTGTTGCTTCGTTGTACATACAAACTTACGCCAAAAGACCCTGTAATAAGCGAGCTATCCCCTTTCCCCTTCTTCCTTCCCATCTACAGTATTTCCCCTCGTGAATCGATTGTTCCTTGTTGTCTACCGTATCCTCCTCATGCCTCATCCCTACAGTAATCCGGTTGACCATAGCCTCTCTCTCTCGATTAAATTCACCCGGTAAGAGTAGTCTACTTCCTCCCATTGATTCTGCCCTTCCGAGTGTTCTATCCCCCTCCTCCCCTCCCCTCTCCATTCGATCGATTCTATCCGCTACTTCTCATGTCTATCGCATCCAATCTAATCAAACCCCTTCCCTCTCCTTCCCTCATCCATCGATTCTATCCCCTTCATTCGTATCATTCAGTTATCCATCCCGTTGTCCAACCAAATGTCTTAGCACATACCCGGTACAAGTCCATCTCTCGACTTATCGTAGCCCGAAGAAAGTATCGATTGATTCCCCGTCTCTCTCTCTCTCTCATCAATCCGGTTACCGTACCCCTACCCACTCCCGAGCGGAATCATATACTGTACGCGCAAATCATATGCAAGTTGCCTTTAGTGCTGCACTCGTTTTCATTGTTTCTGGTTAGTCCCGTCCCCTCTTTCCAATCAATAATCAGTCCCCGTCTCATACAGTACTCCCTCCCCCCCGTCCCTTACCCAATTTGCTCAGTTCATTCGTTCGACTGTGGTCAAAAAAGAATTATTTTCGTGTTTGTTTTCCGTAATCAATTTTATTGAGTGTGAAAGAGTCTATCCAAAAGATGAGTATATGTACCTTTTTTCGTTTATTGTCTTCTCTTCTCAATAATCGATTGTTTGAACGTTGAAGGGAAGATCGATTGTTATACATAATGTTCTCGAATACTATTTGATCGTTGATTGTGAATGGATGATTATTGTGAAGAGACAGCAAAATCAACGAAGCTGATTAAAAGGCTGATAAAGATTACAATACAAATTTGTATGAGATAACACAATAAGTTAGATCTGAGATCGAAGGGGATTGGGGAATGATTCTTTGACGATTTTGGCAACATGTTCAGCACATCCAAGTGAGAGAGTAACACCCGAACCACCGTGACCGTAATTGTGAATTACAAGGGTCTGAAAGACGAATCAATGAACCACTTGAAACATTATAGAAAAAAAATTGTACCTGTTTTCCACTCTTCGATTTCTTCAACTCCTTTTCCAATCTAATTTCTTCTCTGAATGGTCGAAGACCTACGTGATGAGAGACGACTTCCGCGTTCTAAGATATCCAATTTCACTATTTTCAGTTTCTATTCGAATTGTGAAGTGTAATGCCGAGGTTGTTTTTAGTGGATGACTGAGAATACCTGCAGTTCGGGGAAGATTCTCTTATTCTTCTCGATAATTCTCTTCGCTGTTTCCTCGTTCACCGTGAGATCCCATGAACCATGGTCGTGCGTTGATCCGAGGACGATGAAATCACGACTGGAATGCGCTCTTTTGTGTTGTTTTCAGATAACCGGGAGGCTCAGGGAGGACAATTCTTAATTCATTATCGCCTATTATGGAGAAGGATTCTGGGAGAAAGTGAGAAAGTTGGGCCAGCAACAAAGAACGACTGAGAGGTAGAACCGATGACTCACTTGAGAAGAATGTAATCATCATCATCCATGAAGAAGTGATGGACGGCCGGTGCTTTTACTCTCATGACTTGTCCACGACTCGGAATGAGCTGCAAGATCAGGGATAAGTGCTGTGAAATCTTCCGATTGCTGTGAACCTTCTCGTCTCCACACAACTTCCTCGCTCCCAGACCACTGCAGTTGACCACGATGTCGTAGTCGTCTGAAATTGAATGTTCTTCGCATTTTGAAAAAGAGAAGACGTTACCGTTGAGATCATCGAGTGTCCGCAGCTCGCGCTCGATGAATTGGCCTCCATTTGCGAGAAATCTTCAAAAGTTCCTGACTCTATGTGAGAATGTGTGTTTCAATCTTACATCTTTGTCAGATATTTGAGAAAGACGGTTGTCTGAATGCCGTACGTGGAGTAGAACCAGCCCTTACTGAAATGATCTCTTCATTTACAACACATATCGTATTTTCGAAAATAAACTTAGAGAAGGCAATGATACTCACGCGTATTCTTCTCCGAATTCCTTCACTTCTTCCCTACTCAACTCTCTCAATCCCCTCACAAATTTCATGAACGCAGGAGGAGGTGCAGAGGGATTGCGAGTGACATCGAAGCCAGATTGACTGAAGAAACGGTAATCCTACGAGTATCAAGATTCAACAATAACGAACCGAATAATGCCGCACTCTTGATTCTTCACAAGTTCCGTGAACCTCCGGAAAGCGGCTGAGAGAACTTCACTGAAGAAAAAAATGGAATCGCGGAATATGACTTGGTCGAAACTGCTGATTTCAAATCAGTCTGTCCTATTGCAAGGGTAAATTCGTGTATTCTGCTCTTACCTCTCCAGTCCAGGAACAGTGAACTTGCTGACGTACGGTCTCCAGATGCCTCCGGCGACGTCGGATGTGATAGAGGGAGAGAAGGCTGAGGCAATCATCGGAATCTGCGCCAAATCAAAAATCAGATTCTCATGAAATGAAGAGAATTCGAAAACAATAAACTGCTACTTACAACTTTGCCTGGGAATAATTGCTGCAGCTCAATGGCAGAAGAGAGACCAATGATTCCCGCGCCTACGACGACGATTCGAGGAGAGGATAAAGACATTATCTGCAGTTGAATGAATGGATAGATTAGAATGGAATTCAGGGAAGAAGCAAGGCATTGAACAAATAAGATTATGTCTTTGTTCATAATAATGTAGTCACGTGAGGCGTAAAGGCGAGTAAATTGATCGCTTCAATTAGGTGCACTCAGTTCCTTTTATAACCGAGAGGGAATGGTCAGAGATGATAAGGAGGTGTGCGGAAAATGTGACACGCCGACGCGCATCTCTGATCTTTTTCTCTGTCTCTCTTCGATCCACACACTATTTCGTTTCGCTGACGAACGAGTCACGTCGAAACAACAACCATAACAGAAAGAAGTCGTGCATCTACCCTGATCCCTCCCATCTGAAGCCAATCAAAGCTGAGAGTGTCGTCAGATGGTTTCGTCTCTAGATTGATCGCACACTTCAACCATGAAATGAACACACGAGGTGTGGAAGATCACTGCTAGGAAGGGAGGAGCTAAAGGGAGTCACGAAGGCAGAACAAAGTACCAATGGATTGAACGAATACAAATAGATCACAGTGTCAAGCCCTTTCTAATCATGTTCATATTCAATGTTCTGTGCACAACAAATGGAATTCAACAATCTCGTTTAACGTTGGGTTATGGAGAGCGTTGTTTTTATTCAAGCGAATCTTCGATTGACTTCATTCGTCTTTCTCCCAATCGTATTTGTCATCGATTGATGCACCAGAGTTTGTCACTGCCTGGAAAGAAATCAATCCATAATCAGTGAATCAATCGATTGGTTGATCACTCACCACTTTGAGCAGATCGTAAATGAAGTTGTAGTCCACCTTCAATTCATTCAATAAGTCGATACAGTACTCTCTATAGTATACCTTGCTGTAGTACTGTAGATGATCGATGTAGTCCATCACCTTTCCCAATTCAACCTCTGCAGTCTTCAGTCCATCGAAGAGTTTCGCCTAAAAGATCAAAGATCAGATGAGAGATCAAAGATTAATCTTCCTCACTCTCTTCTCTCCTCTTCTGCAGTCTTCCTTACACTGCATCACTGCCTCACGCTGTTGGATGCGTTTCCACGGAAGACCTGAAGGGAAGAAGTTGATCTTTGATCTCTTGATCTTTCCCATTCTCACCGCCTGGTTGAATGACGTCGAGCATAAGATAGAACCACGATTCGCAATCGTCCTTCGGACTCAATTCGATATTGCGATGGCAGGCGATAGATGCGAATTTGACCGTACCCTGAACGATACGGTAGAATACGGTAGTCAATCGGGTCACACCTTGAACTTGGCCTTCTCGCGTGGTGTCTTGAGCACGTTTTCTTTGTTGGTGAA
This sequence comes from Pristionchus exspectatus, assembly GCA_911812115.1. NCBI lineage: Eukaryota > Metazoa > Nematoda > Chromadorea > Rhabditida > Neodiplogasteridae > Pristionchus > Pristionchus exspectatus. The sequence continues at coordinate 10,526,971 of OU461584.1, read as the reverse complement.
CTTGCGCGCGATACCAAAATCGAGAATGTACACCTGAGGAGTACGGTAGGTGAGGGAAGGGGTCCGATGGGTCAAACTCACAACTCGCTTCTTGTCTCCCAGTCCACAGGCGTAATTGGCTGGTTTGAGATCACGATGGATGAATCCGTGTTTGTGCAGATCTTGTACTGCTTCGAGACATTGAGAAGAAGCTCCGAGACCAGTCGGAAGGGAGAAAACCTGAGAGAGAAGGGAAGAGTACGATAGATGGGATGAGGGGACGGTACCTTATCGGGTCTCTTGTTCTTGAGATCGGCCAGGGACTTACCCACGAGCTGCATTACGAGGAAGAAGTACGTTTCCTTCTTGCCTGAAAGGCGGCAGGGTTACGGTAGAGTACGGTAGTCCAATTTGCTGGATCAGATTCGCGATCTTTGATCTTTACCTCTATCGATGATAGAAGTGAAGTGAGAGTCCTGTCGCTCTTGCGCCACCAACTTGAGAATCGCAATCTGATAAATTTACAGATTATTTCCGGCTCCTTGAATAGATGCGGACCTCCATCTTCAGTTTGGAATCCTTCCGTTCCTCTTTCTTCTTCTCTACCTTCATTGCATACAATTTGGTCTTGTCTGACTGCTCGTACACCCTGAGAGAGTACTGTAGACGAATACGAGTGGATACGATAGGCATGCTTTCTCGAACTATCTATATCGAACTCGAACTAAGTACGGTATCTATGGATACGCTCGTATTCATGTATAGGATAGGTGCAGATAACGGTAGATCACGGACTTGTAGACGGCACCGAATCCGCCTTCGCCTAGTAGTTTCTCAACGACGTACTTGCCATGAGAACCCTGAAGATAGGGATGAAGTGAGGAGTACGGTAGATCATCGAGGATACTGTATCAGAGGTGATGGTATGGGGGAGGGGGTACGGTACCTCAATGGTGTGTCCTGCAGGGAAGTGAACGTCGTCTTCCTCCTCACTCATAGCGACCAATTGAGACGAAAGAAAGGAATGAGAATGAGGAGAGGAGGAGGGAGAGGAGAGGGGAAAGAGGAAAGAGGAAAGAGGAAAGAGGAGAGAGGAAGAGTGTAGAAATATGCAAAGGTCCGAATTGAAGGGAACAATTCTATTAGGCAAAATGAGTCTCGATTACAATGAAAAATGAACAAATGATTTTTGTGTGAAAAAGAGACTCGTATTTTTTGACTAATTGTAAGCGCTGTGTCGGAAGAAGTAACACATCACGTGTGTGAAATTAGATTTGTTTGTGTGTTTCACAAATCGGAATGGTTTTAGATTTATCACGACGAGAAAATGAGTGCAAATATAATAAAAAAAAGATAGATTGGGGTGAGGGAGTAGTAGCGAGAGGTACGAAAAATATGGGCAACTACAACTTTCATTTTTGCTCTTCCAGTTTGAGCTTCTTCTTGAATTCGGGAGTCAACAGATCCATTGCGTTCTTCTTGGAAAACGTTGAGTAAAGGGTCCGTTATCCACTAATTATTTAATAGAAAAATATGGAACGAAAACATTGCTCTGAAATTGCTCGCGAGCTGTCGAGTCTTCAGTTCAACTGCTTTCTCTAAAAAATATTTAATCGTGAATTGTGATAAAATATTCGCTTCCCTCTTAGCAATGCATCGATCTCTGCAGCACAACAGATTCCGATCGATTCGCCCTCGAATAAAACCATTTCTGACCATTTTCTTGAATACGGAACGATTGTCAACGGGGGCATCTGTGTCCGCCTCGTCCTGAGAAAATAAATGGATTAAAGAATAAGGCGATAAGTTCACTCACATTAGGTTTGTCAGCAGTCATGTACTGTTCGAACTTGAAGCGACTGTAGGAGTAGAGAAGGTCAGAGCGATCGTACCTAAACATTCATGATAATGCCTGACTGAATACATTGAGGAAACGTGGTTAGTTCACAATGGCAAACTAACTTCTTTGTCGTCTCGCACAGCATAACGACGTCGCCCACTTTCACGGCAATGACAGTTCATCCATTCTGAAAGGATTTTTGAACGTTATGTCAAAACGGTATCGAGTAAAGCATCAATCATGCAAATATTGAAGATTACCTCCGGTCGGATTGACATCGGCAGATGATTCATCATCGTCATTGCAATCAATCGAATCGTTCCACGACGACTTGCGAATTGAGCACCAGAGAAGAGCTGAATGGGGATGATAATAAAATTGTGATCAGTCAAGAAATAAGAAAATGTTCCGGTATAGGTACCTCCTTGCGATTATCTCCCTCCACACGCCCATGTACAGAGAGGATGAAGTCGACCCTCGTGTTGGATGGATTCACACTGAAAGAAAATGTCTAGGAATATAGATTAGACTTCATAGAATGGACTCATCTTAGACGAGTCCTTAGCTTATCAACAAATGTGTCAATGCCCTTCTTCAGATCAAACTCGACGTCATCTTTGAGATTCTCTTCAATGAGATATCGAGCATGAGTTCGATCGTTCAGTACTACACGATCGACTGTTACATAAAACTGGAGTGTTCATGGACGCACCTAGTCCGATTCCGACTCTCTCGATGGGAACATGAACACAACTACATGAAAAACTTACCGAATAATCCGAGATTGATCTCATATTGGATTCAGTGCGAACTCGAACTAAAAAGTGCTATTAAAAAGGAGAAAATATTTGAATTAAAAATGGTGTTGAAAAATGCTAAGTTCTCACCATAATTTGGAATTCTTAGAAACTTCGCACGTACAGAAGAGCTGAAGATGAATTGTCCTATCTACTGCTCATGAAGTTGTGGTTATCGAATAGTTCAGAGCGGAAGCATCCAGAAATGAATCCAGAAGTCTTCTTTATTTATCTAGTCAGCTGAGACGTGCTACCGTCAAATAAATTATGTTGATATCGGAGTTTTTGTTTCATTTTTTCAATGTAATCTGTCTTCTGTTTATTCGAATTTCATGTGAATTTTTGTGGGATTGCTCTAATTTTGTGCGTATTTGGAATTCAGTAATATAATAAATAATTTTCAGAAATTAATATATCTTTTCTTCGATTCCGATCTTTACAATATCAATAAAAATATCATCTGCGGATTAGATTAATACCTTTGGGGTTTGTGGTGTAATAAAAACAACTATCTAGATACGGTAAACAACATCTTCCACCTTTAGGCAGTTTGCCAAAAAACAAGTGCTCTAACTTCTCTAATTTTTCTAGGGGACTTTAAACTGATATTTTTTGAAAAATAACGACACGACAATTTTTTTAAATGGAAAAATGCCTGATAAGATCTCTTTTTTTAATATTCATTTTTTGAGACTTCGCGCGCATTTCAAGTGTTTGATCTTCATAATCAATCGAAATCTTGTTGTCACTTTGTCTCACAGTCAGTCTAAAATCAAGGAAGGCCCTTCAGCAATTGTTCCCTGCATTCGTGGTGCTTGTTCACCAATTCACTTCGCATGTGCTTTCTCAGCTTTTCTCTTTTCACAAATTGTTATTTACCGTGATCCTCGCTAAAAACGCATTGCGCAGAGTTATTTGGAGACATTATTTTTCATTCCATTTTAAGAAAAATGGCTGATGATTACCACAACGGGCTCACAATTGTCCCTCTTGATGAAAACAATGATTGGAGGCGAAAGTAAGATTCTGCATCCACACTTCTTCATCTATAAACAATCTCTCTATTGAATCACATTTTTGGTGCAGAAAATATTTGTCTAGTTACGATGTTTCGTCAATTGGCCGAGGCCATAAATTTGCAGAGCTCAATTAAATGATGCACAACATCCCTGGAGTTTCTTCTTCCCGAAAGGCAGATATTCTAATAAAAACTCATCCAAACCGCCTGGATACTACTCCGGAAGTAATTTGGTATTGTAGTTCGCATTTCTGACCAATCTATCTTTGCAGAGAAACATCATGCATTTAGGGACGAGGAAATACAGGAAACTCTTCGATTGAAAGATGTTGATTACTTCCGTTCGTGTAAGTGTTTATTTATCCCGATCTTATTGAACAAATCATATTCAGGGACTTCTGAAAAGTTACAACCTCTTCAGAATCCAGTGCAAAGGGATTTCATGGAATCTTTATTATACTGTCTATTGAGTTAGTTCGATTATGTCTGCATATTGTTAAATTACCGTCTAACTGCGCGCTATTTATAATGTGTTTTTTTTCAGAACTGTTCTGTGGTATAATTACAATTATCTCGAAGCTCGGACATCAATACAGGAATATGATCTATCGAAATACTGGTGCCGTTCACTGTATTAATGGATACAAGTATGAAATTTTCGAAGCCATTCACTACGAAATATTCATGCCAGGTTTGTATACATTCTTTTAAACGTGAATGCAAATTATAAAAAAAAATCTTTTTTAAGATTAAGAACTATTGTATCAAATTGATATCAATTCAGATCGATTCGATCTTCGATTCATCCTCGTATCGGATTCAAATCAAACAGCTGAAGGGGATTTAATTCGTGTTCAAGATGCAGCTATTATTGGAACACCTTCAATCGCCGTCAAACTCGGACAGATAGAATATCCAATAGTTTGGCTCACGTCGTTTTATGCAATTTCAAGAATCGAATTGGAAGCCCTAAATGAAAAAAGTGGACTTGCATACACACTACCGAACGAGGAGAATGTAAGTTATGCACTCAACTCACATCCACAATTAAAAAACATGTATTCAACATATTGTAGCAAATTGTAGATGAATGGCGGTGTACGGGCAGTTAGCGAAATATCAGATAAGGACTTTCTTATCCCATCAAATCGATATCCTCTGCAAGGTAATGGCGTTGTGAATGTCACAATGAAGAACATGATCACGGCCCAACTATATTCCGTCGAGCCCATATCTGCCTTTCCCATCGAATACCACGAATTAACACGTTGTATCCCATTGTCTTCTCGTCGATCCGGACTAATTCTATCTGCGGTATACAATTTATCCGCTACTGAAGCAGCATGGGTCAGGGACAAGCACCGAGCCTACGCTCAGACCCGATATTCAGACGAGTTGAAAATAATGGATAAAGTGTTCCGACTGGGCGCGACATTCCGTGCGCACGCGGAATCGGTGAACGGGAGAAATGCAAAAGATGTTCCGGATATCTGCATTGATGAATCAGTGATTGTGAAGACACTCACGGATAATCGTCTTTCGAACGTCTATCCATGCAGAACTCTCGACGAGATCTACGGTTATCATTCGCCTTCATTTTTCTCCAATCCATTCGAATCGATGTTGGACTTCTTCTCAAGAAATCTCTACAACCTCAATGAGCAACAATCACGCGCCGTCCGCGACTATGCGGATATCAGGGGGCCACGCGTCATGTGTGTACGATCGCCGCCCGGGTCCGGCAAGACAACCGTGGCCGCTGCAATGGCTGTCGAAGTCGTGAAGCAGGAGTCACAAGGCGTGCAACTTCTGCTGTCGGTCCAGAATGTGGCAGTGGACAATATGGGGGAAGCCCTCAAGAAATGGACTTACAAACGACCAATCGTGTACAATATGAAGTCAAAGAAGAAATTGGATCCTTATCAGCCAGCCGCTTTCGACATATTTGATGGAATGAACGAAAATGAGCTCAGCGAATGGAAAAGGCGGATGAGTAATCGAAGGGTAGGAACTTGGTTCAAGAATAATTTGATTCTTCATGTTCAGGAGTTCGAGAATCGTGCTCTCAGCGCGCTAACGAGTCACGAGAAAACTATTTCACCGTTGATTATTCTTTCTACCGTTGAAATGACCCTCTGCAAGATGCTCGCACATCAAAAAACACCCATGCGGAAAGTAATGAAAAGAGTGAATCGAATAATCATCGATGAGGCATCCCTTCTCACTGACAAGGGAAGGTTGGAATATCGATATGGAGTTATCGAACGAGACTACTAGCAATCGATAGAGGATCCAATTCTAAAAACGTTAGTGAAAGTCATTTTTGCTAAAGAGCTCCTGGGTCCGAGAAAATCGATAATTAAAAATGTGTTAATTTTTTGCGTGGTTTTCTCAGCGCGGCGCATCGAGGATATGAGCGCCTTTGAGAGGCTCTCTCACCAATCATCGGTGGTTCAGTGGTAGAGTGTTCGACTAGCAAGCAGGTGGTTGCTAGTTCAACTCCACCCGTCGCTAAACTTTTTTGCACATTTTTATCTTTCGTTTTTTTCTACCTGTACCACTTCTACAAAATTTTTGTAAGAATTTTTCTTGTTGTACCTTTTTCCTCGTCTTCTGTTTCACGAAAATTACAATATTTTTTCATAGATAATTTTTTTTTAAAATTTTATGTTTTGATCTGCCCAAATAGTCTGTATTAGGGTTGGTATTTCGGAGGTAACGGACCGCTACGAGGGAGGGAGAGGGTAGCGGACCGCTTCCCCCGCTACGATTTGTGAGGCAGCCCTGTTCTGTATCATTCGAAGATTCCCCGAGGTCCGATAGGAGCATTACTTATTCAGTAAATATGTGTACGATTTCCAGGCAAGAATTGTATTGATTGGAGATGATCGGCAGCTTCCTCCGTTTATGTACGAACCGAATATTCTTGGACATGAAATGGCAGGAAAGTCAGCGTTGACTGTAGCAATGAAGACAGGGCGAGTTCCTCTGATGGAACTGAATGAAGTCTATCGAGCTCCACCTTCTATCATTGAACCATACAACAGACTGGCATATAATGGAACGCTCGTATCGAGAGTGGTATGGGAAAGGGTATGGTCTACTAATCCGTTGTGTATTCAGGTGGAACCAAGTGGAGACGGCGTCCTCTCAGCGGCTGGGCTCGTTCCTTCTGGACAACCACAGTTGATGTTGATTAATGTGGAGGGAAGACAAGAGAGAAATCACTATACGAAGTCTCTCTTTAATCAGAAGGAGATCAAAACTGTGCACATGTAGGTTAGATAATGACAATAAGTGAATAATGAACATTTTTAGCCTTCTTCGTAATAATCTCCGTAATTACAATGACGAGATTATGATCATTTGTCTGTACAAGGAGCAACAGAGAAGGTTGTGTGCACATTGATAGCAATTAGCCAAAAAAAGAACTTTCTCAGATTACGTCAGGAAATCGGAAATGAATACACAATCCTAACGGTCGATTCTGCTCAGGTGAACACGTTGGAATAGGAGTGGGCAAAAAATCATGATTATAGGGCAAAGAGAAACCGATTGTTATTCTCATGACGACTCGCACGCAGGAGGATTTCAGAGAAGGATCATTCTTCAAAAGTGTTGAGAGGTTTCATGATTCTATCTATTAGTGTAGGCATAAAATGTTTTTAGATGCAACGTCGCTATTAGAGAGATAATACCGCGGGGACGGACTGTTATGAGTCATCAAAAGGGGACGGATAATTGTGACTCATCGTCGGCACGGCTTTTATCTTTGATATGTCGCACGTCTAGTCGAATTTATCCTAAGTGATACATGATTTTGGCACATCCTGCTCTATCAAAGGATCTATTGAGGTCATTTTTATACATTTCACAACATCTCCATTTCCATAAATGGTCCAGCATATCATGATGGATTGTTTTCCCATGTTCATCGTTTCGGTAGTATAAAAAATTACCACTCGTTATCTATTAATTAGAACTACCTGTTTTCATTATTTCGCATAGCCTTAAGAATCATACAAAGGATGAACTGTTATGACTCATCATCGGAAGGCTTTTATCTCCGATGTGCTTTGTTTCTAATCAGATTTATCTCGATTATCACGTCTTCTTGACATATCCAACTCTCTCTGATACCTCAAGTGCCTTTATCTCTGATAACATAACATCATAGTGATCGAATACTGATTCACTACAGATCCATCTCCATATTAAACCTCCACGCAAACGTCGAGACATTGGAGAGCAAACTTTTCTCCACTCGTGGGAACCGTTACAAGAGGAGTGTTGTCACTACGTAGAGTCACGTTATGTTTCACATAGAGATAGTCCTGGAAATAAAAGAATATTAACTAGGGCCAATGTAATGGTCAACTGACCTTGATACGAAGAGTAGCAATTACTCCAGGAACTGTACCCTCACCACTCCTCACATCCACTTTCACAGTTACTCTCGAGAGTCCACTCGAACCTTTCTCTATGCGTACACCACTCAGCTGCTTGTTGCATGCTCCCAAATGAGAAGTACGGACTCGACGATGAGAGAAGGTAGTGTTGAGAAGATTAATTTGATGAGGGAGTAGGCGGGAATGGATATCAATCCCAAGTGTCAGCAGTGCGAAGAACTCCAGAGGGACCCAGTGAAATCTTTTCGCAACGCGTTCATCATCCTTCCAACTGTCGCATGAAGAGGCATCCGTAGAGCACGGCATGCTAATGAAACAGAGAAGTAGCTGAATGAAACTGTCACTGATTAAAAAGACCGAGTATTTATACCAAAATCTAGCGAGGGCAAGCCCCGCCCCCATCTGTAAAAATAGCACCTCGAGATTGATCCGATATATTTCCCCTACCAACCAATTCATGGGAGATGATTAATGAAATCACAACAGTGCACAAAGAGATTGATCCGCTATCTTTTCCCAACCATTCAATCAATGGGAGATCAAAGAGATGAACGATTCGTACATCTCGCTAAGATTTCCCTGCCCAACTACTCGAGATCATACACGATTCATGTACGCCTGAGAAGATTTCACACATCTCAGCTTAATGAGATGAACGATTCGTACATCTCGCTAAGATTTCCCTGCCCAACTACTCAAGATCATACACGATTCATGTACGCCCGAGAAGATTTCACGTATCTCACCTCAAGGAGATGAACGATTCGTACATCTCGCTAAGATCTCACTGCCCAACTACTCGAGATCATACACGATTCATGTACGCCCGAGAAGATTTCACGTATCTCAGCTCAATGAAATGAACGATTCATACATCTCGCTAAGATTTCCCAACCCTACTACTAGAGATCATACACGATTCATGTATGCCAGAGCAGATTTCACACATCTCGGCTCAATGAAATGAACGATTCGTACATCTCGCTAAGATTTCCCAACCCTACTACTCGAGATCATACACGATTCGAGTATGCCAGAGAAGTTTTCACACATCTCAGCCCGATGAGATGAACGATCCCCACATCTCGCTAAGTTTTCCCTGCCTAACTACTCGAGATCATACACGATTCGAGTATGCCAGAGAAGTTTTCACACATCTCAGCCCGATGAGATGAACGATCCCTACATCTCGCTAAGTTTTCCCTGTCCAACTACTCGAGATCATACACGATTCGTGTATGCTAGAGAAGATTTCACACATCTCAGCTTAATGAGATGAACGATTCGTACATCTCGCTAAGATTTCACTGCCCAACTACTCGAGATCATACACGATTCATGTACGCCCGAGAAGATTTCACGCATCTCAGCTCAATGAGATGAACGATTCGTACATCTCGCTAAGATTTCCCAACCCTACTACTCGAGATCATACACGATTCATGTACGCCCGAGAAGATTTCACGCATCTCAGCTCAATGAGATGAACGATTCGTACATCTCGTTAAGATTTCCCAACCCTACTACTCGAGATCATACACGATTCATGTACGCCCGAGAAGATTTCACGCATCTCAGCTCAATGAGATGAACGATTCGTACATCTCGTTAAGATTTCCCAACCCTACTACTCGAGATCATACACGATTCATGTATGCCAGAGCAGATTTCACACATCTCGGCTCAATGAAATGAACGATTCGTACATCTCGCTAAGATTTCCCAACCCTACTACTCGAGATCATACACGATTCATGTATGCCAGAGCAGATTTCACACATCTCGGCTCAATGAAATGAACGATTCGTACATCTCGCTAAGATTTCCCAACCCTACTACTTGAGATCATAGACGATTCATGTATGCCAGAGCAGATTTCACACATCTCAGCTCAATGAAATGAACGATTCGTACATCTCGCTAAGATTTCACTGTCCAACTACTCGAGATCATACACGATTCATGTATGCCAGAGCAGATTTCACACATCTCGGCTCAACTAAATAAACGATTCGTACATCTCGCTAAGATTTCACTGCCCAACTACTCGAGATCATACATGATTCATGTACGCCCGAGAAGATTTCACGCATCTCAGCTCAATGAAATGAACGATTCGTACATCTCGCTAAGAATTCCCAGCCCAACTACTCGAGATCATACACGATTCATCTATGACAGAGCAGATTTCACACATCTCGGCTCAATGAAATGAACGATTCGTACATCTCGCTAAGAATTCCCAACCCAACTACTCGAGATCATACACGATTCATGTATGCCAGAGAAGGTTTAACACATCTCAGCTCAATGAGATGAACGATTCGTACATCTCGCTAAGAATTCCCAGCCCAACTACTCGAGATCATACACGATTCATCTATGCCAGAGAAGATTTCACACATCTCAGCCCAATGAGATGAACGATTCGTACATCTCGCTAAGATTTCCCTACCCAACTACTCGAGATCATACACGATTCATGTATACCAGAGACGATTTCACACATCTCAGCTCAATGAGATGAACGATTCGTACATCTCGCTAAGAATTCCCAACCCAACTACTTGAGATCATACACGATTCATCTATGCCAGAGAAGGTTTAACACATCTCAGCTCAATGAGATGAACGATTCGTACATCTCGCTAAGAATTCCCAGCCCAACTACTCGAGATCATACACGATTCATCTATACCAGAGAAGATTTCACACATCTCAGCTCAATGAGATGAACGATTCGTACATCTCGCTAAGATTTCCCTACCCAACTACTCGAGATCATACACGATTCATGTATACCAGAGACGATTTCACACATCTCAGCTCAATGAGATGAACGATTCGTACATCTCGCTAAGATTTCCCTACCAGACTACTCGAGATCATACACGATTCATGTATGCTAGAGACGATTTCACACATCTCAGCTCAATGAGATGAACGATTCGTACATCTCGCTAAGATTTCCCTACCAGACTACTCGAGATCATACACGATTCATGTATGCTAGAGACGATTTCACACATCTCAGCTCAATGAGATGAACGATTCGTACATCTCGCTAAGATTTCCCTACCAGACTACTCGAGATCATACACGATTCATGTATGCCAGAGAAGGTTTAACACATCTCGCTAAGATTTCCCTACCCAACTACTCGAGATCATGCACGATTCGTGTATACCAGAGACGATTTCACACATCTCAGCTCAATGAGATGAACGATTCGTACATCTCTCTAAGATTTCCCTGCCTAACTACTCGAGATCATACACGATTCGTGTATACCAGAGTCGATTTCACACATCTCAGCTCAATGAGATGAACGATTCGTACATCTCTCTAAGATTTCCCTGCCTAACTACTCGAGATCATACACGATTCGTGTATACCAGAGTCGATTTCACACATCTCAGCTCAATGAGATGAACGATTCATACATCTCGCTAACATTTCCCTGACTAACTACTCGAGATAATACACGATTCGTGTATACCAGAGACGATTTCACACATCTCAGCTCTATGAGATGAACGATTCATATATCTCGCTAAGATTTCCCCGACTAACTACTCGAGATCATACACGATTCGTGTATGCCAGAGAAGATTTCATACATCTCAGCTCAATGAGATGAACGATTCGTACATCTCGCTAAGATTTCCCCACCCAACTACTCGAGATCATGCACGATTCGTGTATACCAGAGACGATTTCACACATCTCAGCTCAATGAGATGAACGATTCGTACATCTCGCTAAGATTTCCCGGCCTAACTATTCGAGATCATACACGATTCGTGTATACCAGAGACGATTTCACACATCTCAGCTCAATGAGATGAACGATCCCTACATCTCGCTAAGTTTTCCCTGCCTAACTACTCGAGATCATACACGATTCGTGTATGCCAGAGAAGATTTCACACATCTCAACCCGATGAGATGAACGATCCCTACATCTCACTAAGTTTTCCCTACCCAACTATTCGAGATCATACACGATTCGTGTATGCCAGAGAAGATTTCACACATCTCAACCCGATGAGATGAACGATCCCTACATCTCACTAAGTTTTCCCTACCCAACTATTCGAGATCATACACGATTCGTGTATGCCAGAGAAGATTTCACACATCTCAGCCCGATGAGATGAACGATCCCTACATCTCGCTAAGTTTTCCCTGCCTAACTACTCGAGATCATACACGATTCGTGTATGCCGGAGAAGATTTCACACATCTCAGCCCGATGAGATGAACGATCCCTACATCTCACTAAGTTTTCCCTACCCAACTATTCGAGATCATACACGATTCGTGTATGCCAGAGAAGATTTCACACATCTCAACCCGATGAGATGAACGATCCCTACATCTCACTAAGTTTTCCCTACCTAACTATTCGAGATCATACACGATTCGTGTATGCCAGAGAAGATTTCACACATCTCAGCCCGATGAGATGAATGATCCCTACATCTCGCTAAGTTTTCCCTGTCTAACTACTCGAGATCATACACGATTCGAGTATGCCAGAGAAATTTTCACACATCTCAGCCCGATGAGATGAATGATCCCCACATCTCGCTAAGTTTTCCCTACCTAACTATTCGAGATCATACACGATTCGTGTATGCCAGAGAAGATTTCACACATCTCAGCCCGATGAGATGAATGATCCCTACATCTCGCTAAGTTTTCCCTGTCTAACTACTCGAGATCATACACGATTCGAGTATGCCAGAGAAATTTTCACACATCTCAGCCCGATGAGATGAACGATCCCTACATCTCGCTAAGTTTTCCCTGCCTAACTACTCGAGATCATACACGATTCGTGTATGCCGGAGAAGATTTCACACATCTCAACCCGATGAGATGAACGATCCCTACATCTCACTAAGTTTTCCCTACCCAACTATTCGAGATCATACACGATTCGTGTATGCCAGAGAAGATTTCACACATCTCAACCCGATGAGATGAACGATCCCTACATCTCACTAAGTTTTCCCTACCCAACTATTCGAGATCATACACGATTCGTGTATGCCAGAGAAGATTTCACACATCTCAGCCCGATGAGATGAACAATCCCTACATCTCACTAAGTTTTCCCTACCCAACTATTCGAGATCATACACGATTCGTGTATGCCGGAGAAGATTTCACACATCTCAACCCGATGAGATGAACGATCCCTACATCTCACTAAGTTTTCCCTACCCAACTATTCGAGATCATACACGATTCGTGTATGCCGGAGAAGATTTCACACATCTCAACCCGATGAGATGAACGATCCCTACATCTCACTAAGTTTTCCCTACCCAACTATTCGAGATCATACACGATTCGTGTATGCCAGAGAAGATTTCACACATCTCAGCCCGATGAGATGAATGATCCCCACATCTCGCTAAGTTTTCCCTACCTAACTATTCGAGATCATACACGATTCGTGTATGCCAGAGAAGATTTCACACATCTCAGCCCGATGAGATGAATGATCCCTACATCTCGCTAAGTTTTCCCTGTCTAACTACTCGAGATCATACACGATTCGAGTATGCCAGAGAAATTTTCACACATCTCAGCCCGATGAGATGAATGATCCCTACATCTCACTAAGTTTTCCCTGCCTAACTACTCGAGATCATACACGATTCGAGTATGCCAGAGAAGTTTTCACACATCTCAGCCCGATGAGATGAACGATCCCTACATCTCGCTAAGTTTTCCCTGCCTAACTACTCGAGATCATACACGATTCGAGTATGCCAGAGAAGTTTTCACACATCTCAGCCCTATGAGATGAACGATCCCCACATCTCGCTAAGTTTTCCCTGCCTAACTACTCGAGATCATACACGATTCGAGTATGCCAGAGAAGTTTTCACACATCTCAGCCCTATGAGATGAACGATCCCCACATCTCGCTAAGTTTTCCCTGCCTAACTACTCGAGATCATACATGATTCGTGTATGCCAGAGAAGATTTCACACATCTCAGCCTTATGAGATGAACGATTTGTACATCTCGCTAAGATCTCTCTGCCCCAACTACCCGAAATCAAACATGATTCGTCTATGTTAGATAGATTCTTTTGACCCATATATTCCCAGCAAAATTTCCTGTCCGACTCGACACTTGACATCAAAATACCACCCATCATCTATGAACAGTATTGAGATTGAAATGAAATGTTATCTCCCACACCACTAATCACACTCCCACAACAAGGAGGAGAGGTGGTCAATGATATTAGAATTACCGTATTCAACTACCTGATATCATTCCTGAGCAGTGCCCACAAGAGATGACACGGTATCTCGCCATTCAATGAGATGGAGAGATCATTCCAGAAATTACAACTATTTATCTCACCCTCCATTCAATCAACATGAGAGATCTATCGACTACCAGCCCTCATCCATGAGCAGTGCGGACTGAAATGATTCGATATCTCCTCCAACACTTCTCAGTTAATTGGAGAGATGATTAATGAAATTACAATTTCTCTATCGATAGATTTCATCTCTGAACAGTGCACATATCTCGCATCTCGTTGAGCTTGAGCCTGATCATATACACGATCCACCCGGCAAAAGGTGAATACCTTCATGTCATGCCGATTAAGAACTTACCTGAATCTGAAATTTTAAATTTTTCGCATTAGACTAACCGGACAGACGTTCGAGAGAAAACATAATATGTATTAGTCAAGCGCACTGATGATATATGGTGAAGTGGCGTGAGGAGGAGAAAATAAGACATGGTTTATCGTGAATGAGGGTGTACATTACATGTCAAGGTTTACTGGAGATGTTGAAAGTCGTATTACTTCCTTTAGACATGTAGAAGTTAAAAACAGTTTTTTCGGAAGTCGTTGTTTTCAGGTTATTGATATCGGTAGCAGGCACGAGAAATTCGTCTAAGGGATTTGGCTGAAGGGTAAGACATGTGAAAATTAGACAGATACAAATTGGCATTACTCACCTGAGCATAGCTGCATCCGTCCGGAGAGATCTTCTTTTTCGCGATATGTCTCGATGGACCAGGTGGCAGACCGTAGTCTGTATGAGGAGCTTGAATTGAGGATGTGTCATGGGTCGAATACATCTTGACGAGTGAATAAAACCAGAGAGAGAGAGAGAGAGAGAGAGAGAGAGAGAGAGACATTACACTGCCACGCTTCACACAAATTCTCTATTAATTTGAGTGTCGAAATCCGCATCGCTACGATCGATTTTGCTTAATCTCTGCACAGTACAGACGTATTTCACAACCCTCACACTGGTAATCATGCTGTAATGTATGCAGTCATTATATTCGGCACATCAAACATCTGATTTTTGAGGTCCGGCTCCTTCGCCCTGAGAAATAATTATTGTAAATTTGATATGGGCGAAGGAGCCGGACCTCAAAAATCAGATGTTTGATGTGCCGAATATAATGACTGCATACATTACAGCATGATTACCAGTGTGAGGGTTGTGAAATACGTCTGTACTGTGCAGAGATTAAGCAAAATCGATCGTAGCGATGCGGATTTCGACACTCAAATTAATAGAGAATTTGTGTGAAGCGTGGCAGTGTAATGTCTCTCTCTCTCTCTCTCTCTCTCTCTCTCTCTCTCTCTGGTTTTATTCACTCGTCAAGATGTATTCGACCCATGACACATCCTCAATTCAAGCTCCTCATACAGACTACGGTCTGCCACCTGGTCCATCGAGACATATCGCGAAAAAGAAGATCTCTCCGGACGGATGCAGCTATGCTCAGGTGAGTAATGCCAATTTGTATCTGTCTAATTTTCACATGTCTTACCCTTCAGCCAAATCCCTTAGACGAATTTCTCGTGCCTGCTACCGATATCAATAACCTGAAAACAACGACTTCCGAAAAAACTGTTTTTAACTTCTACATGTCTAAAGGAAGTAATACGACTTTCAACATCTCCAGTAAACCTTGACATGTAATGTACACCCTCATTCACGATAAACCATGTCTTATTTTCTCCTCCTCACGCCACTTCACCATATATCATCAGTGCGCTTGACTAATACATATTATGTTTTCTCTCGAACGTCTGTCCGGTTAGTCTAATGCGAAAAATTTAAAATTTCAGATTCAGGTAAGTTCTTAATCGGCATGACATGAAGGTATTCACCTTTTGCCGGGTGGATCGTGTATATGATCAGGCTCAAGCTCAACGAGATGCGAGATATGTGCACTGTTCAGAGATGAAATCTATCGATAGAGAAATTGTAATTTCATTAATCATCTCTCCAATTAACTGAGAAGTGTTGGAGGAGATATCGAATCATTTCAGTCCGCACTGCTCATGGATGAGGGCTGGTAGTCGATAGATCTCTCATGTTGATTGAATGGAGGGTGAGATAAATAGTTGTAATTTCTGGAATGATCTCTCCATCTCATTGAATGGCGAGATACCGTGTCATCTCTTGTGGGCACTGCTCAGGAATGATATCAGGTAGTTGAATACGGTAATTCTAATATCATTGACCACCTCTCCTCCTTGTTGTGGGAGTGTGATTAGTGGTGTGGGAGATAACATTTCATTTCAATCTCAATACTGTTCATAGATGATGGGTGGTATTTTGATGTCAAGTGTCGAGTCGGACAGGAAATTTTGCTGGGAATATATGGGTCAAAAGAATCTATCTAACATAGACGAATCATGTTTGATTTCGGGTAGTTGGGGCAGAGAGATCTTAGCGAGATGTACAAATCGTTCATCTCATAAGGCTGAGATGTGTGAAATCTTCTCTGGCATACACGAATCATGTATGATCTCGAGTAGTTAGGCAGGGAAAACTTAGCGAGATGTGGGGATCGTTCATCTCATAGGGCTGAGATGTGTGAAAACTTCTCTGGCATACTCGAATCGTGTATGATCTCGAGTAGTTAGGCAGGGAAAACTTAGCGAGATGTGGGGATCGTTCATCTCATAGGGCTGAGATGTGTGAAAACTTCTCTGGCATACTCGAATCGTGTATGATCTCGAGTAGTTAGGCAGGGAAAACTTAGCGAGATGTAGGGATCGTTCATCTCATCGGGCTGAGATGTGTGAAAACTTCTCTGGCATACTCGAATCGTGTATGATCTCGAGTAGTTAGGCAGGGAAAACTTAGCGAGATGTAGGGATTGTTCATCTCATCGGGCTGAGATGTGTGAAAACTTCTCTGGCATACTCGAATCGTGTATGATCTCGAGTAGTTAGGCAGGGAAAACTTAGCGAGATGTAGGGATCGTTCATCTCATCGGGCTGAGATGTGTGAAAACTTCTCTGGCATACTCGAATCGTGTATGATCTCGAGTAGTTAGGCAGGGAAAACTTAGCGAGATGTAGGGATTGTTCATCTCATCGGGCTGAGATGTGTGAAAACTTCTCTGGCATACTCGAATCGTGTATGATCTCGAGTAGTTAGGCAGGGAAAACTTAGTGAGATGTAGGGATCATTCATCTCATCGGGCTGAGATGTGTGAAAATTTCTCTGGCATACTCGAATCGTGTATGATCTCGAGTAGTTAGACAGGGAAAACTTAGCGAGATGTAGGGATCATTCATCTCATCGGGCTGAGATGTGTGAAATCTTCTCTGGCATACACGAATCGTGTATGATCTCGAATAGTTAGGTAGGGAAAACTTAGCGAGATGTGGGGATCATTCATCTCATCGGGCTGAGATGTGTGAAATCTTCTCTGGCATACACGAATCGTGTATGATCTCGAATAGTTGGGTAGGGAAAACTTAGTGAGATGTAGGGATCGTTCATCTCATCGGGTTGAGATGTGTGAAATCTTCTCCGGCATACACGAATCGTGTATGATCTCGAATAGTTGGGTAGGGAAAACTTAGTGAGATGTAGGGATCGTTCATCTCATCGGGTTGAGATGTGTGAAATCTTCTCCGGCATACACGAATCGTGTATGATCTCGAATAGTTGGGTAGGGAAAACTTAGTGAGATGTAGGGATTGTTCATCTCATCGGGCTGAGATGTGTGAAATCTTCTCTGGCATACACGAATCGTGTATGATCTCGAATAGTTGGGTAGGGAAAACTTAGTGAGATGTAGGGATCGTTCATCTCATCGGGTTGAGATGTGTGAAATCTTCTCTGGCATACACGAATCGTGTATGATCTCGAATAGTTGGGTAGGGAAAACTTAGTGAGATGTAGGGATCGTTCATCTCATCGGGTTGAGATGTGTGAAATCTTCTCCGGCATACACGAATCGTGTATGATCTCGAGTAGTTAGGCAGGGAAAACTTAGCGAGATGTAGGGATCGTTCATCTCATCGGGCTGAGATGTGTGAAAATTTCTCTGGCATACTCGAATCGTGTATGATCTCGAGTAGTTAGACAGGGAAAACTTAGCGAGATGTAGGGATCATTCATCTCATCGGGCTGAGATGTGTGAAATCTTCTCTGGCATACACGAATCGTGTATGATCTCGAATAGTTAGGTAGGGAAAACTTAGCGAGATGTGGGGATCATTCATCTCATCGGGCTGAGATGTGTGAAAATTTCTCTGGCATACTCGAATCGTGTATGATCTCGAGTAGTTAGACAGGGAAAACTTAGCGAGATGTAGGGATCATTCATCTCATCGGGCTGAGATGTGTGAAATCTTCTCTGGCATACACGAATCGTGTATGATCTCGAATAGTTAGGTAGGGAAAACTTAGTGAGATGTAGGGATCGTTCATCTCATCGGGTTGAGATGTGTGAAATCTTCTCTGGCATACACGAATCGTGTATGATCTCGAATAGTTGGGTAGGGAAAACTTAGTGAGATGTAGGGATCGTTCATCTCATCGGGTTGAGATGTGTGAAATCTTCTCCGGCATACACGAATCGTGTATGATCTCGAGTAGTTAGGCAGGGAAAACTTAGCGAGATGTAGGGATCGTTCATCTCATCGGGCTGAGATGTGTGAAATCTTCTCTGGCATACACGAATCGTGTATGATCTCGAATAGTTGGGTAGGGAAAACTTAGTGAGATGTAGGGATCGTTCATCTCATCGGGTTGAGATGTGTGAAATCTTCTCTGGCATACACGAATCGTGTATGATCTCGAATAGTTGGGTAGGGAAAACTTAGTGAGATGTAGGGATCGTTCATCTCATCGGGTTGAGATGTGTGAAATCTTCTCTGGCATACACGAATCGTGTATGATCTCGAGTAGTTAGGCAGGGAAAACTTAGCGAGATGTAGGGATCGTTCATCTCATTGAGCTGAGATGTGTGAAATCGTCTCTGGTATACACGAATCGTGTATGATCTCGAATAGTTAGGCCGGGAAATCTTAGCGAGATGTACGAATCGTTCATCTCATTGAGCTGAGATGTGTGAAATCGTCTCTGGTATACACGAATCGTGCATGATCTCGAGTAGTTGGGTGGGGAAATCTTAGCGAGATGTACGAATCGTTCATCTCATTGAGCTGAGATGTATGAAATCTTCTCTGGCATACACGAATCGTGTATGATCTCGAGTAGTTAGTCGGGGAAATCTTAGCGAGATATATGAATCGTTCATCTCATAGAGCTGAGATGTGTGAAATCGTCTCTGGTATACACGAATCGTGTATTATCTCGAGTAGTTAGTCAGGGAAATGTTAGCGAGATGTATGAATCGTTCATCTCATTGAGCTGAGATGTGTGAAATCGACTCTGGTATACACGAATCGTGTATGATCTCGAGTAGTTAGGCAGGGAAATCTTAGAGAGATGTACGAATCGTTCATCTCATTGAGCTGAGATGTGTGAAATCGACTCTGGTATACACGAATCGTGTATGATCTCGAGTAGTTAGGCAGGGAAATCTTAGAGAGATGTACGAATCGTTCATCTCATTGAGCTGAGATGTGTGAAATCGTCTCTGGTATACACGAATCGTGCATGATCTCGAGTAGTTGGGTAGGGAAATCTTAGCGAGATGTGTTAAACCTTCTCTGGCATACATGAATCGTGTATGATCTCGAGTAGTCTGGTAGGGAAATCTTAGCGAGATGTACGAATCGTTCATCTCATTGAGCTGAGATGTGTGAAATCGTCTCTAGCATACATGAATCGTGTATGATCTCGAGTAGTCTGGTAGGGAAATCTTAGCGAGATGTACGAATCGTTCATCTCATTGAGCTGAGATGTGTGAAATCGTCTCTAGCATACATGAATCGTGTATGATCTCGAGTAGTCTGGTAGGGAAATCTTAGCGAGATGTACGAATCGTTCATCTCATTGAGCTGAGATGTGTGAAATCGTCTCTGGTATACATGAATCGTGTATGATCTCGAGTAGTTGGGTAGGGAAATCTTAGCGAGATGTACGAATCGTTCATCTCATTGAGCTGAGATGTGTGAAATCTTCTCTGGTATAGATGAATCGTGTATGATCTCGAGTAGTTGGGCTGGGAATTCTTAGCGAGATGTACGAATCGTTCATCTCATTGAGCTGAGATGTGTTAAACCTTCTCTGGCATAGATGAATCGTGTATGATCTCAAGTAGTTGGGTTGGGAATTCTTAGCGAGATGTACGAATCGTTCATCTCATTGAGCTGAGATGTGTGAAATCGTCTCTGGTATACATGAATCGTGTATGATCTCGAGTAGTTGGGTAGGGAAATCTTAGCGAGATGTACGAATCGTTCATCTCATTGGGCTGAGATGTGTGAAATCTTCTCTGGCATAGATGAATCGTGTATGATCTCGAGTAGTTGGGCTGGGAATTCTTAGCGAGATGTACGAATCGTTCATCTCATTGAGCTGAGATGTGTTAAACCTTCTCTGGCATACATGAATCGTGTATGATCTCGAGTAGTTGGGTTGGGAATTCTTAGCGAGATGTACGAATCGTTCATTTCATTGAGCCGAGATGTGTGAAATCTGCTCTGTCATAGATGAATCGTGTATGATCTCGAGTAGTTGGGCTGGGAATTCTTAGCGAGATGTACGAATCGTTCATTTCATTGAGCTGAGATGCGTGAAATCTTCTCGGGCGTACATGAATCATGTATGATCTCGAGTAGTTGGGCAGTGAAATCTTAGCGAGATGTACGAATCGTTTATTTAGTTGAGCCGAGATGTGTGAAATCTGCTCTGGCATACATGAATCGTGTATGATCTCGAGTAGTTGGACAGTGAAATCTTAGCGAGATGTACGAATCGTTCATTTCATTGAGCTGAGATGTGTGAAATCTGCTCTGGCATACATGAATCGTCTATGATCTCAAGTAGTAGGGTTGGGAAATCTTAGCGAGATGTACGAATCGTTCATTTCATTGAGCCGAGATGTGTGAAATCTGCTCTGGCATACATGAATCGTGTATGATCTCGAGTAGTAGGGTTGGGAAATCTTAGCGAGATGTACGAATCGTTCATTTCATTGAGCCGAGATGTGTGAAATCTGCTCTGGCATACATGAATCGTGTATGATCTCGAGTAGTAGGGTTGGGAAATCTTAACGAGATGTACGAATCGTTCATCTCATTGAGCTGAGATGCGTGAAATCTTCTCGGGCGTACATGAATCGTGTATGATCTCGAGTAGTAGGGTTGGGAAATCTTAACGAGATGTACGAATCGTTCATCTCATTGAGCTGAGATGCGTGAAATCTTCTCGGGCGTACATGAATCGTGTATGATCTCGAGTAGTAGGGTTGGGAAATCTTAGCGAGATGTACGAATCGTTCATCTCATTGAGCTGAGATGCGTGAAATCTTCTCGGGCGTACATGAATCGTGTATGATCTCGAGTAGTTGGGCAGTGAAATCTTAGCGAGATGTACGAATCGTTCATCTCATTAAGCTGAGATGTGTGAAATCTTCTCTAGCATACACGAATCGTGTATGATCTCGAGTAGTTGGACAGGGAAAACTTAGCGAGATGTAGGGATCGTTCATCTCATCGGGCTGAGATGTGTGAAAACTTCTCTGGCATACTCGAATCGTGTATGATCTCGAGTAGTTAGGCAGGGAAAACTTAGCGAGATGTGGGGATCGTTCATCTCATCGGGCTGAGATGTGTGAAAACTTCTCTGGCATACTCGAATCGTGTATGATCTCGAGTAGTAGGGTTGGGAAATCTTAGCGAGATGTACGAATCGTTCATTTCATTGAGCCGAGATGTGTGAAATCTGCTCTGGCATACATGAATCGTGTATGATCTCTAGTAGTAGGGTTGGGAAATCTTAGCGAGATGTATGAATCGTTCATTTCATTGAGCTGAGATACGTGAAATCTTCTCGGGCGTACATGAATCGTGTATGATCTCGAGTAGTTGGGCAGTGAGATCTTAGCGAGATGTACGAATCGTTCATCTCCTTGAGGTGAGATACGTGAAATCTTCTCGGGCGTACATGAATCGTGTATGATCTTGAGTAGTTGGGCAGGGAAATCTTAGCGAGATGTACGAATCGTTCATCTCATTAAGCTGAGATGTGTGAAATCTTCTCAGGCGTACATGAATCGTGTATGATCTCGAGTAGTTGGGCAGGGAAATCTTAGCGAGATGTACGAATCGTTCATCTCTTTGATCTCCCATTGATTGAATGGTTGGGAAAAGATAGCGGATCAATCTCTTTGTGCACTGTTGTGATTTCATTAATCATCTCCCATGAATTGGTTGGTAGGGGAAATATATCGGATCAATCTCGAGGTGCTATTTTTACAGATGGGGGCGGGGCTTGCCCTCGCTAGATTTTGGTATAAATACTCGGTCTTTTTAATCAGTGACAGTTTCATTCAGCTACTTCTCTGTTTCATTAGCATGCCGTGCTCTACGGATGCCTCTTCATGCGACAGTTGGAAGGATGATGAACGCGTTGCGAAAAGATTTCACTGGGTCCCTCTGGAGTTCTTCGCACTGCTGACACTTGGGATTGATATCCATTCCCGCCTACTCCCTCATCAAATTAATCTTCTCAACACTACCTTCTCTCATCGTCGAGTCCGTACTTCTCATTTGGGAGCATGCAACAAGCAGCTGAGTGGTGTACGCATAGAGAAAGGTTCGAGTGGACTCTCGAGAGTAACTGTGAAAGTGGATGTGAGGAGTGGTGAGGGTACAGTTCCTGGAGTAATTGCTACTCTTCGTATCAAGGTCAGTTGACCATTACATTGGCCCTAGTTAATATTCTTTTATTTCCAGGACTATCTCTATGTGAAACATAACGTGACTCTACGTAGTGACAACACTCCTCTTGTAACGGTTCCCACGAGTGGAGAAAAGTTTGCTCTCCAATGTCTCGACGTTTGCGTGGAGGTTTAATATGGAGATGGATCTGTAGTGAATCAGTATTCGATCACTATGATGTTATGTTATCAGAGATAAAGGCACTTGAGGTATCAGAGAGAGTTGGATATGTCAAGAAGACGTGATAATCGAGATAAATCTGATTAGAAACAAAGCACATCGGAGATAAAAGCCTTCCGATGATGAGTCATAACAGTTCATCCTTTGTATGATTCTTAAGGCTATGCGAAATAATGAAAACAGGTAGTTCTAATTAATAGATAACGAGTGGTAATTTTTTATACTACCGAAACGATGAACATGGGAAAACAATCCATCATGATATGCTGGACCATTTATGGAAATGGAGATGTTGTGAAATGTATAAAAATGACCTCAATAGATCCTTTGATAGAGCAGGATGTGCCAAAATCATGTATCACTTAGGATAAATTCGACTAGACGTGCGACATATCAAAGATAAAAGCCGTGCCGACGATGAGTCACAATTATCCGTCCCCTTTTGATGACTCATAACAGTCCGTCCCCGCGGTATTATCTCTCTGCTATTTCACGACAGAAGAAAGCTCTGATCATACTGGGCAAAGTTTCCCTTCTCGAAAAGGTTCAGCCATGGAGTACCGTAGTGAGCGGAACTGATTTACATCGCTATCAAATTGAATGATGCACTTAGACACTTTGTATACATACACTTAAAACTGCCAATAGTATCTAATTTCACTGGTCCATTGTCTTTCATACTCACGCGTTCGTTGATAACAATTATTATTTCATTGTTTGGCTTTTGAGTTGTTTTTTTTGGGATAAATGCGATCCATAAAAAATACATAATTACAAACGCATACTTTTTTCAAAATAGATACATACATGGACCAATGAAATTGAAAGAAGCACTTCTCTCAGATGAAATGAAAGAAGCACTTCTCTCAGACTACTCGATTCGATCGATTTCTTTCCTTCTCTGCGTAGATGAGATCACATCCATCCACTGCATCTCCCTCCAGATCCCAAGCTCCTTTCATCAGCCCCAAGCATTGTCCCAATTCAATCTTGCACTTGAAGTAATTTCGAATATCTGACTTATCAGGGCAGACATCCGACTTCCTGAAACAATGTTTTCTTCAGTAATCGAATAATAACCACTCTTACTCGCAGCATCCTCTCAACATTGGCCACACTCGCTCTTTCTCCACTGCAAACAATCGATCCCTGTAATTATCCTGTCAATCATTTTGGGAAAAAAGTTTTTTATCACCTCTCCTCCTCAGATTCAGTCTGTGAGGAATCGCTGGCAATGGCGGCCGAAATCAGGAGAGCGAAGAAAAGAAGCGATACGGTCCTCATTAGGGGTATTCTGAAGAAAGGAAAAGGTGTTTACAATTGTTTCGGATCTAATTGAGATGAATCATATATTAACAATGCTTTGACATTTCATCCGTTAATCAACGTGAATCTCTTCAATCAAACGCATCCGTTGATTATTGTACACTAATTGGAGCAAAATGTATCGATACGAAATTTTGCAAATGTGATCAACAAACGTTACGTGGGAATAAAACATAACAATGCATATGCACAGAAAAATAAAAGGAGTTGAATCTTTTTTTCGTATCATTGAAAATGCTCTACGCCTTTCTCTTTCTATTGACTGTTTCAGTTGTCCATTCTAATGAAGAAAATGAAACTTGTAAGTATCTAATTCAAATTATCTAAACGTCTCAACACCTCTATTTTAGGCCCAACTGACGCTCAACTATCTTCTATTTCGACTTCTCAAGTAGTTGCGGACATGAAGGAAACATTGGAAAAGGTTGTGCAATTGATCTCAGCTGTTTAGCGCTGAATTATTTCAGAGCAGACAATTTATGAAAACAATGGATTCGACAGTGCACGATTTCGTTCTCGAGCTCGAATCGAGACTGAAAGTGGATTATCGACAATTAGAAGTGAGCAGAGAGTTTGTTCCTTCCTAATGGATCAAAATGCGCAGGGCAATGTCCTTCCTGAGCTAAATTGCAAGACCTCTGACTGTAGAAAGACATGCAAGGCCGAAGTAGCGGCTGCGATGGAACAATGCCAGTATCGTAAGATGGATGAAGGCAATGGTAACAACTAATATTAGAGAATATTGTGCATAGATACTGGAGTTCTACCTTCGGAGCCGGTTACCACTCCAACACCGTCAACCACAGCTCAGAATCGGCAAAAATGTATCCTTCGGGAAAACGAAAGAGTGGATAATAACGATTACAGGGGCGGGACCATCGAATTCGTGTGCCCTGCTAATTCATGAGAATGGGACGGAACTATTTCTGAATATCACCAACTACCCTCAGAATGTCGGAGACGAAGTGATACATATAATTTTCCCGTCTAGTTATATCGTTTTTCAATTTTAAGACGGTCCTATTTAAATTGCGAAACCACTCGGACTTGACTTCGGCGATAAGGTATAAAATGCCCCTTGGAAATTCGTTATTTAAACTATCCTTATTTCAGACAAAGTGAGTAATCGTACGACAGGGATGCGTGGCCACACTATGGACTCATCCACATAAATATTTTATCCGTTCCGAGGTATCGAAATTCCCTCTGGCATTGCCGCTCGTGATATCTATTTGGGAGGAGGGGGCAACCCCTTCGTCTTGGAACGTACATGAATGACTTTGTAAGATCCGCGATCTGGCAAATATCGAAGGAGGGGAATACGAAGTGAAGACTTTATCGAGTGGAACGGCTGAAGGAGGATGTTACATTATTCACAGTTACTGCGAATTATGCAAAAATTCAGATGAAGTAAACGGACTATCGCGTGTGGATTGCATGTGCGATATCCTGAAAACGGAAGAAGATGCGAAACAAGAGAAGAAAGATTGCACTAAGCATCACATTTGGTATGAAAATACGAAGAAATGTTCGATCAGTTTGTGATTGTTTCACATTCAAGAGGAGAACTTTCAGGGAAACTGGACTCCAACATTTGTGGAGAGATCGAAACAAAAGAAGGATTCAAGATGCGACTGAGAATCCCTAGTAAGAATCTCAAATGTCGTATAATCAACAGCACTCTTCAAGATTGGCCCATCAACAAACGTTACGATGTCAATCTGAAAAATGCAGGATTAAACGACTTCTTGAGGAAAGTACGAAGAAGCCCATTCAACTCTATCTGTATGATTGACACTTTGAGGTTTCCTCTGTGAACGTACGAAATGGATGTTTTACCACTATGTACGACAACTCTACGTTGAATGTGGTACTAGCTGTTCCAGGTCTATCTAATAATGTAAAATTCTACAGAAGAAAACGCTCGCTACGAGCGGGTATGGAATACACAAAGTGGCGGCAAACACTGTTCGTGTGGTGTGTGAGTGTATGAACGACCACAATGGTTCGTATTTCCTCGTTGGGAATCCCAAAACAAGTTGGAATTTTGAAGGGCAGCATGAAATCGCAACTCAAAAGCAGCAAAATTGGATCGCCAATCACTACTTCAACGAGGAAACGAAGAGATGCGAATGTGAGAATAGGAGCCAAGTGGAAAAGCGATTGTAGGGATGGGGCCCGAGAATGCGTGCCTTGGGCTATTACAAAACTGATGCTGAGGGCATACGGTAATTACACTGAACCTTCAGTCGGAGAAAAGTTTAAGAGAATTGTATGCGAGTGTATGCATTGATAAGGGTAATAAATATCATTCAATCTAGTTTTTTTTGTGATTCTCTTTCTAACTTACAATTAGTCAATGTAATATCAAGCACCATTATTTTCAAGATGAGAGAGATATCACAGATAAAATAACCGATATGAAAAGCTCTTACTATGTGCCCGTGAATACAGACTATTCAAAAGTTATACTCAAATGTACATACAAGTTAATGAGAGCCGTTAACTAGTTGGTTCGTGAAGAGATCAAAGATCAACGACTAAAACACAAATATGAATTAGATTTATGCATTTCCCCTCGAGTGGTTTGGGAATGGAGATCTCACCACCTCTCCAGGTAGTAGTCATCACTAACGAAATTGTAGCTGTCGATCAATCTGGAACAAAAACATCTTCTTAGCGCACAATCCGAAATATTGCCTTCAGCGTTATCGAAAAGAGCTTCCATACTGAGCTTTCTTACAACTGGGAGAGAGACAGGGCTAGATAAGGGGAAATGAAGAAAGGCTAAACTAGATACTAACCTGTGCATGACAGTGGTTGAGTCCTGCAGCCACTGTTGCACTCCATTGCGAAATGAGCGATCTTCGATAGAATCGATGTGACCTTCCTCCCTGATAAGAGTGCTCATACAGTTCCACCCACTTTCATCTCATTCTCACTTGGTCATCTCCGTAAGAGAGTCTCTACACTCAACGAGACCAATCAATATCCATCGAAGTCTCGTTGCGTCTGGTTTGTAAGCGATAGGATTAATCCCGTGATAATTGCGGTCGATGAGAGCTGAGGCTAAGGGAGAATACATCTCGAGAGGAGTAGACAACAGCGAACTGAAAGGGGCAAAATGACATTTCAGTAACGAATCCTATTTTTTTTTAAATGTTCTACGAAGAATCGGAATATACCGCTCATGCATAGGAAACTCCTGTTTTCAATAACACCAAGAGTAAATTAACATCTCGATGAATTGAAGTGTTCGATTGATTTTCCGTATTTTTCTTATCCATTCTTTTCTATCCACTCTCTTCCCATATTCAGGTAAACCGAAGAAGATACATTGCACGATAGTCACCTCAATGGGCAAATGATAATTCAGATATCAATACTCCACTGTATACGGTTCAGAATGTACGGGAGAATCAAAGATCAAAGATCAAACTGACAACGAGAGCACAGACTGCAACGCAGCCGACGTAGTAGATGATGGGAAAGGAAGTGGGAGGATCTTCAATGGAGAATTCGAAGAGGTCGACGACGACATAGAGAAAGATGAGGAGTAATGAACGAAGCATTCTCGTCTGAGAAGCACCGTATCATAAACTGAGTGAGTAGGGAGTAATGCAGTGACCCTCTTCGAATGAGAAAGAGAGGAAGAATGAGAGGGAATGGGACAATAGAGAGAATGACTGAGTATGTATGCAAAAGTGCTCGCGAGCATTCTCCGACCGAGAATGACATTTAACATTGATTCGAGAGATACGAACGCTCTACGCCCCACGAACTTCCTTTCATTGTGTTATTGCGATGATCGATAAATAGATTGTAAGTTAGCCATTTATCAGAACCATACACATTGCAACTCATATTATTGCAGCCATGCTGAAATGCCCGTGAGAGCAAACTAATCAAAAGGATGAAGTGATACTCAAATGTACAAATTAGTGAGTAAACTAGAGCAAAGATTAAAGATCAAAGATCAATTCGACGTTGATTTTCGACGTCGTCTCTCGAGTGGTTCGGGGATGAATTCTGTGTTATCATTCGAAAGGACATCAGCAATTTCTCGACATCTCGCGACCAATCTGAATAACGAATAATATAAATTCAGTGGCAAAGATATTGTTAGACAGACATAACTCTTTGTCAATAATTCATTGTTCTCGTGATAACAATAAATTATCAAGGATATAATGCTCACCTTTTCACGGTTGCAGACGATCTCGCCAGCCGCAGAAGAAGGTCTAGACTGTGAGCTTGGAAATCATCGAGAATGAGTACTTCGATGGACCTGGAATAATACACAGCTTATCGAGCTGCACATATTGAAACATGCAACTTATATAGGGGGGAAGCTTTTCAATTAATTAATTTTGAGGATACGAAGAGGGAAAGGAAGAAGTAGATAACTCACTCTTTTATTTCCCTATTAGCATGGATGCACTCCTCGAGTTGATAGAGTATCGCTTCAAGTCTCGTCCAATCGGGTTGGGCATCGATATAATCATCGAAGAGAAGGGCTGAGACTGTGGGAGAGAACATCTCGAATGGAGTTGACTGCAGTGAACTGAAAGACATTAGAGGAAAATGAAGATCACTGTGGGAAAGTCATACAAGTAGGTACTATACTCTCTGATATGAAAAAGTAAAATTAAATTATCATTTAAAGCATCTCATTCTACAAAAAAAAGGTAAAAGAAGAAACTAACATCTTGATGAATCGGAGTCTTTCTTCGACTACCTTAATCTTCCTCTCCAATTCAAAGCCAGATTCGATTCTTCTAATCAATTCTAATATTTCTTCTTCTATTCCTTCTTCTCTTCTCTCCTCCACTTCAGGCACACCGAAGAACACACATTGCACGATCGTCCACTGATAGAACAAAAATGTTATACTACGGGGGAACATCAAAGATCAAAGATCAAACTCACGATCAGACTACGGGGGAACATCAAAGATCAAAGATCAAACTCACGATGAGTGCAATGACTGCGAAGAAAGCGATGAGGTAGAGGATGGAGAAGGGATGGGAAGGAGGAGGATATTTATCGAAGAATTCGAAGATCGGAGAGTAGATGACATAGAGATTGTACGCGAGAAATAACACACGCATTCACGTCTGAGATGAAAAGAACATTAGAATCGGGGATGAAAATATGATAAAAGAAATTCAACGAGAAACAAGAAGTAGCAAGAAACAAGCAGAAAATTTCATCATCTAATTGTAATGGATCAGGCCTGGTCGAAAATCTTACGGTCTCTCGTTTCACAATGCTCTCTCGCCGGTTAGAAACAGCGAGAGAGTATTGCGAAATGAGAGATCCGTAAAATTTTTGCCCATCTCTGTAATGGATGAACCAAGGGAAGGGAAAGGAATCGATGTATCGATTGACCTGACCTCGAGTGAGAGACAGAGGTCAAAGGGGTAGATCAAGGGAAGGGAAGTGGATGGGAAGACCTCTTCCAGTCATTACAACTTGCCAGTAGACTATCGAATCGATGGATGATGGGAAAATATTATTTATCATAATTATTATTGCCACACAGTGGTACATTGCACGAGGAATACATTGCACGAGGAATACATTGCACACATACTACCCGAATACATTGACAGTATCTACTCTTCATCTTCTCTTCGTCTCTACTTTCTGAATGGGACGAGCCAATCCTCTTCTCCGCCCGTCTCTTCCTTCTTCTTCTTCGATGAAAAACTCTTCATCATCAATCGATCAGCGATGGAGGGAGTTGACTGCGTCTCCTAAATTGGAACTGGATAAAATCGTATAGCATAGTCAAAAAGTGTGATCACAGTACTACCTTTTCTTCTTGTACTTCCTTCTGCTCTTCAAATCCAGTCATGTCTTCAAATGGATCCTTTCTTCCTCTATCTTCTTCAACGGCGAGCGATCTACCGTGAGGGCGGGATTCTGAAGTTGCAATATATTTCAAGATGTAAAAATATTCTAGAAATGCTCTTCAATATTCCCACCTTCCTCCATTCTTTTTCTCTTCACAGATACGTATTCCTCTTCCTCTTCATATTCCTTTCTCCTCTTCTCCTTTCGTCTCTTCTCCTTCTTGGGTTTGGGAGTGGTGATGCCTAAACCGCCTGCATCAAAGCGTTTCAATGGCGCACGATCATTTTTTGTTTGATTTTTTCTTCTCGAAGTCACTAGTGACGGATGAAATTTCATCTAAAAATAGCCTAGTGAAACGCATCTGACCGAGTAGTTTCTCGAACGAGGGCGGCATTGTGAATGGGGGAAGAGTGGGCAATTTCATCGGTGCCATCGTGGGGAACGTGGGGAACATCGTTGCGGCAGTGCTGAAATCGAGCGAAATATTCAGTACTGAATCAGTATTCATTGTCTATCAGATCTACGACTACGAAATGATTAGGATGAATTAGATTGATCTTCTCCTTAGCTAAATTTCTCTTACGTCGTTTCTTCCTCTGAGTAATCTTCATCGTAGTACGCCGTCTGCTGACGTCTTCTAACAGCTGAAATATATGGTTTTCCTTCTTCAACGACGATTCATTACTGCTCAGGTTGCTTTGTAAATTTACAATCTCTCTCGTTATTTCATCGATGAAGAATAATGACGTCAACTCACGTGCTCTCCTCACTTCATTCCTGTCCATCGTATCCATTTCCTCTTGTGTCGGCGATCTTCAAAGCATTTTTTTTGTTAAAATTTCTGATCATTTTCATGATCTCCACTTTATCGTGCACTTTATCGTTCTCTGAAGACACATTATTCTATTAGATACTTACCTCGTGTGCTCCATTTCCTCTTGCGGCATCAGTGTTGCGTAGTGATGATGACGCTTGTGCGACTTTCTCGGCTTGCGAGTAGTTGAGGGTTCTGCAACAATATCTCCTTCAACTCTAAACTATCGTCGAACCAACCTCCAAAAGGCTGCATGAGATTCGGCATTCCAGGCAGGCCGGGCATAGATGCTATTGGGACAGGGACTGGGACGGGAATCATCATTGGCTGCCCTCCTTGACCTTGATAGTAGGGCATGAACGGATTGAAGAATGGGGGAGGCTGTTGCTGTTGGGGTCGAAACTGGGCATAGTTGGGCGGGTACTGGTAGCCCTGGGGCATGTAGGCACCCGTACCCTGCTGCTGACGGTATCCGGGAGGCGGAGGAGGGTAGTTGGGCCTGGGAGGGGACTGCTGAGGCGTCCGAGTGGGTGCTGCAGTGGTAGTCGGGGCGAGGGTTGTCGTTGGAGGAGAGGTGGGTTTCTTGGTCTTTGGTCGAAGTCCTCGAGCCATGGGAAGACCTCCAGTGCCGAGATCATCGTGAGTGGACGATCTGAATGAGGAGATAATGAACAGACAATTCTGCACTTTTCTCTACGATATTTCCTGATAATTCAAAAATATTGAACAGATGTGTTGAAGAATTAGCAGTCGGCGAAACAAACTGCACCTTCGAATGGCCTTCGCCACAAACATTCGTCGATCTACTCCCGGCTCCGCTGCACATTGCGCTATCAATATCGTCGCTGAAAAATACTCAAATTTCGTGAAAACCTAGGCTACGATCCAGGATAAGCTTGATGAAGTGTCGATGGAAAATAGTAAATACTGACCTGCGCAAACGATAAAACGCCGCATCCTCTCGGTCGATTATCCACTAAGCAAGTCGCTTTCGAAGAGAAGGGAAGAGATCAGGAAAGGAGCGCGCAAAAAGAGAAATAGAGAGGGAAGAGTCGAGATGGGCAAAAGGTGTTGCCTCATCCCTAAATCACTCACTTACGGATCTCTTCCATTCTCATTATCTCTCCGTTCTCTTTATCACCTATCAGCTCTATCTCCATTCGGGATCAGGATGAGGGAACTTGTCGAGAGAGAGGATATCCATGCCATTGAGAGACGAGGAAAACTCTCTCCATTTCCCATGCTCTCTCATTTCTCTGACCACGAGATCATGTACGAAATGGACATTATTGCCACGGGAAGATCATCAATCACTTTCACTGTCGATACAACCGAAGCAGCTCTAATCTGCTCTTCTGCCCTTTCCCTGTTAGGATCCATTAATTTGATCTTTCTTCGTCATACAATGTATTGTGCAACAACTCGATAACACACCACTTCATCCCGAGTAAAATACAAAGTGTATAACCAAATATGGTATCTTATTGGCTTCGGTGACCCTGAGTTGGTACACAATCTGTGTCTCTCATTATAATCTATGTACAACATTCTACAGGCGTTCACGCGTCAGCACTCAAAGTGCCTCAGTGAACTCCACACGATAACATCGTCGTCAGATCGTCCAACATCGCCTTGAGCCCAACGCCACGAGACGCGTCTACGTGGTGTACGTGCACCTGCAAGGCGACGATCGTGAAACTGCAGAATCGAACGCACCATGAAAGTTACAGTAAC
This sequence comes from Pristionchus exspectatus, assembly GCA_911812115.1. Taxonomy (NCBI): domain Eukaryota; kingdom Metazoa; phylum Nematoda; class Chromadorea; order Rhabditida; family Neodiplogasteridae; genus Pristionchus; species Pristionchus exspectatus. The sequence continues at coordinate 10,493,845 of OU461584.1, read as the reverse complement.
ACTGTGAATACTTACCGGTCTGGTGGCTCTTTCGAGTGAGGCGACGAGTGAGTCAAGATTGGCAGGAGTGGGCGTCTCTCCTCTTCTTCTATTCACCACAACCACCAGAGGACAACCGACTTGAGTGGAGACGGAGTGAAACTCGTTCAGAGCCTGCAGAGATCAAAGATCAATAGATGATATCAAGGAAATGTAGAGCGAATAACTATTAATATAGTTTTCGACATCGCAATCTAATCACATTAACACAAGAGCGAACCAGAAAACATAACAATTAGACGAATCCTCAAATCTCCGGGATGGAACACTTTCAGAAATAACGAAAAAATAATAGCCACCTCTTCGTATCTCTCCTCACACGCTCCGTCCAGCACGAAGATCACGGCTGCAAATCAATCAATTATATCTCACACCATTTCCTGGTCTACTCCCACTACAAAACCATCATCTTTCATTTCACGTCAATTCGAGTTTCATAGTTTCATTAACCACGTTGCAAGAATCAAATTGAGTTGATATAGTGCGCAGACCTTCTTGTGACCACTCATTCCCCCGTCTCTTACCTTGTGTGTGCATGTAATAGTGTCTCCAGCACGGTCTCAGCTTCGGTAATCCTCCCACATCCCATATATTCAGACGGAAGTTACGATGGTGTACCGTCTCCACATTGAAACCGATCGTAGGAGCATGTCCAAGGACTGGATCCTCAAGAGATTCAAACGATTCGCAAAAGTCCAAAATGATAAGTAATTGCATACTGTGGTGATTCAGCATTGTGAAAATCACTATACGCATTTCATTACATGATGAAATGCAATTGCGCATAGTGTAATTTTTCATTAAAATACATAGAAACTGGAAATAAACTGACAGTCTTCTTCAGTTTGGACACGAGCGTCGATTTTCCCGCTCCGTCGATGCCAAGGAGGACCACTCTGAAGAAAAATCAGAATTTATTTTGTTTACTGCCTCTAGAACTGTAACGACTCAAGTCATAGGTTTTCACCCGTTCCATTGCACTTTCACCGTGCTTCCAAAACCTAAGGACACACAGTATGCTGATATTCCCTCTCCCTCGATCCGCAAACCCCACATCACCCGGCTCTCTCACCTCGCATCAAGAAAGTGGCCAATGTGTAGTCGATTGTCCGTCCCGATATGGAAAGGAATGAGCAGGGAGAGGGATGCTTCGGCTGGAATCGATCGATATCTTACACTTCCTACCGTATTCCCAGTAGTTACCGCAATGCTCTACCGTACCTGGTGATTCGACCTTCTCAGCCTTCGCCAATTCCACAAGCGTCTGGATCTCTTCCTTCCCTGAGAAAAAGCAATTCAATGGCTACCGTAACCTCGCAAGAATAATCGATACTACCGTACCTTCGACGATATCCGGATTGTTCTTCTTCGCGCACTTACTCAATTCAGAGCAGGCAGAAGCAATCTGGAAGGGGACTTATTGATTGATATCGTACTCTCACTACCGTATACCTTTCCCGATTGAGAGATGTAATTTCTCTGTTGATTATTGAGGTCGTCTAGACGATCCTCTATGTAGCCCTCGAGCTTCTCCAATGCGTTTCCTTCGTCTCTGAAACATAAGATGTGATTAAACCTAGAAAATGCAAATTCAAACAAACAGGAGATTTCGAGTTACATCACCAACGTATTCGTGCTCAATTACCATTAGGATGATAATCTCGTACCTCTCCAGTTTCTCCCTTAGCAATCGGAAGTGCTCTTTCACATCGTTTCTCGCAGTTTGAAGAGGGCCGTCCGATCGATCGCTCAGGCTCATTACCGTACTCAAATTATTGATTTTTAAAATGAATAATGACGAAATCTCACTTCTGCACGGAATTCAGCCACGAGTCCAACTCCATCTCGGATCTGCGCAAGTCTTCCAAGGCTTTCTGTAAAAATCGGTAATTGATCTCCCTGAAATCAATGATCTACCGTACCTCTACCGTACTCCTCAATTCCTCAGCTTCCTTATCGAGGAATGCGTGCATGTGATCTTTATGATCACCGTAGTCCCTGGAATGGGTACTGTAATCGAGATATAAAGAAATCAAAGATTCAGCTATTTTTTTAAAATCTCTTATCAATCGTTGGATACCGTAATCTACCGTACCTGCACAGTAGACACATCAGTCGACTCTTCCCATCGCAATCACTCTCGATGCACACGAATTCGAGTTTGTATCTGGAATTTAAGTTTATTTTTCAATGGACCACCCGGAGGATTGGAGCAACCAATATCACAGCAATGATTGCGTTTCAAACAATACCAGCATGTTCTGGATATATAAAAACAAAAAATACTTGTGCTAAATGTAAACATTCAAATAGATCTCTTACGTGCTATGCTGGGAGCAAGTGGGAGCAGGCTTGGGCTTCTCTGAGAGGGGAACTCGACGATGACGAGAGAGGACATTTGATGAGGAATGAGACGCCTCCGAGCATCTGAGATTGACGGATTGGAAGGTGTATACAATTTATCTGAGCAACTGTTTTCTTTTTTCGATAACAGCCTATCAATGCCGTGACCTACAGTACCTCTCACACAGACTGCTATCGCATACAGTGCAGTATAGTACGGCGACGTGTCTATTGTCCTCATCACACTCCACTCCCAGTAGACGGTCGTTAGCGAATCGATCATCCTGAAATAACTTCCGTGACCTTCCTAAGAAAAACTGCGTGCTATTAGAAAAATAGTTTCATAGTCTGCTATGATGGAGATGCAAATGGTGCAATGAGAGGGGGGGGGGAATTCATTCCATCTCTCTCCTCATTCTCTTCTTCCTACTCCCTCTCGATAGGTTGTCATGGCAAGTTTGAGTCGAGAGAAGCTGAGTAGAGAGACAGCAAGTACTCCCATTCTCCAACGATGTCCCATCTGTTGGGTGAAGAAAGTGAAGGATCAACTACAGGTATCCATCCGATACCGTACTCTTCTCCTACCGTAATCCTCTCAGGTTCTTCCTTGCGGACATCAGTTCTGTGAGCAATGTGTGGCTGCTACGTCTACGGGAAGTGGAGCCAGTAAGAGACTACAGTACCCCTTTCTCGGGGTACGGTATCCAGATATAAACCCAATTATCGATCAGGTTTCCTCTGTCCCGACGTGCACTGTTGCGAGTCTCGTTGCATGGAATTGATTGTGGATGAGATGGCAGGTGAGATATGAACCATCCTTCCCTTCCCAATCTCTCGTCCTTTTCCAGAAGGTGAACAGAAGTTGATCACTCTGGGAGGCGGCAGTGGAGTGAACGTCAGTGTTCTCAATCTCGAAGATTGCACCAAGTACCGTATTCCTCCCCTGACTATCGTAATCCTATCCCCTCACTATTCAGATGTGACTGTCTCAAGGGAGCATTCTCGTGTCCGAATCGAGCTCGTCTGGAGGTGGTGGATCAATATCAGCCTAATACCACACTCCATTTAGATGACAAATTGTCGTCATATGATCTGCTTCGATTGTATTGAAGAGAGAATCGCTCTCGCTGTTCAGACGAGTACTATCCCTTCTCTTCCCTCTAATCATCCTCTCTCTCATCAGGAGAACGTCCCAACTGTCCGATTGCAATGTGTTCCAATCTTCTTACTCGAGGAGAAGTGAGCAAATTGATGTGGAGATCACCCAAGATGATCGAGATGTGTCGAGCAATCTCGAGTCTTTTCCCTGAGAAGGATGAGGTCGAGGAACCTGTGAGATTACAGTCTCAATCTCCCCTTCGAATGACCCCATTCAGGGCAAGGATGACCTTCTGGTCACTTCATCCATCTATGGACACGATTCAACCATCAAGGCTATCGTCGTTCCCATGCATGCTCTTGTCGGTTAGTCACTCCTCACATCCTCCCTTCAATCTTCCCTTGAGGTGACATGGTCACTGCCTGTCTCCAGCAGCAGAGAATGACCAAGAACAGAATGACTTCCACTCTCGGCATTTTCCTTCGCACTCCCATCACTAAAGGTTTCTAATCTCTGAATAACAAGAGATCAATGTGAATCTTTAGGTCGTGCAGTGTACGATCAAGTAGATCTGAAGGAGCTGTCGAAGGCTCAAGTCAAGGATCAGGGATGGCCTCAGAAGTTGCAATTAGTCATCGATGTGGATGAAAGACTCAAGAAAGCTCACAAATCCAAGAACTGGAAATCGTAGACGATCTGTGTGTAGAGTAGATGCATGATCGAGTAGATAAATCCATGTCAAAGATGGCTTCTAGCAGAACACTAATCACAACACTATCATTCTGATAACATCAAACCATTTCATGATTTTTCTAAGGATTTTCGACCTAACGCAATAATTCTAATCAACCCACATCATCTCCATCTTCTCTTCTCTTCGATGCTAATTTCTCCAGTACTTCCAATAGGGCGTAGTTCTTCTTCAGTGAGGCGACATGGTCTGGAAATTACGCAATCTCAGTTGTCACCGTATCCTGGCATGTTATATCGAGATTACGGTAGCTACCGTACTCACCATCAGGCAGCGAAGTAGGCACACGGTCGAAGGGGCACACGAGATTACGCGATCCCGCACGGTGAATGCCCGTTGCACAGCCAGTGCAGATGGTGTGGCCACATGCTGAGAGTTAGAAGATTACATAATACAGCACACCACAGCTACAGTATACCTGTGAGGACACGCGGTACCCGTCGATCTACCGTAGCCGAGAATTCGTCGTGGCACACATTGCACCCGACTTCACCCATCTCAATCAATAAGTACCGTAACCTGTCAATACCGTAATCCAGAGTAGATAGCTTGTGCCCCACATGAAGGGAATTTATGCAATAAAATATTCTTCATGCATCAAATTGATTTATATTCGATATGTACAACAAGTATTGGATGAGAGACGTATTACAATGGATGAATACGGTATTCCTATCGCGGGTCATTAAATGCCCATCTGAGATCTCTCTCCATCCTCTTCTCCTTATTCAATCTCTTTTCTCTTTCCTTCTTCGTTTCACCACTCTTAATCTTCTCTGTCTCAACAGCTCTTTCATCATTTGCTTCGAAATGAGTCACTCTCGCTATCTTCTTATTCGTTCCGAATCCAGCACGATCCCTCTTCAGAACCGTTCGAACCGGATACTTCTGGCCCTACAATCACATAAATTAAATCAATAAATAAATCAAACTACCGTAATCCGTCAATATTAAAATACCGTACCTGTCTATCCTTGCCGAGTCCCGCATCATCAGTCCATCCGGCTTTTCGAAGCAGTCTGAAGCCTGGATTCCACTCGGGAATTACGAAGCCAGAGAAGGAGGGATTCTGCTTGTTCATTCGAACCTGAATGAAGATTATAATGCGGATACTAGTTTATTATTTCGAAATCTTAAAAGAGAGATTTTTTTAAAGAAACGATACTCACAATATGTGATAGGTTAGTGAGATGATCGGCCTCACTTCCAGCATAAGTCCTTCCACACTGATAACAGTGCCCACGAGGCTCATCCATTTCCCCGTCATCCATTTCACTGAAATAGATTATTTTTCAATAGAATAAGTAATAAGAAAAATATAAGTTATACTCTTGGGAGAAGGTAGTAGAGGTCTTACAACAGAAAAAAAAATGATGTAGTTGTATTAATTGTATTTCTTTACTCACGATTGTTTCTCGAACCACGCCGCGACTGCCTTCAATGTACTCCGATTGGCTAGCTGAGAAAATGATTTGCCCGTACTCTCGAGCAAAGACCAATTGGCGCCATTTCTAAAAGAACTGATGTAAAACTTTAATTGGAAACGCTTGATCAACTATTAAAAAAAACACTTACTCAATGAGGAACAGCACGACATCAGTCTTGCCGGCTGCAGCTGCACAGTGAAGAGCAGTCCATCCAAATCGATCGGCAAAACTGAGATTGGCACCTGCAATGAGGTAGATCACACGTTTGAATCAAAAATGTGAACAATGCACCCGAGTCATTTTAGTGAATAAAAATTGATTGAGATTTCTGAGTTAATAATCAAGATAACGATATGCTCACCTCGCTCAAACCATTTGACAACGTTCTTCAGCTCTCCCGACGTGCATTCAGTGAGGAATTTGTGATGATCTCTCTCGGACAATTCTTCCTTGATCATTAATTCCTCCACCGGCACTCGTCTCTTCTTTGCCAGTGACTTCTTCGGCGGCTTGGCATCTTCACAAGTCGACGGCTCCTCAGCAAGCAACTCTTCGTAGAAACTACGTGCCTCGGCGCCAGTTAAAGTGCCCTCGACGGGTGTCGATTCCTCCTCGACCGACGTAACATCGAATTTCCCGGTGGGAAGAACGAATTGGACCCGCTTATGCTCGGGAATTTTCGATAGGTCTTGAGCTCGGGACTCCATCTAAAAAATAAAAATGAATTGAGAACTACAGTAACACGAGAAAACCCTTACGAAAATCGATCGAAAATCGACGAAAATGTAATATTTGAGTACGGCGTGTAGATGAGGACACTTTTCGCAATTTAGCGTTTTTCTCGGAGTATAGCGTCGTTCGCTGCAGAATCTTGTCCATTTCTTTTTTTGTTGTAAAATGCTTTTAACGACTTCATTTTTGTTATTAGTCGTGCATTTGACGTCTCAAAAGTCGCCTAATTTCGCCTTCGACCTTTCTCATCTCGTCGACGGAGAGTACCCATGGGATATCGACGGTAATATCGTTTATATTGAGTATGAATACAAGAATTACATTCAGGTCCCTGTCAAGTATATGTCGAGCGTTTGAGCGTAGCTATTGGTAAAATCGTGCAATGCGCAGCGAACTTCACAATTCCGCCTAAAGTATGCACGAACTGCATCGAGGAATACATGGATTATAAATATGTGGAGTATGACACCAAACATGTGGTTAGTTCTTTCTTATGTTAGGATTGTTTTAAATGAGGTTGAGCTACGCCAATGTCAAGTAATATGAAGTTCTCAGACTAACGTAACGTCACTGGACAATACACCTTGCTCCGATGTGATCTACCGCAATTATTTGTTATCTTATGTTAACGAGCTGTCGCAATCAGTGGATTCTCGTATCTGGGACATATCACGATGCGGAGGTTATTTTGCTTCATGTTGAGAGTACGAATATCGTTAATATTACTTTCAATTTCAGATTGCATAACACCTATTTGGGACTATGAGAATAAGACCAATTACTACGATTACTCCCCAAAAGTTATCGAATTCAAGGTTGGTTTGCGCTAGTATTGTATTATCAGTTGATTTTTTTTAAAGAACAAGTTGGAATTATGGCGAGATTGCATTTCGAATTATTCTGAATATGGGTCAATGTTGGAACAGAATAGCTCCGCTATATGCTACAACTGCAACGCTCTCTTCACCGACTTGTACAAGTGAGTTTATTAAATCTGCGCTTGAATATGTTCAATCTCTGTTTGAGGTTCTATTGGAACATCTACGTCACTCCTAACGTCCAGTTCTGTGTCGATGTCGAAACAACTGTGAGGTTTAACTTTTCTATTCATTATTTATATTTTGCATTGACTCAATATATATTTAGATGAATGACACGGCCCGTCTTTGGAACCACGTGTGGAACTGCTCCACTGCCCAGAAAAGGGAGAAAGTTAGTTAAAATTAATCGTCTTATCATTTCTTCGAAATTGCGGATCTATAAGAGTATAATAAATTGTTTATAAGGAGTACGTGCCAGTGACAATCACAGCTGGTCTTCTCGTTCTTTTCACAGTCTTCTTCTATCTCTCCAGTTATATCCAGGGAGGAGGAGAGGCCAGGAGATTCGTCCAGTGTATGTTGAAATATTTTTTTATTATACTCGGAAGTTTTTAGTTGTTGCCTCTTCTTCTGTTTTTTTTGCAAAATATTACACTGCGATCTTATTGTAGAAAGTGTATAATTGTTTTCTCTATAGATTCCCGTCTAACGGATCCTCGTCCTGCTCGTCAACATCTCCTCTCTACTACAGCTTCAGACGCCAATTTGTCGTCGAGAACATCAAGGTCTTCTAGTGAGTTTACTTTTTTGCTTAATCACATTTTCATCATTTTCTTGCAGGCTCGACACATCCCTCGACAAATCCATTGTCCCCTCTAGCCCGAGTCCACAACCAACGCGATTAATTCTTGTACATTTATGAATACTCACAGATCTGACTTTCACAGCTTCAAGCTGCTTTATCCATTGACAACCTAAACCTTACTAATCAGTATTGTTTGTGCTAACGAGTATAGATTGTGTTACACGAAAGGGTCCGATAGAACAAAAAGGCGACTCGCGAAAAGAGATGCAGGGTACAGCGAGATTTCATATATATGGTAGCACCAAGGCCACACCACAGTTGCACGCGGCGCACCATTTCAACAAATTCGGCACACAACTCGGTCCTATACGTTTACTATTCATATTATAGATTGACGCCCTAGTTAATTCTGTAGATTTTTAGTGTCTGCGTAGTATTCAATACAAAAATAATAATTTAAATGACTTCTTCATATTTATTATGTGTACATCTGATTATTCAAGTACGATGATTTCTGCGCGTTACGCTTCGTTGCTAAACCAAGGGATTCTTCGATTTTTTCAATTTTAAATTTTTCAATCACAGAGGAATTTCTCACTAAGAGGATCTACTACCTACTAGGTCAAATTTGGCTATTTTAGAAATATAAAAATGAGGGAACAACTTGTTTAACAAGCTCAGAAAAAAATAGGAAATTCAAAACCAAAAAAGTGCGGGAAAGGTGGTGCGTCGCGTGTCGCGTGCGGTCGAGCGCGCGCATTCAAACGGAATCGCCTCGGACCTTTTCGTGGTTAATTTTCACTACGTTGTGATACATTGTCTCTACTTACTTGTGAACTATATTTTCCTGTACGAGTAAAGTATTTATTTATTTTTCTGCAATTTACTCGTAATGGCAGTGGTTCAAGTCCACAAGATTTATCTGTGTTTCCCATTCGTTTCCAGGTTCTTTAATTCCTAAATTTCTGTTAAGGGTCGAGACATGTCGCACAAGGCTGCCCCTCTGGAGGAAGGAGTCGACCAGCTCGGTCAGTGGAGAGAGCGATGCGCCGACCACGTTGCTGACCTCAAGGTTTGTTTATTCATTTTTAATATGCCTATTGCGACACTATTTCCTTTCTTTTTTTGTTCTTAGTACCAGGTAATGATTTGATATTGCTAACGTTTGATTCTTTCTCGTCTTACACACCATGATCCCATAACACAAAATGGTGAATGCTAGTTAGGATGTTCGGGAAAAATGCTGCAAAAAATGAGCTACAGCAACACCCGCTAAACAGTGGAAGTCCCGAAGGCTTTTTTTACGCTTTTTCCTCTCTCATTCGCTGGTCCGCTTTTGAATATTTGCTCTTCCTACCTTTGCAGCCCTACAATTATGTGAGTAATCGTTTAACACAAAAATTGTAAATTTACCAAGCGTATTCAAATACTAAATCCCTACTTGTTAATAAATGAGTACGTTGGGGCGCTATACAGCGAAATAGCGTTACATTTTGAGAGAGTTTTTTCTCTGACGACCGCACGCGTAGGATTTTGAATTTCGCGGCCCCGGTCTTGCGTTTTTTCGTGCCGCGCGTTTGAATCTTAAAATGTTTCCTTTTTCAGCAGCTGCTCGATGACTGCAACGACCGCGTGAACTCTCGCACCAACACCGAAGAGACCTGCCACCAGGTGAGATTATGGTTGAATGAAAATTTAGATGACACTATTAGACGGACATGTACTCAGGCCAGAAAAAATAGAGAAAGGTTCTATTCAATTCTGAGAATTGTGAGCTTTCGCTCCGTGCAATCAAAGCACGTCCACATCCGCAATGGTTTTTGACTTACTCTCGTGCAAAATATTTCCATTTTCCTCCTTTCCCGGAAGCAGTGTAATCAGATTGAGATGGAACGTGAGTAAATGGTATTTCTCATTCAGGAGATGGTCGACTACATCCATCATCTCGATGACTGTGCCATGCCCAAGGCATTCACTGCTCTCAAATAAGATGGATATATCGACTAGACGATACTCCTCCATTCATAGTATGATCACCGTTCAATTCCCCCCTTTTGTATGAGATGATGTAGATGGAACACCACAGTGGCTTGTTTATGTGTTATCAGAAAGTAGCATGATAAACGATAGAGCTTATATTTATCCATCGTTTCCAATATACAGAGCAACCCGTGAGACTGGGGAACACAACAAATAGGACTTGTCTAGTATAGAGATCGAACCGAAAGGGAATGACCAGAGGGAGACCTGTATGAGAGGACTGGGTACGGAAGGGAGATCAAACTACGCAGGTTGGTGGTTTCAAGAACTGTGTTGAGGATCCACCAGCTCCCACTGCAGTGGTAGTCATGAAGTGAGCAGCGGCATGAACATCCGGACTCAGTTCCTGATTAGTGGTTGATTACTGTAGTCTGAGGGGCAGTGATACCTCAACTGATGAATTTCCAAAGTCCGACTTCCGACGGAATATCGAATTTCTAGCGTACATGAAGGAATTCCGAGCTGCCTGAAATTAAAGAATTTCTTTACGTCCAAGGCAGTTTCTAGTTTCAATATTGTCGTCGGTCTCAAAGTGTTGCACACTAAACGCTGTTCCGCTTATCTAATAGAGCGCGTGGGTTTTCCCCTTCCCTCTTAGGTACACCAGTGCAATTTCAACCCCCTTTCCCTTCCTTGAATTCGGCCCAATTTCGATGCAGAGTGTTGAAATGAGACAGCCCCCTAGTGAATGCCTCGAGTAGGAAGTATTTAGATGGAAGAGAAACGACATAAGAACTAGAATGTGTCTTAGAAATGCATTAGAAGTCGGAACACAATTCAATTGGGTAAATGGTCGTCGTTGCGACATACGACTAGATGAGAGTGGTCTACAACGGAAGTTGTCTCAGAGAGGGAAATAACAGACTTACTGTAGTCACGTAGGTGAGATCCTGACTGACCTTGCAGCAGTGGAACACCTGCAAGTGGTGTGGTTGGTTGGTGCGATTTGATAAACGTCGTTTTCAATACACTCACCAGAACGACGAATACGGAGAAGATGCAGAGAATGGAGCACATGGCAGCAGCGAGAATGATGAGGAAGGCTTCCGATGAGGCTGACGGCATTTATTGTCTGGAATTTGTAGTTTTGAAAAAAATGAATTTGTAGGAAGTTCACATGAATTTGAGAGCGGATCTTTGAGCGTATAGAGATGAGAAAACTGAGAGGAAAGGGATGAGAGACTCTTTCTAATATGTCCGTGGGAGGAAAAGTGAGAGTAGATCATAATGGAAAGATGAAGGAAAATGATGAGGGAATGAAAGGGGGCGGAGATTAGAGATCCATGGGGTTCATTGTGGGGTCGGAAATGCAGTGAGGAGTTGAAGGTTGGAAGTGATTTGATAGATTCTGTTCTGTGGAATATCATCCAGAGGAATTCATCGAAGCGAGCCAAGAACGGAAATGAAGAAGAGCGAGAGATTGGATATTCTATGAACACGGATTGAAAATAGACATGGAAGAATGAAGAGGAGAGAATGGAACTCCCACGGTCTTTGTTCATTTCAAACGAACTGCGCGGTAGTTACTGGATGGAATACCAGATGAGTCCAAGGGAAATGGGCAGCGAAACAAATTGACTACGTGCGATTGAGGAAGGAACGATGGTCATCACTCAATTCCGAACTGGAAAAGAGAAGGAAATGATTGACTATCTAGCAGATTTCATGCATCAGAAACAAGGAAGTCCTGGTAGTATACGGCATGTGAATGACAGGATACTTTTATGGGGCTGGGAGGAGGAGGAGGGGAAGGAGAGTTGTCTGGGGGTGCATACAACAAACGACGGAATCAGGCATGAGTGAACAGAGTGAGATGTTGCCTGAAGGGAGAGAAGAAGAAGAAATGATTGTGTATGAAGTGACCAAGAAACGGCATAGGAGAGAAGCAATTTGGAAGGTGGATGGACATGTTTTGAGAATGTGTTTGGAGATGTGTGACGAAGGTGGTTATTCTAGGGGAATTTCGATAGAGACGATAGAGCAGTGGGTTTGACACAATTGATTAGAATGTGGGCTCCAGTGTAGTTTGATTACGGTAAGTAGACCAACTTTTCGTAGATCCAGTCATCGTAAGCAAACTTTTGAGGACTCTCATGGAATGGGTGAGGGGGATGGGCCTACGGGGTGTGAAAATACTAAATGATTTAGAGGTTGACAGAAATGAAGACTCGTGTGAAGTTGAGAAGTCTAGTGATGATCTACGAAAGATGGGGAATCCTTCGTATTCTGACCACTATTCGATGCCTTAGAATGGGAAGGGAGTAAGGGGGGAGGTGTGAGAGGGAGGATGAGGGGAAGATGAACCAGGTTGTGATGCACTGACACATTCGCGAATCGAACAGTCGAGCACACGTAGGAAGAAGGACAAGTTTGAGAGGAGAAGGTATTGAAACGAAGTGGAGAAGATGAGAGATGCATTTCAATGTACTCCCTTCTCTCTCCTTCACTTCCTATTCCAACCACAACGGAAACTTAGGACACAAACGCGCGCTCGTGAGACTCCACTTTTTGAGTGCAGTTTAGTGGAGATTCGAGGAACTGTGGGGAGAGCAGTCATTGGTGATGCAAATAGCTAAGGAAACGCACGTACAGTGCCCTATCTTTGATGCGCAGGGAGGATTGGACAAATGGAAAGGCAGACGACTAATGGATAGGACTAAGTGAGAGGGATAACAGAAGTGTCGATACTCTCAGCCTCTAAAATTACTGTTCACAAGAATCATATATCTATTGAGAGATACGTTCTCCGACAGGTTAGACATGGCTAGATATCATGCGAAATGAAGAGAGCATTGGACCTACATCATTGAATAACATGCCTGCCTACCATCAGTAGTGTGCATTCATCCAACTACCTCCTCCTTTCTTCCTCCCCCTCTTATTCTGGTTTCGGCCCAGCACACCATTATTTATTATTCGGGAACGAGTGCCCCGTTGTCGTCTCTGCTGAAGCGGTAATAAAATCGGAGAGAAGACGGAAGAAATCAGGAATTTTCCAGATTTCGAATGGACGATTTCCAAGTGAGTGGGATGGTGGTGACTTCCAACTTCACAATTCGATTTTGTGCTGTGCTAAGCGAATTGGAAGGAAGCAGCAAAAGCTGCTAGTTTCTGAATTCTACGAAGGATAAATAATGCTGAATACGACAGAACAGCGAACATCGAAGGCTTAGGAGATTAGAAGTAGCGCCATTACATTGGCCATCAATTCGAGAAAAATACGGCATCTCGCATAGAGAAGACACAGTCCGGAACCGGGTTCTGACCGTGCGAAATAGCGCGAATTTAATTACTTTGTTTTCAGTGGAGAGAGGCCTTTCTAAGTGTGATTGGATAGACAGACTGTTTTTGATTTACTCAAGTGGTCTACTATCGTGAAGAGAGAGAGTTGAGAAGAACGAGATCTATCTACCATCGAGGAAGACCAACCGAAAACATGGTTACACAAAACAACTTTTCGAGGTCGGAAAATAGATACATGCATGGGGTTGCAGTATTCAGAGAACGCGAAATGAAGAAGGCATTTTCTTCAGTCGAATCTATCTTCTGCAAGGATACACGACAGGGGTTCACGAGGAACGAGTGGGACAGACCGAAAGTGACAGCTCTTTCTCGCTCTTGATTTGACAGCCGAATGACTTTTAAGGAAAGAAGGAGTAATACATAGTGATGATGCAATACTGAGAGGGAACAGTCGCAATGTGTACAGACAAGTCGAATGCACTGGGAGCATTCTGAGTAGGCGGGGAATTATTAGAGGGGGTACCGGTTGAGGGAGAGGAATGGTTGGAGTACGGGGCTCCAACAGAAAGAATGGACGAAACGACGCGTGCGTTTCGCCTAGAAAGGGAACGGTAGAATACAGATAACGTGTGCATATTCGAGTGTGTCTATGGATGTGTATCTCTTTCCTTCTACGAAAAGAGCTTCCGGCTAAATAGAAAGAGACGTGGGTAGAAGGGGGGAAGGGGGAGGGGAGACGGGGGCCAGGGGGGGGGGGAGAATGTAGGGAAGGAATGAGGAAGGGTGAGGAGGCTAGAGAGACTTTGTGCTGCTACATATGTCCATTACATCCGTGAATGGAAGTTGTGCAAGTGGTGTTAGGTGGTTAGAGAGGGGGGGAGATATTCTGCAACGGCGCCTTAGAGATCCTGCAGCTCACGGAGCAGGTATTTCGCGAATTTATTGTGCACGAAAGTGGACGGATGCCAGAGGTCATGGTAGGCGTAAGAGTAGGCGGAACGAGGTCTGCAAAGGGTACGGTAGGATACTGTATCGAAGGGTACGGTAGCAGACTACGATATGCTCACTTTGTCTCGGCCGAATGATGAGTGAATGCATCTTGTGTGTTCATATTGGCCATCGATCGATACGCGATCGAATTGAGATCCACCAAACGAAGATTGACCTAGGAAATCGATATTGATCAATCGTTAGTCGATCCACCGTATACCTTATTGCCTCGCTTGTGCAGTCCTAGTTCGGAGTCGTACACCATGTGGGTCAGCAGCTGAAATGGTTACTGTGTTTTGGATTACTGTAGAATACGGTACCCGATTGGTTTCTGTCACTAGAGGTGCGATTCTCTGTGCTACATCCTCGCTCTTCTCCGTTGTCTGCATGCCCGGAGCTGATGTGGGGTCGACGAGATTGAGCAGCATGATCGTGCCTCCCTCCATCGTCTGAGAATTCAGTTATTATTTTCACCAGAAGACGTATTGAAATTATGGCATTCAAATTCGTCAGTTTTTACAGTAAGTTGTGAAACGTATTGCGATCAATTTTGTATCGTAATGGGAAAGCGAAGAAAACTAACGTCGAGCAATTTGACGAGTGCCCCGTGGAGATTTCCCACTACGATATCCGTGTTGTTTTCACCAGTGAAGAAGTCAGTGATGCCACCCGCTTGGAGAATGACGATAGTGTCTGAAAGATCATAGATAAATTATCCCATTTAAATCTAGGGTTGAAAGAAAAGAAATTAAGAGCCTCACCGGTGCCCAAACTCTGCTGTTCCGCAGCGAATCTCTCGATCTGCCAGTTGACTCCACTCCAATTTGCAAAGTAGAAGTTACCCATGCCAGAGCGAGCACCGGAATAGGCGTAGTTGTGGTACTGAAATTTGTTGAATATGCATGAGTTTATAATGTGTTTTTAGATCTGGCACGAGGGTAAAAAGGAAAATGACAAATATGGAACCTTGTGACAGCCGAGCATCCTCTGCAGGTACTCCGTCCACACGGGACCGTTTGAGTTGCGAGAGAAACCGTGGGAGACTCTTCAAACAATGATTTAATATGAATGAAAATAATTGCGTAAGACATAGTGAGAATCACTCACCGGTTGGTGTCCTCAGTATCTGCTTCGATTCCATCATCCGAGAGGGAATCACCGAAGATAACGAGATGATTGCATGCGACGTCGTGAGGCTGGAACAATGTGCAATTTCAAATAAATCTTGAGATTATTTTTCGATATTCCAGATGTGTTTCACAAAAAAAGATTTCAACCAGCAAAATAAAAACGACCAGTAGAAAGATAAGTACCTTGTGCAGCACTCCAGCCAGTGCAACGAGTGGAAAACCGACGAGAAAGATGGATATTCTCGCCATGACAGTAGGAAGAGACTACAGTATGCCTAGATGGAATAAAGGGAGATGAGGTGGCGACTGTAGTGTCCAGTGGCCAGGGGGAGATATATCCTATGTAGGCTGGGGGGTGAAATGGTTGAATGGATGCAGCTAGTCAAACAGGCCTGGGGGCAAGGCAGAGAAGGGCGAGAGAGTGGGCGAATCGAGGAGAGTGAGAGACGAGAGAGTGTGTGATAGGGAGAGAGTCGAGAGTGGGGGGCATGCCCTTTGTGAGGGATCTGCGAAGAGGGATGACAAAGGACAAAGTGGAGGAATGAAGAGACGAAGATGTGCAACGTTCCACTCTTTTTGGGACAAAGAAGGCAGACGAAGGGGAAGTTTTTGCACCGGAGAAGGGGATCATCAGAGATGAAGTTTCGCAATTCAGCAGACTAGTTTGTTCAGAGAATTCGAGAAGGCGTTGAATCATATTACGCAATTTTTCATATTTTACAGCAGATTCTTGTATTGTCCAATAGTCGTGATGTTTTGTATCTAACTAGGTCAACTCTTGATGCACAGTCATATCAATACGCTACAAAAATTCATAGAAAGTGAACAGCTTTTAAGATCGGGCTTAAAAATGGGGATCGAATTTCGTCCCACTCGAGAAACCTACGCCGCCCTGTGAAGAGCTTCTCGTACTCTCCCTCTTCCATCTGCACTCTCGGAGGTCAGAGAGGACGAGAGATCATGCGGAATGAAGAGAGTGCAGAGGGTAGGTCACGGGGAATGACTGGGACGACGTCAATGCCTCAGTTGGTTCTCCTCAGTCTTCCTCCCTTGATAGTGCATGAACAACGAATCCGATTGGTGGAATCAAATCGATACTCTGAGAAACGACACGAACGAGACTCTCAACGACAGTGATGATGGCTACGGTACGCTTTTTCTTTTATTTTTATTGCACGGCGCATAGTTCTCGTGATATTGTGAAATGTAGAGTTCCATCTAGTTTAGAAGACTTTTGAAACACATGTGAACTTGTTAATTCCATTCCCCTCTCAGACGATCTCCGTGGTTTCTACTTCTCATGGGTGACGATGAGCATTTCGACAATCTCCGCTGCATGCAATGCATTTCTCCTCACGATACTCGTCACGTATAGGAGATTCAGACAGAAACACAAGGTGATTTGTGTCGATTTCACTTTAAGAGCTTGAAACTTAGATAATCGTCGCTCTATCGATCGCCGATCTCGTCAATAGCATCGCTATCTGCATTCAGGTAAGATTATCGATCTTTATTATTGACTGATACCATCATTACGTTGTGGTCAGATATTTTGTAAGGATCTACACTTCACACATAACCGTCATCCTTCATTCCAGTACGGTCACAAGGCGATTGTGCTGGGTCAGATCATGGAGACGGGAGTCATTCCCACTTCCACTGCAGGGCAATGCGCATTGAATCCCGCCAGCTTCATGGAGACCATCGGTATGATTCTCTTCAATTCTCCCCAAACAATTACGCGAATGATCTGTAATTGAGGAGCCCTGTGGCCTGCGATAATCTCTCTACTGGTGGCAGCCGAGAATTTGCTACTGGTGAATGTTTCTGGAAGGATTCGGAGAAAAATAAAGCATCGGTGAGACCACTTTCAGCTCGATGTCTGCCAATTGTAGACGTAGAAATTGGAGGCATTGTGAAAGCGTGCTTTCTCACATTATCTAAAAAAAGATCCAGACCTTTGTTCCAATGATCAAAGATGGAAATTCATAGCATTATCTAAGTGTATAAAGACTCCTTATTATTCTAACGAATTGGTGTCCAATTTCTACCGTGCAAAATAGATAGGTTTCACAGAGATCACTTCGGCCAAACCTTCAATTGTTTCTTAGTTTCAATTGAATGACGTCTCGATACTATCTAGTTAAATCGATATAAGAGATAATGAAATCAATTCTTCCAGAGCTCCTCTTCTCATCGGTTTCTCCGTGTTGGTCGTAGTCGCATTCATGACCATCGGTGCTGTCGCAGCCTTCTCTCATGCTGATCGAGAGGTTTGCTTTCTCTGTCTTCAGTTGTCCTCGATAGCGCATCTCGTTTGCTTCTGCTATATTGTTTTTGACGCCTAATAACAATGAATGGCTCATTGTCAGGTCGGCTGGTGGTGTCCGCGGCACAAATACATTGGGAACAACTATGGTGAGACATTGACATTCAAAGAACCGACCTCTTCAATTGATAATGGTTTCAATCTTCAGGCGAATCGATCGATATCACCAACTTCTCTGGTTACGTCGTTGCTCTTGCTCTGAACACAATTGCCTATTTGATCCTTCGATTTAAGGAGAAGAAAGGACTGGGAGCTGGGTTAGTTTTATCTTCAACATTTTTGTCATAGACTGGCATGCTCAATAATCATTTCAGTCTCCACGAGGAATCACAGAAGATCGTATGCCATCTCTTTTCCACTATTTCTGCAGTCGTTCTTGTATCCATACCCAATTTCGCTCTGCACCAGGCACCGACCAATGATGTGAGCTGATCTTTGATCTTTCGGTAGATTCGTCAGATTTTTTTCGAAAAATCTAAACATGCAGGTCACAATGATCCTCGAGTATCCTTGTGCGTGGTGTTTCGCTGTGAATTCCGCATTGAGTATCGTTGTCTGTCTGGCGTTTCTGGAGGACTTCAGAAAAAGCATAAAGGTGGGATCAAAGATCAAAGATCAATCAATAATAAATCAATACTCAGGTATTCCATGATCGTCTCCGCTGTCGGCATACGGTAGCCGAACACAGTGCTGTTAGTAGAGTAACTACAAACTCAACGATTAGCAGTGAAGAGAGAAGAAGAAACGAAGAAAACAGGCCAGTTGACAACAAGATTCTAACGAAACCAACGGAGACGCCCATCATGCCTTCTACAAGGAGAAAATCGCGATATTCAATGTCCATAGCATCAGTAATCTCCGATCTCGATATCAGAGCATTCCCCATTCTAGCCGGTTTTACAAGGATGTCAGAGGAATCCGAGTGTTGATTGGTCTTGTTTACCATGTTATTATGTTATTGTTTTGGCTTCATAATGAAACTCTTCCCTTCTCATGCGTATGATAAGACACAGTAGCTTGCACATTCATTTATCGATAGACTAAACAAGCGAGTGTGCAAGAGTCATCTTTTGTAGACAGATCGTGGTCGGACATTTGTGATGATGCGAATTGAAGGAGGAAGAAAGAAAAGGGTCCTGAAAGGATTAACCATCATCTCGACTCCTCCCTTCCAACCAACCGATTACAACTCAGAATCCGAGTGGATTCGATGAGAAGTCTTCGTCCGTGAATGGATTCTCAAATCATTTAATTATTTTCGAAAAAAAAATAATGAACCTTCATCTCCTCCGCTTCGTCCACTTGCGTCTTCACGAGATTGTCGTCGCCGAGCTGGAAAAGATCAAAGATCAAATCAGAGATCAAAGATCAATTACCACGGAAGCGATCTTGGACGCGATGCTCTTGTCCTCCCATCCCCACTGATCGGAGAATCTTCAAGGAGAGAGATCAAAGATCAAAGATCATCGATCATCCATACCGATATCCGCCATCGTTCATCGCATCGAGTAGACACTTGTACAGCAGCATGTAGTCGGGACGAGTCCAGTAGTCAAGACTTCTGAAATGGAAGATGGGAGGGATGAGATCAAAGATCAAACCTGATATGGTCGCAGAACTGAGTCAGCTGCGCGGGCGAGTTGATGAGAAGTTTCCTATCGTCCATCTTCCTCTTCGCCTCCGCTAGATCCTTCTTGTCCCTGCAATTCCCGGTCGTGACCATTTCTCGGCTCCCACTCCGGCTCCAGTTCCGGCTCTGCTCACTTGAGGTGAGACCAGGGCAGCTTGCCGCGCAGCTCGACCATCACGTAGAGTAGCGACCAGAGATCGTCCGGACGACCCTAAACGACGGTTCCGGTTACGGTAGGATAAAGGCCGGCTCGAGGAGATTCCCGGTTCTCGCCTGCTCGTTCTTCTCGTGCGTCGACACAGAACAGTAGCGGATCGTTCCTCTGAAGGGAGGGTTACGGTAGATGGGAGATTATCGATCGACCAACCTGAAGAGGGCGCGCTTCCGAGGCTTGCGCATCTTGTACCCATTGTCAGCCTCGTCCTTAAATTATGTAATTGACCATTTTCGAAAATAATTATGAAAAATAAACCTTGACAATGTACTCTCTGCTCAGTCCAAAGTCGAGAATGTGCACAATCTGGGGGTCAGTGCCTGGAATGGACTCGGAATTGCCTAATGATGACGCATTCCCCACCTCCATTTCGATTGCCCATCGCCAGATTCGCCGGCTTGATATCGCGATGAATGAAACCGGCCTGGAATGGAGCAAGGTGATCTTTGATCTTTGATCTCTTGCTCACATCATGCACTTGCTTCAGTCCGTGCAACACGTGAATGCCGACGCGCAATTGAGTGGACATCGAGCACTGCTTGCCAGCCTTCCTGCCAGAGATCAAAGATCAAAGATCAACTTTCTAAGATCACACCATCCGGTAAGGTCACCCCACTCATTTGTGGAGTCTCTTCTCCATTAGAGCGGCCGATGCTCCGAGAGAAACGAGCAATGAGTGTACAGCCATCCCATTGATTCCTCACTTGAGTAGATTGTTGAGTGATTCTCCCAGCAGACTCATAACCATGTACTGGAACTTGGCCTTCTTCCCAGAATGAATTAGCTCAGCGACGTGCTTGCGACCCTTCAGACGACCGAGAATCTGAAAGAGATCAAAGATTAAAAATCAATCGTCCATCACTCACATCCACTTCGATCTTGAGCACACTTCCTCCTTCAACGAAATTGGATTCTGCCTTGAGAGCTGCTTGCTTCTTACTCTCAAGATTCTCAACCTGAAAAACGATAGAAAGTCATGATTACGGTAGGTCGATCGATAACTGGGTTCATTTCGATAACCAAATCGTAGTGAGAACGGATACCATACCAGGTACACGGCACCGCATCCGCCTTCTCCCAACTTCCGCAGAATCTTCCATTTCTTGCCGATTACGGTACCTTTCGGGATCTCGACCGGACCCTCCTCTGAAAATCAATAGATACTACCGGATCCGACAGATCTACGGAACTCACCAACTTTTGCGTCTGCTGGCATAACAAATCACGGGGGTTACGGTGGGCGAATACGGTAGGTAGGGGATACGGAGAAGAGAAACGGGAGAAAGAGAGAGTGGGCAACCGCCCAGAGTGAGTGAAAGAGGAGGGAATAAATGGAGAATGAAGAGAGAAAAGGAGAGGAGAGGAAGGGAAGAGATGCAAAATGATGATACGAAGAATGGGATTAGATAGAAACGAGTTCCTATTAACAAAATCATTTTATGAACTCCTTGAAAACAGTGTCTGCAGTTTGTCATTCTATCATGCGTGGCATGTGCCGAACAACGATTCGTATAGAATATTTACACACTTCGTATAGAGTTCAATCAAGATCTTCTGGTAGTAGAAAAAATCCAACTGGCTTTGCTTAGTAATGATCGAGTATTTACATGTACATAAACTATTGTACATAATGAAAGGCGAGAAAACTATAGAATAAAAGATAAACGTGATTGTTCAATCGAAATTATCACTATTGTAGTCCACGAATTCGGGTATAAGGAAGTCGATCTCGTTCTTCGCTTCCTCAAAGTACACTTGCTTGTATCTTGGCGAATAACGAATCTGTAAAATAGGTATTTCGCATAGTAATCGATCACTAAAAAAACAAAAAAAAAGTCACTAGAATGATACAATTGGATATATCAGACCTGAAGTGAATCTTCACATCGTTTCTTCACTTCCGAGAGGACGGTAGAAAGAAAGTTCATCACTACGTCACATTCGACAGCATTGTGCTTCTGTAGTTCAACACGATTCGTCTCCTTAATCTGTAATCGTGAATTCAAAGTAAATAACAGTAGAACTACCATGATAATTATTAAACGACAATGATTTTCAATCTGAACCTCTCACATAATTCACTTTTCCATCGTCGTCTTTGAATCCGACGAAGATTCGATTAACACCCACAAGATGGTCTTGAAGCCACCACCCCCTGCAAAATGATTAGTTATCGATCGATATCCCCCTCAGACACTACAGTATTCCTCCGACTTTAAAGCAACTCACCTGCGCATCCACTCATTTCCTTCCAGATAACTTTTCTTACGATTCCGAGTAGGATAATTATACCGAGGTGGATAATACAAAGGATGCGTCTTGAAATCGACGAAGACTCCATCTGAATGAGCATGCACATTAAAAGGAGATTTTATTATTATACCGAACAATATTAATCGGAGTAAAAGAAGATGGGACTCACTCTCATCAACGGCTTTGATCTCAGCAGAGTAAGTGAGCTTGATTCGACTAGTATCGTCGAGAATCATATCTGATCGGAAAACCGCATGAAACGTCTCACGACAATCGACAATCTCAGTGCCGTCCTCAAAGATTATACTAAATTATTGAAGAAATACAACAAGTGAAAAATGAAGTAAATATTTTTAACTTTCAAAAATAAACCTCATCTCCACTAATCCATTTCGTCATCAGTCGATGAAATTTGTGACCGTAGTACGTCTGATGAGCATGTTTATCGTCTTTCGTGACGTAACTACAAGAGAGAATACAGTGGAAAAATGTCATTAGAGATAATCGAATCAAAGAATCAAAGAATCTTAGATCCCACTTACTTCCTTCCATCGACAGCTCCACAATCATGGAGATATATCACTCCGTCTCTTCGAATAGCAACGATTCTCCATACGTCTCTTTCATGGTATGGTGTCTTGGCAATAGTAGTGAGAACTGATCTGCCACACACAATCTCAGCCTCACGGAAAAACTGAAATAATCAATACGATTTCCATATCTCACATTAACGGTCTCTCACAACATCCTCAAAAAGAGTGTGATGATAACATCGCAAATCTGTATGAGACTTTTCATTTATACGACCTACCTCAAAGAAGTTCTCACAATCATAATTTCTTCTATCTGCAATTGCCCAATCCTGCAGCTGACGAGTGTCATTCGAATACAAAGAGGGCTCCTGCAATAGAATACTCGGATAATGTGTAAGATCATTAACAAAGTGGTCAACAATTATCATTTTAACACAGTCAACTTGCTGGTCCTAAACAAATGAGCTAGTACTTTTGCAATTGCAAACAACCAGACGGGCAAACCTTTTTCACATAGTTCGAAAATCCATCATTTAGGTTGAAAGAAGGTTTGACATCTTTCTCTAAATGAATCAATCGACGAAGATTCAAATTGCCCGGAGTTGTATTGAAGTCAGCATGCGACTGAACAGAAAATTGATAAAAAAAAAACTTGAGGATAGCTTATTTTCTGTTTGTATCTATTACATTTATTTTCCTTATTCGTTATCTTTTTTTCATTATCTAATTGTAAAAAATAAAAATGTGTGATCGAAATTAGACTCATCGAAAATTCGCCTATTTGAAGTGGGCGAGTAAGAATGGCCTTTTTTGTTTCGTAGAGAGAGGAATCCACCTCAACCATACTGCAATAGATAAATTAGTTTTTCTAACTTTCACATATGAAACCGAATATCTTTTGAAATACTTGAAAATATCAGGTAGAAAATATCATTTAATCCGGATACGAACCGTTGTCATCGTACAAAGTAGATGAATTATACATTCGTTTATCACTTCATGCAACGTACAGAGTGAAACATGAATAACACAAGAGAAGTTGAAAACAATGAGGAAAGGGTGATTAATAGATACATATCATAAGAGCTCGTCTTATCTCACTTCATTTAGCTGAATGAAATAAATAAAACGCATCAATGAGGGAAAGTGCAATGAAATATGATCTAGATCTCCATAATTCGATCACAGATTGAAGCCTTCATATCGGAAGAGAACTTGGCATATTCAGTAGACTTCTGACAATGTTAAATTTGTTTACATTTCAATCAGCGTGGTCTCTAAGCATAACAACATGAACAAACCTTGATCTTCGCCACAATATCATCAACTCTGGTGAACGATTTCAGACAAAATTCCTGCAAATATCTCAAGATTTCGGTAAATAATCTTGTGTTAATGTGTTTTTTTCTGGACATGTGTTTTTTTCAAATGTCATGATAAACACGAATAGTCAAGATACCTTGAGAGCAGTGAGTCTGTACTGGTCAGCAAGAAGAAGTTTCTTCACTACATCGATTCCTCTCGTCTGACTGAGATAATTCTTTGAGAGATTGAGCACACGCTGAGAAAGTAAGGATACTAAACACAATAATATTCGCTAAAACCAACTTCCATCTGGAATTGATCAGCCAGCTTCAGAACGTGATGAACCGTGGAATCTAAACACATAATTGATCAAAGTAAAAAAAGAAAAACAACCTGTGATCTGTACATCCTCAACGTAAATCACATGAAGAAGGTCGAGAAATTCCTAGAAGCAAATGTATTTATTCAACAAAAACTCATTCACTAACCTCATAGATGACATCCTTAATCTCAACTTCTTTCTTTCCTTTCTCAGCATAATTTCCAAAGAAAAGAGCCTCGAAAACGGGAGACTGAACTGCCAGATACTGGAAAAATTTCACAATTATATAGAAAAAAATATATCAAGATTTTTTTATGAAAGAATAAAATAGTAGGAGTGATTACTTTAAAGGGGATCTATCAATATCTTGCTAGACGAATGTTCGATGCCATTTTTCAAAAGTGAGGAGAACCACTCTATCAGACCACTTATAACGATCGATTGGACCATTGAAAAAGTTCCCGGTTGGAGACGAAAAAAACCGAATAACAATTTATCATAGAAACTGAATATTCGTTTGAACTGATACATATACTATCGAATGGTTGTTTGCCAAGTGCATATGATCGTGCGGGCTATGAGCCCGGGAGCAAAGAGCAATAAATAGACGGCGCATGCAATTCGGATCGCGCAGCTCGCTAATGATAATTGACCAGGCATTGATGCATACCCCCGATTAACTATTAGAGATTCAGTTACAAAAAATACCTCCTTGGACACATGTAGTTTCTTATCTCCAACGATGAGAATAGCATTGCTCATTCTATTAGGAGAAAAGAAGATTGCCGAGTGAACAATCGGCTTGGTGCTTCAATAATGAGTAAATGATAGTTTTTGAATGGAATGGGTGTTAACAGATGTAAGGTTATGAAATAGACACAATATCAATAGTAAATATCAATAAAGTTATAAATTGAGAAGGTGACTCACAACTCACAGCAGACGATATGAATACGCAATTCCATTGTAACATTGTTGTTACCGTACTGAAAACGAGGAAAATATTAGCCTTGACAAAACATGAAAATTAAATGGTAGACCGAATATATTGATATATGAATGAAATACCCACCGGATTGAGTGCATACGTAGATAATACATTTTTGACAGCCAACTTTCTTGTTTCATGGTTGACGCTGAACAGAGTCTGTAAAAAATAATTTACTTTGGAAAAAGTTTATTAAAAACTCAAATTAAATCATGAGGTTGCCAAAAAAGGCACGCGTTTACCTTAGGAATAAGGTTTACATATCCCCCATAGTTATTATTATTCTTCGGAATATACACAGCCACATCCGCGTCAACTTTGAATGGTAGATTATTATCTGCAGCACATTTTAGAGTAAACTGATATCGATCTTCGCAATAATAATCATTGTAAATCTTCTCGAGACCAGCAATCCTGAAATGGTAATCCTCCCGAAGTGTTAAAGATTAAAAAAAAATCTTTATTTCAAAAAGGGCAGACGTAGATGAATAGAGCAGTGTCAATCTCAAAAAATAATGTGAATTAACACACCAGTTGAATCCTCCCTCATTGAACACTTTCGACTCGACCTTTCCACTAGCGAGCGTCGCTCTCGCATTATCGATTTCCCATCGGAGAGTAAGGTCGGAATTGACAGACATCCTCGAAATAAATCATCGCAAAATCTCATTTTTTGTTTGAAGTTAACGAACATCAAAAATCTATTTGGAAAAAATATTAAGAAATATATGTAATGTACATTTCCGGAACATATACCGATATTATTTTTAAATATAGAGAATACAAACTCTATGAGAACTCATTTATCGCATTGCTGTCTCAAAGTGGAAAAAATACGCATTGTGTGGTATGGGAATCTTCAGGTGCAATAAGTTAGCAGATAAAAATAGAAACGGAAGAAGACTAGTGAACGAAGACAATTATATTAATGTAGCTTCATAAACGTAATACTTTGAATAACATCTAGCATACAAAGAATGCGAATCAAGAACAAATTATAAAGCAGAAAATTTGAATAGTCACTGTAGTTCCTCGATATTACAACTTGACAAGTTTGTCGGCGATCGCAACCTTCGTCTCCATGGAGAAATTAGCGTATTCGGGAGACGTCTGTAACATATTACTCTTCTCATAGACCAACATTTCGATCCATTTATTCAAAAAAAAAATGCAAATTCATCTCGAATATCAATCGAACCTTCAGCTTCGCGAGTAGATCCAAAGCATCGTTGAACGAATTGAGACAGTGGTCCTGAAAATAAGAATTTGCAGTGAAAATTTGATGTAAATATATGTCGTTCTTACATTATGTAAGTCCATCAACTCAAAGATACACTACTCATCAATACAAATATTTAGCAAGATATGTAAAAGGATACCCTGAGAGAAGTGAGTCTGTATTGATCAGCGAATTGCATCTTCTTCACAACATCGATGCCATCCGACTGCATGAGATGCTCGATCACCAACTTCACTATACGCTGAAAAGATACTTTCAGCAAAGAGACAAATCGGGAAACGGCATACCCCCATTTCGAATCTGTCGGCAAGCTTCAGAATGTGTGGAACCATGCAGTCTGAGGAAATTGAGGATTAGGGGAAATATTGAAATAATTACCGGATATCTTTACAGTCTCCATGTAGATTACATGGAGAAGGTCAAGGAATTCCTGGACATTGATTATAATCCTCCTAATAGGAAGAATACAACTAACATCGTATTCCACATCCTTAATTTCCACTTCATCCTTTCCCTTTTCTGCGAAACTTCCGAAGAAGAGAGTTTCAAAAACGGGAGAATGGACGGCCAGAAACTGGAAAATAATACAATTATTACTTAAACGGTTCTTTCAGCTTATAAATTTTGTAACCTATTTCTGGACGGCATCTCTTCATTTATTAGTTATAAAATTAAAATACATTATTAATTATTATCCACTACCATTTTAACCACCTACTTCAGTAAATAGCATCACACAAATACATACCTCTTTGGAAACATGAAGCTTATTGTCTCCAATCGACAGAATGACATCACTTCTTCTATTAGGGAAATTAAAGATTTTCGAATCATCGGTTACCCGGCCTCTGCAATAAAAATTTCTTACAAAATCTATGATGAAATATTGGTTACAAATAATTTGTGAAACATGTAGAGCACAATTGAAAAATATCATACAACGAGTCTAAATTTAGATGTATTGAATTACAAATATATTCTTTGATGAAAATAAAATAAGAACCTACCTATCCGCACTGATGAGATTAATACTAAATTCCACCGTGATCTTGTTGTCAACTAAGTATAACATCTGAATATAAAAATAAATAAAAATAAAGGACAAGTGAGGATATGAAATTAACCGAATCACTGAGTTCAGCCCAGAAAACATCGCCGTCATTGGAAGTAACGCTGTTGTATCGTTCATCGAAGCACATGCGCTTTTTAAAATAGTTATTAAGAGATAAATAGTGATTCAATTTGATATTTACGATTTACGATTTTGATACATAATAAGACTAACCATTCTTGCGAAAGGGAATCGTATTCCTCCCACTTCCACAATATGAATATCCACTTCTACATCGCACTTAAATGGTCCATTGTGCTCTGCAGCACATTTCAGAGAGATTCCCGTAAGTGGCGAACCGTAGTCCACATCGTCTCGACACATTCCACTTGTCCTTCGAATATTCAATTAAGCACGCACAGAATTCGATAATGAACTTTTGCAAATTTCTTTCATCATGCTTTGTTCTTGGAGACCAGACCAAAAGGGCCAAAGTTGGGGCAATACATATATTACGACAGTCGTAATATTTTAGTGGATTTACTATATAATGAGCCTATTTGTTAGTCTATTGGAATTAAATCGATGCATTGAAAGACGTCTGAGAAATCGATAATTCATGAATGGGCAATCTAGTGGGAGTGGGGATGGGATGTTTTGCGTTACCGAAGCCGCAGCATATGACATTTTCATAGAGACATGGACTAATAGTATTAGTAGTCTAATACGGTATGTTTCAGCTCACCATCTGAACCCTCCTTTATTGAAAATTTCCGATTCGACCTTTCCCTTCTCAAGTTCTGTTACTGCGTTATCTATTTCCCATCGAAGAATGAAGAAGGAATCATTTGGCATTCTAGAAATGAGTTGTGATACTGAATTTTATTTATATCGTTACGAAACCTCTCACCGTGTCGATACCGCTAAACCGCTACCGTTTAGCCAACCCAAATTTCCCAGCTTTCCAAAATTCATCGATGGAAAAAATACTTGCACATGAATGAAAAAAGTTACCTTTCGATTTCGATAATTTAATTTAAGTATAATAAGTGATTTTCTGACACCACTTTCAAATACAGGAATGAGAAAAAAATTACATTTATTGTGTACAACACGTGCTCTTCGAACAAGAAAAATAATTACACCATGAAAACTCTTCTGGTATTCCATGAAACCATAGACATCAAATGCACAAAAATATGCATATATTTTGCAAGTACTGCAACATACAATTAAACTAACGAATTTTCTATCAACAAGTAATATGGAGATTATCAATTGCTTTAAAAGTTACCATATAGCGTTGCGGTCAACGAAATTAGAAAATCAGAAATACTGCTATTGACTGTGCTAACAAGAAAACGAACAATAATGGAAACTTCTGAATAAATACATTTTTGTGGATGTGCGATTAATTGTCTTAAAAATTGTGGCTGTGGACTAGCTATAACTTTTAATGGGCTAATATCTTCTGATTAATTACTACTAGGTAGTAAAAATCCATTCAGACTAATCCCACTATTGAAACGGTAAAGAATCACTGAGAGCCGAAGAAAAGGACTGAAGGTAAGAAAGACGAAGTGCCGATGTGAAGTTTGTAATGACAAAGTTAGGAATGAGAAAATCAGAGTCTCGAGTCGCACTCTCGAAATGAACCATTCTCGATTCGGGACAATATCTAATCTGAAGCGAGAAATGTTTAAGGAGAAACCATTGATTATCATACATTTTCGTTGCCAACAGGTGACTCAAAATATATAGTGGTCAGACACTAATAGCAGAGGTCTAAAGGCTTAAAAATGTATTTTATAGTGGGTATATTGTGGTCTGATGACTGATTCCATTAAATACATAGTGGTCTGATTACCGGCCCGGTAGGTACGAAAATGTATGATTGAATATTACGGTACCTGTACAGTATCGATACATTGCTTCTTCGTTTCCGATAGGACTGCAGTAAGAAAGTTGATCGCAATGTTGCACTGATTTCCGGCATGATGACGGAGAAAAGTTCGCTCAACCACTCGAATCTCAAATATGAAATTCTGTCACCTCTCAAATATGCTCAAAATCACCTTGTGAACAATACCCAGATTACTTTTGAATCCCAAGTAAACTCTATCCACTGAAGCGAGATGACACTGTAGCCACCAGAACCATGCCCTTCAAAACAAGTAAAATATTGATTACGAAGCACAATGGAAAAAGTTCGTCAAAACTACACAGAATCCGAAAACGTGTCCGGTTTCTGAGGTTTCGATCACACGAAGCATGTAGCTACGATTCAGAAATATGCTCAGGGTTCGAATATTTTTGCGGGTTTCTAAGGATTTTTAGTAAATAATACCTAGCTTAACTTTTTCATGTGAGTTACGAAGTGTACAATGCACATAAAACATACTTTTTGAGCCAGTTGCCGTGATATAGATGACTTCTCTGCGTCTTGAAGTCGATATAGCTTCCCACTCAAGTGGCATTGAGAAATAGACAAAACTTTTTTTTCAAAAACGCACTTTGATCAATAGCTTTGATCTCCGATGAGTAAGCCAGTTTAATTCGATCTCCATCTGGCTTGATAATGTCCGATCGATAAACAACGCTGTAGGTCTCACGACAATCTACTCTTTCGGAATCATCGAAACCTCCCTGGCAAGAACACATTAGTTTTCCAATTAATTAGACAACATTATTTATGATTTTAAATTAAACTGACAAGTTTAGCGAGATCGGGGCTAGATGAAGTCATCATTCGTTGAAAACTATGTCCCCAGTAAGTAGAATGGGCATCTTGAGAGTTCGGCAAAGGATCGAATCTGAAAGAGAACAAATAAACACACTAGCACACACCTCAGGCTGTAGCAAAATTATTAATGAGAAAATAATAGATACTTCTGTCCATCGACAGAGCCACAGTTATGGAGGTAAATGATGTCCTCGTGACGAAAAGCAACGATCCTCCAAGGGTCGTTACCATAGAAAGGAGTCTTTGCGATGTCGGTCATAGTACCTCGACAACAAACAATCTCTGCGTGCCGAAACACCTTAACATATATTTGATTTATTTTCCATTTCTACACATCCTAGCTACATACATGCGTTATAGTTATACAACTAAATCGAAATACATAGAATATGAATTCAATCAGCAACTTGCCTTTTTGTAGTCATTATTGAAGGAGGATCTCTCGGAAATAGCCCACTCTTGAAGGTGAAGAAGATCATTCGCATAGTCTTTAGATTTCTATTAAATACAATATTTTTGAACGGATATCTTGTAAATGAGGATACTTTCGTCGTCCAATTCTTGAATCCGGCGTCCAGATCGAATAATGGCTCGAAATCTTCATCAACGTGGATCAAATATCGCAGATTTCTTGCATTAGGTTCGAGGCGGTTGTTGGCGTGACACTTAAACGAGAACTTTAATGCGGAATCTTCTTTCCAATAATTTATCATAGCTTACAGAAAACTCTCCGATCCGAATGGGTTTAGTGAGAAGAACACCCGGTTTGTCATACAGCGCGGGCCAGGTGTTCATCGTGGATAAACAATAAATAAATGTTTTGCATACCAGACTAATGTTGCAACATGTTGCATTGTAAAGAAAGAAAGAAGATACTACGTAGTCAGTTCACAACGCAATTAGATATTACAAAGGGACATTGGGCCCGGATTCTATCGCTGTACCCTGATATTGTAGCTGCATTTATCAAGAACAATTGGCAACAATGAGCAGGATGAATAGAGTGAGTGTAATATGAATCTTCTGGCAAGGAAAAGGTGAGATCGAACAGTAACACGTAACGTAACAACAACATGAAAAAATATTTACAATGTACAATGTGTGAGTTAGTCTAGAAAGTGAAATTAATATTGAGAAACGAGTGATGGATTAACTAACGAAAGTTATAAGTAAATAACAGGATCTAGCGCTTAACCAGAAAATCTTGAATAAGGAAATCAGTGTTTTTATTTGCAGGTTGAAAGTGAACTCGCCGAGTCTTCGGGCAGAAGCTGATCTGAGAAATGTCAATATTAATGACATCATACAAAGAGTGTGTTAACCTGTAGAGCATCCTTGCATCGCTTCTTCACTTCCGAGAGTACGGTAGACAGGAAAGTAATCGCTACGTCGCACTTTTGTCCAGCGCGCTCACGAAGGAGACTCTTCTGTACAGTCTCTACCTAAACAATACAATTTACAAAGGAAGCATTTAAATCACACTTAAAGTTACCCAACCAGGACAAATTATCGTTTAAATGCGCGCGAAAACCGCAACCGGAAAGTAGCGACCAATCGTCCTGGTTGGGTAACTTTAAAAGCTGCCAACCTTGTGAACAACTCCGATCTCGTTTCTGATTCCAGCGTAGACTCGATCGACAGAATCGAAATGGCATTGAAGCCACCAGAACCACGCTCTACAATAATGATTAGAGGATTTCGCACTTCATGGCTACTCACTTCTTCAGATAAAAATCATTGGACAGGTGGCTGGCCTGAGTCTTGAAATCAACATAATTGTTATCTGGAAAAAATATAGATTATTAAATTTTTAGCCAAAGAGAATAAACGAACTCTCATCGACAGCTTTAATCTCAGACGAGTAAGTCAGTTTGATTCGTTCTCCATCATTCTTGTTAATGTCCAGACGGTAGACTGCATTATACGTCTCCCGACAATCAACAAGCTCGGAGGCGTTGAATTTTCCCTATGGAATGATTAAATCAAGCAACAATTATTTACAGAAATGCTCACCAACTTAGCCAGATCAGGATTCTTTGAGGTCATCACTTTATCAAATTTATTACTCCAATAAGATAGATGAGCATCAGTTGTATCCCTCGGAGGACCGAACCTGAATTAGATAGATTGATGGCTTCGGAGCCTCTGACTATTAAAGTCTAACTTGATTCCATCGTCAACGGCGCAGTCGTGGAGATAGATGACACCATTGTGACGAACAGCTACCACTCTCCATCCATCTCTCTGGCAGAAGGGCGTCTTAGCCATGTCAGTCAAAGTCTCGCTGCTACAAACAATCTCCGCGTCGCGAAACACCTAGGAGGCCGGTGTTAGTGAAAAGCATGAACTACTAGTATTTGAACCGTACCTTCTTGAAATCTTGACCATATTCTTTCCATTGGGTGATGGCCCATTTCTGCATCGGGAGCAGATCATTCCCGTAATCCTTCGGATTCTAGAAAGTAGAAAAACTCAAAACTGATAAAACAGAGAAACATACCTTGGGAATGTAGTTCTTGAACCCAGCATCGAGTTCGAAATGGGGGAGGTAACGCATACGATGAGCCTTTCTGTGATCCAACAAATTTCATTTTGAGGTATACAGCAAAGATTTGTCGTGCTGTGACAGTCGTTATCGATTTGTGCACTCTAATTTTGCTGTAAGTTGATAAACTTACTCAAGTTCTGTTTATTTGAAAGCTCTTGACCTACTTTTTTGAATGATTCCTGCTAAAATGCGTTAAAAGTACACTGAGCCTCATAAAATCGTGATCGAAAATTTAGCACTTTTATTAGTTAGTTTTTTTTTAAATACCGATTGCGGTACCTGAATGTAAGCTCAAAATCCTCATCGACGTGAACCAAATAACGAAGATTGTTGCTGTTAGGCTCAATCTTGAGGTTAGCATGACTCTGTAATCGAAATTTAATTAAGTGCTAAGAAAAAAAAAGGGTAAAAGATGAGGTAAAAGATGAAATGGTAAAAGATCATTACGACGATAGCATAAAACATGTTTTCGACAAGCGCAAATACGAACCGAATATTCTCCAATCCGGAGGGGTTTTGTTACACGTGTGCCCGACTTGTCGTAGATCTCCGCACAAGTCTCCATTCTTGAAAAGAATTTAAAGAATTAAAGAAAAGCATTGAAAAGAATGGAAAGAATATAATCTTATAAGAAACAGGATGAAGGGATGGAGGGGAAGGACTGTCTCCCCATCCCTTGCCGTAACCAATAGCTTTATTCACCGTCTCTCAATTTTCAGTGCTATTTCGCAGTATCAAGGGATGGGGGAGACGGATCTCTATGGAGAAGGGGTGTGGGCGAGTGGTATCTAAGAAGAGCGAAGAAGGATGGAGAAGAATAATGAAGGTACTACGAAGTTCTCATAGTATTCAGTAATTGCATAGGGAAATTGGACCCGGATTCTATCATTGTACACTGATATTGTAGCTGCATTTATCAAGATCAATTGGCAACAATGAGCAGGATGAATTGAGTGAGTGTGATATGAATCTTCTGGCAAGAAAACTGGTGAGATCGAACGGTAACACATAACATAACAACAATATGAAATTATGTACAATGGGTGTTAGTTTAGCAAGTGAAATTGATATGAAAGTGATAAGAATCTTCTGGCATGGAAACTGGTGAGATCGGACAGTAACGTAACAACAACATGAAAATATGTAAACGGATGAGTTAGTTTAGAAAATGTAATTAATAATGAGAATATTGTGATGGATTAACGCCAGTTATAAGCAAGTAACAGGGTCTAGCGCTTATCCAGAAAATCTTGAATAAGGAAATCTGTGTTTCTATTTGCAGCTTCAAAGTGAACTCGGCGAGTCTTCGGACAGTAACTGATCTGAACCTGAATAAATGACAATTTGTTAATGGCATCAGATAAAAATGTGATAACCTGCATAGTATCATCGCATCGCTTCTTCACTTCCGAGAGTACGGTAGACAGGAAGGTCATCACGACGTCGCACCTTTTTCCAGCACGCTCACGAAGGAAACTCTTCTGTACAGTTTCCACCTACAATGAAATAAAAGTTCCACAGGAAGCATTTAATTTTTACTTAAACCCTCCTCACTTTGTGAACAGCTCCGAGATCGCTTCTGATACCGGCATAGACTCGATCGACCGTAGCAAAATGGCATTGAAGCCACCAGAACCATGCCCTGCAATAAAGATTTTCGGGGGGGGGGGGTGCAAGAGGAGGGTTTCCTAGTATTAAAAAATCGATATTTTTCAACTAATTTTCAGTTTAACGCGGGTCCAATCGAGGGAGCAGTTACTCACTTCTTCAGCCAGAAATCATTGGATAGATGGCTGGCCTGGGTTTTGAAATCGACATATTTGTCATCTGGAAAATTTACCCATCACCAAAATTATTATCAAAGGAATAAACGTACTCTCATCGATAGCTTTGATCTCAGACGAGTAGGCCAATTTGACTCGATCTCCATCAGACCTGATAATATCCGAACGGTATACGGCACTGTACGTCTCCCGACAATCCACAACCTCAGACGTATTGAATGTTCCCTGTGGAATGATTAAATCAAGCAACAATTATTTAAAGAAATTCTCACCAACTTAGCCAGGTCAGGATTCTTTGAGGTCATCACTTTATGAAATTTGTGACCCCAATAAGTTTGATGGGCATCAGTTGCATCCCTCGGAGGGCCGAACCTGAATTAGATAGATGGCCTTCTGAGACTGACTATTAAATGCTGACTTGGTTCCATCGATGACAGCGCAGTCGTGGAGATAGATGACACCATTTCGACGGACAGCTACCATTCTCCATTGATCTCTCTTGTAGTACGGCGTCTTAGCGATGTCCGTCAATGTTCCACGGCCACAAACAATTTCTGCGTTACGGAATACCTACAGATACATTTGGCATGTCGACATTGTCAGCGCTTAGTATGACCTACTACTTTTTATTGGACAACTACCTTCTTGAAATCTTGACCGCATTCCTTCCATTGAGAGATAGCCCATTTCTGCATCGGGAGCAGATCATTCCCATAATCCTTCGGATTCTACAACATAAAGATACGTAAAACGGATAAAACAGAGAAAAATACTTTGGCAATGTAATTCTTGAATCCAGCTTCGAGATCGAATTTGGGTTCAAATTCTTCTTCGACGTGAATCAAATAACGAAGATTGTTGTTGTTAGGCTCAACCGAGAGGTTAGCGTGACTCTATAATTGAAATCGAGATTTAGAAGAATTGCCGATGACAATCGGTCATGATGATCTTAAATGCGTCGCAAAACAACAGTACATATCTAAAAGGTACGCCACTCGCCGAGAGCAAATACTGACCGAATATTCTCCAATTCGTAGGGGCTTTGACAGACGAGTGCCCGGTTTGTCGTACACCTCCGCATACGTATCCATTGTGAGAGAGAAACTATTAAAATAAAAGGTAGA
Organism: Pristionchus exspectatus; assembly: GCA_911812115.1. Classification (NCBI taxonomy): domain Eukaryota; kingdom Metazoa; phylum Nematoda; class Chromadorea; order Rhabditida; family Neodiplogasteridae; genus Pristionchus; species Pristionchus exspectatus. Next base: position 10,458,361 of record OU461584.1, on the reverse strand, counting down.
AAGAGCAAAAAAAATGAAAACAAAAAATTGTGAAATCGATTGCGAAATCAAGGAGCGCGCGAGGTATTACGGTAAGTGAGCTGTATCGACTTACACTTCTGCTCAGGAAAATTTAATATTTTCAGGGTGATTTTTGTATTTTTTTACATAAATTGAATATTGTCTGATTTATATTATTATTCTTGGGTGAAAAAAGAAATATGTGTACAATTATTTATGACAATTGACGAGGAAAATCTGGGAAGTATAGTCGGTGAAATACACAATAAGGCTTCGTAATTAATTAGTGGCTGGTTCTGAAGCAAGTGTTGAATTCGAAACAATAATATTCTCAGGTTATTAATGATAAGTTCGCTGTATCCGGATAGTACAACAAATAGTCATTGAACATGTTTATCACATAACCTATCCAAAATGCCTCATATCGATCTATTTACTTGCAACCGAAGGAAATAAGAAACAAGGAAACACCGGGCGAGAAGAAAGTAAAATAACAACAACAATTTAACAAATGTTAGCATATATCTACGACCTACAACAACTTTTGGAACTCATCAATCAATATATTCGTTTCTTGCTCTCTGGCGCTCTCAAAATGAACCTTCTTGCCTTTGGGATCGTATCGAATCTGAAATTTCTAGAGGTATTGATGAAAACGAGATATACCGCACTTGCAAGTTACCGTCCTTCTCTAATCTTCTATCAATCTCCGACAGAACAGCAGAGAGAAAAGTCATCATCACATCTGTCATTCGATTTGAACTCAATTTTTTCGTGTCCATATTTCGCAACTGAAAAGAAACCATCACTAACCACTTATCTACAACAAAACCTGGACCACAACACCGGATGAATTACGGTGGCCGACGACTATTCGATCGATGCCACTCAGCGTGGACTGCAGCCACCACTTGTGCGCCCTGCAAGACGACGCCGTGTGAATAATACCTACCGTACCCCACTATCATCAGTTGTCCACACTCACTTGTAATTCCAGAACTTATCATCCATGTTCTCTCCCATCGTCTTCAACTCCACGAAACGATCGCCCGCTGAAGAACTACGTAGCAAATATACAAAATCGCCACCCGCGCCCCAAATCAAGAATAAAGTTTGAGCCAACTTCTTTCATTAAAGTAAGGGTGATAGCTCACTGTGATCTACCGCATCGATTTCCGCAGTATAGGCGAGTCTCAATGGATCGTCCCTTCCTCTCCTCACGAGATCTGTCCTCAACACTGCGTGGTATGTCTCGCGACAGTCGATTGGCGAGCAGGTATCACTGTTCTGAAATTACATCGTTTCTCGCCTATACCATGCAAATAAATCGAAACATGATCGAATCTCCATACATTGTCTGCATCAGTGGTCATGTACTGTTCGAACTTGAATCCCCAGTACATACAATGAGCTTGACGAGCACAAGAGGCTGATGCAAATCTACAGTTAGAAATCGAGTTATGATGAGGAGATACATTTACGGTACCTATTTCCATCCTTCGTTGCACAATCATGGAGGTAGATGACATCTCCCACTTTCACTGCAACCATTCGCCATCCCTTATCGTCGTTGTATGGAGTGACACCTGAGAGATACCCCCAATAAACATTCAAATAATATTTAAAAAGTGTTTAATCTCGATAGAGAAAAAAGGGTTAAAAGAAAGCTGACCAATTGTTGTGAGTGATCCTCTTACACAGACGAGATCCGCACCGTCAAATGCCTGAACTCGATACTCAGTAGTTACGATAATCCTTCTTTTGTCAGTGGTACGATTACCGTACCTCCTTGGCGCTCGAGCAACTCGCCACTTCTGCAGCCCACAACTGAAGTTCGCGAAGATCGTTACGGTAGTTGTCAGGGTCCTGCGATCGATTGGTAAATGCATTACATAATCGGGTAGAGTGTCTTGATTCCGAAATACAAATAACTACAGTATACCTTGGTAATCCATGTTGCGAAGCCATCATCCAGATCGAATTTCGTCTTTGAATTCTTGCTGAATCGCTTGAGATGACGGAGATTCGATCGATCGCACGTAATCGAAGACGGGGCGTGACTCTGAGTTATCGATTAATGTTAGATACGGTAAAAATATAAGGTTGTTAATCCGAGACTTACCGAAAATTCTCCAATCTGCCTCGGTTCAGTCAACTTTGTTCCATTCCTCGCGAAGAGCTTTATCCGAACATCCATCTTTACATCCCAGACACTAATTCAAATTCAATTATCGCAATATTGAGGTATAAAGTGTGATCCTATTACACAATAAATCAAGCACAGCATCGATTTCGGTATCAACATTTATCTGGATACTAACGTCGGTGTTAACAAGAAAATGGATAATAATGAAAACTTCTGATGATAAACAAATTTTGTGAGTGTGAGTTGAACTGTCTTCAAATATGGATGACAATGGAAACTTCTGGCTATACATAAATTATGAAAGTGTGAGAGATTGTCTTCAAAACTGGAAATTAGCGAGTACTTTCTGTGGGTTAATATCTTCTGATTAATTAAAACTAGGCAACAAAATGATGTAGTAACACTAATCGACTAATGGGATGAGAAAGAAGCACTGTGATGAATAATCTTTGAAGTGAGAAAATCAGAGTTTCGAGTCACAGTCTCGAAATATACTTTTCTCGAAGTACGGCAATATCTAATCTGAAAAGAAACCATTCAATCAATAAATTATTGATATTTACGATACCTGTACAGTATCCACGCATCGCTTCTTCACCTCTGAGAGTACGGTAGCAAGGAAATTCATCACGACATCGCATCTCTTTTCAGAACGGCGGTACAGGAAGTTCTTATCCAGTACCTCGACCTAAAAAAACAACTGAATTTATCCTTATAAGTAGATAAACTTGAATACAACCCATACCTTGCGCACAATTTCTTGATCGTCTCTCATTCCAGTGAAGATCCTATTGATACCAGCCAAATGAGATTGAAGCCACCAGAACCATGCCCTACAAACAAGTAACACGGTGAGCCGAGATTATTATAACTCACTTTCTCAGATCGAATTTGTCTGTGACACGAGTATCTAGATACACTTACCGAGTACTCGCCAATCCGCATGGGACTCGTCAGAATAGTTCCCGGTGTGTTACAACACGTGTTGTACACTTCCTCACGCGTTTCCATCACTCTAAAAAAAGTTAGAGAGCTAGGGAAAAACCAGGGAAATTACAATTATTGCGTAATTACTGCGCAAAACATTTCGAAATACTTTCATAAGTCGAAAATTACCGTACTCTCAGGAGTACGGTAATTTTAAGTATCGAACTTTCGTGGATCGCCGAGTAACTATTTATAATATTTTTTTAAATAATTTTAAAAAGTGCAGAACAGCTAGTCCAAAAGTTGATATTACCTCTTACACAATGAGGACAGTACACAGAATACACCGAATAATTATAGGCGGCCCTTGATAACACGCTTTTAATATTCTTCAGTTTTTATTTCTAACTAGATAATGAATTTCACAAAGAACTATGGAAACGTTTCAAACAGCAACAACAACAAAATTGTCAAAGGTACGATGCGGGAAAGCGCTCAAAGGAATGATTCAGAAATCTCCGTAGATAAATGGCGTCTCTTGTCTGATCATTGAAGAGCCTGGAACAAGCGATTGCTATCCCACAAATTCCGAATTCTACACTAACCTTCTTCACAAACTGAGGCAGTGCGAATGAGGCACGGTGCACATCAGAGTTATAGAAGCTGAATCGACAGGTGGCCATAAATTGCTCGATACTTGGACCTACCGTAGTCCCATCTTCTCGATATCATCGTTGTTCAGCTCTCTAGCGGGCACAGACAAATCACGGCCCTGAAAGAAAATATGGATTAACCACATCTGGTTAATGTTATCTCTCGAAGTCACGACATGGTCACGGTAAGTGGATTACTGTAACTGAGGGAAGGGGGAATTACACTCTTAGCAGCGAGTAGATATCCCATGATGCCCGATGGATAGGTGGCCACTGCTGAGAAAGCGTAGCGGACGTTCGGGAAGACTCGACGATTGAAGGCAACGACGTGAGCGATGAGAGGCAGATGCAGCCACGGAGACTCGGCTGCAGACATACGGTAAACACCTCCACACCACCACCACACCATGCACTAAACATCCTAATCGCACCACGCACGCCACCTAGTAACCTCTTTCGCGCAGAGCACGTAGCCCATGTATCCCGAGGTGTACGTGGGTACGGTAGCTGCGGCGTACTGTACCCGAGGGAACAGATGCCTTGCCATGCTCAGAACGCGCGAGATCAGTGTCAAATCCAGCCAGGGACACTCGCCTACGGTATTACTCGGTTAGGATAGGGCACTAGCAGAGGGTTAGAGGTACGGTACCTTGACTTGCGAGTACTCCGCCCTCCTTGAGTGCGTCTCTGATCAGCTCGTAGTAGGTCTGACCGAAGAGTGATTCGGCCGGGCCGACTGGATCCGATGAATCAGTGATGACAACATCGAATGAGTCCTGAACGGAGAAGTACCGTAATCAATAATATTGATTACGGTACTTCTCGAATATTATTCTGATGATTCGAATGACATACTTTGTGGTTCTTGAGGAATTCGAATCCGTCGCCGACGAAGAGATTCAGTTTGGGATGGGAGAAAGCAGAGGACATGGAAGGGAGGAATCTGGAAGAATAGGTTTAAAAACAATTTTAATCAGCAATATAATGAAGAGATCAAAGATAAATTCCTCAACTAACTTCTTGGCAACATCGATGACCATCTGATCGATCTCGCACATGGTAACTGACTCGACCGAGGGATGCTTGAGCACCTGCAAGGATACGGTAGAGTACTGTAGCAGCTTCTAATCGATAATACTACCGTACTTCTCTGAGGATGCCTCCATCGCCACCACCGATGATGAGAACGTTCTTAGGGTTGGGATGAGCGAAGAGTGGGAGGTGAGCGAGCATCTCCTGGAAGAATACAAAGATGGAAGAACGACGTCAGAGATCCGACGAGAGATCAAAGATCAAGTTTACCTGGTACGAGAACTCGTCGCGTTCCGTGCACTGGATGATACCATCGAGCACGAGGACGTTACCGTACGTCTCACTGGAATAAAGTACGGTATCTGCGCACAAATGAGAAAAGGCTATTGCACTAGAAAGAATATAGTTAGATGGTAGATCACATAGAAGATTCGGACCTTTTCAGAAAGCAGAAAGATGACCGTACCTCTCGAAGACGAGTACATCCTGGTACTTGCTCTTCTCGTTGAAGAGAACCTTCTTCACCTGAAATTTACTTCTTGGTCTTCTTCAATCGAATTTATGCGCCAAATCCGATGAATTTTGTAATCGAACAGAAAAAGAATTACATTCGCAAAGATGAATCATCTCCAATAAACTTGCAGATGTCTAATGGGAATTTATTCTTCTTCAATGGCTTTTGTGATCTACCGTAATCCATTATCGATGGTTCTACCTGAAGAGAGAATGCCTGTCCGGGCCATGCTCCTCCCATGTTCTGGCCATCCGATCGAAGCAGTTTATCCTCTCCCGAGCCTGGAAATGCCCTTTGAATGCGCGCGCTGTACAATGACAGATGCCGATTGCGCAACTTTGCGACATCTTCGCGCGCTAGGAATGGCGTGATATCGACCTATTTCTCTCTCTTTTTCTCTTCCATTGCTTCTCAGTGTTTTATTGTCTTATAAAATCATAAATTAAATTTATTTACAGTCTTTGAATAACTCACTTCCATTCTTGATCTTCTCGAGATCCTCAGGAGAGAACTCCGTGAACCATCCCTTGTGAAGAGCGTCCATATCTGAAGGGATCACTAGAAGGGATCACGACTAGTCGAGACGATGAAAAGAATAGGACAATGGGCTTATCAATAGGAGCAATCGGAGAGGTTAAGAATGAATGAAGAGAAATTCTCTTCAATAATTTTTTTGTACGCGAGTACTGCCAATTTCAACTATGCGCTAAATGGCGAAAAAATTCCATGCGTCAATACCAGTTTCTATCGCTGTTACACCGCTGTTATCGTCGTTTTACGCTGCTCATTTTCTCTGTTTGCGTTTGCTATCGATTCTCCCAATCACGCGCCATTGTAGGGAACAGTGTTCTGCGGTGCAATCTCGCTGTTATCACTTGCACAATCTCGTTTCCCATCCATTTTTCGTGGACATTGCCCTGCTCTTCTCTGACGATTCACGTGATAGATAAGAACTATTTGCAGCTGAGCGCTAGTCGCGTCTTCTGGTCACTTTCGTCAATCGTCCAATCATGGGAGTGATTCGTCGTACTATTGAGCCTAAGGCTATCCGTCTCGAAGATTCCTCCGATGAGCTTCCCTATGCCGAGTTAGTTTATGTTTACGCCCCCCCCCTCTAAATTAGTATTACCGGGGTTGTGCAATTTCGTGATAAATTGGGTAACATTTTTCGATCACAGTTCGATTTAATTTAGCAATTGAACATGGTAGATGAATAAACAATTAGATAGTGATCAATTCTAGCTACGACCTCACCGAGTCGGACGCTGAATCTGTGCAGAATGTGCGCGTTGTCGCTGCTTCCAAGACGCAGAAGAGAAAGGTTTTTGAGCGCCTTGATCACGATTCAATCACAATGTATTAAATGGCGTAAATGAGTATTAGGGATACCGACCACCCAAATTCTCGATGTCAGTAATAAACAAATAATGTTAATCAGGAGACTCGCGAGTCTCGTCGACTCCGTCGTTTCCACGATTCGATCGAGACGGGAGGAGTGACGATGAGAAGACACATGGGACAGAGAAAGTGGAGACGCGTCGAGAATGGTTTGCTTATTCTCATTTATTCTTGACTTTTTACATTAATTATACTCTGTTGCTGATTTGCATGACATAGATAGACACTGTTGTAGGCTGATTATGGATTTTTCCAGCTCGTTTCCTTCTGTCGATGATCGATCGTGAGGATATCGTTGACGACTTCTCCGATATGATCGAGAGAAACGTCACCGCCTTTGACGAGCTCTTCAATGACTCTGCCAAGGTAAATTCATGGGTATTTCTTCTTGCAGTACTCTATACATTTCTTGCGATGAGCTAAGCCGCTAAAGTGAATACATCTATGAATGAATCTGAATTCCCTCCTGCAGATGGCAGTGTGGAATGACTTCATAGCGAAGGACGAAGTGGAGCAGGCGAAACTACTCGAAGAAGCACGATGCATTACGAGAAAGGAGGCTGGGGCACTGCAGGTACGGTAGATGGAAGGTTATTGAGTATTCTAGTTTATTATCCGAAATTATCATAGATATTTTTCATCGATGAATGAGCCAATTAATCTGACTTGTTCTTGAATATGTGCTAGCTTGAACCTATCCAATGCAATTTATTCAGCCCGGTTCGTGGTTCCGTGTGGGCGGTCGCAGGGAGGCGATTATTGAGGAAGAGAAGGGAAAGAAGAATTTGGAAGTGGAGAAGGTGGACGAGAAGGGACAGGGTGATGAGGACAAGAGAAGACGTAAGTGCAATGGGGGGGGGGGTTAGGATAGTCAGTTCCCAATCGAGGTGCCGAGTACAGTATGCGTGTTGTAGACCATCCTGCCTACTCGGCGTCCTCGTGCTTCGCGAGACTTTCGCCCAAGCTGAGGAACTTCTTCAATGACAAGAGTCTGCCCTGGGTATGATATGTCGATTGGGAGAAATGTGGGGAATTGATAGTTGTTCTTTGGTCTCCGTTATCGAGCTTATCAGCGAATGGCATTAGGATGAATCAAATTCTGTGTAGATGTGAGCTTCTAGTCACTGATAATTCACTTTTCGCCCATAGTGGGGAATGCCGAAGAATAATCAGAGAAGAAATTACAGTATCTAAATATTACGGTATTCATTGCAGCCTCTGATCGATCGTGTGGATCGTGAACTGCGCGAGTTCTTCATCGCTCTCCCTGATGGACGGTCAGTCGATCAATCAATATCACTGCTCAACAGTATTCGATCTCTACCGTACTCAGCCATTTCCCCATTCCAGTTGGCGTCGTCCAATCGATAATTCCCGCCATCGACTGGCGATACACGCTGTGTCCGCCTTCCTGATGCTGTCCTCGAAGACGTGTCGTCACGAAGATAAGGACGTCATCGAGGTACGGTAGTCGATGGACATTGATTAGGGCCTGACCCTTATCGATCGTGTTTGGTAATATCTAGACTTGAGTGAAGAGTACGGTATCTATTTATCGATTCTTCAGATTGAGAATCGTCGTCCTTACTTCATTCCGCCCCACTCGCTGCTTCTCGCTTATCTGGCGACTAAGAGGTTAGAATCTAAATCGATATTCGCATTCTGTAAATGAAGGCTTATATATTGATTTTTCATTGCAGAAAGGCTCCGATTGAGTTCATTCCCGAGCCTCGTTGGCCGGATGACGTCATCGTTGAGGAAGAAGAAGAGGAGGAAGATACAGATGATGACAAGACTGTCGTCGACTCATCCGAATCCACTCTCGATTCATCCTTCGAGATCATCTAGTAGGGATCACGGTAGTTGGTAGTCTAGCTGACCCTTTACTGTACCCTCCACCCCCCCCCCTCAGCCTTCGTTCTATCGATTATACGCTTATCGTAACGACCCTGTCTCGCTGATTACTTGTCAGTATGTCGGATAACTCCTTTTCCCGAGCACTCTATTTGGTCTTTATGGTTAATCGATTAATCGTGAGTTACTGTAAGCGCCACTGGTTGGCATACGGTAGATCGATTCGTCATCAGTAAATTTTCACAAACTATCCTGATTTGCATTAATATTTCTAATATTGTCTCAACCATTAAATATGCCCACTTATACATTTCCCATTGTCCGCTAATTTGATTCTATTTTGTATGATTGAATCATAACCAGCAAGTAAAGAGAGACTCGCGTTTATCGTAAGATTTACCACAACAAATGAAAGAAAAATATACTTCAAGCTTGCATAATAATCGGCCATTATTGTCTACAGGCCAGACGTAACTTATTTTGCAAGGATCTTCGTCATAGCCATCTTCATTTTGTGGAAGTCTGGAGATAATAAAACAATTTTTTTTCTTGAATGTTCTCTTATAAGAAGTAAATGCATAAATTCCGGTGAAAAAAGACAATAAACATGAAAAATGGTGAAAAATAAAACTCCGCGCAGGACGTGTAAGTACGGTATTATTGACGTGACTATACGGTAATATTGCGAAATCGTGTTTTTACATGTTGTTTCGGGAACGGTAGTTGCGATTCTTTTGTTTGTTGTGTTGTTGTTTTTTTAAAGTTCTTAAAGTTTCTTAGATGCCATCGATCGCTGAATACCAGAATCTCCCGCGCTTCGGGCAGACTCATGCCTCTAGAGAGAGGATCTCAGGTTAATAGAAACATTTGTTATTATTTTAAATTGTTAAATATTTGTACTATAGGTGTCGGTCCGTGCGTTGAGATCTTTAGCAAGTATGGTTGGTTTACTGAGGAAAGCTACGCACGCCACATGACAGAGCCGCATACTGCTGGCATGAAACTGTTCGATAACGACGATAACATCAAATTCCTCCTCAATCTACAACCTAGTCAGTTTCTGTTATGACTTTTTCTCCAAGTCGAGCTATTCACGCTTAAAATAGACTAATTCTAGATTCTGGCTATTATCTTGCACTGAGTCATCGTGCCATCTCAGTTTTCTATTCCTATGATGGTCAAGCAACTGAGAAGTTGTGCGATAACAACGATGAGATTATCGGACATGGAATCGTTGAGGAGATACAATACGAGAAAGAAGTCAATCGTGCTGTTACGATGGTAAGTGTTATCTTCTTTCAATATCATCGATAGCTGATCATGCTTCTGATTTGTACTGATTACATTTTTTTTCATAATTATTAAGTTTCGAGCCTCGGGTTGAAATAGACTTTTTCAGAAGTTCAAGATCCTTGTTGTCTTCAAATCGGGTATCATTCGCAGACTGACGATTGAAATTGCTTCCAAATATCCGAATTTTCAAATGGTGATCAAGAATATGACTGAGAATAAGTCTGCTGCTGGAAATCTGTAAGTTTTATTTATTATTTATTAAAAAAAATTTTTTTTATGAGAGCTAAAAACCTATGTTTTTCGAGAAGAACTACATTCATGTGCAAATTGGTATAGAATTCATGGTGTTGAAAAATGTATCGTTGTATCGCTGCTGATAGTTCATAAATCCGTTAAATCAAAATATTAAAAAATCTGTTAGGATCGGTGCTCCTCTTATGGACAAATCGAGTATCGTACTGATCTACGAAGACACGATTGTGAAGGGAGATGGAACTGTTTGCAGAGGAACTCCGGCTGAGGTATAGTGTCTAGATAGTTATCTTGTGACGATATTATTGCAATAATACACAGTAGGTTTGTTGATAATACCTATTCCAGGGTCGTCAAGTCATTTTCGCCGAAGGAGGATTCCCCTGGAAGAGTAAGATCTTCCTTGTGACTGATGATGGAGAGGTTCACTATGCGAAGATGACTGGAAAAGTGGGAGACGGGTCAGAGGCAATCTATTTACAATTTAGTTGTTCGTAGATTGAAATTATTTTACATGCAATTTTAGTGATAATTATTGGATCCAATTCTAATCCATTTATCACCTGGAAATTATAGCAAAATTGCTCTGTTCGGTAGTGGAAAGACTACTTGCTCTTCGAGTGGACTGAAGATTAAACAGCCGACTTGTGCTTGTCTGTGGGACAAGAGAGAGATCGTTGTCGGAAACGAGAATGGAGTAAGTATCTATTTCAATCATTTGATATATTTTCGTGTGAGACTAACGAGTACTTGATCGTTGCAGGACATGCATCGTCTGGACAAGAAGGACTTTAAACTGCTTGATGAATATGAGATGGAGTACGGACCCCTCACGTTCCTCCAGTCTCATGGACATGTAAGCACATTTTGGAATATCGATCGATTGAACGGACTAAAATAACCGTAACTCTTGAGGAACTGTGGATCGGATCGAAGGAAGGTATTATCCAGAACTACGATGAAATCTGCTAATTCATTCGGATCTCTTCATCTTTTTTTCAAGGCTTTGTTGGTTGTTGAAGTTGATGGTTATGAACCATCCGTTCCGCTGTAAAATAGTGTACCATGTTGATAGTATAGATTCATTTTGTTATCGTTGTTTGTTTCTCATTGATACAGAAGTTTAACTGGATAAAATGTATCGCTTTTCGTCGATTGGTCCTGTTTGCAGAACGCGTTGAATTCGCTTCAATATCTTTGCTGTGAAGGAAAAGTATCTGAATCTTATATCTTATCTTTATATCTTAAAGTATCTTTCATGTTTTTTTTGTGCCAACATGGTGACTTTTCGCCGGCTCCTGCCGTTGAAAAATAATATAAAATCAGCCATTAAATATTTATTAATTTGCTAAGTCTGATCATGTAAGTTGACCGCTTGCGCATCTTCTGAGAAGTTTACAAAGCCAAAAAAGAGTAATAAGTCAGATAAAGGTGCTTTCTTAGTTTGAGCCGCGACGCGTGAGGGACGCGTCCGCGCGGTTCCGGCTCCCCGAACCCAGCAACGGGCTGTGTGTATCAGAAAATCACATTATGTTGGGAAACGAAAGGAGCGTAGCGACTGAAGTAGTACACATAAATGTTATTTGCCTTGTAGATGTCGATAACGTCAATCGCTCGTTACCTTGAGCTTCCTCGCGCTGGACAATGCCACTCCTCTAGAGAGAGAATCTCAGGTACGGTCAACAACACCAACTTTGGTGTGCACCCACCCCCGCGTGGCCGCGATTGGACCCCTCGAACACACGATAATTAGACGAAAAATATCGATTTGTCACATTTGTACTCCCGGAAACACCTTTTGTATCCCCGTTCACTATGGCGTTGGTGGTTCGCGCTCAAAACTGATTAATATTAATATTGCACTAAAACTATTTTTTTCATATCATTGTAAGTATTGCAGATAGTTATTGTGGTTTAGGTGTCGGTCCGTGTGTGCAGATCTTTAGCAAGTGGATCAGATGCTCTGATGAAGGCTATAAACGATGGCTTGCACAACCGGAAGAAGATGGCATCAAACTATTCGATAAGGACGACAACATCAAGTTCCTTCTCAATCTGCAACCTAGTCAGTTTATCTCGCATGACTGCATGGTAAAAATGATAACATTGTTCAGATTCTAGCCACTATCTCGCTCTGAGTGGTCATGCCATCTCGGTTTTCTACTCACATGGTGGCAAGGCAACTGAGAAGTTGTGCGATGATAACGATGAGATTATTGGTCATGGAGTAGTCACGGAAATGAAGTACAATAAGGAAGACGCACCGACTAGATGCGTTACGATGGTGAATATCTTTCCTTCCTTTTTCAATGTCATCTTACAATGCTTTGTACATTCTTGATCTTCACTTGATGTTATTAGCTTGTGAACGTTACTGTTGGTTATTTTCAGAAGTTCAAGATCCTGGTCGTCTTCAAATCGGGTATCGTTCGAAGAGTGATCATTCATGTGACTTCCACCTTCCGGAATCTTCAAATGCGAATCAAGAAGATTACTGAGTACAATTCGACTCCTGGAACTTTGTTTGTTATATTAAGTATTATTTTTTTTGTTAGTAATTATTAGTAAGAAACTATTCTTCAGAAAAACTTGAACCTCGCTGTATTTGCGATTTGCTGAAGACATGAGGACGTGCTGATTTATACATTTTGTATAGATAACAAAATTGAGTACTCCTGCAGGATCGCTGCCCCTCTCATGGACAAATCTAATATCGTGCTGATTTATGAAGACACGATTGTGAAGGGAGATGGAACTGTTTGCAGAGGAACTCCGGCTGAGGTACGGTAGAATAACTCATCAGGATACGGTAAATATCAAGACAATCTCTTCAGGGCCGCCAGGTAGTTTACGCCGAGGGAGGATTCCCTTGGAAGAGTAAGATCTTCCTTGTGACTGATGATGGAGAGGCACACTATGCGAGAATGACTGGCAAAGTGGGAGACGGGTAAGCGTTTTATAAGAAAAGTATTGATGACTAGCCTCATCAATCTCTGCCTCTAAGTTGCTTACTATTTTTATAAAATGTGCTTGCAGAAAGATTCTTCTGTTCGGTTGTGGAAAGACTACTCGCTCTTCGAGTGGACTGAATATTAGACATCCGACTTGTGCTTGTCTGTGTGCGATGTGTGGCTGTGTGGATATGGGGTATGAGAAAGACATCGCGGTTGGCACCGAGACTGGAGTGAGTACTTTTATCATAAAAATACATTGAATAAGCTACGAGTGATAGAGATTGCATACATTTTTCTGGTGGGAGGAACCTTTTGTAAATAATCGCATGATGCGCATGATACGGTAATTTGAATGATCATACTTGATCTTTACAGGAATTGTACCATCTGAATACGAAGGATCTCAGTCTGATCGACAACGACGATGGACTGCAGTACGGACCTCTAACTTTCCTCCAATCTCATGGAAATGTAAGCACTTTTTTTGGATAATGAATACACTATCGATCGCTTTAATGCTTTCAAATGCCGTAAATCTTGCTCGTTGAGGAACTGTGGATCGGCTGGAACGAGGGAGATTTCATGAGATTCGAAGATATCTGCTAATTCATCCAGATTTGTACATTTTTCAAGTTTGTATTTAAGAATAAGCTAAAAAGAAGAAAGAAGAAGCTAAGCTTTAGAAGTTTGGTGGTTGTAAACCATTGTATCATCCAGTTTGTTGTAAATAGTGCACCATACAAGTTTAGAAGTTTCGTTTTTGTTATTGTTGTTACTGGTTGATGCCGAAGGTTTACTCAATAAAATGTAACATAGTTGAGTTGGTATCACGGGACTTTCGGCACATACGATAGTTGGTTTAAAATATTTAATAAGACGGGCAATTTCGTGCTGTCTGACTTGTGAACAACATGTTGAAACTGCATGGTGATCTTTCATTACGTTGTTGTGACAACTGCCATGTTAGTATGTATTTCTCCCGTGCAAATGCAATGTTCAATGAGCACACGATAATGGATAGTCTCCCAATAGCACTTTACTCGCTAGTCAGGCATAGTGAGCCGTTGGCGCCGTTGGGTGAGAAACGGCGGCCACGACACTCACACACAATCAATTCTTCTTATTTCTTCTAATTGCCGGCTCCTTTATTTGGTGTTCTTGCGGCCCTTACGAGAACGCTTCTTCTGCAATTCAATAGGTTGCGGTAGTTTTTGATATTATCAGGAGTACGGTAGACCGTGTAATCAGTTTACGATACTCCTACAGTATACCTTCTTGCCGCCCTTGCTGGAAGTTGCTCCAGAGGAGGGAGTGGCCGATCCAGTGGAGGGAGAAGCGGCGCTGTCCGAGGGTCTGAGAGATACGGTAGAGTACGGTAGTCAGGGGGTACGGTACTCACTTGGCAGTATTGGTACTGGCGGGTGCATCGGAGGGTACGGGAGTGGGAGTGGTGGCAGGAAGAGCATCGATACGATTGACTGTCGACTCAGTCAGAGAGGGCTTCTGAGGAACCTGAGAAGAGATCAAATTGGGTTTGAGATATCAAAGATCAGAGTAGAGAAGAATAATCCGTACATCAGAATCGGTCGACTTGGCCACAGCAGTGACGGATTGCTGCAAAAGGAAATCGAAATTACAGTTCGTCTACCATAATCCAACTAGTTACCGTACCGGAAGGACGGAGCCGGCGGCGGTTACGGTACCAGGCTGGAAAGAAGATGTTTCACAGAGATCTCCAGGTCGCAAGTGTGGATCGATACATCCGCACGCAGACTACCGTAACCTTAAGATACCGTATCCCCGGTATCCATAGGCTACAGTATTCCAGATATCGTTTACCTGGTTGGCTGTCGATACGCAGCTCGAGGGCACATCGTTTCTCTTCGAGGATCCGGAGCCGGCTTTTTGCGATTGCTGAACCGGGTTTTAGGAATAGAGAAAGGGCGGAATACGGCAGTACCTGGAAGTGATAGTAGGCGGCAGCAGCAAGAGCTGCTGCGATGAGTAGAATAAGAAACATGGGGGAGGACTTCGAGTGGGCGGAGATTGGGGAAGGGGCGGAGACGAGTCGAGGAAGGACCACTCGTCACGAGAGCGATACGAGCGAATGAAGAGAGGAGAAACAGGAAGAAAAGAATGAAGAAAAGAAGAGAGAAAAAGATTTATTCAACGTGAAAATAAGATGATCGAGTTAAGAATTGAAGGAATAAAATTATTTTGAAAGAATCAATAATTGTTTTCACGATACTCTGAAAACAATAAGATTCTCAATTTTTGAATGCTTGACAATCTTCTTCATCAAATATTCTTTATTTTCAGGCAAAGCACGCGTATCGGAGAGCAATAATTATGTCGAACATTTCAAACGGTGGCAATTGGTATTTATGAGCGGGGATTAGTCAAAGAATATGATTACAAGGGGAAGGAGTGAGATGGTGGAATCTAGTTAGAAAGCGAGTGGGGGAGAAATCTCAAGGCACATGCGAAATATTGTGAGTGTTCGTGTTGGATCAAATCTGGAATCTGTTGTAAGTGGTCAGCAAATCTGTTTTTGGGATTAGGTTTTCTACAAGGAGCTAAGGCAGATTGGAAGGGGAAATCGATTAGTGGGCGGGGCCAGGAAAGAAGAGGCGGAATCTAGTGGAAGATGCTCTTATTCTCGAGGAATTTCTTTCTTCGTTCCTTCTTTTCTTCTTCCTCCTTTTTCCTCTCCTCTTGCTCTGCACGAATCTCCTCTTCGAATTTGGACATTTTCGACTGCTCGGCAATCTGGAAAAGATCAAAGATCAAACATTATCCCTTGCCCGACACAGCTACACTATTAATGAAATCGTTTATCACAGGAACTAGTTTCAAAGACCAAAGATCAAAGATCATACCTTAGCCTGGAAGAATTCAGCAGCTCCGTGGACTCCTTCCTTGATCACATCGACTGAGTCGGCCAATTGCTTGAACACCTGCACAACACCTCATTTTATCATATATATATCAAATTTCAGGCAAAGATTCGGTTAGATGATTTACAAAAGACATATTTGTTGAAGGAATACAACAATAATCACAAAAATTAGGTGTCAGCCGGTCAAATCACAATGATCAAAGATCAATTGCTATCGTACCTCCGAGCTGAGTCCCAGTTCTCCTCCGGCCGCATAGCGGAAGATGAGCATGAACTCACGAAGGGAAACCTTGCCGTCCTGGTCTTCGTCAACCTGAGAGATCATAGATCAGATTGGATTTGAGATGAGCAAATTAGATGGCCAATGTAAGATGGTAAACAATAATTGCTCCGATAGAGATCATTACAAAGATTACAAAGATCAAAGATCAATCTCACCTTCTTAATAATCTGCTTGAGTGCGACATGGGTCTGCGGTTCTCCCAGTTTCTCCATCATTCTCTTTAGCTCGTTGAAATCGATGAAGTTGTCACGGTCCTCATCGTATCTGAGAAAAAAAGTTGTTTGTGATCCTTGATCTTTGATCTTTATTATTTTAGTCACTGATCCATCACATTTTTACCTCTTGCAAACTACACTAATTTGCATGAAATCCCTATGCTTTCAATGATCCACTTCGCAAGAAATTAGTCTTCCGAGCCTCATTGGCATAGTAAAAGAGTGGCTCATTTTCGAGGCTGCTTCTCATTTCGCGAGACCATTACTCTGTCCTGCTCTCTTCCTTCCTAGTGTTCCCTCCTTCACTCTCATCCGTCTTCGCCCTCTCCTCTTCCCACACTCTCTCATCGGCTACTCGTTATTTCCCGAGGGCTACCTATTCAGTTCCCATCAAAAATGCGCTGCAGCGAGGGGAAAGAGAGAGGGAGGGAGAGAGAGAGAGACCAGAGACACACTAGTAGTGGCTGCTATTCACTGTGAGAAAACGACAGTAAAAGTGCTCATAATTCAATGGGATGGGACATACAGAGAGAGAGAGGGAAAAGTAGCCTAATGGATCGAGAGCGGAACTAATTGGCTCCACTTTGAATGAGAGAGGAAACAAACAAATCGAGATCGAAATACGCTCAATTATCCTTTTTTTTCGGGTATTCCCTTTCGAAAGAGATGGTATGGATACGACAGTAGCATACAGTCACAAAGAATACGAGTGCCTTTCACTCGACTTTTGAGCGGATAATTCCCCATATGAAACGACGAACTTGACGGATTTTCGACAGCTTAGCCCCCCTTGAAAGTGCGAAATCATCGGCAACCGGTCGACTATGCAAATCTCTCAGTGTTTCAATTCTATTTTCGCGCACCAGATGATTCATCCGGAACGGGAAATGAACTGATTAAGATAGGGGATGAGTCAGTCAATTGGGGATGATTCATACTTGAGAACCTGGGGGCGAAATGACTGCTTTGAAACAGGGAAACAAAGGAAACACTATTTTTGAGGTGAATAACAAGCAAAAAATCGCTCACTTCTTGAAAGTCTCAGTGAAGTATTTGATCTGCTTACGGGAGAACTCGGGAAATTCGTTGTACGTGCCCGTTCCCTTCGTGATCAATTGAGGAGTCGCCTCACCTGAAATAATTGATATTTGATCTTTGAACTCTCCCTTGATTCTTCCGTTAATCCCCTCGAGACACTCGTAAAGTGGTTCCGCCGGATGTTTCCATAACATTTCTCCCCGACCGCAAGAGATTCTTATCAACCCAATCCATCTCTCTTCCCTCTGTTCCCTCTGCATCCCTGCCCTCGATATTGCGCCATCTTCTCTTTATCCTATCAGAACAACAAAGGGATCGAGGAAGGAACGAGAGAGCGACAGAAAAGCAGACACCACCTAATCAGACAGGTCTGAATCGTCCCTTTATTTGCACGAGAGAGTGGGTTGAATGGAGAGAGACTGGGTGGTCCATCAAGGAAGCGCCCTTTCCCCTAACAATGAACTCCCTTCCTAATCCACTGCTGAGAGACTTGTTACTCCATTGTGCGAAGAGTCAATTAAGTAGCGGGGGCGCCTAATGGGAGCTAAGGGCAGCCACTCGGGGTCTCACTATGGCTCCAAACTACTTCCCCAGTCTCTCTCAGTGTCACATGGACAGTTCTGAGGGAAATGAGTGGCGGGAAAATGAGGGGAGTTGGGGGAAAACAAGGGAATTTCAAAGGAGTGATTCAAAATCGACCGTACCTTCATTTATCATGTTTCTCCTCGCGAGTTTCGCTGCAAGTTCATCGGAATCGTCCGTGCCACAACTCGAAGCGGGCGATGACACCGATACCGGCTGCAAATTGATCATTGATTCCTACCCCATACTGTTGTATGTTGTCATTCCCAGGTACCATGATTCACGCAACCCGTGTACAACAACGTGTTGTTGTTTCCGGCTAATGGGGGGATGATTCAAACCCCCGCTCCCTCCCTCTTCCCATTTGCCCGAATTCCCGCGCAAGCTCTTTCTTTGTAGGGGGACACGCGCGTGTCAAGGGGTCAGGACACGGCATAGTGGTGTACTAATGCAGTCCTATTAAAAACGAGGGAATGGGCTTGTAATGGACTAGTACTATGAGCGTTTCGTGTCGGGGAAGTGTTGAAATTACATGCGAAATCAGAAAGGGGGAGGGAAGAAGTGGCAAATGGATAGAATAGATAAAGCTCACCTTGAGTCCATTGGCGTTTGTGTCGAGAGCGGCGAGAGGCGCAGTGTCAACGACCATCTTGGAGGAATCACTGGGGGAAGAGATTGTCTTGGGAGGAGGAGGAGGAGGAGGAGGGAGAGCAGTGGGGGAAGAAGGGGGCGGAGCCACGGGGGCTAGGGAAGGGACTGCCGGCGGCGCGCATTCTTCCACCGGCGGCTGCGCGCTTTCTAGGGGAGATGCGGGATGATCTCCAGAAGCGGTGGCGATCAACGACGGAGGGGGCGGGGCTTCGAAGACAGGGGGAGGGAGAGGGGCGTGAGTGTCGGGAGGAGATGTGGCCTCGACGGGGACTGGAGTCGGCTCTGATAGATGTGATGCCATTGGGACGACGTCGGATGGAGATGGGACAGGGGGAGGCTTGAAGGATGGAGGAGGAGGAGGCATCGAGACACCCGGAATGAAGGGAGGAGGACACTGCAAAGTGAGAGATTAGGGTTGGTGGGGGGGGGGGGTGAATGAGTTTCACTGATGGCATTTGAGCGGGGAATCGTGGAAGCAAGGATGATTCTGCGGGTGAGCATGACTTCGAAAACAAAATATGAAAAAGTTGTTGATATTACCTGAGGAAGAGGAGGAGTAGGTTCAGTCCTTTCGAGACGCTCGATCTCCTGAAGAAAAGTGTGATCAGATTGAATTGTGTTGATGAGATGAGGAGATAATCGGATGATTCATTGGCAGAGAAACTGTGTACACATCTGCCATTTGATTTCACAGTTCGCATTCCCCTATTGATCATGTTCAGTTCATGTGATTGAAGTGATTTGTCACAGTAATAATGTATTTGAAAGAGAGATGGGTTCACAACATTACCCTTATCGTTCAAAAGATCTCTTGAGTAATTTGGCACATGCAAGGGGAAAAAATCTCATAGACAAATCGACACATCTCCTCAATTTTCCTCTTCTTTTTAATCGTGAAGAGAACCTTCGAAATTAAAGAGGCTTGCATCGAATCGTCAACACTAATTTAAAATATCTGTTCATCAACTCACCCTCATAATCGGGTCGAAATTCGGCACGGGTGGTGCAGCATTTGCCTTCTTCAATCGCTGTGCCTCCAATCGCTTCTCGAGCTCCGCTCCTCCGTCTCCAGGGTCCTGCAGTGAAAATTCTCTGAGTTCTTCACTACTTTAAACTTTCACACCGAAAATTGATATCTACTGATAAAAATGAGCACAATTCTTCACAGTTGTATGGAAAAATAATGATTTCACCATGTCTTCGAATTCGAAATAAAAAAGTGCTCACGGTGACAAACTTCTGCTTCTGCACAGGAGTCGTGGGTAGATTCGTGCCTCTCTCCACTCTTATCACAGGTTGCTTACTCGTCGGAACGGGACTATCCGGTCTCTGCTCATCAACCAATGAAACCATCGGAGGTGCTCCCGTAGGTACTTTCGAGGGAGGAAGAGGAGGAGCTGCGCCGACAGGAGGTGACAAAGGAGCATCACCGCCCTTCTGAAGCCTGACTAGAGGCTGCTTTGACATGGGCACGGGGCTCTCCGGTCTCTCTGGTTCTACTAGAGGAACCATTGGAGGAGCACCGCGTCTCTCGAGGATCGGGGTTTGGGGGCGAGGGACTGGAGGTGCAGAGTCGGTCTTGCCGAGACGGATGAGTGGTTGCTTCGATTCGGGAACGGGACTCTCGGGACGAGGGGCGTCGAAGAGAGGAACCATCGGTGGATGGGGAGAGGCGCCTGTGGGAGACTTGCTGGGAAGAGGAGGTGGTGGGAAATTGGGCAGAGGTGGAATTGATGTTTTTGAGGTGTTGTTGTTATTGTTGTTGTTGTTTTGTTCGAGTGTTTCCCTCACGAGATCATCGATGGAGAAGGCAGAGGTAATGGGCACGTACGGATTCTCCGTGTTATCCTGAAATAAAAAAAATTATATTTCATCATTTCTTATCGTTCGTACTGCATTTGATGTGATTTTTCTGAATTATGAACGATTGAAGAATTTTTTAAGAGTTTCAAAAAATAATTTAGAAAAAAACGAACAATAACACGAACCTTGGGAGGATCAGCAGGCACTGGAGGCGGAGGTATCGACGGAGGTGGGGGAGGAGGCTGCAAGAATACCCGTCAATGACAGCTACATCATCATTTAGGATAGGTTTCAGTATATTTCAAAAAGGTTTTGAAAGGATTGCATCTCTACTAAATGACGAATGAATCCTATAAGAAAATAAGCGATAAATCATCGTTGAATAAATTCAGACATCGGTCACCTCATCTCCAATAGCAGTCACTCTCTGTGCGAGCTTTGCAGCCAATTCCCTATCTGCCATTATTCCGTCTGTCGAATGAAATCCGCGAGCTTTTGCGATGAGTTTTTTTCTGAAAAAGAACTGGTTAGGTTTCATTTTCTTGTCAAATGCACTGAAACTACTTACTTTCATTAGCATCGAGAATCAATGTCAAAAATATTCAATATCGAACAAGGAAACAATCAGGATCAGAGATGATGTGGACATTATCATGGCTAAATTCTGGGAAAGGGGAAGACGATGTGAGTGTAATGGATCTGTTGAGGGAGAGGATGTCTTCTAGGAGACGTTCTATCCCCTCGAACGCCTCCTCTTTTTACCCCTCATCACAAACAGGAGAAGGAAGAGCACATCTGGATCTACCAGAGAAGGGAAGAAATAGTGGATGGATTGGAGAGATCGAGAGAGGGAAATGGACACCACAACAGGGCTAATATCCTCACGGAAATTACTGACAACAAGAAGAAAAGGAGGGCTTAGCGCTGATTTGACAGCTGTGTTTCCTCGTGAAGATTCAAAGCGAAATTGCCAAGGGTGAAAGGTGAAACCGACTCGGAGTTGACAAGTTTACACACAAAAACGCACCGGAAACAACAGAAATCAGAGATTTTCGTGAATTTCTAAGCGCTACCTGAGCCGGGAGAAAGTTTCAGCTGGCTCCTCTGAATCTCCAGAATCTCTTGGTGGATATTTTCTTCCGTTGGTCTATTTGCTGAGCCAATTGGATCCCTCCTTCCTTTCCCCTTCTCTCTTCTCTACTTCACGCACTGAAGACGACGTGCTCACCCTATTCAGATATGTAGCCAATACACGGATCTCAGATTGTGGAATGCGAATGATGATCGAGATGATAAGTGAGAGTCGATGTGATACGAGATGACCGTTAGCGCGAAGTACGCAGGAGAACAATATCACTATTTATATGTTTATAGTGAATTAGATGCACATAAGACAGGTCTTTATGGCAATTCAAACAATAAGTCACACTTCAAAATCGGAAGATGGAATTGGATGCAACAATACGCGATCGTTGAAATGTGAAGAGTAAAATGAACAAATGACAACTAACACCTCAGCGAGGACTGAAAACGTCGTCCCAGAGCCAGAGGTGGGATTTATCCCGTTTCTCTGACCCATTCCTTTCCTCCCTCTGACCCTCCTCAATATTCCCCTCTCTCTATGCTTCCGTTGTAATGGCCACTGTCGAAGGAGAGACGTGAGAGACGAGAGAGCAGGCAGATCAGAGAGAGATTAGAGATGGAGAGGGACAAATAGCCTGAAGGGGGCTATATGGAATGGATTCGGAGTCATGAAGGAGTGCATCGTCCAGATGTGAGCTGTTTCTGCCCTCATGTAGTGCAGTTGTAAAGTAAATAGAGATTTCCGTGCTAAGAAGTTGTTGAGGGATATCGAGTACAGGGTTTTGTCAGCAACTGTCGATGAGTCACTTATTGAGTCATGGAATCAGGCATTGGAATGAGTCAGAAGACGTTGGAAGAAGAATTCAGCTGTTGAAGAGAGAATCGTGGTCTTCGATCTGATTGATAGCGAGAATGAAGAAGAGATTCGAGAGGGAAAACTTGTGACTTTTGCAACATCTGCCATCGTTGTGGACAACAAATATTGTGATAACAATAGTGTCAAGATGTTTCCTGATCTAGATAGAAACTGGACTTATTATTGACGGAAGATTTTTTAGAGAAAGTTGCAAGCCTTGTATTCCAGGTGATGCTCGCTAATTATTCACAGAAAATGAATTTTAGAAAAAAAAATGAATTGTCTCCCCTTCCCCGTTATTTTTTCATTGCACTGCAATAGAGAACTACTTTCTATCTGTTTTTGTTACCCTCTTGAAGGGTGACAAAAACGGTGCGAAATTGGCCTTGTTCCCTTATCAATCTCTGTTGCCATTTCCTCCTCTGTTCACGAATATCCGTCTCAAGGGAGACGCTCCTCATTACGCATCATCTCTATCCGATCAGAGGAAGCGAAAGATCATACAAAATGAAGAGAGTGCAGAGTCGATTGATCATTTCAAGGCCGCAGTTCCACACTCAATCTCATGATATCCGTCTCTTCTCTTTCCCTTCTCAGATGTTCATTCCATTGTGCGAGATCTTGCATCAATGGAGAAATCAACAGCGTAAACAAACGTGACTGACTGATCGAGAGTCGAACCCGTTTCGCAACCAAATCGCTTGAACTTCCCATCTTCTCTTCCTATTAGCCGAACTCTATCCCAAATCGTTATCGAGATCCCTCTTCGGATATTTCCTCAATAAGAGATCTGCCGATGAAAGGAACGAAACACATCATGATAACTGCACATAAAACACATAAAGTAGTCAATCAGCGACCACTACGTCAAATATTTCATTTGAATCGGAAGCTGAGCGCTATCCATAAATGATGCAGAATTGGCGCTGCAGATTAGATAGATCTCTGAAAGTGTAGCATTTATGTATCTTACTAAGGTTATTCTTGATACACTAGGTGCACTCTACAATTTGGGCACTGACATGAGGTTCAAGATTTGCAGAGATCATCAGGAACGGTGCATAAAAATAGTAATGACGTCTTGAGTTTCTGCGCAATATGTTATAGGGAATAATAATTACAGTAACATGATCCTTTGATTAGAAGATGCTGTTGCCTTATCCACAATGCTATTCTGACCCATCCAGAAAAGTAAATTAGAAGAATTGCAGAAAAGTCTAAATACATACTGCAGGCTAGACCCGATGATGTCACACGAAAGTGCTATTGTTTTTTCCCTTTTGCACGAACACAAACAATCTAATACATCTAATTTTTCCGCATCGCACTTTCCCGAGTAGCGACACGTTGGAACCGGATTGAAACCTTCTCGAGCGGACGCTGCCTGACCCCCAACGCTCACAGTAAATCAAAGATCTCTCGTGAAAGAGTAGCAACTCGTTCTCAGTTCTCGTATGTTTTGAGTGCAATTGCGAATTCGAAGTGAATTAGCACAATCCCTCCACTTCCTTGGTGTTTTTGCGTGTCCTCATGGTCCGCGAGATCAGTAAAGGACCGAAGGCAATGAGCGGACCTTGAGGAGTGCGATTTACTCGGGAGCAAATTGGATACTTAGTTTTTTCCCTCTATTTTCTGCTCTGCAACATTTTCGATTTTGAACGTGCGCATTAACCCCTCGATTACTAGAGATCGAATAGAGTTTAACACCCTCCCTTCATATTCTGTGTTGGGAATTGTTTCTAATGACCGTAGTATCGTGACGTCGGCAGTTCTTTCCTATGATACATTTATCACGCGCCCAACAACAAACAACAAAATGGCCATTTGTGACGCAGATTTGATAACTATAATTAGAACTGCGCGATTTGTAGCCAAAGGGCACTTTTGTTTGTTCCGATTGTCAGTTTCACTTCCCAGTTCAAGTAGATACTTTGCCCTTCTAATTCGTATCTACGAATAGAAGTGATGCGAAAATAATGTCATTGGGGAGGGGAATTTGCTTCCATTCAATGTTTCACTCTCAGCTGATCAAGGAAAGGAATGAATAAGCATGTGATGGGTAATCGTCTCGTCTCTCCATTCCTCATTGTCTCTCGTCGGTTAGAGGTAATGAGAGAGTGTGGGAGATGAAGAGTGGGGAACGATTACTTTGGCGAGGGTGGCTGTTTACGTCTAGTGAAGATGGTGAGAAAAGCGATTCGTCCGGGTTTGATTGTTACGATGAAACTAACACTTCCTCGTGAATCATAAAGAGAGTCGAGTTTAGGAAATTAATCACAGTGAAGATTTATTTGAGGACATGTTATATAAATTGAAGCGTTGCTTTACCTGCATAGTGCTTCACTGCTGCTGATCTTGAAACGTCTTGAGGGTGGGGTCAAGTCGACCTCTTCATCAATTGAGTGATTCGCATGGAACATCTTCGTTCATTCGATCAAAACAACTTTCTTTTCCATTCTCGTTTCCTTGCTCGAATCGAGGACATCTCGATTAGAGCACGTAGAAGACTACTTCCTTACTATCTCTGCATCCATGTGACACTTGTCCAATCTTGTATTAACGCTGTGTTTTTCGTTCCAGAAGATCACAAGATCTCGATCAAGCGATGATTTAAATCGCCAAAGACGCGTTTTTTTCCTTCAGTGTAATAATTTAGAAGATCATATTGCGGTAAACTGTAGCCATTGTCCGGACGATTATCACCCAAATAACAATTGCTTGAGTGTAGTGTGAAAGAAGGGAAGGAAAGGCACACCCAGACGGCGATCTTTGTTTTCGAAATAAAAGACAATTATATATTCATCCTTCAAACGTAATTTGCACATTTCCCATCGTTACTCCATCAGTAAAATACGTCAAATTCTATTTATACTCTAGAAATCGATGACGATACTTCCGTTAATGTTTATGGAGTAGCCTTCAATGAATGCCCTATTTGTCCTGTGTGTTTTTCCTGCAGATGCTGATTTATTTCGGGCGCTATTTAGCAAGTTCTCTTCTATGTCTTCCCCGATCGACACATCATCCTAATCGTAAACGCGTGCTAACACTCATTCATTCACTTCTTCGCGAGAATCTGCGCTACTCAGCATTTTCTTCGTCTTGCTATCGGCGCCATGTGACAAACGATAAAGAGAGACCGGGCTGACCAAGAACCGGGTACTTTTTAGTAGCCGTACCAGATATAGAGCCGGCAAATATTTGCTGGTTCCAGCGGCGGTGCGTCACAATTTGACCGTGTACTTCAAGAGATCAGTCTCATCGAAACAATAAAACGGTCAATAACATTCGTGGAATCACAGTAGAATACAGGACATGGAACAGCTTCAAAAAGGTAAATCGGATGATGAAAAATGAGTGCATGATTATAAATATGACGAAAGAAACGACATCCAAGACGCTTCGAATGCGTAGCCTACTCCACACCAGCGTCATTATCTCACTCTTGCACACAAAAAGCTCCACTCTTCGGCACACCTCAGCGGCGTAGGTTTAGCCCTTTCGAGTGGATTACTCAGTAGGGAGAAGATAGAGATGAGATGTCAACAACACCTTATCTCATTGAGCAGTAAAGTGATCCTGCCCGTCAACCAAAGGTTGAGAAGATTATTACCCAATCCATCGTGTAGCGTCAATCAGATTCGATCCTCTAATCTGAAACAATCACTGATATTTTGCCTGCGGCAAACAAAGCGAAGCGCCTCGGGCAATCATCTCCATCTTTGGTTGTTTTGTTTCGATAAGCATTTGTTTGGTTGTCAGTTTCAGCCAAAGATCTTGTACGAGAATGGAAATGGATTGAAGACGTCCTGCGTAATCAGCGCCCCTTCTCGCAATCTAACAGTAGGTGATAACCATTCGAGCAGAGGAGCAGAAGGGGTTATCAGTGATAGGGGGCCTGTCACGAGACCACGATGGAATGGATGGAACCGTCCTCCTTTGCAAATTACCCGTCGATGTACGCACGCGAAGCTGAAACCTCGTGGAGATATTGCGAAATCGGTCGAGGATCAGAAAGGAAATGACGAAGAAAAAGAGAAGATGATTAAAGATTCGTAATCGCCTTTGCTCACTTTACTTATTATCGTAGTAGAACCCATCTAGAGATTGGATTGATGTGGAAGGAGATTAGCACAGTCACTCAAACGGGGCTTCCTCATTCTAGGAAATGAGAAAACAGCTGTAGAGTAGGCGAAGATCTGGAACGAATCCCTCATGACAACGTGGTTCCGATCCCTCCGTCAGATCCGGGAATGGGAATGAGACAGTTCAGTGACAGAGTCAAATGATGCGGGCGTGTCGGCTTTCTTATCTCTTTTCCATCTGCAAATGAATTGTCACACAGATTGGATCACTCTAGTCTATAGCTTGTCTTCAAAGGACATCACTTGCAACATCTCCTTCAGAATCCTCCTTCATCTCAAGTCACGAGTCATTTCATCAGTCAGCTACACTACACCGAAGCGATACGATGCCATTTCGGTGCATCTTCTGTCATAACTGTCATCGGTACAAACTCCTTGTCAAAATTTGTGCGTGATCTGCGAGGAATACGTGAACATACGCGCGAAAACTGCTCGGTCAAAAACGGAAATGGACCGGTCGTCTTAGCGGTTTTTGAATTTCATCGCAATCCGCCCTACCATTAACCTTTCAACGCCGGTTTCACCCAAACGAGTCGACATTCCATCCACAAAAAAACGTCAAAATCTCTCGCAGTCGGGTTGGGCCACCTCATTCATCCATCATCCTCTTTCGACTTCGTCTAGTATCTATTTTATTAGTAACTCAATGTCTGGCCCAATCACCAGTACCTGACAAGCCCCAGTGTAGCCATGTGAGTCTAATTCGGTAAGTTGCTTGAGATTACTCACACTGATCAATGGTGCTGGCCTCCTCCTTCTCCTTATCTCAATATGGTATCAGAGGAATAGATGGAAAGAGAGAGAGGGAAAGTGAAACTCCGCTTTCCCTTTCAGACGACGCCAATGCCTTCTGTAAGCATGCCCTTATCGTGTCACTCTCTCCATTTCCCATACTCTCTCGTCGACAGAGATTCCGAGTGATCGTATATCCCCCTGATATGGCCGTAGCACTCTACTGATCGTCTGTGACCCAGTCGGACGATCTCTGAGCGCGAGCTTAGCGACTAGACGGCCCTTCGAAGTTATTAGAAAGTGAGTAGCTAAATCGAACATCTTAGTAGTTTGAGTGGGAGGAAAGCGCAACATTCGTTCCTCGTTCAATCAAGGAGAAGAGAAAGATAGATTTCCAAACCGCTCACTTGCTTGCAAGAGCGAGCGCGCGCAACTCGTGACTATCCCACTAGCAGAACCATCTCCCTTTTGGGATATCGGAGATGATTGAGACTCTCCTCCTTCCACCTGTTCCCTTATCGATTAGACGGTGATATTGTAGAAACGTGATGTTGTGGAAACAGGAAAAGGTTCTTTGCATGACTGGCCATTTCCTTGCAGTGTAAACGGCAGCGGAGTTCAGATAGGAAGAGGGGCCCTCATACCTTCCCCTGGTCTATCGTTTACTCTTCCTGGACATAGTTGCGAGAGCGATGATCTCAGTACGCGTTAGTGGATGAACGGGGCGAATGTGTCACCTGGATAATTCGCTAACCATGCGAGAGACACACGCGTAAATACACTGCAAACAGGAACGAGCGAGAACGTCACTGAGGGAGAAGAGGGCACACGCGACGAATCGCGATTGGGAGAGAGGAAAAGAAAGAGTTTGGCCATCTGAATCCTGTTGAAACT
Organism: Pristionchus exspectatus; assembly: GCA_911812115.1. Lineage (NCBI taxonomy): Eukaryota > Metazoa > Nematoda > Chromadorea > Rhabditida > Neodiplogasteridae > Pristionchus > Pristionchus exspectatus. The sequence continues at coordinate 10,430,157 of OU461584.1, read as the reverse complement.
CGTACAGACTTCAACGTTGCGTAAGTTCCTGGATGCTTTGATTCTATGAAAGCATTTCCGAAGATTCACAGAACCAACCTCACTGAATTTTGATGGTAAGTGTAACAATAATCAGGAATCAGACGTGGGTTTCTGAAGAAAGGTCGCCCTCACAGTTCACATTTCGAAGATCGACGAAATTCTGATGCAACGCTCGAAGCGAAGGGCAATCAAAGAAGATGAGCCAAGACGATTTCGCAAACCCATTTCCCTCTCCCCTTCTTTCTGTCCAAGATTGCAATGTGTTCAATTCAACAATTTCAGCACTTGAATACGTTCAATAAATTTATTATTATGGCTTTCGCAATGGATTGAGCCATTTTTGTACAGACAATCGGTATCTACAAACAATGAATGGGAAGCAAATCAACATTTGAATTCGAATGAAGTAAAGCATCAGAAATGACAGAGGCAACAAATTGCGAGTGGCGAAGGAACGAATGAGATCGAGGGTGGGAATTAATGAGCAATCGGATGTATCCAAGAGACACGGCAAATAAATTAAAGCGAGCTAAGAGAAGGAAGAAGAAGAGACTGAGGCAATGTACAGTAGTTCAATGATTACGGTAGATGGTGAGATACCGTATTGATATGATTAGGGGCGGTCAGGATTAGTCTTCCAGTCCTTGACAGCTTAGTCCCGTGCGGAGATTCTGTTCGCACTGGCGGGCGAGTGGGGCCGGCCGAAGTACGGAAGCTTGAGCAAATCGATCGTTCATGCAGGGTTCAGTCCAGTCGGGGCTACGTTCGTAGAGGATTCGAGTATTCATTCCTCATCCTTTTCGCGCCAACTTTGCCAGAGAATCGAACGGTTCTGCAAGAAAAATACGATAATTTCAAATTCATGAAGCAGGGCGGAATCATATGAAACATCGGGAAAAAAAGAAAACAAACAAAGAAAATCAAAATTTACCTCTGGGCAGCAACGTCCATGAGGTCCTCTCCATACAGATGAATGTGGAACATGTCTGACGGTGTGTGGGAGAGACGGTTACGGTAGAAGTACGGTAGTGTGTGTGTGGTTCCCGAGGGATACGGTAAGATGTAAGCAATGAGAGCTTGGAGTGGTATGAAGGGTGACTAGGGAGCTGCGCGCCTTTTATATGCACGATGGGATCACAGATTGAGACTCCGCCTCCCTTTCCCCTGCTCTTGAAGAGACGAGTGAGGGATGGTAAGGAAAGGGAGGGAGTGTTAGCGAGTGAGAGAGAAAGTAGATGGTGAGGTAGAGGGATTTGATGACGGAGTGAAGTGAACAGAGGCGAGAGAGCGGAGAGTGAAGAGGTGGACAGACTATTATCCTCAAGGGATGTTTCTCCAGCTAGACACATTCCGAGCATTCCCAACGTGGAACAGTTGACGGAAATAGCCTGGGGAGACACCGGAAGGCCTCATCTGAGTGGGATTGGTACGTGAGAAGGGGATGGGTGTGGTTGAGATACACTAGATCTACGATCATCGCATAGCTAACCCGAGAAGGGAATGATAGACAGAGTGGGCTGTAGTGATCACTCGTGATTGTTGTGAACAATTTGAACAATTTGATCACCATCACATTCTCGAATAAAATATCACAGTTTTTCTGTACCATGGATTCTGTAGATGCACAAAAACGGCTGCTTTCTAGTCTATGGTTAGTCTGATGAAATACACTCTTTTCCCCTGTTCTTCAGAATGGAGCGATGTTTGATCTAGTTTGTTCACTGCATCTTTGCTTCTTTTCCCTGCATTCTCTACCCCCTGCATTGCATCACATTTGGCAAGCTAAAATGCACTAAAAATAATCGCCCTTTTAACAGTTTGAGCGTTCTTTGTTCTTCCTCCACTCTTGGATGGTTTCCGGCCAATACCTCAACGAAACTTCACCAGACCGACTATAATTTTACCCCACACAGTTTCTATTCCAGGAATTCGCTAATCTATTTGCAGCCCACGCATTCAATTGGATACCGAGATAGTTTACGAGTTTCGAAAAGCTGTTTTTGTCTTTCCATTCACAGAAGAAAAGTGCCTAGAATAGAGTAGGAGGGAACAAGTCGTCGGTTCTTAGTGAAAGATTGGTTGTTTAGACCCGCGATTCTTAGCTTTTCAGTTCCATTGCACTGATGACGAAGTGAAACCCCCTCGATCAAGCAGATCAAATGGCTAAGAGAAGGAAGGAACTGATATTGAGTGCAGGAACAGTTGAGAGATCAAATGAGATGAAATTAGACAGGTCAAAATAGCCCCTCCTCCTTCCCGTCCCTTCCGATTAACCCCGCCACGAGGTAGGCACGATAACATTAGACATCCTCCCATTTCCTTCCCCCCGCCACCCCCACTTACGGTATTGACCACCCCCTCCCCAACGCAAATCATTCGATTATCACACATCAGCTCCTCAGATGTGTGGGTATTTGCAATATCTCCACGTAGGAGGAAGAGGGGCTGTTGTGAGGGAGTTCGATCAAGGGAAAAAGAAAGGAAAAAACTGTATTCAATGATGAAAACAGCACATTCGCAGAGGTGTTTTCTATGAATGGAGTGCGTAATTGATCGACCATAGATGGACATTGTCATTTTGAGCGTGGGACGACCACCAGACAAAGCTACCTTGCGAATGGGAATCATAATAGCCCCCGCTTTCCCATGCCGACGTCGATTCAGAAAGAACAGAGACGGACAGTACACATTCCTTTCCTCGTTCTTATCGTTCTCAGAGGACAAAATGCGCAGGGAAACAGAGTTCAACGCCCTCGGGAGCGACGGGAATTCACGGTAGATCGAAGATCCATTGAGGGAAGGAACTGTCGATTGTCCACGCCGTGTTGTGTATTCTCACGATCTTCAACGTCATATACTCGTATCACAGAGAGCCCGTGACCAGGAGGGCGCGTCGTTTCCTCGTACATTTCCTTGTAGGCGTTTAGTTCCGAAGGGCTACATCATCTAACTTTGGAAGCACTTTGGAAGCACAACTCACGGGTTGAAAATAGTCGCTGATCGCGAGAATGACTAACTCGATCGTGAGAAAGATCAGCTGATTCATCCCATGTTGTGTGTCTCGTTTGGCTACAGACATACACATCGCACAACTTCTTCTCTATTCCTTCCCTCCCTTGACCGATAGATCAGAGCAGCGGAACACTCTCGCTATGACACACGAAATCTCCCGCGGTCGTTTGCAACGTAGTCGATGGTTTATTTGCAGTGCTGACGCATACTCCCCCCTCTCCCTCCTTTCCTCTCCCTCATCCGATCTCATTCTCTGGCCACATTTCGCTCATGGCGACGGGAGATGACGAAACTATCGCGCGGCGCTGAGTAATTTCCGAGCACAGTTTCGTAAATGTTGTGCGACGTCCGGAACAAACAATTAGACACGGCACGGATAGAGCACACTTTGTTGTCATGCTGTTAAGAGAGAATTATGTGGAAATCGGCGAATTCCTTCCTGTGGTTGTTTAGATCGATGATCGCAATGGTTTCTTGACCCTTTCTTTACTTTCTTCCCCGAGCAACGAGATCAAAGTGTGAAAGAGAAAGAGAATGGACTGTAGCAGCTGAGAACAGCGTTCCTCTTAGCCGTTTCATCGAAATCGAGCGATCTCTGCAAATTAATCACTCAGCAGCGGCTAATCAGTTCTTTCTCTGACACACGCGCGCGCTTCTCCTCTTCTCTCTCTTAGCGCGCGGCCTGTCGAAGACATTTGACACTCGGGGGATCATCTCATAGTTAGATAGAGACACAGCAGAGATCGAATGGAGGGGATTACGAACTGATTGGTCGATATGACCATCTGATTGTGGATTCCCACTCGTGATTCGGATTGAGAAGAGGGGAAAGTGCTGAATGTCTGCACATAAAATTGTGCCGGAATGCAGTGGAAGGGAAAAGGGAAGTGATCAAGGGAAGGAACTGATGTAAGATCCCGAACATCGCATAATTTGATTATAAATGTGGACAATTAGGGCACTGCTACACGGTCATGATGCGATGGTGGAATAAATTGTGTACTAGAGAAGCATCGAGTGATCTGTCAATGATTATTCCAATGATAACTGTCTGATGGGCACTCTGGAGTGGACTCAGTGAAGTTCGATCAGTGAAGCTTCTTGAATAGACTGCAGGGATCTACCGGTTATGCCCTTACACATAATCTTCAACTCTGAATTTCAACACAGGTTTTTGGATGAATAATCTGTTTGAAACGATTTCCGCATCGTTCGGACAATTCGAAGCGGATAAGTTCAAAGTTCCATCTTCGTTTCTCCATCATCTCTTCCCGTGGAGTTCCCGTGCTCAGGCCATTAGCTGAGGGCGTTGAATAGCCTCCCTCCACTCTCTCCCAAACTCCCTTCGTACGCGCTTTGATTTTCTGATGTAACATGGTCAGAGGGGGAAGGAATGCAGGCGGAATGCGTTGAAATACCCAGGGATTTCCTCTATCTCTGCAGACCCTTTTGTCTTTCGATCTCAAGCAGTTTCAGCCATCCCATCAGATTGAGAAATCGGAGAATAGAGTACGAAAGTACCGTGATTCTGGGACATTTACGTGCTTACGTAGTGCACTTTGGCCGAACAACCAACTAAGCAACGAGACAGAGGGAGTGAGACAGAGGGGCAAAGTACGGCCCGGAATGGCCAGACCATTGATTCAGAACGAGTTACTTCTCCGTTTTCGTGCAGTTCCGTGCTTCCCATGGTGTGCAATGCATTTTTCTGTAGGGCTCATTCAGCCAATGTTCGACTACAAGCTACAGACCGTCCAGTTAGCCCCGCGGTCTGATCGAACTATGTGTCCAACTGTGCGCATGCTCTTTCGAAAGTTACGCCAGCCAAAAGAGACTGGTCGGGGGTGAATCATTTTACTGCTGCTGGTGGGAATGGGAGAAACGTGCTCATTCCACACACAACGTGTGAGGCAGTCGACCCATTCGGAGCACTCCTTTCGCAACGATAGACTAGGCAAGACAATCCACTCTCCATTCCCCTACACTGCACGAACACAAAATTGCGCGGCGATGGAGGAAATCGTGCTGTGCATAGTTGTCTGTGCTTTGTAGCCATTGCCTCCTCTTAGAATGACGATGACTAAGGGAGGGGATTTACTATCTACTGGAAGTTGTAAATAGGTTATCCCTGTGTATTGTCTGTATGTACAACAAAGATCGTGTCCGTCGATCAGATGACACAATAGACGAGATGAAACACGAAGTGGTGATATCAAATGGCGTTTTCTTCTTATCATTGGGAGTGCGAAATCGTAGCTGATTCAGATGGGTGTGCTACGGAAGTGATGAACTGTTTATGAAGCTTACAATGAAGTTTTGTCGATGGCACACCTATTTCTGGAAGGAGAGGACAGGCAAAGGGCGAAATGCAGGGCGAAGAAACAAAGACGGGACCACATTGAAGATGAGCAAGTTCACATCTGCATACAGTCGGATCCCACGCAATGGCTTCTCTTCGTTACTTTGTTCAGATTTGATCAGTGAGCTATGCGATAAACTTGATGCATCTGTGTTGATTCAGTGACTCAAATATGTTTCACGAATTGATTAACTGGAGTAATTCGCATAGTATTTCTTGATTTCATGAGGGTTCAGAAGCAGGATTAAACTGTTTCTCATCAATGTGAATGACCATACGATAGTGTCGCTATTCTGGTAGTCCTCAAGTACCTTCGTTCTCACGTGGCCGAGTTCTATCTTCTTCTTCTGTTCAAACGATGAGATCAGGGTCGAAAGAGACCACGGAGAGATTCCCGAATGCGTCACTTATTTGTTTACCTTCTTCCTGTGTACGTTTAGTCATAGAGGATGAAGCCCAGATTGAAAGCTGTTTCAGGGGAGACAAAGAGGTCATTCTCCTCTACTGGATAAGAGGGCATTCCCTGCACTCTGATTGACACATGTTTTGATGTTTGTGCGAGGGAGGAAAAGAGTGAATCAGGTCAAAATGTCTCCTAGAATCGCACTCTCCTGATTGGCGGCCGATCTCGTCTCGTTGTTGCAAGAACGAGAGATGAACTCTCTCCATTTCATGCACTCTCTCACTTTCTCTAAATGGAATAATTCGATCATTTCTCGGTCGCACGTACTCGCGATTGAACATTGAAGATCAATGACGGAAATGACGGAGGAAGGGAAAAGGAAGGAAGGGGAAGGGATATATCCGGATTGTTTTGCATGTTCACTGTGTTCATACTGTGACTTATGCACCATCGTAACACTCGATCCACTTCTTGACTATGTGGTCACTTAATTTCCTCCACCGAATCAGACCAATGGGATCATCTTTAGAGGTTTTGGCTGATTCACTCGCATACTTAGCTGGCATAGTTAGCGAGATAAGCGTTATCAAACGCATAGTTAGCAATGGTTATCAGTGATGAGAATAGCTGCATAGACAATCTCCGAAACGTGATGAATAATGCGGCAATTTCAAGCCCTCTTGCAACGTATGATTGCATCGGATGGTTTGAGAAGAAGCTAGGAAATGGTCGGACGATCTGGCAATTGCATCATGAAATTGTTCTCGTTATTGAGGCTTCACTGCACTACTCTAAAATTTTGATTATGGCACAGTATCTTCTTCTAAAGACAGGTCTCGTTCATCTCCTTCAGTATTCATCTTATACCCTTCTCTTCCACAAGGCCGGTTGATTCACGTCGAGAAAAGGAAAAGTTGAGAATAGACTCCATCTCTCTGAGGAAGAGTCCTTCAGTCCTCATGTAGCATCACTCGTTTCTCATCCCACACTAGTTATTTCATTTGCATCCCATTGTATTTTCAGAAATGATACTCCAAATCAAATGTAGTCTCCGTGAGCAGCAAAAGAAGAAGACTCAATGTCAGTTCAGGGGTGGTATTCTTCTTTAATTTTCGGCTAGGCCGAAATTTTAGGCTGGCCGAATATTTCGGCTGATTGCCGAAAATTTGAAGACTAGCCCCCTCCGGGGGCTAGTCCTCCGGAGGCCCTGCCGGGGGCTGGGGCGAGCTACGCTCGCCCCGCGACGCTCCGCGGTCGTCTCGCGCCCTTCGGGCGCTCGCCGACCGCTCCGCTAGGTGCGCGCGACGCAGAATGAATTCGACTCTCCTCTCTCCTCTCACTCTCTCGCCTAATCCAATTAATGCGCTCGAATAGGTCCTCCGGAAAATATCGAGATTGCCCTAGTTGCCGAAAATAGCCTCCTTCGGAGGCTAGACCCTGCGGGTGGCATGCAGCCTTCGGCTGCAGTGAGGCTCGCTACGCTCGCCTAGTGAGCGGCCTACGGCCGCTCGCGATCGCCTCGAATGCGAAGAATGAAGAATGAATTCGACTCTCACTAATTGAATTACTCTCCTCTCTCGCCTAATCCAATTAATGCGCTCGAATAGGTCCTCCGGAAAATATCGAGATTGCCCTAGTTGTAATAGATTTGAAGATTTTATTTTGTGAGCTTGAGCAAAAGTCTCTTAGATAGTGGGGTTCGAACCATCAACGGTTGTTTACCAATCCATCATTCATCCACTGCGCCATTCGGAATTGGATCATTCTACTCTCCACCTTTTACTAATACCCTTCATTCTCTTCGTCAATGTGGCGAATTAGCGGCGTAATGCGTGTCAAGAATTCGACAAATTCAATTATCATTTCGAAAAATGAGACAGTACCCCGGACTTGACACTAAAGAATCACTAAGGACTAGGATTAGCCACTTGCCTTATTACTTGCGCACATCCTGGGAGACGGAAAACAAAATGTATGCATATTTATGTATTGCTGCGAACCGATCTGCATATAACGAGTATCTATATACTTAGAATAACCTCGCAGTTTCTAACTTTAGGCACAAAGCTCCTATTGTTGGTATTTTGTAGTTACCATTTCCCATCAATGGCAATGAAAAGTTTGGTCCAAACAACTCCTAACATTTACTGAACCTTTGCTTGAAAAAGTTTGGTCGAAATCTAGGCCGAAATTCATTCCGAAATTTGATCAATTTCCTTTGTTCTTGCCCAATTTATTTGGGCGATCGAAATTGAACGCCGAAAATTGTAAGAGAAAATTCGGCCGAGATTCGGTTCATTTTCGATTTCGGCGAGGCGAAATCATTTTCGGCCGCCCGCTCCACGAAGATCGGTGAGCCGAAAATGATTTCGACAAGCCGAATTTTTTTTCGGCTCGGCCGAAAATGAAAGAAGAATACCACCCCAGATGCGCAAAAAAAAATGGGAAGCAACGTGTTACATACGTGAAACTGAACTACGTGAATACGTGAAACTAATTGTAAGGTGACGTCTTCTCAAAGTTGCAAACTTCATTATACATCATTTCTTCACTAGAATCCTTAACGACAAGGGACAAGGAGAAGTTCAACCGTAATCTTCAATATTTTGTATAGTACGCAACGATTGGAGAGGGGGGAGCCGTTTTATCTCGTGGGGTGGTGTTAGAGGAGGAGGGGAGGTCAATCTGGATTGACTAGGACTTTCCAAGACCCTTATTAAGCTTTTCCTGGAACTCCCTCTTCGCCTTGCCGTTCTCCAGTCCCATCACTGCAATGATGATGAGTATGTAATGAGGAATGACAGATCATGTAGCCACTTTCAACAACATAAAAATAGTGAATGCACACCTTCACAGGTAGAGCCAAACACAGATGTCTCATAAGTTGGATAGTGACTGCAGCATGCATATCGTAACTCCTTACCAATAAGATCGACTATTGCTAATGTGACGCAGCAGGCAGCCATAACGATACAGATGAGAGAGATCATCAGATGATACTGCAAGAGATCAAAGATCAAAGATCGATGAACAGGAGAACAACCTTCGATCCTCGGTACTTGTCACGACGATCCTTCTTCTTTTTCTTTTTCTTCTTCTTTTTCTTCTTCTTCTGCAATCAATACGTCGATACCGTATCCATCTCATCTACCGTATACCTTCTTCTTGCTTCCGTCAGTCTGCGGTTCCTCCTCCTCCTTGTCTGCAATCGCAAGGTTACAGTACCTACAGTACTCCATCAGTGAGAACGACTGGATACTGTATCCATCATACAGTATCCACTCAACTACAGTGTCCATCTACCGTACCCTCTGCTCCTTCTCCTCCCTCGCCAGTCTTCGTTTCGGGAGTATTTCCCATTTGAGATCCCGTGTCCGTTTCGCCCTTGGTTGCTCCCCCCTGTGTCTCGCCAGCACCAGTCTCTGCAAAAGATCAAAGATCAACTGGTTAATCATCTCGACTCTTCTTCAACTCGGGTCGCCGCCATCATTCTCAGTGATTGTATTCTTTATGAATGGTTTATTGTATCCTTCATCGATAGCAACGACCCGAGCGGCCAGAAGAATCCAGAGATTAAAGATCGGATCCCTTACGCGATACATTGTCCTTATCAACTTCAGTTTCGCCACCTGTAATAGCGAATGTTAGATTACTGTACACAACGGTGCAGATACAGTAATCAATATCGATCCAGCTACAGTCTGCCCGAATCGATGACTGGGTTACGGTATCTACCGTATACCTGCTTGGAGGCGTTCCTCATGGCGGCGTCTTATCACGTCAGCCATCACGTGGCCCTGCGTGTCCACCATCCTGAGCGGAAGAGATAGGTTACGGTAGGAGAGGGGTACTGTAGTCGATTGATGAAGGCTACGGTAGCTCGATGGTACTGTAGACCATCGATAAGAGCTCGGGTATTAGAGTACTGTGGTCGATGGACCAGAGCTCGGGTATTGGGGTACTGTAGCCTGGACCCTCAGGAGATCCAAGAAGGATCCCCAAGAGATCCCGGTATCCTCACCCTAGGATGCGATGGATGGAAGGAGAGCGCGCAGGCGACCACAACGGTAGAAAAGACGATGAATAAAAGAGAAGAGGGGAGAAGGAGGGAAAAGAGTGAAGAGAGGGAACAATGGATGATGAATATCAATTATGGAAATAGCGAATCTATTGTGTCTCTCATTTTCCCATTCTATCTCGATTGCGGATCAAAATTAATGAAGTGTAGAATAGTAAAATCGATTAATTTATCAACAATATTCACTTTACAACTATGCAAAGAATGATCTACCGTAATCAGGAATGCAATAACATTGGAAACCTTTAAGGCGACACTACCAAGACACAAGAGGTAGCGTAAGTACAATTATGAGCAGGCGAAAACAATGCATATTCATGTTTTGAGAGTACCGTAATCATTGTCAATCGATACCGTATCCTCTTCCCTTCTACAGTAGTAGATTCGTGGGTGGTCCTTGGGCGATCATTTGTTCCAATTCCGCATCCCATCCTAATTTCTCTGCCAAATCGAGCACTCCTTCGTTGCAGTCTCCACGATGGAAAACGTCGCTGTAAAGGATGAAGTAGGATTATTGAAATACAAAAGCTTCTCGATTTTGAATCAATCGAGACAATAGCACTGTAGTTGACGAAACAACATTGTGAGAAAAGGAACTCATTTGTTGAAATCGCTTTTTTGTACGAACTGACCGATTACTCTGTTTGATTCCCAATCCATAGCACACTTCAAGGGGGATCGTGGGTCTTCTCATTCCCTCTGGATGGGCTCGGAAGGGACCAGCGGGCTCACGATTGATTAGTAGACGAGGAATCTCCGAATCTACCTGAAATGAGACGCGTGTGATAAAAAAATATTATTTCTCCAATCAGCAAGGCAACCAGAACTCGATTTCAGCGAAGTATCCGCAGTGATATAATACCACAAGTGAAACAAGCATGCACATTTGTCCATGAAAATCATATAAACACTACCTTTCACAGTTCTATTATTCATACATGAAAAAAAAACTAGTGGAAAACTACCTGGAATTTGAAAACATATGCCGCATTTATGGTTTTCGTTGGCAAGGCATGTTACTTACGATTCGCAAACATATGCCGCATTCACAGAATTAGTCGATTTTCAAGGTCTTTTTCATAAACATACCCCGCATTCGTAGGATTTTGAAACATAACTTTTTCATGTATGCTATTATTCAATTTGTTCTCACCTCATCACACAAACTGGCGAATGGCTGCACAACGAGAGAAGTGCCCATGACGATGAGAAGATCACAGCAAGGGAAGTCCTGTGAAGGAGCAATTTTGAGCGAAACACACATTATTCTCATTGCACGATCGCCCAAACTCGCTGATTTTGAGCTTCAGTCAACCTAATACTCCACACGTTCTCATTCATTTCAATTCGGGGAACACTGAGATCAAAGTATAGTAATCAGACTCTACCTGTACAATCTTGGTGAAGAAGTCCCTCGGGAGTGATTCAGAAAAGAAGATGATATCGGGTTTGACGACTCCATCGCATCCCTCTCCCTCACAGTACGGAACCAGCTTGGTGGGATCGTCCAGGTGCTCTTAATACGATGTAATAGTTACGGTAATAGTATTGATAATTCATACTCATGTTGCCTTGTACAACAAATTGTAACAAATTTTCTCGAGCATCATAGTCAATAGATATAATTTTATCCTAGAGATGACGAGCCATAAGGATTTTCATTTATCATTCCACCGAAAAAAGGCACGAAATTGGTGAAATGAAAAACACTTTTTAGGAGAAAAAAAAACGAGATGAATTTCGACCAATTTCGAATAGGACTTCTACAGGCTTCTCCCAATCAATCGATAACTCACTGGTTATCCATTGCAGATCGTACTTCTTCTTGCACTTCATACACGTGGAAGAGGCATGACTGCCGTGGGCTGCCATCACCTGAAGGAGAGAGTATGAGAAAGCTATGAATAATCAAACCGCACTCCCGAATAGAATCTTATTCACATCTACTGAACAAAGTGGCACACATAAATTTGCAATTGCAATTTACTCGAATCATACCTTTTCCTTGCTAACTCCGACCGTGATCTCGAGTGAATCGATATTCTGGAATGGTGATTACTGTAGATCTCACAATATCAAGTGAATACGGTACCTGCGTGAACCACCGTAGCAGTAGTCCCTTCTTCTCTAGTAGCCGCACAAAGTAATGGGCAGGGGTGGGCTGGAAATCGATATTCAGGACCCGTTAAACTACCGTAATACCGACTAGTTTCATGGGCAGTTACAACTACAGTACCTTGACTGCTTTGGGGAAGAGGGCCTTGGCCAGCTTGAAGAATGGCTTGGGATTTTCACGGAAGAAATCGAGATCGAAGATATCCTGAGGATCCTCCAGATCGTATTCCGCGAGGTTACTGTAGAGACCCGATCCTGGAGAACAGACCATTGATTGAAACATGAAATGTATGTACAACCGAGTGGATAGATTCAATCACGTACAACATTCACGAGATATTTCTTGCAAACTAACAAAAAATATCAGATTCATGAAAAAAAATAAATCTGACCGGGTGTTCGGAAGTCGGGAATTCCGGCCGATGTGGAGATGCCTGCGCCAGTCATCACGATGATGTTCTGGATAATTACAATAATATTAATAAAATATGCACAAATTGTACTAATTATGCTAGCTTTGTGAGCAACACCATACATTCCAGTTATCAAACAAAAATTTTTTGTCCTATAAATGCACTTGCACCTGTAAGCAGGAAAAAATGCCTAACTTATCAAGATGAAAAAAGTTCTAGGTGCTAGCCTATCTCAATTCTATCGATTTCATTAACCAAACTAGACTGTAGTTAATTCTTCACCTTTGGTTTCTTTGTTTTGATGTACTCGGCGATTCCAGCCAGATCGAGTGTTTTGAGAGGTGAGGAAGGACGGATTGTTTCTGCAATTTAAACACCCATACCACTTGATCAAGGAATAACGTCCACCGTTGCCTTCTAAGACGAAACAGTGATTACCAAGCTTTCGAATGACAAATTTTCAGACCTCTTCGAGTTTTCGCCGGATCATGTTGTGGCCTCATGCTCACTATTTCCGCGGCGTCTTAGCGCAAGGGTAAACACACACAACATAAATAAAATCATACCAGCTGCGGCTCCTTTCAGTGATTGTCCCATTGATTCGACAAACGAAGTGAATGCATCGATCTTGCTGGGATGAGAACTGCCCTTCAAATAGACATTGCAAAAACACAGAAAGAAAGAAAGAAGTCTAAGGAATACATACGGGGTTGTCTTTGACTGATGAACCAGAATCTCCCGCAGCATTATCCTTGTTCGATGAACCTGCAACGTAGCTGTTATAAATAAGTTTGAAGTGGAGCCACATCATGCAAGTAATGAACTAACTCTGATCACTGGAAGGCTTGTCCTTATGGGCGGATTCATCCTCGTCTTTCTGCACCTTCCTATTCACAACGTTGTTGGCATCACTCATGGTACCTGCACTTGGTTATTTAGAACCAAAATATAGAAAAGGAGAAGAAGGAAACGGTTATTTTTGATCAAAACAAAAATAGAGTCAAGAACTGCAAAATGCAAGAACCGGAAATTATAACCACGAGATACGAATTTTTCTACAGTACTTTTATTCTGGGTTGCTGACTGACTTTTTATTTTATGATCTACGCGGATCTGCGTATCGATCGCCCTCTTCCCTACCTTCGCCGTCGACTCTCCCCACTTTGATCTACCTTTCGCGCGAGCTGTAGGAATGTTCCAGAGCAGCTCTCGAACATTCCACCCTTTGACACGTGCTCTTGTTTCCCGCCCGCATCAGTTTTCTCTGCTTTTTCGGCGTAGCTATGTAAAAAAGTATTTACTTTTGATTATGTGCGCATTGAGGCTCTGCTTCGTCTGGTTTACAATTGGTCTACTCATTTTAGTTCTCGATGCTTTCGCACTCCTTTCTTATTGTCATCGCCTATTTCTCTTTCCAACGTTTCTAACCCCGCATTTTGCAGATGGCGTCGTTTCAACAGCACACCTGCTACTCGGAAGATGGGCAGAAGGCGAGCACGCTCAAGTCGTCCGTCGCTCCTCGGTTGCCTCGATAAGATAAGTGTTTCTAATATTTGTCATCATGGGTTTTCGCGCATTTTCGTAAGTAACTGCTTACGGATTGGATGGGTATTTTGTGTTCATTTTCACTCAATTTTCTCTTCAATTTGATCGTTTCAATGTCAAACGCAATATTTCGCGGCGCGCCCATCCGATGCTAGCTAAGTTGCGTAGGGCAGTGGTGTGCATCTCCTCTACAGTGAGGGGCGGTCGTCACGCACTGTCGCAAGTGCCGGGTCTATCTTTTCGTGGGAGAAGGCCATAAGCCAGAAACGGTTGCGCCGTCCCGGGCCGGCTCGCAGAACCGTATACCAAATTCTCCCTTTCGAGTATCGCGGTGGATGATCCGACGACCGAGTGTGCCACTGCCAGGTTAACTTGAAATAGCGCGCGCTATATTCAATTGTATTTTACCAGGGGATTAGTCGTCTAACTAACTGTTACGGTGGGATAAGGCAAAGCAGAGTGAACATGCACTTTGCGAGTGCGAAATTTGAGTTATAAAGTAGTTATGGGATACTAATTTGAAACATCGCAGCGTGTGGCGATCGATGGACGGGGACGGGTATCGTCAGCGACGTCATCGGAGAATGGAAGAGATGAGAGGAGTGGTAGGATGGCAGAGGTCGGACTGTTCTCAAAGATGACGTCATCAATCGATACATTCCAGACACTCTAAACGGCCCTGCCAGCAAGCAGCACAGAAGGGATGGATTGGAGGTCAGTCGATCAGATAAATATCGATTGACGTCAAATGCATCAAGTGAATTCAGGTCTCTCCTTCACTCCCCTCGTCCTTTTCTCCCTCCGTCCGTCTCTCGATCGATCGTGTGGATACGGTAGCCAGGTACTGTATCGTTTTCGGAGCATAGTTGGTATGGTCGTGTTATTCAGTGCCTTCCCTCGCCAATCTCCAGCAATGGCCACTTCCTTCGATGTTCTTCCTCGTGCTCCCACAGGGTTGGTATAAAGACTGTTACTAAAACGAAATCCATTTGTTACAGGACCACCCAGCCCCCAACTCCGTCACTGCCCCTTCGTTACGAGTGCGGCTGCCATCGGTACTGTAGTTATCGATTGATTGATGAAATGAATAGAATATTTGCAGATTTGACTCGTGTTCTCTCGCACGCAGGAGGGCTGCATCGTCTCACTCTGGATCGAGTGGGTATCACAACGATTTAAATATGGATGACCATTTCTTCATTGTGCAAACTCGACAGTGTTATATCCGTGAGCTGCTGCTTGATGTGAAGAAATGATGGCCTATATTTCGAATTCTGATCGCGATTGTTGTGGTGGTGTTTCTAATGAATATTTGGTGCAGGAGGATGCGACTGCCCCTCCCTTCCCTTCTCTGACTCTGCCGCTCTCCCGTTCAAGAGGGCTCTCCGTCTCTCCTCTTCCATTTTTGAGCAGGTACTAGATACCACAGGGCGGATGGATGGAAAATTCCATTGGGAATGGTGGTGATGATGAGTAGAATAATGCGCTTGCAATTCGATTAACTCGAACAAGATCTGGTCGGGTCATATCTGAACCTGATCATGTGAAATGCAAAACAGATTTGGCTTATTAGATTCTTTTTTTGAATCGTTACGAGTGACATTCGTTAGATGAAGGCTGACCATGCCTCATGTTCGGTGAAGAGTAAATGGTGAATGATCAGATCTTGGTCAAGTTAACTGAGTATAGTGGACCGCTACGTTGAGGTTACCGTTTTGAATCAAACTGCGAAAGCTTGCCTTAAAAATGATTTACTTCAATTCAAACTCAACTTCAATCAGAAAATGTCATTTGTTGTCAATATCACGCTCTAATTTCGGTTCATTTTTGAAGTATAGATAGTATTAACTAGTCTTAGTGTCACTATGATAGCGGTCCTCGACGTGATCACTCCCCTTAGCGGCTCGCCATAATCCTTATTTCTTTTTATTGAACCTAAGTAGAAATAAGTGTGACTGATACGTTAATGGTCTATCAATCAAGCGATTCTATAATTGCACATGGCATTATTGCACTGTCTCAGATGATTGAAATGATTTCATCTGGGAATAGACTCATGACCAGGCGCACTAACGCTTCGTATAGCATTTATCACGAGTGTC
The DNA here is from genome assembly GCA_911812115.1 of Pristionchus exspectatus. NCBI lineage: Eukaryota > Metazoa > Nematoda > Chromadorea > Rhabditida > Neodiplogasteridae > Pristionchus > Pristionchus exspectatus. The sequence continues at coordinate 10,414,109 of OU461584.1, read as the reverse complement.
ACGTAAGAATCGAATAAAATCAGGGGGTGTTGTGCACATTGTCTAACCTATATGTTTTAATGCGGTTTTGGGTAGTCCTTAGGGTCCCTCACAAGATAGCGTCGAGCTTTGTTCGATATTTTCATTTTCAACGATACCAGACGACGTCAAACTTTTTCAGAGCCAAAAATCGCAAACTTTGGAAGGCTGTAGCTCCAGAGTGATTTTAGTGCTTCGTGTTCAACTGATGAAATGTTCCAAATTTCCAGGAGAATACGTGTGCACAGTTGGCCCATCGATATTTTCATTTGTATTTTTGTAAATCGATTAAAATGTTTCATAATCACCACAACTTCGGGCCAGAAATTTTTTCGGGCTCAATCGATAGAGCTCGTCGAGACGATTCGAATGGTATGCTGTTCATATAGGATAAAATAGTGGCCAACTATAGAAAACTCCTTCGGAAAGATTCGTCGCCTTCGATGATGGCGCGCTCAGTCTTCGCTGCTCCTAGCCACACACCTCATATGATCCCTTCCCATCTCCTGCTTAGCGCAGTGGTTAGTGGTAGGGTTGGCTAAACGGTAACGGGGGTGACGGACCGCTACGAGGTGGGGGAGAGGGTAGCGGACCGCTTCCCCCCGCTACCCCCCCCCCCCCGCTACGATTCGGGAAGGGAAGAGGGTGCTAAGCTCCGCCCCCTTCTCTCGCCTCCGCCTGCTCTTCCTAACCCGTCTAGACTAGTGCGCGCGCTTTATTGAAGACTGCGTGGACAAACTCCCTTCCCCGAGACGTAGCGGGGGGTAGGGGGGGGGGGGAAGCGGTCCGCTACCCTCTCCCTCCCTCGTAGCGGTCCGTTACCCTCTCCCTCTCTCGTAGCGGACCGTTACCCCCGAAATGCCAACCCTAGTTAGTGGTCTGGACTACTATTCCGTAATTTTTTGGCGATTGAAGTTCGATCCTTTCATTGCCAAAAATGGTTTGCTACATTTTTGCTACAATTTCCAGTTCATGGAAAACATGAAATTGGCAATGAAATAATATAAAAAAAACTGACAAAACATTTTTGGCAATGAATGGATCGAACTTCTATCGCCAAAATAATACGGAATACTAGTCCAGACCACTAACCACTGCGCTAAGCAGACTACTGCCAGAGGAGATGGGAAGGGATCATATGAGGTGTGTGGCTTGGAGCAGCGATTACTGAGCGCGCCATCATCGAAGGCGACGAATCTTTCCGAAGGAGTTTTCTATAGTTGGCCACTATTTTATCCTATATGAACAGCATACCATTCGAATCGTCTCGACGAGCTCTATCTATTGAGCTCGAAAAAATTTCTGGCCCGAAGTTGTGGTGAATATGAAACATTTTAATCGATTTACAAAAATATAAATGAAAATATCGATGGGCCAACTGTGCACACGTATTCTTCTGGAAATTTGGAACATTTTATCAGTTAAACACGAAGCACTAAAATCACTCTGGACTGACATTGAGCTACAGCCTTCCAAAGTTTGCGATTTTTGGCTCTGAAAAAGTTTGACGTCGTCTGGCATCGTTGAAAATGAAATTATCGAACAAAGCTCGACGCTATCTTGTGAGGGACCCTATGGACTACCCAAATTCGGCTTAAACTCAATTTCGACTTTTTCAATGTGCACAAATCTATTCGTTTCTTACGTGACACGCGTGTTACACGCAACAGTTAGTTAGACGACGGAACCTTGATTACTAGATTCGAACACTGGCTAGCCGAAATTGTTACTGAAATAGGAACATGTCGAGCAGCCAAATAGTTCCTTGAAATTAATTTTCTTTTCAAAAATGCGATACTAAGCCATCGTTTATTGCAGGCTCATCACTGGACGCTCTGTCACCATCCCTCCTCTCTCGTTCCATCTCCTGTGGAAGAGGATAGATCCCATTTCATCATTGATCCTCATTGTCTCATCATTGTCTCTTCTCGTTTTTTTCTAGTGTTGTTGATGTTATTGTTGCTGTTGTTGATGATAATTATTTCATCGCACGAGCACTTGCTTCGTGCGATGCGTGTGGGGTCGTTTACAGTGCATGGAAGAGATCAGAGAAAGAGATTGAGGGAGTATAGGCAGGGGATGTGGAGGGTTACGGTAGGACAGGGCTGGTGAAGGGGTTCGATTGGAGACCCGAACCCCTTCATGGTGGATCCTTCATTGATGGTATGGTAGGATAAGGCATGGATGTGGAGGGTTACGGTAGGACAGGGAAGCTGAATGGTGGTCAAGTCTGCGGCCTCTGGATGGCATCAGAGTGAGCCCCGCCACAAGAAAAAGGGTGACGAAGGGGTAGGGAAGTTAGATGGTGGGTTACGGTAAGACGGAGCAGTTAGGGTAGGTAGGTTCCTGTAGGTTACGGTAGGAGAGGGAAGTGTTGGGGAGCTAGGGTGGTACGGTGACTAGGGGCTACTTTTCGTTGAACATGGCCTCGGATTTAGGGACCACCATTACAAGAGCCGGAGAAAAATGGCCGGAAAAAAGTGTGAGTTGCGGAATCCGGGAGAACATCCGGGACCGGGGTTCAGATTAACGAGTCCAAAGTGGTCACACACGTGATTTCGATTTTTTTCGCAGTTTTATTTTTACTTTGGTGAGCGATAATTGTACTTTAACCTGATAGACCGCGAGTTTTGTCGTTATGTCAGCTGAATAGGCCCCATGGACAACCACTATGCCAAAAATGCCGCAATTTCATAAGCTATATTGCGCGATATGGCTGATTATGAGTTTTTCGTTTTACCGCAGCCACAATTTTCATTCGATATTTATATTTTATCCTCATTGCCCGCGGGTTTTGACGTTACCTGAGCTAAATATACACCTTGATGCGATTGTATGCCAAAAATGCCGCAAATCAATGGTCTCCTTCGCCTTTAAAATGAGCTTTTTCGTTGTAACACGCGTGAACCTGGCCACTTTTCATTCGATATTTATATTTTATCCTCGTTGCCCGCGGGTTTTGACGTTACCTGAGCTAAATATACACCTTGATGCGATTGTATGCCAAAAATGCCGCAAATCAATGGTCTCCTTCGCCTTTAAAATGAGCTTTTTCGTTGTAACACGCGTGAACCTGGCCACTTTTCATTCGATATTTATATTTTATCCTCGTTGCCCGCGGGTTTTGACGTTACCTGAGCTAAATATACACCTTGATGCGATTGTATGCCAAAAATGCCGCAAATCAATGGTCTCCTTCGCCTTTAAAATGAGCTTTTTCGTTGTAACACGCGTGAACCTGGCCACTTTTCATTCGATATTTATATTTTATCCTCGTTGCCCGCGGATTTTGACGTTACCTGAGCTAAATATACACCTTGATGCGATTGTATGCCAAAAATGCCGCGATTTCATGGTCGCCCACGTTAGATATCGTCGAAAATAGGTGTTAAAAGCTCCAACTTCGGCATGTTTCGAGCGCTAACTTGTTTGCACTGTCTTTCTTTGGCGAGCGCCGCTTATTATCGCAGTTGATAATTGAATACCATCCCCTGAGAGACCCTCGCCTCCATTTTGACGTCGATCGGTCAGTGCGCAAGGATGGTTCATACGGAAATGTCAAAGATGACCTGTTTTTTTACCACTGCTTAATCGATTGTGGAATCGCACATAATCGAGGGAGAGCATGACACGGAATCGAGGGAAAGCATGGCATTGTAAAATTGAGCAGACAAAATATTTTTTTTCAAAAATAAATAAAAAAATTTTTAGCCAGAACCGGGAAATAGTCCATCAGAGCCAGGGCCGTCATTGTAGCCGGAACCGGGACAAACGTCGTCTTGGCGTGGTGTGACTCTCGTTTTGAAGCGAGAGACTTTGTTTCTTTTGCGAATATCTTTTTTCTTTTTTTATTATTTTTAATTTTTCTTTTTGGAAATTCATTCCACACCTATGGACTAATGAGCACGACAAGTCTTGACGCCCCCAATTTAAATTGGCGATTTTGATGGTGGTCCCTACCTCGGATTACGGTTTCATGGTTCACGACATCCCCCTGACAGAACCATTCCGCGCCCGTGATCTCATAGGCTTCGTGAGGCTATTCGCGATATTGCCTGCGATTTCCTCGCCTAGTCTGAGGGAGTACAGCGGTATGGCCCCTTAATTTACCCTCTCTATTATTCCGCACTGGTGTTGGGAAAATGATATTGAACGTAGAGAACGTAAGAGTAGGTCGTAGGAAAAGAGGAATGGATGTAGGGGATTAGTAACTATTTGAAAACTCTTGAAGATTTTACCATCGCTCGGCAAAATTCGGCTCGTATTTATCGACGTGAAAGGGGAATGTTAACGTGGCTCTACGAGCATCATCGATCGTAGAAACCGTATCCAGAAATAAGAGAGGACATTGGTGATTTAGAATTTATCACGGATTTGACCAAAATGTTCATACGGAACTAGCAATCGATATCATATCCGTGGTTACCGTATACCTGGTCGATTATCACAGCTAGCGTACTTGGGATTCTCAATATCCCTGTCCCTCTTTTTGATGATCATTTTCTCTAGTCGGGTGTCGTTTTTTAGAAGAAATGAAGATAAGAATTACATGTACGGAAATGGATTTGGCGCTTCTCATGGAGCACGCGAGTGAGAGAGTTATCTACAGTATTCCAGAAATGGACCAGAAATGGACCAATAATCTTCTTCTCGAATAGCTTCTAACAGTTTCACCTCCCTGTCTCATCCCAATTCCCAGTTCCTTTCTCCCTCACTTTTCCTCATCCTGCCATTCTCCTAATTGGATCACCATCGAGAGTGAAAGTGGCTTGTGATTATCCAGGTTCCTTTGTGTTTCTAACTACCCCTCTCCGCCCTCTCATGACCCTTTCCTTTCTCTTGCCACTCTTCCCTTCTCTCTCTTAGTCACACAGTCATTGTCTCAGTAGTCTTCATCACGAGCACCACTATGCTGCGGTTATTATCGATTGTCTCCATTGTAGCTGCGGCACCCCTTTCTATTGATTCGTTCCTCCCTACACGTAAGAATTCCTGGAATAGTACTGCTTTTTGCATCGCACTACTATTCTGAGTTGATATGAAAATGACGAATTATTGAAGATTATCGAAATAGTTTAGAATAAAAATGTGCGCAAGATAATGTTCCTTCAGATCCACTCGAACTACACCAACAAGGTGGTCGAGATGTGAAGAGTGCAGTACCAGGTGATCTTTGATCTTTCTAATTGAACACACTCAATCATCTCAGGAATGGCTTCACTGGGAATCGGCGATGTGACGAAGACAATCAGCAGATACACACCTGGTTTGTTATCTCTGTAACAACGTCAGCCATTCACAAAAATCATCTACGTATCTACCTATCTCAATGTCAGTATTCCGAGGTTCAAGAACGGAAATTTAAGAAATGTATATTTTCAATGACCCACGAGGACGAGAAAGAGTGACCGTAACTGTGGGATTTGAAATAGCGCGCAATTCGATCCTGTTCGAGCATGTTTTTTAGATGTAGGCTGTGATGGGTAACATTTGTGTAGTGGTTGAGATCTCAAGTTCCTTCTACCAATTCTTCTTGATTCTCATTCCTAGGAAGACTAGACTTTTCTCGATTGGTTATCGGTCAGAGAGCGTAGATCGCTCTCGAGTGGAACCTCTCTTAGGGGACGAATTTCGTTCCCGATCGGTGCACTTGAAACAGGAAGGATTACGTAATCTGTCCAATGACGGATCATCCAAACAACTCTCTGTGATTGGCAATCAACCGAAAGAAAAGCTAATGATGGTAGAACGAGAACAATCTAGGACCACCATCGAGCGAAAAGAGATTAATCCTGGAACATTTTTAGAGAATAAAGGTACCAGTGTCTACACTGAGAACACGTACAACTCGGATGATCGACCCAATCTCGGTTACATGGATAGAGAGACTTCTGGAGGAAGGAGGTAAGAGATTTGCTACTTATTTCACCGGAATGCTGTGTATTCCTTGTATAACAGTGTTCGATAAATACTTTTCAGTACTGGTTCGAAGCGCCTTGTGAATCTGCCCGGTCTGGGTAAATTTGAGTATGGTGAAGAGAGGGAGCAAGGCACGGGAATACTCGACTTTTCAAAGACTTGTCAGTTTTTGTAATTATTTTGCAGGATAGCGGGGGAGATGGAAAATCAATTTCTCCCGGTTCCCAAGTGAGTAAACGTACCGAGTGAAACACAACCATTTCTCAGTATTTCCCTTCCTCCAACTGCCTCCTCTCAAGGAGGAGAGACGGGAACCCGCCAAACCAGTGATGGAAATGGATGAAGTGAAGAGGGAGAACCTCGGACGGATGGTAAGAATATTATTATACGCCATTTTGGAGCTTTTAGACTATCATTCCTTTAAGTTGACTCCGAAGCAAGAGCCTCGCGAATTCTCTCCCTTCGGCCCCTCTCTTCTCTCTGATGATATTCTACCAGAGAACGAACGACCGGCAAAGGCATTCCAGGGTGAGAGGATACGGTAGTGGTACTGTAGTTATCGACAACTGACTTGCAGAGATTCCCTCAATGGTCGATGCGAACGCGCCCGTTCCGAGTAATCCGACCTCTTTCCTGCCTCAATCTACTCAGACTGAAGAAGGATTCAGTGAGCAGAAGGAAGATGATGGTCAGATTACTGTATTGAAGACCGATTGCAAACTGAACTTCTTCAGAGTCCGGCCCTCCTGCAACAAAATCCGCTAATCCCTTCGACGATATTGCTGTCAGAGAGATCATGCTGAGAAGATTGAAGGTGGTTTATTCTATTCACAGTGAAATATTAAAAAAAAGCAGGCAGCAAGGAGGTCGCCAAGCGACACGAAGCCGTTCAAATTCCAGGAAATCGATCCGGAAACGTTAGTATTTTAAAATAATATTTTAATTATGATAATTAATTAATAAGGTATGATTCTTCAGTCGTGATCGTCGTCGCAAGGAGATTCGTCGACAAGTCGACACTCTCAAAGCGGTAAGAATCGGATGATAGAAATATTCAGCTCCGTTATGTTTCACTCCAGCGATGTAAAGAGGTTTGTGTGAAGGATTCAATTAATGCGCCTGATGCAAGTGTAACAACAATTATAACTTCTCGAATTCAGTCTCTCGGGGCGCCTGCTTCCGAACTGGGCATTGACAAGAGGGAACTGCACGCATTGTGTGCACGATTCGCTCCCATTGCTGAACAGGTGAGAATATTCAACCATGAAATAAGACGGAGATTCGGAAAGATCAAAGATCAATCTCTTGCAGCAATGTTACAAGGCCGAGGTTGCTTCCGAGTACGTTGACAAGTGTAGAGGATATCAGTACGACTGTCAGGAGTTCTTTGTCAGTTCAATTACTTCAATTATCAACTTTTCTTCGAAAATTCAAGCTTCGAAAATTTGTGCCGTTGAGGCAAATTCTTCACAAAATTGAAAGAAATGCAGAAAATGAAGAAAAACAACTTTCTTCAGGCCCAAGCCCGTCCCCTTGGAGCTATCGCCAATTCCTTCTCATCTGGAGTGGGATTGACGTATTATTCATGGGGAGTCAATGGAATTCCCTACTATCCAGTCAATGAAGAGGGAGGAATCGGAGGAGGAAGTCATGGAAAAGTGAGAAACAATAATTTTCTATTTTGTCCCACGAGTTTGGTTATGTTTCACCAACTTCGCATAACCCACGGTTACCGTGCTATTCAATCAGTCGATGCCATCCATTGCAATATAAATATTACTCACCTTATCTCACAATCAGGTCGATTTCGGCTCATATGGAGGAGGATACTCGTATAACAATGGAGTGAGAGACTTCTTCACGGAGACCGGAGAGGCAGGAGCCAATTGGTTCGATATTATCTCAAAAGTTCAACGTCGCGGTTCACCAGAGTAGAGCCGTGAAGAGTAGGCCTCTTCATAGGTAGATACCTCGTACATTCTTTCCGATCAGAGTGACGAGATGTCACGTTAAAAATACAGAATATTATAGATTTTACAATTGAATTCGGTAGTCTATTACAGTCGTTTTGAGGTACGAGGGAATCTACGGGGCGAAGACTGGATGGAGTGTGCCCATCGCCCAATCGCTCGGAGTGGAAGGAGGAGGAGGAACAATGGTACGGTTGATTATCTATCGAATAGCTCCTGCCAGAATCCAGATCCAATATTGTTGATGTGCAGGTGAATGTTCCTCTGAAGGAGGGCGACTTCGGGAAGCCGATTCAGGCAAGCACTGGGTAAGTTGGAAATATTGAAGGAGTTTCGTAGATTCTCATCCATTACGAAATATGGTGACAAAATTTAATGAGCTATCAGAGATGGTCATCATCGAGAAATGTTTTCATTGAGTGCGCCGTACAATCCACGACCTCACTCACAGTCTCTTTCAGTAGATCAATGAAACGTATCTGAATCGCAACGAACAAATGTTCTAGATTGGATGATAATCTCGTTTCAGCTACCACGTAGGTCCCTACTTCGGCATCGCTGATCGAGTGGGCGTTGATTGGTTGGATGGAGGAGTCAGTGTCAATAGGGTGAGCATACCGTAATCATCTCTTATCACCAACTGACTTCATTCTAGGGCTTTGCTGTGCCCATTGCGGGCGTCTCAGTCAACACGGGAATCGGTCTGGGCTTCCCCGGAGTGGGACAGCTAATGAAACAGTGGAGCTTCGCTGACCCGACTTCACTCACGGTAAGATTACGGTAGCCTACTGAAGGAGTACGGTAGCATGATGATACGATGCTGAGGGACAGAAGTAAAGAAAATGAGTTCTTTTCAGGGAGCACTGGCTGAGGGAGTTTCCACCTCAAACTACGGCTCTAGCAAGAGCACTTTCTATGGTTAGGCTTGTTAGCTGCTAAATTGTTGATCTTTGATCTCTTCAATACTCGGGTATTACCTGCGATTTCAATCGTTTTCGTGTAATAAATGTTTAACAATATACCTGGATCTGCAATCATCGAAACATGTTGCGATTACTTTTTAGCCTAATTTTGAAACATATCTGACACGAATTTGCGTACAATAAATATCCAGAGTGATCTCTCGAGTCTGTTCATCCACTCCCTCTTCCTCAACAGTCTTTCTCTTCCCCTCGGATCGGTGCTCTTTGTCACTCGTCAAGTTTGGGGTCGTGCCCTAATGAGGAGTGCAAACAAATCAGACAACAGACCTTCCCTCTGATAGGCGAAGATTAATTGATTGCGAGTCCTCTCTCCTTTATTGGATTAGTAGTGGATTGGACACTCTTTGATACACTAAGACAGCCGATAAGGAAGTTTAAACGATCAACACTTTTCACGTAACACATTTTTTTTGTTGCGATTCGGGTTTTTTTAACCAATAATCGCTTCATTTCATGCAGGTGCTTCTCTCAGTAGGGGATCGTCCATTGTCCTTATTCTCTTACTACTCTGTCTCTCTTCCATTCGCACACTCTCTCGTCTTCTCTGACCTCTACAACAGTGAGTATTGGCTAATTACGGCTATCGTTATGAGGTGTCGATAGGAGACAATGAGCAGGTGCTTCCGATAACTTGGATGCAATCACAGCGAATCTGTACTAATGACAATGACGATGAGTTCAATCGCTATCCAGAGATTGGTCAGTTACGTTTCACTGAGAATGTAAAGGGAATCGAAGTTGGGAGCAATTCGACAAAAATGAAGGCAACTCGAGCAAGTGAGTGAGCACTAAAAATGGAGAAATGCATTTTTACATGCCGATCACCCTAATGACAGCCACAACTAGCCTCCCTCACAGCCCCGTCCCCTGGAAGTCTGTCTCTACTACGGAATCCATTCGCCAGTTGACACCTCTGTCTCTTGGTATTTATCGCCCCAGCGAGACAAGGAATGAAGGGGAGAAAGAGGGTAAAGACTTCCGAATGAGGAGTGAAGAAGAGAAGGAAACAATGGAGATGATCACTGCAATTATCGCCTTTCCATCTCAATTTATTCACACTTCCGTTCTGACAGTATGCCATTGGGTCACTGTATTCTACAATAGAAAGCATTGGATCGAAGTCTGTCTAACAGTCGGCCTTACCGGTGGCGTTGTCGTACGACTGTAAAATCGCTTGATGTGAATGAACTTTTACTTATTTACCATTACTGTAGACTGAAATCGATGCAACACGATTTTATCATGCATCATCGCATGATGGAGAAGAGTCAATGCAGAATGCTCCAGTGCCTGCAGTGAATCTGCACATTCGAATTGGCATTTCGCAGTAAATCAGTCTCAAATTGCTCTACTCTGAATTCAGTACTCAATTCCTTACTGAGAAGGGGAGAGATTGACGGATATAAAATGCAATTACTTCTTCTTCTCTCTAATAAGTGACGACTCACTCTAATAGCCTTCTTCTTCTTCTTCGCCTTACCCTCTCATCCCATGATTTCCGGGTTATTACGAGTAAATATCGTGCATGGTATACGGTAGGTGGGGGAGCGATGAAGGAGACTTCAGTAATCGAGCCGACAATACGATGAAATCCGATACGCCAATCAGAATGTTGGCGCCATGTGCGATAATTGCATATTGACACTTGCACAAATTGGACGTATGAATAGCATCAACAGGGTGCTTTGATGAGCCCGATAAAGTTAATATACACAACCATATTCGGAAGCCTGATCACCGTACATCCTTCGTATCCTCGTATCCCTCTAATCCTACGACTCTTGTCGCTAAACTCGTCAATTACACCGAGGGAAGGGCACTCAAAATGGGATTATCTTCCCCTCCTCGTCTGTCCATATGGAAAGAGTAAGAGGGACTCCATCCCTATCAGGTCAGGCCCGTTCAAGTTGATGGAGACGAGAGAGTGAAGGAATGAGAGAGACGAAGGGGGTCAGAGACAGACGAGAGAGTGTGTGGATCGAGGAGAGAAGATGAAAGGGGATACCGCTAATTAGAATGTGATCATGTACTGAAGAGGAGAGGTAAGTGATATCCGACAAGATGTCGAGATCATTGTTCTCATGTAGTGATGAATACTCATTGGCCATTTCACGGTGAGTCATCCTCTTCCTATTCTGTAATCTCACTGGATCTTGATGACCACCCTCACAGCATTTCCTGACGACCTTCTGCGATGCACGTCACCTATTCGCAATTTTGTGGAAGGCTCAGAATGATCTCTGAGAGACTTCACGTGGACCTGCAGAGAGATTCCCGATTTGGAGTGGAGATAAGAGCAGTCTGAAGAATGCATCACCTAATTCCGAAGCCTCACACGCTGCTCGATGAAAGAAGAGACGCATTCTATCAGATTTAGCTGAGATATCGCTCCTTGTGACGTCATCACTTCTCAATTCCCCTTCCCTCTCGTGAGTAAATGCCATCTCTATCTTCATATCGTTCTGCAATTAGTGCGATGCTCACTAGAATACAAAGAATGCCAATTACAGCCGAGCCTTATGTCTTTCCGGCCAATAATAACCGCCAATGATACCGACAATTGACGTCTTCTACCGTATCCCTCGACCTACGGTATCTTCCGGTCGTCGGAAGCCGTCTAATAGGCCCCGACAGCCGGAAATTGCTCTTCATCTCCTCTTCGCCGCATAGTTATGCCTTTTAGCCCGAGGGGTTGCTCTATTAGCCGCTTCGCCACGAAACTTAACTCACTTAGTTTCCCACTTACCCTCTTCCTTCACGAGAGACACCGCTAAAAACATAATATCGTCGGCGCTAAGCTCCGCCCCTTTTGAGTCTTCGGACCAATGACCGGGTGAGACTCCTCCCACTTCAGGACCGATTCCGCCTCTTCATCTCACTCTCTTTTGTCGTTGTCTGTATACAATCAATTGATGACGATGGGAAGAAGAGGGTGTGGGTAATCCGAGTTATTGTGTACGCCAGTCGACAAGTTGACGAGAGTAATATGTAATGTACTGTATTGCTGTCACGTTACGAGTCGACTGTTTTGACCCCCTCCCTCACCCCGAGTTTCCTCATTTGTTCCTCACTCATTCATTCATTCATTCAGTGATGACAGACCTCGCTAGCTCCCTGAACTTGTGTGAATCGGCCGCAGGAACACCACAGAAGCTGCCCAGTTCATTCTCTATTGAGGACCTATTACGGTATTTATTTCTTGCTTCAGCTACCGTAATACCATATTCCTCGATCACCAACCCGTTCAGGACCCAACACGATCTTCTCAAGCGAGTCGTCGCCAGTGCTTCGTGTAGTGTGAAAGAGGACAGAGAAGATAAGGACGATAGTGGTGAGAATATTACATTTTTACGAATTGTTTGCAGCATGAACGATTACGGTACTAGGTATAGGTGTAACTGTTTAGTCTAACATTATTTGGAATGAAATGGTTTAATCTCAGCCAACCCACCATCATCTCCCTCCACTTCCTCATCCGATGCCAAATCCTCCGTTTGCTCTGATGGGCAGATTTCACCCAGTTCCTCGATGAATTCGTCATTGGCAGCCTTCAGATTGCCACAGTGAGCATTTTATTGTTCTATTTTTCGTCTTCCAGTTCCAACCTCGATTGTTGCATCATTGCATTCTATATGACTCCTGAAACATAACCGAATCTTTTCTTATTCTCCGTTGTTTCACGTCCGCATCCGTCCAATAAGAATGACGTCGACTGAAGATAAACACTTTCAGTGGTCTCCTCTCCCCATCATCCCTCCTCAATCCAGCTGCATTTGCTGCAGGAATGCCCCAGCTTACACTTGGCATGCAAGATTCAATGGTATGCTCTAGCCTATTGACGTGTCTTGATAGTTAACATTATGATATGAAGAATATTTCTGATAATAGCCTCCCTTCCAGTCCTCTGACTCTCCCACTTCCCAATCGCTTCCCTTCTGGCTTGCAGCGATGCCATTCGAACACCAGCAGGCACTGCTTATGCAGAGTGCGGGTAGGTCGACGTTTACTGTCTCGTTCGCTCTAAACTAAATCGACAATAACTCATAACTAGTAATCGTCGCCCTCTGCGCACACTACCTCATTACAGTCCTGCCGCAGTTATGGGCTGCCGCAGCCTCATCCGACGCCGCTCTTCGATTGCAAGCAGTGAGCAAGAGCTACCGAAGGAGGAAGGTACGGTAGACTGATCGACAGTTCTATCGATAACTAGTTTTCTTCCAGGCTCGCACGGTATTTTCCGATGCCCAATTGCAAGGATTGGAGAAGCGATTCGAATCGCAACGATATCTGAGTACCCCGGAGAGGATCGAATTGGCCAGTGCATTGCAATTGAGCGAAACTCAGGTTTGTTTCTATTTAACATCCGCATTTGCACTCCAAGGCAAGATGATCATAATTGGCAGTTGTGTTTCACGTGGTTTTCATGGTCGAAGTTTTCGAAACAGCGCTGATATTTGCCATTCAGTCAAGCTAAAAATAACAAAAACAAGATAACTTCCTGATTCGGTGTCAATGATCTTTGTTCCTGTTCAATTTCCATGATCACTGGCCTGTTGAATACTGGAATCAGTCAAATTCTCGCTATGCCATGGCATTGTGTTTTGGGATTGATAGTTGTTGTCTTTCCGTTGTTATCGAGTCCGTCCCTTCCTTCTTCTCATTCCCCCATTTGCATATTATCGAGTAATCTCTCCTTCACCCCGCATGGCCATTGATCAACGAGTAATGTAGATAGTAGCTATCACTATCTGGGGATGAATCAACCCAGGGAAAGGGAAGAATAGAGGATAGGGCACTGCAAATTCCCGATAGAATAACCATTGCAAATGATTTTAAACAATTTCAGGTGAAAACATGGTTTCAAAACCGGCGAATGAAGCACAAGAAAGTGGTAAGAAAGGACGGAACGATAGTTCAAGAGGGAGAAGAAGATGATGAGGAAGGAATGGAGTCAGAATGATCTTTACATTTCTGATTTGACTATTTATTTTCGATTCGATCTCATTCCATATCACGCCTGTCACGAAATAATCGAGCTAGAATGGGAATTTCTGGGATTGGAGCGAAAATCGTGAAATGAGTTAACATCAGTTTTGGACACCTCTGGGTATGCCCTAGCATCCCTCAAAGTCCCGTTTTGCAGATTTCATTTTGGAGCTCCCTACACCGAGTCGGTATCCTGGATCCCCAACTTTGACCGGTGATATCTCGGTTCCGGTGCAATTTGAATAAAAATAGTTCTAAGAGTTACCCCGTTTATTTTTGGATGCTCTATCCATCTGAACCGGTTTGAAGTCATGAAATTGCTTCCGAACGGTGCTACACTCAAGGATGCATTAGTCGAAAGTGTAGGAAACGGCGCGGCTAATGTTTGGATATGACATGCATCTCACCGAGATCTTTCGAATGAGTGGTTTATGGAAAATATAGATCCATGGAACGGTATCATTTACCCCCTCGAAGTATCTGAGATGATTTGAAAAAAATTTCAACAGCAGAAATGAGAAAAGTTCAATCATTCCGCATCGAGCACACCGAAGTGAGCGGTCTTGAAAGGAAATTACTGTTGAAAAAAATCTTCAAATCATCTCAGATACTTCGAGGGGGTAAATGATACCGTTCCATGGATCTATATTTTCCATAAACCACTCATTCGAAAGATCTCGGTGAGATGCATGTCATATCCAAACATTAGCCGCGCCGTTTCCTACACTTTCGACTAATGCATTCTTGAGTGTAGCACCGTTCGGAAGCAATTTCATGACTTCAAACCGGTTCAGATGGATAGAGCATCCAAAAATAAACGGGGTAACTCTTAGAACTATTTTTATTCAAATTGCACCGGAACCGAGATATCACCGGTCAAAGTTGGGGATCCAGGATACCGACTCGGTGTAGGGAGCTCCAAAATGAAATCTGCAAAACGGGACTTTGAGGGATGCTAGGGCATACCCAAAGGTGTCCAAAACTGATGTTAACTCATTTCACGATTTTCGCTCCAATCCCATCCCCAGCTCGATTCTCTCGTGACAGGCGTGATATCCACTGTCAAATCAAAAACCAAACTGTCTAATTTAATTTATTATCCGTCGTTCGCCTCGGTTCTAGTCAATTCCCTCTTCATCCATGCCCCTCATTCACAATTTCCCATTGCTAATCGATCAATAAAGAGTGAAATATTGGTCCAGTTCCTCATAAAATGCGACTACTTCGTGATCGATTGTTATTCTCTGGATCGACGAGAGAGCACGCAAAAATGAGAGAGTGGCTGAAGAATCGGTCTTTTTCTTGCTAGAGACGGCATTGCGCAAAGATATTAGACAACCATATGGGAGGATGATTGAATCGCTCCTTTTTGCTTCCCTTTCCTCTGAACTTCAATCGTCCATTCAGTCAAGGCCTTCCTCTTAGACAATACCTCCAATCCAAATAAATTCGGATTGTGGAGACTACTCTGACACCGGCCATTTGCCTCTCCATCTCCTCAGATTAGGCACATTTGGTCCCTCTCCCTTCTTCTTCCCCTCTCTTCCCTACTTCTCGACTAACTAACTTCATAACTGAGCAAAGGAGTGGAGTGGACAGCGTGTTGAATCAGTACGATTTCCTGTCAGTAAACCTTCTCACTCTTGAAATACAACTACTGCCGAAACTCGTTTTATTGCTCCTTTTTCTTGAACCATTCGCCTTTTCTTGAACCATTCTTGGTTACCACACTTCCCCTCCGAATAATTTTAAACAAGGCTTTTCCTAATGTCGCATCAAATCAGGATACAGCTGATTTGAAATGGTCACTGGCCTAATACTTTTTATCCCCTCAGCCGATTCCTCTTTTCCGATTTGCCTCCCTGTCCCTACAGAGTATTGTCTCTCCCACTCTCTTATGTCCATTTACCGCATTTCCCAGCCCATTTTCGTCCCGGTTCCGTAACGAACAAACATATTGGGCCTTAGGTAGAGATAAAAGCGTATCATAACCGTTTCTTCCCATTCGAACAGATCTCCTTTTCATCGCTTTTCAATCTGTTACAGTGAATTAGGACGGGAGTGAGAGGACTTTCTAAGGGGGAAGAGGAAGAGTTCTCCCCTTTACCATCGCTATTTCATCCTCTTCTTTCATCTCCTCTCATCTCTTTTATCCATTAGGTTCTCTTTCTCTATTCCAATCCCCTCTCATCATTCCTCTATCTCTCTCATTGTTCCTTCCTTTCGGGGATCTCAATCTCGGAATCATTTGGATAAGCGATTTCTTGATAGCCTCGAGTGAAAGTCTCCAGCGTTTCTCCCAACTTGCTCGTATTTTTGTCCGTGGTGTGCGATGTTTTCATTTTTTTCTCTCTTAGTTCCAATAACTTTCTCTTGATCTTTCTCATCGAACCCCTCAGGTCAAGAAGTGTTCGTTCCAATTAACCTTCCCTCTTACATTCTCCTAGACTAGGACTTTAGTTCTTCTGTCTCACTCTCGAGGGTCAAGACTGGGCCGATCAGGACGAATTCTCAGTCATTTATCTTCACTAAAGACGGTCGTTTCGACACTTCTCCGTTCTCTTTAGACTAAGGGTGTCACTGACCTTTTTTTCTCTCGCATTGATTTCACTCTGAGATATACTGCTTTTTGCCCCCTTTCCATGTGTTGGACTCCATCCCTTCTCATTCGTTGGAAGGGGATGATTTCGTGTTAGTCATCAGCTGATAAGAAAGGGAAGGTTATCAATTGGCCGATTGGGCTGAGGAATTGCTCAGCAACGAAATATGCGAGCTTCTTCGTGTGTCATCAACTGTTTTCACAATATATTAACTCTTTATCTCAATCGGAAACTATTCATATCCTTCCCTTCATCATTCCCCTCCTTGATCAATCTCTTTCTCGTGGTCGACAGAGCATAATCCTGTCTAAATCCCGTCCAAGATCGTTCCTATCACCCTTTTCACTCTGAATTATCATCGATTTTTGTACTGACGTGAATCAACGTTACAGTAATGGGCCACGGCGATTATCCACTGCAGGAATTTGCACTGCGATTGTGAGTTTCACGGCATTTTTAAATTATAATAATATGCAAATTCAGAGCGGAAGTTGAATCTCGTTTCGCAAAAGAACTGCAAGCTGTGATTGAGTGCTTCGTTCAATCACGGTTAGCATTTGGTTGCTTTATTATCTATACCATCGCGATCACAGGCAAATCGGAAAAATGTATTTTTTCGGGTTGTATAAAATGCGTGAAACTCATTGCATCAATGTTGTCATTTCAATCGACATTCTTTACAGTGTTGACCTACCCGTAAAACATCTCGAAGACATTGGAAAATGCCACAGCAGAAGAGCAAAGAATCTGAAAAAGGTAAGTAATCATTTTTGGGTGCCCGAGAATCATCGTAGCCAGGTGTTGAATGTTTTTCACTGTTCCATTATCGGTAGGAGATTCTATGAACTTCTATATGTCTCGCTAAGCGCGGAAAAAATGAAATAATTAGCAATGTTCATTGTGCGTAGGTCATTGTAGATCGTATCATAAATATGGTGCTTATGCTAATACAATTGAAAATAAAGCAGTCTGAATTGCAGGCAGTTGACACGAAGAAGACGGACGGAGTCAATCTGTGGAAGATCACTAACATTTATTCGGCCAGTTGTGTCGATGAAGATGATGTGAGTGGATTAGAATGATGACGATTCATCCCTTCTTAGATTCGAGATAGGAATTATCAGTCTTTCGACTCTGTGTAGAAACAAACCAAGAGACGAAAACGTATATTTTCTTCAATGAAATAATTGAAGTATTCAGGCAATGCGGGAAGTGCGCACCTCACTTCGTAAACACATAAAGAAGGAGGGAATGAAGGTAATTACTACGATATCTCTGCACAGGCAAACTGAGAAATTATTGGTGCTGCACACTGATGGATAGAAAAGAAATTCAATAATACAGTATTTCCAGGTGAAAATGAACGGCGAGGACATGAATAACTCGTATAGAAGAGTCGTAGCCGATGATTATCGACCCCTCGTCTCGCAAGCTCCAGTTGTGAATACCAAGGTGAGAACTTACCTTTATCAAATCAATTATCCTCATCGGAAACCCTGTGTTCCAGGAACAATAGATGGTTCGTAGATTGAACTCTTCCAGGGTATTCCTTCATCTCTCACTCCTCCTCGAGATCCCTCACCTCCTCTGATGACTGAGATCTACGATGTGAATGGACAAGCAACGGCTGAGGTAGAATTTTATAGGAATTATCTAACCTCCTTAACCGACCTTCCGAACCACTAACAACGGGTGGATTTGTGTGTGTTTGTGTGTGAGTGTTGACGTGAGATTTGACCATTCCTTTTGAGGAGAAGCAACGATGGCTTGAAATGTGGAGAGCGCAGGTCGAAAAGGAGGACAAGGAGAGAGAAGAGGTGAGGGGAGAGAGGAATCAAACATAAACGTGAAATCATAGTTAAAAATCACGTCTGTAGCCTCTGAAAATTAGACAACATGCTAATAAAATACAAGAAATGTATTGAAGAAATAAATTTCTAGATTCGTCGTAAATTGGAGAAGCGTCA
Organism: Pristionchus exspectatus; assembly: GCA_911812115.1. NCBI lineage: Eukaryota > Metazoa > Nematoda > Chromadorea > Rhabditida > Neodiplogasteridae > Pristionchus > Pristionchus exspectatus. The sequence goes on along the minus strand of OU461584.1, from coordinate 10,395,666 downwards.
ATCGATGAAGATTTTCGGTAGCACCGTCAACATTGGCAGTATAGCCAATCTACAATCAAATATTTCTAAATTCTTCGGAGAGAAGAAGTCGAATCAATCCGCTTCTGAAGCGAATCTCGGAGGTGAGAGTAGTCAACCTTTCACTGACCAGCCTGTCGTTCAGGCATAGCCTCACCCAATCCGCAGCGACACGTGATGGATGCGAGTGCGGTCAAGGTGGGCGACGTTTACTAGATAACCTTATTTCATGTCAAATTTGCATTGCGTGAGCATGGTCGACGTTTCCCATTCAGGCGCACTCCGATCCACCTGGTGCAGGCGTATGGACCGCTCCTCGTCCCGTCGGTGACGATGAGCTGGTAATGAAGTTCTGACGGGACGACTCCACGGTTACGGTAGACGACGCTGCTCCTCCCTGCTCCCCTAAGCGATCGACGATACGCGTCGCTCGCTCGCGGAGTGTCGTCACGCCTTCACGCGTCAAACGCGCCACTGTCGAGGATGCCGCACATGACGCGTCAGCGCCACGCGTCGTACGCGTCACGCGAATTCCAACTATTCGATCGCCACCGACGAGAATGAAGGCACGCAAACCTGAACCGTGGAGGGAGAGTTCCATTATTTAATTTTTCCTCAATTCTGTCGTAGATATTCATAATTGAAATTCATTCCACCGGACCTGTAGGCATGAGCTTCAATTAATTTTTATGTGCATTTTTTTTGCATTTTTTTGGAATTATCTAGAATACCAACTCGATTATGTGCCATTCTCCTGATATTATAGTACCATTATTTCCGGTGTATTTATTGACTACCTGAGTGCAATCTTGTATTTATTTATGTATGGAAATATTCAATTCAATGAAGAGCAATGAAGCGTGATGTGAGTATGGAATCTCTTATTGACACGGATTGAATTATTGACGGATAGAAGTGCACGATGAGACTCTTTCAGTAACGAAAATGCCTTCGTTGGTTCCACCCGACGGTCTTGACCCTCTCCCCGATCTTTCTATTCGGGGTCAACTCAATCGATACCAACAGTCACTGAGTGACAGATTCAATCTCTAGATGGTCTAGTGTTACACCCGTTTTTTACAACCATTTATCAATTGTTTTATCTTCTAGAATTGAAGTATCCTTCCAGAGTGGATGTCTCTACTCCTATCAGTGTTCTGCTTTGCTCACTCATTAAATATCCGTCTAAATCAAACTGATCGATCCCCTACTCTTACGACTCCATCGACACATTCTTTCTCTCATTATCATCTAATCATCGTTTACGTTGCATGCGCATTTTTGGTATGTTTTCAATTTTTGTGTAATGCAGATGCAAGATTTTGAAATATATTTCAAGTCACTATTTAAAAAGATAGTGTTCGCAGAGTGGATATTCGGCAAATTCATCCGTTTCAGGCCGCTCTAATTCAAACGGTAGTTTTCGTTTTTCCTGAAAGAAGAAATGAAAGGAGAGAAGAGGCAGAGGAAGAAAATGAAGAGGAACAACGAATCGAAACTGAAATAATACCGAAGATGAGACTAATCAAAGTAAAACTCGATGAAATGTACATGTGAGTTCTCGTTCAATTTTTTTGCGGAAAGACTAAATAATTAGTTTCCTCCTCTTGTTTAATAGCTATTGAGACTAACCGATTGCAGATCTCTCCAAGAGATCAATACCCCTGTCGATACTGCTGAGGATCGGGATAATATAATCGAAAATTATTCACATTATCTCGATGCCGTATCCTTAATTTTTGAGCGATTAAGTGAAGCAATGGATGAAAAGGCAGGATACGTTGCGGAGATATCGGAGATTGACAAGTAAGGTACGGCTTTTTTTGCCCATTTGATGAAAAGAAAATCTTACAGTGAATTGAGACTTTTCTCGAACAACGACCGAATCTGCTCACAAGTCAAACATCGTATCATTCAGCATCGAAGACTATTGCACGCTACTTATCTAAGGTATACCACAATATTCGGAGACTTGAATAACAAAAAAAAATTTTAGAACATCACACTTTACTGGCAGACTTATTTATGAAAACGCACGCAACATCAGGAAGCTTGCAGCAGTGATTGATGAATACAAACGATTGCAGGAATCGTAGTGATTACGTAGTTCTCGTTACATGCATTTCAAATTCACATGTGCTACTTAAAGAAGGCGTAAACTCAATATTTTCCGGGGATATCTGACGTCATAGGTCGACAGTTTCCGTAAACCACATTCCGAATTCGAAAATTAGAACTCGTTAACTCAACTTTGAACCGAGTTACACGCGCGCAAAGTTTCTACAGGGCACAGGCAAAATCAAGATGCGCGGTGCAAAGGGAAGGGAGCTAGGTCAAGACGCAGAGGAGATGGGAAGAGACGGGAGAGGAGAGAAAAACTCTCGCGTCTGACACTCTCACCCTCCTACAGTACTTCCCCCTGATTGCACAGGGAAGTGCTTCCCCGAATTTGGAGTTTACGCCTTCTTTAATCAATATTGATTGATCCACATTGTTGTTAGATGTTATCATATGATAATGTTGTCAATAAAAAACTAATAATTTCTTTTATGATAATTTACTCGGTTTTTTATGAGATTCATCTTCATACAAATATAAATTGGAAAAAATGGCAATACGAAGCTTTTTTACACATTCTTTGATAGTCGTTGAAGCCGCAAAAGAGTGATAGAAAAGACATTTGGAAATTTGATGCCTATTCTCTAGAAAAGCTAAACATTTATCGTTGCTTCTTCATTCGCCGTTGAGCTTCTTCAACCACTTGACGAAGACCCTGCAATAAATTTACCTCAGTCATCCGATATTCTTTTGGAGCTTCTTCGATTTTTTGCGCAGGCAATAACCGTACTGAATGTGGAGAGGGTAGGAAATGAAAGGGAGGGAGCACTCTGCGATGATAGCCACGCGGCTTTGCCAAAAATCGAAGGAGTGTTCTTCTTTTAATCAATGCCATTTTCGCTGTCAGTCTCACCTGCGTATCCAATTCATCCAGTAGCACAGCCACTGCAGACATGATCCGTTGCACGCGACCTTCCTGCAAAAGGTATGGATTGTACAGACAATTATTTACGTAGAATTTCTAGAGGAGACGCTCAATGAAGAATTTGCAACGCTCACTCTAGCGGGACTAGTGGACTCTCCACGTGGTCTGTAACGTCGACGAGGCGCGGATACTGATCGACCAGGAGCTGCAAAGACGTATTATCTTTGAATAATATTATTATTTAAATTATAAATAATACAGTATGTGAAAAATCTAACCGAAATGCGCTGAAGTGGATGGTCTCATCGTTCTCGAACCACTTTCATAATAGGAAGTGGCCATTCGAGGAGCGATTCCGTCCATTGAAAGAGGACGAGAAGAGGAACTCACGTCTTCGTCCAGACTGGAATGATCTCTTTCATCGGCACCATTAAAAATTATAATAGAACTGGCAATTGAAGAACGACTCTCTTCACTCTGAACTCTCTCTTGTCAAGCTGGCCAGTGAGAGAGAACACGGAATAAAGAGAGTATTATTTTTTTATTTCCAACCCTATTCAAAATGGTATAAATGGCGTAAACTTACTTGAAATCTCCCCAGTCATCGGTCTCATTCTGCTCTTCCCTTGGTTGATACACAGACTGGTTCATCAGATGCATCATTGATTGAGTCATCGATTGTGACATGTGATTGGACGAACCGCCTAAACGATTTCATATTAACCCGAAAGCGATATTCAAGTAAAGATACCCATGACAGACTGAATCATGGCCGGATGCATAGATTGAGCCATGATGTTGTTGCTGTAGTGGTGGGATTGATGGGGACGGGAGGACTCTTCCTGCAATGGAATACGTTGGATTACTTTATTTTCATTTATGTGAGTACGGGGAAGATCATGTGAGAGAAATATAGGCAGACTTATACTCATACTTTTACTTATATCATTGCTTTCGAAATCCCACCTCGCTTGTATCACTACTCGTCGCTCCTCCGTACTGCACAAATCCCGGTTGCATTATAGTGTCCACGATGGCGCCTCCTCGACCTAAAATATATATTTACCTCGTCTTCTTAGGAACTGCAGTGTGAGAGGAATCAAGAAGATGGGACTTCATGATTTAAATTATGTAAAGTTAGCGAAATTATCACCACATGGTAGGACTTACCGTAACAATTGTTGACAAGCGTATTGGTGCTTGCATAGTAATCCTGATCCCTTCCTATTTCCACTTCAGGTGGAGTCTCGGGAGGATTATGATCGTGGAGGGTTATCGCTGCAATTATCACTGAGTTTCACTATTTCAGATTAATCTTTCTATGAGCCAGTTACTAAAATGTGGTGAGATTGTAATTCAATCTCAAGTACATTATGGGCCATAGCTGATTATGAGTAAATAAATCCATACGTTTATCATCCAGCTTCGTCAATTTCGGTAGTTTCTTCACTATCTTGTACCGGTAATCATTGGCCATCGTACAGGGATTCTCGTCAATCCATAGTGTGTGCAAGTCGGGAAGGTCCCTACAGAATTGAATTTTCTTTTGTCGTGAAAAATTCATCGGCTTTCAGAACGGTCGCCTCAAACTTATCTCTAACTTATTGGGTGGATTCAGTTGGGCACAATTCAATTTCGTCGAAAGTCTCGAAGTTTTTCTAAATTCTCACTTGATGTAATCCAACTCTTGCAGACTCTCAATCTTGTTCTTCCTCAGATAAAGTTCCTTCAATTTCCGGCAGTTTCGTAGTGGTTCGAGTGTTGTGATGCCATTCACACTGCAAAAGTTTGATTCTTTAACCGGGAAAGCTCAAGGTTTATTGACCGCACTCTTCGTGTATTTGTGTTTTGAGCTTATTTTCTGCTGTTCATTTGTGAAGCAATAATGTCATAAATCCCAAGAATACGTGAAAGGCAAAAGTTCTAACACCTCAAATTGGGAGAAAGAAGAATAAAGATTACCTGAGCGATAGTATTTCGACCTGTGCCATCTTTTCGCACAATTCGATGTCATCAATTTCACAGCCCCTGAAACGAATTATTTTTAATTTGGAAGAAGAAGATGAGTAGCCAAATCTGCTTGTGTTTCTCATTAGAGATGAATCTCATTTCCCGGAAAAGCTAGCCTGAGATGGCTCAGAGATCAAATAGCGACTAAAATGAAGATCCGTCCTAACTTGGAAATTCAATACACTGGGAATTCCTTTTTCTTTATTGATTAAAATTGAATGACATTTACCATAAATTGAGCTTCTTCACGGTCTCGGGCGTGCACTTGGTGCGAATGTAAACGATTTGGTCCGTCAATTTGACCATTCTGTAAAGATCAAAGATCAACCTGCAAACCGAAAAGACAGACTGCATAAGACTCGAACAACAAACGGCGTAACAAATGCATTGTCTTATGTTAGTGGTATGTCTTTGTGAGACAAGGAGAAAGCGAGTCGGGGTCTTCTGAGAACGAGACATTTGCAAGCAATCCCTTAGAGGGGTGGCACAATTCGCTCCCTCCGAGTACTCAGTGACTTTCTTACGAAATATCAGTGTTAGAATGGGCAAGAAATGGAGATGGCTCAGCTCCCTCTCCCAAATTTCCTTCATGCTTCCCAGAAGGAAAAGAGAAGGACACAATTGAGGCCCTCGGGCAATTTCGAATGTCTTTTTCTCTCTTTCCACTCTCTAGGTTTCTCCCACGGATGGAAGAAGGTTCTGAACGCTCTAATGCCCACAGAGTATAGTGATGTTTCATGAAAAATAATGAATATTGGTAATACAATTTGCGCCATATTGATTGAAGATTCCATTAGAGAGAAGGCTCTAATGAATTTGAGGGCTCTTCCATCTCATTAAAATCTTCCTCTGATGGCTTTCGCGAACGGAAGGAAAAGAGAGAAGAAAGGGATGATAGTTAGGAGTGGAAATTGGGTGATGAGTATGGGGAGGCTTAGAGGGGGAAGAGATGGAGGGAAGAAGGGAGAAGGGGTGCCTTTGAAGAAAGAGAATGAATGACCAACAGGGGAATAGCATCGATAAACACGTTTCACTACGGAAACTACGAAGGGTTCAATAGATCTCTAAGCTTCTAAAACGAGAGAACAGTCCATCGGTCGTGTTTTGGTTGCATTCCGTCTCTATTTCTCAGTTCCCGTCTGAATAAACAATCTGAAGGAAGGGACGCGCTTCTCAGAGGGAAGAAAGACGAAGAAGCTAGAGGTCGTTTCTCTTCCTTTGCGGTGAAATCTATACCACTGGGCAATAAAAAATAAAGGAAATGAGGTATGCGAAGGGAGGGGGTAGAAGGGTGTAAAAAGCTTTTTTTACGGAAGCCCTTGCACGGAGACCTTTCTGGAAGATAACATTACTGTCGGGAAGAGGGATGGGGTGTATGAAAGACAAATGGATGGCCGCACTATGGAGAGGAGTCCTTCCTTTGTTCGTCACTCTCCCTCTCTCTTATCCATTCAGGCCAAAAAAAGGGAAGAGAGACACGAGGATAAAGCGAAAGCGAATAAATTCTAAATGGGCTCGCCGTGGTATATCGGAGGGAATGGCGCTCGTACGACAATTTTAAGAAAGAAATCATGTACAAAAATGTAGAAAATTGCGTAGAGCAATGCTGAGACATCGGAAATTTCAAAACTCTGCGGGCACTCAGATTCGAAAAAATCTCGGAAAAAAACAGAAGAAGGACTCGAAAGGGTAGGGTTCAGAGATTCCACTTCCTCGAGTGACATTTTCCATCCAAGGGTGCCAAAGGGTGACAGAAATGGAGTGAGAAGACATCGATTGTGAAGAGAATGAGAAGGAGTAGCGAGAGGAGGCCAACAAGTGAAGAGGAAGGAAGAGAGACGAGACTGACGAGATAGAAAAGAGAAGAGAGAGAATGACAATGAAACTACATTGTCTGATGGGTATTAGTTATTCTTACTGGGTCATTCCGAAAATAACAAGTAATTGCATTTTTCTGTTTCTTCAGAAATTATTGCAGACTCCTGGATGTATGATGACAATGCCTACATGAAGTCTGCAGGACGTATCTTTCATTTCACCTCTGTAATAATAATTATGTTCCAGATCGTGATTTCTCTCGAAACTGTGCAAACCTTGTGCATCACTGATCACCGAGATTATCATAACAAATTATCTCGCTCAGCTCTCTCAATGATCCGACTCTCTTCATTCACCACACTATCTCGCTCCGTCTTATCACAGCGATATAATAGAAACGATTCGACCATTGCTCATAACCGCCACACAAGGGACAAGGTCGAGATCGGGAGGAGGAGGGATATAAGGGGATATCACCATCAAAACAGTCACCCTTCCATTCACAATGATCGCCCTTCTCCTTCTCCCCACAGCCTTCGCCCAATGGAACAATGGTCCCTACCAGCCCAATCCCGTCTACCAACCACAGTATCCCAATGGACAGTACCAGAACAACAACAACAACTTCAATAACAACAACAACTTCAATCCCAACGCCAGTCCAGTATATCAGGAGGGCGATGGTGGAATACCTCCAGTGATTGGAGGACAGCAGCAGAACAATTGGAATGGAAACCAGCAGGGACCCTATCTCGAACCGGGATACGGAAATCAACTCAACAACAACAATAACTACAATAACAACAACAACTACAACAATAACTACGATAACAACCAGTTCGGCAACAACAATGGCTTCAATCAGCAGCCCTTCGGAGGAAATGGATGGGAGACGATCACTAGTGTCGGAATCGGATCCGTACCCATGGTGACTGGTGCATTTTCGAAATTAGAAAAATTAACAATTAATTCAGGAGCTTGCTTGGCGCGCAGCCCGCACGGAGATCAACAATAACTACTTCGGGCAACAACAATCGAGTAACCCAATGATTCCCGTATCGGTAAGGACGAAAGTATCATAATGATCAGCTCTCGAGCAATTCCTTGTTCTGGTTTCCACATTACAAATTCTTGATAAGTTCTTGAAAAACTCTTGAGTTACTGTTAATAATTTGAGGTGTCGAAAGCGCAGAAGAGCGACAATGAAATGATGTTGGAAGTAGTCTTCGCAGAGGGAAATTGCTTCGTGAGTGATCCTACTGGTGTTACATTGAGTAAATAGAGAAACCGCGTATCCGCTTTCTGATATTATTATTCAGGGACCGCGACAACCTGGATTGGGACTTCAGCCGATCGATGTTTCCCTCATCTCAAGCACGAACTGTGTGCAGAAACCACTCGGACAGCGAGCTGTGAGTCAAATCATCATTAAAATGTCACCATTACAATTAACATTATTCTTCGTATAATCGTCTTTCCATGATTTCTGTATTAATAACGACTCTATTGCAGATCTTCTCTGTCTCCGAACGAAAGAATTCTCGCGGAGGATCGAAGATTACTATTCGGAGGCTGAGAGATGTTACCAAAGGAGAATACATTGCTGGATAAAATTCAGACAAATTCTGATAATAACGATAAAATATTATTTATGTATTTTTATTGATAGATTGAGCAACGCTATTTACAAACACTTAAAGATAATCAACACAAAGCATTGATGCGATTACGGTAAAGCTATCTGTACCGATGAGGGGACGAGACCCTGAAAAGGGGCGGAGCTAGGGTCGAGGAATGGGCGGAGCTTAGAAGAAGTGGGCGGTGCGGAAGGTCGGCTTGCGTACGTGGATGGGGATCGAGGCAGCCGACAGCTCGCTCATGCGCTGCTCGGGAGTCTGTGGTGTAAGGGATTAGGATACGTTGTCGTGTCAAGAATTACACAGAGTGAGGGAAAATGGGAAACGTCGACTGACCTTGCGTGCGCGGGGCACGTACCAGGGCGACTTGATGGAGGCGGAGCGAGTGAATACGGAGAGAACAGTGCGAGGCTGATTGCGCTTGCGCTCGGCCTCCTGCAAACTCGTGGTGTGCACGATTGGGAAACGTTGCTAGTCGAAAATTCGATTGAGTCGGATAAAAGTAGTAAACGTCGCCCTCACCTGCTCCATCTGTTTCTTGAGGTAGGGCGAGATCTCACCGACGTAGTGAGAGTGAGAAGAGGCGACGAGCTGGAAGAGATCAAAGATCAAAGTTCAGCTATATGAAGATCAAAGACCAACCCTTCGTGTGCCTCCGATGGCGAACGAGTTGGGGTTTCCTCCTCCGGCAATTCGTGCAGCCGGCTTGGGCAGAGCTGCGTCCCTGGAAAGAGGTGTGGTGTGAGTATTAGAAAACGTCGCTTGTAAATTTTTGCTTTGCGTGGGGCAATAATAGTAAACGTCGTACTCCTGAGCGAAGGTCACGACGGCTGCAGCTGCAAGAGCGACAAGCGCGAGGCGATTCATTCTGAGAAAGATATTATTTTTTGTAGAAATGGTATCATTGCGGTAACGAATGAGAAAGAATCCGCGCTTCTTGCACAGCGTGTGAAACATATTATGCAACGTGTAGACATGAATGAATATATCTTGAGATAAAGTATGTAATAAGAGGGATCGTCAGCCGTTGTTGGCACTTTCCCTCGCTCAGGGGGGCAAAATGCGCGTGACAACCCGGTTCATAACGAGAGACAATGGGAAAGATGACAATGAGGAGGAGATTACAAGGATATTGAGGGACGATATTGGCTGAAAACTTCGTAAGGGGAGACGTTTTGCGCACTGACTCGCAAGGGTTTCCACTCGAAAAGGCAGTAACGTACACAAACTTATAGTCAATTGGAGCATCCTTGGATTGAGTAAGCCCCTCACTAAAGTAACAATGGAAGGGAAAAGGACGAACAAAGCAGTAAAAGAAGAGAACAGTACGTAAAGTAACACACACTCGCGCAAGTCTCCTCTCTGCAGACAGAGACACACTAGTTTTGCCATTCATCCCTCTGCCAAGGCCGCTTATAGGGAAAGGGACAGACTGAGATTGGGTCCGGATCACACATACAAAACATACAGTGCATTCATTCCACGAGTCATCAAGCCAAAACAGATCGTTTGTCTAAATGGACTAGAGGATCCAGACCTGAGCCTTGACTTGGAGTGAAATGGAGAGATCATCCAGGGATGGTTTACTTCTTTCTCGCTGCTTGATCTATTGTAGCAGGAAAAGGTCACGAAGCAGCAAAGACGATTAGAGTGAAAGTTACGAGCTTTTCCCCTCGGGAGGTTTATTCTTCTCCCTAGCAGTAAGCAGGTCGAGTATACAGTTGTTTCTTGCGGGATCCGGAGGAAGAACAAAGTTCGATAGATAGCGAAAGTGAACAAGAAAAGCGAACCCGAATTTACGAGGAGCGGCTCAAAGTGGCTCACTTTCGATAGTTCTCTACGCCCACTCCTGAGAGAAAGTGGCACAGACTATTTCAGTCGGATATATCAACGGAACGATCCAATAATTTATGCGAACATGCAATAGACATTAATAAATTATCATCAACGAAAGCAAATCGTTGCGGTAGACATGGCCGATGATGACAATATTTAATTATTTAAATAAATAAAATAAAGACAGACGAAAAAAGTTAGGAGGAAAGTGCGAAAGAGTAAGTCTAACGGAGTGAAAATAAATGGGAAAGGAAAGCCGAAATGAGGGTGCGATTGGCGATAGCAAAACGCCTCAGGAAAGGGAAAAGGGAGAAGGGAAACGGGATCGAGAAGTGAGGATATTACCGGTTAGAATAGAAGAAAAGCAATGAAAGAACAGTACTGGTGAATCTCTAGAACACTATCTATCTACTAACTTGTACAGACAAAATGTGCAAATAATTAAAACTACAGTTGTCGATAACTGCTACCGTATGCTCGATGGACTGTCTTACGGTAGGAGATGGGTTCATCGGCACGGAGAGCATCTACTGCGTATTCGGTTAGCTCGACCTGAATTGAGCATTGCCTTTTTTGTTTCGAAGATGTGTCTCACAGCAGAATCGACAACTCGTCTACGCCTCTTTGAAGCGAAAAATGAAGTGAAGGAAGAGCGATGACGGGGCTTTATTTTTTCTGCAATCAACTTCATTAGCTGTTGTTCCTATACTTTTTCCGGACTACATCGCCGATAGAAGCAAGCAGGCCGCAATGAAACAAAAACTTACGAGATTTAGCAGGCTGGTTTATGGGGTGGGCGGTGCGTGTGCGCCGTTACTGTGGTTAGTGAACGAAGTCTGAGTTGCCTGCAAGCATTGCAAAGGAAAATAGGACGACGCTCCCAAGGCAGTTCTGCTAATTCTACTTTGCCCCAAATAACCAAGGACTGTGAAATTTGAGCACACGGTTTCACAATCATCACAGACCTTCGTGCACGACTTCTCGGTATTGACCATTATACGTCGTAGGGGTTCGTTCCCCGTGGACATCCTGCAAGAGATAGCGAGTAGTGCAAGGAAAATCATCCCAATACAGTGAATGATGGTTAGTCGTGGTATTAGCAAGGTTCAAACATAGGAAGTGTTTGACGTAGGAAATGGCTGGCGTACCGAGACTAGATCGACATCGGATAGATCCTCCGCGAGTGAGGCTTTGAGAGCGGCTAGTTGAGATGCCTGGAATGTATTGAATTCACTCCATGTTCGAATGTTGTATAAAGTATTAGAGCAAAAAGAAGAAAAGGCTTAAATGAACCTGTCGTTGAGCGGCATCGGCCTCTCGTTGCAGTGCCAATATCAAGTCATCGACGTCTCCAGATGTTGTCGAAGGGGCGAGATTGATTGCACGGATCGGAATCTGAGTTGTCGTGCGGAGGGTCGGTCGTCTGCAATGAGTTACGATTGTTCAAGGTTTTAGAGAAACATGAGATTCTGACCTCGTTAGCCTCCTATTCCCTCTCGTAATCTTCTTTCTAATCGGTTTTGCTTGAATCACTCGGAGAGTGGTTCTAGATGGAATGGTCGTGGTGTAGAGTGGAGTGGTAGTGCGGAATTTGGGGCGTCTGACATATCAAAATTTTCAAATTGAAGGAATGAGTAAACTGGAATTCTGTTATGTTTCAATGCGACATCATAGCAGTCGATATCACTATTCAAGGATGTATAGCAACCGAAGTCAAAAAATAAATAAATAAATAAACCTGTGAGGTTTCGTGTTACGAACTTCCGGCATTGGCTCGATGAATTTCCTTCGAAGGGCATCAACCTGAAATTTTATCAACGTTTGTTCGATATTCGATCCCCTCACAATTCATGTTCTCTCTTATTTAGCATCTACTTATTTCAGTTCGAAACCACTGCAAGGTCACATTGTTTGACATATCCTTGATTGTGAGTATTTGTGAGTGCCCCCCCCCTGATTTGTGAGTGCCCTCGAGGGCAAGTGCCAATCACTTCCTTCCACTATCACTTTCACACCGACATCTTTTTCGCCCGAGGGAGGGTGAATGACTAATTGGAACAGAGGGGAGGATACTGCAGGGTAAATTGAACAGAAGCCAGATTTCAAAAAGAGACTCTTACATTTACAGATGAAACGGTGGTAGGCAGTTCATCGATGGACTTCTCAATAGCGGGATCCGATTCGAGAGCGCGTTTGCCTTTCTTCGTTTTGCGCAACTAAAACGTTCACTTTCATGTTAGTATTACAATTGACTGTGAATAACTTAGCAATACTCAGATTTCAATGTTCATAGTAAACCATACAAAGCCCCATCATCGACTACAAACCTTGAAGTGAGATTTGACACTCTTGGGCGTCGTCTCGAATTCGCTGATGCTCGATTCAACAATGGAATCGGCCTTCTTCTCTTCATTCTCAGTGTTATCATCAACACTGACTGGCTCACTGATCGAAAGTGATTCCGGCTGCTTCAAAAGTCTCTCTTTTTTCTTTTTTTCTTGTGCATCACGGATTCTGTCCGCTCTCTTGTATCTTTGATGCAATTTTTTTCCCTGTGAATAAGACGAGACAATTGTGCAAGGAACGAATAATTTACTTTGACGGATGAACATTGAACATGAATATCGTGCAGGACCGACAACAAATATGTGATTCTAAAGTTATAATAAATATACCCGTGCTTCTAAAGTGACAATATCTCTACACAACAAGTGCCGCTCCGGCAGTGGCTCTATGTGTTTTCCGAGTTCTCGAAGACTTCGTTACTATTCTATTCGACACACCAACAGCCTTGATTAGTTTGTTCAATCGACGACGACGCACTTTGAATTCACCAGTCGGTTTGACGGCCTTCTCGATCGGGCGAGGAGTGGATGCCCATAGGGCGCCCAGTCCTTCAGCCAGTGCAGAAGGAGGAGACGCCGTCACTGTCGTCCTCTGGAGTTTCGGTCGTCTCGTTCGAAGACGACGACGCGTCGATGGCTTAGCTGTCGTTCTCATGACGTCATCGTCGTCGAAGAAACCGGCGACGTCACCATCGATAGGAGATGATTCAGACGTCGTGAAAGGAGCCCTAGTAGTTGAGGGAACAGTAGTCGTCGTTGTTTTGTGAACAGTAGTCGTCGTGCTTCTTCTCGCAACGGCGGGATACACCTGAAGTGGGACGGAAGGACACATGGACATTGGTGATGTCAATTCGGCAAGCGCCTCTCTCATTTCGAATGCTCTCTTATCTACAGAAATATGAGAGAGAAGTCAATTTGAGGAGAGGAGCGTGCCGAATTGTCAACACGAGATAGAGGACATGCAACTGGACACAACAAGTGCGACGATAGTGTTCTGAGAGAAAATGGGTACCTTATCAATCTTGAATTTGTCCTTGATCTGTTCCGAGAGGGGCACGGTTTTCTTCGATGGTTTGTCCTCGAATGGCCATACGATCACACCCGTGTCCATGTCCACAACGCCCTGAATTATTGTTTTTTTTGTATATCTACGATGTCGTCCGAATCAACAACCGACGAATCTGAGAGACTTCATCAAGCAATGAAACCTATTTGAACAGTGCGTCACTCTCATTCGCACCTTGGGAGGAACGGAGACACCGGCATCGAAATCGATCAATTCCTTTGCTGCGGTACCCGACTTTTGAAGCGGGGCTCGCTCTGAAAACTCTCATTACATATAATGGATAATTTAGATGATTATGTAGACGGTGCTTCCAAGTATTCCCCGAGAGGGGTGCTCGTACGGTATCGGGATTCTCGATATACTTAGAGGATTAGATATGAGAAATAACGCACAAAAGTGAGAGAGAGGCAGAGTGAATAGGGGATTTCCAAGTGGCATAAGCATACTCACCGGTTGTAGTAGTAGTAGTTGCTTCCTCAGTGACTGTCTCCGTTGTTGTCGGTTCAGTAGTCGTAGTGGTGGAAGCAGTCGTCGTCTTTCTTCGACGTTGAGGACGAGTCGTCCTTGTCGTTGTGGTGGGAGCCTCAGTCTGCAAGGGATTGCTGTAGTCAGTCCTCGTTATCAATCCTACCGTAGTCGTGGTTACTCTTCTTCTCTCCTCGTCATCCTCCTCACTGCTCACATACTCCAATTGATCACTATCAACGAGGGTCGGAAGGTGGACAGTCGTCGGCGCACTGAGAAGCAATATTGATCCTATCCATCTGTTACCGGTTTCAAACGTTCAAGAGAATGGTACCGAGTGGTGGTGGGGGCCTGGGTCGTAGTAGTGGTAGTTGTAGTCGGTGCCTGCGTGGTAGTCGTCGTGGTAGTCTGCGTGGTTGTGGTGGTGGGTGCTTCGGTCGTGGTGGTCGTGGGCGCTGCGCGTGTGAACGAATCGATCTCCATCTGTAATGAATTTTTCCTCATTTCCTCCCTGAAAATATCTGATAATAGTCACCTCCTCTTCCTGACTGCCGAGAAGCCGCGAGAAACCCTCGGATATGATGTCACGAACCTGAATCGAATTTTGATCAAAGAATATAACGAAAAAACAGAATGGGATTGCGATTTGGCAATTACAAATGAGTTTCATTATCCTCTCAAAGTCTCGAGCAATCTGAGGGATTCGATTCTACCTTCACTACGCATTCAAAATGTAAAAAAACAATTCTTCTTAACTACAGTACCTCATCGACGCTCGGGGGCGGTGGTGGCACTTTCGATCTGGCTCGAGTCGTTGCTTCCTCTGTCGTTGATGGAGCTTCAGTAGTCGTTGTCGTCGAGGTTGTTGTTGTGGCTCTGAAGTATCTTCAGTTCGACGTCATCTTTGATGGTTTTAAGGGTACCTCGTGGTAGTGGTGGTCGGGGCTTCGGTGGTTGGCTCTTCAGTGGTAGTCGTTGTCGTGGGAACTGCCGTTGTCGTCTGGAAAGAGCATTTAGTACCAGAATACACTTCCTTTTTGATGCTCGCTAGTGCATGAACTGAAGTTAACCTTCTCCTCTTTGATCGTATTCGACGCCTTGTCCAGAATTGTCTCGAATTCCTGTGAAAGTGCATTGAAGACCACGACAAACTGTGGGAACTGAGGAAAACTCTCGCCAAAAGTCAACCAACAAAATACTCCAAATAGTGCTCAAAAACATAAAAAGTGCAATGCCCTACCTGGAAGACTTCATCGAAGACATTTCCCTCTGTATTCCACGTCTTCGGATTTGCACTGGCGTGTTTCTAAGAAATAGTGGCTTCACTCAACTCAAGAAAAGAATGACACACAAAAGCTGAAATGAAGCGAATTATGCGATTTTGGAATATTTGTGACCGAAATAAGCGTAGACGGACAATTTACGGACGGGAACATTGAGAAAAATAAGTACACACTTTGAAATCGTCGATGCTTTGATCGAAGGCGTCAATAACTTTGAAGCCGTCAAAATCGTCAAAGTTAAAGGCTGCAGCGGCTGCAGCAGCGATTTCATCTTGCTGCAAGAATTATTTGAGCTGCAATCTCGTCATTATCGGTGTTAGTGGTGCGTCGCGCAAGCTGGTGGTTTGTCTAATTGAGCTTCTATTTACCTGTTTTAGATGCACTTCGATGACGTCATCATCTTCATTCAGTCCACGCTCGTTGCTGTAGAGCTCCCGAGAATTCTGGATGGGGTTAGAAAGGTTCGGTTGAGATTATTTCTTTACAATACTGAGCTGATTGAAGCGTTCATGCGATTCATTCGCATGTTTTTTTAAGTGATCTAGTAGCTCACGCTAAATATCCAAAGAAAGCAGTCAAAGCGTAAAAATCTGAGATAAGCGAATATTTATATTTCTGATACCTCTTTCGTATGACCATTGAAGAATCCAGCAGCGTGCACTTCATCAAGAGGAATCTCAAAGTTTGAATTGTCACAAAATCTACGAAAGGGACGGTGGAGACGACTTGGTAGCAATCTTCTCCCCGACCCACGATTGTCTCTCTCACTAGCGTTGTCGCACGAGTTGTCGAAGCTGTGGTAGTCGGAGCAAGCGTGGTAGTGGTAGTGGTGGGTTGAGGTGTGGTAGTCGTGGTAGTTGGCAGCGTGGTAGTCCACGCGAACTCGGGTACGGTCATCAGAGTGGGATGGGCCAATTCTGGCTCCGTCGTGGTTGTTCCGTGCCATTCTTCGTCTCTCATCTGCTCTTCGGCCTCCAGTGAGAGGAAGGCTTGCGCTTCCTCGGTTAGTGCCTGCGAGGAATAAGCAACAGAAAGATTGTTATAGATTAGGCTGAAATATTATTCCTCACACATCTCAGGTTGCAAAAGAGGATAAGATTTGTAATCAGTGAAAACAATGAGTTTGATTAGGTTGGCTAGTCACTCAGAAAGAATTCTAACCTGCTTCTTGTGACGTTGCTTCTCCTCTTCTGAATCGAATTCCTTGTCCTCTTCAAGATGATGGTCCTGATATTGAATACAAAACTGAATTTATAAAGAAAGAAAAATTACCTTATCAGGATTAGTCTCGACGACGACGTCTTCAATGGCTGTTACAGGAGCTGAGGAATCCTGAAAATTCGTTGCTTCGAAATGATGAACTGAGGATAATTACTGACACTGCTCTCGTCCGCAAACTTCTCCGCAGATTCCGGGAAGTTTACTGAAATATTCTATTTATCTGAACGTTCTAGTGTACCAACAGCCAAGCCCCGGGACTAACAGCGAAACTGCGAAATCTGCCTCAAGCATTTGGGGTTTTGGCCTACACTGATTCTTGGTTATGGATGGCTTTGTGAGTATAAGCAAGACGAGCAGAGAACAGAAAATATTGCGAAATGAGGCGAGATTCGATGTGATTCAAACCCGGGAATGGATTGAGGAAGGAGTCTTCACCAGGAGAGAGAGTTGCGTCGGATTTCTTAAAATGAATTTGATTGCGAGGATTGAGAATCTGGAAGGAAAACAATGATGAATACATTCAAATAACAAAAGCAAAGATTAAAGAGACCTTCGTAATATCAGCATTCTTTACGAAGGGGGTTTGCTCGGATGATCCGACGATTTGGTCGAGAGCCTGAAGAATATCGGTTGAGTTTCATAGCTTTATTATTACGCATCTCTCGAGAATATTTCGGTTAGTCTCTTCATTGGGGTCCAAAATAAAATAAGAATAAATATCAGACCGTAACAATCTGTGGCGATGTGTGCACTACGCGCCGTCGTCTACGATCATCACTGAATTTTCGAATTTTATCATTTGTCAAACGTTTCATTCAGATGCTTTATCATATCGCCTAATTGACCTGTTCAATGTTCGGTATTAAAAACGCTCTATGGAAGTACTTTTCTTCAATGAAAAAGGAAGTGTAAAAAGGTTGTTCAACCGCTGCCTATGGGTTATGAGCGGGTGCGGAATCGAAAGTGGCGTCGAGATAAAGAACAGAGGAGGGCGCGCCATAGATTGCTCATGATGATATGAGAAGTACCGAATTAACAAGAGGCATTCAATAATTTACGATAAATAAAGAATGAACTGACTCATTAGATGAAACTGCTGCTGCTGTGAAAAGCGCAAGAACGATGAGTGACCTGTAAATGACAAAATAAAAATTTCAAAGGGATAATTCCAAATCCGAGTGTCAAAAATCATTTCCATTCCAGAGACACAACTATTCAATCGTTTAAAATGGAAATTGAAAGTATCTTTGGTCACCTCATCTTCATTCTTTCTTATCAACGTTCCTCTAATCACTTTCAAGTGCGGAACCTCGGCTCGCAAACCTTTGAAAGAATGGACAATTGATTAGCACGATCGCGCACGATCTCAATGGCATTATTTAGTGAAGGAATGAGGAAATGAAGAATCAACAATGACTATAAAACGGAGGTAGTTGAAATGATCTGATATTGGGGGAATAATTACGCACCGCTAGAGGCAAAAGCAACAGTGAATAGGTGAGGTTAGCAACAAACCCGAGGTTAGCCATAGGCGAGCAATCAAATTCGCGCAGTGTGATAACCAGCCAATTGCATTGGCACTGATTTCGATGGGGCAAAAAAGGTCACTGGTGGATAGGAACAATGTCTCTTTTCTTACAAGAGGATAAGAGACAAAATGAAGGGGTTGAATGCAATGTCGACAGACGGCAATGGGGTAAAGCCTCTCGACTCTCGGTCTGGACTATTTATCATGTTGCGAGAACTTCTCGAGAGCGCAATCGACTCAAAAACAACAGATGATACAACACTAACCACGGCGCTAATTAGGCGGAATGGCCAAGAAAAACAGACTGAGGGAAGGCGATAAAGTTCCGCATCAGTCTGAGAATGGAGAGCTGTGAACAAGCGAAGGTCAGTGTTCTCAGAGGCAGAATGATGAGGGAGGTAGATAAGGAAGGATGGAGGGGTAATATTGGCAGACACAAAAAGAGCTTCTGCTTTGGTAGTGGAATGCTTAGAGGAGGAAGAGAATAGGACAAAAAAGGTCGTTTGCGATTAGGATCTTAGACATGAAGAAGAGGGGAAGAAATACGAGCTACGAAGGAACACTTGCAGCTGATCTATGGCAGAACTTATTTCCTAGTCAGACTATCACTTCAAACTGTGTAGGGTTTAAAAATGTGCAAATGAACCTCTAATCGGCACAAGAAAGTGAAAGTTTCCACTTGCATCACGGCAAATTTTGGACAGTGGGCTAATCGATAAGCTGCACTTTCGCCATTTCAGCACTGATCGATGAGGCTGATCCTATCTCGAGAAAAGTTCATCGAGATGGGGAAAAGCTGCTCAATGGAGCGAGGGGCAAACTGGCTACCTAACCCCTATCCATCGCACTGTCTTTCCCTCTTTGATCCAGAGTGAAATGCAGCTGTCAAACGATTCCATGCTAATTGGATCGAAATAGTAAGTTTTCGGGTAATACTTCCGCATAGGCTATGAGTTGCTGTTACGAGTTTCGGATAATTTTTTTGGTACTGCTGTTCCCTCCATTAGTTCGTTGTGATTTCAATGAAATTTGATGCTATTGTGAAACATAACTGATTTCCACGGAACAATCAATATTTCGGTCGTTCCATCCTTGATATCTCGGCTCTCTCTTCCTCGAGTGTGAAGGGCGATCATGTTGAGACGAGGACGATTTGTAACATTTCCAACAGAGACGGAAAAGATTGAAAGGTGCTCATTCGTTTCTTTCTCGAGTCGTTCGTTTGCTGCATCGTTCCTTATTATTATCATTGCATTAAAACGGTTTGAGAATATGTGTCTCATCATCGCTTCTGTAGTGCTCGTTGCTGTTACCTTTGCGTAAGTTATTCGGAGCTTTTGATAAGCAGATCAGATAATTAAAACGTTATGAGATTGTACATAGAAGTATAATTGCAGTCAAGAAGTGCACGTGACACTCGCACCCGCCATCGATCCATCCGTTCCTCCAGGAGTTCCCGTCGTTCAGGATGCTCCCCTTGCTGTGAGTATTCATTTTTTTCTTCAAATAAAATTGGCCAAAGCTTAATCAGTGTGTGGAAATCAGGATAGATTTCTTGCGATACTGAAACATATCATATTTATCGTGTTTCAATCAGGTCTCATCCGCGAACAACGCCCTCACGCCTCTCACTCTGCAGCAGCCTATTGAGGTTTCGTATTTTCACATAAATCGATTCACTGGTCACTTCATTGATATTTTTATGCAATATTTATTCAGGTCGCCGAGCCGATCATTCTCCCCGAAGATCTCGAGGAGCGTCAAGATACTGTAGTGAGACAAACTGCCTCTTCCGGCAAGCTCCAACACATCCTCAGAGCGCATTACGTCGGACAACAGGATAATGAGCAAACGTAGACTGATTTGATAAGGATTATATCGAGATTTGCATTCATTTCGTCACATTGGTTCATACAATCAACTGCGAAACTTTTCAGATTCGAGGCTCAAGACGCCGCTGAGCCCGCAGCTCTGCCCAAGACTCCTCGTGTTTCTCTCAATGACCTCTTCTTCGCTGCAAGACAGCAACCTGCAGCACCTGCAGCACCCGCCCTTCCCTATCCCTATCCCGGTTATCCTCCCTATCCATACGGTGGATACCTCTATCCGTACGGACCGTATGGTGCTCCATTCGCCGCACCTGCTCTACCTGCGGCTGGAGCAGTAGTTCCCGCTAGAGTTTGAGTATTCGACAAATTGAATTGTGTCTGTACATAGCTGTTGTTCCGTGAACCATTCCACGAGTGAAATTGTCATATATTTATGGTTGATAAATTTATCTATTTTTCAAATTTTTTGAATACATCGATGAAAATTTTCGCTTATTTATCTTCACCTGTACTTTTGAAAGATTTCTGCAGCAAGAATTAACTTGTTCAGCGATTAATTTAACACCGTGATATGTTTCACCAACTCTTCACAACTAGTTGAGGAGGAATAGTTGTTGTGTTATTGACATTTCCTGGGTAAAAAATATTTTGTTGTTTGGATTAAGCTAAATGTAAAAAAGAACAAGCGACTGTACGAGATTCTTTTTCGACGATGACAAGAACGAATTCTCTCTTTCTTACAATTTCAATCTCTGAAGGCTTGAAAAAACAGTTTCATGGAAGATACTTCACGTTTTTGTGACCTCAAGTTGTAAGGCATTATAATTTATCCGGTATATAAATTACTCGTATTCAATGACATAGGAACTCATCACCTAACCAATAAAATCACAATCAAGGACGACCAATGTAACACTTCCACAAGGAACAATTATGTACAGACAACGAGAGGTGAGATCATCTCTCCGAAGGACGAGACAAAGGCAGCTTATGCGAAGGGTGCGACCGGTGCAGCAGCTGCAGCAGCCTGAATGATTGCTGCAGGGTCGGAAGTGATCGGAGCCGGCTGCTGGTATCCAGGAGGAACGATGATGAGCAGACGTGGCTGAAATGTGCGCATTTTCTTTTAAAATCAATGAAATAATGCGATGAATAGATAATAACAATAATAATAATACCTGTCCGTAGGCAGCAGGTAGGGGATTAGTAGACGAAGATAAAAGGGTGTTGAGATACGGCTGATTCAAGTAGCCAGGGAATGGGTAGGGAGATGGGCCGGTTTGGGGGTACGTCTGAAATTGTTGGTATTTTCTGCGAAACGTAATCCTCTGAATTGAAAAAAATTGAAATTGCTTACCTGGACGTCTCTGAGAGCTCCTTGATGCTCAAGGAGAGGAAGACCCTTGTCACGAATCTGAATAATGCGCCTCATCCATCGCCAAAATGTTTTTTTTTCAAAAATTCGTTATTTTATTAATTCTCGAAAGTTATGTTTCAAGAATTGTATAATGGTCTAAAAGGAGAGAATGGCTGATTGTATTCGCCCATTGCTTAACAACAATAATAATACCGAATCGAGTGGTTGATGGTAGATGGAAGTCCATTTTCCCTTTGGAGAAATGGCCACGATCTCGGATTCGTATTGTCGCTTCACACGAAGGGCGCTAAGATATCATGAAAATCGGTAATATCGACTAGAGTTCGAAATACGAGTAATCGTCTCTTCATTTCACGTACTCTCTCACCAGCCAGAGAGGCGAGAGAGAACAGGAAATGTAGAGACGATTATCCGTATCTCGTACTCTAATATCGACAACAGTAAACTCACGCGGCACTTGCTACCGTAACCAGCACAGCGACGATCAGGGCTTGGCGCATCCTACAACGAGAATCTGGAGATTACGGTACTCAAATCAATCAATAAATTGCGCAGAATCAAGAGGAAAGTGTCGACTATCGTTGAAATGCGCTTATAAGAGAGCGATAGTTGCACACAATTGAGTGTCCTTGCTGACTGTTCCAGTCTCTATGGTTCCGCTCACTTCTTTCTCGACCATCGAGAGATCGTCACTAACCACAGTAAGTCTGAGAGACCGGAGGAAGTGCTCATTACTAGCGGTGATGAGAACGTGTCGAGAGTGTACAGTCACTCTCGAGGGCGATGAGAGGATTACAATGCCAATGAACAATCGCCTTTCCATCCTCATATCACACACTCGCTCCTAGTGAGTAACCCAGCGAGATAAGAAGACTCAATGCCACACGAGGGCCAATTGGAACAATACAACGGATTCGATGACTGGTTAGTAGTGCGATAATTTCTAATGAGCTGATTCATATCTGTTCCGAGGTCGCAATAAATGTACCAATAACACCGGTTTTATCATTGATTTCAAATTTGTTCTCTACAATGGTCTGTCCATGATCAGGCCGGTTTCTTGTCCTCTTTCGTCTTCGCATTCTCCGTTCCATCTTCTCCCGTCTTCGTTGTCGACTTCGTACTCTTAGCCGTCTGCAAAGGGGGCGGAGTCGGGCGAAAGATCAAAGATCAAGTCGATTACAAGTTTCTCTGGCTGCGCAGGAGTCGGCACTGGCACGGGAGTCGGAGTGGCCGGCACCTCAAGTCGATCATTTAGTCGTCTTTTCCAAAAATCAAAACTGCTGTGAGGCTCGGACGACTATGTACGTGGTACTTCTTTACTTTACATGCCGCTCATAAATTGATCCTCCCTATTATACCTCGAATAGCGATACAGGAGTGGCCGGGACGGATGGGGCAACGACAACGGGCGCTCCTTCCGCAGGCGTGGTCGACGCACCGACGGGCGTTCGAGCGACCGGCGCCGGCGCTTCCTGAATGAAACCGTTATCAATCGTCTAGGTAAATTCTTCGTACCTCAACGGGCAAAATGGGCGTCGCCGGAGTGAGGGGCGTGGCAACGGGTGTTGCCCCAGCTGCTGCGTCCGAAGTGACGCCCACTGGGGCCAGTGGAGTCGCCACTGGGGTCTTCAATGACATTATTATTACTTTATCGAAGATGCACTAAAAATCTGTTTGTCACTACGTCAGTCATCGATACTGGACCTCCAGTCTATACCTCAATAGGCGTTGCCGGTATGGCAGGGACGATCTTGTGTGGTGTCCTCGTTCTAGTCTTCACTGCTGAACAAGGCGTCTTCGGGAATCCAAAACTGCTCGACGTCCTTTCCGTCTTCGTCTGACTTTGACTGTAGCGAATGTATCGTCGACGAACGGGAACGAACACGATTATCGAGAGAACTGAAAAAGATCAAAGATCAAATCTCCTCGAGAGATCAAAGATCAGTCCAACGTACGAATGATGAAGATGAGAATGATGATGATGAACGTGATGGCAAGAATGAGATGAAGTACAGCTGAATCAGAAAATGGTTACTGCGAAAAATCAAAGATCAACACACGAGATTTATCACACATAATAGCGTCTCGGTGTTTCAGTTTAATGTATTTCTCCTTGCGAGAGTCGATCTTGGACCAAACGCCTGCAGATATGTTCAATTGATAGGTTTCATGCGGCGAAGAAGATGCAAACTACAGTGCGGAATACGGGTTGCAGTCTCTTCATCTAACATTCTTTCTCATCACTCGACCAGTTGAGAGAGCGCGAAATGAAGAGACTCGACCATATTATGCATCTAATACTAACCGGTAGTCTTGTTGCATACAATAGCAGAGATGTAGTTGGACGAACTCCATCCGTGTCCCCAATCGTCGCTGCAATTAGATTATTGCGTTTAGATGTCACAGAGATCAAAGATCAAAGCCGTTCGCTCTTCATCTTTTAGTGACCACTCTAAGTCTCGTTCTCATTAAACTCACATCCATAGGGCAGCTCCATCTTTGCATTCATACTCGTACAGAGTCAAATCACCACTTGCATTCACGACTTTGTGCGCGAACATTTCACATTTCTTGCTGCATCGATCCTCGATCGCACAGTGGCCTCACAATTAATAGATTTCTCACTATCGATAATGGCGATAATACCTCGAACTGTGATTGGAATGAGTAGTGTGAGAAGGAGAAGGATGACCATCTGAGGGTCGACCACTCGGAAGGAGATCAAGGGAGAAGAATGGGGAGAGGAGAGGGAATGAGGGAGAGAGAAGAAGAGGCAAATGAGATTCGTTATTGATTTATCCGTTGAACAAAGATTCGTAATAATATAATTGGCACATAAATGAGCAGGCAAATGACAATTACAAGTAGTAATTTTCTCATATTCGATAAGATCAGAAAATGATTCGAGATTGCTCTGGTCTACCAGTTACTCGTGATTTGATTGTATTGTTCATGGGAACAAGTTCTTCTTTATCGACGAAAATTACTGGCGGGTTTTCGAAGAATTGGATATTTCGGAGATATTGAATGTAGAGGAAAACGACCTGGAAGGTATTTATTAGCTATTTCTACAAAACTAACTGAATGATCAGTGCATTCATAAAAAGGTCGTAAAATCATAAAAACAAACCCTATAAAAGTAGATACTCGATACCACCAAGGCAACAGCGATGAGTATGGACACTACAATGATCCATCTCGATTTCTCAGAGCCGATGATTATTTCTTTGTTATCCTTGACACTTTTTGTTATTCTTAATTTACTGAGGAAACCGACCACAATAGGAGAAGCAGCGTGAAAGATGATTGCAGTAATCTGAAAACAACACTTATTTTATTGCAAAAGATTGCAAAAATAGGAGCACAGTAACTAACCTCCAAGTACCCATACACGTACATGGCAAGCTTACTTCGCTCGTAGATGCCATATACAAAAATGGCCGCGACTATTGAGTTCCATAGTATAATCATTTGATCCTTTGTCGATATCTGCGAAGATGATTTTGGGGATAGAAGATTACTCGGAAATGGCTCACTTCTGTACTGAACATGAACCACAAGCAAAGAACAGTGGAGATGAGAACTCGAAGACCAGCGAAGAACGGGATTACTTGCTGTGAAGGGAAGATATTTGGAAGTATTGAATGTATTTGCCCTGGACGATTAGGTACTTACTTTCACATGGAATCCGCAGCAAGGAAAGACTCTATATGCATCAGGATTCTCATTGCGAGCATTGCTCATCTACAAGAGCACTATTTTATTTTGTCAACACGATAGTAGTGCGCGTGGCGATGTAATGAGCGATAACGGCGAAAAGAATAAAGAAGTCACACGTAATTCTTCCGCTGCGAGTAATTGCGCACGCTTCGGATATAGTTCTTACTTGTGGATGGCTATGACAGTTCTAACAAGAAATCGCATGGAACGAAACCTCTTCGGGACAAAACAATGAACGAACAGAAAAAGGAATGATTCATTAAAACCACTCTTTGAACGCAACACTGAGAGAATGTAATCGGATGAGTGGCAGGCAGAAAAAGAGAGAAGGGCATCGATCTCTTCCTTCCTTCCCCTTTTTCTCTCCCGTCACACGTGTTTTTTGCGCTGCACTCTCTCGAGAGACGTTCAGAGAGGGCGAAAGGAATAGAAGAAGAGGAGAAGATGAATGATGTTTCCCATCGGTGCCCTTTATCGTCCTTCCTCTCATATGCACAGAAAGAAGCAGAATTGTAAACGAGAAATGGCAATCGGCTTTTTGTAGACCAAAAAATAGCCAGCCACTAAAATGCAATACAAAATATGAAAAAATACACGTTTATCGACATCGAAGTGTACAACATTTACATGATTCATCCACACTTGGGCAGCGTCGCCTTACAGGCATTCATTGAGTCGAAGTTGATTCCTACTTCGAGGACGTTACAGATGTAACTAAAAATGCAATAATGATCAAATGTTTCATCTTTATCCTTTAGATGTACTGACCCCTTGACTTGCTGTCCGCAGTATTTGACATAAACGTCGTCCATACATTGAACGAACGGACCCCATGGTCTGAAAATAGTTCATGGTTAAAAATTTCCCGAAAACCTTCAGGGTAGTTGCATATTTGACTGTTAATCATCTCACTTGCAATAATCTCCATCGGACACATTCTTGATCGCTGTCTCCACAGTATCCGTACACTTCTTCCTCTCGTCCATGTGAGATGTGATTATGCTGTCGAAGCAAGCGAGATTGTCCTCCATGACTGAAATGAATACAATTAGGAGCTGTGTTTTAGTGCGAATGTGTTTCAAGCGTAGAACTAAGGAGAGAATGAACTTGCAGAATATGCTTCCACAGCAAATTCTAGAATTGCAATAATAATTTAGATTACTTACACTGTTTGTTGTCGCACATGTATGCTCGCACGGGGAAATCAGTGGCGTATTCGTAAGCGTTTGTCTGAAATTTTTTTTGCGTCAATGAAGAATATTATTGCCTCTTAAAATTTTCGGCGTCTTACCAGATCCAGTCCATACATGTCCTGGAATGCTGCACCAGTCATGCAGGGAGAGTTGAAGAGAGGACCGAGACAGTTCTCCACAGTCACTTCCAAACTGAAATTGAGGCACTTTCACTCTATTTCAATGCTCTTCGTAATAAAAATAATGCTCACGAGCAGTAAATATCCGCTCCATTCGCTCCAAAATGCGTGGTTAGATCGACGATGATGTTGACGTAATCCTTGTACGGCGGAAGTTTGGCCGGGTTGAGACCGAATCCGGAGAAGTACGAATCGAGACACGATTTCGTTTGCTGAAAGAGAGGAATTTATTGATTGAGAGAAGCCGTGAAATCAATGTTACGAAAACTCACAGCCAAGTAAGCAGGCGAACAGTTTGCGTCGAGATCGCTGTTCTTGGCAGCACCTGCAACTATTGGGATGATAGACCATCATAACGAAGGCATCTGGCCTCTACTTATTCGAAATGCTTTTTTACAATTACCTGCGAGGGCTGCGAAGAGCGTGAGAAGTGTAGCTGCACGAACCATTATTGAAGGAGAATGTTGATTTCAGTTTCCATCGCATCTAGTTATATACAGCTGATAAGCACTGCGAGACACATCTAATCTCTCGTTATCATTGTTTCTTCGGTACAATCAGTGACTAAGAGGCGTCTGATCAGCTCCAAATCGTCATGCGCACCAAATTTTGTGATCTTTCTCGCAAAAATTGGATGAATGGCTCTTGCGAAAGCGGCTTCACTGTAGCTCATCACCTGTTCATCCCTTTTTCACAACGATATTATTCTTTCTATGCTTCTTCCAAGTCAGCGCTGAATCAGTTGACGATTCACAAAGTTTCCAAACTCTTCATGTGAATCTTGTCTTTTATCCCTGATGCGGAGACTCCCTATCATTGTATCGGAATTGCCGAAACATATTTAGAACCATCAATCAAGTCAAATCGATTTACCATTTCTTATTGTCCATAAAGTTCTGTCATCGTTCTAGATCGTTGAAGATGTATGTGAAAATTCCAAATCATGCGTATTTTCAAAATAAGTGCAACTCATAACACAAGATTGTCATAAAATTCACAGGTTTTATTTCGTTATCTGATTAGATCTATTCGATTCAGTATACTCAATTAGTAATGGTCAGAATTCTTCTCAACGTGTCTACTTCCTCTCGATTTAGTCCCGAAAGACGAACCCATTCATTAAAAGAGTCAGATGAGCTCTGCAATCAATAATCATCTTCAATTCTTACGAAAGTTAACTAACAGCCATCTCCTTGATCATTTTATTCGCTCGTTCCTTCAAGTCAAGTGATCCCTCTTCTCCGAAAACATCGTCATGTGTGACCTCAACGCGAATAGTCTGACAATGACACAATCTAACTTTAAAAAGCTTCATTTGAAAAATATCTGGCAATGGTTCTAGGTCGTATGAGCGCTGTTGGATAAGAAGGGATAAACAAAAAAACCGATGAACAACTATTTGTCGGTTCTCTTCCGACCTCGCATCTTTGCTTACGTTTTCGTAACTGTTTTCCCTATTACCTTTGTGAGAATGTAAAGAAGCCGTGGTGAGTTCGTGTTCGCCTCTCCCATTATCAGAGGATTATTCGACTGCAGTGAGAAGGGATGAGAACGGATATGTCTAATTCTATAGTATATACTTACATCGATGAGATCCATTAGGAATGAATAGGCGACAGCGCACTCTTTCGATTCACCCGAAAGAGGAAACCACGACAGAAAACGGACGAGAATCTGAGACTTTTTCGTGTTTTTTTATTCAAAATTATACTATTTATCTGCACTCTATTTAAAAAATATCGAGAAATATCATGTTGAGTAAATAGCAAAGAAAAACTTTTTACCTCGTTCATCCTTCCCGCTCCAATCATTTTCTCATTGCAATTTCCGACAATCTTTATCACTGTTGAAATAGCGTCTTCTGTCGCACCAATGCATCCTTCCAGTCTCGCATCTGCCCTGTCCATCAATCGACACACGAAATCCAGTGATTGCACTGCGATTTCCTTAAATTCGGCGATATCCGAATCCTGAATGAGATTATGAAGAATGAAATCAAGATATTTGAAGTTAGAAAGAGGCAATAATATATTTATGACCAACAGCCATGCATCCGAATGAATTTGCTGCGTTACGTCGAACAATTGGTAGATCGTGATTGAGTGAATTGAAAAGGAGAGGAACAAATTTATGATGAAACTTGAGTGCAAACTGTAATGTTTTGAACAGGTGATCATAACATAGCTATTTAAAATCACCTCAGGCATGTATGCCAGTAGTACGCATACAAATCGGACTCCCCAGTGCTTGTTAGAACATTTCTCGATAAGGAGAAAGACGGTTGGCATGATTGGATTGAGTATATTGCAAATGGGCACTTTCTTCTGAACATAATCATTCAGCCAACCATTCTTTATGAGCAAGAAAAAGAAAAGAATTTAAGAATGAACCTTAAATAGATAGATAATGATGGAGACGACTCTATTGAGAAGGCCCGTAAGTCCTTCTGTTTTGCCATTGAGTGCATGATTGGGATCCTGATCATGAACAGATATTTAGATCGCAAAATGATTCAGAGCACTTACGTTACTCCTCCTTCTCATCTCCTTTTCCAACACCATCTTCACCATCGATCCGATCTCATTAAGATCAGTCTCAAACAGGATCTGATATTTGAAATATTGAAAATCTTGTCACCAATCTAAAGTGTCAAACCTCCGTTTCAATCGTTTCGATGCAGTGTCCCACTTCCTTTACGCACAAAGTTGTCAGGTCTGTATCCCTATCTTCACAAATTAATTGATTGAGAGTTCTCCAGAATTCAGTCCACATTCTTCGTCTTTGTTTGGCAAATGTAACGTCACATTTAGCAGTATGACACAAGTTAGCGAGTACGACGACATACTTCTTCATGTTCTCTACTTCATTCTCTTTCACAATAAGCTCAAGGACAACTTTCGGCAATTCTTCGGTAATAGGTTCGAATGAATCTGAAAGAATATTAGACATAAAGTGACCAACGTTGCCAACACACTTGAATTTCGTATGCACTCCGAAAATAAATCCCATGCATCACTTTTCGCTTTCTTCACCCTTTCCGAATCTACCGTTCCGTCGTCTGAAAAGGTTGTAATTAATGATATAGAAAGAAAAAGAATAATATTCTCTGATTTCACAATGTATAACGAAAACATAAATTCCATCTCTGCAGTCAACAATAAGCGATATTGAATTAATATTGTATGCTTACCGTTGAGAGGAAATCGAAAAGCTTTGATGCACATTTTGATGAGGCTCCGCTTGATTGATGTAGCATCATTATCCAAAAACTGGCAAAATTTTTGGAAAGATTTGAGAAAAGAGGAGAAAAGAGGATGGTTGACGGGAAGTCCTTCCATGAATGAATCAATCACATTTGAGATCTGAAGGAAGCAAATATATGGTATTGTTTGATTTACCAAAAGGAGTTACGACAGCTACATGTGATGTTCTAAGCATTCTACAAATATATCTAATGAAGAAGGAAGAACATTTACTTGAGATTGTGAGTCAACTCCTTTTTCGCTTCTGAAGGCAATGAATTCATATCGTCCGACGGAAACAGCGAGATCGTAGAGACCTTCCAAGATAGCGAGGACAAAATTCTAGAAAAAATAATGAATTGCATCGACGATAAAAAACTCCGTTTCCGTCTTTTACGTGCTGTTCGGTCAATAATGTATCACATTGACAATAGATACACACCTGTGCGTCACTAGGACATTGACTGATTGCATTCATAAGCAGAGGCATCAGAGACTTCAATGTGTTAGACTCCTGAGGAATTGAAGTGAAATATATGTAACTATAGATGAGTACAAATAGTGTCACATATGTGGAAACAACTGAGTTCTCTAACCATCTCAATGTTCTTCAAACTACAGCAGAGAGCTGCAACTGTTGCTGCTGCGAAGCGAGTCATCTTTCCTTCGTCATCTCGTGATCCATTCACATTCGGAATGAAAACAGCCATCTGAAAGTCTATAATGAAGGATTGAAGCAGCCGAACTACTTAGATACCACCCACGAACGGTTGCTGATGGATACGGTAGATCGAGGAGAGGGACGAAGAGAGGGTGGAGCGGAGAGAGGAGTGACCCCTCACGGTCCGCGCAAGAGGAGAGAATGAGGAAGGAATGACGGAAGAAAGATGAAAATATCGAAATGATATTAATAATGAGAAATGCAAAATTAGTATTAAATTTTTCCCTCTCTGAAGAGTGTTTACGAACTATACATAGATGAATTTTGCCCTTGGCAGCGCATTTGTATTATTATCTATTTACTGTTTTGTGTTTACGTTGCAATTAAATTGACAGGTTTTATTTCGTTATCTGACTACGTCTAGATTCGGTTCAGATTAGACTCTGGAATTCAAGATCCTTTTCAAAGTTGCTTTTTCATCACGATTGAGTCCGGACCGACGAATCCAATCGTTGAGAGATTCAGATGAGTTCTGCAATCAATAATAATATTCGATTGATACGAAAAGTTAATTAACAGCTATTTCCTTGATCTTGTTCACCACTCTTTCTTCCACGTTTCCTTCCCTTGTAACAGCTTCATCGTGGATTGCCTCAACGAGAGTATATTCATATTTTTTTCTCACTCTTTTTCTCTTTTTCTTTCCTCATATTTCTATAATACCTTAGTGAGAATGCACAGCAGCCTTGGTGAGTTCGCATTCGGCTCGCCGCCCGTTATCTGGGGATGATTGGACTGCAAGTATGGGGAATAGATTAAAATACACTTTTATGTGAAGTACATACATCAATGAGATCCAGCAGAAATTTGTAGGCGACAGGACACTCGCTCGACAATCCCGAAAGAGGAAACCACGACAAAAAACGGCTGAGAATCTGTAAGAAATGAAATGAAAATATTATTTTGTAGATAAGAAATATCACTATTTTTTCACTCCTTTTTTTACCTCGCTGATCCTTCCAGTCCCGATCATTTTCTCATCACAATTCTCAATAATCTTGATCACTGTCGCAATGGCATCTTCAGTGGCGACAATTGAACCAGGCAGTTTAGCATCTGGTCTGCTAATTAACTGACATATGAAATCAAGTGAGTACACCGCGATTTCCTTCAATTCGGCAATCTTCGATTCCTGAATGAGAATAAGATAATTTGTAAACGTTGGTAGTACATAAAAATATTGATGAGCTAGAACCAACAGCCATTTGTCCGAATGCATGCGCAGCCAGTTGTCGAATTTTGGTTTGATTATCAGTGAGAGAACGGAAGAGGAGGGGAACGATGTCCTCATGAAACTCCAGTGCGAACTGCAATCATTTTATATAATCTTTTTTTTTTAAATAATCACTATGGAAATATTTAAATAGTAAATAAATGGAACCTCAGGTACGTATATGTGAAGTGTGGTCAGAAATCGGAGCCCCCAGTGCTTGTTACTACACTTCTCGATAAGACGAAAGACGATTGGCATGATTGGATAGAGTATATTGCAGATAGGTACTTTCTTCTGAAAATATTCGTTTAGTCAACTTTTTGTTAGATCCGATTCAAGGGTCAACCTGAAATAGTCTGAGAAATATGGTGACGATTCCATCGAGAAGACCTCCAGAATCCTCTGTTGTGTTATTGTGTTCAGTCTCTCTCTCCTGTCCATGAATAGACATTTAGATTTAGATCACAAAAATGTTCAGTCAACTCACAATATCCCTCATTTCCGTCTCTTTTTCCACTAATTTCTTCACCATCGATCCGATCTCATCAAGTTCAGTTTCAGCGAGGACCTGAGATATCTAGAGAATCCTGTTACCAATTTTTTACTAACCGGCGTTTCAATTTTGGGGATACAGAGGGCAATTTCCTTCACACATAAAATTGTCAATTGCTCATCCCTATCTTCCTCGATCAATTTCTGCAGAATTCTCCTGATTTTTGACCACATCCATCGTGATTTCAGTATTGAATTTCTTTCGATCTTTTGGCCATATTGAACAATTTTGAGCAGATCAGGTAATTGTTTCACATACATCTTGAGCTTCTCTATTTCATTTTCATCTTCAATTAGCTCAAAAACAACTTCGAACAATTCTTCCGCAAGTTTTCCGAATGAATCTGAATGAAGATTATACGAGTGATCAGCAAACGCGGACAACTCACTTGGATGAACTATCCATTTCGAAATGAATTTGAACGCAATACTTTTCGCCTTCTTCACCATTGCAGCTTCTGCTGTTCCGTCCTCTGCAAATATTGTATAATCTACAGTGCAAAGTAGTAGAAAGCGAAGTAAGAAGGGACTGAACAAAATGACTATGTACTATTGTATAGCTTCTTAATTTATTTTGCTATGGATTACAAAAAGAAGCTCAGTGTGTCCCTTCGAAGCTTGAACGATGACGAAATTGTTGGATAAACGATTCAATGTTTATATTGTTTGCTCACCATTCAGTGGAAATCGAAGTGCTCGTATGCACATTTTGATTAAGCTTCTCTTGAGTGACATAGCATTATCTTTCAAAAGCCTGCACAATCTATCGAAGGAAGAAAGAAATTCGCAGAAGAGAGGATGGCCGACGGGTAGGGTTTCCATTATTGGATCCATTATTTTCGATATCTGGATGAGGTGTGGTCTAGATAAGTTAGGAAACCACATTTACTTGATATTGTGAGTGAACGAAATCTGATTTATCACCAGCAACAACGAGGTCGTG
Organism: Pristionchus exspectatus; assembly: GCA_911812115.1. NCBI lineage: Eukaryota > Metazoa > Nematoda > Chromadorea > Rhabditida > Neodiplogasteridae > Pristionchus > Pristionchus exspectatus. The sequence goes on along the minus strand of OU461584.1, from coordinate 10,362,483 downwards.
GAGTCCATTGAGAAGATCGAGTAGAAGATGCTGGAAAGAGGATTCTTAGGAATGACATTTCCACATATCGAAGTCTCAATAACTAATTTTTATTATTAAGCTCGAGATTCCGTTAATTCTAGATACATAAAATTGATAATAAATACATACCTGCGCGTTACAAGGACACTGAGTGAGAGCAGCAATAAGCAGGGGCATCAGATGCTTGTACTTGTGAACATCCTGAAGAAATGAAAGTGAAATAAAGAGTAAATACAGTCAGACTATGGAAGTGAACTATAAGTGAACACGCTGAGTTATCTACCTTAGCGCTGTTCTTCAAACTGTAGCAGAGGGCTGCTACTGTAGTTGCTGCGAAGCCAATGATCTTTTCTTCGTCATTTCGTAGTCCATTTACATTCGGAATGGAAACTGCCATCTGAAAGGTAGACCAGGATAGAAGGCAACTTAGTATGACTCACTTTACACTCGCGTACGGTAGCTGGTGGTTACGGTAGATCGGGGAGAGGTGCGAAGGGAGGGAGGAAAGACCCCTCACGGTCCACTCAAGAAGAGAGAATGAGGGAGGAATGAGGGAGAAATGAAGGAAAAAAAGAAATATCATTTGAGATTATTGAAATATTGAAATGTAAAATAAGTAAGAAGTTCGTCAGCACAATCGAAATTTTGTGAAACGTTTCGTTTCGAGGTCCAATCGTGAGCTGATGGCGATGGGCAGTGTCTTTTTTCTCTCGGAGTCTCCTTTGGATCTTAGTTTCTCCGATTCTGAGACAATCAGCCTCTTATGAGGTGCGAACAAATTGTGCTCACAAAAGTGGGATCGTATTCATATTGTTTGTGCTTATAATTTACTGCCTTGTCTTTTCGAGTTCCTTCGGTTGTTTGTTGAATACTTCACGCATCGCACCCCGGATTTATTAGGTTGTGAGAAATATTGAAGTATGGAAGTTCGCAGCGTTTCTCTTCAGCTGTTTCTTGCCGAAGGTCCGAAATGCGAGGTGTTGATGGTTGCAGTTCTCTGTTTCCCTTTCTTCTCATTTTCTGTTTTTAGTGCATTTGGTGCATGAACAGAGAAGAAAATGAATTTAAATGAGAGTTCCTCGTCGGGGTAATCGAGTAGCCAGATGGGTTGCACTAGAGGAAGCGCGAAGATCGATTCTAGTCTCACTCTCCCCTCCTCCTTTCTCCTTTTCTCAACTCTTTCTTCCATTCCTCAGTCAAACATGGAAGAAACACTGGAACTGATACCAAAACCGTCCTCTTCTCCCAATCTTTCCACTCTTCCTCCAGATATTATCAGAATTATCATTAGAATGGAAAAGGATTCGATGGTTACAATGAGACTGGTCAGTTTTTTCATCTTTTCGATAGTAAAATTGTATAGCGCAAAATACATTCTTCCATTTTATTGCCTCTTTAGATCTCTCGTTCATGGAATTCACTAGTTCTCGAGTATCTCAAAGATGCTCACAATAAACTTCCCCTCGAGCGACTTCACCTCCACAGAATTCTCCCTCCTGCTGAAATGCAAACTGTCACGGTAAGAAAAATAGTCATAAACTGTTTAGTAAAGCGAAATTTAGTTAGCATAGGTAGAATCCATGTGGACACACATACCATTTTAATTTTTGCCAAGTCAATTTTGTTTTTATTGGGCTCGCAACAAACTTGTTTGCATTGCGCTAATTATTTTTATTGTTGTAGATATCTAGTAATTGTGGTCAACCTCAATATTGATGACTCCTTCATTACAGCGACGCGTCGGAGGTCCAATTGGACTGTGGATAAGCGACAGAAAATTAGTGCAACCACCGAGAAAGCCACAAGTGCACATTCATGCAGTTATTCCCAAGGGATACGATAAGAGAATCGGAGTGAACAAATGGTTGACGATTCATCACAAATTCTCCGAGGTAATGCTATCTAGAAGCTCAGGATTCGATGTTTTCTTTGGCTAGTTTATGACTGGGTGTAAAATGAAGAGACTACTCTTCTGAATTATTCCTGGTACGTTTTCAAATAGCACAATAAATTTCATTTCTAGGCAATCGAGGTAGCTCCTGACCCTCAGAAGTTCGTGGGAAGTGTTCCTTACAAATGGATTCTCGTCTATTTCGTGATTCTCATCGCATCAGTCATTTCTTCTTTTGCAGCCTTTCTCAGTTTCAAATCCCCTTGGGCATTGGCCATTGGGCCTCTCGTAGGACTTCTATTATCTCCCCTTATCCTCTGTCTACGTGATTCAAAGGAAACGAGAAACGACCAGTATCGATCAGCTCGATTCGCTCGATTTATATCCTCGTTCTCACGAATAGAAAGTCTCATTCTTGATGATGTTTATGATCGATTCGATCCGTATTTCGATTCGACGACCTCAACATTTCGAGATATTCGTATTGATAGAATGCTTCTGAAAGCATCAGAATGTGACAAAGGACTGATGTAAGCAAACAAACACAGGTTAAAATTTCAACATTTATTATTTCAGAAAACGAATAATTAAATTGACACGAAAGCACAATATTCAACATGTTTCACTGATAATACGCAAGTGCACTTCGTTTGATATTCGTAAGTTCTTTTTAGTAGTACTTTTACAAATGAAAGACTATTTTCCGGTAAATTCGTTATTGAGATTGTGAGGATGGGTGCAACTGTGAGCATCTATGAAGAGAACACAAATACGAGTGATAATCGAGACAACAAATATTTTCTTATGTCGAAAGATTATTGGATTGCGATGATCGAATACATGAAGAAGGAAGGAATTCTATTGAAACTGTCTTCCATTGAAGAAGATAATTTCAATGATAGGATTTGCTCAACTCGTGTTTGTGCTTGTATTTCAAATAGAATTGATGATTACGAACGAGGCGATGGCGATTATTCTTTTACCGAGAGAGGATTCGCTCGATAAATTATTATAGTATTCGATATTCACAATTGACAACTAATTGCTCTATTGTTTCCCATAATGATTATAGATGTTGGGTTACTGCAAGTTCGATTCGCACATTTATGAAAAATGTCTAGATGAGACACTGAAAGATCAAAGTTACTTTCTCATCAATAAACTATCAGCAAGAATCGGAAGGGCCAATCAAAAAATCTACCGCTTTTTCATTTTCATCACGAATCCTTTCGTAAACGAACCTAATAATTTCAAATATTGAGAAAGCTTGAAATAGCATTTCTTTGTGTGCTGTATTTACTGTTGTAGATAGTCGATAAAAAATATAACAATTGCATTGCACGTTTTACTATTTTTCATTCGGTACGATACATTCCATGCAGACTCATTCGCCTTTATTTTCGTGCCATTTCGTTCCAGCTTCAGTTTCTCTATTTCAATCTCAGTTATTCTGATCTTCATCGCCACGCGCCATGATTTTATCAGTGATTTTTCTTCTCGTAAACAACTTCGCAACTGATTCGAAATACTTGCCTGGCTCGGTTGCGTAAATTTATTCCCCGTGCTTCGTATAGCGCGCGCCGAGTCATTTAGAGATCCAGACGGAACCCCCAAGTGCTTTCACGAGAATGAATCTCATGATATCATTGAGCCACTTCAACCTGAATGATGCACTTCTTGACCTGAAAAGGTTCTTTGAAAAGAGCCGAGATGTCTGAATCAGTTTTAAACGACGCGTCTTGATTGAACACCATCATCAAAGCAGATTCAAACGTGTCGTCACTATTCATCGACTAGCACTTTCTCTGTATTTACAGCACTCAATAATTCAACACAATGAAGCTCTCCTGTCCTGACAGAGTTGTACACATTTTTGCTGAATTTTCTGAGTCAATCTTGATGATAGATTTGCTTCACTGCGGATTCCCGAATTTTCTCCTGAACAACAATGTTCTTGACACTTTTTTTCACGGTCAACGGTTGTCTCATAACGAGAGGTTTTGTGTCCCATCCGCCCCCTTTCCACTTGTAAGATCTCTTTCAAAAGCAAAAATGCGATATAAAACACTAAATTTGATTAATTAGCCGGAGAGATTCCCGTGATCGCTTCTTGCGAGTTCCGGGAAAATCAAGGAAGAGTGTCGATAGAAGTCGGTTCAGCCACGAATGGCGTGAATAGTGAATCACTATTAAGCCGGCGTGAATAGTGAATCACTATTAAGCCTGCAATAGCGTTGAAATCTAGACTAAAATGTAGACAAATACTTGAACAACCTCTCATATTCCAATGGATTTCCGGTAGACAGTGGCGCAGTTCTATCTAAGTTTGTGCTGAAGTGTAGATAGACCGCATTTTGGATTTGGAACTAGAAAGGAGCTGTTGAAGGGCTTCCCCCTGCGATCACTGTCATTGACGAATCTAGTGTAGATATCAATCGAGAAATGGTCAAAGCCTTCGCGAATTAGCTGGTTGGGAAAGGATGTAATCCGTTGTAAAATTGTATTCAGTAATCATTCTCATCTGTTCATCTCATCTCTGTGACCATTTGCGCAATGTGAACCAATCAAGAAAATGATATTATTTCCTCAATCGAAACTAAACTTGATGGTCAGGAAACTGTAGAGAAACAAGAAGAACAAGCAGATGAAGTTTGACAAGACGATTTGACTGGAGAGAATACGGACATTTCAAATATTTCTTGGAGTAGTAAATAGCATAAATTCATATTTCGCGGTGTCTCGGATTGTTTGCTGCAGTGTACTGGAAACGGCACGAGAACGATTCATCATAACTTTATCGGACCTTGTGGCACTCGAATAGAGGTTCGGGGAAATTCAGTTGAGATCAGATAGGAGAACAGTTGTACTGATAAGGGGGAGAGATGAACGGAACCTTGTCGTCCTCTTAGATGGTCGAGAAACATCGTCTGAATCCCTTTCTCTTCTCTGCGAGTTGCTTGGCTGTATTGGCCTCGATGAAGTTGGGTCGTCGCTCGAAGACAAGATCGTCAGGAATGATTTGAATATGGAACATGACTACGGTAGAGTTGGCCCAAGTCGACTCAAGGGTGATCTAATTTTCAAAAATTCAGACCTTTTATAGCGCTTCAATCTCGGAAGCCCCGCCCTCACAAATTAGTGGTTTGGTTTGGCCGCAAAAAGGCGACAAAGTAAAGTGGAAAGGAGGCCTCGGGCTAATTGAAAGTCAACAGCTTCTCCCCTGAGGATCTCTGATTGGATTCGAATTCGATTAGGTCGAAAGTTTCTTTGGAAGCCGTCTCCGATCAATTTGGAAGAAGCCTGCAACAACCTTTCGAAAATTGTTCAATGCAGTTGTCAACAACAATACTTTCGGAATGAAGAATCCTTCTCTTTATTCCTGATGCTATCCGGTAAGAGCCGCGATAATGCAAGAAGAAACGGATTCTTCATTCCGACTGCCCCTGTCAGCAACTAAGATGAATATTTGATTGACAAAGGCTATGATGTTGGCAAGAGTGTGACACATTTTAGCACACCTGCAAGTTCATTTGCATGAGAGTTCCTTGTCTTAGAATCTCCCATTCTCCTTTCTCTTCTCATCGACTATGACAATATCACCAAGGAACGAAGTTATTGCCATGCGCACTTCTCCATGTCCAGACAATGAAAAACTATCGTTTGCGTCAAACATTTCTCGTCCAATTTCCAACATTTCTCCAGACAAGCAAGAACATCGCGCTCGACGCTAACCCAGCGAAGATCTCTAGAATCTCATTTGATAATCACGTTCATGTAAACAGGAAAATCTGCAGTAATAGATCGAGTGAAGCCCACCCAAACCCGAATCAGCGCTATAATTGATAGTTTGTTCCCTATTAGGTCTACGGATTGGTACACGACTGAACTGGTGTGAATAACAAATATAAGTGTGATGGAAGTACATCATCATCAAGGGAACACGTGGTAGGAATGACCTCACAGGGGAGAAGGAAGTCAGGGGGAAATTTCGAAACTACATGCGAAGATGTTACTCATCCTGAACAAGAGGCGCATGAGTTTCAGATCATGTCCGATACTCGATCCACTTCCATTTCCTGATGATTAGTAGGATGAGTAATCAAGTGTCCATTGGAGAAAGCATAAGAGTGCACCCCCGCAACTCTCAAGAGCCAATTATTATGGTTCTGCAGCTGTTTATTGATGTAAATACTTCATGAGTGCATTATATATCAAGCACGAATTTCCCACAAGGAAATGCTGAATTGGAATGGGTTGAGCTATTTTTCAGTGAATAGTGCGAGTAGGCGGTAAATAAACCAATTGCCTTGCAACGGCTCAATGATATTTCTAATTTGTTATTGCTGTTTTGATTGTGCCTTATTTGTTCTTCTGCCTATCATAATCAACTAAGCGAACGCTCTTCGTGTATTATTCACAATAAAAGGTGCCAATGAACGCGTTTCGGTTCGTACGACGGACGATACAAACGAGTACAGATAAACATACAGCTCAATCCGCACTCTCGCATTTTCTCCCACTCGAAATATTATCTGAATGTGAGCAGGTACAATTTGCTCAATTTGCACAGCATACCGTTCACACATTTATTTTCAGTCCAAATGAACCATTGTTGCCACCCTATTTTTGCCGCCACGTAATGATTTTTGTGTACTCGTGTTGCTTGACCATGTATAATTGTATCGCTATTATTGTAATGTCGAGTGAGCACTTACTGGAACCCCCTCACAATCAGTAGAAAACAAAAACGACAAATACTTTGAAATGTTCGTAATCTGTGCCCCGTTGTAGTGGACAACAGTGATTTATGACTTACCCCTAAACATCACCTCTCTTTGACCCCTCAAGGTCTTCCTACTGACACTAACTTAACATTTAGCTCGGCCCTGTTTTGGCCAGGGCTGATATTTGTGTGTTTACTTATCTCCAAGTCTCTAGTTCCCTCCCTCCAAAGGGGGCGTGGCTTGCGTGGCTTCACACCTGAACACGCCCATAAAAGGAGGCCCACAGGACTCAGTTTCGCCCCATTCCTCACTCAGTCAGTCAGTCAGTTCTCTGAACGACTTCACGATCTTCCGAACTCTTACCGTACTCTTCCATTATGTTTCATCTTCCTATCACAGCTGAGGATCTCTACAATCTCCAGCGAGTATCCGCCCCTCGCATTCGACCATCCGTCAGTCAACCAAAGAGGAATTCATCAACTGCCAACGTCTAACTCACAGGGGAATGCTCGCATACTGGTCTTTCCTCTACCGGTACCACTCCATTCGATCTCACTTGACTATCTCCCAATGAGTCTTCCACGACAATGCTCTCAGAGCAGCCAACTTCTTCACCTTATGTACCTTATTTGTGCGACAAATCGATAAATGATTTGAATTATTCTTTGTGTACTCTTGCTATTTGGGATGTATGGGATGATGGGTTTATGAATGTTGGGATACGTATTACGGGATGTCTCTTCACAAGTGGTCTCAACTCGGTCCTCGAATATCTTCTTGATCATCCTCAATATTAGGCTTCTATGCGCAATTCGTATGTTCTTCATGAAATCGTCAGTCAATCTTCCTTCGCGAATGAGCTGCATGAGATCAACGATAATAGTTCTTGAACTTCAATCCATGTTACTGTTCTTGTGATTCTTTAAAAGTTCTCACCTTTTTCATAAATTAACCTTTCCCAATTTCCCATGGCATTTGGAATGACCAATGGGCTAACGTGCCTAGTGCGGTACGTTGATTTTTCACATACATTTTTTATCAAGAATAAGATGGAAAGGGAAATGACTTGGCACGCATAACCACTTTTTCAGAACTTTTCTCACAAACTTACTGTGCTGATATTCCCATGACATTTAGAACGGACAAAGGGCTAAGTCATGAGTGATACATTTCTCACGAATTGTATGAACAAATGGGGAAGATACTAGACAAGCACACGTAATTTATCCAAAGATTGGTGGATTTAACTCATCCTGCAGGAAGTTTTTAATCAAAGGAGAAGATAATCTCTACACCCGCGCAATCTCAACTAGGAACACTTATTCGAGTTTTTTTCTTGCATTTCCTCAGCCAGGATTAGCTCCTATGAATCCTACTAATAGGAGAAATAAAGCTTCCTTTGCATCATTTCGCTGTATCAAAGAGAAGAACTACGGCCACTTTCAGGCTTCGACTTCAGTTCGCTCGCTCCGGATATGCTCCCAAATTGGATTGAGATATCGAAAATAGAGCCGCCCTCACTGGCTTCTGCTTCCTGAACCCAGCAATTTGTGCGCCGTTCAAAGTCAAATCAGCCGATAGACTGAGAAAACGGCCAATTAGTGTGGGAGTACCAACGAGTGCACCCGCAATTAGAACCAAGCATATCTTCAAAGCTAACATGCTCGAGATTCCTTAAGTGAGCGTACTAGAACACGTAATAATAAGGTGTGGGAAATATCCAGAAAGATTTTTCGTTCATAAGTGCACTTGTGTCGCGTACTAAACACCTCAGAATAACCTCAGATTCCGGAAATATGGACTGAAACTCGACACTCGAACGGTCTATTTTAATCTACTTATCTACACGCCTACTCAGACACCAACAACCAAATTGAGGAGGGGATTATCCATTGTTGCTAGCGTAGTGTTTTTTTGACGCGGTCTCTCGCCCCCACTGATCTCTGCTTAGCGAAAAACCCCATCCGTCGCGCTGGATTCATATTATTTTGGAGAGGGCATCACGAAAACGCGCGACGGAAGAGATTTGAACGGGGGAATACATCGACATCACTAGAGATATGGAGGGGTTCCCCGTCTCGGATTGACATGATACGTAGACCGTTCGAGTCTGTAAACCTGTATTTCCGCCCGCCGTTTGATTCCGATCGAGTCTGGGACTGTCGATAAGCTAAAAACCGTGTAGAAACATGCATAGAGGGGGGTACGCCAGATCAGGTGATGTTGAATACGCAAGGATGAAGCCTTGCAACGGGGACGCTTATAGAACGAAGCCCGATACGTCCTTTTCTATGCTCGGAAATAGCCTCGTGAACTTATCGAGGATATTTATGATCAAAGATATGTTTCAAGGTGTTCCAAAGTGGGGAATAATTGCAAGTGGTGTGTAGGCGGCTTTGTCGCTAAGTCTCCGCAACCAAATGAGGTTTAGCGAGAGAGATTGAAAGATTGCGCAAAGATCTTTCAGTTGTTTCCCGGCGCTTATTGGGATCCGGACATGATAGGAACGACCACTCTGACAGATTGAGCACAGCCGTATTGGTCGAAACTGCATAGTTTACAGTTCAGTTCCGGGTTTCGAGGGGTTCCTGATTCCTTGGGGATTAAAAAGCAGTAAAACCAAGCTCTTGAGAGAACATTTTTCGTCTACTGCGGAAGTTTTTGTCCTCGTTATCAAATGAGCACAGGAAATTGGATATTTGCCAGTCAGAAGGTGCGCTAATTGATTTGATTGGACTTATTCGTTTTTAGAAGACATCGTGCATTTTAGCTTTTACTTTTCGCTTCCCATTTCCAGGACATTCCAGCGAAGATCTCTTCGAAATTCGGGCGAGACAACCAGACAAAGTGCATGTGAATGGCTTGTACAAAGAGCAAACACAGTAGCAAGTTCTCCCGAAAAGGCAACGAAGAACTTCTCCAAACAGATTGTCCATCTTTCGAATGGAATGCCCCCTCTCAATATCTCCCTCCTATTCAGAACAGACATTGACAATACATCGTCACTTTTCGTGCTCGCTCACGGTTGTTTCACAGCTCTTTCCCGAGTACGCACCATACTTTTATCACAACCCGTCGATGATAAATATCAAAGGCGGGCAAACTATGAAACATCGGTCAACGTATAAAGGAGGGCAGGATCGGCAGATAAATACAGTTCAAAATGGCTTTCTGCGAGCGCCTTTCCGGTTTCGTCAGTCGACACCTCTCTTGCAATAGGAGAAACACAGACTGCAGGCTAAATTCGAAATGTGAGTGCGATCAAAATATTTGAAGGAACTCGAAACTGATTGAAATCGTTCGATTGATTGATTTTCTTCTGAAAATTGTTAGTCAACTAATTGTAAGTTTCCGTGACAATGTCTGCACTACCCAAGTGCTCCGCAGATGTTTCATAGATCTGCCGCTATTCGCAGATTATAACCTGATAAAAGCTGACTCAACGCATGGTTAGCTAAGCGATAACACGTCACGCATAGTATAAAAGCTAGGGTCAATCACTGATAAATCGTGACAAAATGACTGCTATCAAACGACGAATTATCAAGCCATCGAATGGATCTTCTCCTTCTAATGTGTTCAAAAAGGAGTCTAAACGTGAGTGAAATAGGGATCAAATCAATATATTTCCTGTACATGGGAAGATAGGCCTGAGATAGTAGGTTCCTAATCTTAGCAGTCACGATTAAATTGGGGATGACGATAGTACTCGTGTTGTAGTTGCGATCATGCCGACAAACGGGCGTAAAACGGCACTTTCCGTGTTCTGTTTGTCCTTCTGATAAGAGGGCTTCTCATCCGGTTTGTCACGAGAAATTGTGCAAATAACATCTGTGAAACATCTCGGAAACTGTACCATTCACGCCCTTCAATCGCAGAACTCGTGTACTGTAGCGTAGATACTAGGCAAACCTATATAAAGAAAACGGTGTTGTCAGCTCTAGAGGTAGGTTTCGGTGCAAATCTCAGCCATCGTTTCAGTGCTCATAGGGTACGTGACCTCTTGAACTGTAGCTATCTAGGCTATTTGTGTGCTTGGAGCAACGTTTCATCTTCTCTCCCTTTGCACACTCCTCCAGCTCCTCTTTATTCTACCTGTCTCCCCTCCTCCTTCCTTCGAGCATCACTCAACCATCTCCGTTGCGCTTGGGCCCTTGCTGATCAGAGAAAGCGAGAGAGAACGTGAAATGGAGAGAGTCAGAGACAATCTCCACCTTTCTTCTTCACTCCATCTCTGGATTAGGAGGTCACGGGCGTTCTCTAGTGCTCAGGAAAGTGAAAGGGATACTCGGGTCAGTGAGCCCCCTCCTTCTCAATAGATTCTCTCCCGATACGGATCTGTCCCCTTTCCATATCTTCCCCCTCTCAGAACTTCACTAAGTCTGCATTCGCATATTGATATTCGATCATTGCGCACGTTTCTCTCTCTCTCCTCATTCTTCGATTCGGACAGAGTGACGGGCTGTCTCTCTCCCTCTCCAGTGCGCGAGTTTCTCTTTTCTCCACCTTTTTGTCCTGTTTTCCACCGCTAGTCCGCTATCGTCATCTGTCTGGTGTCTAGGTACCGTTGCTGAGATATCTCCTCGATATCTCAGTTCTTATTCTTCTTCTGCAGCAAAATCACAGTTTCCCACGCAGGAAAGCTCCCCAAGTTGCTTAGAAACTAGTTGTTTTCGAGGCTGAATTTGAAATGACCCTCGAATCACTGTTATGAAGCCTTCAGAAATTTCAGGGACTTGAAATTTATATTGAAATTCATTTCAGGTATGACCAACTGCTTCTACCGATGCGCCCCGGGCTCTCTCCTGCCCAAGTGGGTCATCATCTGGCTGGTGAGAAATTGATCTTTGATCTTTGCTATGGTCCCTAGCCACTGATTTTTGATCTCTCTCATGGGAGATCAAAAATCATATTTTTGACTGTCTCTGTTTGATGGTTGATCTTTTCTCCTCTCAGGTCAGCTCAACAGTCCTCTGCATAATGGATGTCTTCTACACAATGATGCGTCCGTTGACGAACCGAGGAGGAGGATGGCTCTCAGTCTTCTATGAACCATGTGAGAATTGTTGATCTTTAGTCTTTGATCTTCAATCACGTAAATGTTTGGCGCTGTATCGACGTGCCCTAGTGTTGTTTTGAAGTTTTATTATGTAGTTTGATCTTTGATCTCTGCAGGGAACATCTACGCTGACGTTGACTATCGATACGCGGATCCGAAGGATCTCGTGACGATGGCCACTGGTCGAGTGATGACCATCGAGCTCGTCATGAACGTCGTCGCCGTGTTCCTGGTGAGGACGACGATTACTTGAATATCGACCCCTGTTCAAATTTCGACACGACGACGTTTCCCACTGACCACACCACCATCTTCAGAACAATCGGCAGTCGCGACACACGGTCCTCACCGTGTTCACCTCGTCCGCCTTCGTCTTCTGGAAGACCGTCTGGTACATGGTACTCTACATCCGACAACCGGAGGGTTAGCGATGATCTTTGATCTTTGAACTCTGATAGTGAATTGATCTTTGATCGTTGACCATCAATTTCCTTGCAGGCACCCCCGAGTACATCAACCCCGAGGCGTCTCTCCTCCGTCAGATAATCGTCTTCTGGGTCGCTGATGGAATCTGGGTGGTGAGCGATTGATCTTTGATCTTTCGAATGCTATTTGATCTTTGATCTTTCCCCTTCTTCAGATCGCTCCTCTTCTCGTTATGATCGCTCTCTGGGATCGATTGGCCAAGAACGATTACAAGTAATTGTGCAAACTATTTTCGAAAATAAAAAAAACATAATTTCAGTGAAGTTCACTCATCAGAAGAGGAGGAGTTTACGAAGAAGGATCTCGCTTCGTCGGTTGAATCGGATGCTTCAGCCTAAGCCCCGCCCTCTTTGATCCCCGACTAACTCCGCCCCCTTCACGGCTTGCCCTATCATTTCCTTGTTGTAATCTTCGTGAAAATTTTAAGCGGAATACAATCCGGTGCCAACGATAACCTGTGTGGAATTTGAATAAAATCACACATAATCAAGCTGTGATTCATCGTTTCCTCGAGTATGAGATAAACTGTACTTATCGCTACAATTAATTAAAACTGTCTACAATATCAGATCATGAAATTCAGAGAAGGACGTAGAAATTGGCAGTGTAAACTACATTCAATTATTCGCCATTCGTCTGTAATTATTGATCTGAAGGATACAGTAAAACAAGAACCTTGATTTTGATTCCCTGATCAGCGCCTATCTTTGAATTCCCGCTTGCTCGTTTCTTCCAACGGCTTACAAGTACTTTTTGAATATTTTTGAAGCATATTTGGCTATGGTGTATGCAAGTCAAGCGTTTTCACGGCCATAGAACAAAGCAGGGTGGGACATATCGGTAAGTCCGGATGTCATACAGACTACAACTCCCTGTTGTACGGACACATTATTGAAACATTATTTCAACTATTTTCATTACAAATCATCAAAAGTTTGCTACGGGATTCACAAATAAAGGGACAGATGAACATCGCTCACATTGTTCAAAGTGATGTGTGCAAAGTTAAACATTCTGAAATTGTGTGATAAACAACAGCGATTTCCGGCTAAAAGGTTATTCAAACGGCGACAAAGGAGCACTTCTCCATCAATCACTGAACAAATCGACCAACTCTCTAACAGGCATCGTTTTCTTCACAATTCCACTTACGCGTGTAGTACATTAGTTGTTCAGAATTCATTATTTTTTTGTGTTTATTATTCATTAGACTGGAAGGTTCATAGTCAGAACTATTTTTAAGTGCGGGGTTCAGTGCATGTGTCCTGTTTTCATTCGAATAATTCGAAGAAAATCGTATGGAGAAAAATAACGCTCGCATTTTATTGCAATTTTCGAGACACTTTCAATGAACTTTCAATGAAGTCACTTCCGGATAGCGAAATTTTAGTGCTCGGAATAGGAAGAGTTGTCTTTCCCCTCTGAGCTACACCTTCCTCTCTTCTCAATCCTGAGTGAGATGACAGAATGATGAATAGCAGATTAATTGGCGGTGGGTGTGATGAAGAAAGAGGAGGGAAGATGATCTCCCTATGCATTGATGTTTCACCTTAGATATTTTGAGCAGGACAGCTTCTGGGAATACAATTCATGATAGTGTATTACGTCAAGAAGATCTAGTGCTTGTTGTGCTTCCTATTCGGAACGCCCGTAAGGTTCACTCTAGTAAATACTTTATGTTGTTGTGTTTAGCGTCAGAGAAACTTCCTCGTTCACACAAATCAATTATGTCTTTCCAAAGTAGATATTCATTCTTTGCCATCCTGCCTTCCATAGATTTTTTGTGTCGTTGTTCCGTTCATTCGCCTTTTCCCTAGCTCCGTTTCTTTAAAGTGAATGGGAGCGAGGATAAACGGTGAATAGAACTACATATCATCAACTTCATTGCACTTCCCATCTGTTCCCCTTTGGTGGGAGTTCCTGCTAGAATAATGAAATACAGACAACATGTTGACCCGGATTCGATGATTACTCGTGTGACGGAAAAGGCAAAACATGCCATCAGCTGCTATTCGTTGAATCAGTATCTACGCTTGTTTATTATATTGTATTTTTGTGACTGCCCGACACTGCTTTTAGCCGGAGAACAAGCGAATACAAATTTCAATTTTCGATTCCTGTTCAATATTGCCGTGTTACATGCTGCGACAATTTTCCTGGCACTAATCAGTGATGTTCAAAAATCAAAGCACTTATCATTTCACACTCACTCTGACCAGTGAGGGAGGGTGAGAAACGAAGAGTGTTTTTGAACAGCCTTGTTGCTAATCTTAAGTAGCCCATCTCAAATCTTCTCTCTTACCAATCCCATCCATCATCTCTGATATCACTCGGCTATCTACGTGCGAATGAACAGCCTTCTGAAACTCCCTCGCAATATTGACATTATTACCTCGTTTTTTCGTGCTCGATTTATCCTCATACTCGCTGCACAAATAGATCCATCCCATTCGTGAGTTTCCCCAGGGGGCGAATGAAGGGAGGAAAGGGGGATGCTCCCAGAGAACGATTACCTTCCAGGTATTGTGCTCGTACGGATAGAGTTCGTCTCTGAAGCTGTATTACATTCCGGGCACTTCATTGTGATTGATTCCATCAGGAACTTCCTTCCATTTTGTCTAGTTTCTCCTCTAATTGGCTGATCAGTGATTTTACAGAGCAAAGAATGTGCCATTTCACTTCAGTTTCCAATTGCTTTGTCTCCGCTTTGTCGGAAGAAGCTCGAGAAAGAGGGGGAAAAGCAGTCAATTGTTCTGTTTGTCACATAACTTTGAGTGCTGACCGACAAATATCTGCAATTAAAATTACGCGCGAATCGAATCGCATTGCATGTTTCATTTTATGCGTACTCTGTGCTCTGTGCTCACGTTCCGATCTGTTTCACATGGAATTCATTAATACGAGATATGAATCATTCAACGTTCCATTGGGATTAATATTTCGAAGTATTTTCAGAATGAACTTCTTGGGTCCTTCAATGATGAAGTTGATTCTTCGAACTCTTGACTCATCCTTGTGCGTTTTCCGGAACCTTCTTTGAACTCCCCTCACGTGTCCTTATTTATGAATACTACTAATCGTTCACATCTGATTTACGCATTTAGCCCCATTAACCCTTCCCGTATCTAAGAGAGAGAAGGGGGCAGTATCTCATGCCTTGAGGAGGAGCTAAGACCGGATGCTCCGCCCCCTTTCCTCCTCCTCCTCCTTTCCTCCTCTTCGCCGTACGATTTCTTTACTCGACTAAATGAGGTCCTGCCCTCAGAGGGGGAAACGGGTACCCACCACCAACCAGCGCCTCCTCCTTTTTTACTGCTTGCGAAGTCACGTTTTGGAGGGAGTTTCGGGGGTGAAATTGGGAAGGATTATCTCGTCCGTTTCAATTTCGACTCAATTCTGTTAGGCGAACGTGCCTTCTGTCCAAGCTGAAACTTATCGTTGTCCTTCTGGAAGGAATGAATAGCACTTTCCCTTCCTCCTCAGGGTGAAATCACCAGCTGTTTTGAGACAAAAAGGTTGTTCTATTGACACAGATTGCTCGTGTTTCACTGCTGGAATCTCTTCTATCTCCCTTGTCTCTTTGCACCCTTCACTGATCTCACGTAGAGTAATCCGTCTTCCTATCTTGATCCCAATAACCCCTCGAGCGACGTGCCATCAATGATGTTTCTCCCTATTATCATGCAAATCCCTTCTAGGAAACCTTCTCCCGCATTGTTCCCGTGTTCAAATTTCTCCCATCTCACGCAATTCGCTTGACGTTGTACTTGTTTGGAAATGAAATCTCTCTCTCTTTCAGAGAGATCGCAGACACAAAAGAGTCGTCTAGGCACTGAGGCTTCCACCAGTTATGAACACATTCTTCTTCTATATAGTCTGCGAGATCATTCTCTCTGTCCACATATCACTGTCGAATCTACTCGTATTATGGGTGAGTTCTATGATTTTCGTGTCCGTTATTTTCAAGGATCTAACCGCTATTTATTTCCAACTGCTGATCTGTGCTGCTCTAATAACTGATTTGTTTACAAAAATAGAAGCTACAATACAGGACCGGTCTAGAATTCTCAAGGGATGTAGTTGACCCGTCTTTTCACCCCTATCTTTCCCCTGAGACCCATCAAATGTCCGGGGATCATTTTACAGCGATGTGTAAACTCTTCCGTAGCTCAACGAACATGTGTTTCGTAGTTTTCGAAAGATCACCTCTCCCTTTCTCCCCAAAGAAAACTCGAAGCCATTTGAGGAATTAAATTCCCCCATTTAAAATGAGTCATGCACATTCTCTGAGTGAAAACAATGGCGAGGGAGATGTACGTCCAAGCCATTCTAGCCGAGTGGTCTAAGGCGCTGCGTTTAGGTCGAAGACCACTTCTGTGGGCGCAGGTTTGAATCCTGCGTATAGCAGCAACCTTTTGCTTCTTGAAGCTTCCATTTCCAGGTATTCTGTCGAACTCGAAGTGTGCGAACGGTGACCAACACGTACATCTTCTCGCTTGCTCTCACCGATTTTCTGGCAGGCGCTTTCGGAATTCCCGCCACTGTTTACTCGGTTAGTTTTGATCAAATTGATACGTGTTCCAATGAAACTTCTACGTTATCTTGTTTATGCCGTCGTGGTCTCCCATTTGACATACTTACTTCTCGCTCGAAATTGGCGCGTTGAAGTTGACTAGTAAGCATATGCTCGATAGGATTTCCGCGTGTTATATCGAATGTACGCACGGAATCCGCAAGATTCCTGCGCCCCAACTAAGCAATCGTGAGAAATATTAGAATTCGTTCCCGAGGTTTCTTCTTCCAACTAGATTGCCCCTGGCTTAGAAAGGCGCAGCGACCATGGGAGAGAAACGGAATAAACATCGGCCATCCTGTTTACTTGTTCGAAACATCTCGTGCTGCTGTTGCATGATTGGCTGCGAATTTCATCTATGGCCGGCGTTTAAAAACATAAAGCCCGGTTCTGAGTCCCGGAACCAGATATCATGCAAGTGGCATCCTGCTCTTTGTTACGTCACAACTACAGCGAATCCAAGCTGAGAATGAAAGGCGGAAAAGTGAGAGAAAATAGGTTGTTTGTGCAACTTTTTGCTTCGTCTATCCACTGCGTATGGAAATTAGAGAATCCTTCAATGTACTCATCACAAGACAGGCAATGCGACGCCCATTTTTAACGGATCTCTTCAAGAAAATAGGAGAGGAGAGGAATGAGCTAGGGGGGGGGGGAAGTATGCTGAAACTCGAGTGGAATTGAGCTCGTTTTCTCAGCGGACTTTTCCCGATTTCACACGTTCTAGGCGCAAGTTTGCAGCATACGAGGAACCTTCTCTCTAGGGCAAACCCTTCAATGGTCTGTCACGGGCCACTAGAACTCATACTCTTGAATCATGAACAATGCCTGTTACAAAGAAGCAGTTTCGAGTTCAAAAGCTCAGAATAAGGGATGGATTCAAGAGAGGATGCATTGCTAATGCGCCTCTTGTTTTTCTCAATAGAATAGTCGAGCTCCTTGAGAGAGTGCGGGGAAGCCCTCTTCGAAAATCAGTGCGAAAACAAGAGCTTTTCGAGTGAATGGCTAGGCCTAAAAACAGAGCAGCGACTCGAGGTTGTATTGCATTAGGCCGCAGGGCACGAGATACGGAGATAGAGGGAGATCGGAGAACGGAGGAGAAATGATGAGGAACTAGTCGGTGACTTGATTAGGAATGAGAATGATCTTTTGACGTATTGCGTCTTTGACCGAGGAAGCGACGGAGTAATAAGGCATGTTCATCCAATGATCTCCAGATGTGTCATTTGTGCAGCATACTAATAGTCTCGACCATCCACATGCTTCATTATACTAGGCCTCTAATATATGTAATATTATGAGTGGGTGTGCAGTGTGAAGGAAGTGTACGATCAGCTAGACTATTTGTTCGATGACCATGTTATTCTTTATGAAAACTTCCCCGAGCGAACAAGGAAGAACACGGCGAATACGTGAAAATATGTGTTTTTCTTTAGTAAAAGAAGACGTGCATAATCACATCACATAGTCGAATTGACATAAGGAGTCTTTGCAAGGCAATCACGTCATATTAGATACAATTCCATTCATCAGGAGTTGCTGTAGATCGCTTTAATACCTGCATAAATTGACGGAGTCCTAGACATTCTTTTTTAAAGAGCTCTGACTAGTTCTAGGAGAGGGGGGGAGGAAGACAAGAAAAAATATAGTATGCATCGTTATATAACACCAAAATACTGGACGACTTCCAAATTGCTTTGATGGTGAAATCAACTTTCATTCCTTGAGGTGTTAACCCAGCAGCCTCGTGATTTCTCATCATGTCTCTTCGTTCATCTCATTCTCTGTATTCTCTGCACAATCTCCACTTTCCACATGCTCGCAATCGCCCTCGATAAGTACATAACCATCTGCAGAGCAAATGCATTCATGAAGTCGAGAAGGTACGCTTTCAAATTTTATAAATTTATTTAGATATAATGGTGACTGTTCTGATGTCATATTTAAAAGAGAAATTGCTATAGAATCATAGACTACCTTAGTGTCTGGTGATAATGGGTTCTAGGAATAGCTATAAATTGTGAAGGGCACTTTTCGTGCTCCCGTAATCGACTGCACTTTCGAGGGCAACGGTAATTTTATCCGGTGGTCTCGATGGTGAAATGGGCTCGGTCGGCGCTTCATCTTTTTCTCGGTACTCACTTCCTTAGAAGGTCGCTCTCTTGAAAACGACTGCCCTTTTACTACGACGACACTGGAGGGTTCTTTATTTCCCGAATGGGCGGACATTGGGGAAGGGAGTGTCTGGGGAGTATTTTGACGAGTGTCGTCTGGAGTGAGTGGGATTGTTTGGACTGTGTGTGCAACTCACAAATTTGGAAAGGTTCATCGGATTCACTCGATTTTCGAAATACGAAAATATCTTATTTGCAGGAGTCGGGCCGTTCTTTTGATCGGAATCGCTTGGGTGGCAGGTTCGCTCATTGGTGCAATGCCAATGTTCGACGCTTTCGGATTCAAAACGTGAGATTTTCAGTCTTCCTCGATTTTCAGAGGTTTCTCCTTCTCTTTTTCATCATTTTTTTCCTCTTCCAAGGTTTCCCATTAAACTCCTCACAAAATGTTCAACCTTGCACCAAACTACTTTAAATTTAGAAGCGGGCCCTATTCTTAGGAATGAACCACCGAGGTTTCGGAATCAATCGTCGTGGTTCTCTGGCATATCTCAAGCGTGGGTTCAACTGAAAGCTTAGGGAAGGGTCGAATTACCCTGCCTCTCCTTGAGCTCATGAGAGTAACCGATACTATCTCTCTGAGTGTGTCTCTCCTTCTGACGCGGAGTAGAATATTTCATCCGAGCCTTGGGGCAACTTTTTTTGACCTGACTAATCGAATCTCAAAAGGATTGAACGCAGGGGACTAGAGTCTTTCTCGACGAAAACGACCCGAATAATGAAAAGACCAAATGAGATTTCGGGAGGAGGCGGAAAGGAGGGAAGGGGAAGAACTTTAGAAGGTCGGGTCAATCTTGAGAGGGAGATGGGACAGTTCAGACGAACTATACTGATGATGAAGGAACTTGTGCACTCTTGGTACTGTCGATCGAGGGAATAGTAAAGTAGTCCTTCCCTTTCTTCGGATGTTCTCCTCATCGTGGACGTTCTCTGTTGCTGATCGAATCAGTGTGATAAGAGGGGAAGAGGGGAATGCACAGGGAAGAAGGAAAAGAGACCGGAAATTAGTTGATGGAGAGGGGGCAAGAAGCTGCTGACTTTAGTTGAATTCAAGCACGTTGACTATCCCACAATTACGAAATTGATTGAAGGTGCGCATCTAAGGGCTATAAATAAACGTCTTTCGTGAATGATAATATATTATTTCAGAAGTCGGATATCGAACTACATCCAGAAGGGATCTGTCTGTCAGTTCACACACATTATGGATTACAGATTTCTAGTGTGAGTTACAATAATTTTGATCTTTTGCGTATTCGATTTTTATAATGAAATAGTGTGAAAATGTGCAATAAGTTTCACGTGGTGTATTACTTCTTGGGGGGGGGATCGTCTTTGATCATTAATACGCATATTGCAGCCAAACAAAAATAAATAAATTTCAGTTACGTAATCTTCTTCGCCACAATTCTCGCTCCTTCCGCAGTGATTATCTTCTGTTATATCGCCATTCATCAAAGGATTCGAACGGAGGAAATGCAGGTTGATAGTGTTATTGATCATTAGAAGCCGTTCTCTCCCGTGAAAGACATCATGATTATGAATCAGTATTCAGTCAATTCTCCATTGCAGGTGAAATGCTTCCTTGGTCAGAATGAAAGGGAGCGACGAATGAATGGAAGGAGGAAATTGATCAGAATCCTCCTTATTCTCGTATCGACATATGCCATTTGTTGGTTAGTGCACAACTCTAAAGTTTAATATTTTTGCTGCTGTTTTGTATTGATCTGTGTGTTTGGGAGTAGTAGAACTGTGCCCAGACTACATCTCAACTCTATTTCAAAGTGATTAGTGCTAGTTTGAGATCAACCTCTCTGTCTGCTTCGACTTCATTTATCAAACCCGTAAAGGGAATCACGTGGTAGTCAGATCTCTGCGCTTGAAGGCGCGTAATTTGCTCGTAGATTCGGTGGATTTCGTTTCCACGTGATTCAGCTGAATGGCGAAAAATTAGTCGCAACCGATCTTGAAATCTTTCACTTGCTCGTTTTGAGGGACTTCAAAGACTCGAAAGTTTTATAATCAATTAAGTATGCACGAAATTTAGGTACCCACTGTACATAATGAACACGATGGCCTTCTATCTTCCGGCAAATCTGCATCCATCACCGGGCATGCAGGTTTGACTTGCTCATTGGTTTCGAGATTGTTGTTTTATCACTCGGATGAATTATTAACACCAGTACAAAATGCATTTCGTCGTTTTATGATGAATGAGTGAAACAGATTTTATTATTATTATTTGCACCTGAATAACTCTTTTTTTCAGCTCTGTGCGGTCGTTCTCTCTCATCTCTCATGTGCCATCAATCCCGTGATCTATGCCTACGGAATGCCCGGATTCAAGAAGGTTCTTCGACCACTTCATCCTCGATTCCTCGCTACATCCGTCCTTGCTTCCCTCTCTCACTTTCAACACGCTTCTCTTCGTGTTCATCACACTCTCAAGGATATTATCCTTCCCTCTCCCCATTCTCATCAGGATACAACAAGTGGTTGTGGACCCACACCAGTACATCGCTCTCCCGCTCAGCGGTCTCGTACTGCGAGCTATGGAGCGGCACCCGAGAATGAGAACGTGGTCACGAGACACTTTGGCAATACCCTTAGGGCGCCTAGCTTCCATGGAGAATTGAATGAAAGGGTTCGCGCACCACTCCTCCATAGTAAAAGTGTGGATATTCAGGATGTCAATTGCGGATTTTAGATTATTGTTAGTGCCCTACTCATTCGAAAATCAACATCTCCGGACTGCATCTAAATTCTGTTGCATTATGTACACCTTTCCTTGTCCGACGCTGTACGATGATGCGCAGAAATAATTCTAGGAAATGAGTCGAAGAAAAAACAGTCCATGTCACTGCACGCAGTAGCCACTCCCGCATGTCTATCCAACCACTGATCTTTGATCTCTTCGTTTTCTTATGAGCTGAAAATAATTGCCTCACATCTGTCTATCCTCACCCTCTTCCTTGCAGGCGCTTCGTGCCTTCTTCAACATGCATCCTCCAGATGAGGGTTATCCCGGACAGAATACAGCTTGTAACTACTCTGCGTATGTTCGATCAACGATGGGAGGACGAGTCTCCCACTGTCCCGCTTCATTCGCCAATCGGAAACCAGCCGCTGTATCGGATATAAATCGAAGAAAGATCTCCGCTCCAACTCCAGTAATCAAAAGGAGTCTTCAGCACAGTGGAGGGGCGTATTCGAATAGAGCTCGACTAAATCCGGAGAGAAGAGGAACCATTCAAGTGTAGACACACTGCATTCACATGTTCTTATTTTCTCTCACACTCTCGGGTTTGACTTCGGATCTTCGCACCCTTTTCACCCTTCCCCTTTGTCACCTCTGTTCATTCACTAGACAATAATTGACTACTAATCGACTCATTTCGACCCCCCCCCCCATTTCTTGACTGGTATCGTTCAGAGCTTTCCTTCCCCCAATAGATAACATTCAGCAGTATTGTGAGTAACATCCCCCTCAAGTGATACGCAACGTTGTCTCGATCTCATTTATCGACGTGAACTCTACCATTCGATTGTCTCTCTCTCGAGAAATATCATACTTTGTTTACCGGTTTCTGCCTGACTCCATGTTTGTTCAATAAATGATTTGTCCGCAGTAGATACCTTGGATGAATGGGATATTCGTGGGAGCTCAAGCTCAGGAAGGATACGTGAGTGAGCTTCCCCTTCTCTAAGACAACGTCGTCTGATTCCCTTCGTCCTCTTATTCGAGTCCCTCATCGAAATGCAAAGTTCGACCACTGCTGAAAGCGCGCTTCCTCTGTAGAAACACGCGCGCTTTTCTATCGTGCTAGGAGGGAAAGTAAGGAGACGGGGAGAGAGTCTTGGGGAAATTGAAATGGGACGAGGAGGGACGGGGGAGATCAAAGGGCTATTGGCCCAAAGAAGGACCTCTCAATGCACAATCTACGCTATTGCACATGTGTTTTGAGCAAGCAAGGGCCGTTCGTACAAAAGGATAAATAAAGAGGGAAGCTAAAGTTGATTTGAAGGGAGGAAATGAGGGATGACAGGGCGAGTACAACGAAGATTCTGTTGAGAATAGCACGTATTCACGGCTTCTGAACGGTTTGTTTTTGTAGGATTCACCAATATGCACTGCAATTGCGCAAGTTGTTGTTGATTGCGAGATGAAACATCTGAGTCGACCCATCCCATTTTAGCAGAAAATATGATTCTACGCACGGAAATGATTCGAATTAGGAAGATTCTTTCGCAACGAATTCCTGGTAGAGAAGCGCAGCGAAGAAACAAAATGACGAGCGTTCAAAGGTGGATTCGATTCATTTAACTGTTTTGTAAATTTGTTTGGATTTCTTTGAGTTATTATCCACGAAGTGCTTGAATGTTCATGAAACGTATTTGCCGGCCCCGTGGGAAGTCTAACTGCCATTGATTAGACTTTCAGTGTAAAGGATTTACACATCGAAAGATGAGGGAAGAAATTGTTAAAATGTACATAAATAATCGCGCTAGACAGAAACAAATCGATGCCTATTCTCTAGTCGACGTGAGTAGTCACTGACAACAGGAATCGTGAACAAAGGGATGTTGGGCTGTTGAGCTCGGTGTCAGTCAGTTAAAAAATTTGTAAGAAGGATGGAAGTCGTCTTGCTACTTCTGCTGATTTTCTCTCAAGTAAGTATGTTTCTCAATCGTATCTCTTTGATATTGAAACAGTGTTCATAAAGTGCACCCATCTTACCGAATGATTTCAGTGTCGATTAATCACCTCCACTTGCTACAAGGAAACAATCAGTGATAAGCCTCGTTCCGTTCTTTCCCTTTTACCATCATCATCTCATCAAAGAGCATGCGAAAATGAATGCACTCTCAATGCACAGGTTCCATTTTCCCCTGAAAATATGTCTATTCTTTTCGATAGTGTCAAGCGATTGCATACGTCTCTCAATGTGTGCTGCTGGGAAGTGAGAGATCCGATACATGCCCTGATCCTTCGACGATATTCATCAGAGAGGAGACTAATTGCCCGTGTTAGTGTTTTTTCTCGAACAATAAACTCAATAGCATTGACAATTCAGTGCGCACAAACATATCGGCTGAGATGGGAACTGATCCTTGCGTGAACGAACTCTTCCCGAATCTATTGAACATCTCCACAGGACCACTTTGCCCGAGAGGAAATATCTACGTGATTAGGTAAATTCGCATTGTGGGACCAATGCTACCAAGGCATGCCCTTAATTTAGAGTAGTAACTCTGGATGGCGAAAGAACAACACTGGACAATGACCAAGGAAATAGGATATCGTTCAATCCAACGAAGAATGCATGGTTTTACACCTCATTATATCATATATGTCACCTATGGATTCAGGAATTTCTATTATAGCAATACAATGAGTGTGTGGATAATCTCAGCGAGCTGCACAATTGTCGGTAAGACGTTTACTTACTGTTCAACTCACATGCAGCACATAATTCCTTTTTTCGACGGCACTAAATGCCCCTGTACTCCCTTGCCTCTGCTATCCGAAACATTGAACGGAGCAGTGAACGCAAGGACTGATATGATTGGAGCATGCGACAATGCAGCATTTAAAATGAGGTGACAAACTATCTCAAGGCTTTTTTTACCGATCGGACTCGTAATGCTAATAAATCATTGAACGTCGAGTCGATTTCTCACTCTGAAAATTTTAAGAGCTCAACATGCATCCTTCCCAGACGATGAACCGAAGGGAAGAAGCAACTATGATCCTGCCACCGTATGGGCAGATCTCTTTGACAACATGAGTATAATGCTTCTCAGATGAACATCAGATGTCGTGCGGGATTGTGGGTGATCCAGTATCTGGGCGCTGCATCTAACCAAGAAGGATGGAGCGTCAAGAACGCCACTTGTTATCCTTGAACCCATTTTGTTGCACCATTTTCCACAAGAGAATCGCTCAAGTTGTTATCTGTGGTTGTTCGCACTAATCATTCCTAGAACATGAGGGGATCGACGTCATTAGGGGATTTCTTTTGGCTGTTCGTTCTTTCTCCTCGGGAGTGAATCCCCCTCTCCTTCCCTTTCCATTCTGCCCATCCAATAGCTCTTCTTCTTCCTTTCCACACATCCACGCATTACAATGTAAAGACAAATAGACGAAGAGAGAGATAGTGAAGATGAGCTAAGAAAGAGCTGAGAGAATAAGGGGAGAATAGGCAGAAGGCTGTAGACATTTTTGATACGCCAATTAGTGATATCACTCTCAACAAGCAAGACGGCAGCTATCAAAGAACAGCATTCAGAAGAAATTAAATCAGTCTCGGATAGATTTTCATAAATGAGCGGATACTGTCATCCGAAGTCGTTATGGAATTGCCATTCTACCGGTGCTCTTGATGAAAGAATGATCGAAACAAGAGTTACAGTAACCCGTAACAATGCTGCAATCAGTACGTAGTACACAGAAACTCCCTCGTTCCGATCGTTCCTCTCTCAGAATTGAAGAGACGGCAGACGACAATATCTGATTAGACAGCACTTATCGTTGAGAGATCACGGGGATCCCTAAACGAGAGAGTACAGAGATAGAAGAGAGTGGTAGACGACGAGATAGGAGGGGGAGGGGAGGAGTACCGGATCGGAGAGGCTCCTCGTATCCCACAAGCAGCCCCCCACGCCCTCCTCTACCGTCCGTCTCTCGTCGGAGAAAAGTGAGCACCTTTCACACCATTGAACGTCGAGTTTGTTGCCATTGATGCTTATTGATTGGTTATCGGGTTACTGTAGCTGCTGCGAACCGTGTTGCGTACTGTAGGCGTTCAGTAGATGTACCCTCTGGCAGTTCATGGTTACTGTACATGTTGCCTACTTTGTCGTTAACTCTTTTCGATCGATACTCAGGTTAACGATGTTACTTCATGTCCATTGTCTGATATCAGGATGAAATAAATGAATCTTCAGGGTACCGTGACCAACGATGTCGATGCTAGAGAACGAGAAGGATCCGGGATGGCAGTACCTCAAGCAATCCCGCGAGCAGATGCTGGCAGTTTGTTTTATTTTTATCGTTCTTAGTCAATTTTGATTTTGTTATGATTATTTGTAATATTGAACCTGAATCCGTCCGCTCATTGAAATACTCTTACTCGTAGTTGTTTTGCAGCAGTGGTGAAACACAACTCAAATAATGCATCTGAAAATGATTTCCCTTTTCAGGATCAGTCGAAGCCGTATGATTCGAAGAAGAACGTGTGGCTGCCTGATGCAGAGGAGGTGAGGGGACTAGAATTAGAGATGAATGACCTGAAACTAATATTAGTATGACTTGAAATCACTTTCAGGGTTACATCGCGGCTGAGATCAAGAGCACCAAGGGAGATCTCGCCACCGTCGTCACCGTCAAGGGAGATGTGCGCACTTTTTTCATTATTTTTTACTAATTATTTAATTTAATTACCTGTCGCAATACGTCTACATGATTTACCCAGATTTTCAGCCATTTTTCTATTTTCAAAATTGAAAAAAATACTCGCTTTTCAGTCGACTGTGAAGAAGGATCTGCTCCAGGAGATGAACCCGCCCAAGTTCGAGAAGACCGAGGACATGTAATTACTTAATTATCTTAATTAACTAATTAGCATAATTAATTGCCTATTTGCAGGTCCAATCTGTCTTTCCTCAATGACGCCTCTGTGCTCCACAATCTGCGTGCCCGATACGCTTCCATGCTTATCTACGTGAGTTTCATGCTGAATTTATCACCTAAGGGGCTCAAAAGTTATTGATTGTCTCTTTGTACGCTGATTACGCTCCTAATTGCGTTCCTGCTAACTTCTGCTCCTCTTCGCTGATTGGTTTGCGCCATTCTGCTGTATTCATCCCACTGTTACATCCATCGTCTGTCTCTTTCTCTGTCTCTCTCCAATCTCCCTTATCTCTCACTTTCTCTGCCCATCTCGAGATCACTCTGTTTGGAGAGAGTCCGCCCTCTCCCACTCACAGGTTTCTTCTTGGAAAAGCGCTCGTCGACAGCTTGGGATCGAGGGGCAAACAGATCCCTCGAGACACCTACAGAATTCCCCTCTACGCTCTCTCCATATCTCATACTCTCTCGTCTTCTCTCTCTTCTAATTCTCTCCCATATCAATCGATTTCTCCACTAGCGCATCCTTCTGTCTCTTCGTCTGTCGTCTCTTCACTCCCTTCAGTCTTTCATTCGTTCTCACTTATCTCCTGAAGATGTCTAGTGTACATTTTGCCACTTCTGCGCATCTTTCGATGAGTTGGGAGAAGAATATCTCCGTGTTTCGAATGGAGGAGAGGAGTCTTCTGGTTGAACAAGAATGTCAGCAAAGACAAAACAACTCGAGGGAAGAATGCACATGAAAGTGATTGAGAGTTGAACAGACAAATCTATGATGAATGGAAAAACAAAGCTACGAAAAATTATGTAGGACATGAAAATGCAGTGACAGAAATGTAGCAATGGAAATTAAAGGAAGAAATCAAAAGATCATGGCACTTAAAGTTTGCATAAATAACGGAATTTCTTGCAGACCTATTCCGGTCTCTTCTGCGTCGTAATCAACCCCTACAAGAGACTTCCGATCTACACCGACTCTGTAAGTAACGAATCCATGATAAATATTGCAATTGGAGTTGCATCAGTTGCACAGAAATATGAATCATCAGAACATGCTAATCGATCGATGAGAACACCATTTATAGGTCGCTCGTATGTTCATGGGCAAGCGTCGTACAGAGATGCCTCCCCATCTGTTCGCCGTCTCTGATGAAGCCTACAGAAACATGCTCCTTGATCACGAGAATCAATCTATGCTCATTACCGGAGAATCCGGAGCCGGAAAGACTGAGAACACTAAGAAGGTAAGATGTTGGTAAAACGTCTACATTATGTATGCACTCATTGCATCGTTGTTGAACATTTTCACTATGATGAAATTTAAATGGGAAATTGCAGGTAATTGCGTATTTCGCTGCCGTTGGTGCCTCTCAGCAGTCCGCCAAGGCCGAGGGAGAGAAGACTGTCACTCTCGAGGATCAGATCGTTCAGACCAATCCTGTGCTCGAGGCTTTCGGTACGGAACCAGACCCGTACCCGGTTGAACGATTTCCGTTCCAGGAAACGCGAAGACCGTGCGAAACAACAACTCTTCCCGTTTCGGAAAGTTCATCCGTATCCACTTCTCCAAGCAGGGACGTCTCGCTTCTTGCGATATCGAGCACTGTATGTGACTGGCGCCGACTTGGTTCCTTCTGGTTGCCTCTCGGTACCAGGTTTGGCGATACTTTCACCATCACAATTCAGACCTGCTCGAGAAGTCTCGTGTCATCCGTCAAGCCCCTGGAGAGAGATGCTACCACATCTTCTATCAGATCTTCTGTGAGGCCATCCCTGGCATAAAGGAGAAACTCCTGCTCAACAAGCCCCTCTCCGACTACTGGTGCGTATCCTGATGATTGGGTGTGGTATCGTGGACCCATGAGCGGAGCCAATATGGAACCAATATAACCATGGATGGAACCAATATCTGTGGTTCAGGTTCGTCGCTCAGGCCGAGCTCGAGATCGACGGTATCGATGATGTTGAGGAGTGCAAGCTCACTGATGAGGTCAGAATTGATAAATCATCGTTACTCATTTGAAAGCTGACCAGTTATGTTTCACAGTTATTTTAATGTTTGAGCCGGAATTGTGCGAGCGATAATTGTCTAAATTCCACTGAAATAAAAAATATTATCAGGAGTAAAGAGGAATTCAGTGTTCATTATTTCATGCTGTCATCCTCAATTCACTCAGGCCTTCGATATTCTCAACTTCTCGGCGGATGAGAAGATGGACTGCTACAAGATCATGGCAGCTCACATGCACATGGGCAATATGAAGTTCAAGCAGAGACCTCGTGAGGAACAGGCTGAACCTGATGGACAGGATGGTGAGTGATATTTTACAGAAAGAGGAATCTGTCAATTTAGATTTCCGCTAATGTGATGGAAACATTGAAAACGCCTTGAATATGTTTCAGAGTGAAAGTAAATCCTGCAGGGAATGCAACGCAGTGCTCGTACGCTGATTCATTTTCGAAAAGCACAATTTGCAGACGCTGAGAGGGCGTGCAAGATGTACGGTATCGACGTGGACGCCTTCCTCAAGGCACTCGTGTCGCCAAGAGTCAAGGTACGACACGGAGGATACTAGAGATAACCATTACCCTATTATCCTTACCTTACCGTAACACCCCATTGATGTGAAGAATAAGTGCAGGAAAGAACCTATCCCTTGCAGGTCGGAACCGAATGGGTGTCCAAGGGCCAGAACGTCGAACAGGTCAACTGGGCCGTCGGAGCCATGGCTAAGGTATCATTTATTCAATTACATCGTTGATAACAATTGATTACAATCAATTCCTTTCAGGGACTCTACGCCCGTGTGTTCGACTGGTTGGTGAAGAAGTGCAATCTGACTCTTGATCAGCAGGGTATCTCTCGCGATTACTTCATCGGTGTGCTCGATATCGCCGGTTTCGAGATCTTCGATGTGCGTTTCAGAATTGGTTATGTTTCAGAACTTGGAAAGACATGCTTATTGTTACGGTAGTGTTAGATCTCCGAGTGAAGTTCAAAAAACTTAAAAATATCTTTTCAGTTCAACTCGTTCGAGCAGCTGTGGATTAACTTCGTAAACGAGAAGCTCCAGCAGTTCTTCAACCACCACATGTTCGTCCTCGAGCAGGAGGTACCGTACACCTTGATCTACCGTATCAGCAACCACCAACCGTAACCTCTTCCCTTCAGGAGTACAAGCGCGAGGGTATCGACTGGGTCTTCATCGATTTCGGACTCGATCTCCAGGCCTGCATTGAGCTCATCGAAAAGGTACTGTAGCTATGGATGGAAACAGTAATCATACCATACCCTTACAGCCTCTCGGTATCATCTCGATGCTTGACGAGGAGTGCATCGTGCCCAAGGCTACGGACATGACTCTGGCTCAGAAGCTCGTAGAGCAGCATCTTGGCAAGCACCCCAACTTCGAGAAGCCCAAACCTCCCAAGGGAAAGCAGGGAGAGGCTCACTTCGCCATGAGACATTATGCAGGAACTGTGCGATACAACGTCCTGAACTGGCTCGAGAAGAACAAGGTACCGTAACCTAAATACAGTATCTACAATCGTAATCCATTCAGGACCCCCTCAACGATACCGTCGTGTCCGTGATGAAGGGAGGCAAGAACAACGCGCTCCTTTCCACCGTTTGGGAGAACTATCAGACCCAGGAGGAGGCCGCCAATGCCGCCAAGAGTACGCTAACACTTTCATCGTTTATAGACACCAAAATACATGCCTAAAAATCTGCATATCTTTGATCCAATAATGCTATGCATTATTCTGAAGAAAAAAATCAGTGTTGATACCCCTTTCGAAATATGTAGTCCAAGGTACCCTCTTTGGCAGGCGGAGGAGGCAAGAAGAAGGGCAAGTCTGGCTCCTTCATGACTGTATCCATGATGTATCGCGAGTCCCTCAACAAGTTGATGACTATGCTCCACAAGACTCATCCCCACTTCATCCGTTGTATCATCCCCAACGAGAAGAAGGCTTCCGGAGTCATCGATGCCTCGCTTGTCCTCAACCAGGTACGACGACTATTACAAAACCAGTTCACGCAATGCAAATTTTGACACGACGACATTTCCCACTGACCGCACCACTTGCAGCTCACTTGCAACGGAGTGCTGGAGGGTATTCGCATCTGCAGAAAGGGATTCCCTAACAGAACCCTCCATCCCGATTTCGTATTCCGTTACGGAATCCTCGCCGCCGAGGCCGCCAAGTCCGTCTCGGACGCCAAGGTATGGGATGGGTACCGGGGCTAGTACCGGGTTGGCACCACGGAACCAGGTATTGATGGTTCCTCTTTCAGGCCGCAGCCACCGCCGTCCTCAACCAGCTCATCAAGGAGAAGAAGCTGACTGATGAACAGTTCAGAGTCGGTCACACCAAGGTCTTCTTCAAGGTGAGATTGATCTCTGATCTTCAAACTTTCCAATCTAATCATTGATCATCAGGCCGGAGTCGTCGCCCACATTGAGGACCTCCGTGACGACAAGATGAACCAGATCATCACGGGACTGCAGGTGAGCCGTCGAATTTTCAATTATGTTTCAAGCTCAATACATCCGCTCAATTGTGTTCTATAGTATGTTCTATAGTCGTCCGCTCAATTGTGTTCTATAGTACATCCTCCATTTATAGATTTACCACATTCCTCATAATCTCCCATGCAGGCATACTGTCGTTGGTGGGCCGCAAAGATCATCTACCGCAAGCACACGTTCGGTCTCGAGTCGTACGGTATCCTCCAGAAGACGATCAGATGGTGGAACGCCAACAGAGATTGGGACTGGTATGTGGACCCATTCTCTGGTGTGCGAATCCAACTTGGGTCCAAGCAAAAATCCAAGTTGCGACCAGGCCTGGGGGCAACTTGGATTTTTGCTTGGATCCAACTTGGAAATCTGCTTGGATCCAACTTGGAAAGGGGTTACGGTAGCCTTCTTTTTTATTGATTGATAATATGAGATACAGTAATCTCATACAGTAACCAAAGGCTCTGCACGGTTAGACCATGTCGGGCCGGTCACATCCAAAATACGGTCCTACTGGGGACTGTAGACAGTCAATCGCACTCGTGCCCGAAGGCAGTCAAAACAGAGCTGCGAAAAAGGACCTTATAGGCTTGGTGTGTGTTAGACGCGACGGGGCAAGAACTGCTTGGATCCAAGTTGGATTCCTGCTTGGATCCAAGTTGGGTTCCCGAGGCCGGGATACTGTACTTGGATCCAAGTTGGAAACCCCTTTTTACTTGGATCCAAGTTGGATTCGCACACCAGAGTTCCTATCCTAGCCAGAACCCCTGAACCAGGCCCCAACCTCTCCCCTATTCCAGGTTCCTCCTGTACGCTAAGGTCAAGCCGATGCTCAAGGGTCCCAAGAAGCAGGAAGAGCTGCTCAAGGCAAAGGAACAGTACAAGGTGAGGGGGTACCGATGGGGGTCCAATGGTTCCTGATCGGAACCAGGATTGACCATGATATTTGCAGCTGCTGGAGGAGCAGATGAAGAAGGAGCTGGAGGAGAAGAAGGTGCATGAGGACGCCTACAACAAGGTACCATTCGAATGAGTTTCACGGTCACTATGCGATCATGTATGCAGCCTTCAGTTTGATTATTCCACCGCTCTCATTGTAAAATCATATAAATCGTTTTCTCTCGTCAGGTGTTCGCTGAGAAGACCCGTCTGCTCGAACTTCTCGAGGGTCTCCGTGGAGGAGGATCCGCCATCGAGGACAGACTCAAGAAGCTCAACTCCAACAAGCTCGGCGTCGAGAAGCAGCTCAATGAGGTGCGTTTGAACTTTTGATGGGCGGGGATTCTCAGTGAGAAAATCCGGGAATAATCATGAACGGTGGAGGGAAAGTGACGTCATCAATCCGTATTCCAGGCTCACGATAAGCTGGCGGAACTCGAGGAGCGCAACTCGGAATTGGACAGACAGAAGAAGAGAAGCGAACACGAGGTCGATCAGGCCAAGAAGGTACGGAAAATTTGGTCATTTTATGTAGTACTTTTTATTTTATGCGAAGATTTTCGCCAATTCAAATATTTAACTTTCAAGGTCATCTCCAACCTCGAGTCGTCCCTCGAGAAGGCCGAGTCCGACAAGCAGGGCAAGGAAAATCAAATCAGGTGATTGTTTTAGAAATATGGACATTTTGCATAGAACCTTTTAAAACATGCGATTTCTTAGCGCGAGATTCAAATTCGAATATTTGCAGAGCCCTCCAGGACGAGATGAACAACCAGGACGAGTCGATCGCCAAGCTCAACAAGGAGAAGAAACACCAGGAGGAGGTGGGATTGATGTTCTTTTTCTAATCAAGTCGTTGAATCCACTGAGTATACACTCTAAACGGAACTCACTGTGAAACACAAACAAACACTTAATTTCTCAGGTGAACCGTCAGCTCGTGGAGGACCTCCAGGCATCTGAGGGCAAGGTCGCCGGCAACAACAGACAGAAGCAGAAGCTCGAGCAGACTCTTGATGAGGTGAGTGAAAGATTCGGAACGCACTTCTCTCATTTCGAATGCTCATTGGCCGCCAGCAAGCCAGATAGCGTGCGTAGTGAGGAGAGATGCCTGACGAATTCTCAACGTGGCGCAAATTAGGCGCCTTGAAAGCGCAATATAACTAACTTTTCAATTGCAGGTCGAGGAGGCCGTTGAGCGTGAGCGAAGATCTCGTGGTGAGATCGAGAAGAACAAGAGAAAGGTGAGACATCTCATTGTTGTATCGTCCAACCATTTGTCATTCACTTGCGTTTCACGTGCACTATAGTGCCTCAGTCGATGTTCAGATTCAATTTATACTCCACCTCCAAGTCTAGACAAAAAATAAAATTGGGACAATTGCAGATCGAATCGGAGCTGAAGGGAATGCAGGAGAACATCGATGAGATGACTTCCCTCAAGCTCGCTGCCGACGCCAATCTCAAGAAGAAGGTACACTCTAGGGATGCCGGATCGAAGTCGGTTTCGATTTATCCCTCACTTTCTCCCCTCCATTCCCTCTCTTTCAATCAAAACCGCGCGAGAGAGACGATATGCAAAGAGGGTGCGGAGACTCCGCACGTTATCCACCCCTCATTTCCTCTGAAAAACAACGACGGTGCGGAGTCTCCGCACCCTCTTTGCATATCGTCTCTCTCGCGCGGTTTTGATTGGAAGAGAGGGAAGGGGGATTGGAGAGTTGCGGTTTTTTCGAAACCGAATCTGCAACCCTAGTACACTCTATGATCCTTTCTAGATTCGACAGAGAAGGGGGGGGGGACTTTTGTGTATCATCTCCTCGCTCACTTTGCATGAAACGAACTGCAAGGCTGGGGCGGGAGGAGCGACCGCTCTCCCCGCTCATTTTGAATTTTTCGAACCGGAGGAAAGATTCAAAAATCAATCCCCCTGTTCACTCTTGTCTGGAGAGAACAATGGGGATCAGAAGGATGTGGAGAGAGCATGTATATTTGAGAGAGTCAATCTCATCTTACCGTATTGCAGGAGGCCGAGATGCACGCGCTCGCCGTGCGCATGGAGGACGAGAAGGTACGGTATCTTTGAGATTATCGATTGGTTAGATACCGTAACCTTTTCTCGTTCAGGCCCTCCAAATCCGCATGGGCCGTCAGGCGAAGGAACTCGCTCAGCGTCTTGTTGAGATTGAGGATGAACTGGAGAATGAGAGACAGGCACGCGCCAAGGTATGGAGGGGGCAGAGGCAACTTCGGGGATGATGAGGGCTGGATAGAATCTAACTTGTTATAGGCCGATCGTGCTCGTGCTGAAATCCAGCGCGATCTTGATGACCTCAATGAGAAGCTCGAGGACCTCAGGTAAGAGGCACTAGGCCGGATGAGAACTTTTGGTGACGAGAGACAACTGTTATGCCAGAGAACATATTTCGAAACAGTTCTCATTCGACCCAATGCAGGTGTTATTCCCTTGAATTGCATTTCAAAGCATCACAATTCATCAACCCTTCCTCTTCAGAGCCCAATGCGCCAACCTCATCGACGCGAACAAGAAGCGCGACGCGGAGATTGCCAAGATTCGTCGTGATCTCGAGGACAAGAACATCGTCCACGAGGACCAGGTAGGAGGGAGGGCCGGGAATTAGCGGAGCCGGGAAATGTTGAAAAACGGAATTTGCAGCTGGCCGCTCAGCGCAAGAGGAATAACGACCAGGTCGCTGATCTCACTCTCCAGCTCGAGCAGCTCCAGAAGTCCAAGGTGAGAATGATCCCGCTTGCCTGATCCGCAATCAGTGATCGAATGAGTTTCACAATGGCTATTTGTGGTCTGAACAACACTGCTAGACCACTGAGTATCGCGTGTATCCTTTACAACTCAAATTCAGTTTTAAAAATAATTTAAAAAAAAGTGATGGTGATTGTAGATCAAGGCCGAGAAGGACCGCGGACAGGTGCAGAAGGAGCTTGACGACATCAACAATCAGGTTTGATCTTTGTGGTCTTTGATCTTTGATCTTTGATCGTTGTCTAGCTCGACATCGAGGGCAAGAATCGTGCCGAGCAGGAGCGTCTCGCAAAGTTGTACGAGGTGCAGGTGAGTTCGGTCTTTCCGTTTGTGCTAACCTGGATACTGTATAGAATTACAGGATATGAAGATTGCAAACTGATCACAGGGGCACTCATTCAATACGGTCGAGACATCGAGACCGACCACACTGACACTAACTGACTCTCAACTGACATACTAATGAAGAGAATGGAGTTAGACTTTTAGCCACTAAGGACTAAGAACTAAGACTAAGACTAAACGTACTAAGAGGTAGCCCCATCCGAGTCCACTGACCCACTAAGAGTTTGTTGCACTAAAGACATGTGAAAGGCCGGCCGGCTCTGTGGAGCCGGGATGTGCATATAAACTGGCTCCGGCTCTTCAGTGAAAGACGGTTGTTGTTTAGGTGGAGGAACTGCAGCAGAAGGTTGATGAGCAGGCGAGACAGATCTCCGAGTATTCCGCCTCCAAGGGACGACTCAATAATGAAAATGGAGATCTTGTTAGAACACTCGAAGAGTTGGAGATCCAGTTCAACGCTCTCTCCAGGTAATTTGTTTTTATTGTGACCATGTAAATCCAAGAGATATTGTCCTCATTCGTCACGAATCACTAAAGTGGCCGCGGTGAAACATATTTATTCGCAATGATCGAAAGTGTTGTTGAGCGGACTCAGTGTGGATCAAAACTTTTTCTGTCTTTTCTCAGATCGAAGGCCCAGCTCGTCACTCAAGTCACCGAGGCCAAGAAGGCCGCTGAGGAGGAGAGCCACGAGAGGTTTGATCTTTGATCTCTCTTATCAATTACTCATTCTTATCACATTGACGCTTCCAGCCTACTTTGCTGATATTTTCGAAACTTGTGATAATAATGAATAAATCCATTCAGAGTGGAAATCAACGCGGCGGTTCGCAACCTCGAACACGAGATTGAGTCCATGCAGGAGCAGTTGGAGGAGCAGATCGAGAACAAGAGCGAGATCATGAGAGCTCTTTCCAAGGTGAGCGATTGTTGATCTTTGATTTCTCAACACTCTCTATTCCAGGTCAACTCGGAGATCTCCCACTGGAAGTCTCGCTACGAGGGCGAGGGACTCGTCGGAGCCGAGGAGGTTCGTATGGTACCAGTGGTACCATATAAGGTACCAGGAACCACCTAACCCCGCCGTTGGTTGCAGGTTGAGGAGGCAAAGCGCAAGCAGATCGCTCGTTATCTCGATCTGCAAGATGCTCTCAATGCCGCCAACAACAAGATCTCTTCCCTTGAGAAGGCAAAGAGCAGACTTCTTCAGGAGACTGAGGATGCACGATCTGATGTGGACAGGTACCTAATATTTGATTTAGCTATTAGAAAATCGACATACGGATCACCTCATTTTGCCTGGCCGTTTGCTGGTCTGACAGAATTACGAAATTAGAGAAACATGTGTCGAGGTATCAATCTGGGAGTCAATCTGTAATACTGTAGTCGATACAGTACCCACTCCCTTGCAGACATCTCACCACGATCGCTACTCTCGAGAAGAAGCAGAAGGCATTCGATAAGATCGTTGAGGATTGGAAGAAGAAGACGGATGACATCCAGAGAGAAGTCGACGCCGCCAATAGAGATGCGAGAAACACGAATACTGAGGTGAGTGAAGGAAATATATGTTGTAGTCAATACCGAGTGATGATTGAAAATCTTGCGTTCGCAATGGCTTTGTAGCAGTGGTGAAACGTAACTGAATTGCACCAAAAAGATCAGATTTGAGAAATATGGTCAATCAATCAATCATTAGAGATCAGTACGCCATCTACCACCCTATCCGCATGATTCTGATAAATTATTGATTGATTAAAAATGGTGGATAAATAATAATTGTTGTAGGTGTTCCGTCTCCGTTCGGGCATCGACTCACTCACCGACCTGATCGAGCAGCTGAGAAGAGAGAACAAGAACTTCTCGGTATGGAGGGTTGGGACCGGGAACCGGGACCGGAGCCGTGAACTAGGAACCTAAAACCTCAATCGTTGCTTTCAGATGGAGATCCGCGACGTGAACGAGCAGATCTTCCAGGGCGGCCGCAATCTCAACGACGTCCAGAAGCAGGTTAAAAGAAAAATCATAAATCCCATTTTTCCTGCAATTTTCTGAAGAATCTAAACAGGAAATGACCGACTTTTTTACTGATTTAGATAAAATTGAGAAAATAATGATTCTGTTCAGGTGAAGAGACTCGAGCTCGAGAAGGACGAGCTCCAGCACGCTCTCGATGAGGCCGAAGCCGCACTTGAGGCTGAGGAGACCAAGGTATCGTGCCTAAGCATTCTACTAAACCTCATTTTCACGTTGCGAATCGACGTTGGAGTGGCAAGCTTGCCTTGCTAGTGGCAATCAACTTCACCTTTCTCTTCTCAGGTGCTCCGTCTGCAAGTGGAAGTGCAGCAGGTTCGATCTGATATCGAGAAGAGAATCCAGGAGAAAGAGGAGGAATTCGAGAACACAAGAAAGACCCACCAGAGAGCCATCGACTCACTTCAGGTCAGCGAGAGAGATTATTTGTTATTTTTAGTGCCTAAAACTTCCAAAAATTGTCTTCCTCTTGCTCTCAACGTCTTTTATGACGGTGTGAAACTCAACCAAGCCCGCTTTTCATTGCGCTGAATGACGATAAAAAGATGAAATATCTATTTTCATTCATCAATATCTAATCTGCAGGCTTCCCTCGAGACGGAGGTGAAGTCGAAGGCCGAGCTGCTTCGTGTGAAGAAAACGCTCGAATCGGACATCAACCAGCTTGAAATAGCCCTCGATCACTCGAACAAGGCCAATGTTGACGCACAGAAGTCACTCAAGAGGTGAGAAATGAATTCGCGAACTAATGTGTTTCACGGAGCACATTTCTGCTGTTGCAGTGGGCTTGTTCAGTGGTTCTGGCGGTCTTTCTAAAATAAATAATAATTACAGACTGATCGAGCAGACGAAGGAGGCCCAGCAGACGCTCGATGACGAGCAGAGAAAGAGAGAGGAATTCAGGTATTCACTGATACCGTACCCCCACAACTAGTCCTACTGTAATCCTCCAGTGTACAGTGCACCATAATCAATCCCTACCGTATTCTTCCAATATCGTTTCCTTCAGAGAGAACTACCTTTCGGCGGAGAAGAGATATGCCGTTGCAATGGCCGAACACGATGAGATCATGCAGAGAATCGACTACACCGATAAGGTCGGCATTTTATCGTTCCGCTGATCGCCTTGGTTCCGATCTACGGCTATACTCTACTTTTTTTCACTCAATGATAGCTCCACCGAGGAACTTGATACACGCGTGGGTGTTCTGAGATAGAGAGCTAAGTAAACGGAAGCTCTCATCTCCCTCTCTCCCGGATCTTTTCCTTCTTCCAACATCCCTAGTGTACTGATCTTGAGCTACTCTTCTCTCTCTCTCGAAGAAACGAGAAAGAGACGGAAAAATGAATGGCAAACTTCTGCTCGTCTCACACTAAATCAATGGCAGTTGACTCCTTAGTCCCGACAAATATCACGGAATGAGAGAAGAGAGAGAGAGAGAGATAGAAGGAAGAATGGGGTTGATCCGGAAGTGATATCTAGACTCATTAATAAGATGCTAGGACTTATTCGCAGATTTATGGGGTTAACATGAAAAGGCCGAAGAATCCAGAGTCGAAACTCCTCAATAAATGTCTAATACAGGTTCGCAAGCAACACGAACTCGATGCCGTTGATCTGAAGACGCAGAACACGAATCTGATTGCCGCCAATGCAGCCCTTTCCGCGTCCAAGAGGTCAATAACACTCTTATTTGATTGATTTTTGTCTCTGAGATTAGTGTCTAATTGATATTCTTTCATTACCGCGTGAAACGTATTGCATTTTAGTGACTTACTAACGAATTGCTTGCAGAAAGCTTGAGAACGACGTGACCATTTCTCGCAACGAACTTGGAGACGCCCAGAATGAACTGAAGCAGTCCGAGGAACGCGCAAGGTACGGTAGAGGAATACGGTAGATGGGATGAGGAGGAGGATTACGGTAGACAATCGATCGATATTGCAGAAAGGCAATGGCCGATGCCGAGCGTTTGGCTGATGAGGTCAAGCAGGAGCAGGTGAGAGAGATCAAAGATCAGATTACAATTGCGGTTTCGAGAATCGTTCAAAATTTGGTCGTTTTGTGCAGAGAATTGCGTAAATTTATCAATAAATGACAGATTTTAAATGATTTCTGTATTCAGGAGCACATTTCTCACATCGACCGACAGCGCAAGGGACTCGAACTCTCCGCCAAGGAACTCCAGGCTAAGATCGATGATGCCGAAGCTGCCATGATCAAGTGTAAGAGATCAAAGATCAGAGATCAAAGATCAATCTCCCTTTCAGTCGGACAGCGCGCCCTCTCCAAGGTCGAGGAACGCATCCGGGCCATTGAACAGGTGAGCGATCGCGAACTGACTCGAAAACTTGAAAATGCAGACATTTTTGCACTAGAGCAGTGAATCCGATGCGGATTACGGTATTTCTTCTTAGGAATACCTCGGCGAGCAGCGCAAGCACCAGGAGTCCATCAAGGGATTGACGCGTCAGGACAAGCGAGTCCGCGAGATGCAGTTCCAGGTATACTGTAGTCTGCTATCGAGAACTGATCGAGGACTGATTTAATACCGTACCCTCTAAGGTCGAGGAGGACAAGAAGGCGTTCGATCGGCTACAGGAGCTGGTTGAGAAACTGCAGCAGAAGATCCGTGTGCAGAAGAGACAGATCGAAGAAGCTGTGAGTACCGTCATTTCAATCCATTTATCCGCCGTGTCGACCATATTATTATATTTTCCAAAGTTAGGAATTGATTCGTTGCGTGATGAAAAAGTCATACGAGTTTGCGTAGATTGTGTTGGTTTTTTTTGAAAGCCCGGGAATTAAAAGAGAATCGTCGTTTCCCTTCCCCTCTTCCTGAAGTGAACGCCATGAAACTCAACCGCACATTCCCCCACTTTGACGATCTATTTTCCTCGTCCCTCTCAACTTTTGCCCGTCGGACAAAAAGCGGGAATGAATGAAGAGGAGAAAGATGCAATAGACAACTGACTCTCTTCTGCCATTAGATGTGAGAAGGGAGGAATGCTCGACATATCGATTAGATCAAACTGAGATCTCGAACAAACAGACTCAGTCTCTCTCACGCGAATCTAAGACCACTCTCAAAGTTGTTGATCCGCATTCCTAGAGAAGAAATCCACTGCAAAACACGAACGACTCTAGGAAAAACACTCCACAGTTCACCACAAATCACGGGAATCGGATCAAGAAACGAGAAAATATATCAATAATCTGGATTTATTATCCACAACTTACAACCAGGAAATATACCAAGATTAGGTGCAGAGTGAACTTTCCCAATTACAGGAGGAGGTCGCCGCCCAGAATCTCTCCAAGTTCAGACAGATCCAACTCGCGCTCGAGAACGCCGAGGTAAGGGGCAATTTGTGTTTTACACTCGCCGAAATGGCCCATTTCGTGTTGATTCATGTAGAGAGTTTGAAAGAAGGTGGTGCACCGGTGACCATTGCAATTTGTAGGAGCGCGCTGACGTCGCTGAGAACTCGCTTGCCAGGATGCGCCATACCGTGGTAAGTCCATGTGCTCCTCACTAACGCTTCCTTAGGGAAGTAAGGCTCTCATTCTAAGAGACTAAGGTCTTAATCAAGTACTAATTAGTCCTCATTCCAGGTGAAGAAGACGGGATCGGGCTCGAACTTCCTCCCTGCCAAGAAGGATTAAGAGAGCGACCTCCCCCCTCAATATCATATCACCCTTACTGTAGAATATTCCCTTTTCTAGCATCCGGTTGTATACAAATAGTAATCGATTTTATGTAGAGTATCCATGACTTTTTATGCCCTTTTTCTTTTTATCCTTTTTTGTACTCGAATCTCTATTCGAGCTCTATTCCCGACCGCGGCTCGTTATTTCTATCCCATTTGTGTGTACTCGAGCAGTGCGTGTCGTTGTGAGTGTGAGTTCTACCCCCAGGTATACCGTAGTTGGAGCTGCGGCGGAGCGAGAGAGAAGGCGAGGGGTTCGGCGGAGCGTGCGGTAGGGCGCATCGACAACTAGGCAAAGCACAGTATCAACGACTTGCACGCAGGGGCTGCCACTTCCAGCAGTGCTCTCGTTGTGGGTGTGGACCCGGTCGATGGACTACCGTACTCCTCTCCTACCGTATCCTTCTCCCTTCCCTTGCTCCGTCCGGCCTGACAGCGGTCGTCATTGTAACGTACACATTTCCTCATTTTTCACCGCTTTTAAACTTTCACCTTTTTGTCGCCCGATAAAGAGATGAGAAAATAAGGGATTGCTTTGAAACGTTTTGAACTCGAAAATAATGCGTGCAATCATAGTTAGGGGCCACAAAGCAGACAGACGAATTCAAGCCATGGGGTCAAATGTGTTTTCAAACTATCCCTTGTTGTCCCAATAACTTCATACTTTTGGCCGTTTGTTGATATCTTGTCTCTGAGCCGCACTAGAGCCCGAGAAGTACGCGCGCGACGCACTGGAGAAGAGGAGGGAAAGGCGAGACGATAGGGAAGGGGGCGGAGCCTAATGTGCGTGTGTCTCTCTCCCTCCCCCCGCCCTCTCGCTCGCCTCTCCCCGCGCTCAAGCCCAAGCTTTTGAAGCATGATAAAAATTTAATTTTTTCTCTAAAATTCCTAAAATATTCGAATTAGTTAAATAAGTTTGGTCCGAGAAGGACTGTCCAACTAAGACATGCCAAAACGACCTGTTCCTCTCTCTTAAATGCAAATTTGATCTATTTACTGATATTATGCAAATCTGGGACCAAGCTCAATCGAAAGAGAAATATCATAGCTATCCATAGCGCTGTCGAACGTCCGATTTGGTTTAGAACGAACCTTGTGACTTTACTTTCACGCTTTTACACGAAATCGTGTCCGCACAAAGTGGGCGGAGCTTGTGGCCCCTAATCATAGTTCAAAACGAGAAGAACTACCGTCATAGCCTACACTAATATTGAATTTAGAATATGTACAAGACGCACTACAATACCGTGATGTATCCGACTAGCCCATCTAGTGTTATCCTTTCGCGACAGTAGAATCGATTGATGAGGATGCACATTTACTTTTACCTCTCTAGACTACGTGAGTAACAAGGAAGGAAGAAGGGGAAGAAACTCTTTGGCGGAACCGCCTTCGAATCGACTTCGTTTCTTCTCTGTTGTTGATGTAACTTCCGGTCGATCCCTCAGAGAATTCATTCTCACTCTCTTTCTTTATCCTCTTCTTCTTCTTCGACTTTTCCTCTGGCAGAAGACTCGGCAGGTGTAAGAAAGAAGGAAAAGTGAGAGATGAGATGGGTGAAATATCGATTGATCCAGACTCATTATGGAATAAATTCACCAATTGCAATGCCTTTGAGTGTACTTCACAATGAATACAGTTATTTTTTACACAGTGCATGGAGCTAAAATTATATAGAGAACGATGTCTGACAGATGATGAATGTGTGAAACATATCTGATTCTCTTCCATTTGAATTCCATTCTAGTCTCATCTTCGAACTCCCTTTCTTTTCCTCTCGATCCCACTCATCCCTCCCTTCCCACCTACTCTCCTCCTCTTCTCTCGCTGTCAGTTGTTATTTCGCAGAATAGCTACGGCATCGAAGGAGAGAGTGGAGAGATCGAGGAGAGTGATTAGACGACGAGAGGGAATGAGTCCCTGAGGGAGGAGAGAGGGAGGAAGAGAGAGAGAGGGTAATGGGAAGGATAAGGTATCGAGGAGGGGAGAAAGAGTACACTGTGATTGATTGTATCGGAAGCTGTGGATCGAAAGAAGGAGACGAAGAAGAAGAGAGGGAGAGGAGAGAAGGAGTTTCCG
Organism: Pristionchus exspectatus; assembly: GCA_911812115.1. Taxonomy (NCBI): domain Eukaryota; kingdom Metazoa; phylum Nematoda; class Chromadorea; order Rhabditida; family Neodiplogasteridae; genus Pristionchus; species Pristionchus exspectatus. Next base: position 10,319,512 of record OU461584.1, on the reverse strand, counting down.
CATAGGAAGGTTCATCGAAGAACAATAACATGAAAGGGTCTCTTCATTTGGCAAATCAGAGAGACGAGAGAACAGGCGAAATGAGGAGACGGTGTCTTCATCCTGACAAGAGTAGATCAGATCCATCCTCGTTTCCTCTATCGTGGGAATCGTAAAATGTGGAGTGAGGATGGTGCCAGATGCGATGAATTCCAGTGAGAGAGAAGAGAGAGAGAAGAGCATGGAAGAACAGGGTGATATTGGAAGAAAATAAGGGTAGTACAATGAACAATACTGCACTGTAGCATCGTTTATTCACTGAATAAATGTGTATTTGTAACACAGTCATCGACAGAGCAACTGCGTATTGTTCATCGATTAATGATGTATGGGTGAAGGAAATCTGAATGAGATCTTGGACTGTTCATCACATCGATCATCCTCCATCTATTCATACTTCTTCATCACCTTTCTCTCTATCTCTTCTTGATCTCTTTCTCTTCACTCTAGATTACGGTAGTCTCTCGTACGAATGATTGTGTGCAAGTAGAAGAAGAGAGGAAGAAGAAGGAAGAAAAGAGAGGCGGAGGAGGAAGGGGAGGGAGAGGAGGGAGAGGGGGGCTTCCAGGCAGAATAGGCCCGCGGCATTACAACGTTGTCGTAGAGGGATAAGAGGAAAAGGGGAGAGTACAGGTCAGAGAGAGAGAGGGAGTGGGAGGATCAGAGAGAGTGAGAAGGAAGGGGATAAGGAGGGGGGAGGAATGGGAGGAGAGGATCTCCTATTCTCATTGCTATCTTCTTGACGAGAGAGAGCAGGCAGCTCATCGTCAGTTCAAGGGAAGGAAGCAACCAAAGCAACGAAGAGGTTAGCTCCCTCCTCTCCTCTCCCTTGTCTTCCACTCAGTCTTAGTCCATGAACCCCTTACGAGTGGTAGTCCTTTGGATATTCGAGTTGCTTCCATTCACTTCATTATTGTACCAGCTCACTTTGCCCTGCTTACTGGAAGGATTCATCATCCGTAACCTTACTCACTGTCATGCTTCGATTTCGAGATAATCACTTATGGCGCCCTAGCTCGTTCTGCTATCACTGTTGCTTCTTGAGTTCAACTTGTATTCGGTTTGGCTACTCAACTGACTAGAAGCGATAGACCCCCTCTTCCCATTGAACTCCATCGGGCGCTTGGCGCGTGTATCGTGCCATCTTTCACTGTTTCACATCTCTGGTTCTCCATTGAGTCCCAATTGTCTTCAGGGTTCAACCATGTCGATGCTCGAGCACGAAAAGGATCCGGGATGGCAGTATCTCAAGCAGACCAGAGAGCAGATGCTCGCTGTTAGTTTATTAATTTTTTAATTAATTTAGTTAATTAGTTAATTAACTAATTACTGTATTTCAATTGCTAATCGATAATCGGAGGTTACGGTAGTGTCGTTGCAGGACCAGTCCCGTCCCTACGACTCCAAGAAGAACGTCTGGATCCCCGATGCTGAGGATGTGAGAAATCGATAATTAGACTCTCTTAATTAGATCATTACCCTCGATTAGTTAATTCGATGCCAATCGGCAACATGTAATGGGGCATCAAGCAAGTGTTGAATGATAGTAGGAATTTATTAGCTTTCGAAGATGGGGATACGGTAACTGGCCCTTGGCTAATCGATAATGGTGTGCAGGGATACGTCGCCGCCGAGATCACCGCCACCAAGGGCGACCAGATCACCGTCGTCACCGCTCGCGGTAATGAGGTACGGTAATCACACCTTTTCGGTTGATCGATGACTCACTTTATTTTGGGAATAGTACGGTAGATCGATCGGTCAGTCATGTCTCTCTGCCATATTGCATCGTTTTTCGCGTCTTTCCCATCTTGTTTTCATTGTCGGGAGGAATCCTCCCTGAATTGTGCGCTCTTTTCCCACTTCTCTCGTGCGGGGGAGAAGGAAAGAAGAGGTCTTGCGTAGTAATGTTTCCTCCCTTCTTTCCTGATCCTACTCCCCCTTCACTTTTCCTCTTCTCCTTCTCATTCTGTCATGGGATCTGCCGTAGTCAGATTGAAGGGATTTGAGAGAGATCAATGAATCTGAAAATTTCGAAGAATGAAATATCGAACAGAAGTTATCGAGGAAAACGGATTACTGAAAAGAACCCGTTCGAAAAATTTTCTTTTCGTGAAACAGCAAATGCGTTTCATGAGAAATATCTAAATACGTGCAATGTAGATAGACCCCACAATTATTCTGTCGCATACGACTGCGTTCAGGAACATTCATACTCTGATCTCTTCGAATACAAATCAATCGATTCATCAATCGATATTTCGCTGAAATCTCTCTAATTCTCTCGATTGATCGTTATTCTGAACGTGTTTCTCTTCCTCTCACAAACGGTCTCACTTAGTATCCAATCGTCTCTTTTCGACGTATTCCTCTCCTCCAATCATCCACTATCTCATCCACTCTACCCTCTGCTCTCTCCATTTCCCATACTCTCTCCCTTTCTCTCGTCGTCTGCTCTCTCCTCGATGGCATCGCTCTCTCACCTTCTGCCTCAGGGCCTTTCGTTGTAATAATGGAGCGCCCCCGCCTCTCTCTTCTCAGTCTCTCTTCGTGTTCAATTTCAGTCAAGAGATGTGTAAGAAAAGAGAGAGAAGGATAGAAGGCGATTGATGGCAGAAAGGCATGACTGATCGATACAATGAAACACCATGAGATACGGTAGTGAGGGAGATCGATAGGACAGTGAAGTATTCGATAATCATGCAGGTGACCCTCAAGAAGGAGCTCGTCCAGGAGATGAACCCTCCCAAGTTCGAGAAGACCGAGGACATGTCAGTTATTTATCCATTCAGAATTTGAAAAAAATTCGAAAATTTATTCACAAATCGTGCAATTTCCTACAGAAAAGTTGAGGCAGATGTGAAACTGAAAATGTGCCGATGTGAAAATGAATACTACAGGTCCAATCTGTCTTTCCTCAATGACGCCTCTGTGCTCCACAATCTCCGTGCTCGTTACGCCGCTATGCTTATCTACGTAAGTTATTGATTATTGATATGGAAATTAATTGATAAATAATCAATATTATTAGTAACGATGAATGCTAACTGCAAAGTGAAACATAACTGAACAATTGCAGACCTATTCCGGTCTCTTCTGCGTCGTAATCAACCCCTACAAGAGACTTCCCATCTACACCGACTCTGTAAGTTCCTTCCAGATTGAATTGTAAACTGATCACCAATCATCGAAACATAACTAGTTATTCCTTCGCAGGTCGCTCGTATGTTCATGGGCAAGCGTCGTACTGAGATGCCTCCTCATCTCTTCGCTGTTTCCGATCAGGCATACAGAAACATGCTCCTTGATCACGAGAATCAGTCTATGCTCATTACTGGAGAATCCGGAGCAGGAAAGACTGAGAACACCAAGAAGGTAAACTGTTGTAGTTCGTGATCATTCTGCATGAGATGCCCAAAACGAAGACCAATATGATGATACTAAACTGATGCCATTGCAGGTAATTGCTTACTTCGCTGCCGTCGGTGCCTCTCAGGCTGAGGCCGCTGGCGTCAAGCCCGCCGAAGGAGGAAAGCAGGTCACCCTCGAGGACCAGATCGTCCAGACCAACCCTGTGCTCGAGGCTTTCGGTCAGTCATTCCTTTGTGATACAAATCTAAATTCTTATTGAACACTGCTCATGTATTCCTTCTCAGGTAACGCCAAAACCGTGCGTAACAACAACTCTTCCCGTTTCGGAAAGTTCATCCGTATCCAGTTCTCCAAGGCCGGAAAGGTCGCTTCTTGCGACATCGAGCACTGTCAGTAATTATTCATTATTTTGATATTGCTTTTTGTGAGGGGAGGAACGTGAACTGACTTTTCCCATTTCAGACCTGCTCGAGAAGTCTCGTGTCATCCGTCAGGCTCCTGGAGAGCGATGCTACCACATCTTCTACCAGATCTACTCTGACTTCCGTCCTGAGCTCAAGAAGGAACTTCTTCTCGACCTCCCCATTAAGGACTACTGGTGAGCACTTTGGTTCGTCCATACAGATGATGATTTATGAACTTTGAGCCTAATCCCTTGTGTTCACAGGTACGTCGCCCAGGCCGAGCTCACCATCGACGGTATCAACGACGTTGAGGAGTTCCAGCTTACTGATGAGGTACGTTTTTGGTTCACAGCTAATCTTACCCAACTGTACAGATTTTCAATTAAAGAAGTGGAACAAATGTAAATAACGATAATTGCAGGCTTTCGACATCCTTAACTTCTCGAAGGAAGAGAAGCACGACTGCTACCGTCTCATGTCCGCCCACATGCACATGGGTAACATGAAGTTCAAGCAGAGACCTCGTGAGGAGCAGGCCGAGCCCGATGGCACTGATGGTACGTAAGACCTTTGGATGAGTTTCACGACTTGTATTTGAACGGAGAAAACATTTAGCTTCGATGTGTCCATTGTGTGTTGAGCGGCAATAAATGAATAATTTACAGAGGCCGAGAAGGCTTGTGCCATGTACGGAGTCGACCCTGAGGTCTTCCTCAAGGCTCTCACCAAGCCACGTGTCAAGGCAAGTCACTCAACTCATTTTCTTCCATTATCATTAGCTTAAGCCGTTCAATCATTATCAAGTTCTCGAAATGAATATCCTCTCCTTGCAGGTCGGAACCGAATGGGTGTCCAAGGGACAGAACCAGGAACAGGTCAACTGGGCCGTCGGTGCCATGGCCAAGGGTCTGTACGCCCGTGTGTTCCACTGGCTGGTCAAGAAGTGCAATCTGACTCTCGATCAGCAGGGAACTCCCAGAGATTACTTCATCGGTGTGCTCGATATCGCCGGTTTCGAGATCTTCGATGTAAGCATTTACCGACCTTCTTTGAATATATTTCTATCTTCGATAAAGTGCTGACGAAATATCTTTTCAGTTCAACTCGTTCGAGCAGCTGTGGATTAACTTCGTAAACGAGAAGCTCCAGCAGTTCTTCAACCACCACATGTTCGTCCTCGAGCAGGAAGAGTACGCTCGTGAGGGTATCCAGTGGACCTTCATCGATTTCGGTCTCGATCTCCAGGCTTGCATTGAGCTCATTGAGAAGGTGAGACAATATCCATACCGTCTTGATTTTACCTAATTCTTTCTCGACATTCAATAACCGTTTCTGATTGCAGCCTCTCGGTATCATCTCCATGCTCGACGAGGAGTGTATCGTGCCCAAGGCCACCGATCTCACCCTCGCCCAGAAGCTTTCTGAGCAGCATCTTGGCAAGCACCCCAACTTCGAGAAGCCCAAGCCTCCCAAGGGAAAGCAGGGAGAGGCTCACTTCGCCATGAGACATTACGCCGGAACTGTGCGATACAACTGCCTCAACTGGCTCGAGAAGAACAAGGTGGGTGCTGCAGACATAGATATCCCATCTTCCACTTGGTACTTATCTAAATGAGTGCATTGCAGGACCCCCTCAACGACACTGTCGTCTCTTGCTTCAAGAACAACCCGAGCAACGCTCTCCTTCTCGAGATCTGGCAAGATTACACCACTCAGGAGGAGGCCGCTGTCAAGGCCAAGGAGGGTGGGGGTATACTATTGATAACGATAAGTCATGATCGTAACCAATCATCCCACTGGTGAGCTAAGATCTCAAGCTATTGCACGAAATTGCAGGTGGCGGAGGAGGAAAGAAGAAGGGAAAGTCGGGCTCGTTCATGACTGTCTCTATGCTTTACCGCGAGTCGCTCAACAACCTCATGAACATGCTCCACAAGACTCATCCCCACTTCATCCGTTGTATCATTCCCAACGAGAAGAAGGCTTCCGGAGTCATCGATGCCGCTCTTGTGCTCAATCAGCTCACTTGCAACGGTGTGCTCGAGGGTATCCGTATTTGCAGAAAGGGATTCCCCAACAGGTGACTTATACATAGTTAGCTGTTTTCTTGAATTGATTAATGCTTAAACTTAACAATATTTCTTCTTCAGAACCCTCCATCCCGACTTCAAGCACCGTTACGCCGTGCTCGCTGCGGCTGAGGCCAAGGGTGACGATGATCCGAAGAAGTGCGCTGAGGGCATGATGAGCAAGCTCGTCAACGAGGGCAAACTCACCGAGGAGAACTTCAGAATCGGTCTCACCAAGGTCTTCTTCAAGGTACGGTAACACACCATTGTCTTAATATTAAGTCACATCTGACATAGTCATTCCTAATTCCGAGCATTGCAGGCCGGTATCCTTGCCCACCTTGAAGATCTTCGTGACGCCAAGCTCGGAGAGATTCTTACTGGTCTCCAGTCGTACGTCCGTTGGTACCTCGGTCTGGCCGAGCGCAAGCGTCGTATGGAACAGCGCGCCGGTCTCCTCATCGTTCAGCGCAACGTTCGCTCGTGGTGCACCCTCCGTACCTGGGAGTGGTTCAAGCTCTACGGAAAGGCGAGTGAACTTGACCATCTATTACTGATCGTGAACATGCCTAATGCCCGACATTCCAGGTCAAGCCCATGCTCAAGGCCGGAAAGGAGGCCGAGGAGATGGAGGCGATGAACGACAAGATGAAGGCACTCCAGGACGCCCTCGAGAAGGAGGAGAAGCTCAGAAAGGAGTACGAAGAGACGTAAGTGACTGGTCTCTCTTTAATTATTTTATGCTCCAATGAAACATGGACACACAATAATCATGTGATTGCAGCTCGACCAAGCTGCTCGAGGAGAAGAACTCTCTCTTCACCAACCTCGAGTCGACGAAGCAGTCGCTGTCCGAGACCGAGGAGAAGTTGAACAAGCTCAACTCTCTCAAGAACGACGCTGAGAAGCAGCTCTCTGTGAGTGACACGACCCATTTAAGTGTCGTTTAGTACGCACTAGTAATCTGGAAAGATCTAGAAAACAATCAATAATCATTCCATTTCAGGAGCTCAACGACCGTCTGGCCGACCAGGAAGACCGCAACGCCGACGTCTCTCGCGCCAAGAAGAAGGTCGAGGCCGAGGTTGAGTCGCTCAAGAAGCAGATCCAGGATCTCGAGATGTCCCTCCGCAAGGCCGAGTCCGAGAAGCAGTCCAAGGATCACCAGATCAGGTATTGTGATTGGCTCCTACCAAAAACATAGGGATGTATAGCTGTTTCAGCATAAAAATTTGATGATTCACTGGGAGAAATGTAATTTCATTCCTTTTGCAGATCCCTCCAGGACGAGATGCAGCAGCAAGATGAGGCCATCGCCAAGCTGAACAAGGAAAAGAAGCACCAGGAGGAGATCAACCGCAAGCTGATGGAGGATCTCCAGTCCGAGGAGGACAAGGGCAACCACACCAACAAGGTATGTCCAATAATCTATCCGTTTTAGCTCGGCCCTACTCATGATCATCACTAATCCACCCCTCTCTTCAGGTGAAGGCCAAGCTCGAGCAGACCCTCGACGACCTCGAGGATTCCCTTGAGCGTGAGAAGCGCGCCCGTGCCGACCTCGACAAGCAGAAGAGGAAGGTTGAGGGAGAGCTCAAGATCGCCCAGGAGAACATCGATGAGGGAGCGAGACAGAGACACGATCTCGAGAACAATCTGAAGAAGAAGGAGGCTGAGATGCACTCCGTCTCTTCTCGTCTTGAGGACGAACAGTCGCTCGTGTCCAAGCTGCAGAGACAGATCAAGGAGGGTCAGTCCCGCATCTCTGAGCTCGAGGAGGAACTCGAGAACGAGCGTCAGTCCCGCGCCAAGGCCGATCGTGCCAAGTCCGATCTCCAGCGCGAGCTTGAGGAGCTCGGCGAGAGACTCGACGAGCAGGGAGGCGCCACCGCAGCCCAGGTTGAGGTCAACAAGAAGCGTGAGGCCGAGCTTGCCAAGCTCCGTCGTGACCTCGAGGAGGCCAACCTCAACCACGAGAACCAGCTCGGAGGTCTTCGCAAGAAGCACACCGATGCCGTCGCTGAGCTCACCGACCAACTCGACCAGGTCCAGAAGCAGAAGGCTAAGGTGAGTAGTGGTTTCTGAAGATCCGCCAATTAGGAAGCCAGCGAATAGAACCAATCCGTCTCAATTGCAGGCCGAGAAGGACAAGGCGCAGGTGCAGCATGAGGCCGAGGACCTCGCTGCTCAGCTCGATGCCGAGACTTCCGCCAAGCTGAACAACGAGAAGCTCGCCAAGCAGTTCGAGCTCCAGCTCTCCGAGATCCAGACCAAGTGCGATGAGCAGTCCAGACAACTCCAGGACTTCACCTCCCTCAAGGTATGGATGAGATACTGCTGGATCAACAATTAAACAAAGATCTAATGATTATGATTGCAGGGCCGTCTCCACAACGAGAACGGAGACCTCGGTCGTCAACTCGAGGATGCCGAGTCGCAGCTGTCTCAGCTCCAGCGTCTCAAGTCCCAGCTCACCTCCCAGCTCGAGGAGGTAAGTACTGCACCCATATCCGGAATCTACTCATCGGTTTCACCCACCTAATCACATTTTCTGCAGGCTCGTCGCTCGGTCGACGAGGAGGCTCGCGAGCGTCAGACCCTCGCCGCTCAGGCCAAGAACTACCAGCATGAGGCTGAGCAGCTGAGAGAGTCGCTCGAGGAGGAGATCGAGGGCAAGAACGAGATCCTTCGTCAGCTCTCCAAGGCCAACGCCGAGATCCAGGGATGGAAGGCCAAGTTCGAGGGAGAGGGTCTCATCAAGGTGAGTATTATTATTATTTTCTACAGTTAACGAACCTACAATCCCCGCTTTCATTTGACCCTTCAAATATATCCAATGTGAAACACATTGTAGGCCGACGAGCTCGAGGAGGCTAAGCGCCGCCAGGCACAGAAGATCAACGAGCTCACGGAGGCTCTCGATGCCGCCAACTCGAAGATCGCGTCGATCGACAAGACCAAGTCGAGACTCGCTGGAGATCTCGATGACGCCCAGGTTGACGTTGAGCGTGCCAACGCGTACGCTTCGTCGCTCGAGAAGAAGCAGAAGGGCTTCGACCAGACCATCAACGAGTGGCGCAAGAAGGTACGTTTATTTCTAAGAACTACGGCTATTCGGAAACCGTATCGAATCCGGATTTGCATTCTGATTTCTCTTTCTCTAACAATAGCTCCCCATTCCAGGTCGACGACCTCGCTGCCGAACTCGACGGCGCTCAGCGCGACGCCCGCAACGTCTCCACTGAGCTCTTCAAGGCGAAGAACGCCCAGGAGGAGCTCGGAGAGGTCGTCGAGGGACTCAGAAGAGAGAACAAGTCGCTCGCCCAGGAGATCAAGGACCTCACCGACCAGCTCGGAGAGGGAGGACGGTAAGCGATTGTTACTTGGCATGGGAATTTGACTCATCGGAATCTGATAAGTGTTTTCAATCAATAATCTTCTTCAGTTCCGTGCACGAGATGCAGAAGATCATCCGTCGTCTCGAGATCGAGAAGGAGGAGCTCCAGCACGCTCTCGATGAGGCCGAGGCCGCCCTTGAGGCTGAAGAGTCCAAGGTCCTTCGCGCCCAGGTCGAAGTGTCTCAGATCCGCTCCGAGATCGAGAAGCGCATCCAGGAGAAGGAGGAGGAGTTCGAGAACACCAGAAAGAACCACCAGCGCGCCATGGACAGCATGCAGGTAGGATACCACTATAAATGGAGAAAATACTCTCCTCATTCCTCATGCTCTCTCATATTTCGGCGAGAGACTGCACGGAATGAGGAGAGCTTGTCTTCATTTTCAAGCTCCAATTGTCAGAGGGAACCATGCATTCCCCTTCTTCTAGGCGTCGCTCGAGACCGAGGCCAAGGGCAAGGCCGAGCTGCTGCGTCTCAAGAAGAAGCTCGAGGGAGACATCAACGAGCTCGAGATCGCCCTCGACCACGCCAACAAGGCCAACGCCGACGCACAGAAGAACCTCAAGAGGTACTTTCTCATTTTCAATTCTATGAGTTGCGATATGTTTCAAGTGCGCTATGTCTGCGACGACTTGCTTTCATTCTAGTACTTCGGGCGTTGCGCATCTCAATTCCACAAACCCCAATATTTTTTCAGATACCAGGAGCAAATCCGCGAGCTGCAGATGCAGGTCGAGGAGGAGCAGCGCAACCGCGACGACGTCAGAGAGCAGTTCTTCTCCGCCGAGAAGCGCGCCACTCTTCTCCAGTCCGAGAAGGTGCTTTTTTGCGACAAGCGATCATTGGTAAATCGCACCACTTCATCACACCAACCTTTTTCAGGAGGAGCTCCTTGTTGCCAACGAGGCTGCGGAGCGCGCTCGCAAGCAGGCCGAGTACGAGGCCGCTGACATGCGCGACCAGGTAAGATTGATGACCGGCAATTAGGAAATTGCACCGGCACTCTATTTACACCACTACCATTTGCAGGTGAACGAGCTGTCCGCCCAGAACTCTTCCCTCGGAGGAGCGAAGAGAAAGCTCGAGGGAGAGATCCAGGCCATGCACGCTGACCTCGACGAGACTCTCAACGAGTACAAGGTAAGTATCGACTGGCGACCTTTTGGAAATCAATACGAAAGCACACCACTGACCTCACCACTTGCAGGCCGCTGAGGAGAGATCCAAGAAGGCCATCGCTGATGCCACTAGACTCGCCGAGGAGCTCAGACAGGAACAGGTACGTTGCCATTCTTAGCCTACTGCCTTGAATTGTGGATTGTATCTGATATTTTCCCTTTGCAGGAGCACTCTCAGCACAACGACCGTCTTCGCAAGGGACTCGAACAGCAGATGAAGGAGATGCAGGTTCGCCTCGATGAGGCCGAGCAGGCCGCCCTCAAGGGAGGCAAGAAGGTCAGCTACTCTTCCATTTTTTGACTGGCGACCATTAGTAAATCGCACCATGTAAGCACCATTCTGAAGCCAGATCGGAATTTAGAACATTGATGGAACGAAGTATTTCAGGTCATCGCCAAGCTTGAGCAGCGCGTGCGCGAGCTCGAGGGAGAACTCGACGGAGAGCAGAGGCGATTCCAGGTACGGTAGACGGATGGAGGGGTGGGGTACGTTAGCGGGAATCGATAACTGATTGTATTCGTTGCAGGATGCCAACAAGAACCTCGCCAAGGCCGACAGACGCGCCCGCGAGCTCCAGTTCCAGGTAAGCATTGATTCATCATCGATTAGATTCGATTCTTGTGACCCTCAACAGCGGGTAAAAGGCTCTAAGAAACTGCAGAACCAGCGGGCATTATAGATTGTTCAGTGTATTCATTTTCTAATCCCTTCCTTCCTTGCAGGTCGATGAGGACAAGAAGAACTTCGAGAGGCTGAACGATCTGATCGAGAAGCTGCAGAACAAGCTGAAGACGCAGAAGAGACAGATCGAAGAGGCCGAGGAGGTCGCCAACCTCAACCTCCAGAAGTACCGCCAGATCCAGCACCAGCTCGACGACGCCGAGGTTTGTAGTTTACCATTCCCCGGCTCTTCTTCATCCCGGCTCTTGCTAATCCCCGGCCCTATTGCAGGAGCGCGCCGACCAGGCGGAGAACTCCCTGTCCAAGATGCGTTCCAAGTCCCGTGCATCTGCCTCGGTCGCACCCGCCGGTGGTCTTCAGACCTCCCAGTCTGCCGCCGTCATGCGATCATCGTCCAGATCCCGCTTCGATTAAGAAGCGTAACCCCCTCCTTCCCGTATTCGACCCTCCTCGCTACTGTAATGTGTACCTCTAGACCCCTCCCTTGTCTCTCGTGTAGAATATCGCCCTTCTCTATCCTATCAAACCCGTGTTTTCTCCCATGAAACATGCCGATCTTGCTCATATTCTTCACTACATTTTTCCTTGTTTTCTCTCTTCCATGTTCATACATTTACTCTTTACTTTCGTGTATTAGTGACAGTAAAGGGCGATTGATGCAGTGGGTTGTTTCGAGCTGTCTCATCCGTTGCCTGATTGGTCCTAGTGTAGTAATCTCCCTCTCTCTTTCTTCTCCCGTATTCCATTCTCCTTCTTCTTCTTGAGTCTTCTTTCTCTCTCTACTGCCTGCTGTAACATCTCTCCGAGAGAGAATTTCGCTTGAGAAGAGGATAGGGATGGAATTCGGTGAGGAGGAGAAGTCAAGAGCCAGTCGTGTTACACTCTCTCGTCCCACCCTTCCCCCGATTGCCAAAAGGCAGCTCCCCACGCATTTTTCTCTCCTCTAGTCCTCTATAATATCGCCCCTTTCTTTACCCTAATCTGATAGCGTTTTATCCCTCACCTGATCGTTACACGAAAAATACCAATCCAGGTTGGACAATAAAGAAAAATTGTAAGTGCGGAGTGACACAGAGATTACGGATGGAACGTTTATCAATTATCAACAACGGAACGGAAATGGAAAGACTGCAATGAGCGAATATGGAATGTATTGAGAGAGGGGGAGAGAACAATAATAGAGGGAATCATCTCTGAGCAGGACAAGGGAATACTGTGAACAACACTGATCACAACGGTGGAAGAGACCGTACAAGTCATCTAAAGACGAGAAAGAGAGAAATGTATGTGTATAGTTGGATAGTCTACCGTAATGCTCATTGGACCCGAGGAGGCTGCGGCTGCTTTTTCTTCTTCGATATTATCTTTCTCCAATTTTTGCATCAATATTGTTGTTGCTAAATCTTCAAATTCTATGGTATGGTCTACACTAGAGCGTGTATGCGGGGGATATGTGAGGCTCGCGGAAAATCGGGAAAGTGGAACAAATACAAGATAAGGGCACGAGAATAATTTACATAGTGATCATAAGAATGAATCCGACCAAAGGAAGATACGGTTTGATGAGAGGGCCGATGATTGGTGTCCACAACATGTAATCAACAATCCACCAATATGCCTGCAATAAATAGTGAAAGTAAAAAGAGTTTGGCTTTTCTTCGAAAAGCGGGCTAGGCTACTCCATTAAAATTTGCTCAAAGCTAATCTAATTTACACGGCATAAAATTCATATGTGAATCGGCATTCAGAATTCGGAATGTTTGTTGCTCACCTTGAACTGTAGTCTTCCCCAGCTTGGAAGTGCTCGAGTAACTTCGATGTTGCCCTGCTCCATTCGCTCTGCTGCCATGTGCACCTGAAAATGGAACGGGTTGATCTTTGATCTCTGAGTATTTTATTTTATTGCCCGTTTATTACTCGCTCCCTTCTCTCATCCCTGAATATCTTACTTTGGTAGCATTGCATGATCCGTCCTTCTCCGTGAAATGGAAACCGAATCTGCCCAACTGCATCAACTTCGATCCACCGTCAGTCTCGCAGTCCAACTGCAAGGCACTTTTTTGTTTTTGTTTCATCACTTCCGTATGAATTATATTAAAATAGGGAGAATTTCCAGAATTTGTAAATAATGTGAAACACATTCGAACTTCTCAAATAATCCAAACATCGATATTGCCATACCTGCATGATGAGTGGCGCATGTTGCTGTGAAGTGTACATCCACTCCCATGAGTGAGCGAGTCTGCGATTTATTCAATGTTTTGGAAAATATTTTTTTTGTTTTGCTAAGTCGGTAAAAATAAAATTTAGAATTAGCCACTCACTTGTGCGGCATGTACGCGCATCTGACGGTTCCCCACGTATGGCACTGATGGATCATGAGACCCATGTCGGGAGCGTACCTGAGAGATCAAAGATCAATCTCTTCCCCACATCAAATAGTAAAATGCACTGCTCACCAGTGCTTCAGCTTCTCAGCAACTCCCTCGAAGAACTCGAGTGTCTTGTTCGAGGCGCGAATGAAGAAGTTTGCGCCTGAAATGGTTTTTGTTTCTGTTGTTTCTCATTTTCACAAATTCAATCGATTTTTCCATTGCGTGTGCTTATTCCGCCCTTTCCCACTCACCATTGACCCACTCTGCTCTCTGCGAGTGTTCATCCACTCCAATCTGATCGAACAGCGCATCGAAGCTCATGTCGTCCTCAAAGTGCTGATCGAACAGCGATTTCCTGCAATTTTAAAATTAATAGACAAAACAATGAACGCCACATGTCTTTTCATTAGCTTCATTACTTCATTATGTGCAAAACAATAACTTTCTATTTTAAAAAAATGCAATCGTAGGTCATTTGGTTCGTGGAATAATGTGTTCACCTCCAGAAAGTGTCTTGCTGCATCATCCAGAAGCTCTTTCCCTTCCTCAAGAGGGCTACTGCCAGATTGGCCCTCAACAGGTAGATCGTCTGATATGGTCCCTCCGCGAACGAGAATGGCTTCTGAAAATACCAGTTTTTTACTTCGATCAGTAAAGGAATTTCCGAGAGTAATCTTGTTATTGCATCGCAGCTCTTGACTACTAGTAAAATCTGGATTTGCAAGATACGATCTGACCCTTTTCCCACAGATTCGATCGGGCACCTGTTTACACAGGAACTAACTATGCATACAGATTTTTCACAGTACGAGCACTTGCAAGAGCGCTGTTTTCATAAGAACTGTGCAAGTAAAGTGAAACTCACGTAGAGCGAGGGAGTCGGCCAATAGAGTTGCCTGATCTCAGGCCATTTCGCACGAAGAGCATCACGAGCGACGGAATCCAGAGTGACGAAGACCAATCTACAAAGGGGAGAGATCAAACTAGAGAGAGATCAAAGATTAAACTACAAAGATCAAAGATCAAAGAACGAACCGCTCATGGACTCCTTCCAATTGTGCAGTGTTGCAAAGGAAGTTGTATGTCATGTTGAGCGCATACTGCAAATAAAAGTGTTGTTAAGAGTCAATTTTCAGATCGTTTATTCAAAATTATCTTTCGAAAATCAAATACCTGATTGAGGAGCAGGAACGCCGGAGGCTTCGTGAACTCTGTGTCGAGTGTGTACAGAAGATCCTACAATCGATAAACTACCGTATCTTTCTTCGATTCCACTCAGGACCGTACTCCTCATTTTGCAATGATCAGACAAGCCGAGAGAGCACGCAAAATGAGGAGTGCGGGAAATGTTTTGCCCGCCCCAGGACCGGACCCTGCCAGAGGGTCCTGTTCAGCGCGCTAGCGCAACATCCTATTGTTATGCATCCGGCCGTTTATAATCCGCCCGCCGTGGTCAAAACGAGTGAGTCCCTCGTGCCTCCTTTCTCTCCCCTTTCAGAGTGCACTTTCACTGATGTATGAGACTGTTCCCGGAACTGTACTCAATGGGGATATCGCTCGATCGAGCGAGAGCGGATAAATCGATCAATTGCGTGGGTTCTACTACGGAGCGTATCATTGTACGTTTTTGAGAAGAAAGTGCTTAGATTAGCATCTAGAGTAACGGTGGGCTAGCAAAAAAGAGCTGGTCAAAAAGGGGATTGGGCTAACCTTGAAATCGGGTGAGTTCTCGATCAAAGACTGCGATACACTTTCTCCGTGTCTTTTCACGTATCGAACTGCGGCTATCGCATTTTGAGTCTTCCTCAAGACGAGAAGACCGAACACAAACCTGCAAGGATCATTAATTTTTAAGATATTGACGCGTCGAAAACCCCTAACAAAAAAGCAGTTGTTAAAAACGAATATTTGCATGGCTCGTTGATCGAATGGCCACACGAGATGAAAGGTGTGACATACCAGAATAGATAGAATGCTCCGTAGGCGATTTTGCGAGAGGTCGAGAAGCAGACTGACGACGAATTCTTCTTCGGATACACTCTGCAATTTTACTCGTTGGTATGTTTCATTCGGGCATCACTACTGAGTTGTTGTAGACAGTTTTGATTGAGACCACTCGAGGAGTACTAAACAACTATAATAATTTCCCACCTCGTCCTCTTTATTTCACTCTCGTCAACTTCTTCGATCGGTCCTCCATTCATCGTCTCTTCTGCTGCTTTTCGCCTTGTGATCATTGCAGATGAGAGAAGATTCTTCGAGAGAACACGAAGATTGAATGGCTTCTTTACTGCAATGAAATTTCATTGAAAAATGTGGAAGAAATAAGTGATCACGACTTATAAATAATTTTTTAAGCGAGTTCGCAGCGAAAAACGCGGATCTATGTGGAAAAGTGCAGTCGATCTACTGACCCGTTGAAAAGAAAGAGTAATCAAGGAGCGATCACTTGACTAAATCGGGAAGTGCACGGGGTCAACCCGATCTCAGGAGGAAAAGAAGGTGGGGATTTCAGGTAAGAGAGAGGAGGCGGTGACCCATGTATCCATTACTGCTAATGGCCCACGGGGGTCATCCGGAAGAGAGGCGCGACCGCGAAATGCGATGAGCCGTGATCTTCCCCGGCTACTCTCCGGTTCTCGCCCTTTCCGACTCCGAGAGTGAACGTAATCTGTAGGAATGTGTGAGGAAGAGGAGGAACGATAGGGAAAGTGTTGGATATCTCGGGAATAGAGGACGGTTAGAGAAAGATTGAGAGGAAGGTAAAGAGAGATAGGGATGGATAGATAGAGAGAGAGACAGAGCCCGATTGACCCAGATATCGATAGGTTGTCGAGAGAGAAGGAGAGAGAATGCCTTGAGGGCACAAGAGACTCGTAAGAGAGAATGTCTCTGTGGGATAAGAGAACGATTTGCAGTAAGGAAAGGAAGGGGTTAATGAGCTCGCAATTGGACACGCAAAGTAGTTCAATCACTAGCAATTGTCGATGTAATGTGAGGTCACAATGTGAAAACAGCCATGGTCAGGACCACTTTGCTATGCATACAGATCTAGTAGCCCATTTGCAATTCGGAATGGGAAAAAACAGTAGAGAAAGCGAACAGTAAAATAAGGGATGAGCCTGCGTAGATTCAATGCGTGTGCCCAAACGGTCGATTTGTTCGCTGATTGAGTAAACGAGTGTGGCAAAACGGGAGTGAACTGAGAGATGGGCTGCGGTTAGGAAACTCCCTTGAAGAGAAGAGAGAAAGAGAGAGAAGAAGTATCTCGAACCGAGTGAATGACAAAGGGCAATGAGGAAAGATGGATATAAAATGGTTGAATGGCACGCATCGATCGAAGAAGGAAGTACACATTACTTCTTCTCTGACTAATCGATCAGTGGGACCATTTCTTCTTGTGTTCCGTTCATAGGAACACTTGGCCCTGTTCGCTAAGCTGGTTGCGCTACGCTACAAGAGAAGCAAAAAGTAGTCGAGCTTGTCTCGGCAAAAAGTTCCATGATGGTCAGGCCTTTTACATGCGCGGCCCAGAGGTTTTCAGCGATTTTGCAGAATCGAAAAGTGACTAATTGGATTGGGTGCCGATCCTGAGAGGAAGCGGATGAGTCAGCTAATCTATGCGGGGAAAACGTTGATCTCATCGACTGTCAGCAAAAGGAAGGTTGATGAAAACTCGATCAAGTTCACCAGAACTTTCGCAAGAAAGAAAAAGTGATAAAGCTGACGAGTGAGTGAACAGCGAGTGATCAGAGAAAGGAAAAGAACGGATAGGGAGCGAAAATCATTTTAGAAGGGAAAGCAAAGTGAACCAAGTGAGTGATAGTGGGGGAAAAGGTCGTGAGTAAGTGAAGAAGAAAGTTAGCGTGCGATTGAGTCGCCCTTTTGTAGGAGAATGACATTGAAAAGAGAGAGGATAGGGGAGGAAATACGAATCGGGACCAACGCAGAACCGACGCAAATCTATTTCGAAGATACACTTATTTCGCCGGCCATTTTCTGGGGAGACACATTCGTGACCAGACCAATAGTGAATACTAAATGTCATTGGGCTCATTCATTCTTCCCTTGGATAAACACCCATCTTAGTCCTTAATCGACTTGACCTACCGAGGCCTTCTCTTGACAACTTTCAGAAGAACTTTCTGGAAAGAAAACATCACGAGCGCAAAGAAAAGATAATAGCCCTGCATAATATTTTGCCCGACTGTCCTGGCAGTCTCCTCCCTTCCCCCTTGCGCACGGGGCAAAAACCGGCCCTACTATAGAGTAGGCAGGAGGGGGATCAGACGAGAAAAGTAGTAGTGAGAAAAGGAGTGTTCTTCTGTGTCTATTGAAAGAGGGGAAGGGGATGAATGGAGGAAGGGAGAGGACAGGATGAAATGCCAGTGAATCGGTTACAGGAACGAGTCATAATCTCTGGAAGGGGAATCGAATCGGATTATCGAGGCTTCATGGCATCCATAACCTGATAGAAGCCTACAATGAATTGGAATAGCATAGTTGGAGCTAACGCGGGCTACTCGCAAGAATGCCTCCTCAAGATCAACGGGGCAGATATCCAGCAGGGGTCATCTTGATATCCTCCCTCTCTCCTCTCTCTCCTCTCTCTCCCCTCACTTCCTTCTCCACATCCCTCGGTGACCGGTCGTGTCTCCGTATCGAAAGAGGCATCGATGGGAAGGAGGATGAGAAGGGGAAGGGGGGATGAGGAGTAGCCGTATCAGAGAAGGAGATCTATAGAAGGAGAGAAGGAGATCTATAGAAGACGTATCAGAGAAGGAGAGGAGAGAAGGAGATCTCCATGCCCTTCACCCTCATTTCAACCGACTAATGGGCCTTTTGTACAACATTTGTACAACCTATATTCTTGACAAAACAGTCAATCGGCCTCAAAAAGCGAGTAAAACACATGGCAAGAAATGGACACCGGTTCCTAGTTGCTGATCTTGTCAGATAAGCAAGAAATGGTCAGAAAAATGGGTGAGATAAGATGCGATCATGGGGTTTTAGACGCACTTTTTAGAAGGGCTGCAAGTAATGGTGCAAAACGATCAGTACACATGAGATTGACTCGATGGTCGAGAATAAGGAGGAGAAGTAGATGGGAACGGGTTGGAATATCTTCCATCCTTTTCGGTCTTGAGTGATCTCGTTCTCTATCATTATGTGCTCTTTATCCCCTCGAAACCCTCCTCTCGATTGAAACAGTGAAGCATTGACCTATTTGTGGAGATGAGAGGGAAAGGGCAGATGGGAGGAGGGGATAGAATAAGGGAGGAAAAAGGAGAAGAAGAACCAATGTACAGTGTAATCGAGCGATGGCTATTATTCGAGAACCAATAAAACTACTTCCAATTCTTTGAGAATCTATTCTGTGCGAACTTTCTTCACTGCAGATAGATAGTCCGCGAGGTTTATGGGGTCGATCGGATAGGGACAATTGAGGAGATAGAAGGAGAAGGTTCTCTGAGGTGGGAAGTGTACTGGGTAGAGGTAGAAGCACGGGTAGTTGTCTCTTCATTTCACACACTCTCTCGTCACTCTGACCGGTGAGAGAGTGTGCGAAATGAATATACGTTTACCCGTATTTCGAACTCGAGTACTGTCTTGTTGTATGTCCATTGTCGATAACGCAATGAAATCAAGTAACAGCTTTTATCTGCACGAATGATTAGCGGATGATTTTCTGTCATGGTTCCCGTATTGGTTTCTTCTTTGTGGCGGACTACGTTCCTTCAGGCTGAAAAGAAAGTCAATCATCGATAGACCGTGGGAGGATTACGGTACCGCATCGGCTTGCGAACCAATTTTGTTCGACAGCCAAATTCGTTTGTTGCCGCAGATAACGGCAGAAGCGCATTTGTCCGTTGGTTGAAGACACGAATGCTGATTATTCAATCATTTAATGACTTGTTATTATCTTGATCAACCTCAACTTCCGAGTCCAATTGTTCTCCTATATAATCTTCCCATTCACTATCCATTTCTTCATCAACATTTCCCATTATGTGCTCGTTCTTCTCTTTTTCAAAATCGTCCTCCGCCATACACGAGATTAATGATCCTTCACTGCAGTGGACGATATCATTACAGTATCCAATCTGCCCTAACATCTTAACGTCCGTAACGTCTTTGTTAGGGGGTTCTTGATATTCAACTCGATCTGCTCTTGATCTAATCGACCGTCCCGATACCTTAGTCTTCATGTTATCGCACTGTAATTATTTCATTTCATCATAACTACTCCTTTCATTCCTTACCGTATATTCATCAACAAGTGTTGCTTCTTCACAAGTTCTTTGAATGAGCTCATTAGAACCTCCTTTGTCAGTTAATGTTTTCCTTTTGTCTTTTGATGTTCTTGATCTAGCTGGTCGATTCTTCAATGGTTGAGGAGAAGGAACGAGAGGGGGAACAACAACTGAACAGAGAGAATAATCAGTTATCGATCGATCTTCTACCGTACCCGGTTTGTCTTCGTTGAATGATGTTGACTTGACAAATTCTTTCCCCGGGTTCTCTTCGCGAGGAGGTGGAGCCTTTGCAGTGTCTGAATAGAGAACGGGTTACTGTAATCATGATAGGATACTGTAGTTACCGTACCTGCACCAGGCAGATATCCCGATACGACAATTGGTGCTGTTATCGTAGACTGAACATCGCTCTTTGCCACTACCGTACTTCCAATCTTTCGTCCTGTTATCGATTTATTGCCAGATGACTGTAATGGAGTACTGTAGAAGGAATACTGTAAGATACGGTACGATTTGAGTTTTAGGAGTTATT
Organism: Pristionchus exspectatus; assembly: GCA_911812115.1. Taxonomy (NCBI): domain Eukaryota; kingdom Metazoa; phylum Nematoda; class Chromadorea; order Rhabditida; family Neodiplogasteridae; genus Pristionchus; species Pristionchus exspectatus. The sequence goes on along the minus strand of OU461584.1, from coordinate 10,299,207 downwards.
GATGGAGTTGCTTGTCCTTTCTTCTTATTCGATGGAGTTTTAGCCCGAGGAGGACGGGTTTTCATACAGAGGAAGAGACTGAAAAGGATACGGTAAGAGTACGGTAGAGGGGTACGGTAACATACATAAGGAGCAATGGGAGTAAATGGACGAGTAAAAGGAGTGGAGAGACCATTCGAGAAGAGCGAAGAAACTACGAATGGAAGGAGGAAGAGAGGAAGAGTGGAGGAGACACAATGAAAATAGTCAAATATCGATAATTGAATTCAACAAGTTTATGAAAATTACATCTTTGAATAACAGTTTTTCGATTCGGTATGATATTTACTCTTTCGCATAAACAAAATAAATCTGTTGGGAATAATGAAGAAGAGCGCAGTAGATGATATCGTTATTAGATAGTAGGTATCAAGTATTCATGATACGAGGTGAAACCAATGAGTTGAGTTCTTTCAAGGGAACCTTTCGCGTACACAGTTGGATCAAACAATAAGCTCTTCGGTTCGCCTGTTGTGATGAATCATCAATTTACACAATAAAAACACCCACCTGTCGATACAAATGCCTCCATTTCCATATGAAAATATTCCGAAACGTTCTCGATCGCATCGTTTCCAAACATAAACAAACATACTACGCATATTATCAAGCACGTTCTTGGTGAATCACAGATAGTATAAATTGTGGCCGTATCAAAGAATGATACATTTCGAATCGAAGTTTTCAATGCGTTCTCTTCTCATTCTCATCATCCTTGGCTTCGCTGAAGGAACTCGCGTCAATTTCAACAACCGATGCAGCTACAGAGTTGAGGTAAGCTGAGTTTTTTTTTTTGAGAAATAGCCCAACTTGAAAATTATTGTATTCATCGATACTCAGGATATTCGTAGTGAGAACGGAAGAGCACCAGTACAACAGGCCGTTCTGGAGGAGACTTCATAAGCAATGGAATGAACTTCAAGAATGGATGGAATGGAAAGACACTGGCTGAATTCTCGTTCAACTCTTTCAGTGGACTAGATTTCTATGATCTTTCTGTTATCGTCGGTTACGATACGCCCATGCAGATTTCGAGCAATAAGTGAGACAAATTACCTAGAATCGAGAAGTAATCGATAATTCAGGGGAGGGCGTACCGTAACCTGCAGAAATTCGCGGTGTCCCGACGCGTATTTGTTCCCTACTGATGATACTAAGGTGGATACGGTACTTGATTATCGAAATAATAATTATATTTGCAGACTCGGAGTGTCTCCACGGGAGGAACGTTCACTGTCACTTTCTGTCCTTGAGTATATTTTATCGATACGAGAAGTTGATTTTGATAAATATTATATATGGTAAATACAGGATTCGTACATCATGTGTTTTATTTCAATAATCTTAGAATCTTGACGATAACCGTTGTATGTTTTCGCTCGAACTGGTCCGTAAAAGTGATCGATGTGTTCTTCTAAGTCGCTGATCGAGGCAACAAAATAAACTACTTTCTCCATTCTTAGAATATGCTGCAAGCCCAATTAAAAACGATGTTAATAGAGGAAAAAAGGAAGGCCAAAACGGATATAAATATGCGATTACTTGAATAATCAGTTCCGCTTCTGATGGAGTAACTGTTAAAGCATAAACAAGGTACAACTTATTGCATTTTCCATTTAAAATATTAACGACGGTAGGAATGGCTTTTCCTTTTTCTATTTCGTGAGTATTTGACATTTCGAAGCATTTAATATTCGCCGCATATTTCAATACGTTACCTGAATGAAAAAATATATTCTTTCATTTTTTTAAAATGATTGAGGTATAAATTGGATAAAATGCTCACATAATGTTGAAGGATCGTAATCAAATCCATTTAATTGAATGTGTTGAGAGTGGGTTCTACGTATGAATTTGTCAACAAGAGCACTTAAATCACGTATATTATCACGTGTAACATCTACATAGAACAAAAGTAACGATTAAAAACTCTCACGCTGTATTTTGCTTGCACTCATAAATTGAGACACTTTCTATAAATGAACCTTCGAGAAAAATCAATGATAACTCAAACTGATCAGGAAATTTTGCTGACAGTTCCAGAGTTTCCAGAATGATTATCTCATTCACATAAGATTTGAGATTGGAAAGCATTTTCAACTTTTCAATATTACAGTCTTCCATAAAAATACTTGTCTCTGCATTCATATTGTTGAATGATTACCATGTAAACTCTCTAATGCAAATTGTATAACAAAATATATGTCTCACTGTTTTCTTTGCTGAATTTGATTCCCTGTGCTTTTATTCTTTTTAGAACAACCATTAAAAACGTCTTCTCCGCTTGAGGAGTATCGCGCAGTAAAATTGAGAACAAATATCCTCCGCTTCTCTCATGACCTAACTGAATATTTTTTTATAATATGTAGACAATCGTTATTTGGTGAAATTAGTCATTAGGAAGTAACTTCGTGCTTGTGAGGATATCGCAAACGATATTCGGAATAAGAAAAAAATATTACAAAAGTTGAACAGAAATCGTTCAAATGAAGTTGTGCTGGCTTTCGTTTGATAATTTGATCTTCGGCTAGTTCTTTGAGTGAAATGGAAACCTGAACTTTTTGTAAAACATAATTGTTTTTATTGCACACTCTCACCTCCCTCATCGTCAGAAGATTCTCGTGGTCCAAGAAATTAAAGACTTTATTAATTAAATGGAAAGAGATCATTATGGGAATTATGATGAAACAGAGTTATGGACTGCTATTTGACAACTAAAAAGATGCGTGAATTCCCGCCAAGAATTATACTTGCTCCTTGTTGAAAGTAGACGCGTAGATTTCGTTTGAACCATTGAATAACACAGGCCGCGTTACATCCTTTTTAACCTTTTCAAAAACGAAAACAATTGTTCTGATATGAGTTGTTTACAGAGGTGCAGTGCTTAGAAGTGTTATAGAAGTGTTATTATTAAGAATCGTTCGCCGTAAGCGGCAATCAAAAAATGCGTCTTCACAGAGAACTATGCAAGACAAACGTGTTAAAAAAATATCGAACAAGAACAGTATATCATGTCAGCAGTTTATCATGGCCGAAATCTGGTCGATTCGAGATCGATTTCGCATCTAAACTCAATTGTCATCTCGATGAGCGTGGTCAAGGTATGAAGATTGTATATCCTCATGTAGAATCTCGACCACTTTAATCATAACAGGGCCATCATCGTTAATTATCACTCTAATTGGTCCATAAAACGCATTCATATCGTCTTCTTCGTCTTTGATAGCCGCAGCAAAGTAAACAACTTTCTCCATTGCCAGAATATTCTGCATGAAAAAGTGTATTACAATAAAATTGGATCGATAAAAAACTTAGCATGGCTCATTGATCTGAAACCTTACTTGTACAATCAATTCTATATCTGATTTGGTGATTGACAATGCACAAGCAAGATCGAGCATCGTACAATTTCTCTGTAAAATGTCGAGAACCAGTGGTAAGGGCTTCTCTATTATGAGTGGAGCGACAGTCGATACATCAATGCATTTATTAGTTATCGCTGCTTTTTTCAGTAAATCGCCTGTAAATATTATGCGTATATTACATCAAGAAATGAGTTCGAGAGGTTCTAATGATGAATAAGAAGGTAATATATTAAATATATTTGATTGTTGCACACTCACACATTTTTGGAATCTCCACATCAAAACGATGAAATTGAATACATTGTGACTTTACTTTACTCATAAATTGAAAGACTAGATCGCTGAAAGTAAATTACATTTCATAATAAATATATAATGGTCAATTTTGTACTTCCCCGCAATCACTCAAAAAAATCCCACCAATTTTTTTGTTTTAATTTGTAGTGATAAAAAGAAGCTCACATCGACAAATTAGTACTCTCATATAAATAAGCTTCTTCTATAGTTGCGCCGTCGAGAAAATCCAAACCAGCCTTCATGAATTCTGGGTACTTAGCTGACAGTTCAATATCTTCCACAATTAATTCGGTCAAATACGGTTTTAGACCGGATAAGAACTTTAGAACATTTTCATTGGAATTTTTCTCGAAGGTAATGGATTTCCCTTTAATTATGAAATTCAACAGTTCTACTTCATAATTTCTTACTGTCACAGCCTTTGCGAAATGTTATTCCTTGAACTTTGGTTCGTTTAATGGCGATGAGTATTATTGCTTTCGAAGAAAGTGAAGAAGCGCGGATAAAAATCCAAAAGAGGATATCATTGGGCGCCGCAGAGCACTGAAGTTTGCGTATTGGTACTGAAGTTCATCACCAATTTTAACATACTTTTGCTAGACAAAAACTTTCAATATGAATTTGTGAAGGTCTTCTTTCTAGAATTTGATCTTCGATTTTTTTATTGATTACTTTAGAAACCTGAATATTTTTTTCGTACATATAACACGTACACAAAAGTATTTATTTCCACGAATCTAGATACCTCTCTTATCTTCAAAAGATTGTTGTAATCCACGTAATGGAAAATCTTTTCAAGAATATGAACTGGAATCATTTCTTCGGAGTGACAACTGACAGAGACAAGTAATACAGGATATGGATGGTTTTTTTTTGAAAGGACGCTTAATCACGCGCAAAAAAAAACGTTTCCTTCCCTCCATATCATGTTGAACTATTTGCTGGTCTCAAATATAATGATTTATCGATGATGGAACGAATAAATTGTATTAATAACTCACAGATTAATCATTCTTGGCTTTAGCAGCTGTAGTTCCTCGAATGACCTTGAACACCTTACAACATGCCACCACCGTAATTCCCAGTGCAATTGAAACCACGAGAAATGCAGTTCCGATAATATCAATGAGATAATACTGAATGAAGTTCAGTTTCTGTCCGTGATGATCGAGCATTCTCAGGGGTCCATGGACAGCCAGAAATTCCATGTTCCGAACGAATAACTAGAATGGGCTCAAATTCGACTGAAGTGGATGAAATAATTGCAAACCTCTCTGCCGGTGAATGGTTTGTCCTTCAGCATCTTTGCCGTTGCCACTGCACGCTCCTTGTACCTGTAATGGCATCAACGATTGTTCATCATTATGCCCAGGAGGTGATAATTACCGTGAATTCTCGAGTACTTCCCTAATAGCCTCGGTGAACGGTTTGGGAGTAGCAAGGAGTGACTTCTCGAGTACGACTGCTACTCCTGCTCTCTTCATTGCATACGCATTACGAACTTGATCGAGAAGAACGGGCACGACTACTAAAGGAACTCCTGAAACGAATGTCAACAATTAGGTACATGAATTCACAATATCTGTCGAAACAGTCATCTCCACTCCCTTCACTGTTGACCATGCACACAAGGCAACTGAGGGGGTCTAATGGTGGTGGGATTGAAGTTGTATTCCAAATAACGAAGTTCATTCAAACACTCGCATGCTCACCGGCATAATTGGCTTCCGTCGTGCTTCCTTGTCCACAGTGAGTAATGAACAGCGAGAGACGAGGATCGTCTAAATTGTCAGTCTCAGAAAAATCCAATGGCCCAAACCCACGAAGCATGTCGTTCTGCGGCACCCACGTCGTCTCGAGCAGATTGGGAATTCCCCGAGAGACGTTGTGGGAGGGTTTCTGAGAAATTAATGGCTGAAGAAGGATTATTTTATGAATAACTTCGTACCTCATACTTCCAGATGAAAGTCACGTCGGGAAATGCCCTTACTGCTTCTCTGATGGACTCCTTGAATATCTCGGGCATCGTATGGGCATCGGCCACAGTGCCGAATGACATGAGAACGGTGCGAGATCGGATATCCATTATGGACGACCACGTCTGAGAGAGAATTTAGTGATAGACGGAGAGCCTAAGAACTAGGGCTGTCAGGATGAAGAATCCGTCGTTTCATTCCACGTGATCTCGTGTGTCTCTGGTAGGAGAATCAGTCCTACTCGCCTCATTGAGTTCATTGTGTCCACTTGACACAGCCACTCCTCCAATATCGATCACTCTCGCTGCAGAAGGACGAGGAAAGTCAAGGAGAGGTTCGTAGTTCATGAAGTAGAGAGAATTACGAGCCATGAGGTCCTTAATGATCGTCATGATCATGTTTCGCAGTTCGAAAGAATACCACAATATTAGGGAATCCGGGATAAAGCTTCTCGAACATTTCCTGATATCCATCGACTGCGTGATAAACGAATCTTCTGTACACATAGTAGTTGAATAGATTGAACGCTCGCTGGGCAAATGTCATGTCTTCGCCGAAGTGACCGCCCATTATGGCTGAAAAAGAAGTTTATAGACTAGGAATGCCTTGACAAAAAAAAGACACTCATCATGTCGCGTGTTCTCTCATTTCTCCAACTAATGAGATCATTTCTTGCGAAGCCATCTATCAGGATTTAGATAAATCTGATTATTTTCTTACTGGGAACGTATGAGATTGCTGGCTCCATGTTCGAAATTGGATATTGTCCATCCTTCTGTGCGAATGATTCAGTTATGGCGAATTTTTCGATGCCAGCGAGGTGGAATATGCCTGGAAATTGTTTGACTTATTTCAACAAAAAGCGAATCGTACCTGCACTACACCAGTCGATGCACTCCGCAAATGCCGCATCGAACATCTCCTCTCGAAGTTGTTGAAGGAGGCCCGGATATTGAACTGTATCTGGAAAAATAAAGTGATTAGAACAAAACAAAACAATAAACATAGTTACCGTGACACTGCGCCACCCACAGCGGCGCTCTTGTGGTCCAACTCTGAAATGTTGTATTTGTAGTTTCCGATATTTTGAAAGAATAATCTACCGAGATGACTTGAAATGTGTGATCCACAACCCAATCAGAGATTCCCTCCCGAATATTCGTCTCCGGCTCGAAATATGTCTCAGTTCTCGGGATCTGGAAGAGGTCAGATCTGATTTTCCCTCTCTTCGGATCATTTGATCATTTGTAAGAGGTCAGCGTTAGTTTGTGTAAGCGTGCAAATTTGTACCCGTATCACTCTCGCCAATTCCGATCCCTCTCGCACTGATGGTTCGAAGGTCGGAGAGAGAATAACCTGGGCATTTCTATTGATACAGTTAGCTTTTTCAAATTAATATTAAGAACAATAATGTTTATTATTGTTGGAACTAACCACTTCATGTCCAGCTGCGATCAGTGAATCAGTTAGCTTTCCGAGGAAATTGGAGTGACTGCTCCAAGCACGAGGAGAGTAACAAAGGAATTTAAGAGGGGATGAAAGAGTAACGAGAAGAAGGAGTAATAAGAAATGCTTCATTGCCTAACTACACTATGGTTTTCGCAATAGAGAATGTAGAGTTACGAAGATCTTCGAAACTCGGAGATCAAAAGACTGAGCAGTATCAAGATAGAGGGAAGGCAGAGATGATAAGAGAGAGGAGAGGAGAACGACTAATGCTGATCATACATCAATATAAACTTAACAAAAGATCAGACAATTGAACAAAGAAACTAATATATTTATTCTCCATGTTCTGTCAAATTCCTTCAAAATTACATCACGGTTTTACCAAGAAAATACAACAAAAAACAATTTTACGGGGTGTCGATGGCTGCTATCAATATAAAAACACTTTCAACTGAAAATTGAAAAATAATGACGTTCAGCAAAGACGTTTGTAGACACAGCGACCGTTCTGATGACGGTAGAATCCCTATAAGTATGATCTCTAATTTTTGTAGTTGCCAAATACTGACAATTTATTTAAAATATGCAACAAAAATAATTATTAGATAAGTCGCAATTAGCCTTACTTCGTCGCACTGTCATTTCGGGTCATCACACATCGTGGCGCAGATATCGAAATACTGAAATATAATATTGTCTCACTGTATTAATATTGTTTAATATTGAATTTTAAATGTTTCTTCTCATTCCACTTGTCCCTTTATCTTCACATTTGGGTTCACACATGAATGAGCAATGCCGGTAGACCTCGTTGTCTCCACATTCTGAAACAACTTCATTCCGAAAGTAAAACACACTCAAAACTCCCTTGCCACGAATTTCAGAAAGAACATAGATTTGGCCGAAAGGCTGCATGCAGACAACGCGCAAGAGAGCGTGCAAAATAAGGAGAGCGCACAGTCGCACACTGAATTTCTCGCAGTTCGTGCCCATCCTTCTATAAGAATCAGCAAAAAACCAACTGTAGTAGATGCTGAGACAATGAAAGAAGCAATGAGAACCTGAATTAAAATTATGTGTAACTTTTTCACAGAAGTAGAAAAAATAAGTGCAAGGCAAAACTCACAAAGATGAATGAGAAGTTCATTGTGTTGGCACTGATCTAAGGGATTTGATGAACAGAACAAAATTGAATTCTTTTATAGTCTTTGCACGGAAGGAATTGCAGAACGGTATGAATCCTTATCATTGTGATGAGTGCAGTTGGGGGGTGTGTCTATTGACGGTACCGTTTACGTGGGCGCAATATCAGCTAAAGATCACAAACATCTTGACAACATCAACACATTGGGTGCCTGTTCTTATCATGCCCACGCACTACAGACATCTGAAACAGGCAGGGTATAATTATAAGGAGAGATATCTTTAGTTCAGCGCATTAAATAGAGTCAGTCTCTAAAAATCATCTTTACTCTCATCTCGAATGCGTCTCGTCGTCATCTGTGCTCACCTCCCAAGTATTTTGCTTACCAGTAATGCCGACAGCTCAGAGGAATGGCCAATCATTGGAGATCGTTGTATAATGTCGGTTCATGATACGTTCCTTAGAGGATGGTGGCTTGGGAAACGCATCGATCTTGTACGCCATGCAAAGACTCAGGAGATCTGGAGCATTGAGAATAGTAATGGAAAAGTAAGAATTTTTTTTGAAGATATTATGAGTAGGGGCCACAAGCTCCGCCCACTTTGTGCGGACACGATTTCGCCAAAAAGCGAGAAAACAAAACACAAGCTTCATTCTAAACCAAATCATTCGCTCTAAAGTGCTATGGATAGCTGTTACCATTACCTATCCATCGAGCACTGTCCGAGATACACATCACATCGCTAAGACGATCAAATTTGCATATAAACGAAGGGAATGGGTCGTTTTGACATGTTTCAGTTTAAAAGTTCTGCTCGGACAGCAATTTTCTGACTAATTGGATTTTTTTAGGATTTTTAGAGAAAAAATTGGATCTTTAGCATTGCCCCCTGGCTTGTGTTTTTTGGGCGGGGAGAGGCATGCGAGAGGGCGGGGGGAGGGAGAGAGACACACGCTGATTAGGCTCCGCCCCCTTTCCCTCTCCTCGCATTTCCCTCCTCTTCCCCAGTGCGTTCCGCGCGCACTTCTCGTGCTCTAGCGCGCCTCAGAGAAAAGATATCGACAAACGGTAAAAAGGATGATGATATTGAGACCACGAGGGATAGTTTGAGCTAACTTTTGACTCAATTGTGTAAAAACGGCTATCTGCGTTGTGGCCCCTAATTATGAGATACTTTTTTAACTTCGATTTCGTTTCATTACCAATAATATTTTCTGACTAGCTTTCAGATTGTTCTAAAGGCAAATAACGTTGAATCTCCATATCTAAATGCTTTTGACAATGGCTTAGTCCAACTCAACGGATATTCACAACAGTGGACACCGATCAAGAACAGAGACAAATCGTGGTCCCTTCTGAGTACGCATGGAACGTGGCTCAGCGCAGGAGAAGATGGAAAAGTATCCGTTGTGGAGAAGCGTGATTCATCAGAAATGTTCATGATCGTAAAATGCGGAATTATGAAGGAGTCATATTAACTCATTTTTCAAAGATTTTTTTTCGATTTTTTTATATTTTCGATAACTTTTTACTTTCTTTTTGCTGGATAATATTTTTATCAAACAAACAGTCTATATTTGTGATATTTACATTATATTCAAATGTTTCGAAACATAACAAAACAATTTTTTACAGAGTTCGAAATACGGGACGGGTAGTTCTGCCTCGCGTCGGATCGAGTGCATGGCTGATGAATAATCAGGCGATTCGATACCTATCTATTTTCGAGAAATGCTTAATTATCCAAAACCGAAGCTGTTTTGATAGTCGTAACTCGTACAGGACTGCATTACTTTGTGCAGAAAATCCTTATCATTCCTCTACCTCTCATTCTATATTGAGCCTGTTGTATCCTTATTGTTTAACGAACTCTACTCAACACATTCCGTAATTATAATGCAAATCTCTAGGAATGAACTGGTCCTGATCTCATTCGAAATGTTTTCATCAGACCGAGTTATTATCGACAGTGCCCCATCCCAACAGTTCCTTTGATCACTGCAAAAATATATAAGACAAACTTATGCGCATTTGAAACTATATTGATCTTATTCTCAATTTATTTTTTAATGCACCATCCTTCCATGGTCTCTGTAAATATAATCTTCATCATCCTTTTTCTACCTTTGGTGAGTGTTAAATTTGGAGTTTTGAATACAAAATTAATTAGATAAATGATTGCAAGACAGATACATCCAATGGTATGTATATATGATTATTTTTACTATGTCAGAACGTATTGCGAATTCTCAATACTTCAATCCTCCTTCTTCGCCAAATTGTAGAAACATTACTTCAGACGTTCACTGCACCAGGATCAATGCATTACACAGGCTCAATTTCATCGCAAGATCAAATCAAACCATCATTCAATTCTCAACTTCGCCGGACTAAACGACAAGACTGAGTGCGCCTCTGTGCGCTTTATCCTTGTTCGTCGTCGTCCTCTTCTTCATCAGGAGAGAGCTACAAGATGACTTGGCATCGTAAGCACTGGAATAAGTAGCAAGATTTTAAAACAAATAATGAGTGAAGAGCATAACTATTTTTCAAAAGTATTAATTTCTGTGATTATTATTTTTAACGAACGATAAGTACTAATAAAGGATTAATCTCGAAAGAAACAACTGAACATTTCTGAAATTGCATGATTTTTTTTTCGAAATATCCATTCGTAAACTCAATATTTTGAATTGGAAGACAGTTTTATGTCAAATGTAATCTTCACAAAAATATCTTTTCCACTTTCATATCTATCATTCCTTCTATTTCTCGTGTCATTTACAGCACAGCACTTCATGTGATCATTTATCACACTACATTCAGGGAGTGGAATCAATAGGCTTGTCTCTACTCTTCAATTCGGAAGTAACGAGGAGGGAGTTTCTCGTATGTCTCCGTGTCTCTCCATAGATCAGCAATGGACACATTGTAAGCTCCTTTGCGTATCATCATTCCATCGACTGCTTCTCCATTCTCGTCGAATCGCTCGATCGCGAGCTCGTTGTAGTACCTAGGAATGGCAATGAATAAGTAATGTCCGTCTGATGATTCAGTACGGTCTCCAATCTATACAATTCGATGCAGCCCATCTGCGAACAGAGAGACGCATGCTGAAAATCGATAGCTGGCATTTTAAAAATTAACATATGAGATAAATTATATTGCCTAGATACGATCAACAGCTTTTGAAAAAGAATGGGTTAAGTACGGAGTAATTAGAGAATATATTCAAGGTTCCTATCTAATTGTCAGTAGAACAAATCCATGGGTTTTAATAAGTGAAGTATTACGAAATAAATGAATATCTAAAAAGTGGTGCGGAATAATTCAAACTTTTCAAAAAAATTTCAAATTTTTCAAAATTCGACTTAGTCCACGATATTAAATATATTTCTCTCTAAGAAGTCACGAACCATTTGTATACGATGAATAGTGATGATGAGGGAGGGCCGTAGAAGGATACCGGCTCTCCAATAGGATCGGCAAGGAAGTTGGGTCCGTATTCTTCTTCATCTAAACCATCGTCCTCCTCCTTCAGCACAAACATCTGTAATTTCTTATCTATTCTCTCTCTCTCGAAATTGTCAAATGTCGCGTCTATATCCTTAAAACGAAATTAGAGCGCTTAAAGCAATGTGTGTTCCCTTTGAATAAATGAACATCGAGCGAGCGGGCATGCACATTTTTTTTAACCCCTTCCACCTCTTCATAGAGAACTGCAATTCAATTCGGGACTCACACAAGAATCCTTCATCGTCGATGTGAATTCGCCTCCTCCAGTGTAAATGATTCCCATCAAATCGAGAAGCTCGCGAGTGCTCTCTTTACGGACGTTACTCAATAGCAGCTGAACCATCGTACTGTTGCCGCTTGCCATGTCCTGAGAAAAAACAACCGTTTTGCTCTAGTTATCCGAGTTGCTTATTCGTCCAAGCAGTCGTTTCGTAATTATTAACTTGAGATAGATTAATAACTGTATCGATTAAATATACGTAACAGTCTAGATAGAGGTAAAATTTTGAAGAAAAAAATCGCAAGTCGAGCATAGAACTTACATTGAACAATTTGAAGAGAAGAGCCCCGGAGAAACCAACAAGTCCTCCATCGATTTCAAGAGACTTGCGGTCTTGAATCCATGAATTGAAAGATTCCTCACCGATGAACGGATTTAGCCATGAATCCTAAGACAACTGTTCAATTGGTTGCAGATAAAGACTTCGTTCGGAAGAATGAAGAGCAAAGATTACTTGCTCATCCAGTGTAATGCTAGTTTTCATAACGAAGAGCTTTTCACTTGGAATCGATTTGATGAGTGGAATTATGTCGAGATCCTCTTGACGACTCTATAATTCAAATAAAACCAGCAAAAATGTATCCTGAGGAACTGCGAAAACAGTATTGGGAAAGTTGCGAATGGCCAGTGCGGTTTGGAATGTTTGGCATTGTAGTAAAAACGCATAAGAAATAGTTCACCATATATAATTCGGTTTGTTCGACCAATACATTGTTCGCCAATTTGTGTAGAGTCTCACGAGTGTTGTCAACATTGGCATCATCGATTGGGAGGAAGATTTTTCTAAGATTGCAAGGTTACGTAAATATTGGATACATAGTACCTCGAATGGTCATGTTCATTTGGTGGTCCAACCTCGAGCATTCCAGCAGTGAATGTCTCCTTCATCTCCATCTACAAATTATCAACGATAATTGACTATTCGATTCCAGCGTCTGATTTAGTAATCCAATCCAAATTTCTCATTTCGAGCGCATATTTGTGAAAAAATTGACATTCTTCCTCGAACTCAAAAGGGAAACGTCATAGCTTATCCATATCTTGATCAAAGCGGCAGATAGTGTTTCCGGAATAGAACATACTTGGTAGAGGGCTTTACACAGTCTCGCTCGCATTCGATCGGCCGTAGGGAGAAAATGGAATATGATGACGATGATCTCCTTCGGTAGGAGTAGCAGAGGGAAGAAATCATCTGAGTGTGAGAGGATTAGGGGTACTTATATGATGACCTGCTTACTGTTTCGCCAATTATCATCGACCTTCACAGTCGTTGACTGAACTTCGGGCGACTCGGCCGTCTCTCCCTCACTTGACTTGTTCTCATCAGACTGAAATGGTGAACAGGAATGCGTCTCTTCCACACAAAATACTATGGATTCTCTGACCGGTGATAGATAAAGTACAAATGAAGAGACCATTTCTTCCAACGAAACTGACCATCGTAGGTATTGATGAAGGTGGAAACGACCACTCGTAAGTAGAGAATGAAGGTGGAATGGAGTAGAAAGAATGCAAAAGAGATTCAATTTCCATTCTTCATTATTTCCTCATTCAATTTTTTGTTAAAATATGATAATGAATTTAAAGAAGGCGTCCCACGAATCGCGCGGGCGATTATGCAAAGTGAGGAGTGAGAGGGCGCGTTCTCCTCATTTCGCACGCTCTCTCACTTGGTCACTTGGAACGCAGCCAAATGCTCAAATCTCAGTTCAAGCGAAAATTTAAAACATGGGAGTTTCGAAAGTGTTATCGGGTACCCACGACTAGGGTTGGCTTCGCAAGATTATAACCGCATTTCAAGATTGAATGACGCAGAATGATCTTGCCAAGAATAGGCAAAATGCCAAAATCATTTCAAGATCTTGAAAAACAACCAAGAAATTTCAAGATTTTCAAGATCGGTTGATCATTTTCCACCCACACCGACCCCCTTCGGCCGGTATATCCGTGTAAAATGACGAAAAGTGTTGAATTTCAAGATCATTTCAAGAACCAAGATCTTGAAAAACAATTCGTTGTTCTTGCCAAGAAGGGATAATTGAGTTATATCTTTTCAAGATCTTGCAATCTTGCTTGGCAAGCCAACCCTACCCACGACCCACCATCTCACATTGACAACTCAGTTAGTCAGATATTCGTGGGACACCTCCTTTAAATTGCAAATGTCGCTTAGAAGAAATTGTTTGTGAGATCTTTTCGTATTTTGATGAATTGATGTGAATATAAATCGAAAAATTCATGACTCATCCCAATGCAGAGTCAAAATGATTTTCGAAAGCCAGCACACAGGAGTATCCTCCAGGGTTAATCGTTCGGAACGAATGGCCTCTCATCCAATTTCCCTGTTGCTTCCTGTCACGCGTCTTTCCCTGATTGTATTCCGCATGAAATTCCACACGTTGGCATATCCACTGCTCAAGAATTGCGTATTGTTATGCAAAGCAGAGAGGATCTCGAGAGGGCGGTTTATGGCAGTTACCAGATATTGAAAGGCATACCAGTTACTCGAACCGATAATCTGCATACGAATCGAGAAGGGCCTTGAAGAGGGATGGTGTCCTTTGATAAGTCTTGTGAACATTGTCTTGCTTCTTGGATATTTTCTAGTGTACATTGGTTTGTGAGGAAAATTCCAGGCTACAACCGGTACATTATTCTTCCATAAACTTGAGATATACATTAGTATTCAATTTGATGACATCATCATCCGTCCATGCAATACTCGCTCTTCGGTCATTGTGATCCTCTTACCGGACTTCCTCCCCTTACTTATCCCTTCCCTATCTTCTTCCCCTCTCTGACTCAACTCTCCTCTATTCACAATGCCCACTCGTCCATAGAGAAGAGAAGAGTCCAGTGGCAGAGGGGAAAGAGATCACAGGAGGAATACTACCGGAGGGCATGGCTCATCTTCCATTCCACTACTTTTTTTTATTTTCTCTTTCTGCCACCAATGCTTCAGATTGACCATTTCTGCGTAATTTCTATGTCAATCGTTCCAGATCAATTTCAAGTTCAAAGTAACTCCATCTCTTCCATTCCCTCACTTGACCTCATGCGGTAGTGCTTGATCCTCCCTTTTCCTTCTTTCCGTTCGCTCAGTCTAAGTCAACTCACACTTAGTCCAAACCAGTATTCTACGAGTATGATCCATTTCACTTTGTTTCTGCCCTTTATCGGGTCTATCTAGAACGTTCCTGATAGATTACTCCGTTACCGACTGCTTATCAATCTTTTCCTTTCTCCAATGGGAGAGTTGTTTTGCCCCGCTATTCACACTTCCCTCCAAGGCCCTTCGTGCAGAGAGGGGGCTATCTATGATATGCTGTGATGAGAAAGGAGGGGATTTGAACGCCCTCCCCTCCTCTTTAATTCCTATTGTCCACGGTCGGAGAGAGAGAGGCTAAACACGTTCCCCTCTAATAATTGCAAAAAGGCGCGGAGATAGGGCTGACGGACAGAGGAAAGCGACACTTTCTTTCTCACGACTACTCATAATCACTTTCGATTACTGTGCCAGCAGCAGTAGGTCAGATAGCTTACTTTCGAGCCAATATTGAATACGTGCCTGCAGAAAGTACTAGGTAGGTAAGGTAGTGCAGATAGGATACTCCCTGTTGATTATCATCAAATTCCTCGCAAATTAACGCTGATGGTTCTCTAACGAGCTCTGGGATGGGCATGGATCTCACTCTTCATTCCACTCATTTTCCTCACTTTCCCTCTTTCTTTCTTCTCAATGACCCCTTTGCCCGTTGTTCTCTGTTCAAGTGAAAGCTCGTTCCACAGAGAAAGTCAAACTATGCTGCCATTTCGACAGTTCAGGATGGATCAGGGTTTAGCAATATTTTCTAATTTTATTTTTTCCATGCCTTTTATCGAAGCAAACCAACAAAGCAATCTGAATTAATGTTCTAATCACTATATTTTTCGTCTTCTTTTGTTCCGCTCGTTCTGCCCTTCGAAACAATTTAGTAGACACAGCGTAGAGTCAAACACAATCGTACAATCAGTCAGGTTTGGCCCTCATCTAACCTTTCCCCTTTCCTCTCTTCTTCTCGCTACTTTTGTGCCCTGTGTGTCTTTCATTCCAGTGAATAGGCATCGAATCGTCTTTCAATTGACTCTTTTTCCCTAGGCTTTTGCCTGCTTCCCGAGTCGAACCACGCCAATTTCCTCACTCTTGATCTTGCCCCTTCTCCCTCATTCTTAGTCTGAACTCTCGGTGGGAGTCCTGTCTAATACCTCTCTTCGAGGTCGTCAATTGACTATTACTCACACCATGATAATCCCCTCCTTCACATAATAACGAGGAAGTTATGTGAACGATTTGATTGGGGAAACCGCACGTTTCAATTGTGGTTACGGTAGTTTAGTGTCAGCTCATTGGCACAAGTTGGAAAGTGGCGGTCGAAAGGAGTGGAAATGAGTCGAGTCGATCGCTCTCAATCTCTCTCTGAGTCCCTGAGGCGGATTAATGATCCGTGGACACGAAACAACCATTTTGTCGCACTTTCCATGCCAAACTTTCCCCTTCTACCTTCCCCCCCCTCTCCCTTTCCCCTTTGCTCATCCTTTCTCAGCCATTGCCTCCGATCATTCCTTGATAGGTAGAAGATACGGCAAAAAGACCGCGCATTTCGCCACTGGTCTTTCTCGTCGTAACACCTTACCATTCCACTCCTCCTTCTATCATAATAGGTGTTACGACAGTTGGAATGGATCGAGATTTCCTCTCGGTCTCGCTGGATTTGCCCCGACTTTCCCGCCGCAAAAGGCCTGTTTTCTTTAGCCATTCCCACCCCCGCCCGGCCCTTTCCCAACGTCATTTCGAACTGTAGATAGAAAAGGCGCGGGGTAAAAGGCCAGCGACCTCCAGAGTGTGCGACTACTCCATTGTTTCTTGTCGCCCACTCGTGAGATAGAGTGCCAATTGGAGAGAGTGATGCGTGCTCTCGACTATTTCTACACTGTAAAGTGTCAGCCTTGAGGGGGTCTCTGATCATTCCTCCTTTCTTTCTCTCTGGACAGCCGAACTCTCTTCGATGGCAATTTTCCCTTCCTTTCTCACTTCACTATCTCTCTTCTTTTTATCATTCATCACCGCCCTCAGGCTCGCGCCACTTTCGGTTTCTTTCCCATCGAAGCAATCAGCAAGAAAAGCGCCAATGTTGTCTTTGTTGTTGTTTGCCAGGGACAATTGACCCTCAATTCGATTTGGCAGATGATGGGATTGGGATAGGATTGGCCTGTCATCGTTCCTTCCGTGTTGCATTAGTGCAAAAATGCCATCATTCAGCCTATTCATGGACAATTTTAGTTACTAGAAGCTTTCGACCACGTCTAAGTCACACGTAGTTCAGCACTGTTTCTTCGTAACATTGAATCTGTTCTGCTGTGCAATTTTAGAAACTTTCTAAGGTTACATCACACTTTCTCCATTCCTGTCACTATTTGATCCTTCTGCGTTGCTCTGTAATTTTTTGCCAACTTTTTGCCAAACGCTGACATTCTTTGCGCAATCGACGGTCTATTCTATTTTCCTCTCAATTTTTTCCAAAATCTTTGCTGGCGGTAACTCGTTTTTTCATGCTTTGTTTATCTCGAAATATCTCGATATAATTAGCTAACGATCTGTGGTGATGTCTTCTCTAACTTCTCGTAAAGATCGGAATGACAATTTTCTCGATCGTTCTGTGTCGATTATCACATTAGTTTACCACAGTAACCATCTCGAATTTACGATCTGTTCGTTGCAATCTGTTCGAGTTCACATTGTCGCATCAATATTTTACATTTTTTAAAGTTCGATTTTTTTTGTAGATCGGATGCGGTTACTCGAGCGATGGTTCGACGTCTACGGTCGATATCTCGCCCGCAATCCCTGGCCGTTCATTGTGAGTTTTTCGACAGGCAACCTTTCGGAAGCGTCGGCAAGAAGCGCACCAGGAAGTCGCACCACGCACCCCGCCACGCTTCTTAGTACTAGTCCTTTCATCGGTGCAACAAATGACCATTGCGGCAGTGTTGCCTGTCTGTCTCTCTCATACAATTGATGAATGGCCAATGAATGGGAGGGGAAGAGGTGGATCTCTTATGTCAGCAGGGCAGGAAAGAGGAAAAAAGAGGGGAGCTGAAGCTGCCCACGGGGGCTGGTTTCCGCCCTTTCTTTTTGTATGAAGTAATAACACTTGATGGGGTTTGCCACGCACTACTTATCACACATCAATTTTCGAAAATGATAAATTATTCACGATATTCTTTGCAGATAGTTCCTCTGGTCGTAACGAGCATATCCACCTACGGCTTTCTCTTCTTTCATTCCCAGGTTACTCGATTTTCAAGAAAGCTAGGACGCTAATTCTCTGTAAGTACACAATAATAACTGTACAGGATGACATCTGGGACAGTTACGCTCCTATCGACGGCCATTCGAGAATCGAAGAGAAGGCACTGGAAAGATTCGAATTCGCCAGTGGATCGCATCACTATCGGGTAGGTTATGAGTCTGATGGAACAGAAATACTACCAGACAGTAAGGATGACTAACTCCAAAGTGCCTCCTATCGATGACTCACTGATCCCCTCTTCCCCTGTGTGTGAGAATCACACTAGAGATTTAGAGCAATGAACTGGTCTTGAGACGTGTGGAATGCATTAAGAATTATAGAACGAAGTGATATTAGCATAAATACATACGGGTCAATCTGAGGTGAAGCTCATCTGTGAATCCGATCTGGGCCGAATTGAAAATTTCGGTTTTTTAACTTGGGCACTTACAATTCTATTAGGGATTCCAAAACCTCATTTCCTTCAGCCTATCTTCAACAACCAATACCATTGCCTTTGTACGGCTTTCTCTGAATAAATTCTACGAAGAGAACCCAGCTGGAGATTGATCTTTGAACTCTCCCTTCAGATGCAAGTGCTCGCTACGAGGAAAGACGACGAAGACATGCTCCAGATGCCTGTTCTCGATGAATTACTCGCTGCCCATAGGATTGTGACCGAGAATGTCACTGCCATCTCCAGTTACAATGGTGAGTATGAAAAGGGTAAAGTAGATAATCGATAACTACCGTATCCTCAGAAACACGCGTCGAGAAGCAGTACGGCGAGATGTGCGGTGTCTACTGCAAGCAGAGCAACGCCGCGGTGATAGCGCTGCTGCAGGTTTGAATATTTTGAATTGGCGCCTTTAAATGCATTTAAATATTGTTGTAATGCAATTTTGTTCAATTTTATTGGAAATTTGGAAATGAGCATGGATTGAAATTGCAGACCTTCGTGGAGAATCGAGGTCACACCTCCGCACTGAAGATGACCTATCCGAATGCGGAAGCGCTCAATACGAAGGTGATCTTTGATCTTCATTTTGCTGCTTCCAATATTCTAATCCTCATTTTTTCGTTGATTGTTGCAGGTCTATCTCGGATACTCTCTCGGGGCGATAACCTTCGATTCTGCCTCGCCTCCTCACGTGCTCGAAGCGAGACTCATCATTCTGCACTACATGGTGAACTTCAGTTTTCTAAATATTCTCATCATTATTTAACAATGTGTTGAGTGTGAGCTCTAATCGTCTCTTCATGCTGCACACTCGAACGGCCGTAATCGTGTGTGGAATGAAGAATTTTGTATTTCGAACTCTTGTTTTCATAAATCAAAAATGGATAATTATTATTGCAGGTTGACATGAGTCTTCCCGGTGGTCGTGGTCTTGCTGAGGACTTCGAGCGAAAGCTCAGGGTACGGTAACTCTCGTTTATTGATCAGAGAATATATTTCAGATTCTGTTCGACAAGCTCACGGAGATCTCTCCCGTACTTCGCTTCCAATTGCTCAGTAGGCAGAGGGAAATTGAGGAACAACGGTGAGATTATAATTTTTCATTCGTCCGCATTGCTGTTCGGAATCAACGAATGCAGACTTTTATTGTTTATCTCCCACTTCTGAAACACAACCGAACACTTCGTTCTGATTCCTATCCAATCAGTGCAATCACCCTCACTTCTCTTCCGTTCCTTGGAATGACAATTGGAGTGCTCACTGTATTCATGCTCTGCACTCTCATCGACTTCCCTCTCTACAAGAGTCAGCATCTTGAGGTAAGTCTCAGACTTGATTTTAGATCCATCAAGGACAAGCAGAGTGATAATGAATGATTCTCAGTCAATCTTCGGCGTGCTCTCACCTGGAATGGCCCTGTGGACGGCGACGGGATTCCTTTGGTGGGCAGGATACCCATTCTCCAACATCCTAACCATCGTTCCCTTCCTCACGGTGAGTATTTGATCTTTGATCTTCCCTTCTTCCATTGATCTTTGATCTCTCATCTTCAGGTCACAATCGGCATCGATGACGCCTTTCTCATCCTCGCTGGTTGGCGACACTCGACGTGAGTTGTTGTGGTGCGCTTGCTAGGAAACGTCGCCTGTCGAAAAATCGACAGAAATAGAGAATTAGTAATCGTCGGTCTCCGCACACTACTCTTTCAGCAAGGGCGCGTCTCTTGAGCAGCGTATGGGCGAGTCAGTCGCCATCTCGGGCGCATCGGTGACTGTGACTTCGGTAAGATTAATTAATTAATTGCATTAATTAAACCTAATTATAAAATTAATACTTAATTTGAGGTCACTGACGTGCTCTGTTTCGCCATTGGTTTCTTCTCGAATATGCCAGTCGTTCGTCTCTTCTGTGTCTACACTACACTCGCCCTGTTCATCGACTTCTTTTATCAGGTTATTTATAAATTTGTTATTATTTTGAAATATTTTATTTAGATGACGTTCTTCACTGCCGTACTGAGCATCATCGTAAAACGTCAGTTAGCCATCGATGAGAAGAGAGCGGAGAGGAATACGGTAGGTGTAATCTCGAGAACCATCATTTTATTGTCCAATCGCAACCAGCATTTTATATTTTATGAGAATTCCGTCAGCATACGAGGCCCTATCGTTGTTGATCGAGTGAAATAGATTATCTGAACTCTCTGAAACATATCCGAACGAGAAATAAATTAAGGATCCGGAGACATCATCACTCGAGAGATGGACTGCGAAACTGAAAGAGTCTTCGTCTTCTCTCTTCGCTCTTTTCCCTCGATCGTCCACTAATTCCGATGCAGGAAGTGATGATGGAAAGGAGCCGAAGGGACACTTAGAGGCATCTTTTAATTTGTGAAATTTAGGCTAATTGTTAGGCATGATTGGACTATGTTCATGTGTCAAACTTTACCCCATCTTCTCTCATAATTATAATCTCTCAATTATAATCTATCCGATCCATTCAGTCCTTCGTCGAATGGGTTCACGGCGGATGGGCGAAGACTTTCGTCGTTATAGGATTCTTCATCCATATTGGGGTGAGTTTCAGAAAGTAATCAAAGACTGTCAGGATTCCAACGAGCAATGTTAGCAGGGTTCGTGTTAGAAAAACTCATAAAATTATCTGAATCCTGTCATGGTAAGAATATCGAATATAATCGGATGAATCAAGGTGTCATCGTGGCTGGCGACTAAAGTGAACACCGCCTTCGATATGGAGAATCTGTATCTGAGGGATTCGCCCCTTACGGAGATCAGTAGGAGAATGCAAGACCATGTGTTGGGAGAGGTAATTACTAGTCAATCTCATCTTTCACACTCTTGTCTCTTTTGTACTGCAAAATTGCAACAATCAGAAGACATTCAATGACTGAAATCGTTTCACTAATTTTAGGCGTTCACCGTAAACTTCGCCGTGCATCCGATGCCCGACTTTGCCAATGCGACGATCAGAGATCGATTCGAGGTTGGTTACGGTAGATTGAAATACGGTAGCCCTCTTCCTCTCAGGAGATGCTCACTCGACTCGAGACGATTCCACTGTACTCAATGCCGAATACTCCCATGGAATCGACCAATTGCTGGACCAGGGATTTCACTGCTGTGAGTGATTGGCATTGCTATCATGGAAATGTCATGGAAATCATAGCGCTTTGCATTATGCAGGGGTCTGAGATTACTTAGCAAGCCAAATATATCTTGTTTCTTTTTAAAAAAAAAGCCAATATCCTGTTTCTTACATATCTGCTGAAGAGATTTGGGTTTTTTCTTTACTTTAGAGCCCAAAGGTAAAAAGATATTTTTTCCCGCTCATTTGATAGCTCGGTGTCTTATTTCTCACTCAAGTTTTAGGCACTGAAGTAAAGAAGTGCTGAGATTTGAATGATCCTGGCGGAGTGATCCAGATGAGTTTCTGTGTATATTTTCATTATTCCTTTACAGGCAATAGCCTTCTGGGGTGACGATGAAACCTTCTGGGCACCGGAGGAATTGTTGAAGAACTTCCGAGAGTATGAACAGGATGAGAAGTACATTACCATCGGGTGAGCACTTTCTCCTTTTCACTTTTTAGTGCATTCTTCATTATTTTCGTATAAAATCGGCTTTCAGTAACGACACCAGCGGCCATGAGATCATCACTGGCTTCTTCTTCACGATCACTTACAAAAATTTCACGTCGTTCTTGGAGGTGGAAGACATGATGGAAATTAGGTCAGATTTCGTGGTACTTGATCGCCTATAATGTTTCAACAATAATTTGTAGACGATCGATCCTCGCGGAATACTCCGATGACTTCACCATCTTCTCTCATCATCCATTCGAGAAGGTTTGAATAATCTGTGGATCTTGAGATTGATCTTTGATCTCTCTTCAGGTGCCCACTGAATCTGCCGCTTCCGCACCGTCCAACTTCATGCAGACTGCAGGTTCACTTTATTGATTACTTTTCCATCAATGTGCGAACACTATTGAACTTCCACAATCGATCCCGCCCTTGAAGAAATTGTGAAACTCATTCGAGATCTCTATACACGAAATGTAAACTTTTTCAAAAATTCAAAGATTATCGGAGGTAAATTCAAATTCTACAGTATCGGCCATCATCCTGATGTCGGTGCTCGTTCTTCTCTTCGTCATGGACCTCGAGGCCATTGTCTCCGTCGTCGTCTCCATTATTTCCATCTGTCTCGGTAGGCTCCGCCCCCTTTCTGGACACATCCCTTTTCAATGGTCATCTTCAGGAACTGTTTCATATCTGCATGTGTGGGGAGTGCATCTGGATGCTGTCGCACTGATCTCGACGTTGATGTCAATCGGGTAGGCCACTTCTTCTATTCATTAGAGTTCGAAATTGTATCTCTATTTCACGTGTTTTCCACCTGTCGGAGAGAAAAATACGACGGTTGTATTTGAATCATCATAAATGACGTTTTCTCAGATTCTCGGTTGACTACTCTGCTCACGTCTGCTATCACTACTTCGCCCATGCGAGTGAGGAGCTGAAGGAGCATGAGAAAGAGGCCAATAAGGTTAGTGAAGTCAGCAATTCGTATTTTTTTAACTGGCAGACAAACCATTAGTCAATTGGAATAATTCCAAACAAAAAAGTTTAGCCTTCCGTTGAAAAATATTGTTCCATAATCAATCCAATCAATTCATTCAAAATAAATCGAATAAATTGGCTTCTTCAGTTCTCCGGTAGTGAGCGAGTCCAACGGAGTAAGCTGCGAGTACTCTACACACTGCAGGGAGTGGGATGGCCTGTACTGCAGTCGGGAATGAGCACACTTATTGGTATGGCCGTATTTCAAGATTTAGAGGGGCTAGGGGGGTCTTCGACTTCTCATGAACTGCCCTTCAGGAATGGTTCCACTAATCTTCGTTCGAGCTTACGTCGTCGCCGTTTTCTGGAAGACCGTCATCTTAGTCGGTCAGTGACTCTTTTCTATATTTTAATACATCTTATTTCACCATGGACAAGGATAGTGAACGATCAGAAGCTTTATCTAACGCTCTTCAATGTTACCTCGATAATATTATTTTTTTCAGGAATTCTCGGAATGGCTCACGCCCTTCTGCTTCTCCCTGTCATATTCGTCCTCACAGATGACGTCAAGGATTTATTCAACTGGTAAATAATTTCATAATCACGGAATGGCTTAGTCAGACTAGAGGTACCTTGTATTGAAAGAAGAATGCTCACGGAGTGTCTACCAAATGTACAAAAAAGTCAATAGTCGATAATTGCAGTCGACGGAAGGGTACGGTATCGCCTACTGTAGTCGACGAGAATTCGCTCGCCGTAATTCCGTACAAACCGCATGTTCTCGCCGTCAATGAGTGATCTACAATACAACAATACCATATTTATCCAATTCTGACTAGGTACCAAATCGCGAACAAGCTTTACTTCGTTTCGACTACCTTTGCATGCTCTGTTGTATATCGAGTACAAATTTCTAGATGACTAGTAAGATCATGCTTCTCTCTTTTCATCTCATTCCCCGTACAGGTAAGTTATTTCGATCGCATTGTCGACGTTGTTTCCACTAATTGTATTCAAATGATAAATATTATAATTACTCACCAATTCACTGATTTCATTGTTGTTATCCAGCTGCTTCTCCCTTTGAGAATCCACAGATTTTTCTGAAATAAAACCGTTTTATTGCTCTAAAAGTCACTCTCTTTGAACACAAAAAGTCATTGTGCAATGATGATTCATATTCGATAGAGTCAGATAGCTAACAAAACAACTCACTTCTCTCCTCTAAACTCATCGGTGGTTCACACTCCATGAAATGGAAGATTGTCATGCCGAAGATTGCGAAAATGGCATTGTAAACGAAGTAGAAAAGCATCTGGAACACTTTCAGTTAGAGATTTCGACTGAAGTCAACTGAATGGAAGACGGAATAAGTGCGAGAGTGTTGAGTGGTTTACGAATCGAACGATGAAAGTAGCAACGATTTCCCACACGAGCAAAAAGTCCGCGCCGATCTATGAAGTTCGAATGCGGGATTAGGATAATGGAAGCACGGAGAATGATATTCACAGAGAGAAATACGAGATAACAAGCAATAGTTCATAATGGTGAGAAAGAGAGATCATAATAACTGTATAGATAGGGAAATATCGAAGGAATTGTCGTGTGAGTGGCGGAGAAATGCGGAAAATATGTACAAGGGAATGAGGAAAACAGGCGAAAGAAGGAATCGTGCAGCGTTCTATCGAAATGTCGATTGAAGATCAGAGTGATAATCGACCTTGACGTGTCCTATGCAATTGAGAGGAGAAGAGAAAGGAAATGGATCTCGGAACGAATCGACTCTTCTACACGATTAGAACAGTTTTGCTGCTAGATAGTTCTCTTGAAGGTCGCTGGAAAATAAGTCAGGAAAAGGGAGGAGATGCATGCTAGAAAATAATTAGATTGCAGTCAGAATACGAGGCGATAAATTTTATGCGGAATGCACAAACGTGTTGTCAACAGGGAAAGACAGGAAAGGGAGAAGCGGCTGAACTTTGATCTCGCCGACATGACTTATCAATTGCGCACTTTCCTCCAGAAGGGCGAAGACACCATCTGATCACTCACCCTCTCCCTCCTCCTCCTCCTCCTCCTCCTCTGCCCTATTTGCACATCCGTCGGTTCTCCTCGTACTGACTTTCCCGTGTGATGAGAGATACCGCGAAGTTTAGAGAGGCCAGACGGTTAGACGGTGCGAGAGACAACGGAAAAATGAGAGAAATAGAGACAAAACGCGAAATATGATACAGCTCCGTGTAGTTTCTGTGTGAATAATTGTCGAGGAGGCGCGCGAGAGTAAGTTCGATTGACAGTAAAAGAGGAGGAAGTAAACACAGATAACCGTAGGGTGTGAGATAATCCGACGAGGCAGCACCGTAAACAGTCAACAAATAGATCGGACAGTGTGCAAAACAGAAAAGGGACAGGGACGATGGGATAATGATCCCTACTACCACAATAACAATTACTTTTTACGGGATGGGGGTTCATCTTTCCGCATTGGATACAAAACGCGAGAATGAAGAGAGGGAATCGTGTCGAAACTCGCGAGACACTGAACGATTAATGGATTCATTACACATTCTCCACTAGAGGTTCTCTAGCCGATTCACGATCACTATTCAGAGTGAGAGAAGGGAAAGAAGAGAGCTGTCCACCTCTGTTTTAGAGCTAGAGGGACGAGTGACCACGAAAGATCGCCCCTTCCCTCTGCCCCCCCCCTCTCGGCCAGATGATGTTTGTTTACACAACCAAGACGGATTCAGAGGACCACCAAAGATCAGAGATCAACCCCCTTGATAATTTATCGCTTTTATAGAGTACGATGAATGGCGTTTCGAGTGGAGGGAAGGGATCTTCGAAACTGCTCTTTGCTCGGGCACACTCAGACACTTGCCAGCTCTCTGAATTACTTGATTAATTCCGGAAATAGATCAAATATGCTAGAGTTCGAAATACGGGCAATCGTCTCTTCATTTCACACACTCTCTCGTCTCTCTGACCGGAGAAAGAGTGTGGGAAATGAAGAGACGATTATTCGTATTTTGACCTCTAAAATAAACTCACTGCTCCCTGTCACGAATCGTCACCGTCACAGTCACTCCGCTTCAAATTATTAAATTATTTTCGAAATTAATTAAGCTACCGTACTTGCGATTGATCCAGTGCTCACGGAACGTCGTCGAGTCCATGAGATTGTTGCTGCTGAAGAGAGATTGATCTTTGATCTTTGATCTATGATCTCTCACCTGTTCGCAGCGTACTCGCCCGAGCAGTTGAGAGACTCGCTCGACGCCTGAAATTAGAAGTTGATCTTTGATCTTTGATCTCTCTCTAAACTCACACTGGACTCGGATTCGGACTCGCTCTCGGCGATCTCGGAAACGTTCTGAAAGAGAGATGAATTTAGATTCGAATTCAGTTGCAAATATTCCGTTCGCTCACATTATTTCAGCAGTTTCTCTAATTGATCAACGAATAGTTTATAATTCAGTTCTCGATGGATTCTTAAAATCCATCGAGAACTTTGATCTCTTCGATGGAAGGGTTGCCGAGAAATGGCTCTCATCATTCTGCACACTTTCTCGCTTCTCGGATCGGCGAGTGAGTATGCGAAATGAAGAGACAATTTGTCGACAAGCCAACCCTAATCCTTACATCGAGAGTGTTGTCCGACTCGTAGCCATCGATGGAGGAATCGGAGGATAGCGACGACTCGCTGGGCACGCGCTCGCGAATGCCCTGGAAAAGGGGGCTGAGTCAATAAGGGGCAAAGTAACGAAGGGGGCCGATTATGGGCGGAGCCTAAAGTAGGCGGGGCTTGGAGTGGGCGGAGTCACGAAGTGGGCGGAGTCTCACCTTGAATGACTCGAGGTCACTGCGGACGCTGTCGATGGCGGTGTTCTGCATTGGAAAGGAGAGAGAGGGAGGGGAGAGACCACTCGACGAGAAGGAAAAGAATGGGAATGAGGAGAGGAAGAGGAGAGAGAAAGAAGAGGGGGGGAGAGGGGTGTTCGAAAATCAAATGAAAAATAAGTAAATCAATTTTGAAATATTTAAATTTGAGAATGCAATACTCATTCCTCATTCGATCGCTTCTTCCCTCTATCGAGTGGTGGTCACTCATGAACTCCCTTCTTTTCTTCCTTCTCCTCCTTCCTTCCGCTATCTCAGAGTGCATCAAATGGACCGAATGCAACAAGGCGGTACGCAACTCCCTTATCTGATCTTTGATCTTTCCCTTGATTTCTCTTTTATCTTTCCCTTGATTGATCTTTGATCTCTTCCAGACGTGCTTCTCCAAGTATGCTGCCCGCAACGGTCTGGGTCTCTTCGACAAAATCGCCCAAGGAGCGGCACCGCCTACCGTAGGACTCTCGCTAGAGTGCGTACCTACCGTACCCACACAATATTTCCCTTTATCCTTTGACCAATGGATCATCCTCAGACACCAGAGGGTCCTAGACGGAACCTTCTCGAAAGCAGTGACGCGAGTGGTCATCCAAGTGGATATTCCGGGCATGGGAGCCAATGATTTCGCCGGAATTGCAGTGGGAGAGGTGAGGAATGTGGCCGGTCAATGGTTTTCGAAATAATGAAGATCATTGTTCAGTTGACTCTCGTTGGCTGTCTCAAGGGCACGGCTCTGCCAAATATGGAGTTCAAAGGTACAATGGAAATGAAGAGACAATTCAAATAATAATAATTCCAGCGCATTCGACCACTCCATCATATGCGGACAATTCCTTCTGCTGTTCTATCGACGTGGAGCATCTGAATATCGAGGTGATCGATGATCTTTGATCTCTACCAATCAATTCTTAACTTGAGTTACTGGCCATTTCTTCTGCCCTTCCTCTGTCGATCATCTACTCCTCTGGTGGTGCAACGACTATTCTTCCCACCGATTTCAGCATCGTCATGATTATGGATGCACTCCAACACAGAGAGAAGGGTGAGGACAAAATAATAATAATGAAGAATCCGTCTCTTCCATGCTCTTATTCTCCCATCCCTCAGAGTGATGAGAAAGACCACGGGATAAAGAGACTATTTTTCATGCTGACAGTCCTAGACTCAAGATGGAAGGGGATAATCGAGAGTGTTGTAGTAACGTGCGATATCTCGTCGTTTCGCATGGAGAAGGAGCTGGGCGAGGGCATTGTGCCGGTTCGTTGACCCTTCCCCCCCCCCCCCCCGACAATATCCATCTGATACTTCAGTACTATCCCCTGCAAGATCCCGCGACGGGCCGATGCGAACTGAAGAATGATGGGATCAAGTGAGAAACATAGGATGAGCCACTTGCTGAACATTCAGTGATATAACGCAATCCTGTTTTCAGGAAGTATATCGGGGGGAAGATTGACAAGAGAAGAGTAAACGACGTACCCATTTGCAACGAAGGAAAGTGGAAATTGGATCGCGATGAGCAGTTAATTGTCCACTTTATTGATGATATCAGAGAAAAATAATTGCAGAGACTTCGCCAAAACGCCCCTGTATTGTGTGCCCCAGGACAAGCAAATGGTGACCGATAACATCGATTCCTTCTGAAGTAACGGTTCAGCGCATCGCTTGTGCCGGTCACGCACCTCCCGCGGAGCTTCTGTGTGGTCGCGAGTGCGGATCGGTGAGGACAGGGCGGAATCGGAGGGAAGCATCGGAACGGAAAAATCATTGCAGATGGATCCCGACTTCTTCCTGTGCCCTGTCCCGTCCACGCAACTGCAGTGAGTCCAAGTATTTTCATTATCTTTTTGTAAAATTCAACAATTCAGAGTGCTCGACAACTCAACAACGTGGCGGAAGGCCGACAAGATTATGTGTACTGGTACGAGCGCAGGCAAACTAAAGATCAATATGGCATTTCCAGTTGATGGCTATGTTTCGATACTGGGTGAAGAGAAGACTCATCTCTCGATTGCAGCCAAAGTGCAGTGCAAAGGTTCACTCTGATCATTTTTTGTCGTCCAAATTCTTTTATTTTTCAGTGAAGAACCCTCACAATCCTACCGTTACGTACCTCACTTTTTCGAGGTGAGAAAGTTGTATGATTATTTTACACATTCTTTATAGAGCGTTCGCCGTCGGTTTTGCCGTTTTCATCTACGTGATACTCTTCACTGCACTGACTATCGGTTAGAATCAAGGACTTGATATCGAAACTGAAAACTATCGTTTAGGATGCCGAGTCTTCTTCTCTAAATGGGCCGAACGAGTGGAGGCTCTCGGACCGAGTAAGTCAATTGAACAGGGATACCATCATACTGTAGCCAACAGTTCTCGTCGCCAAGCGACGAATGACTTTCTTGCAGTCCACAGTCCGTATGGAGCACTATCGAGCCGCGCCGTGAGAAACGACAACAACAACGTCACTAGCAATAACAACAACACGACGAACAATAACAACAACGAATCGAACAGGAACACTCCTTCCAATCGAACGAATAATACAGCCGAATCGGCTCGATCGAGAAAACAATGAGTAGACAACTGTATTCCCCCTCTCGGTCCATTCCAATCGAGACCTAAAGACAAATTGCTTTGAAATGTATTCAATGAACATGTATCATTTTGAAAGTGAGGCTGCACACTTCTCGTTATCGATTGAGATCGTCTCGCTTAGTTACACTCCTATTACTAACCAACAAGACAGATTGACTATCACCGCTATCACTAACCACTCTTGTCAAGGAAGAATCATAATGCTCATTAGTAATTAATGCTCACTAATACAATACAATACAATACAATTTATCAGTGTCGCTTTCTGGGCGCTGATCAAGATGGGGTATCAGAAGGCCGTTCTTCTTTCAAGATTTCATTTTGAGGGGTCTCGGGCCAGTGGATTGGTCTTCTTTCCTTGTCACAGTCGCAATGGCTGGAGAAAGAATACTGCTCCCTTGGTTCCCGATAGGACTGTTCACGGAGTTGCACGCAGATTGAGTCCCACTGTAGGTCAAATACGAAGCCTGGCGTGTGCTGGAGTCTTCTGTGTGCTCGAGTCCTCCAAACTCGAAAATCCATCTTTGAGCGAGAGATACGAGCCTGGATTCTGAGGGACCACTAATGGGCTCATACAAATATTAGCGTTTTTTGACTGTGGCATCAAATAAAAAAAAATTTCGTCTCTCTTCTATTCAACACTCTTCGCTCTCTTCCTTCTTCAAACGATGAGCAATTC
The DNA here is from genome assembly GCA_911812115.1 of Pristionchus exspectatus. Taxonomy (NCBI): domain Eukaryota; kingdom Metazoa; phylum Nematoda; class Chromadorea; order Rhabditida; family Neodiplogasteridae; genus Pristionchus; species Pristionchus exspectatus. The sequence goes on along the minus strand of OU461584.1, from coordinate 10,268,595 downwards.
AACACAACTTGAAATTTGCCTTCTACGAGTTAGTGGGCATTCATTGCATGGTTATTTGAATGCTGATATGCTGATTTGCTGAGTAGATACAATATATAATGAATAAACAAAATATACGTTCATGAGCATTTGTCGAGATATTCATTATTTATTGTTGACAGATTTTCTAAACGCAACAATTCATCAAGTCAATTATGGATTTCAACGTATGGGATTTTGCTCATTGTAAGGTGACGCCTTGGGAATTTGCTGAAATCGATATAGTAAGTATTATCATTGTTATCTGGTATGAGAACTCTCGTTTCAAAGCACTCATCTACAAGAACGAACTGAGTGTCCCTCTTCTCCTTTTTGTAATAGACCTACAAATATTTTTTAAGCGAATCTGAATAAATAATCTTACCTCCCCGTGCTTTCTCGACGTGAATCCAAAGTCGATACCCAACACTTTATCAAGAAATGCCAAGGCGCTTGATTTGGCAACTCGGATCAGTTTCACATGATTTATAGATGAATCTTTTACCGCCTAAAACATAATTGTTTGAGTAAATTATTTTGAGCCCTTTTGAGTACTTCAAAATACGAAGTATTCGAAATATAGTGCACCTTGGTTGTAAGTACAGTCCTCCCGTTTCCCCCCAATGAAAACGGGGCGGTTTTCAATGGGTGAATAGTCAGAACTGTAAATCGGTCCATCTCTCCCTTGCTGGGTTCCAATCTTTTGATCTACCCGAGTCTCTCCTCCGTGATTATCCGTGACAACGGAAACTTATTGAACTATTGTTGAAACTCAACCCATTTTGGCCTTTTCAATTGAGGAAGAGTGAGACCGACCCTCTCAAATGGGAGGGTCTATGAGAATGAATGAGAATGAGAGGGTCATATATCTCTGATTCAGAGCTATATGTTCGCCATCAAATTCTACCCCTTGGGCAAAACTCTCGAAAATTTAGCTTTCATAGTCACCGAAATATATGCCAAAAATGGATTTCGACGTGACGTCGTCTGGAGCCAATGAGGCATCCAAGGGCAAAAATCGTCATCATCACCCTCGAGAACTCCAGAATGCAAAGCTTTTAGTTTTTTTTCCAATTTTTTTATTGTTTTCTCGTTTTTTCGTATGTATACCTTATAGAATCTTTCAGCATCATTGATCTCAATTTTAACATTTCTGATGTCCAAAAAAACCACATTTGGTGGAAAGATTTCCATGAACTTTGGACTGATTTCAAACTCTGACCGAACTGCTCGATGAAAAAAGGACTGAAAAAATATTTCCTAGAAAATGGGAAAAATATAGCAAAACCATGTGATCTATTGTGATATAATATGGTTTTCTAATCTTCAAGAGTCCAAAGTTATTTCGTTGCATTAAATCACTTAGATCCAGCTAAAAATGTAATTTATTTTTTTTATTTCTCTGATTGGAGTGAATGGAACATTGCAATTTCTCACTTCTACAATGAGATATTCAATTTCCATCGTTTCAATTATTCTCCTTGTAACTGCATCACATGCGAAAAAATTATTCAAATTTATTTGCAATTTTTTTGAGTTGTCTTCTCTAGTTTCCTTCAAGCGAATTTCCATCTAAAAACATCGTCGGTTCAGTTTGGATTTCTGTATTTTTCCTAAACAATATTTCTATGGCTCATTGTGCAATAAACATACTGATCTTTCGCAAAATTTTAGACAATGCCATTTTTCAAGAGTTTTCGATTTGTCCGCCAATTCTTCCAATTCATAAGCTCTTTTACAGGTCAACGACAAATTTGAACGGTCCTTGAATCCAAGAAACGGAAATATATAAAGAAGAATATCTTCAGTTAGATAATCAAACATCTGCAATAATGATAGGGTGAAATAATATTTGTTTCATGCTAAATTCTTAGCGTACAGGCTCACATTTTCATTTTTTCGATCGATCATTTCAATGAAACTTCCATTAGTAGTTCTTTTCTCTTGCATTTCGTCATACGAATAATCAGCATGAAATTGGGAAGATGATGCGAATATTCAAACAGTTGTCACTCACCTTTCTCTTTTCTGATGAGCCAGTATCCATCTTGAAATCAACAAAAATATGTAATTACTATTTAAGATTATGAGAACGCGAGATGAAAATTATTCCCGCCGACGCCTAATTCTCTCAAGCACGAAAGCACGTTCAAATAGTTACAAGTAAGCCACGTTATTTTTTATCATTATCACTCCGCGCAAATTGCGTGGGTATTACAACAGCTCACAAATTTATTCATTTTTTAAAAGAAATATGGTCAATGTTTGTGATGAACCGTTTATGAATTCGTGAAGTGAACCATCAAGAAGGATCGAGAACGAATGTAGTGATTGTTAGGGTTGACGCAATGCAATCGCAAATCGCAAGTTGTGAATCGAGACGAGCTATTTGCATCCATTGCGCAATGAGACTCGATCAATTTGCCACGAAAGGGTCCGAGGCGACTCGCTCAAAGATATGCAGGCAGGTGGTGTATGCTCGAGTGCATTGTCAAATCACAGAAATTTTCGCATTTTTTCGCTGCACCCCGGCTACACCACTCGAGTTTTTTTCAGTTTTGCGAGGTTGCTCATTATTATATTTTACGTTTACCCAGTTAATTCGGTAGATTTTATCGTGTTGTGTCCCATTCAAGAAAGATTTAAAAGCTGGGAAGCGAATTCGCGGATATTAAGTGTACATCTGATTTTGTGGAGGGACCCACTTGGCATGGTGCCAAAGCCATTCCAAGCAGGCTCTCAAGCGGAAAAAAATACGGTACTTTCAAATATGAATTATTTTGTCATGATGTGACGAGTCGCATTTTTGTTCTATCGGACCCGTTCGTGTTGCATTGCGTATCCATTGCGCATCGATCGCATTGTTCGATTAGGCGAGGGAAAGAATGAGTGAGAGTGGAATGAGTTCACAATTCGAATATGTTTCACCCCTGCTCGCGAGCTTTTCCACCGCCTCGGACGAATTGCGCAATGAGAGGGAATCAATTTGCATTACGCATCCATTGCGTATCGAAATTCATCTGAATGCGCAATGAGAGTCATTCTTCGCTCATTGCGAGTCGCTTGCGTTTGTGCGAACGGTCAACCCTAGTGATTGTAGAGGAAGTTGAGCGGACGTTTCGTTCGAACTTGCTTAGAGGTGAAATTGCGAGAATTAGCTTGGTTAGGCGAAGTTGGATGATAATGTGCTGACTGGACCTGAAAACCAATCTATGATTGACATTCAAGTGATTCATAACTTGAATAAACTCACCGTGGACAACAGGAGAAAAAAGAACTCGCCCACTTCACAGGACAGAGAATGGGGAGGCATTTACATACCCACTCACTCCATTTGTAATAATTCAAGTAGTTGTATCACATAGGAATAATGATATCAGCAATCCAGGTATCAATCAATCTTCTAGTTGCACTTGAACGGGCGAAGAAAAATGATCCTGCGTGGACTGGACCTGGAAATGAATTGAGTTGAAATAAATTCAAGATTCAAAGCTTTGAAAAGATTGATAAAACTCACCGTGGAAAACAGAAGAGAAGCAACTACTAGCAAAGAAACTAAAGATTGCTGTTATCACAGTGAGAAAAACTTTCTCTTTTTTACCCTACGCTCGTGTGTTACTCATCTCAATAGGGAGCCAATTACTAATCGTATATTATCGGACATTCAGAATGGTTGGTAATCATCTATCCTGAAAGTTCTGTTACTAATCGTGTATGAAAAAAACTACAAGAAGATGAGCGTAGAACAACAGTCTGCTCAGTTCCCCTTCTCTCACGGACATCACATTCTAAAATGTCGACAAAGTTCTTGTTGATTCTCGTCCTTTTCTTCGTTGCATCTCTGTACGTCGGTAAGTATCAAATATTGTAAAAAAATATATACAATTTATCCAATTTCCAATTTTCAGAAGCAGCTTACGTGATACAGTGCAACCGAGTCTGTGGACGAACATTGTATGAGATGGATGGCTGCTGCAGGTTTGTATAGTTCGGTTGTTAGGATTAATGTATGAGACTATCAGAAGTGTTTAGGAGGCGCATTTTACAATTTCAGAGCGTATGGATGGCGAGGGATGGCTGGTGGAAGATGCTCTGGCGGATGGATGGCTGTATGCACTAATTAATATATTTAGACAATTTATATGTCCATTAAAAATTTATGTATTAATATTTGGTAAAAAATATTCTTGGTATACTTCCTGAACGAATGGGAACAGAAACATTATCGCAACGGTCGCGAGTTCGTCATTCTCGTCAAACAAATCCAAGCACGAATTTATTTACAAGGAAAGTTAACTGTTCCCAAAACCTCGCTAAACAAACCCTAACTACATATATGTACACAAAATATTCGCCCTACCATCTACAAAAAAGTGAAAAGGTGGCATAAAAGAGACGACAATATCCGGAGCATAACACATTTCTAACAGTTGTTCACGTAGTCAGCTCCAGATGTCAATGAAATATCTCCTCATCTTGCTCTTCCTCATTAGTCTTGCTGTGCATGTTGGTACGAGTGAATTCACTCATTCATTGTGAAGAGACGGACTTGTTTATTTCAGAAACAGCGACGGTGACGAAATGTAACAAATCATGTGGGAATTCTGTGTCCGCTTGCTGCAGGTTTGTTTGATTTTCGATTATGTTAGGCACGAAATGACAAAAAAAAATTATTTTTTTAGAAAGTACGGATGGAGAAATGGAAGTTGTTCAAGCGGAGTGGCATATTGCACTAAATGAGCAATCGGATTAAAACGTACTGATCTTTCACTAAATTTAAGGGAATGCCATTTCTCGAGAATTCTCGATCTCTCAGCCAGTTCTTCAACTGCATAAGCATTTCTACAAGTCAGCGACAAATTTGAACGATCCTTGAATCCAAGTAACGGAATTATATAAAGGAGAATATCATTTTTAGATGATCAAACATCTGGAACAATAATAATGTGAAAAAAATCGATTCGTTTCATGCAAAATTCTTAGAACACTACCCAGATAGATTGCTCACATTTTTTTTTCGATCGATTACTGCAATGAGACTCCCACTAGCATCCATTTTCTCTTGCATTACGCCGTAAGAATTATCAGCCTAAAATTTCAAAGGTCATAAGATTATTCGAAGAACAGTCACTTACCTTTTTCTTTCCTGAGAAATCAGTATCCATTTTGAAATCAATAATAATAATTAGTTCAGATTACAAAAATGAGAGCTGAAAATTATTCCCGCCAACGCCTATTTCTCGCTCGTCGCCCAATAAAGTCTATGGATGGCGAGGGATAGGTGGTGTTGTATCTATCTAGTTCAAATGATGCCCAATGTATCTAGATTTTTTTCAAGAACCCTAACTGTAAGCCAAACAGTCTGGTATCTGGACTCTTCCTTCAAATCGATCATCCATCAACACAAATTCATACTGAGAGCAAATCGATAAAAAAATTGAATAGTAAATAATCACAATTATAAAAAAATACAAGATAAATCATGTTTCTCTTTCGGCAGAAGAAGGAATTTTCATTGCATCATCATGATCTGGATTTCTTGAATATTCACGATAGGCAAACGTTATGTCTTCAGAGTCGCTGTCTTCAGATAAAGAAACAATTGTGTAGAACCAACCATCCTTCAGGAAAAACTTGTGATCATTCATGAAAAACTGGTGTTCATTTTTGTAGTACACCTTAAATAGAATTAAGCAAACTTATTGGCCGGAAGTTTCACGCCCTGGAGACTAGATATTTCGCCATAAAGCGGAAGGAGAACATACAAATCTCAACCAAATCTCTTAAAATTTTATCAAATTATTTTATGTGCTTACCGATCCTTCCTCAATCGTCGTAGACATTTCATGAACATTTAGAATAGGTAAAACTATCTGCATCCCGAACAATTTATTTACAAACACAATCACGTCGTTTGTTGGAATTAGCCTGAAGATCACGCTACTGATGGATTTTTGCTTCAGGTTCTGTAAGAAGGGAATTCTGAAACATATTCACAATAATTATTATTGATCAACGTACCACGTATAGACGCTGAATATCATCAGTGGCGATACGTATTCCTGAGAAGTCCAGTTTCCTTACACTTGGTGGTATTTCAGATATCAAATCTGGGCTAATAAACGCGAACTTGCGTCGCTCGTATTGACCAAATGGTACCTAAGAGATATTCTGCAGGAATATACGTCGTCTAGGCCAGTGGCTATTGTCCCCACCACTGAATCATTTATTCATTCATTGATTATCGTTTGCACATTCTTTTAAAATACCTCGTGTATAATAATCACGTGAATGGGCTCTATGGCTGCAATTATCGCAAGGCTTGATCGTTGTGATGAATTCTCCAGATCAATCTGAATTGCGATTCATTTTCAAGTATTTTTGCTCTTCGAAAATTTGGATACGCAGTTGTACCCGCTCACTATAAAGCACAGCTCACTTCTAAAACAAGTATCTCGATTCTTGTCGTTCTTATTATTTTGGCCACTGCTGCGACAGGTGGAGTAGAGAATACCATTCGTGGGTTGCCATCGTTCATATGTCGCCGAATTTTGTTCACCAAAAGTTCATTCTGAAAGTGTTGATTGAAAACTCTCCGATCCAGACAAATAGTTCTTTCCCTCATAGCTTTTCCTCTAATTATGCCGAACGTTTTTTTATTACTTACTCTTCTTATATTGAGTTTCAGCCTATGCCATTTTTCTCGTATTTTCGATCTTCCTGCTTCTGTTTCCAATGTGTAAAGTTTTCTGCACGCCGAAGAAAAATACAACCGATCTTTCAACCGAAGAAAAGGGATGATATAACGAAGAGCGTCATCGTTTAAATATTCCAGTATCTGCGAGAAATAATAAACAAAATGTAACAGAAAGTGATTTGCCTTCGCTTACCATTCTCTTAGAAGGACGACCACTATCCTTGATGAAAGATTCTACAGATTTGGAAAGATTTTGAGAAAACAAGATGAAGAGAACTCCCGCCGACGCCAATCGAGGTATCTCACTCCTACCAGCTGCCTTTTGAGCAAACTAAAAATACTTTGCGAATTCTTTCAACAATGTGATGTTCCAAATGGTAATGGCCATTTAGATGCTAATCTTGCTAATAATCCAAAAATGAAAACCTCAATTTCTATGGAAATTTAGAGAATGGAAGACGAGAGTTCAAGGTCCAAACATCGATTATCATTCAAAAAAAAGTGCAGCCCAGAATGGTCTTGTAATAGTTTATTTCTCAATTTCAAACACAATAAATATGGAGAATTCAATGAATGAAACACTCGTTGAAAGTAACTTTTAACAATATATTCCGAGAACAAATTACATATGAATCGATAATCGGTCTACAGTACTCTCAGGCAATACTCATTAGCTCATGGACAGCTATCGGTCTCCATTCTACCGTAGTCATATCCATTACGAAGACGATACCACGATCCACGTAGATCGATTGAGTACCGAACCAGTACACCTGTAAAGAAATCAGTTTGCGATTCGATCGAAGAAACAAGTTAGAGGAATCAATCGAATGCAATTAAATCAGTACTCGATCGAACAATATCCGGCTACTGTAATCACCTCTTTCTACCGTATCTCACCTGTTTTCCATCCTTTGTCCTTCCTGGTTGAGGGATATAAGTGAATCCCTGTCGTGCAGCCATCAATTCGAGTGCATCCTTCACAGACAACTGTGTCTCTGGCGCGCCCCGTGGTGCGGGAGGGGGAGGAGGGGCGGGTGCGAGGAGAGGAGTAGGAGGAGGGACACCGGGGGAGGGGCCGGCCGGTCGTTGCCCGAGAGCAGCAAGCATTCCACGACGGAGACATTCTGAAAATTGAAAATTAAAATAATACAAAATAATTGCATCGAATGTGTAGGCCAATAGCTGTGCACGAACTATTGATTAATGAAATCGTTTCAATCTATCATCATTCGCTGATACACCGACACAACTGGTGCTTGTTCTAACTCATTATTTTGATTGCCCCAGAAAAGCTGTACAAACAGCCACTGCCAATTCTAGAAAGTAGGATTATTGATGCACGAATCCCATAGTCACTTTTGATCACCCCCTGCCTCTCCTTCAATGAATCCCCTTTGACATACCCTTGATGGCGGGGAATGCCATGAGAATAGGTGGGAATCGTGCAGTCCACTCTCTCATCCATGTCTGTACTTCAGTTCGAACGACTGACGGAGAATCGAGCCAGAAGCACAGTGTCTCGTACCACTGCAAAGAGACAATTTATAGAAATATATTTTAAAGATTGTGAAATGAAATCAGAGAGATTCTAGCTGAAGATCTACTTTGTAATACCAAATATATCAATTTTTCTGTCTCTTTCATTTCCTATTCAGTGTGTAAAATGAAGAGAGTAGAAACAATAATAGTTACCCCGTTAATTTGTATTTTTTCCAGCCAATAAAAACGTTACCATACCCTGGGGAAGAATGTCTCGACTAGTAGATTGGCGATGACATCGGGTGAGATTAATCCATCGGGAATCATCCACGTGACACACACGGTGAACTCCTTATAGATGGCATTACGAGACGGATCAAGATTCATCTGGATCAGACCTTCCTGCAATGAGACATAGATTATTATGTGATATTAAAGGGGTTGGTTGAAGACAAAAAGGAAGTCCAATCGACTCGAAGAAAAAATTAATCGAGATGTCCGACAGTTATAACTCAAAACTTCCTAGTATTTCACAAGCTCATTTAGTCATTATTTTCATTCAAAAAGCGAATAGCCATTTCGAAATCTTCACTGACCCTCAATTTGGGTACGATATTCTGCTGTACGAAGGCGGACATCGTGGCGGGAGTCCACACGTCCCTCCAGGGAGAGAGAATCAGCAGGGCACTGAATAGGGAGGAGGGTTATGGCATGGTAGTGAGACGGATGATGTTGCAAACTAATGATTTTTCCATGTATGTCCAGTGCCTTGAGATATCAGGAAATGTATGAATGTATGTACTGAAACGGAATACTAACATACTAATTGATCCAGAGCTACTTGGAAAAAAATGTCAATGAACATTTTAGTTTCAACCTTAGTACTTTATGGTATATTTCTTGTTTCCTCAATATATATGAAACATTCAGTGTCAGTGCTGTCAGTACCTATCATCAGTGCTCGTCCATTTCTTGAGTGCCTTGGCCAATTTCTGTCGAATGGGTGCGAAAACGGGCAGTAATCGATCTCCCACGACGTCCTTCCACGGCACGAGCCACTGCAAATGGAAGAATTGAAGGGAACTCTAAATTTGCCAATTTTCAAAGAAAATCGCCAAAAAAATTCAAGGTTGGGTTCGTGTTTCACGAATCTTTGATATCGACAGGTTGACTACGATGGCAATAGAGAGTATACTTCGTTTATACTTGAACCAACCTGATGAATCGGCTTGGGATCCGTCAATGGATCCCATTCCTCCACGCGTGTAGTGATACGAGGAACGAGCAACTACAATGGAATAAAGTTATTATTGAAAGGGTGGAAGCTGTACAAATCAGTGACTTCGTCTTGATCCTATTCTTGTAGTAACTATTCAACCTCAATTTACCCAGTATCCATCATCACAGAAAATTAAGTGAATCATTAGAAAAAAACAGCCGCTAAAAAAACTATAGGGATACAGTATCTCGTAATCGACAACCGTAATCCTCCTCTACCGTACCTGTTCTATGAACTTGTCCCTCATCCAGGAAGGCATCACGGGCAGCCACGTCTCCACTAGGTGCTTCATGCTCTGAAAGGACAATTATTGATTTGAGTCAATCGATAATCGACTACCGTAACCTTACAGTACTCCTCCCTCTACAGTACCTCTATATCATCTCTGGGATCCCATCGGAGAATGGCTGATCTCACAGGGGGCATCCATCCATCCCACATCAGACGATCGAACGCCGCCAATTTGTCGTCCACTGCAGGAAATCAATAAATACACTTGGCAATTTAAACTCAGCCTTTTCCCGTTTCAATACAACTTCAATACCTAGCCCAGTTCATTTTGAATTGGTAATATTCCGAAATAAATTTCCTGCATTCCAATTACCTTACCACTACCACTAAATTTACCAGCCACTCTAGTGTTCCTATAATACCCTATCAGCATATCAGTCTATCAATAATAGTGATTTCTCATCTCTTGGTTAAACATACCCAATCCTCCTCCTCTCGAGGTATTCGCTTTGAAGAGTGAGTTCGCAAGCGCCGGCGGCTCCAAAATCTCCTTCCACTCCTCAATTATTCAATCCTTTATTTTAACTACAATTGATCGTTTTCCAACAAGAAGTAATCATGATCGTACTACGTAGAGAAGTTTCTTTCGTAATTAGTAGGTCATTAATAGTAAGAATCAAAATAAACAAAAATCAATACCTCCATAAGATCGAGATGCACTGCCACTTGGTCTCGTTGCAGGGGCTGCCATCTCGCGAACAGCTCCTTGATCTGAATAGGCATGGTTAGCATTCTAATATTCTTCATATTCTGGTTATCACAAAATAACTAAAATAATTAGAAATAAGATGTGAATGCAACATCAATCTGCGGACTAGTTTTGTTAAAATGTTGGCATTGTCGAAAGCAACTTCCCAGGATCATTATGGAGGCAAATCACAGGCTATATTGAATGCTCGAAACCTCAATTAAACAAGTGCATTTCCCCTCCCCATACCTGTGGCAGAATACACGGCACGGCGACCTTCTCCAATTCGAGTAACGTGTACTCATTCGTGAATTCACTTCGAAGACGACGAAATGCCGTCTTGAAATCGTCCATCGACGTCGAAGGATCTTGAAGACTGCAAGGGAATAAGGTTAGTGATTGGAAATATTGAAAGCATGGATAAAGAAGGAATCGAACGACCGTCTATATCCATCCCTATCACAATGCTATGTACCAACAAATCACCGGGTCAAACTTCAATATTCTGGGTGAGGCCTTTTTTGATAGTATCGTCTAATTGTCCAACCTTTCCAACAACTCGTAGACCTTCTTCATCCTATCCAAATCTTCCTCTTCCTTCTCCAATTCTTCTTTCGCTATCTTGAGATCGTATCGGAGGGCAGCCGATGAATTCTGCATGGGGAATGGTTATGAAGGCTCGAGAGAGATTATTGTTTGTGTGTTTGCAGGAAATTTAAAGAAACAGACGCCAGTGAGAAATATACCACGCGAGAATCGCCCTTTTCCCTCCCCTTGCATCATGATATCTAGTAGACACAAAAAAGACCAAAATATTCGAGATAGGAATATTCGAAAAGTCCCGGATGTCTCTAGTTGACCTCAGAGAGAGCAAACATACTTCGAGATTCCTCGATCGATGGTTATTCTTCCTGATATTCTCCTCTGTGAGATCGATGATCAGATTGAGATTGTGTGACAACTCGGGAATATCGAACTTCCTGTGGTTATCAGCTGCGTCGCCGCGGACACTGAAAATGTTATTTTTGTAAATATTTACAATTTAAACATTTTCGAAAGTACTTCTTCGCTCAATGATGAAACAATTTATTGAAGACTGTAGTGCGGTGTAGTGTAGTGATGAAGAGTCTAATCCAAAATATACGACGAAGTAGCGGAACTCAAATACAACAAGATGAGAATACTCACGATTTCATGGAGAGTGCTTCGTATCCCGTGTACACTCGCTGCTCCGGGCCCGTCATATCGATGACCTACAAGAAAATCGATAATTCACTATTCAATCACACTACAGTATTCAGCTACCGTACTCCTACCGTACCTTTTCTCCACTTCGCTTTGCTGCTCTCATTCCGATGTTTCCCTCATCCGCCATGATGTCATCCATCGTGCGGTAGGCCACTTTCACCTGCAATCAGAAGATACCGTATCAGTGAGCGATCTACCGTAATCACATCTCGATCAATCGATATCTACCGTACCCGTGCATTCTTCCTCCATGCTCCTTTGGGCATCGCTGGTTTCGAGTCGTCATCAGCAGCTGCCACTCCACCTGGAAAGAGATAGAATAATGAGACCATCTTAGATTGGACTGGCACTCCCGTCAACTTCATGTTTCAGCAACCATAAAAAGTAAAAAAAAGTAAAGATGTATCCACGTCAAGCAATTTTACGTCGTAAAACAACGCTATGTGGGGCCTACTGGTAAGGCCAGAGTTGTTGTTCAGCAACCATGGTATAATTGCAACAACCTTCGCTGACTAGTAAAATAAAATTCGGCAATCAAAAAATAACACTCACCTCCAGCCTCCTCTGCCGCTCTACGCTGCGCGTCGGCCGCAGATTCTGAAATTACATAAATTATTGGATTTATCAGCCCTCAGATCATTTCAGATTCTCATAAATCCATTGTAGCCTCAAAGTAACAGGATTGTCTCTCACCTCCAAACTTGGGTCCTGTGACCTCTTTACCATACGCGCCGACCGCACCTCGACCCGGACGAACGGCCGCCTGCAAGGAGAAGAATAGGTAGGGACCATTCATGAAAAAATTAGGTGACTGAAAACTGAAAATATTTAAGAAAAATATAGGCCAAACTTAAAGGGAGGTTACGTTCGTATGTTCTTTTCCCCAAAAATCGGCCATGTTTTCTGATTACAGTCAATTTTCTTCAAGCTTTTTCGACTATGACAGAGAAAGAGAGAAAGTTGATCTCCCATGAAAAAGCATTTAAAAAGGTAATCTCCCTACCTGTACTGGTTCGATGATTCCCTGTCCCTCCTTGCCGAGACCTTTACCTGGCTGATAGCCTTGCTTCTGCATCATCTTCATGATTTTCGGGTCCATATTCATGCCGCCAGTTGCCGAGGTGGAGTTGACTCTCATTCCTAAAAAAATTAAGAATGAAATCGATTCGATCTGACTACGGTATCTGCCACATACCAGCGAAGACATTGCCGCCTGCTTGCTTCGGTCGTTTAGGAGCGGGAGCAGTGGTGAAGGTCGGACGAGTGAATTTGAACTCCTTCTCTTCATCATCTTCTGCTTCTTTGCCCTGTAAAGAAAAGTTGAATAAGAATATTTATGTCGTTCTTGATATAACCAGTAAAAATCAATAAGTACCTCCTTGACGAGACTACTTCCCTGTTTGATGCCTCCCGACACGAAGCTTACGCCCTTACTGTAATCCGGCTTACGACGATCGCCTTTCCTGAAAAGGGGCATCACTGAAGTGGCAACGTTCAACCTCATTTTCTCGAAATGAGCACACTAGCAACCCACTAGCAATGCAGGGCTATATCCCCGTTAGGCGGTGGGGGTGCGGGCCCGTAACAGAAATTGGTAACGATTTGCGGAGCACCCTAGTGGCGCAGAATACGTTTTTGCGGGGCTCCCTAACTGAACTTTTTCGAAAATTGCGGAGCCCCCTGCCAACTAGCGGTTGATAGCACACCAATGCCCACTAGCTAGACCGAGTGCCTATGATATCAGAGATGAAACTATATTCTCGGTTGTCCTACCATGCCCTGACGTCCATGCTTAATATATAACAGCTAAAAAAGATTCCAATAAGTTTCCGAGTTATTTTGCACGCAAATGCACTAATGATTGTTGATTTTACAAGCAAGAGACTTGGGAGACTGGCCTGTCGTACCTGCTCCTGCTACTAGTGTTTTCTTCTTCCTCATCACTGTCAGCAGCCCAGACTCCTGAAAATAGCTTATTATAAAAAGAGGAAAAACGAAAAAGCTCGAACCATAAGTGGCTTGCTCCTTGGATTGGAAGTTTCTTCTCGGGTTAAGGGCGTATTCGATATCGCGATCATCGATGCTGAACGACTCCATTCCATCTTCGTCCTCCATTTTCTGAAAAATAACAAAAATATGACGCCCATAAAGGCAAACAAAGGCAAGCGATCGAAATTATTCGAAAGAGAAGCGAAATGGTTGAACCAGGATTACGGTACTTGTATCGCGAACTAACGTTTTCCATTTTCGGAACTATTTATATTCAAACAAGTGTATGGCTGTTTCTATACCACCTATCGAGGACATATTGTCGACTGTGAAAGAATAAAAAAGATAAATTGTAGCATAAACGGAGTATAGACTAATTAGAGGGATATCGTGTATCGCGTGCAGTTGAACTTTCTGTGTTTCCAGATACGTCGAATTGATTTTGGTGTATATTTTTTACATTTTAATATATATTGATTTTCTTGATTTATTATTCTTCTGTATTGTAGAAAATCTTCAATAAAGTACCTACTTAGAGTTCGTTTTCAAATGCATCAACTGTTTTGCATTTGGGCCGATCTCTTGCTCGTGAACACTGTTTAAACCTTGAAACATTTCTAAATGTTTTATCTGTTTTTGCAGAACATCGTTTATGTGCGCGGTACAATGCGCAAACTTGTGAATCCGAAGTTCTTTGGCCGCCCGTCCATCGGTCTCGCCAGGTTTGTTCAATCCAGTGTTTTTCCTAACCTTAAATTATAGCAATCCATCAGGTTTGATCAGACGTACACTTTCATTTCAATTCGTCTGACAGGCATAATTCATAGTCTTATTCTTCACTTTCTTCTTCAGATTCGGTTGCACCAATCGTCCTTTCTACCAAATCTGCGTCTTCCCTGATCGTGCACTAGGCAGAAGACACGAGGACAGCATTATCGAGCAGGTTGGTCACTATTCTTCATGGAATTCCCTCGGTATGATGCAGTTTTCCAGCTCTTTACACGCATTCCCATTCATTCTCAATACTTTTTATCGAAATATTGCTTGAGAGAACCCATAATTATAATTCAGGTGGGTACATTCGATCCTCTTCCGAATACTCGCAACGAGAAGCTCGTTGCACTCAATATCGAGCGAATCAAGTATTGGATCGGAGAGAGAAACGTCCACGTCTCCGTACCCGTTCTCGAACTCCTCGGTTTGTATTCTATTTCATTATTTCCTATTTTCTTTATTCTATTTTAATATTTCCTATTTTCGGGGAGTTTATGTTTTAATTACTCAAAAATGCTTTCCTTCCGTGTTATGTGACTCATGCTATTGTTGTTTACAAAGTTTATATTTATACAATTAATTAAACATTGCTGTAGGTCTCGCGGGTCTCCTTCCCGTCCATCCGAAGACGTTCATCAGGGCGCGCGACGCAAGAGAATTCATCGCTGCTGCAGACGCTCAGAGAACGGCGGAAGCTGCAGCAGCTGCAGCCAGCCAAGAGGTGAGCATCAGTGTGGAGGGGGGGGGGCACCCACTATCCACGGTATCTGGGAGGGTACAACAGTGAGAATGCACTTTCTCCATTATCTTTTTATTTATTTTTTGTGAGGGGCTATGGGATCTAATCGGGATTCGATTTCGCGGGCACCCTTTAATTTTAGTAAGATCGCTCAATTCTGATGAGGATGCCCGCACATGTTTTCGCTTTTCTGGGGATTATAGTTAGTCTTCATCTCGGTCCAAGCGATTATAGTTACGTCTTTGGCAGCTGATAGTTACCGGTATGCGGCATTCTTGGCTTTTGTTGTAAATATTCTGATTCAGTTCAGTTTTGTTCTCTGCACTGATTACATTGACCTTTTCGACCGATTAGTCAACCATCATTAACACTTCCCTTTCAATCGTCTTCTTTCCAGGAAGCAGCGGCGGCACCCCAAGAGGCAACAGTTGGCTCATCCGTCTAAATGCCCTTTCCCATCCCCATTCTACCTCTTCCGGGTCCACTCCGAATACGACAATCCCCCATCACTGAGCCATCATTATCATCCCAATCATCCCCATCACCATCATCTAGTCGCCAATCATCAATCTGCCCCCTCCTAACCCCTACCGTATACCTCCTACTGTGTCTCATCATCATCATGTCTCCATCAGCCTTCGCCGCTCCCTCAGACTGCCTGCCTCAAGTCCGATTCGGCGGGCCACCTTCCGCCCGAGTACCGCCACAAATCTACGAGGACAGTCTAGCCTGTGTGGAACAGATCAAGAGCAGGGGAGGTACGGTTTTTATTGGTTTTAAAAGAGGTTTGATTACGTAAGATCAGAAAATATTGATTTACCGTTGAGGCGCCGAGAACAGCAGTCTAACACCGTGGAATCCGTGCAAGGCGGAGGCCATGGATGTAAAGGTGAGATTGATTTGAATATTTTATCTATTTTCATAATCATGATTGTACTGTAATAGCAAGGAAGTACTACTTTAACAATGTAATGTTCTTGAAACTCGAACACAACGTTCCCTTATTTCAGATCGCTTCTCACATCATTTACTCCTCCTCTCCTAACGACAACTTCTTGCCCTTTGCTCGTCTCAATATATCCGTCACAGTGTTCGATCGGACTGTAGCGGATACGGTCAGTTGGAGTTATAGTTGATGGTTGTATATTTGGATGTAGAATTTGTGTTCCAAAACTATTAATGTGGTGAATTCGGATTACAGGGATGAGTATTAGCTAGAGCTATCAGCGGGATGCAATCGATTCAGCTTTGCGTGGCTAAAATTAAATAAATAATGTTAAAGGTGTTCCTTCGTCTGGAGTGTCTCGAGGCGGCTCTTGGAGAGGACACCTACTGTCACGCACTCCCACCCCAACATGTGAGTGACTTATGTTGAATTTGGCGCGTTTATTCGTAGTCTTCTCGACGTTAGTCGTCAATTCCGATCTAGTTTCGCACTAGGTAGATTTACGGTTCGCTTAAATTGTATGTAGAGATAAAGCTCGAAATGTTGCTGAAGTGCTTGTTTCGTTGCAAAGAATAATTCAATCTCAGATCCGTGACTACGGTCGCACGATCTGGCCGTGTCGAGGGACGAGTGTCGGCGAGGATACGGTATGCCATTTATCAATTAGTGACTTGTTTAGTGACTTTCATTCTTAGTCGCTACCGGCGAAACCGTATATTTTTTATTGTTATGAAAACTGTGTGAAACGCACAACACTCTGTCGGAATATATTTTTGTTATACCAGCGAAATTTTGCCTGCAATCAGTCTAGCGCGAAACCCGCATATTGTATGAGCGTGGTGAAACACAATGATTACCACTCGAAATGATATCTTGTCAGGCGCCGTTCACCCTCTCGTTCGACTGCTTCCACCTCTTTCCCAATTCGATCTACAACGTCAACGTCACCGCCTTTCCCTCCGGATGCAGGTTTGTAGTTTGTAGGCAGATCTTTGATCTTTCCAATTTATAATTCGGTATCCTTCAGTTCCACTCTCACGGTGACCATTCCCGGTCTGAAGGAGGCGTTCCCTCGTCTTAACAAGCTGTTCAACCAGAACCCACACAAGGTATGAGTATGTATATTCTAGCCCTTTAGTACCGTTAATCTTTGATCTCTTGAGGATATCGGTTCGTTCCCATGGGCGCCGATGTTGCTCGTGGACATGACGGCCAGTGAGGATGGTCAGTTGACGAAATTGTTACATTCTATTCATGTTAATGATGATCGTGAAACCCAATTGTGCACGGCCTTTGAAAACCAACATTCTTTGCTGTTCCATGAAGTATTGTATCATTTCAATAGTATTGATCTTTGATTTCTGCAGGTGTCTGGCTGCGTGCCTCCATTCCATTGGGAGCAGAGTGGAGAGTCATCGAGCTGCGATTGTACAAGGTCCGTTCGTGCTGAGATTTTATAAAAAAAAACATTTTTAGCTGTCAGTTTTGAGTTGCACGATTTCTAGTAGTTCAATGAATTTTCGTTTTGATCAATACCACTTGCAACTCATTCGTACAACATTTGATCGTATTCGAGAGTGAAATGCCGAGATTGAAAAGGGCTCGTCGTGAAGTAGATAATTCAGGTGAACGATGGCTCAGGCGCGGGTCTCATTCCCCTCAAGGAATTCCAGTTGAGGAATGACGGAAATGGCAGCGAGATTGGTCAGTCTGGCCAGTTTGTTTCATGTTTCTACCTGTTTCTAGATTCTATAAAGTATGCTCATTGTCAGTACTGAGGAAAGTAATAGATATTTCAAGTGCCAGTTCTAAAAATGATAAAATACACTATTTGATGTTACTCTCACACGTAGATCTCGTTTTTCTAAGCTGTCTTGAAAGAGCCGCTTGGCCTCTACAAGTGATACATCTTTGGGTTATTTCATTTTAAACAATACAATAATCAGGTATGAAATGGTTGGACGCGGATCGAGGTCGATACGTGGTCATGGGATACGTACCGAGACACGATTGCAGTCTACTCTGTGAGGTGAGATATGGGTATGCTACATTTTCGATAGTTTATATTTGGCGTAGTGAACAGAGAATAATCACACCGGACTTATGTTGAAGTCTTAGAGGAATATGTGAAACTCAACTCGGACTGGCAGAAATTGAGTATATCAAGTCAATCGATTGTTTAACCGTTTTCCCCCATCTCAGTCATCATCTCCATTGTGTTCTCCCTGTTCATACACTCGTCTTCCCTTCCTTCTCGAGAGAGATTACTGGACCGAAGCAACGGCTGTGATTAGGAGATCGAGGGACGTCGGAGTGTGGGTCATACCACTATGTCTCGGTGAGTAAGGGGGGGGGGGCGCAATGGAATAATTATTGCCTTGTGGTTTTGTGCGACACGACAGTTTCATAGGGTGAGGGTGGAATCTTTGTATGGTATTGCACGGGCAGTTTACAGATAGCAATTATTATCAATTGATCGCTGTGTGTTCCTCTTGTATTGATACTAGAGAGATAGTGAGTTATTTGGAGTGTCGCTGGAGCAGAGTATCACCTGGAGATGGCTAGGTGCGAATTTGAAACTAATAAATTCGAAATATTAAAAGTTGCAGGTCTCCTCGTATCGTGTACGATCATCATCGCTCTGTACGTGCGACATTCGAGGAAAGAAGCGGGGAAGAGAACGAGGTACGGTAGGGATGAGGGAGAAGGAGGGGTACGGTAAGAAGATAGTAAGAGTGGTTAAAACGCCAAGTCATCGTATCATTGTCTCATGCACATGAACTTGGTGATGTAATAGTGTGGTAGCCCAAAATACGCGGGCGGGAAAAGTTGAAACGTAAGACTTGTTGGAATTTGTTTTCGCAACATTGACCAGATATTATCAACAATTGAGATTCATGCGCATAAAGATGTAACGGACTATCATGAAATCAGCTGTTAGTAAATTTTATCGATTTTAGTGATAGAAGGAAATCATTCCCTTTGTCAGATAAGCTATTGAGATGGAAATCACCGCGAATGTATTCCAGGGACATTGCTCTCACAGAGCGTCCGCTCACTCTTCTGCTGTACTCGGATGACTGCGAAGAGCACTCAAAGG
This sequence comes from Pristionchus exspectatus, assembly GCA_911812115.1. NCBI lineage: Eukaryota > Metazoa > Nematoda > Chromadorea > Rhabditida > Neodiplogasteridae > Pristionchus > Pristionchus exspectatus. Next base: position 10,249,344 of record OU461584.1, on the reverse strand, counting down.
TCGTCAGAGAGGTACGGTAGATAGGAGAATATTGAATCGAATCAGGGAATGGTTACGGTAGTAATGAAGTATTGATTGTTTCCAGATCGCAACAGTCCTCGAATCGTGCGCTCGCATTGCATTCGACCAGAATGATCTGCTCACGAATGGTATTATTTTAAAATCTCATAAATCGACTGTTAATCAATTAACGGATGTTGTGAGATAGTTAATGATCGAATGAAACTTTGATAGGGCTGGTTTATTTTTGAACACGAGAATGCTCGGTCGATTAATTTGTAAGATGTCGTGCGGTACTTGATGCATTGCTGAAGCATAGATATTTTTGGTTGAAACTTATCGAGTGAGCCCCCTTCTTCTCAGGTTCTCTCATTCCATACGATTGGCTTGCTCGCTCTCTCGCTGCAGCAACGAAGATTCTCGTCGTTCTATCGCCCTCGACGCCCATCCTCATTCAGGTTATTCATTATTTATGGCTTGAAAACACAATTTACTAAAGGGAATATAGTAGTGAATCTAACAAGTTTGAAAAAATTGTGGTTCTGCGTTTCATCGACACTACATTTTCGGAGAGATTTTCATTAAGTTGATTCAGCCAACTCTATCGCGTGCCCTATAATATTCGTGTTGTTTTGCAGCGCGAGCGACAGCTGCGACCGCGTCGACCGTACCCGGACATGCTACAGCCCGCCCTCAATGAGATAAGCAAAGTATGATTTTTTACATTTCAAAATTAAAACGGAAGAAATGCACTATAATGGCTACCTTTATTCGCAAAATATCATTATTTTAGTAGATAGCAATGGTATTTCGATACGATATACAATCTGTCCCCATAACAGGACCTGTGCAAGCCGATTCCTCGCGTGGCCTTCGTTCGTCTCTCGTACTCCCCACTGCTGCCGGACGAGTTTGGAATGCTGGGTGAGACATCTATTTAGTCTAGTCGTTGAAACGGAGATTCACCGGGCTGAATGAACAAATTGTAGAGATAATCGTTTGTGATACCACTACGACGATTTCATTACTGAAGTGTATAGTAAGGGTAATTGACGGTCCACGGTAGCACGATCTCCCTAGTACCAATCCCTTCCCTCTCTCAGGTGCTCGCTGTTTCTCCCTTCCCTCCGATTTGCCTCGTCTCGTCTCATTCATCCATGGAGTACAGACCGATGGAGCTGTGAGTAGATTATGATTTTGGAAACGGCGGAAACGCATTATTATCTCGCATGATGGATTTGATAATATACGAACCTATTGAAACCGTTGAGTTACTGGTCGAAAATGAAATTTGGAGGGTGTGACTAAAGATTGAAAGTAAATGAGGTAGCTGATTGGTCGGTTGAGGTAATTAATCTGTCATAATTACAGAAGGAGATCTCAATGACGGGAGTGAATGCGGATGCCCTTTCTTCCCTTCGAGAGTCAATTGGAGAGATGGAGAGATGGATGGAAAGAGCGTTGGAAGGATGGCTGGGCGAGAGACTCGAACCTATTGTAAATTATTCATTTTTAGACTGTGTCTGTAACTTTCATTAGATCCGGAAGATAAAAGTACACATGTAGCGATGCTTAAACCCCGATACTCCGCTGGGAAAATTTGATTTTTCCTGGGTTGAGTTTGCAAATTTTTAGCGGAAATCTTGCGAGCACTATTGAATGTAGGAGGCAGGAAGTGGAATGTAGTGAGTATGAAACCATAAGTTCAAGGGAGGAATTTTTTTCATTCTCTAATTCTAATCTTCCCAGGACTCTCGCTCGATGGCAGCCTTCGACACGGAGCGAATCGAGCTGCGAAGAGCGGGCGTCCCACTTCCCATTGAGAGCAGGGTACGGAATTGTATTATTGATTTATTGATTCACTATTGTTATTTTGATAGACACTGCCAAAATTGTATTATAGAACTAATTGGCATTACTTAGCGTGTGCGGTGTGTGTAATCACCGGGTGTGAAAATGAATTCTGATGGGATATCAAATGTATGCAGATAGTGGAGGGTCTGCTGCCGCCGGATGAGGATGAAGAGGAAGAGACGGCAATCGATGGAGAGAGAGGAGAGGTCAGGATTACGGTAGATGTTTACAGTCAAAATGACATAATGTGAACCGTTTATGATAAGTTATGATAACTTATCATAAGATGTCATAAAACCTTGATTGCTCAGCGGAGCCTGAATGGATCACGCTGAAATTTTGCATGGTAGCACAGTTTCTGTGCCCCGTCAAACTGACACTCTCGAAAAATCGATATTTCGTAAGCGTCGCGGTCGCGCGTTGCGCGCGTGATGACCAAAAGTGGGCGGAGCTTAGCTGAATTTGGACATTTATTAGTCCTACTCGCTAAAATCTCATTTTTTATGAATATTTCGGTATTCTTAAATTTTGAGAATGAGATTTTCGATTCAACGTAAATTCTCGTCCAGACTCCGCCCACTTTTGACCATCACGCGCGCAACGCGTGACCGCAACGCGTGTGAAATATCGATTTTTCGAGAGTGTCAGTTTGACGGGGCACAGAAACTGTGCTACCATGCAAAATTTCAGCGTGATCCATTCAAGCTCCGCTGAGCAATCAAGGTTTTATGACATCTTATGATAAGTTATCATAACTTATCATAAACGGTTCACATTATGTCATTTTGACTGTAGTTATTGATTAGGAAATCCACCCCAGAACTTATTATCGCAGTTCTTGTTATCCAGTTTTTGGCATTTTGGTGAAACACAAGATTAATTGGTCGTGCGACCAACGGTAGTTGATTAATTTTTGATTGGACGATCTACCCATCTCTTACTATCATAGTTCTTTCTATCCAGCTCTTGACAGTTTGGTGAAACACAAATGTGATGGGGTGTGGGAACAAATTGAAATTGTTATATTGAAGGCAATGCTCAATCGGATACCTGCTGGTGCGCCGAGAGAACACGTCCTTCTCCCACCCGATTCGGACTCGGACGATGATTGAGTGACCTACCGCACTACCGTACCCCCTCCCTCTCCCCCCAATTATCGATTACCATCCCTTCCCCGATCCCCTCACGTGATGAGACTGTGATGAGAGCCGCTTCTATATATACAGTAGGCATATATTCCCGTAGTTTGTAGTGCCGATTACCCCTCTCCCCTTTCTTCATTTCCTGTTAGAAAGTGATCCATATTCGACTGGTTGTTATCTCTGTTGAGCTTTGAGCTCTCCTCCTCATTTCGTAAATGTTGACATTGTTTTGCTTATTCATTTCGTATCCTTTAAAAATAAACTAGCTCAGTGATGTGGGAGTGTCGTATCCCAGAGTGTGGCCCGATTTAAAACCTTTTTCGAATCTCGTAAATCTCGTTTTCTCCTCAATAGTTCCATGTCTTTATCACCTTTTTGTGTAAGTTAAGATGCGTAATAAATGTTTGTTCTTACCTTCTTTTAAAGCTCAAGAGAAGATTGGTTTGAGAGCCATTTGATACGTGAATGAATGAATGAAGATTGGAGAAGGCATAGCCTTCGTTCTAGATGGAATCATCGGAACGAATAAATGAAGGGACGTCAGAAGAGAAAGAAGGAGCTGAGGAGGAACGGGAGGATGGAGGTTGGTTGAGGGGCTTGTATTTGTGATGGGAACTAGGAGGACGAAAAAAAAGTTAAGCGAACATGTTAGCGAAGTCGTTTTTTGAGATAAGGATGAATTCGGTTTTTGCGTGCGCATCTGGAACTAACTGGATAAGACTACTGTTATTTGCTCATACAATGTGGATGAAGCATAGATTAGAGGTGATCAATGATGCTTGGAACTCACTGGTGTCGAGTAGAATTTCTGATCCTAATGATGTCTTTGAAACCTCAGTTTGGTTGCCGACAATGAGTAATTCTGTTTTCAGTCGATGCTGAATGTGATGATGAGAAGAGTGAGGAGGTAGTGCAGGAGGACTGTCAAGGTGAGTTATTAGACTTATTGTTTTAGATACCTTGTTTAGATACCTTTACCTTGTTTTAGATTATTTATTTCACCTCCCGAATCTGATTGGCAATGTATTCGATCCATGGGGTCTTGAGAGCACACCATAGCATCAAATTGCCTGGATGAAATCGTGTAATCATTTGCAATGATGTTCCAGAACCCGATGCTGACCAGATCGAGAATGAGAATGAGGAGGTCGCTGATGATGATCCTTCTGACGACGCTGTCGATGATGATGACGTCATCGATGAGAATGGAATGAGGGAGGCAGAGGGTGGGGGTTAGTTTATTTTTTTTGCTATCAAGAATATCTCCTCGTCTGATTGAAAAGTTTCGTTCAACAGTTACGAATAGAACGGCTGAAACACGTGATTGAAGGGTTCTTTTAAAAAAAAATATTTTCCCTATTGTCAATAGATGATCAATCTTTTGTCGCAGAGCTTGTCTCAAGTGATCTTTCTGAAACACATAATCAACTGGTCAGTTTTTGTAAAAAAAAATTAATTTATCATCTTCAGACGACGAGCCATCGGCCTCTAGCAGCAGCGACGACGATAGTGAGGATGAATACAAAGAAGAGGATGGAGGAGAGAGGTCAGTGGGGGTACGGTAGCTATCGATCGATGGATGGTACAGGGCAAACAATATTACGGTAGATCACTGTGTAGACATGAATTTATAAGTTGCAGTGACGAAGAGGCGATAGATGAGAGTGGTAGTCGAAGGAGGAAGAATGGAGAGAGGAAATTGGGCATGAAGGAAGCAGTTGAGAAGATTGGAGGAAAGGTAAGGAAAGCAAATGGAGGGATTACTGTATGTCACATTTTGTTAGTTAAATATCTTTAGATTTTGACATTTAAGAGACTTTGGTCATGCATCAGTTACCTAAATGATGTATTGATTGATTTAAGTTTCTACAGGTAACCAAGTAAACTTTTCAGTACACTCGTCCACTGCAGCATTCGTCGGATCGTAAGTGCAAAGTATGCGAGAAGGAATTCAAGTGGCCGAGTATACTCAAGGTCCATATGATGACACATGGTGAGGTGGTTGTTTATATCTGATTTCGGCAGAAGAAATGACTTTTCCTTTAACGAATTGACAATGTAGAGATTGTGAAACACAAAAGACGAATGTGTTCATACGGATTTTTTTTCGTTTACTCACCGTTGCGTTGATGTTGCACACCTAGAACAAGTATAGGTGTTGAAACGCCATTTCAATGTGATTCTAATCCATAGATTGACCAATCAATCCCTCCCTTTTCTCCAGTGAACGAGTGTCCGGACTGCGGTGCCTCGTTCACCTCATATCACGCACTGCGCACCCATTCGTCCAAGGAGCATCGGGAGAAGATACAGTGTCCCAAGTGCGACTACGCCCACAGGGTACGGTAGATGGGAAGGGATGGGGTACGGTATGCAAGTACGACAATATGATACGGTAGAGGGTACGGTAGGAATACGGTGGCAGGTGTGACTACGCCAATAGGGTACGGTAGAAGAGGGGGAAGGATACGGTAACGACGTGATTACGGTATTGCAGCTGCCATCACAAGTTCGTCGTCATTTCGAGCAGAATCACGTGCAGGGACTGCGATGTCCGATCGGAGGATGCACGACTGTTGTTGCCTTCTGGAGATTGAAGTGAGTTGTAGGGACTATCGAGTAGGGACGTCGTCCTATTTGTCACCGTGACATGACATGCACGGGCTCACCGTAGAGACCTGCCTGTAGTGTTTTGAATAGTGTTAGAATTCAGAAAGCCTTGATTGTCAGGGGTAAAGTGCAATTGAATCGCTAATTCGTGCAGAAGTGTTTCAAAATTGCCAGTACGTTTGTGTTTCATGGGTGTGCTATAGAACAGCAGGCTCTTGGTTAATGTTGCGACCCTCACTCAGGAGCTAAAAAAAAGAAATAAAATATTTGTAGAACGCACATTGCGAAGATGCACGCGAACGCTGCAGCTGCTGCACGAGGGACGATGGTCGTGCGACCGAGAGCAACGGTGGAGGGTGAGGAAGGGGGGGGTGGTGGAGAAGGGAACGCAGTTTGTGATTGATATTGATAGGAAAACAGAAAAGGACATTTCTACATACGTATTCAATGTTCTTTGACAACTAGTCATACGTATTATCAAGCAACAATCGGAATGTGCTCCTCAGGACGACGATATTCATCGGGAGACTCACTGGAGTGTGAGGAGTGCGGACGAGTGGTCGAGAGTGAGGAGGAGTTGGAGATGCATGTGCAGAGGTCAGGAGATCGGGAGGGGAATAATAGTTGTTGCTATAAAACGAACGTACGAACCCCATTGAGTGTGAAGATCGCATTGAACTTTATCGGGGTAGTAAAACGCGACTGCCCAAATTTTGCGGATGTTTTCGTTTTTTTGCCCATTCCTATTCTGAAACTTGACGAGTCTACCGACGATGTCTAATGGCTCTCGTCTTGCAGTGCGCACGGCGCGGGCGTCTTCTGTCCGCATCCGGATTGTCGTGACGCGTCGGGAGCGGAGCGGATGCGATTGGAGGAACTGCAGACTCATATCGAGGAGAGACACGCCGATGATGCAAGGTGAGTGAGAGGGGGTTTGGTTTGGTTTGCTCCAAGAGGTAACGCAAAGTCATTGTTGAAATTGGAGCGCTTGTGATTATGTAGAACTGCTGAAACATAAATGCATCTAGTGTGGCTTTTGGTGAAATGCAGTTGCACGGCGCTTTCGTGCTGCGATGATTGGGTAAAAGGACAATGGGGCGAGATGGAGCAATGGGATAAGGGGAGACTAACTTTAATGATTATCAGATTGCCGCACTTCCACACGCAGGGCGGTCAATCGATATCGATTGGATCGGAGACGACCTTCTCGGAGTACGGTAAGTAAGCGAGTCAATCGTGAGAGGGCTTACCATGATCAGGCTTGATGGGAAATTTTTCTTCACTTGTTTTACTACGGTATCCATAACAATCGATTGCAGCAGTCTCCCACTCGTCCCATCTGACGACCACAGCCAGTGAGACTGTAGGACCGACATCGAGGTATACTGTAGTATTGATTGGAGTACGGTAGAACGATTACTTGGCTATTTTTAATTTGATGTGTACTATTTATTGCACTGCTGTATTCACTAGAAGCTTTGAACTGAAACTGCAACACGTATTCTCCTAGAGAGGTCATTGATTTTTTTTATAGATTTGTAAATTGTTATGTGTTTGCAGCAGTGTTCCCTCATGTCCGAGTACGTCGAGAGTGCGAGTGAGAAGAGTAATCTATTCGACGGATCCTATTGAGGAAGAAGATGAGGGAGAGGAGGAGGAGGAGGGTGAGATACTCAATCTTTGCGTGTCTGTGTTTCATCGTTAGGTGGTATGATGGAGATGAAAGATAATTTCTATAACTGGACCGGTCCATATGCTATATTTAAAATCAATGGTAAATGTAGATACCGATGTCCCATCGACGAGCAATGATCGACCATCGGGAGAGAGAAGATCGATGAGGAAGAGGAAAGGAGAAGAAAGAAATGAAGAGGATGAGGAGGGAAGGAAGAAGATGAAGAATGCTCAAGGTACCGTAGTCAGAGGTGATTGGGTTACTGTAGATTAGAATGTCTAATTATCGATTACTTGTAGATGACCTCGACGAGGATATTCGAGAGATGGAGAAGGAGCAGAGGGACGAAAGGAAGAGATGTACGGTAGAGATTGGGTTACGGTAGATGTATTCTATTTATTGTCCTTCTGCAGACATGGAAGTGCCGGCGTTCAGCGAGCTCGGATTGGTGTGTAAGGAGTGTGGGAAGGTGAACGACGTTTATCATTTGTAGAATTGTTGTGAAACAGGTCTTTTTGAGGTCAGATATTGTAGCTGAAAATAACTGAAAATAAGCTGAAAATAACTGATGGTTGATCTCTGCTCAGGTGTATGCGAACACGGACTCGCTACGGAAGCACAAGGCGAGAGTCCATGAGAAGAGGTTGGCATTCAATTATTGCACTTCTTGAACCATCGTAGGTTTGGGTTTCAGAACCTGTTGAATCTCTCACGATTTCGCCCAATACCCGTGACCACATTCGAAGGTTTATTTTGGTTTCAACCGGTTCTCATGGACACATTATCGCTTTGATTTTCGATTTTGCGCTTGTGTCCTCCGAAAACGTAACAATTCATTGTTTGCACTTGAGATACGCGGAGGCAGCTCGATCGAAGCGATACGCGTGTACGGAGGAAGGATGCGAGAAGGCATTCACTACTCCCGGAGCATTACAGGACCATCTCAATAGACATAACGGTGAGAATAACTGATTATTAATGGAATTCGTTTGTTATTATCAGTGCAGTAGCGTTCGTTTTGTGGAATGAGAAAATGATGGAAATTGGGATAGTTGTCTGGGGTTTCAGCAACAGTAGACAAGGCAATGTGGTTGAATATTGTTGCTATGCCTTCGGGGTTTCTGGTCAACAAAAAAGAAATGATACACTTGTGGCTCCTCGGTTTCACCTGCTTCTGATCTTCTTTGTTTTCAACTGATTGCTAGTGAGACCTACTTCGTGTTTTTTCAAAACAATAATTCATTCCTCACAGGAGTGGCAGCTCACGCTTGTGAACACTGCGATAAGAGCTTCTCCACGAGGGCTTACTACGCACGACATCTGAGCAAGTGAGGATGGTTATATGGGGTATGAAACACAAGTCTGTCTGGTTTCCAAATTGAGATTGACTCTGACCGAAAAGGCATAATCTAGCCAGTAACTGTTGCGATTCACTAGACGATCATAGATCCATCGCACATTATTCCATTGCTCATGCCTAATAATAAGTTGGTCTTCGAACTTGTCTCTTTGTTTGATGCCTTTGTGTGCAGTCATTTTGTAGTAGGGGGTAAACTGAGACGCGAAAAAGTATGGGACGAAATTTGTACGCTTCAACAACTTTTTTCTGTTTGTCTTTGATGCATAGAAAAATAGTGAAAATTCATGTGATGTCCTTCTCTATTTTGAGACAATTGAGAATTGCACAATTACTGTTGTTCAGATACCACCAAATCAGCATCAAATCACTCGATGGAGTCAAAGAGTTTATGGCTGCGGTCGGAAAAAGCAAGAAGAAATGAGGTGATTTAGTTCTTTTAATTTCGAAATATTTATGGGTCTAGAATTAATTCGTGGTCTATGATCTGTGAAAAAGGGCGTGTGTCAATTTCTGGCGTCAGATTCTCAAATATGATTGAATGTTGAAAAGGGGTGGAAATTGTGTGGTTCCTGGATGTCAATAATTTATCTGCACACTACGACAGCAAAGCATTCATAGGAAATAGGATAAACCACGCGCCCATCAAAGGGAAAAAGCCGATTCAACGATGCGGAATTAATTTATATTAGGCAAATATGATACAATATGCAAGGAGGAGGAAGCCGGATGTGAGGGAGGGAAATTGGTGCCTAGAACTTAGATGATGAATTATTACCCATTCTGTGCCACGGGGGTTGGGGATGGAAGGGTGGAAGGGTGGAAGGAAACTCGACAAACAGATGGGAACAAGTAGGAGGTATACACTGTAGTGATAAAAGATACTGTAGGAGGGGAGAAGCTCACAGTTTACTGCCGCTCTTGATGAGACAGATGAATTCTGAAATGAAGTCAGTTGTTGATGGAAGGGGGGTTACGGTAGTCTCACCTCGGAAATCGATCATTCCATCATTATCCAGGTCGCCCTCACGAATCATCGCCTTGCATTCGGTCAGTGTCAACTCCTCTCCGAGTCCCATCATGACCTGCCAATCGATTATTGGTATTCAATAGGTGTAGTAGTTGATAATTCGTTCACTTGTGATCGTTATCGATAGTTTAACTCGTTGATTTGTTACACGTTGATAGTCATTTGCTTGTTATCTGTTTGTTTTCTTTGTTGATTCTAAATTCAGGATCTCTGTTTTAGTCGTCATATTTCCCAGTTTATGATTTACTGCCTTGCAATTCCCTGTGTGCTTTTGTTCTACTAGGTTCTAAATCAATTTATTGAGAATAAAGAGTTATTTTAATAAATTTTGAGCAGAGAAATGCAACATACCTGACTGAGTTCTTCCACTGAGATTAGACCATCACCATTGCGATCGAAGAACTGAAGAGAATTTGTGAGAATCGATAGTTAATGGTTGATTATCGTACCCTGAAGACTTCCTTCAATTCCCTCTCTTCATCAGGATTGATCAATTGCTTCTTGAGAACACTGAGAAACTCGTCAATTTCGATGCATCCGTTCCCTGGAACAGTCACTACTTATTTTGAGTTTTTGACTTAAAATTCGAATGCCCTCGTTGTTGTTCAAAGAATGTTTTTTGCTCCTTTAGATGATCGTTTCTCGTTCGGAATTTTCATAAGTGCTTCGGTTCTCATTTCGTTATTACAGAGAACCAACACACAATACGAAAGCGCTTCCCCTTCCTCATATCTCGCAATAATTTTAATGAGGTCTCCAGGGTTTCGTCCGATTGTCGAGCAATACGTTGAGAATGCAGGGCAAGCTTTGAGATGGAGTGTTTCGAGAAATTTCACCATGAATGCGAGAATGCATGGACACTGTCGGAAGGAAAGGGGGAAATGACGCAGTATTTCCTCTGGTATTCCTCCCTTATTGGTGTCTTCCGCAATGGAATTGGCTGAGAAAAGGGAATCACAAAAGGCTCGCCTCTCCCTAACCCGCGCCCATATCCAATGCAAATTCAATTGCAGCCTAGCTCTGATTCCGAAGCAGTCCTTCCGAAATTGGGTTCACCATGGAATTGCCTCGAAAAAGATGCGGATTCTTCGCTTCAATCTCGGAAAGAATCGGGCTTTATGGTGTGGAAGGGGGCTATTCTCCTTCTCACTCAAACAGAGGAACGGAGATCTTAGAAAGGCGGAAGTTCAGTGACACACTCGCACCGGAAAGGGATATAACTTCTCCCCCATTTGGTCTTTGACTCCCGTCATATAATATGTACCATATATTCGAGTGTAATTTGTCATTGCCTGTCGGTGTGGTCACAGCAAAAAAAAAGAGAGAGAAGCGAGCAATCAATTGTAAGCAGCGTCAATTTATGAATGCTCCCTTACGAGACATTAAATGTGAAATGGATTCCAGATTTGAAAACATGCCTTTTTCCCGCTGTGTACTCAAGCGTAAAAACCATTTTGCAGCTTTGAACACGATGCCAAATTAGCGAAATTGGAGCCGCAATTTCTCACTGTTCTGAAATGAGGAAGGGAACCTCTAATGGGCCGCTTTTTGTTTCAGGTTTCCAATCATTCTAGTCCCCTTCCATCGAGCTTGGATGCAACATGAATTTCCCCTTCTTTCTTCCCCTTGCGCATCCCTCCCTTCCCTCTGAGAACAAATAGACATTGGCACGGCAAGAGTGTCTACCCCCAACGAAGAGATCCGAAGGGGAGAGATTGGAGAGGTGCTAAGATGATTGACTAGGTATAATGTAATGTGTCCAGCATACTGTAGAACACTCTCTCGTACTTCGTTCTGTTTCGTTCGTTGTTGTTCAGAGAAGGCGGAGGATAAGTGTGCGGATAATGTGTGTTGAGTTGTTTTTCGCACCATTTCCCCCACCTGTCCAAGTGTTCTCGGGATAGAGATTGAGAGAAAGGGAGAAAAAGGATCGAATTAGCCTATTCTGTCGCAGATTTCATATTTCAAGACCACATTATGTGCAGGCGCATTTCGAAGAAAAAAGGGGAGAAAACAACGAGCGAAAGGGGTGATATAAACTGCCGATATGAAGGATGCAAGAAGGGAGAAAGGGGTGAAGGGAGTGAGGGCGATAAGCCAAAGAGAGAAAGAGCAGCCTGACGCAAACAATATCCATCCAATAACTATTGCGAAAAGTGCCACCACGGGAACAGATAAAAAATGGTAGTTATCCCGTCAATCAAGGCACTTGCATCCTATGGAGACCACTGATAGGCAAGTGATTATTTTAGACAAATTCAGTAAGAAGGGCCTAATCTCTTATTCGGACCAACTTCACGGGAACAGGGTTCAGGCACTATTGGGTACTGTAGTCGATGGGGAAAAGTGTAGTGATGGCTGTCTTCCTCCTCTCGGTAATCGGACACCCACGTGGGATTTCGAGACACTGCGCCCCCGATGAGTGTGCGCACTCAAGTTCAAGAAATGGAGATTTTGCCGTTCTTATGAATATGCAATCGCGAATCCCCTATTGAACTGAACGTTTTTTTTCTCATACGTGCGTATTCGCGATTGAAGATCGCACCAATCCCGGACCTAAGATCCCCTGGTGAAACTCATTCGCTCACCATCAGTGTCCGCCTGAGCCATCATCTCGCGAATCTTCAAAGTCGTCGGCTTCTCGCCCACCTGAGAGATCAAAGATCAGAAAATGATGGGTGGTCAGAGATCAAAGATCAGGTCAAAGACGAACCTGCACTAAGGCGCATTCCAACTCCTCGCTCGTAATGCGACCATCGCCGTTTTTGTCCATTTCCTGCACAATTTACATGATTTTCTTGAAATTTTATAAATTTATAAAATGCGAACCTTGAAGATCTCCCGCAACTCCTGCTCCTTCAGTGAGTCCATGTTCATGATTGGATGAGAGGGAGATCAAAGATCACAGAAATATCAGCTGGAAGACGTACCGCTTTCGGTCGTGGATGCTGTGTTGTTGTGGTAGTGGGCGTGGTTTGTTGAATGCCCTCAGGGGTGTGTGTCCCCTTCCCTCCCCGCCTCTCCCTTTATGGAAGAGCTTCTTTGGAAGGAACGAAGACCGGAATGAAGGGCGATGAGAGGGGGAGAAGGTGTTGTGACCTTTGATTGCCGCCTTTTATCTTCTCTTTCTTTCGCAAGTCGACAGATGCACTAACACAGAAGGCGAAGACGGGAAAATCTTTATCGTCGTATATAAAAACACAGAAAAAAATGAAGGAAAAGCATGCGCTCGGAGGACCTTTCGTGTATGTTTTGAAAAGGAAAGCTGCTACAGCGCAATAGTTTGATCAACGAGTAGTTACAAAATCGACATGGGGGTTAGGTTCAGAGATTCCATGAGCCAGGGGAGATTGCAGGGTGTTGTATTGGATGAATATTGGAAGAAGGAATTACTCTCCAGACATCATCTCCATGAACTCTGCAATGAAATGGATTGGAATGAGTTTCATCATTGTTACATAGTCAGTGCGGAGCTGCGTGAAGTATTGTGTGCAGTGTTGCCAATTTTAGAAACAAAAAATATAAAAAATCATAATGTAACCGTCGAAATCGACGGTTCCGGAGCCGTCAGCGTCGATTTCAGTGATCATCTCGTCCAATTCCTCCTCAAAAAAAAAAAAGTCTTCATAGTTTTCAGCCAACTTACAGGGAAAGATCTGGATTACGTCACATACTCTCCTTTTGTCAAAACACATCAAAAATTTTACAATCGTCTCGAGAATATACCCAGAATACATTACAGTCTAGACATGCGCCCTCGGAACCGAGCGAGGTTTGATCACTTTCTAATCGATGTTTACGGATGTATGCTTCTTGTGGGAACAGTTCAACCATCAAGATCTGTGCGTATTCTGAGGAACATTTATTGAGATTTTTGAGGGCAAGAGACAAGCACAAATACTACAAAATTGGTTACAGTTGCCCTATTGCGATTTGTACCGGAAAAATATTATAAATCTGACCTCGGAGACGTTATCGTCGAGGGCTCGAAGGATATCACGAAGATCGGAGACGTTGATGTACCCATTGCCCTGAATTCCATCGGTTCCTTCCCCATTCATTCCCCCCCCTTCAATTGACTTGTTGCAGTTTCCGCCTGCCTTTGTTTCACGCGCCATAATTTCTTCCTAGTTTTGCTGCTGGAATCAGAAGGTGATTTATGATTCTTGTCCCAACAGAACTTCTTCCCACAGTGAACACAAGTCATTCGCTAGTCTAGACCGTGACTGCCCTTTTCACACTTCTTCTCCCTCTCTTTCTTCGCCTTTCTGTGAATTCCTCGCCCAACCGTGAGAACAACCTTACTGCCAGTCACTCAGCACTTTCTAGAGAAAACACACCCGCAAAATTCGAGAGGATTTCGGCGTTGTCACGGAGGTAAATACTTGTGAGTTACTCTTGGGATGGAAAGCACACGGGATCTTTCCTTCTCACTACAGTATTCATGAGAGAAGTGAAGCGAAAATTATTTGTGAAATCGTCGAAGGTGTGAACAATAGAGTAGGCACCTCTGTATTGGGGCGCCCTGAGAGAAGGGCTATTTCTGTGTGAGCATAGAGGAATGTGTCCCCTACGAAGGGACCAAATCATATTAGCTAATCGGCAGCGCACAAACGCTTTTTTGTTTGCCACGTTCCACTACGATAGTAGAGTATGCTCTTCCTTCCCATTTGGATGAGGGACTAGGAGAATAGGAAAGGCCAAAATGGCAACGGTGGATTACTGGAAGCCAAAGTTCGAAATACGGATACTTATCGTCTTTTCATTTCATTTGCTCTTTCACCTGTCAGAAAAGCGAGAAAGTGTGCGAAATGAAGAGACGATTACTCGTATTTCGGAGGCTTCTAGTAGCCCATAAATTCTATGTCTGCAAGGAAAAGAGCGCTCGGACGGGTAATGAGAGCAAATTGGGAATGTTTTGGGCGAAGAGACGACAATAATTTTCGAAAACGTCTTGAGCTTTCTCAAAATAGTGGGCTGATCTCCGTGTGTGTAGTGAGGGGCGCGTGGGAGAGGACAGAAGAAAGGGAGGAAACAAGAGGTCAGAATAGAGACAGGATGAGGGAAGTTCTGACAGGGGGAATGACAGATGACCTTAGAAGAGGAATGAATGGTTAAGTATTTTGGATGGATAAGTGGAAGGAGCGGAATGGAACACTTTTCGTTACTGAACGCTACTGAATTGTTCCAAAAAGACGGAGATCATTGCCGATGAAAAAGTATTATTCCCAAGCATCACCAAATATGTTTCACCCTGCTCACGACGAATGGCTCCCATCCAAATAGTAGCAATGGCATTGATCGTCTAACAAAAAATACAAATCCTTGAGTACTTCTATATAAGTCGTGAACTGTGACTAATAACTGTAAGAATAAAAAATATTCAGTACCTCCTTATCATATAGTCTGAATGCCTCTCTCAACTCCTCTTCCAGTCCCGAATCATCCTCACCCGCTACGACGAAGTTGGCAACCATGGCTGCGAACTCCTCGAACTCGATCTCTCCCGATCCTTCAAGAGATCAAAGATCAAACATCAGACTACAGACTACAATCTGACCGTCAGTATCGAATTCCTTGATGAGCTTCTTCAGATCACGCTCCTCGAAGGCCTGTCCCATCGTACGGAGAATCTGACCGACCTGTAAAGATCAAAGATCAGATCAGAGAGATAAAAGATCAAACCTGGTTGGCGCGAATGTATCCCTTGTTCTCCTTGTCGAACATGTTGAAGTACTTGCGGTACTCTTCAAATGATTTATTGATTAATTGTCGAATAATTAAATAATTAATAATTAAAATAAATAAATAAATCGCACGCTCGAGCTGCTCAGGCGTAAGCGCTTCGAGTGCGTCATCGGCGTCGTCTCCCTCAAGGAAATAATCGATAAATTATGGATACGGTAATTTGAAAAATCAATAATCTATCGCTTACGGTAACTAGATGATCGATGCAACGCAGTGGCAATAAGAATGCTCCTAACTAGACTAATCACAGTAATAATGGCTGAAGAGTGCACTCACCATGCTTGCTGCGTTGACAATTCACGTCGTCTGAACGTGAAGATGCGAGTGGTAGAAAGAGAGAGAGAGAGAGGGGGATCTAGATTCGCGCTCTCTCTCTCTCTTCTCGGTATTCACTCTTCCCTCTTCGATCTGCACTGTCTCTACTCGACATCGTCCTTCCATTCTCTTCTCCTCCCCCGCTCTTTCCCCTCTCCACTTATCCCACAGCAAGAAGAGCCAACGTTTGTCTTTACAATATCGACGAGAGCTCCCACAACTTTGGGAATTCGGGTTGATTGTGGCAGAGAATTGAGGAGGAGGAGGGCGATGGAATTGACGTGGAATACAGTGATGAATATGACAAAAATGTATGGGTGAATGCACAAGAAGAGAATGGTTTCTAATGTTCGATCACTTAAATTGTATACGGTTTAATTTCGAGTATGTAGTGAGGGAAAAGAGGAGATATTTGCGAGGATCAGATGACCTGTGACATCTCGAGAACTTTCCCCGTGGTGGAAATGAAAACAGAAGCTCAAGTGTTTATTCGAGCGGTGACTTTGCTTCTCGAATGCCTGCTACTCCTTGATGAGAAGTTTAGCAGATAATACAGTAAGCCTGAGTGAAGGCAAAAAAAGAAACGAAGAAATCATCTCACGAGGAACTAAACCGCGTATTCTTTATGAATTAATTTTATTCAGTGGCCTCAGTTCATTGCTGAGAAATACATTAAAAATAAGTGATTAGTTGATCTATTTAAACTAGCGCGAAACATTATGTAATGTGAGTACAATAATGAAGAAGTAAAGTATCGGGGCCGTGAGATACCAGTTGATAGAAGCTTTGAATGCGTGAGGTTTCTGTCTTGAAAGTATTCAATTCCGTTCGAGAGATCCAGAAAAGCGATTAGAAAGAAATAATAATGCGATAGTTGACTAGAGTACAATTGGGATAGCCTAAATAAAGAATACAATAGTATTTACAATCTGCATTGGGCGGGTACTTTCTCTGATATTGAGTCCATTCGGACGTCCAGTTCACGATCGTTGATCGTTACTTCTGAATTGTTTTGTTTTAGAATTAACAACATTGATAATTTACCTTTGATGCATCCAACGAAAGTTCCGGGCAGGCGGAACTTTGTGTACGCGGGAGTGTATCGACCACCTTCAATATTTTGTTGTTATTATTTCTCTCATGCGTCGAAAATATCGCGATAGAAGATCAATGGAATTTATAAAGATAATGCGAAACTTATCCGATCTCTTCTCCAAAGTTAGTGAAAAACGAAAGAATAATTCACCTAGATACACGAGTCCATCTGTGTTCAGTTCACTCGAACCGGGAGATGCGACTATCCACAGCGGATTCCTCCCATCAACAGTGATTGTCGTGTTGCGGAAATTCCTAAACAATTGTTTTATTTCAAAGAGTATCTTTGATCTAGCCTGACTATTCTAAGAATAATCTCCAACATTTTTGTACCGTCACGAATTTGATATTTTTTACAGATGTATCTTTATTTCTTTTGTACATTGCTTTCGTAGCCAATACGTTATATTTTTTTCCATTCGATATAACATTGGCCACAAATTGAGAGCTCGCGATGTTTGTGCGGATCTTATGCCTTGCTCACATTCAGTGATACACACTGTGCGAATTTGTTCGATAATCGTTGAGCGATATTATCTACGTCGAATTCCGAACTCATTTACCTAAAAATATGTGGAAAGTAATGACCTCTCGACGTTGATTCTATGCCAGCTTCCATCATTGACCCTCACTCCTCTCACATTCACTGGTTTGAGTGACGCATCATTGCCCAAGTTCTTCACTACGTGGATCTGTCCATCCCTGAAAAGGTATAACCATATTTCACTCATTCGGAAGTACGTTTATGCACCTACACTCACTGCTGAGAGAGTGTGCAAAATATGAGCCCATTTCTTGTAAAGTCATTCCTATTATCCATATTTCACTCACTCTAAGGTGCTTTCTGACGAAAAGAGTGACTACTATCCATTATCCCATTTCATGTTGAGTGGATGGTTGGTACACTCAGAAAATGACACACTTCTGTATGATAGATCGATGCCATTTCAGCATTGACATTCCCCCTCCCACACTTTCGTTGGAAGTGAACTGGGCGAACGATGGACTACATTAGTTACTCTTTCTTCCGTTTCTCTGACCCTTGAGAGAGCGAGGGAATAGGGAGAGCGAATGATCTCATTGCGTGAATTCTCTTCATCAGCTGATATTCAGCCGATATTCAATTTGCACGGAGTCAAGTGCTTGGGAAGCGAATGATGATGAATGGGTGTGACATTTGTTGATTTCACACCCACAAACCATCGAAATGAAGAAGTGTCAGTACAATTCGCACTTTTGTTCTCAGCATTTCCCAGGATCGAGGAACAAACGCGACATGACATTTTGAAATGGAGAAGCACCGGCTCGGGAAGTCTAGGAATAGGACAGAGATCAAAGATCAAACCTGAGGAAGATGAGGAAGTAATCATCGGCTCCTGCCTCCCACCAGAGATGACCGTCCGTGGAGAAAGTCTTGAGGGAGAAGGAGAAGGACGAACGGGAGGATGATGCCAATCTGGAAAAATAAAGAATCCATGGAGCTCTTTGATATTTGGTCTATTTTTCACGAAAGAACTAAAGACAAAACTGACGAATGATTGATTCTGTTGAGATACGCGAATTCGACCTTTGATCCATCGAAGAATGCTGCGTCAGATTCACCTTCTGAAGAGAATTTTGCTGTATGGCCTCCTGTTTCCATGCACTCAATTACGTCTGTCTAAGCCGAGCGTGAGCTCATGAATACGTAAAGGCGTCCTCGATTTCGGCATTGGTCTCAGAAGCTTGTTTCCGAAAAGCGAATCCAGAACGGTTTATGATCCACAGAAGTTGTTTGCCTGTTCTGATCGCTCTGACAATGAGTTCTCGGAGCAAAAGATTCAAAATGTGCACAGGTTTAATAGATTCGAAATGTGCACAGCACAATTTTTCGTTTTTGTGCTATATCATTGTTTCTTTTTTTCAGTGAATGTTTCTCACCGTCTCCACATCGTTCTCCTCCCCATCCTCTCTCACACTTGCACGTGAATTCATTGGCTCGAGTCTGGCAGACTCCATGTACACATCCTTCCTCTTCCCCTCGACCACACGGCGCCTCCTCTCCCTCGACAACGGTATCCGACCAGAGGGATCGCTGCAATGGATACTTTCACGATAATATTTCAGAAACTAAGGAAACCGCTACAACTAAAAAATTAACAAAACCCCGATCTCCTTTGGCTTTGACCCTTTGAACGCTATCCTTCATGTTATCGCTGTTTTTTCTAGTTTTCAACCATGGGAACTCTCAACAAAAAGTATTTTTAAAAACAAATCAGGCGCTTAGATAGTAGAATTCACTTCCTTCTTTTGTCAGTTCTTATCGCAATCTCCACGGGAACTATCCCATTCTTCCTCCCTTCCTTCTCCTCCTTCCCTCTCTAAACTCCGCCCCTTTCCTCTCCCTTCCTCGATTCCTTCTCATTCAGTCCTCACTCCTTCCCTCTTGATCGAGATGTCATCTCAACTCCGATTCTTCCTCCTTCTCGTTCTTCTCAGTGCAATCGCCGTGTCCGCAGCCATCTTCGACGGTTAGTATCATTCCATGATAAGCAGCTGATAAGAAGCAGTCGAACGAGTACGGTAGTAGATCGTAGAATAACCCCTTCGTAGATCATAATACCACGAGAGCCTTGTTCCTCATCGTAAAGAGTCATCTCTAGTCCCTTCCTCCCTCATGCGTACCGGGAATACTAACGGAGGCAATGAATAGTGTATGGTTATTGTCTTCACTTGTTTGCTTGTTTTCGGGACTAGTGAAATCGTCGGGGAGATGGACCCTCAGCTTCGAAGTGTAAATTAATGTGAAATGCCTAGCTACGGCCATGACTTCTGCTTTTCTTTGGCGAATTTCGCTGAATACCCAGAAAATATTCGGTGACGGGATCCCCAGTAATTTCAAATGAGATGGCAACAGTAAAGCCAGGCGCCCTGAGAAATTCGTCGGGAAAACAGTACTGTCGCAGTCTAGGCAATAATAGATCAACGAAAACGGACTGAATGGGAGTTCCAGACAGGGACGAGATAGTCGACTAGTAGACAACTGGATAAACCAAAACTGTCACTTCTAATTTGCAGACACGGAATCACTGGAGGACTCGGGAATGCAGATGGATAAGCGTAACTTCCAGTACATCTGGCGCAATCTTCCCATTGGATCGGGATCGGTAAGACAGGTAGAACATCCCTTTCCTTTCTTTCGCTTACGAGTCCTTAGTTGGCTCCTCTTTCCTGCATGTTTTCCGTTCCTAGCAAAAGCGTGCGAAATATTTTGTCGGATCTTTAGTATTTCGCACCGATCACTCTCAAGCATGGATACGTTCACATGGTATTAGCTGGAAATACAATTGTATTGTATTATTGAGTGAGGCTGCCGTGAGAAAGCCACTTCCCGAACCGTTGTTTGCTTTTAGCCGCGAGGCAGCGCCGCTACAAAACTGGCAAATTCATGAATTCTAGAGAAGTGGACCGGGCTCGAAATTCGGAAGTTAGCCCATTTCCAGGAACCATGTAGAAATATGAATTTCCGTACCCGGGAGGTTTTCTGACCGCATTGGTCGGATTAACAAAAGTACGCGCGGGCTCAAGAACCATCTGGATTACCGTAGTGCCCACCCTCCTGCACTAGTGTAGATTCTGGAGAAGGACAGTGCGCGCAGGTGTCTCGGGCTGCGTAGGATGGTAATTTTAATAATTAAATATATATAAAATATAAAATATTGCAGTTGTCGGACAAGCGTAGCATGGACAATCTCTCCCGCGATCGTGCCTCGGCCTTCTATCGTCTCGGCTAGACCCCCTTCCTCCTTCCACATACAAAGAGGACACTATTCTGGTCACGCATCACTCTCACTCTCTCATTACTGTACTATCCCCCTGTCGTGTACTAATAAAGTTGGTCGGAACTACTTAGAAGAAGATGAGCCGTTCGTCATCCGGGGGTGGACCACAGTCGTTTAGCGTCTCTCTTCCCACTTTAGGTCGAAAGGGGAGCCGTTAATTAAGAGACCGGATCTGAGAAAATTTACCTTTTTGGCCATTCTCCGGACATTGCTCCAGGATTTTCGATTCCGACCACCATACTCACAGGGCCTGAGGGGCCTTTGACCTTGTTTACAAAAATGATGACGTCACTGGCCATGTTGCGAAATGCGGCGCGCCAGGTGCGGGCATGTGGAAAAGTAATGAAAATTCATAGTTTCTCAGCCGAACAAGATAGAACCAAAATTCCTTTTCTAGTATGTTAGGCATGCCCAAAGTGTACTATTGCACTACTAAGATCGAAATTTGGCCGATCCTGATATTGAATTTTGGAGCTCAAATTTTATATTTATCGATTTTTTACTATGTTCCAGCCGTTTGGGGTAAGCTTTTCATACGCCTGGGTGTACTCCTCACCCTCACCTATTAATCCCCCCACAGGTGGAACAAATCAGAACATGAACATTTTTGAAAAGTTGATTTGAGTGATTCGGGGTCAGGCTACGTTTGGCTGTTATTGGATGTTCTGTCTCGCTATCAATGGGGCTCCACCTGAAAACCGAATAAATGATGAAGACACACCATCATACGAATATTTATCACCATCGGAGTTGAATCCGCGACAGTGATTTTTTTGACCCATGACCCGGGGCCGAAATGGGCCAAAAAGTCATGATTGAGGAACTTCAACTATTTTACACTAATGTATGCTACAGTAGCCCAATATTATTTTGCAACCCAAATTACCGTAATCCAACAAGTGTGGAATCGAGAATTGACTTTTTAACGAAAATATTGGTAGATTCGTAAATAAATTGTATGTCGCAACCGAATAACGGTATTATTCTTCTCTTCTCTTATTCTTCTCTGGTTCTATCTTGTTCGGCTGAGAAACTATGAATTTTCATTACTTTTCCACATGCCCGCACCAGGCGCGCCGCATTTCGCAACATGGCCAGTGACGTCATCATTTTTGTAAACAAGGTCAAAGGCCCCTCAGGCCCTGTGAGTATGGTGGTCGGAATCGAAAATCCTGGAGCAATGTCCGGGGGGTGGTCAATTTTCTCAGATCCGGTCTCTTAAGCAACGGCCACGCGCGAGAACTTTGCTCTGAGCTAATGAAGGCGAGAAGAAGGGAGTCAAAACGGCTTTTCTCCCTCTTCTCCACTTCCAGTCTGCCGTATAGATCCGATTACAATGTTGCACATGGGAAATACAATTCATACGTCACAACGTGGTTTGACGGCTGGAAATAAGGGAGAAATACAGCTGCAGCCAACGCAGATTAAGAAGTGATTGATTGGATATTATTCATAGAAATTCCCACACGATCTTACAGCACAAAGACGTCTACTACAACCGTGTTTTCGTTTTTGGTCTGCGATTTATGCGATTAGACAGAAAGTCAAAGACTAATGGCATAAGTGCTGGAGATATCGGAAATATCTCTGAAATTTTGGCAAAAAATGAAGAAGAAGTCGTTCATGGAAGAAGGAAATTCCCGTCGCCCACTCAACGTTTTGAACCAATTTTTCGGTCCATTTATGCAATTGCCTCCCGGTGAAAAGTTTAAAAGGTTCGACGCTCCGCTGCTCTTTGTCCTTCAAATATGTCCACTTTCCGGGAATAAGTCTAATCTATGAATGAAAACGAGGAAATTGTGCTGCTATTATGCTGGCTTCTGGATAAATTTTTTCGCCTAACAATGTGACGGTGGCAGAAACGTCAGACTTATCGCTGTTTTCACACGGCAAAACACGGCTGATTTCTGTGGGGATAAAAGTCACCTGGTGTAGTGGGAAATGTCGATCGTTGATCGTGAGAGACGAAACGTGGCCAGAGTAGTTACTGCTCAGTGATCTCAATCGGGTAGGAAGAAGGCCGAGAGAGGGAATTCCTCCGAGATGGACCGTCTCCCCGTGAATGTCGAGATGCACCAATTTGCCCTGCAATATTGATATTTATTCCTGCTTTCGAAAAAATTATTATTATTGTATGTTGTCCTTCAGTTCTCATACAAATTTGATACAACTGAGAAAAAATAATGATCGAACATCGGTAGATACTCGGTAGTAATTTTCCCCGGGGCTCTTCCCTCTCGTCTTCCCAACGTGTATTTTTCATTGTTCGTACCTATTCCGCACTAGGAGTCAAGTCACCCTTTCATTTCGTGTCAATTCTCCAGAGGGCGCCTATTGGTTCCACACCATGTAATGAATGAGCTCTACCACTAGATTGGTTTTGTGAAGGAAGGCTGTAAGAACGACTCGTTTGTGTTTGGGGGAGGGCGAGAGAAGAAAGGGAGGGGAGAATGGGGAAGAAGGGTAGACGTTCTTCACCATGCACTTCCGTACACAGGAAATGGAAAAGTTTCAGCTCCGGAAATTGAATGGGCACAAATGCAAAGAAGGTTCCAGATTGGATACCGTAGTCGAGAGAGCTTCCGGGTAGAAGAGATTCAAGTACCATAATCTAAGAAACGAACCGGACTCTGTCCTTGCACGGTGAGTCCATCATCGATTTGAATCGATCCGTTCTTCAGATCGCGTCCAAAGGCTACGGTAGACCATCGATGTGTGTCCAGTGCCTTTGCTCTGAATGTAAATATTTTCCAACCAGTACCTACTACGATGAAATCGCAGTTCAATGCGATTCTTTCCTATTATGCCCTATCTGAAGCATATCCCAAATTGACTCACATTTCTTTCCAGTCTTTGAAAGATGCCTTTTCGTACACAGTAAATGGAACCATAACTCACTTGACATAGGCAATTCCGGATCCGAGATTCCAGAAGAACGTCGGCTGATATGCAATGAGGAAAAGAGCGAGGAAATCCGCACTCTTTCCACTTTCCATCGGACGACCCCAGAAGAAGACAACACCATCGGGAGTACTGAAATGACTTTTATTGTTATGATTTTAGTGGGACGAAAAGCATCGTGTAAGATTTCTCAGCTACAATGAAACCATTTCGTTCTCTGCTATCTTGGTTCCCATTTTCTGCTAATTCATTCCACCATCAGATCCTTCCTTTCCTTCCTTCATCCTCTACCTAATCCATCTCTCTCTTCTCTCGAGGTTCGTTGCTTCGCTCATTCCATATTATGTTTCTGACATCCTTCCCGGGAGGTTGTCAGGGAGGAGTGCGTTAGTCTAATTGGAAAGAGGAGAGAAAAGGGACTGGCACACACGCACAGGGCGAAGAAGAGAGCAAAACAACGACATTCTCATATTTACAGTCGAGAAGTACCGGGAATTGATGATTTTAAAGATGAGAGGTCGGCGAAAAGGAGACGATTTACTCCGTGTTAATAAATAGCTTCCCACACACAGGACTATTGGACGCTTTGCTTGAAGAAAGAAGAACCAGACAATTTTCGCTCCCCAGACAGAACTTTGAGGAAGACAAATTGCCATGTACAATGCACTATGACGACTACTATTTTGGTCCATTGTCTATAAATATCGAGCTTCGATTTGTGTAAATACCCTTATTACCTCGGTTTGAGTGTGATTCTGATGCTCACGGCATTTCTCACATCGATTCGAACCTCAGGATAAGTGATCATCGCGGAATGCGCGGTGAGATCCACTGAAAGAATGATAATTAGTACGTTGCAGCTCGTGAAGTCATCTGCACGCTTTTGCAACAGAGCATTCCTTCGAGAAAGAATTTCTACCTAATCTGCAGGGAAAAATTGACACTGAAAGAATGCAGGGAATAAACAAGACCTTGCACGACGAAATTCTCAAGTTTCTCTTCTTTCTTAGCAGCAAGACGCTCCTCGTATTGTTGACACGTCTCCTCAATCTGAAAAAGCCAGCACGTGACCCATTAAATCTCTAATGAAATTGTATCCGGAATCTGCTCAACAATAGCTAGAGTAAATCACTCGGAGCATATTCTGAGATCTACCTACACTAGTCAGAAATGACGAAATGTACCTCATCTCCTCCCTGTAGATCCTTTACTCTCACTGGGTCGTCATTGAGAGCTGCGGAGAGCAGACAACCACCGATTGACGAGTCACCGTCGCTCAAACATTTTTATTTTGACAAACACACATTGCAACACTAGATAAAGTCTTTACCGTAAAGCGTCGAATCAAATCTAAATTCGAAAAAAAAACGTTATCTTGACTGTAACTGCGCAATAATCCATCAAACTCACGGTGATGCCCCGAAGAGAACTTCTTTCGCTATCTCTGATCTTTCCTTTGCCTTTATCGTTATCCTTTCACTACCCATCTGAACGTGGATCGAACGAGAGTGGAAGAGCACCGAGATGGAAATAGGAGATCCTGAAATTAATTTCGGTATTGATTAATAAAAATATGGATGTTCCCACCTATGGTCAATTCATTCTCGCTCTCAATCCTCTCTCCATCCATCTTCACAATCAGTTTGCCCAATTCGGAACTGAGTGAGAAATCATTGCGTCTATCGGCAGCACGAACGTGTAGGAGAGTACCATCGGGAGATGAGGGAGACAACTGCAAATTGTCAGTTACAGTTCAATACTAATTTTTAACATAAATTTTAGCGTGCCGACATCACATTAAACAGCTTGATAGAGATCACTTCAAGTTGAAACACAACCCGTTCATTGATATCGAAACTGACCGTGATGGTGACATTGGGACGAATGGTCGTCTGTCTCCTCCACGTGAGACCGCCTTCTAGTCGACGATCGATTGAGTGGATTACTGTAATTGTTATAAAATGACCTATCGCAGCTATCACAGTCAACAGTATTCGTCTCTTCATTACTCTCTCAATCTCTTCGGTGACCAGTATTTAGATATCTAATCAACAGAGATGAGTGCCCCACCAATGGACACGCACTGCTCTCCCTGTTGTCTCGCAGTCATCGAACACTCGCATGAACCACGACCAGATGAGCGAAGGAGACAGGAGGAGTGGGCTGAGTATTTCACGAATTCAGAAAACGCCAAAATTTATGAGCATCGAATTATGTTTCACCTCGTTCATAATAGCCATTGAATTGAGCTATGAGTAATTTTCCTTTGAATGATTCTTTAAAAATTACCAATATCTTTGCAGTCGCTGTCGTCTTCACAGATTGATCCCAATTTGATGTCAGGCGGCGAAGTGCCGAGTTCCGATGTGATCGAAGGAGTGCTGGGGCGAACTGTAATTTCATGCTGTGGAAAAAGTGAATGACGTGATATTTCATCTTGAGATCATGAAGAATCGGCATTTATGAAATTCGATTTTGGTTTGTGGTAGATACTTCATCTGATTTCCAATAACTAATAACCAACCAGTGGGTCTAGCACGCTGTCTGTGGGTGGTCGTGGGTGCTGCAGCAGCAGGAGTGGAGGTCGGAGGAGGGTCGTCCACTTCGGAGCAGAGACCGAGAGAGACAGCGACGAGGTCGATTTGACGAAGACAGGCGTGGCTGAAAGGGAAGGGAATATCGACATTCTCTATTCGTATTTACGCGAAATGCGCGAAATATTACATGACGGAGGTCATTATTTCTACGTGAACACATATTTTACGAAAGGATCCTATTCAGTAATTGCTCACCGTTCTAGATGACATGCATTATCATACGATAGTCCATCACTTCCACACACGGGCATTGTACTGGCCACGCCCCCTCCAAGAGGAGCGAAGTGATGATCACAGGAAGAGATCAGGGTTTGATTGGCTGGAAAGGGTAGGTTAGTGTCAAATGCCAGCTCGGCAGATTCATGAGTTCAGCACGACTCATTCTCACTAGATTCTACACACAAAGTGAGATAACTGACCCAATGGACACACGCATCGTCCCGTTCTGCATTCTGCACCGTGCACGCATGGCTCGATGTTGCAGGGACTGAAAAAGAGTGATTATCCCGAAATCGGCATTTGCACCTTTCGAGGCAATTAGTGAAACTCACACTTCACCCTCCTTCCTCTCCTCCTTCGGGACGCATCCTCTCGAAGTGAGAACGTGCCCTTCGGCAATGCAGGAAGTGCACCGCTCACCGCGCACGCCCGGTTTGCACTCGCACACGCCTGAGATGGAAGATCGAGCATTTGTCATGATCCCGTGAGATGTTGCCACACGATGCGAATAGTCCTAGCAGCTTTTTTTGCTAGCGCATTCGACAAACTAATAAAACTGGGCAGAGGGACACTAGACTTCCGAATTCCAGTGACAAAGATTCATTTATGACTGATCATTGAATAATATTTTATTTTCCACGACACGCAGTTAAGACACTAGGGAATTCGGTTCGCAAGGAGTTTATGAAGAATGTGAAACTCAACTGACCACTCGATTGCTCGCAGTCTCCACGGGATGAACCGAAGACGGAACAGCCACAGGCTGCAATTATTTTGGTACGATTCACTTTTTTAGTCATTCAGGGCAATTTTATCTTCTCATTCAGAGTTCATTTATGTCTTCCGACAATTGATAGTCCTGTCAAGACATCACTTACGTGTGCACGAAGTTCTTCCTTTAGCGATGAGATGGATACCCCAGAAACCGGGTGAGCAGTGAGAGCAACTGAATGGCTTCATGTGGCTAATCTGTCAACAAAATAATGTTCAGTTCATCTCACATCTTTCCTCCCACTCCGGGTCTGCATCTACACTGTCCTTCCCTGTCGCACGCTGATCCATACGCTCCGATCGGATTACACCCACAATCTGCAGAGATCAAAGATCAACTATCGCTAGTTCCTTGCTTCGATGAATAATAATTGTCTCGGGAAGCGTAAGAAAGTGTACCCACCCTCTTTCAACGCTCCTCCCTCTCTTCCCTCCTTCCTTCTCTCAGCCATTGCAGAGTGACAATGGAGAAGAGGAACGGCTGAGATGGGCGATTTGGCCTTGCATGCAGCGAGAGCGAGACGGCAACTGAACACGTACAGAAGTTGAAACAAGATTTGGAAAGGAAATCAGTTGCTTTATACCGATTTGGACATTGATACGACATTGTGAGATGATTTCCGAGAATGCATTCACTTTTGACGGCACTTTTTCAAGCCAAAGTGAGTGAAGTTGAAGAAACATGAACGCTATCTTCTTCAAATGGGTAAGAAAGTGAAAGGCTGCGACACATAACAACAAAAATGATGATACCGTGAGGGATAGATGACTCCATCTGATCCGCAAACATCTTCATGACCAGAGCGATGAGTGACGCGATTCGAGTCATTATCGTCCTGAAGAGCACTGATCTTTGATCGCGCACCGAAAGATGCGATAAGATCACTGTTCTCTCTCCCTTGCGGTCGGAGGTTAGGGAGAAGAGGGAGCGATCTCGAAAACTAGTGCATGGCTCAGTGGTAGCGCTCCTTCCTTGAGAACGCGCACACGCTGGTTCAATGCCTCATGTCGTCGGACGACTTTTGCGAGCACATAAACCTCGATGACGATCCACCTAGCTCACTCCGAAACATCATGTGGAGAATTTTCCATAATACCCGAGAGTGTTTTTACTTATTTTGGCTATTTCTGCGTTTTATTTTTGAAATAGTTAAATTGACAGTGAACGTGCCTCATCACACTCGTATGCGCACTCGCATTTGCCTCCTCTGCACTCCTCTCCATAACCACACTCGACCGTTGCACACGAATCTGGATATAGATCAAATATCATTTCTTTTTTCTTCCATTTTCTGGGCGAATTCCTCAAAATGAGCAGACAAAGGGGAAGAACCAAACCACTCACCACACTTTCCTGAGAATGCAGATGCAATGAATACTCCCATTCTACAGGATGCAGCTTGGAGATGACAGAGGGATGAGTATGTGACACCGTTGGTGCCGCACACTGCTGCCAACTGAAAAGAGTTGAGGCTGTCGGCTCATTCCCGTAGTTTCGATTGCGTTTTAAGCGCGAATAAAGAGCGGAAAGCTAATAATCGGAATGGGTCGACAGAGACAATAACTCACCGTGGTTGTCGTATTTGCAATGGGACAGACGGGACACTGACAGGAGGCGGATCCCTTGATGTCCGAAATACACTCAGTGTAGAGATGGGAACACTTGAGATCGGAGCAACCGGCTAAATCGAGAGGTCGATGTCACTTTTTAGAGAGGTTTTGTGAATGACATGAGGACCAAGCATTAGAATTGAGGGTGTGCCTAAAGTACGGCTACGGCTACGGCTACGGCTACGGCTACGGCTACGGCTACGGCTACGGCTACGGCTACGGCTACGGCTACGGCTACGGCTACGGCTACGGCTACGGCTACGGCTACGGCTACGGCTACGGCTACGGCTACGGCTACGGCTATTTTATGCTCCTAATATCATTCCCACACGATATTATTGTTCATAGCAAGCACTTCGGATCTGATTTAAACCAGATACAGGCGCTACGGCTACGGCTACGGCTACGGCTACGGCTATTTTATGCTCCTAATATCATTCCCACACGATAATATCGTTCATAACAATCACTTCGGGTCTGATTTGAATCAGAAACGGGCGCAACGGCTACGGCTACGGCTACGGCTACGGCTACGGCTACGGCTACGGCTACGGCTACGGCTACGGCTACGGCTACGGCTACGGCTACGGCTACGGCTACGGCTACGGCTACGGCTACGGCTACGGCTACGGCTACGGCTACGGCTACGGCTATTTTATGCTCCTAATATCATTCCCACACGATATTATTGTTCATAGCAAGCACTTCGGATCTGATTTGAACCAGATACAGGCGCTACGGCTATGGTACGGCTACGGCTACGGCTAAGGACCGCGCCTCTTGGGATTTTATGCTCCTAATATCATAATCGTGTGGGAATGATATTAGGAGCATAAAATCCCAAGAGGCGCGGTCCTTAGCCGTAGCCGTAGCCGTACCATAGCCGTAGCGCCTGTATCTGGTTCAAATCAGATCCGAAGTGCTTGCTATGAACAATAATATCGTGTGGGAATGATATTAGGAGCATAAAATAGCCGTAGCCGTAGCCGTAGCCGTAGCCGTAGCCGTAGCCGTAGCCGTAGCCGTAGCCGTAGCCGTAGCCGTAGCCGTAGCCGTAGCCGTAGCCGTAGCCGTAGCCGTAGCCGTTGCGCCCGTTTCTGATTCAAATCAGACCCGAAGTGATTGTTATGAACGATATTATCGTGTGGGAATGATATTAGGAGCATAAAATAGCCGTAGCCGTAGCCGTAGCCGTAGCCGTAGCGCCTGTATCTGGTTTAAATCAGATCCGAAGTGCTTGCTATGAACAATAATATCGTGTGGGAATGATATTAGGAGCATAAAATAGCCGTAGCCGTAGCCGTAGCCGTAGCCGTAGCCGTAGCCGTAGCCGTAGCCGTAGCCGTAGCCGTAGCCGTAGCCGTAGCCGTAGCCGTAGCCGTAGCCGTAGCCGTAGCCGTAGCCGTAGCCGTAGCCGTAGCCGTAGCCGTAGCGGCTGTATCTGGTTTAAATCAGATCCGAAGTGCTTGCTATGAACAATAACATCGTGTGGGAATAATATTAGGAGCATAAAATAGCCGTAGCCGTAGCCGTAGCCGTAGCCGTAGCCGTAGCCGTAGCCGTAGCCGTACTTTAGGCACACCCTTAGAATTGACGAGATCTTTCGCTTTCGTGAGCAGTCTGAAACTCAACTGAATGATTGTAATGCTTGAGATTTTCGATGGTGTCCAACTTCAGGCAAATTAGAAAGTGCACATGGCCTCACCGCATTCGTCGTTGTATCGCACGAATAGCGCATCTCCACCGTGCACACACGACGCCCTTCGCATCTTGCACTCGTTCGCGTACGTACGACCGTCTGACGCGCACACCTGGCAATCGGGAATGTGCACACTGCACCATTTCTCAATGTGTGATTTGCACAATGCACCACCTACCGGACTGTACTCATCCGGGCACTCGGGACATGCGCAGATGGGCGTTCGATCGTGGGAGAGACGACAGATTTGAGGAGGAGGACAGGGGAAGGAGGAGCAGAGACCGTGACCTGAAGAGGTGTATTCACATTTGGACTTTAAAATATCGCTTCAAGCTTGATCGCTCGAGAATCGCTTGAGAATAAATTTCCTCAAGGGATGTTCTCACCACACGGTCCCTGATGCTTCACATGATTCCTTCTTCTGTGGACGCATGCCTCTCTCAGCAGTTCGCATTCAGAGTCGTACGTTCGATCGTCCTGAAGTTAGTGAACATTCAACGGGATCTCGTAGACTGGTCGAAGACTTGTTTGACAATTACACCACTCACCGCCCCACAGACGGGTCTCATCACTTGCGGGCAGCTCTGGGCGCACTCACAACGAGCCACATCCTGCACGATGAGTGGCTCCACATCTCCAATTTTCAACGAGGGAATGTCTACAAGTGGTGAGGGGTGAACAACTCAGTTTGCCTCAAAATCACCTTGCAGCTCCGCTTTCCCGATCACTTTCTGCACCTCGATCGCGCAGCTCTGGCCCCAGTGACAACGAAGGGCGGTGCACGGTGTGCTTTCTGAATTGAGGGTGTACGAGTGATGGGCAAATTGGAAAACGCACCATTGCACGCTCCCCTCCGATAGACAGCCAACTCCCGATCAGTACGACACGCTTCTACGCTCATCAGACACTCGTTCTGGTAACTGAAAGAGAAGAAAATCCCAGTCATTCTGTTGTGTTTCACCCTGGCTATTAGAGCAGTGCGAGGATCGAAAATTGATATAGAAGCGAATTGTTTGAAAAAAAATATAAAAGAAAATCGTACGTCTTTCCGTCGGTGGCACAGACGGGCTTGTCTTCGAACGTGCACTGTTTTGAGCATCTGAAAACAGATAAATGAAGAATGGCTCTCTTCTTTTCGCTTGTTCCCTCGATGAAATGAATTTGAGGGCCTCTTAGAACCATCACCATAGGAAATATGGAGACAAACCTGCACTGTGCCTTTCTCGTTCCCTCCTCAACCTTGCACACGGTTCCCGGCTGGCAGGAGAGAGAGGAGCATGGGTCTGCAATGGTTTCTGTCTCCTATCAGTGATCGAAGATCATGTTACTATTTCTGGGGCAAACGATTAATCTTGACGAGAAATGATGAGTAGCTCGATCTGAACAGACGTACCGCACTTGCCGAAGAACTTGAGTGTGATGTTCCTCTTTGTATGGCATGCAGCCACTCGCAGTTTGCAGAGGGACGGGTAGTCATCGCCTGAGAAGAAATTATTCAATTTTTAGGTGTTTCCTAACACTCAAACTCTTATAAATAGGGTAAGTGGCTTGGCATCTATCTTAGTCTTTCTTCTCCTTATCTTCTAGGTATCTAAGGTTCGTTGGCTAACCATCACTGGAGCAGACGGGTGAAGAGTCGACGGAATCACCGTACGAGGGACAGTGAGAGGGACAGACACACGAAGCAGAGAGGACACCATTCTGAATTGAAATTTGTTGGAGCTGAGCTTTGATTATCTATTGAAAACGACCGATGCACCATGGCAATGAGTGAGCAGTGAAACCTATTCCAAATCATTCTGTCATGGCAAGCGCAATGAATCGGTGCAGTTAACTTTTTTCAGATATGTTTTAGAGGGAATTCAAAATCGGACCTTTCTGTTCGTTTCAATTTGAGGTAATCGAGTGTGAGAAAGAAAAATAATAAATATACCTTCTCGGAAGGAATGCATTCTTCCCCGGGGCCACAGCGAAGTTCGTCACACGGATTTCGCTTGCCTGAAAGATCAAAGATCATTTTGGAATTTCCTGACCCCTTTATAACGTGAATGATAAGAAAAAGCTATAAGATCCCCGGCCTAACTTCCCATGCACAAGAAATATACTAATGGATTATATTAATTGATTTGCTTTGGCAACATTTCAATGCAATCCTAAAGTTCCTAAACTGATTACCATTGAGCAACTGCCTCGCGAGAAAGAAGGGACACGAATCACGAGTGGTAAGGAGGATAGGGATGAAGGAAGAGTAGAATAGAAGGAGAAACATGACGCCGTGAGGACATCTCATCATATGCCGTCGTTGCCCTTCACTTCACGGGTCATGCACCGGCCGGATGTGAGGGCGAGTCATTCTTCCAGTGTATCCGTTTGGGCCCAAGTCCAACGAGTGGAAATTGAATCAGTTTCTCGCCGCTTGGTCTCTCGAGGGATCGAAAGGGAAGAGATGAGAAATGACCCGAGAAGAAGAAGGAAGAAGATGGTGAGAAAAAGAGATGATGGATTGTGGAGGATTAGGAGACGAAGAGCATCTTGTAATGACTTTTCCTCCTTTCACTCAAGTGTTTTGACCAGACGGAGGGGATCCAGACATGCTGTATATGGTACTACTTTGTATGGCTATCTTGCATTACTTTCTGTGGTTACATTTGCACTGAAGTTCTTCACAATATCTTCGGAATCGTTTTGGAATTGTGATGGCTTCAGAAACAATCCACCCTGGAGGGCACCCTCATTTCCTCGTCTCGTTATTGTTTCGGTTGACTGGCACAGTCTCTCTCTCCGCAGTTCCTTCGGCCGTGCCACGGTCAACGCATTGAGCTTATTGACAAACAGACAACATGGACTAGGAGGGGGCTACCTGAGGGGGGGGGACTACCCATCCCCCACTCCCTCCTTCTTCCTCCTCTCTTCGTCCAGATTAGTCACTCACATGCGTCGATCTTCACCACTAAAAGAGACTCGCCCCTCTGACAAATCGGAAAGTACACAATGCAGATTGTGTAAGTGATATGTGCACAGTGCACGAATGCAGGTGTCAGGAGCGATACTCGAGTTGTGCAAGGGGAAGATTAGATGGGCACTTGAAGTATCCGTCGATTACGTGGGCATGTTTGACAAAGAACAGATGATTGGAATTGCAACAAACTGAATTTTCAACAAGACGACGGACATCCACCGTATTCTACATATGTCGTACTCCTAATCATTACGAAGATGTCTACCATTGGTTGATTAATAATTGTAACAAACAGGATCGGACTGATGAGATAGAACTCACGACATTCTCCATAGTGGAGCACTCTCAATGACTGGTCATTGGCTGCGAATTCAGACACTCTCTGAACGCCCCTCTCTTTGCTACGGACACAAGCACGTACAGAGAGATGACAGAGAGACGCGTACGTGACGTGATCTGAAATTAGGGCGACCACTTTCGAGATAAATGTAATACGTCCAAGAGATCATTATTTTGCAACGAACAATCGCAATTGAGGAGCGAATAAAACCTATCCGAATTGAACATGAGTGGATGGAAATGCCACGTACCAGACCCGCAGACTGGTTCAGAGAAGAGCGCACGACGACAGGATGAACGACAGTCACAAGCACCACTACAAATAAGTCAAATCAAATCATTTTTGAAATTATCGTTTTCGAAAAAAATGAGCTTTGAATGGATTGAATGGATGACTAACGTTGGATGGGAGCAGCGCGAACCGAATGGACATCTCTTCGTCTCACAAATAGCTGGAAGAGATCAAAGATCAGTTTCAATTTTTGTTACCGAGAGTGAAAATAAGAAACTTACTAGGTTTGGCCGTCCTCCGTTTTCGGATAGGGCGGCCTGAAATTACAGATATTTTAGATATTTCAGGTGATTTCCCTCAGAATAAGTCCCAAGGGCTTCACCTGCCCCCCCCCCTTCACTCTTTGTACCCCTTCCCCCATGTTGCCTCTCCATTCATTACCCTAATTAGGTCTGGC
Source organism: Pristionchus exspectatus (assembly GCA_911812115.1). Taxonomy (NCBI): domain Eukaryota; kingdom Metazoa; phylum Nematoda; class Chromadorea; order Rhabditida; family Neodiplogasteridae; genus Pristionchus; species Pristionchus exspectatus. Next base: position 10,214,912 of record OU461584.1, on the reverse strand, counting down.
CGTTCACCCCCTAATAGGTTTTGTTGGCGGAACTACCGCTGAATAGATTTGGATGTGTTTCATGACGAATTCATTTCTTCGATTCTCTCAGGTAATATGATTTTGGGATGGTATGGTATGTACTCCACAATCAATCCTCTCCATCATAATGACCTTGATTGCATCCGAAGGCCGGAAGTGGCTTTATACGGCTATTATAATAGGACCCGATAGCGATCAGTGAGTCTTCCGGGACCACCGATCTACTCGTGATAACCCTATTCTTCCCCATTCATTCTTTCGATCTTTCCGTGCGTGGAAATGCGTGAGTATCACTAGCCCCTCTAATCGTCCCCTCCTCGCAACAATCGCAAGAGCTAACAAGGGCGCATCGCATCCTCGTCCTCCAATTCGCTGCTAAACAGCGCAAGTCCAAGTCTGTAAACGGGTCCGCAGGCGCGGAACAAAGAAATGCAAGGAGGGGCGGCGCGTCAAAGGTGCGAAACGGCTTCCCGAGGGATTAGTGGTGGACAAATAGAGGGCAGAGTCAGTACTACTTTTTGTCGAGAATGGATCAGATTGGGAAGTGTCAGTATCACGTCTAGACAAGCATGAAAAACTACACTGGATTGAAAAGGATTGAATGAAGACATCGATCTAGTAAGAGTTAGTGATTACGATATGATCTACCGTAGTTCGACCTACCGGTGGATAGGGAATGGAGTAGATCGAGGGCGTGGAGAGACACACGGAGGGGAGCAGAAGCGAGATAGAGATGGTTTCCTGATGGAGGAAGTGATGGAAGGGAGGATTGAGGAGTGATGAATACCTGTCACAGTGAGGGGAAAGACACGGACGGAGCCACGAGCGAGTGAGGAACATGGCTGAAGTGAAGATGGTCGATAAAAAAAACCATTCCATCCACATCTTCCTATATTTTTTCGTACAACAAATGCGCACAACTATGAAATTTTAAATATATCTAGTGATGTGATAGGTCGAGAGATGATCTTTGATCTTCTAACTCACGATATTCTTTGTGAATCCATGAATGTCGATCTCATTTCCGCCATCTACGTATTCCCTTCCGGAGTAGACTCGCTTTACGTGAAGTTTGACGATCTGAATTTGATTTGATTGGTTCACAATTGATTAGCCTGAAAATATTACAAAGTACAGCTCTCTAGATCAAAGTACTAATTGTGAAACGTATTAGTTTCGAATTGACAGACCAATTTGGTTTTCTTTGGGAGACTGAAAAAAGGATTTTAAAAAAGAGATAACCTCCTGACTCGTATCACTCTTGTCTCTACTCCTCGAAATCACAACTCCAGTGAGGACGATGGGCCATGAATGAAGAGTGTCATTGATGATCCTTCTCGATACGTATCCGCATCCCTTCCGGCGGGCTACCACAGACGGAACCAGACCAGCTAGATGGTACCACACCACCACCAGGGCCAGTAATCGCATCGGAGTACGGTAGATCAATGATAGGTCATGGATGGGTCGAGATCGTGTCTTCTAGGGGCAAGGCAGGTACAGAAACGGAAGAGGAAAGGAGGGTGAGGGGGTGTTTCAAGCTGTTTGGGTAGACTCCGCCCACTCGAGTGGTCTCCTCTCTAGATGTGCGGTAGTCTTGCGTGAGAGATGGTTCTGCCTCTCGGGTTTCTGCCCACGAGGAGTGAAGTACTGCTCATTAAAGTAATGAGTTGTATTCAGGTACAATCCTCATGCTACAAGTGAACTTATTGAGCACATTTAAAAAACCTCAAAAAATCAAATTTGCAATTATCTGAAATTTCAAGCGCCCCTCCGTAAGGAACATATAATTCTTATTCTGTTAGTAATTTTTATGACGTGATCGATCTGGACAGGAGAGAGATTAAAGATATTTGATAATTCACAAAAAAAATCAATAAAGTCAGTCCACGATACACACTTGGCGAATTCCTACCGTATTTGGTGCGGGATAAGCACGTGTATACACTCGTGTACGTTCCATTTTGCCGTCATTCCGGAATCCGAATTGATCGGTTTTCGCAGCGCCTGCCGCAGGTAATTCGGCTTTATCGATCGCGCTAGTCGATAATGGGTGATTACGAAAGTGTTCAGCTAGTCAAGAATGAAGTGTTCGTCTATCGGATTCCTCCCCTCACCAATGCAAGAGGCCACAAGTGAGTTGGTACTTTTCTTTTGTCGTGTTCTAACCTGTTTACTCTCGTATTTTGCCGTCACCTCAGTATGTTTCAGAGCTGCTGACTGGAAATTGGACACACCCGACTGGACGGGTCGTATGCGACTTGTTTCTGTCGCCGATAAGCTAGTTTTGAAGCTTGAAGACAAGTCAAATGGTGAGTAATTGGCAGTCTTTATTTGTTTCCGGCTGTTCACTCTGAAATTTTGTTGCTACTCTCTCTTTTTCAATCAATAATTCGGGAATGTTAAGGACAATTATACGCCAAGTGTCCGATTGAGACATATCCCGGTGTCGCCATCGAGGCTGTCACTGATTCATCCAGGTTTGTTCTCAATTGCATTAAATTCGAAACAGATGTTTTCTAAATCGAAACCTATTTCAAGCGTACCAATTCCATTTGGACTAGATTCAATTATCTTTATTATTTGATTCAACCTTTATCATCCCATTCGTTTCAGGTACTTCGTTATCCGACTACAGAATGACAGTGGTCAGTCTGCTTTCGTCGGGTTGGGATTCCAAGACAGGAGCGATTCATTCGATCTCAATGTTGCCCTACAGGTGAATCGACGTTTTTATTATGATACAGAGAAACTGAGATTGCTGATTTAATAAGTTCTGGTTGCTAATGTAAGCGATTGGGAGAAATCATGTGACATAAGTGCGAATTGGTACGGCTAGAATGCTCAATCTTCGTATTGTATTTTATAAATCTCAAGAATTTATTTGATGACGAATTTGTCTTGCTTATTCATCAACATTTTAAATCTCGCTCATGTCACAGTCTTCTGTTTTTTTTTTGAAAAGTGAAGCCTTTCATGTTTTTGATTAACAATCTACCTTGAAATCGACATTCCTCACTTAGTCTGGAAATCTGTTTTCTTATCAAATTCAGCTCTTATTCATTCCTACTTTCAGGATCACTTCAAATTCCTGAAGAAAAGCGAGGAGATGAGCAAGGAGCCGACTGGACCTGCCCTCGATCTTTCCTTCAAAGAGGGCCAGACCATCACCATCAATATCGGCGTGAGTCATCCATTCATTGTTGTGGGTGGTGTCGTGTGTATACTCCATATTGGATCTGTTTCAGAAGAAGAAGGACTCTGATGCCTCTGCTCCTCGACCACGAGCTGCACCCGCAGCAGGAGGAGGCTTCCCATTGTTGCCACCACCTCCCGGAGGTACTGTAGGCTGGATAACGGTATCTTATGTAGCGTAGAGACAATCAAAGATGTGTTCCATCTTTTATTAATTAATTGCTCATCCGTTACCACATGAATCATACGGACTGTTATCATACTGCTCATTCAGGAATTCCCCTCCTTCCTCCTCCTCCTCGTAGGCAGCAATGAGTGATGCGCACACTGCATCGATTCGACGATTCCACGACGACGCGCACCAACTTGTTGTTTCAGTATTAATCCCAGGATATAGCCGCAATTGAACAGCTAGCTCTGTACTATTCCATATATTATGCCTAGATAGATTACGCTATTAATAATGTATCCACAATAACATTCACATTTTTTTTGTAAATATCGATTTTCGGTTGTGAGGGTATCGAAACTGATACGATTTCTGACCATTGCGATGGTGGGCATAAATTATTTGGACCTGTGAATTGATTTTGTGATTTGGAAATAATCGTTGGATCGATTATTGAATACCTCTGGTTCTTCGTATGGCTTCATCATCCACTTTTGTAGCTCAGTCATACTACAAAGTAGTACTCTCAGGCTTCCCTTTTCCCATGGTAACCTTTTCATCGAACAAAGATTGCTCTCACGTCTCCTTCTCTCTTCCCTCTTCATTTCCTTGTAGAGATGGATGAGTGTTGATGTGTAGAGTTCATCTAATTCCCGACGGATTTAGCATGTACACTATACGCTATGCTATTCTTCCTCTACTTGTTCTTTCCTCGTTGTTCCTCACTCGGGCTTTGCCATCAGTGCGTTACTGATAAGTTATCAATGATGTGTATGAAATCATCTAATCGATAGGTTGCGACCCTTCGTGCCTATTTTTATATTGACTACTCAGTTCTTTTCAGGTTTCTCCCCTCGAGTGAAGACAGTGGTTAGTCTCACTAGGGTTGCTCACTCGAGGTCCGTCTGGTTCCAGAAGCACCAACATCGGAGAAGATGGCATCTAGGGCTCCCGGTACCTTTCTTTCTACTTTATTTATCATTTTATTTTCAATTTTATTAGTTGCGCAGAATTTTCGAGTAGTTGTGCTTTGCATAATCAACTTAATTGTATTCAATGAGTTGTATTAATGATATAATGTTAGTGCCTGCTGTTGCCACTCAGACTGCAGTCAGAAGGCTGCAGAGAGATCTCCAGAAACTTAAGGTATGCAATTGAAATTTTAAAAAAAAGAAATATTGTTTGAGAGGTGAAAAGATTAGATTTATAAGGTACTAGACATCATAGATGAAATTATGACTAATTAATCAGTTCTTTGTCGAATTACTTTGTTGTTTTTTGTTTGTTGTTGAATGGACAAGACAAATGTGACGATATTCTTTCAGGAGGAACCGCCTGAGGGAATCGATGCGAATCCTCTCGAGGAGAATATTCTCGAATGGCATTACATCATCAGAGGATCCACGGGAACCGCATTCGAGGGTTAGTTCATTACCGTTTATTCCCATGTATTCGACCATGAGAGTACGGAGTTCATATTATGAACCTATCGTCCCATCGATTTTGTCTGTCATCATCAAAACTTTAAATCTGCTTAAAATTGGATCTGACTCATTGCCATTCACAGGCGGTATCTACCATGGCAAGCTGCTCTTCCCCAGTGAATTCCCGTGGAAACCGCCCAGCATCTTCATGTTTACTCCCAACGGACGATTCCTCGTATGAAATTTCATCTTATTTTCGAGATTACGGTTTTCGATCGATAATAGCATGAAGAAGGATGATCATTTCAGCCTAATCTTATTTCTAGAGACTACGATATTCGATCAATAGTGTGATGAATAATGATGTTCATTTCAGCCTAATCAGCGATTGTGTCTGTCCATCTCCGACTTCCATCCGGAATCGTGGAATCCCGGCTGGACCGTGTCTGCCATCCTGGTGAGTACGGTTTCCTTTCCATAGATTGAGTTTTTTTGCTCCTTCTAACTTTGTTTATAGAAAAAGCGCCCCGTTTTAAAAAAAATTGACGAACTACTGTTGTTTATGTCAATGAATCTGAATTACATTGATCGATGTTGATTTGTCGATGCTGTATCCTCAACCTGAAACTTAAATCATGTGGTATCTTTAAATCCAATCAAGTTAATAATTGCAGATTGGTCTGCACTCGTTCATGAACGAATCATCGATCGCTACGGGTACAGAGCAGTCGACTCCCGAGAGAAAGAAGGAACTCGCTGTCAAGAGCTCCGCCTTCAATCTCAGAGTAAGTTCAATCAATTACTTTTCATTGACATGCCATACTGAAACGTACATCCGCAATATTCCTTGTAGATTTTCATTCTTTAAACTAGTCGGTGTATTTTTCAAATTGACAATTAAACAGTATAAATGGGAATGGTTGTTCAGGACGCGACGTTCTGCAAGCTCTTCCCCGAATTAGTGACGGAGATTCAATCGAAGGGAGTGGAGAAGATGTCGGATGCAGAGGCCCTCGTTGAGACCAGCAGATCAGTCCCTCCCAGATTCGCGTAAGTAGAAGGGAAAAGGGTGATGGGGTGTAGCTCACGAATTGCCATTTGGCTATCGATGTTGCACCAGCTTTTTTTGCTAATCATAGTAGCTAGCAAGTAGTTTGTCGTTATTCCAAGAGAGTGATCGCTCTTTGTGCGAGTGCATGTTTTGCTTCCGATATGTTACACCCAAGTTATCTATGCCTGCACATCTTATCCCTTGATCCCCTTTCTGGTATTGTGTGTCAACTAGGTGTGGTTCACCCATCGTCGCCCCTTCATCATCACAAGCATCGAATGTTGTTTAGAATCGAAGTTGGCGGTGACTATGATGATGATGAGGAGGAGGAGTGAATCAACGACCTTCTCACCACTCGTACTGAAGACTCTCCCGTCGACATTCACCATCCACTGCACCCTCTCCATTCCATTCCTTTTCTTTTACTCACTCACCCTCTATAGACTGTAGCTTCTACTCCCTATCTCACTTCTCAGTTTTCTCCCCCGAATGAAAGCGTGTTATTTAGTAGCCACCTAATTTTAACACCCACCATCTGTGATTTGATCGCACACAAAATGTCCGTTTCATTGTACAGCTAATGAATGTTTTGCTAATTGCACTGGCTTGGATTTCTGGAATCAGGGTACAGGGGGATTTTGTACAAATTGGAGCAGCTATTGGTGCCAAGTGAGCTTCCCAATTTGCCTCTTTCCAGTCGTGCTGCAGCGGCTGCCGGAAACCCCGGTAATCCGGCAGATCCCAACTTTTTGGCGAATGCCCGACATCACATGATGCAAGCGCATGATCAAAGTGAGTCCATTTTTGATACTTCAATAACTAGAGCCTTTATCATGTAAGAAAAAAGAGTGCACTGTATACAAACAAATGGTGATTGTTCAGTGGAAGCAGCACTGCAACAAGCGATGCGTGACCACGCTCCCCATCGACAGGCTTATCTTGCACAGCAGCAGGCTTATCATGCGCAACAGCAGCAGTGAGATAACTAACTACTCATTTTCTTTTTAAAATTCTTTTTCTGTATCGAAGTGCACTTAAAAATCGTTTGAAACGATTCGTTTCCCCATACTTTGGAATGTAGTTCTCCCTGTAAATCTTTGCCCATTTGCAGTGCTCCGATCCTTCCGGATGACTTGATGGTCTTTGGTGGAGGAGCTCCTCGAGGAATGGTCATGCCCCAAGCGCAACAGATGCAGCAGCCACAGCAGCAGCAGCCCCCGCAGCAAGTGCAGCAGCCGCAGCAGGCCCAGTACCATCATTATCCCGCCCAGCCGCAGCAACTGCAGCTGCATCAGGTCAACTTCCATGCGCAACCAATGGCACCATGGCATGTGCAGCCAATCCATCGAGTAGTGCATCAACCTCCTCCCATGGGACAACAGCAACAACAACAGCAGCAATGGGCACAGCCTCATCATCATCAGTATATGGCGCCCCGTGATCAATACCAAGCAGCCCATCACAGACTGCCCGCAATCGCCGTGATACAGGGAATGCAGCAACAGCCGCAGCAGCTGCAGCCGGAGAGACATGCGGCCATTCCCGTGCAGCCTCAACCGCAGCAGCTGCAGCAGGCTGGACCTGCTGCAGGACCCGTGAGACGACCGGCTGATCCCGATGATGCACAAGGACTCAATCCCCCACCCGCAAAGAGAACTCCCGATGTTGTGACTCTCGATTAAGTGTATAGATCTCCTCCCTCTCCCCACTGGTGCACCGGTGTAGTTGCCTAATTGATGTATGTAGTCTATCCGCTGACCTCTATCGCCACCCGCAATCGCTTCCACTCACCTCACTCGGGTTACTGTATCCATCCCACACGATGTATTGGGTATTGCCTTCTCTCCTTTCCCTGTATGCCTCTTCAGTCGATTCTTTCTTTGCCTGACCATTGTCACTCCCGCTGATTGTATCCTTATCTTGTTCCACTCTTCAGTTACATAGTCAATAGAAGTTACCATACGTTACCCCTTATCGATTCCACGCCCTGTATCGATTCATAGTGTGTTTTATTGCCGCTTTTTGTTGTATCAGGTGGTTAATCCGACCACTATATCACAATCACTATGTGTTGTCCCTAGCGAGCGTATTCATTTATTACGGTAGTTCTCGTTAATCGATTTCCTCTTCTCTTTCTCAATTACGTCGCCTATCGTGCTACTTATTCATCTGTCTCATATGCTATCAGTTACAATAAAGAGCTTCTCAAGTGATTAATTAATTATATTGATTGATAATCACGGGTTGAATTCCCGCTTCGTATCTTGATTTTCATTTAAGATATTGATTTTAAATTCGATTCATCTGGCTTTATTATTTCTCTCAATTTTGTAATTTTTCCACCATTACTCACATCGTACTCGAAGGTGATTGGTTCGTTTCGTTTTTTCTCGCTTGTTCAAAATATTGAAACGCGAATTCAGATGGTGGCCGCGTCTCCGCAAGCCGTGTCCAGACTGAAGAAGGACTATATCAAGATCATGAAGGTACGGTAGTCCACTGGTTATTGATTACCTGGAATACGGTACCACGATATCTACCATAATCCTTGTCAGGAGCCGATTCCGTACGTGCGCGCGGCCCCTTTGCCAGCTAACATTCTCGAGTGGCACTACATCATCATCGGCGCCCCCAACACGCCCTATGAGGGTGAGTCGTGGATATTACTATTTGTCTGAGTAAAGAACAGTGTAATGAAGCTGAAACGGTCGTAATTTTCGACGAAATAGGTCGAAAGATACGGTAAATGAAAGATCAAAGATCAACTCCGTCTCAGGTGGTCACTACCACGGTAAGCTCGTGTTCCCCGCCGATTTCCCGTTCAAGCCGCCCTCCATCTACATGATCACGCCCAGTGGACGATTCCAGGTGAGGGGGAAAGGGTACGATGATCACGAGTGAGATTGAAGCGCGACGGTGTGGAGCAATCTGCAAAATCGTACTTTTATTGTTTGGGGGCATCCGCAAACGATGAGAATCGCATCCATTCTGGTGTGATCCATGAAACTGTGATTCTGACTGTGATTCTGAATTCCAAACTTGTCACTTTTCCTAGTCGATGATGGAACTGAGGACTTGGTGATATTATGTTTCACATAGTAAAGAAGTTCGACTGGGCTATGTTAGGTCGATGGATAGAGGTAATCGATTGAGAAAAATCAATTGTATAATGCAGACGAACACGCGCCTCTGTCTGTCGATATCCGACTTCCATCCTGACACGTGGAATCCCGCCTGGACCGTCGGCACCATTGTGACTGGTGCGTTTGCCAAATTACCTTACCGAGTGATGGCGGCTTTTGATGAGCCCATTCATAGACTCATTCGTTATTCGTATAGGAGAACCATCAATGTGGACTTGAAATAAGAAGAATTATTGAAGAGGAGCCAGCTTGTCACGAGTGTACTTTACCAATTGCCTCCCTCTTTCAGGTCTGCTCTCGTTCATGAACGACACGGCGCCCACGCTCGGCAGCATCACGTCGACGGATGCGGAGAAGAAGCAGTTGGCGAGGAAGAGCAAGGCATTCAATGTCAAGGTACGGTAGCCACACGATGGAGGGCGATCGAGGAGTGATTGTATTGGATGGGATTACGGTATTCGTTGCAGGACCGCGTGTTCTGTGAGCTGTTCGAGGATCTGGCGGAGCAGATCAAGGCCGAGATGAGTGCGGCTGCAGCGGAGAGAGCCGCAGCCGGCGTTCGGTCGCCCACGGCCACCAGTGAGGATGGAGACGGCAGCACGAGAAGGTACGGTACGCATGCGATGGACTATCGAGTAGTGACTTTATTTGGCCTTGTTGATGGAAAATGTGTCCTTTTCAAACGAGTTCAATGATCGAGTGTGTTAAAAAAAGTGTGGAGACAATGAAATATTAGTGTGAGTCGTTTAAATTTGATTAATAAATATGGCACTAGGTCGGATGAGAACAGTTTCGCATTATAAAAGCAATAACTGTCTCTCGACTTTCAATGCTCTCATCCGAACTAGTGCCATCAATGTAGTAGTCAACTGAAGTTATCCATGCATCGGCTAACCATTCCTCCATTTCAGTTCTGTGGAAGGAGAGGGAGCAGGAGGAGGAGTGGGAGGAGGGGGAGGAACTCGCGGTGTCCTCTCCTCACTCGCATCCAATCTCGTCGTCATTGCAGGAGTCGTGCTACTTGCGTTTGCAGTTAGATACGTGATTCTGTCGGCGCAGGACGCCGATCCCGCCTACGCACCCGGCGGATCCCGGTATGGTGGGGGAAGATGAGTGCGGGGTGCACCGGTTAATGTTACCAATTGCCCCTCCCCCCTGATTCTGATTTGGATTGTACACACAGACCCTCTATGTGATGTTAATGAGCGAATGACCACCTTTTTTCATTGTACATTTTTCTAGTAAAGATTCCTCCCTTTTCTCTCGCCCCCCGCCATCAGAAAATTTCTGTTATATTGGATAGTTCGATTTGATCGACCTCCCTCCCCCTCCCCTCCTTCCTTCCCCTCTTCTCCTCTTGCTGTACCAATAATTCCCTCTACCCAGTTCGTCCCTACGGTTTCGATACTCGTGTCGTCTTTGTAATTCAATAAGAAATGAGTAGACAATATGCTAGATTCTTCCCACTTTGTTCACTTGTCGATCGTAGTATCCCCTCCCCTCCTACCGTACTCCCCACCCAGTCCTCATTCGCTTCATATCCGCTAGTCGCCCCCTCCTTTTTACTCGTCTATCTATTGAATCCCGAGTGATTGTACAGTAACCCGGACGAGTGGGATACGTCGACTTAGAGAACCACACCACCATTTGCAGATTGTGTCCCTCTTCGATTTGGCTGTATTCGTATCAATTGGAATGAAGAGTCCCCATCTTTACCGTATCCTCATTCCATTACAGTAATCCCACTCTCAAATATCTCCCTCGATCACCCTTCTACTCGTAATGATAAATGATAGTCGTCAATGAGAATGAAGATTTTGTACGCAAACAAAAGAGTTGAAGTCATCTCCAGAATATTTGTTGATGTAGTGATGTGAGATGTCTGAAGAATGATCGTTTAGAAAGTGGATGAGGTTAGAAGAGGGCTAAAGAAGAGTCGATTGTGGGATGAGACTGAGTGAGTGCGAATCACAAATTGCCTAGAGATGACGCAATCGTTCAGATCAGATACTGGTAGTGGCCATAGTCATCTGTTTCTGTTATGGATGGGTTATCTTCTGGACTTGTTCCTGTGATGAATCACAGAAGATTGTAGCAACAGCATCATCTATCAAAGCTCCACCTCCCACCGAAGGTACGGTAGAGATCGATAGTAGGCGGATACGGTTTCGAATCGATTTGCAGCTGCCGGACCCAAGCCATCGACGTTCCTGCTGGCTACGGTATTGACCTCTCCAGGTACAGTAGTTGAGAGATACGGTCGATAGATCATTGATCGTTCAGGTGATTCTACCCTGCGTACAGTAATCCGCGATACATGGATGCGACTGTCAGCGAAGGGCAAGGATACCGTAAGCGTCATCTTCCCGATGGGAACCGGAGGCCTGGGGTTCGTATCGATTGGGTTACGGTAGTGCCTGACATTATCGATTTGAGACCGGAAGAACTCGATCGTTTGGCGAAAGAGCAGACGGATCACGGTGATCTGGCGCTGATCGATAATCTCTACGAACATTACAGTAAGACTGATTTATCGTGGTAGGATTCAAAGTGTGCTATTTTCAGGCAATTTAACACGCAAAACGCTAGCCACGATGATCTATGCTTATGAGCATCATGATTTCCGGTTTCTGTTAAAGGTGAGTGATCTTTGATTTTTTCTTTCAGCTGAAGCTTTGATCTTCCAGGTGGATTCTGATTCATTCGTTCGATTGGGAGCTCTGCTCAAATCGTTGAGAGATGTCGCCCATCCTCGTCTCTACTGGGGATTCCTGGACGGAAGAGCCAAACCGATACGGTAGGCAATCGATTGATGGAGTACGGTAATGATTGAGTCGTGATGCTTTGCAGGAAGGGCAAGTGGAAGGAGAGCGAGTGGATTCTGTGCGATCGATATCTACCGTATCAGGTACCGTATTCTTCGTTCACTAAATGACGGAATAAATGAGTGAGCGTGAATCTCAAATTGGTTCAGCTCGGTGGAGGCTATGTCCTCGCTCACGATCTGGTTGAGTATCTCGGACGGAATTCGAAGCTATTCAAGATCTACAAGAATGAGGACGTAGCAGTAGGAGCATGGCTGGCGGGAATCGATGTGAAGTGAGTGATGTACATTACTTATTGCGAAATTATTAGTGTTGAGATACGTGCACGATCCTCGTTTCGACACGGAGTTTCGATCGCGAGGATGCTCCAATCAATATCTGATCACGCACAAGAAGACTCCTGCAGAGATGCTACAACTCTACAGTAAGTAGAGATTACTGTGGAATACTGTAGCACCGATCACTAAATGATTATATTACAGACAATGTGGCGTCAACGCAACGATTGTGTGAGAAGGAGTTCCAAGTGCGAGGATCGTACGTATATGACTGGTCGGGAGCACCCTCAGACTGCTGCCATAGAGCTAACTCTTCCAATATACCGTAATCGGTTACAATGTTTCACTTGTCATACATTGCTCTAATTTATGTCATTATCTCTATTGTATTTATTATTGCTCATTCAAAAGGTGCTCAGCACCCCTTGCAGTACCATGATTGTCTTTCCCATTAGCCAGTTTTGAAATGGGTAATTTTAAAATTCTTGCATAATCGTGTACATTCCATGTTGTGCTAAAATTTGCTCTACCTTTGAATATTTGAATTGTTACTTTGGATAAATGCATTATTTATTGATAAGTCAATCATGTGGCCACTGATGAACTCGTTCAAGCGAAGGCATTTATTTTTCTAAAAAACTTTGAAATTAAAATCAGTTTCTAACCGCACGAAATATGCATCGTTCCTTTCCGACTACGGTAGGGTGGGCATGACCCGGTGTATTTCACCATTTTTCTCGAACTTTTCAATCCTCTTTCGGCATGACTTGAAACTGTATTCTACTTCCTCTTGTTTTCGTTCACGTCCCTTTCATCATTCACATATTTTCGTTACAGGAGTATGACCGACGAAGCACAGCCCGCAGCTCCCACCACTGGGGTTAGTTTAGCGCTTACTCCATCTACCTGGTTTCGGATTACATTATCGAGTTTTCTCGACTGTACTACGTGCACATCAGCTGACTTTTATTTCAAAGGGAATTAAGCGTGTAGCAATAGTTATCTTACTCGAGCAAAGTCCCCATAGCGGCATGACTTCTATCGTTTCTGTTTGTCTTCCCTTCTTTCATTGCTTAATTCTAGGTGCTAACGAACAACGAGAAGAACCTCGCTGTCTCCTTCATCCAGTTCATCCGTCACAAGGTCTCAGCCAACCAGTGCACCGACGACCAGATTGAGGCTCTTGAGGGTAAGCTTGAATCCGGATTGAATACATTTCCCATGTTCGATTTCAACACTTCCATTTATGCTTCGTCATCCTTCTTTCGACATCTCTCTGAAGATTTCTGTATGATTGAATCCCCGTTCAGTTGCCGTGCAGTGTCTCGAGTCGGCGTTCGCTCTCACTGATGCGAACTACGCCTTCCAGCCGAGCAAGTCCCTCCTCGCACTCTTCACCGCCGCCGAAGGACTCCCCGAGGTGAGAATTACTTGGCATATACGTTCACTGTTTTCATCTTACTTGAAGAACTAATATGTGACGAAATAATCATTGTAGGAATAGTTGTTTTGAAATTATGAACGTCAACGTTAGACTACCCCGTCTTACTCTCGGAAAATAGTAAATTTCGCCGCATCCTCATCGGAACTTCTTCAAATACATGTAATTTTACTATCATTCTACATCATTGCAGACCGTGGGTGCGGATCCTCTGCCCGAGCCGACGCCAGTCGAGATCGAGCGAGCCAATGTGCTCAAGGAGGAGGGCAATGACCTCATGAAGGCAACCAAGTTCGATGACGCCATCCAGAAGTACAATGAGGTATGTACACGCTGCACCAACCGGTTGATGACTGTGTGTGGAAGTTAACGTTGTTTTATTCAGGCGATCAAGCTGCACCGTGACCCGATCTACTTCTGCAACAGAGCCGCCGCATACTGCCGTCTCGAACAGTACGATCTCGCCATCCAGGTATGAGAAAGGAGAAATAGACTAGAAATAGACTCAGATAGTTTCACTGTTTCTATATTTCGAAAATTGTCCTCTCATTCTTATCAGTTTTATGTGTTGACGCTTTTTTATCTGTTGTCTTGAGGACTGCCGTACCGCGCTCGCCCTCGACCCCAACTACAGCAAGGCCTACGGACGAATGGGGTGAGCAATTATATATCGGCACTGAATTTATGGGATGTGCTTCTGCTCATGCGATATCCCCCCGTTGCTGACCTAACATGTAATTATATTGCAGACTTGCGCTCTCGTGCCAGAACCGATACGACCAGGCCGTTGAGGCGTACAAGAAGGCCATCGAGCTCGATCCCAGTCAGGAGAGCTACAAGAACAACCTCAAGGTGAGGATGGGGTACTTTTTTAACTTCGGAATGAGTGCCCGTTTCGGAAGGTCGTTGCATTATTGACTCTATTGTCCATGATTACAGATCGCTGAGGATAAGGTTCGCGAGGCGACTGAGGCCAGATCCGCTGCTGGAGTTCCCGTTAGTTTTTATTTATTTATGATTATTTATTGTTCAATCTGCCTGATTTTCTTATTTGCTTGTGATCTTTTCCTCGTTTTGACCATGTATCGTTCAGGGTATGGGCGGTCCCTTCGGTGGAATGGACTTTGCCTCGATGCTCAACAATCCCGCGATGCTGAACATGGCGAATACTCTGATGAACGACCCCAACATTCAGGTAACTGATGGGAGAATGAGATAGAAGAAGAGGATGATTTGGGGAGAGAATAGATAAGAGATGGCCAAAAGGGAAGAGGAACTGAGTATGTGCACTATGATAGGAGAGGGAAGAGGGAATGATCTCGTATCAAGCGATGAACCTTTACAAGTGTGACCTAATGGGGGTTGCGAAAGATGAGAGAAGAACAAATTTTAATAATCTATTACTCATTTTCAGAACATGATGGGCCAGCTGATGGGACAGGGCGGCGGAGGACTCAACAACATCTTCCAGGTGGGTATTGCACAATGGTGAAACCACTACCGTATCCTACCATAACCCTCGTGTATCTCTTTGTCAGGCTGGTCAACAACTGGCACAGCAATTGGCTGAGACGCAGCCCGATCTTGTCGAGCAGCTGAGAGGACAGTTTGAGGCATCCGGTGGACGTAAGTTATTATTGACTACTGTGACAGTAAATAAGCGAATCCATATTGCGTCTCGACCGGAATGCCATAATGAAGAAGAATGATTGAAATGCCTGTAATTTCAGCGGGAGGTGCGAACCCCGGTGGCAACCCGCCCAACCAGAACCAGGACCCTCCCGCGGGCAATCCCCAATAGGATGGAGATACCGAATTGATATAATTACCCCCACCAAATCACAATCTCGTCGATTATATTAACTGTGATGACTATTCCGATCTAAATAAATTGATTGTTTTATAGTTCAGTCAGTACTCTTTTCCCTCTCCCCTTTCCTATTCATAGCTGCCTCCTCCCTTCTTCTCGTTTTGTCCATTGTCCAATACATAGTTGTGCATGAGTTTAGCAGAAGAGGTTCAAGTTGTTTCGTTTTGTTGAGATAACGTTGAGTATGACACACGTATATTACCCGCCCAAATGTACTTCCTGAATGATAAATATCCGGCTAACATGTATCCGATGAAAGAACAAAACATTTGAAGAGCTTCCGAATCATGCTGAATTAGAGCTGCATGCTGAATTCCTCGATATTTGGCAAATTCTTATGAATCGAAATCGAATCAATATGAATTCTTTTGAGGTGATTTTCCATCATGTAAATTTCATGGCAGATCAAAAACTGTCGATCTCTTTCAACTTCCAACAAATGCAAAAAAACACGCTTTAACAATTACAACAAAAGTTTATCAACAATAATTATAATATAATTATTAAAACAGTGCAGCACTTACTCAACATGACAATTACAGTACTCTTGTCTACAGTAATCCCTCTATCGTCCTCTACCCCTTCCTCCTCCTCTTCCTCTATCACCTCCCCTTCCTCTTCCACCTCCTCTCCCTCTTCCTCCCCTTCCCCTTCCTCTCCCTCTCAATCCCGATGCTTGTCGTTGCTGTTGTTCTGCTGTCAGATGAGCGTGATTCAGATTCACTTGGTCCTGAGTGGAAAATGTGGATTACTGTATCGATTATCGATTCGCTCACCTTCGCTTCGGGTGCGCAGAACAGACAGCCGGCGAACTTGGACTCGTCCTGAAATTAGGAACCATCTTCTACCGTCTTGACGTGCCGATGAAGCACAAATCTACTCATTATTAGTGCTACCAAGGTGACGAATCAATCTCTTCCATTCATCGTATTCTCTCGAAGGTTAAAAAGAAACGAGAACTCGCCGATTGAAGAAACAGATTCACCATTCCGACAGCCCTTATCGTGATTCCTTTTTCACTACCGACACGAAAGATCATCTCCCTCTATTCCCTCTGCATACCTTGAGTGTGACAGCGACTTCTCTCGCTCCACATTCCTCACATTCGATCTCTTTCAATTTCATCTTCTTCGCTCCTTCGTAAGCTGTGATCACAGCCGGACAACGATTGCATGCGAATCTCAATGAAGAATATTACATACAAACCGATGATTTGTAGTTTCAGTCCGGCTAAAACTTTTGAATTACGAATCTGATAAGATTTTTTTCGAAACCTGCCGATTTCGAGTTTCAGCCCTCCTATGACCTGTTGCTGGATTCACATTGGACAATAGTAGAACGAATGCTACGAGAAAGAATTAACAAGGAAAATAATACAGTGTCGATTGTCCCTGACTACCGTACCTCCACTTGCCCGTCGATTGGGGATCCAGACAGAGGACTCCCTCGCAGCCGGGTGCAGTGCAGCCACAGAGGCCGGATGAACTGAAACGAAACCAGTATCGATTACTGATTTCTGTAGCTACCGTATACCACTCATTGTGAAAATAAATTGCCTCTTACGTTTTTTTCACAAGATCGATACATTCCGGATACCGTAATCCCAATAGATAGGATTACTGTAACTCACATGTACGACTGCGGGCAGCTGGGATGGGAGCAGTGGTCGCAGCCATCTCCGTCTAAATTCAATCAATACATTACAGTAATCTAATAAAGTCAGTTCTCGATTCGTGGTTCATCAAAGCTACCGTACTCTTCATGCCCTCGAACGGCGGATTGGAGGCGCAGAAGGGACAGATGGCGTACGAGCGGGCCAACTTGCCGCCAATTCCCTGCAGACGGGATACCGTAACCTCAGTACATCATCTACCGTACTCCTACCGTACCTGCCAGTACAGTAGATCGAATCCGTCCAATGGACATTGCTTGTCACCGAGTGTCTTCAACGATCCATCCCTTCCAGAGGGCACCGGGTACGCATCCTACATACAATCATAAGTATTGACTTTCGATTGAAAAGTATTTGGTATTGGTGAACACAATAAGTGGTACGCATTGAACTTCCCCAGAACGTTGATCTCATATGTACCTTGTGAACTCAATTCACACTTGTGCAAAAATCAACTCTTATTTTTTTTCAAGTTGTCACTGTCAGTTATTAATTTACTCGTTTTTTTTACATCTACTCACATGGCAGTTGGAGCAGTAGAGACGGGCGGGTCGAGATTCGACGAGTTTCATGAATCGACGACACTTTCCACAACGAGAGAACGGCTTGCCCGCCTCCGTGAGAGTGGTGAACGAGACTGAGAAGGAGGGTGATTACATATTTTTTCTCGAGAATTTCTCAAATACGACACCATCACAATATTCTGACGAGCCACGATAAGATACTATAATTTTTCCATGAATCACTATGGTTCGTAAAAAGGCATTGTCAGTCTCATCCAATTCATCACATTACCTGCTTACAAGTGTTCGACGTGAAACACAACTCTCGTAAGTCAGATTATTATTTTTGTTTCAAAAAAGATTCATTCACATACCTCCGAACAACGAGTCGACCCTCGTCACATTCTGGACGAAGAAGACGAATTTGCGACGGAACTGCTCGAGGGCATGGTTCTTCACCTGACAAAGATCAAAGATCAACATTTGTCTTTTCTTCGCCATTAGTCTAGTACAAGATCAAAAATCAACATAATTCCTTATCTGTATCGGATAATAAGTTCAGAATCACTCGGAGCCAAAGACTAGAGATCAAAGATCATTGGACTAACCGCCAGATAGTCCGCTTCTCCCTTGGAGATCAGATTCAGCTGCGTTTCCAACTCGGCGCGCATCGTGGGAAGGACGAGTTCACTGAGAATTTATTATTATTATAAACCGATGATGGTCTTTCGAGAATCGAAGTCACCAGGACTATTGGGGTGATATGAAAGTTGTGAAACTCAAGTCTCACATGATTTTGAATATGCTTGAAACATATCTGAACAACCAAAGTCGTCAAAGATCTCGACTAACCGATCGACGGCCCAGTATCCGTGGATGAGACATACGCCCAATCTCGTCGGAATCAGACGACGTCCCGATTCAACCTCCAATTGCATTGAATTATGATTATTTGGGAATGAAATGGATGCTGTATTAACATCAACCTATTCCTTAATTTGTTATCTATCCCGCGAAACCGAAATCTTCCTGATTCAATCAAAATCTCCACTCCACTCACCGTGACATAATTCCTCTGACATATCGTATTGATATGTACAGGAATGGATGCATCAGTGCCGATTCCATGCTTCTCCATCAGAGTGATCAACTCGGACTCCGTGAGATAGCCAGGTGGAGACGTCTCGCGAGAGACCATCTCCGCTGATCTGCACAATGTTTTAGAATTTGTGATTAGCCATTCATTCAATCTAACTCATCAACACTTTCCGCGAACTTCACCTTTTGGCATATTCGTGGAACCCAAAACACCCTTGATCAATGATCTAAAGAATGGTTCGTTGGCATTTTGTTATTTTTTTCTGATTCCAAAACCATCAAATCTATCCTCGACCTTCGCCTTTAGGTACATCAATGAAACACAACACCATCTTGTCGCGTTTTTCAATCATTTTGGAAACTGAAAGAGTGGACTCACTTCAATCCCAATTTCTGTCCCTTCTTCACATTGGGAGCTCTCTCGTCCTCATCGACGCCCGCCCAAGGGAAAGCGAGTGTGAAACCGGGATCGATCAGCTGACGACCGAGAAACGAGAACTCCTCCTCACCACACGCCAATCTGAAATTGGTGGTTTGAATAGGGGTTTTGAAATTGACCGAGCATATCATCAACAACGATCTGGATCTATCCCCGCTCAATGTGAACAATCTGAGAATTGATTTCCTTCAGGGATCCTTCAGGGAGGTTTATGTTTCAGGGATCCTGTATCATGGACAATCTGTACCGTTCTCAATTCGTACTCGGACGATTCATTAAAACAATAAAGAATCACGAGTAATGGTTTCACAACCTCCAATTTTCAAATCTGGTTAATTTCGCATTGCGTGTGCTATTAGTAATCATCGCCCTCACTCACTTCACCGTCGTCACGTCATACGTGCAGTTCCTCATAAGCGTCGCGATGAAGTGACGGACGACGTACTCGTACACTCTGGCCGAATCTGTAATACCGTACTCTCAGATGAAGTCAGTTCTCGATCGCATCCCGTCGTGTCCCTACCGTACCTCCTCCGAGTACTGCTCCTCCTGCTCTCATTGGAGTGATGGGCGGATGGTCGCCCTTATCGTCTCCACCTCGTGGCTTGTTGATGCCATCCGAGAGCACCTGCATTCAATTTTTGACTAGACGACGTTTCGGAATCATCGTCGTCAGCTATCACACACAACTACCGTAAACCACCCACCTGACTGGCGATCTTTCCCCACACTTTGTCGCCCGTCTGCTGCATTAGCGTGCCTCTCAGATCGAAGTTGGCCGGGTACGAGGTCGTCTCAGTTCGAGGATACGAGATGTAGCCCTGCGAAGGCGACGTTTATCACTCGGCACACCACGAAATATCGAGTCTTGTCGAAAATTCGACAGAGCGATGAATTGCGACAATCGTCGACCACACCACATCACTCACGTGCGTGTAGAGACTCTCGGCGACGTGCATCGTCGTGGCGGGCGAGAGACCGAGTGAGGCTGAGGCCACACGCATCAGCTCTACCTGAAGAGATATCGGCAGATACCGTACTCCTTATTCCCCTCTGGACGTATATTCTAGAGCATGTGACTACAGTAATACCGTATTGAGTGCTTGTGGTCGTTCCTTGGCCGATTTCTTCGTCGATACATCGACTACCGTAGCGCCGCCGGCCTTCTGAAATTTACAATCATGAATGCAAACTTTTATTAAAAATGTCTTTGTGTTAATTCAATTACAAGGGGAGCGTACATTGTCTGTGCTTGAACACATCTTCTCATCTTACTCAACTGAATTCTACAATAACCTGCCCAATTCCTTAACTCAGCCACTGCAGAAATGTACACATACGTTATTTTCCTATTCTAACTTATCTACTTTTAATACATTCAACCCGTACCTTGATTCTCTCGAGGAACATTCCAGCGACTTCTCGATCGAATATCCGTCCTCTCTCCCATTCAGCACGCATCGCCGTCTTCTCACTGTCCTCGAATGTCGTCTGAAGAATATTCAATTTTTTATCCACGTATGATTGAGCTGGAATCAACACATTCAAAATTGTCCCAAAGTAACCAAAATGTGAAACCTAAAACAACAGACCTTTCACCGACTACATTCGACTTTGATTTTCTATGTCATCTGCCTGAACAAAATAATGTTGAGTTTAGGTTTCACGTTTCACCATACATAGGCGTTCTGGATGAACTCTTTCAATGCCTCTCTGGACTTTCAAATAACTCACAATATTGTTTCTAATCAGCTTCCGCATTGATATTCTTCTCCTAACAGAAAACTGTAACTCAATATCCGCGACTATCTACCGTATCCCTCTCACCTGTATGACCCAGTAGGGCTCCGGTTTGAACTGAACGATCTGATCGTGACGAGTGACACAGAAGGCTGGAAAGTATTACCGTAATCGGGAATCCTACCGTAAGTCTACAGTTCCCACTCTACCGTACCTAGCGTGGGCGTCTGACATGGCCCGAACGAGATCACGGACGAATCGAGATCGCCGTATTTGCCCTGAGAAGGAAGATCAAAGATCATGCATTTAATTTCAATCGCGAGATAAAGAATGTATTTTAGAGACATCAAACTACTCGACACACTAAAGGTTGGCGAAAAACGTGAACATGTAGACACAGCAAAACCGCAATTGACCTGGAAGTACTTGGTCTGGAATCGAGTGAAACTGCAGCCCACACGAAGGTCCAACTCCTGACGAGCATCCACGGCGAGTGCCTCAGAAAACAATCGATAGAAATGAATAGTTGCGAACCGTTCGAAAATTTCGTTCCTGTTTCAGGCTTCACACATTCCTCACCTTGAAGAGAGATTCCTGATTTTGATAAAAAAAACAGAAGGGAAATGGAAAAACGATAATAACCTCATTCTTATTTGGTCTTCCCAGATTCCTCATTGCTGCCTTGATGTCCTTCTCTGTGATGGCGGAGAAGTGAGCACTGCAGAGAGATCAAAGATCAATCTAATCCCTTTTTTTCGTTTGTTTTTTTTCATAAAAAAAACCCTCCTTCACAAAAATGTAATTATATGTCTGTGCTGACATAGTCTTCCCTTTCCTCACCGATATACGACATCCATGAAATCTCCTCTCGCCGGTTTCCGCATCGCTGACTGCACTGCGTCCACAACCTGAAAATGTTTCATTTTTGATTCTATTTTTCATCGATCATTCATACTCCTGACGAACAATGTGAATTGTTGAATTCCATCTTCCACATTCAAATACCAGTAGATCAATGGGTTGAAGTGTAAAATAGTGCACCCATCGAGAAATAGTGGCCCGAATTAGCTTAGGGAGTCGTGGCGCACCACTACCCCGTATCTACTGTATAATTGAGTGAAAATCGTGAAAAATAGCGGAAAACATGTAAAAAGAAAATATGGTTTGGGCCATTATTTTTCTGAAATTGGGGCCACTATATTTATTTCAAAAAATCGGAGCCATTATTTTTCCATTTTTGGGGGCCACTATTTATAAGTGGGGCCACTATTTCTCGATGGGTGCACTATTTTACACTTCAACCGATCAATGTACGGAGAAGACAGCGGATAATCAATTTTTAACAGTTCAAAGAGATCAAAGATCAAATTATCACCTCGAAGCAGATATTCTCTCCCTCCTTATCGCAATCCAACCACAGAACGAGATAGTCCGCATTCTTCGCCTCCGATGCAAGATACTCAAATTCATAATATTTTGAAGAATACTTTTGAGACGCATCATTTGAGTTTCCTATGTATTTCTAAAGAGGCGAGATAGTCTTAAGATGATGATTTCGGACCAGTGTAGCATTAGAATTTCATGCTTACGATAAGTCTCTGCGTTTCCTATTCTGATTGGTAGCTCGAATCTCCTGTTGATTTATACTCATAATTTCCCCCCTACTTTCATCCCATCAGAATGGATTCATTTACTTCCCTACTTTCTACAGGATTCATCTACTTTCATCAGAATGGAGGCGAAGAGCGGGAGAAGACAAATGTCAAACCAGATATGTTGATTTATTCCCAGGAATTGATTGTGCCTCTATTAACACAAATGATGAACGGGATATTAGAAGGAAACGAAATCCCCCTTGAGCTATTAACATCAAGAGTAGGGATGACAAATCGGAACGCGGCCTCAAGTCGGCTAATTGGTCAATTTGCATGCGAAGCCGGCTTGACGAGTCTCTCAACCAGGCATCAAAAAAGAGTGAATCAAAAAGCTTTTCATGCGCTGGGAATAAAGCTATGTCATTGGGGAAGAAAAGTGCACTTATCTCTAGGTGAAGAACTGACGAACTATTCTACTATTTTCCTATTATTCAGCGCATTTTTCACAGCTTTCTAATGCTCCTGCGTTACTAACGCCTCAGCCCATATCTTGTAAGAGAATGGAAGTTGAAACCAAGGAAAATGAACCTTCGATGTTTAGATTAACAATTAGCTAAGTTTCATCTATACTTTCGCTTGTTAGCAACTTGAAGGTATAATAGATTGCAAGAAGCAAGTGCATTGCAATATCTATGGGATGGGGGAGGGAGGTAAATGTAACACAACTGACAATGAGGGGCTTATCATCCTCTTCAGATGGGTGCCTCCACAATGAATACTTTCCTGAAGCCTCTGATTATTAATTCCTAGTTCCTATTATTAGTTATTAGTTCCGTCTTCTCTTTGCCGCCCACCCGCCCACTGTGTTCCTGACGTCGTCTTCTTTGGGGGCACACCTGCCCCCTTAGTTCCTGACGTCGTCTTCTTTGGGGGCACACCTGCCCCCTTAGTTCCTGGCGTCGTCTTCTTTGGGGGCACACCTGCCCCCTTACTTCCGGGCGTCGTCTTCTTTGGGGGCACACCTGCCCCCTTAGTTCCTGACGTCGTCTTCTCTTTGCCGCCCACCCGCCCACTGTGTTCCTCGCGTCGTCTTCTTTGGGGGCACACCTGCCCCCTTAGTTCCTGGCGTCGTCTTCTTTGGGGGCACACCTGCCCCCTTAGTTCCTGGCGTCGTCTTCTTTGGGGGCACACCTGCCCCCTTAGTTCCTGGCGTCGTCTTCTTTGGGGGCACACCTGCCCCCTTACTTCCGGGCGTCGTCTTCTTTGGGGGCACACCTGCCCCCTTAGTTCCTGACGTCGTCTTCTCTTTGCCGCCCACCCGCCCACTGTGTTCCTCGCGTCGTCTTCTTTGGGGGCACACCTGCCCCCTTAGTTCCTGGCGTCGTCTTCTTTGGGGCACACCTGCCCCCTTAGTTCCTGGCGTCGTCTTCTTTGGGGGCACACCTGCCCCCTTAGTTCCTGGCGTCGTCTTCTTTGGGGGCACACCTGCCCCCTTAGTTCCTGGCGTCGTCTTCTTTGGGGGCACACCTGCCCCCTTACTTCCGGGCGTCGTCTTCTTTGGGGGCACACCTGCCCCCTTAGTTCCTGACGTCGTCTTCTCTTTGCCGCCCACCCGCCCACTGTGTTCCTCGCGTCGTCTTCTTTGGGGGCACACCTGCCCCCTTAGTTCCTGGCGTCGTCTTCTTTGGGGGCACACCTGCCCCCTTAGTTCCTGGCGTCGTCTTCTTTGGGGGCACACCTGCCCCCTTAGTTCCTGGCGTCGTCTTCTTTGGGGGCACACCTGCCCCCTTACTTCCGGGCGTCGTCTTCTTTGGGGGCACACCTGCCCCCTTAGTTCCTGACGTCGTCTTCTCTTTGCCGCCCACCCGCCCACTGTGTTCCTCGCGTCGTCTTCTTTGGGGGCACACCTGCCCCCTTAGTTCCTGGCGTCGTCTTCTTTGGGGGCACACCTGCCCCCTTACTTCCGGGCGTCGTCTTCTTTGGGGGCACACCTGCCCCCTTACTTCCGGGCGTCGTCTTCTTTGGGGGCACACCTGCCCCCTTAGTTCCTGACGTCGTCTTCTCTTTGCCGCCCACCCGCCCACTGTGTTCCTCGCGTCGTCTTCTTTGGGGGCACACCTGCCCCCTTAGTTCCTGGCGTCGTCTTCTTTGGGGCACACCTGCCCCCTTAGTTCCTGGCGTCGTCTTCTTTGGGGGCACACCTGCCCCCTTACTTCCGGGCGTCGTCTTCTTTGGGGGCACACCTGCCCCCTTAGTTCCTGAAGTCGTCTTCTCTTTGCCGCCCACCCGCCCACTGTGTTCCTCGCGTCGTCTTCTTTGGGGGCACACCTGCCCCCTTAGTTCCTGGCGTCGTCTTCTTTGGGGGCACACCTGCCCCCTTAGTTCCTGGCGTCGTCTTCTTTGGGGGCACACCTGCCCCCTTAGTTCCTGACGTCGTCTTCTCTTTGCCGCCCACCCGCCCACTGTGTTCCTCGCGTCGTCTTCTTTGGGGGCACACCTGCCCCCTTAGTTCCTGGCGTCGTCTTCTTTGGGGGCACACCTGCCCCCTTAGTTCCTGACGTCGTCTTCTCTTTGCCGCCCACCCGCCCACTGTGTTCCTCGCGTCGTCTTCTTTGGGGGCACACCTGCCCCCTTAGTTCCTGGCGTCGTCTTCTTTGGGGGCACACCTGCCCCCTTAGTTCCTGACGTCGTCTTCTTTGGGGGCACACCTGCCCCCTTACTTCCGGGCGTCGTCTTCTTTGGGGGCACACCTGCCCCCTTAGTTCCTGACGTCGTCTTCTCTTTGCCGCCCACCCGCCCACTGTGTTCCTCGCGTCGTCTTCTTTGGGGGCACACCTGCCCCCTTAGTTCCTGGCGTCGTCTTCTTTGGGGGCACACCTGCCCCCTTAGTTCCTGGCGTCGTCTTCTTTGGGGGCACACCTGCCCCCTTAGTTCCTGACGTCGTCTTCTTTGGGGGCACACCTGCCCCCTTACTTCCGGGCGTCGTCTTCTTTGGGGGCACACCTGCCCCCTTAGTTCCTGACGTCGTCTTCTCTTTGCCGCCCACCCGCCCACTGTGTTCCTCGCGTCGTCTTCTTTGGGGGCACACCTGCCCCCTTAGTTCCTGGCGTCGTCTTCTTTGGGGGCACACCTGCCCCCTTAGTTCCTGACGTCGTCTTCTTTGGGGGCACACCTGCCCCCTTACTTCCGGGCGTCGTCTTCTTTGGGGGCACACCTGCCCCCTTAGTTCCTGACGTCGTCTTCTCTTTGCCGCCCACCCGCCCACTGTGTTCCTGGCGTCGTCTTCTTTGGGGGCACACCTGCCCCCTTAGTTCCTGGCGTCGTCTTCTTTGGGGGCACACCTGCCCCCTTACTTCCGGGCGTCGTCTTCTTTGGGGGCACACCTGCCCCCTTAGTTCCTGACGTCGTCTTCTCTTTGCCGCCCACCCGCCCACTGTGTTCCTCGCGTCGTCTTCTTTGGGGGCACACCTGCCCCCTTAGTTCCTGGCGTCGTCTTCTTTGGGGGCACACCTGCCCCCTTAGTTCCTGGCGTCGTCTTCTTTGGGGGCACACCTGCCCCCTTACTTCCGGGCGTCGTCTTCTTTGGGGGGACACCTGCCCCCTTACTTCCGGGCGTCGTCTTCTTTGGGGACACACCTGCCCCCTTAGTTCCTGAAGTCGTCTTCTCTTTGCCGCCCACCCGCCCACTGTGTTCCTCGCGTCGTCTTCTTTGGGGGCACACCTGCCCCCTTAGTTCCTGGCGTCGTCTTCTTTGGGGCACACCTGCCCCCTTAGTTCCTGGCGTCGTCTTCTTTGGGGGCACACCTGCCCCCTTAGTTCCTGGCGTCGTCTTCTTTGGGGGCACACCTGCCCCCTTAGTTCCTGACGTCGTCTTCTCTTTGCCGCCCACCCGCCCACTGTGTTCCTCGCGTCGTCTTCTTTGGGGGCACACCTGCCCCCTTAGTTCCTGGCGTCGTCTTCTTTGGGGGCACACCTGCCCCCTTAGTTCCTGACGTCGTCTTCTTTGGGGCACACCTGCCCCCTTACTTCCGGGCGTCGTCTTCTTTGGGGGCACACCTGCCCCCTTAGTTCCTGACGTCGTCTTCTCTTTGCCGCCCACCCGCCCACTGTGTTCCTCGCGTCGTCTTCTTTGGGGGCACACCTGCCCCCTTAGTTCCTGGCGTCGTCTTCTTTGGGGGCACACCTGCCCCCTTAGTTCCTGACGTCGTCTTCTTTGGGGGCACACCTGCCCCCTTACTTCCGGGCGTCGTCTTCTTTGGGGGCACACCTGCCCCCTTAGTTCCTGACGTCGTCTTCTCTTTGCCGCCCACCCGCCCACTGTGTTCCTCGCGTCGTCTTCTTTGGGGGCACACCTGCCCCCTTAGTTCCTGGCGTCGTCTTCTTTGGGGGCACACCTGCCCCCTTAGTTCCTGGCGTCGTCTTCTTTGGGGGCACACCTGCCCCCTTAGTTCCTGACGTCGTCTTCTTTGGGGGCACACCTGCCCCCTTACTTCCGGGCGTCGTCTTCTTTGGGGGCACACCTGCCCCCTTAGTTCCTGACGTCGTCTTCTCTTTGCCGCCCACCCGCCCACTGTGTTCCTCGCGTCGTCTTCTTTGGGGGCACACCTGCCCCCTTAGTTCCTGGCGTCGTCTTCTTTGGGGGCACACCTGCCCCCTTAGTTCCTGACGTCGTCTTCTTTGGGGGCACACCTGCCCCCTTACTTCCGGGCGTCGTCTTCTTTGGGGGCACACCTGCCCCCTTAGTTCCTGACGTCGTCTTCTCTTTGCCGCCCACCCGCCCACTGTGTTCCTCGCGTCGTCTTCTTTGGGGGCACACCTGCCCCCTTAGTTCCTGGCGTCGTCTTCTTTGGGGCACACCTGCCCCCTTAGTTCCTGGCGTCGTCTTCTTTGGGGGCACACCTGCCCCCTTACTTCCGGTCGTCGTCTTCTTTGGGGGCACACCTGCCCCCTTAGTTCCTGACGTCGTCTTCTCTTTGCCGCCCACCCGCCCACTGTGTTCCTCGCGTCGTCTTCTTTGGGGGCACACCTGCCCCCTTAGTTCCTGGCGTCGTCTTCTTTGGGGGCACACCTGCCCCCTTAGTTCCTGGCGTCGTCTTCTTTGGGGCACACCTGCCCCCTTAGTTCCTGACGTCGTCTTCTTTGGGGGCACACCTGCCCCCTTACTTCCGGGCGTCGTCTTCTTTGGGGGCACACCTGCCCCCTTAGTTCCTGACGTCGTCTTCTCTTTGCCGCCCACCCGCCCACTGTGTTCCTCGCGTCGTCTTCTTTGGGGGCACACCTGCCCCCTTAGTTCCTGACGTCGTCTTCTCTTTGCCGCCCACCCGCCCACTGTGTTCCTCGCGTCGTCTTCTTTGGGGGCACACCTGCCCCCTTAGTTCCTGGCGTCGTCTTCTTTGGGGCACACCTGCCCCCTTAGTTCCTGGCGTCGTCTTCTTTGGGGGCACACCTGCCCCCTTACTTCCGGTCGTCGTCTTCTTTGGGGGCACACCTGCCCCTTAGTTCCTGACGTCGTCTTCTCTTTGCCGCCCACCCGCCCACTGTGTTCCTCGCGTCGTCTTCTTTGGGGGCACACCTGCCCCCTTAGTTCCTGGCGTCGTCTTCTTTGGGGGCACACCTGCCCCCTTAGTTCCTGGCGTCGTCTTCTTTGGGGGCACACCTGCCCCCTTAGTTCCTGACGTCGTCTTCTTTGGGGGCACACCTGCCCCCTTACTTCCGGGCGTCGTCTTCTTTGGGGGCACACCTGCCCCCTTAGTTCCTGACGTCGTCTTCTCTTTGCCGCCCACCCGCCCACTGTGTTCCTCGCGTCGTCTTCTTTGGGGCACACCTGCCCCCTTAGTTCCTGACGTCGTCTTCTCTTTGCCGCCCACCCGCCCACTGTGTTCCTCGCGTCGTCTTCTTTGGGGGCACACCTGCCCCCTTAGTTCCTGGCGTCGTCTTCTTTGGGGGCACACCTGCCCCCTTACTTCCGGGCGTCGTCTTCTTTGGGGGCACACCTGCCCCCTTAGTTCCTGACGTCGTCTTCTCTTTGCCGCCCACCCGCCCACTGTGTTCCTCGCGTCGTCTTCTTTGGGGGCACACCTGCCCCCTTAGTTCCTGGCGTCGTCTTCTTTGGGGGCACACCTGCCCCCTTAGTTCCTGACGTCGTCTTCTTTGGGGGCACACCTGCCCCCTTACTTCCGGGCGTCGTCTTCTTTGGGGCACACCTGCTCCCTTAGTTCCTGACGTCGTCTTCTCTTTGCCGCCCACCCGCCCACTGTGTTCCTCGCGTCGTCTTCTTTGGGGGCACACCTGCCTCCTTAGTTCCTGGCGTCGTCTTCTTTGGGGGCACACCTGCCCCCTTAGTTGCCATTTTTACTCCTATTTTTCCTAGTCGTCCCGCCACCGGCGGGCACGTTTTATGTCCAAAATCTAAAAAAGCGGGTACGGTAGGTTAAAATTAACGAACTAGTTGATCCCTGCACATGCCTCTCACTCACATCATTCATCTTCATCTTCGGATTCGCTTCAATCTTCTGAATCGGCGCAGAGTACAGCTCACTCGGATCAGTTCTGTGAAAGCATTTTGTATTTAACGAATCATTCCAATAAAATAGATTCCTCCAAGCCCTCTATCTAACTTGTGAAACTCAAATGCACCAATTAAAACCGGACTGCTTCAAAATGAAACTCCTCACTTCTCCCAATTGTTGTACTTCTGCGGAAAGTCGACGGACATCACGTGACCACACGTTGACGTCACCTTCAATCAGTCGATATCTACCATACATTTTCATTTCCAAACGAGAACGAAAAAGATATAGTGGTATGACACACAAACAGGGGTGTATTGGCTTAACAACCGATTTCATAGTGTATATAATGTGGTCTGATGAGAGATTCTATCAAATATATGGTCTGATCACCGGCCCGGTAAGAACGAAAATGTATGATACCTACCGTACACCTCAGCTACCGTACTCACCTTGAAATAAGCCCTCTGTCCCATGAATTCGCCATTGTACTCGGACACGGAGCAGGCATTGTTCCAGCCTGAGGAGCATACCGTAATCAATCAATATTCCCCAGTAAGACTACGGTATCACACCAATCTCATCAATGCACTACCGTATACCTTTTCGTTTGCTTGCCTTTCCATCCGAGAGCAATTTGGCGATCGAATCGGCCAGCATCGGCTTTTCCGCCACCATCAAGACGGTAATCGTCATCTATTCATTATCGATTGATCTTCCAAGCCTCTACAGTATCCACATCTCATACTTCTCAGAAATTCACGAGCGGCTCAAACGCATTGTTCTTCACTATAGACTCGATAAGGCAAACCTTTTATTAGCAACCCATATTACACGGACAAGTAAAACAAGAACGATATGAAGCCGACAAGAACGGGGCTTTGAGCTGATCATAAACAACGAATTACGAATAAATTAGTATCTACAGTAATCCTAAGAGAATTCATCAGACGGAACCCATGATTCCCTTTTCGGCCTGGCAGTTGATACTTCCACATCAGCAGTGAAATCAATCTCTTCCCTCTTCACGGCGCCATTTGGGGTCGGACGCGGAGGGTGATGTGGACTCGGCTGCCAGGTTTGAGACGGGCCGTCATTTGGCTGCCACGTTTTAGGTGCTGCCGCACTTGGCTGCGCGTAATTGGGCGGCCATTGAAGCGACCCTCGGGGTTCCTGCTTCACTCTCTTAGGAGGAGAGGCCTCGGTCGGCCAGGGGGCTGAGTGGCGGGCCGCTTGCGGGGGAATGACCGTCGACGTAGAAGGAGCTGAGGAGGGATGGTACCTCTGTTGGGGAAGAGGAGGAGGCATGGGAAGTGGGGGAGGGGGCATTCTGCTCTGTTGCTGTTGTACAGGTGGCCTGATAGGGGGTGGCATCGGCAAAGGTGGAGGAGGCACGTTAGCCTGTTGCTGATACCGTTGCTGTTGCTGTTGCTGCACTGGCGGTCGGATCGGAGGGGGCATAGGCAGAGGAGGGGGCGGAGGTGGGACATACGCGTTGCTTCCGCCACCTCGCGGAGGCATTCCTCGTCCGCGTGGGGGCGGACCAGCCGGACAACCGCGAGCGCCGCGTACGGACGCGCCTAGCGGCATGAGGTTCGCGTTCGACTCTCCTCCTCCTCCTCCGCTTGACGCTCCTCGCGCGGATGAGCCGCGTCCGCGAGTGCCGCGTGTGCCCCTGCAAGCGGATCATTACTACTGTACCATTGATCTACTCCACAAACCTCGTTGCTACGCCTCCCCTCAATCCGGCTCCTCTGGTCGCCCTCAGGGAAGGTCCTCCTCGAGTTGACGCGCCTCGTGCGATTCCTCGTCCGCGTCCCCCACGAGACCCACGCGTCACCACGCCCGCCGAGCGGATGTCCGCGCCGCGCTTGCTTGCGTCCTGCAGTGATTGTTCTACATTTCACTCTTCACACCTTCAACTCTCATTACTAGGCACACTTGCGTTTCACTAGCTGTCCAAGACTTGTACATTTTTTCTACGACTTTTACGCCTTTTTTCGTTTCAACAACAATCTATAGATACATCAACCATTCATGGTCATAAGGCTACCGTACTCGTCCAAATGGTAATACGCACCTTGCACTGCTGGCAGTGGATATGTCCGGGTGTCTTGCTGTTCACTTTGCACTTGGGACACACCGTCGACTGTCGCTCCTCCACGGATACCGTGCGGAATGTGGCTGCAATCGAATATTTAGTTCTCAATGCAGTGAAACTAATATATTTCACTTTTTTCCATTTTTAAAAGATAACGGTTGTACTGTATTGTAGTAGACACAGAAGCACTAGCAAACACCAGAAGCACCAGCTTGTCTCATAGCGTCGTTCAAACTCGAACCATTCTTTCCAAATTCACCACATTTTACATGAATTATGAGTAAAAAATACGTACCTGCAAACAGGGCGTCGAATCGTGGCATATTGTCGTTGAAGTAGAGGAACTTGCGTCGGAACAGACCGACCGCGTGGTTTTTCACCTGCACAATCATCAGTTTGACCCGCCGAACTCTACCGTAATCCCCTGACCGTCATGAAATCCGCTTGTCCACTCGCAATCATGTCCAGCTGTCGCTCAAGATCCGCACGAATCGTTGGAAGGACCAGTTCACTGGAATTAGTTGAATATGATCGATAAACTACGCGTAATAATTTTGGAGATTCAAAATGGACAGTTATTGAAACATCCTCAAAAATTCACTAGTATACCCCTTGCGAAACCCGACTCACAAGTCAAGAAAAATGTGATTGCCATTAAATTTGTAAAAAAATAATAATGTAAAAGCTCACGGGTCGACGGCGTGATATCCGTGTATGAGGCAGACGCCGAGTTGCGTCGGAATCAGTCGGCGACTTGTCGTTTCAACCTGCAGTCAACATCATCGGTCTCACATGTTTCCAATTGTCATCAGAGATGCAAGGATAACACAACAATCAACATTTCAATACTACTCACTACCGTTGCCGTTCCCCCTGTCCTTCTTCTACCTTGCAATAATTTTCAATGGCTATGAACCAAATACCGTACCGTGACATAATTCCTCTGACATATCGTATTGATATGGACGGGAATGGATGCATCCGTGCCGATTCCATGTTGTTCCATCATTGAGATCAATTCGGATTCAGTGAGATACGAGGGAGGAATCGTCTGTCGATCAACTACTTCCGCTGACCTGTAGTGAACACATTACAGTGAGACCTCTATACAATTTTCAGGGAAAAGCGCAACTTCTAGTCCTTGGTTGGTGCAGGTTTCAGAGGATGCCCAAGACAAGTCCGAGAACCTACCCATAATTTCGAGAAGCCTTCTGGTCAAATAAAACCTATAGTGCACCGGTAAAGGGAAACCTATGTTTCACAGTGTTTTCAAGAACATCTCGCAGCCGAATCGCTAATGTCAATCTTCCGGTAGACGAAACTAAATCAAAGTCATCTCACTTCAATCTCATTTGGTCTCCTCTCTCAACTCTCGGCATCCACACGTCTTTCTCTGCACCGGATGCACTCAGAATCTGTAATGTAACGATTAGTGGAACACAATAAATTTTTGCGGAGCCCCCTAATAGAGCTTTTTTCGAAAATTGCGGAGGTAATATCCCGCCAGTGGACATCAATCCAAGGCAACGAAGATGTCTATCCGTATAATAACTACTATAAGGAATCGAGCCCATTAACGCAACCTTTGTTATCACCTTCATCAATTCCCCCACTTCATTATTCCCTCTCACTGACCGCAGTAAATCCTGGATCGATGAGCTGCTTTCCCTGGAAGGAGAACTCCTCCTCGCCACAATTCAGTCTGAAATACCAAGTATTTTCAACATCGCATCACGGAATACATAGGGTCAGTGATATTGCATATCAAGATAAACCAGCTACAGAAGGAATTGATTGCATCTACGCTAGGAATTGGAATTGATTGCAATAGGAATTGGAAATAGGAATTGATTGCGTCTACGCTAGGAACAGAAGGAATTGATTGCGTCTAAGTTGTGTCGAAAGTGCGCACACACGACACACTTGTGTTTCACGGGGTTTTATATCACTTACTAGAATTCAGTGCCAACAATTTCGCCTCAATGAATCGACAAATTCAATTTTGCTCATATCTGCTCATTATCTCATTGTGTGTGCCACTGGTAAACGTCGTCCCCACTCACTTCACCGTCGTCACTTCGTACACGCAATTCCTCATGAGCGTCGCGATGAAATGACGGACGACGTACTCGTAGACGCGCGCGTTGTCTGAATATGATAAGCATATGACGTCATCACTACGTAACACTATGCCCCCCCCTTTCCTCCATACCTCCATGCAGTGCTCCTCCATCGGATCTCATGGGAGTGATGGGAGGATGGTCGCCCTTATCAGCTCCGCCCCTCGGCCGAATGATGCCCTCTTGCATGACCTGTAATGCAAAATATGACCAGGCGACCTTTCGGAAACGTCGTCAACTGCTTGCACTTGGCACACCACCTCCTCACCCTGCACGCAATGTCTCCCCAACGTCGATCATTCGTCTGTCTCGATAGAGTTCCGCGTAGATCAAAGTTGTTCGGGTAGGTCGAAGTCTCCGTGCGTGGGTATGAGATGTAGCCCTGCAAGAGGGAGGGCGACGTTTCCCAAAATGTACACCATGAAATTTGAATTCCTGTCGAATTTTCGACAGCGCAGCTTTTAGTAGTATTCGTCGCCTACACCACACTCACCTGTGTGTACAGACTCTCGGCGATGTGCATCGTCGTGGCGGGCGAGAGGCCGAGCTGCGTCGAGGCAGCACGCATCAGTTTGACCTATACAATATCGGAAAATTAAAGCCTCTCGATTAGGAAGCCCAGGAATGAAATTAACTATTCCTAAAAGCAACTTGAGTTTCAATATATTCTAAACCTGAACCTTCATGTTTCATTGCCAATTCCTTATGGTGGTTCAAAGCTACGGAATGATTTCAGGAACACCAATAATAAAGACACTAACCGTATTGAGCGCATGGGGTGGATATCTATCCGATCGTTTCGTGTTGATGTCGAATACGGAAGCGACGCCTGCTTGCTGTAATCGATTCACAAAATCAGGTCATTCATTTTTTTCAATGTTCGTCACGAAGAGTAATTAAAATTTCAACGCAGGCTTACTACTTGAGGTGTTGATGAAACTTGAATTCGTGCAGTTTCATACGCAACGCAACAGTACAATGAATTGATTCAAGACCTCATTAGCGATCACTAACAAGATTCAAGACACCAAAAATGCGCACCCGTATCCTATTCAAGTACATGTGTGCTTCTGCAGGGTCGTGCACTCTCTGCCTCGCCCAGTCTCCCTTCACTGATGAACCATCCCGAGCCTCGAACTCCGTCTGAAGTAGGGATTCAACGATTACAACTGTCAGTAATTGGGACAAGTTTGTCTCGGTTTCACGAGCGCCTTGTCTAAACACGCACGGGATAGGAAATGATAAATGGAAGAACATTATATATAAAAAAAAAGAACAAACCTGAATGACCCAGTAGGGTTCTGGTCGGAAGTTGACGATCTCGTCGTGGCGATTCACACAGAAGGCTGAGAAATCAAAAATTGACGGATAATCCTTACCCACTTTCAACGAACTGTCCGTTCGAGTCCATCCTACCGTAATCAACTACCGTATCCCAAAATCGATTGCCAACTACCGTACCTAGTGTAGGCGTCTGACAGGGACCGTACGAGACTGTCGACGCATCGAGCTCTGCGTATTTGCCCTGCAAGATTCCGATGTCAAAATCAAATTCGCACACGGCGATTCTCGGTTGCACTGTCAGCATAATACCAGATAAACCAGAAAAAGTGCAATAGTTGCTTTCTTTCTTCAACAAAAAAATGATATTGACTAGCTTAAAAGAGATCAAAGATCAACCTTGAAAAACTTTGTCTGGAATCGAGTGAAACTGCAGCCGACCCGCAGGTCCAGCTCACGACGAGCGTCCACTGAGAGAGACTGAATGATCACAATATTTTTTCTCTCGATGAGACAGCCACTAAACAGAATAAAATGGTACACTCAACACATAATATTGCAGTGTTGCACCAATCCCGCATGTGCGATTTGGAATCAAATAAGAATCACGTGGTCTTTCCCAGCCAATTGTTTGTAAAATCTAATGCCATGGATTGGATTGACGAATTAACATTTCCCATCCCTCGTCGAATATCACAACACTTCGATGCCCCAATTCAACTGGTTCAAAATCTATTTCACATAGTGGAGGTTATTTTCTTTATTGTTCATGACAAACGGACTAACCACATTCTGATCTGGTCTTCCCAGATTCCTCATCGCAGCCTTGATGTCGTACTCGGTGATAGCGGAGAAGTGAGCCCTTAAGATATAACCATTGATAAACAAGTAGATGGAAGTATCAAAAGATGACTGTTTGATTTTATTAGACAACTTATTCGGTCAGCCTATATCACTCCATCCTGCTACACCAATCATGCAGGGTCAAAATAGACAGTGGACCAAATACTGGGGAGTCATGGCTAGAATCAGAGACCAAAGATCAAAGACTAACCTGTACACGAGACTCATAAAGTCCACGTTGCGCGGCTTCTTCATTTTGCCCTGCACTGCGTCAATCACCTGAATCATTTCGAAATAATAAACATTAACTTAAAAGATCAAATCCCCACCTCGAAGCAAAAAAAACCCCGCTTCCACAACATGTACATTTTCTACGTTGATTCAATGTTTCAGGGACAAATCAAACTCATGCCGTACATAATTGATTGATCAAATCCCGATGTCGGATTGAAAACTAGTAGGTCTATGTAGCATATTCGGAAAAGATAGCAGATAAGCTATGTTTGCAAAAGATCGAAAATCAAACTCTAACTTCGAAGCATATATTCTCTCCTTCCTTATCGCAATCTAACCAAAGGACGAGATAGTCGACGCCCTTCGCCTCCGAGGCAAGATACTGCAATGGGAGGGTTCGGGTTTCACCGATATTACATAAACTGTTTCATTCGATTATTTGTCAATTTAGTGTATAAAATCATGCACCATTCCAGTTTTACTCGATCCTCAACAAGTCTAATTAAATCATTGAATCGATGATTTGTCTATCTATCCACTAACGATACAACACAGATACCCCCTCCTCCTTACCCTATTCATCTTCATCTCCTTACTGCACTCTACTTTCTCAATGGGAGCATTGTACAGCTCGACAGGCGGCACTCTGTGCCAATTGTTGAACTCCTCGGGGAAGTCAACGCCCATCACGTGACCGCATGTCGATGTCACCTGAGGTGGAAGATACGGAAACTCAAAAGTAGCCAATACTTCAACTCCGGAGAAGCATAAAGGGGAGTTACCGTAACCCTCATCTACCGTACTAACCTTGAAGAAGGCGGATTGTCCCATGAAGTCGCCAGTGTATTCCGACACGGAGCAGATCTTGTTCATGCCTGCGAACGCATTAATTGTTTTTAAAATCTTTGACAAAATCAATTTCAATAGGAATATCAGATAACGGTGAAACACAACTCTTCATGGAGAACAAGTATCTTTGAATTTTTGTGTTACAATTCGGTGAACAATCATTATCAAGCACAGTGAGTGCACCATGACTATATTTCATCGCTGAAACACCACTTCCCCTTCTCTTCTCCTCCCTCACCTTTCCTCTTGCTGCATCTTCCATCGGACAGTAGTCGTGCAATGGAATCGGCCAGCATCGGCTTCTCCGCCACCATCAACACCGTTACCGGCATCTGATATCGTTATAGATTACGGTAGCTCAGACCGGATTACGGTAGCCACCGTATCCCCTCATAATCGATTGATTCAAAGCTAAAATCTCTACATCTCCAGTGGTTCAGATACTTCTCTCGCGTTGCTAACGCTATATTCCCCCCACTAGATCTCATTCACCAATGTAAATTCGATTTATTCAAGGCTCAAACAAAACAACAACGAAACCCGCTGAGGTTAATTAGCGTCTAATAACATCAACAATCAGTGACAACGTGTGAATCAAAAACAGGCTTCATTAGTCAACTAGGAAATATTACAGAGATCAAAGATCAATCTTCTATTTCTTCTTTTCGTCCTTCTTTCCCGTGTCGACTGGAGGCCATACCAAATCTACTCGTTCCACGTCCAACTCGACGATATCCACCTGCAGAGATCAAAGATCATTCATATAATTCAAAATATTATTTCCGATTTCAGTTTTTTTAATTCGCAATCAGGATGCTAACTTCATTGAGAAGATCCATGAATGTCTATAGATTCAGTGAAACACCACTTCCACTGGATGAATATGAAACTCGTACAATTCATTCAAAAAATAATAATCAAAATTAGAACTCAGAGATCAGTTCTACTTTTGATACCCATTCAAGGAGTATTAAGAATATCGATGAATGAGTTTATCTCTAGCTTCAGCGAAACACCACTCCCCCTGGATCAATCTAAACCTCGTACCTCTCCCTTCTCGCATCCGATGAGATCAGCTAGTGAGGGTCTCGTCCTTCCGAAGTCTCCATGCACAAATTCCTTGATGTACGTACCCGCTTGCGTCTCCATTCTGAAGGATTTATAGGTGTCGAGCAACGATAAGCTATCGAACCATCCTATACCCTCCAAAGAACTACCCCCAACGAAGCCCTAGTTGCGCGGGTCCAATTGCTGCACTATTCTATTAGCAATCCGATAGCAATCTCTAACTTCATCACATTTCCTTTCTCCAGTGAAACACTGACAATGAAGGTCTACATATCGCTTCCCATACACTGCACCCTCCCCTCCCGTTCCCCATGTTGACCTGACAAGGAAATGATGTTCATCGACGGGCATTGTCTCGAGTGTGTAGATGGAACGAGGACGATCGAGAAGAGCACGACGTTTCATTACTCTGTAATTGATAGAACAGTATTTTGGATTGCAACCGGACCAAAAGAAATAATTGAAACAGGAAGAATTCAAAGAGTATAAGAAAACCGTGAAACCGAACTTCACCACATCATGAATCTCAAAGTTTCTAAGGCAAAAGGAAATTTCAAAATATTAGAAACTTAGATTCAGCACCTTTTTACGACATAAAAACAGTAAAACCATTAAAAAGATACCTGACAGGCGTCTTCTGGATGATCTCCAGTGGCTGAGTGCGAGTCGCCGCCTTCAGCACGGCTGAAATGGATCGATTTACTTTATTTTATTTAAACAGCGATTCCAAGGATATTTTATGTTTCACACTGCCCCTATCTGATTGAAATAAGTGAACTAGTAACATCCAGGTTTCTAAAAAAAAGTTGAAGCACCCTCATGACGAACCCTATTGATGTTGCCCTGTCATGGCAAAACCAAACAACAGAATTCAATAAAATGCCACTGACCATTATCGATCGGCAGCGTACTGTAGCAGTAGGCCGTGTACAACTTCTTCTTGTCTGGAATAAACACATTAAAAAAAAAACTATATTTTACTCATTGTCTATGAGGATACACCCGCACAATCAGCGCTTCGCCTATTGTACAACTACCAGTTCGCTCCGTAGAAACACTACTTGATTCTGTTTCAGAAAAAAACTACCGTAATCCTCCCTCATCTACAGTACCTTCCTGTCCCATACTCAGCTGTTCCGCAACTTCCCTTGAGAGAAGGGCCAATTCGGAGACTGCGACGTCAACGGAGCTCTTATTGATCGCCTCCCTCAGGGCGGAGAGGGTCTCGACACGACGATCACTGGGATACGGTAGGATTGAGGATACGCAAAAACACACTTACGAACAACTTCAGGATTTGCGTTTCACCGTGCTAACATCTAAATGAGACTTTTCCAAATGCAGTTAGTCCCAGCAATAAATTCGCAAAAACTAGGTTCAACCACCTATACATTTAGGTTTCACGTTGCCCATATGTCACTACTCTAATCTGTTCAATAATGCATCTCGGAAGTATGATGAAAATAATTAAAAACGTACGGTCTGAGTGTCTGGGTGTTTCTACAATTGATGAGATGGACGACGAATGGCCTTCCCTCTCCCAACATTCGCACGTCAATGTCCTCACGACCGGATGCAACGAAGCTGATGATCAATATATTTTAATACCAACTTTCATTGAAATCATAAAATATATTCTGGTGGCAGGCACACCCACACTCTTACACAAAACCCGTGTTAACAAGAGGGACAAATATGAGGAAATTAAAATCACCTTACTATCATTGTTATTACAAAGAGACGAACAAGGCATTGTACTCTCTGATTTGCTTCAGTTCTTACGTTACAGCTGAACCGGCAATCCACCTTGTCAATCTTTTTCATGAAATTTCTCGAAATAACCTTTTTTTCATTCTTACCGTGTCTCCGTCGATCCGAGTAATTTCGCCATCGGGCCAGTCACCTTCTCAGAGACCTGAGAAGTGATCATCACGTAGTAAGACAAATATCGACAGTCAAGTACGTATAACTTCACCAGACATATATCATTCAGATACTGGTTTTCTTCTAGTCCTTTTAATGTTTTAACAAACGTATAAGATTCTTGCAAAGATCCCTCATCTACTGACCGAGTGTCCCGGAATAAGCGGAGTGTCCTCCTCGGCGCTCCACGGTGACTGCGGCAGCGATCGAGAGTACTTACAGTACCTGAAATGATGCGTTGTTTTTGTTTTTATTGATGAATTATTTCTGCCCGAATACAGCAACCGACTAAGGATCACCAACAATAATTGTAATTATCAAAATCATGAAACGTGAACGAACCTTCCCGCAATGTAGACGGGATCTCTTTCGAAGGCGAATGAGAATTTGCACGGACGAGAAGGCGCCTTCTCCACGGGGAATGTACTGCAACGGAAGTCTAGTGACGAATAATGGCTACCGTACCTACACCGGGATCCTACCGTAAACTGGTCCAAGTTCATACCTCGCCAACTTCTCATCCACTCTTCCCAGCATGTTCTGCAGTCGATTCTTGGTCAGCTCGGGCTCTCCATTCCCGTTCTCTTCTCCGTTCTGACGACGTTTCTTGCCCGATCGGAATTCCTAAATAACAAGATTTTCCTAACACTACACTTAATTTACAGCGCTCATGCTTTTTTTCAGCTCTTTTTTATGTTCATTTCAGCGCGATCTATGTCACAGATAAGTAGCGAAAGACGTGTGAGCAATTGATTTACCTGAGGGAATGCTCTTCTGAGGAACTCCGTATCCGTATCGAGGAAATCGTCGTTCTCGAAAGTGATCGTCAATTGGAGATCAGACATCAGAGTAGGACGGAGACCGGAGGCCTGATAAAGATATTGATGATTGACAAGTTTCAACCACTAATAATCACAGTCACGGTTGAAGAGGCTAATTTGGCAAATCGAAAATTCAAATTCCATCAAATCATTTTGGAATCATTTTGAACGTTATCAATTCGGTCGGGTTTATTTTTTGAACAGTTATTTCTTTAAACGTAGAAAATTACCTGCTGCAGCTTGCTCAGATACGCGTTGATGTTGCGCACCTTGAAGGGAATATCGGCGAGAATTCCGTTGAAGGAGGGAAATCGCCTGAACAAACCAACATAGAACAAACCAAAATGTCCTAGCACGCCGCTAAAACATTCTCGGAACAACAAAGTTTCCCTATCATAATTCTTTGAAAAACACAGCTCACTTCTTGATGATTTGCTCCCTGAGCGTCTGAGAAGTAGGCAGATTGAGGGCGAGAATGAAGGAAGTCGCATCGTATGGGCAAGAAGCAAGATGAGCCTCTGCTGCTTTTGATACCTAAATGTGCGAAAGATAAAAGAATCTCGAGTTCAGGATAATAAAGGTTATTTAAACAGTAAAGAACGGTTACCTCATCGATGAACGACGGATGGAGGATTCCGAAGCATAGTGCGCATTCGAATGATGCTTCTTCTGCAGCTACTCTGATCGAGTCCTTTCCTCCCTCACCGGCCGATTGACGCGCGCACACTGAGCACAACGGCAGCGGGTCTGCTGACGTCATCTGGACAATACAAATAAGAACAAATACAAATAAATTAGAACGACAACAATTGAAATAAATTTAAATGTAGTATTTGAAGGCTCTGGATAACCGGTGAATAGATTAAAGGTTGAAAAAAATCTTACCGTATTCCGATTCCTAGTCAATCATAAACTGGTTTTCTTTAATTCATGAGATCAAATGCGCAAGTTCTTTTCTGATCGATCATGATCTATTCAAGAACCTGCTCTCGCGCAAGGGTCGTTAATCAGATGAGAAAAAATTGTCCTCCTGAAAAAAATTGTCTTCGAAGATTCATTGAAGAATAAGAATCTTGAATAACACTCTGGTATTGGGCTATTGCATCTTCTTAATCGTGTATGAAACTCATGTGATTGACTGATTTTTTTTGCCCTCGTTACGTTAGGGCGGACTACGGTAGAATGATGGATTATGTTCTGTCTCTCTGATTTCAATATTCCTAGAGCGTTTCCCCAGAGGGGCGAGCTACGGTAAATTCACATATGAAAATATTAAAGTTCCTGCTGCAGAAAAAGCAAAAAAGGCGTTTCTCGAAAAAAAGACTCGATTGAGCCCCTCCTCCCCCAATTCTCTCGTGCCCCAAGGGTCTTCCTCATTAAGTCTTGCGACATCTTCGATTGCTTTCTTCTCCCTTTCTCTTTCCTATTCGACTTCCCTCTTCGGTATCCACGTCAGTCTTATCCACTGTTGGTCTCTGTTCTTCTCTCTCTCCCTCTCTTCCATCTGATTCTCCTTCCCTTTCTCACCCTCCTTCTCTTCTTTCCCTCTGTCTTCCATCCGTGTGTTTCCTCTTCCCCTCAAAAAGGGACTCGCTCTCAATTCATTCCAGCTTCCTCCTCGTTCTAACAACTTTAGCTCGCCCTTCTCTATCATTCTTCATTAATTTCATATACCCGTCTTATTGATTGTTACTTGACGTGCAAGTGAAGAAGACCTCTCTCCTTTCCTTTTCTTCTTCTCCTCTTGAATGGCATCTCGAATCTCTCCTGAGTACTCCCCATCTTCCCTCCATCCTGCCCCCTCCCCTTCTTCAGTTCTGAATAGCCATTTTCCCTCCTCGGAATTCCAAATTACTCACTTTCATTTCTTCTTCTTTGTCAATGCCATTGAGAACGACTTTCAATCGCCTTTTTGCCCACCAAATTGATGAATGGTCCATTCCGATTTCACGTGGTTCTCTTCTTACGAGATTTAGCTGCTTGGATTCAGAGATTCGCTTTTTTTCAGTTGAATGAGATAGAGCCCACCGTCGAACACGAAGATGTCTTCTGTTAAAGTGAGTCCAGTCTCTGCCTGCCCCTTTCACAACTCACTTTGGGGGTCGGGGAAGGGGCGGGAGGAGGAATGACGTGAGGGAGAGCGAATAGTTAGTTAGATGGCAGGCCATTTGTCGTGAGAAGTTAGGAGGAAGAAGAAGAGGAGCAGTCGATTGCGTGGAGGATACGAAATTGGAAGGAACAGAGAGAAAGGGGAGACTGTTCTGTCTCTATTCGGAGAATGAGT
This sequence comes from Pristionchus exspectatus, assembly GCA_911812115.1. NCBI lineage: Eukaryota > Metazoa > Nematoda > Chromadorea > Rhabditida > Neodiplogasteridae > Pristionchus > Pristionchus exspectatus. The sequence goes on along the minus strand of OU461584.1, from coordinate 10,172,415 downwards.
GAACAGGAATGAACTTCATTAGGAATTTATGAGGAATTGGGGCTTGTTTGTAGAACAAGACGTTGAACATCGAGAGGAAAACACATGCACACAATACAAATGATGATTCCAATTCTTCCGCGTTTCTCACGTAACGAGATAACGTATCTAGCCTGCAACGATTCTGAATCAACCAACAGACCATGCAGTGTTCAACAGATTTCACAAGTCGCCATGGCGAAGTCAATTTCGGAGCTCGTTTGTGGCGTGGGGAGGAGACACCGCAATTTCGTTTGTACTCAAACTTAATTTAACTTTCCTTCTTTCAGGTAGCAGTGCGGGTTCGGCCATTCAACGGACGGGAGAGGGACAATGACTCGAGACTGTGCATCAACATGCAGGGAACAACTACGAGTATGATTATTTCAGTGGATATTTTATGATGCATGATGTGTTTATTGGGAGCATAATGGGTGTTTTTGCAAAATCCAACAAACATTTTTTTGTGTGTTCAATTTCGAAATTCGAAGAAGCGCCAATGATGACATTTACTCCATCTTACGTTGAAAATAGATGGGTCCATTTATACATTGGTACAGATACATTGGTATATACAGATACATTGGTATTGCACATCCCTATTTCGCTGTGGTCTGACGCATTTCCGTTGGTTGCCCCATAATTAGACCTTTTTGGCGCTCCGTCCGTCTAATGAGAAAAGGAACTACTTAGATGGATGGGGTAGGGACGAATGGATGGGAGAAAGGGCTGAAGAAATTGCTAGCAAATAACGCGTCATCCAATAAAATATGAAAAATGAGGACAAACAAATGCATGAGGTCCTCAATAGCAATGTGAAATGAAAGATACGCAATATTTTCTTTCAGCCATTCTCGGCGGGAGTTCCGATCGTAATCATTCCTTCAACTTCGATCATTCATACTGGTCATTCGATGGGAAAGATGCTCATTTTGCCAATCAACAACAAGTGTACAATGAATTGGGAGTGGAAATGCTGGATCATGCATTCGAAGGGTGAGCAGATGATATTTCTGATTGCAAAAAAAAAAGAATACACCTGCTTTCACGAACTGATTCGTTTGAACGGATAAATAATTTTGTCATTATGAATCCAAGGATAAATCGAATCCATCCTCTTTCCAGTTACAACGTGTGCATCTTCGCGTATGGTCAGACGGGTTCGGGAAAGAGTTACACTATGATGGGAAGACCGAGTGATGAAGTTAGTGACAAGGATAATCGAATGGGATCCTCATTTTATTCCGGACAATATGAAAAAAATTCAACACGATGTTTCAGGCAGAGGCAGGAATCATTCCGAGACTGTGCAAGAATCTCTTTGAGAGAATTGATGGAATAACAGATCTGAAGTGTACGGTAGAAGTGAGTATCGATATAATCTCAACCAAATTACAATGTTCGTTTAGGTTTCATACATGGAGATCTACTGTGAGAGAGTGAAGGACCTTCTCAATCCAAATTCATCATCAAATCTTCGAGTGAGAGAGCACCCCTCCCTCGGCCCTTATGTCGATGATCTCACTAAATTGGCTGTGCTGGATTTCCAAGACATTCTCCATCTAATGGATGAAGGAAACAAAGCGAGGTATGAATAGGGAGAATGGCAAACAATAAAATATGAGAAGAGGAATGAATTCGAGCGAAGCAAAAAATATGTTTCAAAGATGATATTTATAAGAATTAACAAGAATTAGATAGTCTTGGATGCATTTGTACGGGAAACAAAATAAATATAAATATTGAGTACCGTGATTGATCCGTTCAGAACCGTGGCCTCCACAAACATGAACTCGTCCTCATCTCGTTCTCATGCCGTTTTCACTATCGTCCTCACACAAAAGGAAGAAAATGGAAATGGTCTCTGTGGAGAAAAGGTACGGTAGATTGAGGGAGACAATCGATAACTGAGTATATTCAAGGTATCGAAGATCTCTCTGGTCGACTTGGCGGGTAGTGAGAGGGCTACGTCAACTGGTGCTGAAGGACAGCGATTGAAGGAGGGAGCAAACATCAATAAATCGCTTTCCACTCTCGGATTGGTCATATCCAAACTGGCTGATGAGGTATGCGGTAGACTTTCCGATCTCAATTATTGAATGATTGCAGGGTAGCAAGAAGGTGAAGTCAAAGGGAGGAAAGGGAGTGATTCCCTATCGAGATTCAGTCCTTACTTGGCTACTCAGAGAGAATCTTGGAGGAAACAGCAAGACAGCCATGGTTGCTGCTCTCTCTCCTGCCAGTATTAACTTCGATGAGACATTATCCACTCTGAGGTGAGTACTGTAGATCGATGGATGATTACGATAGATTGATTAGATACGCCGATCGAGCGAAACAAATCGTGTGTCAAGCATTCATCAATGAAGATCCGACAGCGAAGACGATCAGAGAACTGAAGGAGGAGGTGTGGATTAAAACAATGAAGAGTATATCTATTCATTCCGACTGTTCTCTCGCCAGTCAGACTGATGAGAGAATGCTGGAACTGAGGAGAGTCTTCATTCTATCCCCAGTGAGGATCTCCGGGTAATCATACTCTTTCCTTCAGGTGGAGCGTCTCCGTCGACAACTGGACGAGAAGGGAGTCGTTGCTTACTCTGACGAGTCTTCCGTTCCAATTCCCAAATACTCTGCACAGGATCATCAGAAGATTGAAGAGCTGAATGTGGGGCTATTTCTAGACGGCTTGGCTTCTACAATCTGAAGTTTATTCGGAAAATAATTAAATTGAATTTCCAGGCAGCCGAGAAACTACTGAAGCAACTGAATGAGACGTTGGAAGAGAAGATGAGAAGATCGGAAGATATGAGAAAGAAGTTGGAAGAGAAACTACAGGATTTGGGATTGGCTACGAGTGATCAGGGAAATGCGTTAGGAGTAGCTCCGAAGGTAATGTACCCATTAAATGATGTGTTGTGATTTCACAGTTGTGATTTCAGTTGCCTCATCTCGTCAATTTGAATGAGGATCCATCCATGTCTGAATTGCTGGTCTATTATCTCATTGAGGGAGATACGAGGTAGGTTATCTTCGCTTCATGCAATAAATGAACGTCTTTTTAAAGGGTTGGCTGTGAAGAAGAAACGGGTCGCCCAGACATCATTATCTCCGGGGAAGCGATCCTTCCCTTCCACTGCGTATTCACTCATAGGAATGGATGTGTGGAACTGGTGCCGATGAAGGTAAAACACCCGTTCAAACAAAAAAATTGATCATTTTTTCAGGATGCTCTCGTGTACGTGAATGGCCAGCAGATCTCAACCAGTCAGATTCTCCATACTGGAAATCGAGTGATCCTCGGTGACCACCACGTATTCCGATACAATGACCCACGAGAGACGAAGATGAGCAGGAGTATGATGGCTTCGGTGCATGGTAAGCGATAGAATTTATCCAAAAAATATCTGCGAAATAAGAAAAAAGAAAATATGAAATAAAAATGAATGAATACTGAATGAACTTCAGAGCCTCTTGACTGGAAGTTCGCGCAGCAAGAGCTACTGAAGGAGCAAGGCATTGATCTGAATGAAGAAATGCAGAAGAAATTAGTGATGATCGAGAGTCAATACAGAAGGGAAAAGGATGAATTGGAGATGAAAATGCTGACTCAGACAAAGGTGAGAGACGGCATCGCGTAAAGATTTATATCCTGACATCAAGATTCCCGTAAAAATATAATTGTCTCAGGAATACGAACAACGAATCGAGAGCCTACAAAGACAAGTGGACTTGGCTCAATCCATGATTTCTAGTGGATCCATTCTTGAGGGTGAAAGGCTTCTGTCCAGTAGTCTTCTTGCGTTTGGTGGGTGGTGTGAAATTCAATTTGTAAGAGTCGTATAATTCCATGCAGACAACGTCCCATGGTCGTCCGAGCAAGAACGTGTAGCAAGAAAGGCCGCGCTAAAGTGGAAACTGCACCAGTTCACTTCAGTCAGGGATGTACTGTGGGGAAATGCAGTCTACCTCAGGGAAGCAAATGCGATTAGCATTGAGATGAACAAGAAGGTTAGCCAAGGATCAGTTGAAGAGATCAAAGATCAATCTTCAGGTTCAATTCCAATTCGCGCTTCTCACAGACACAATGTACTCACCCCTTCCGCCTGATCTTCTTCCTCCTGGTGTGTTTTTCTTCTTCACATTTTTTTTCAAATTTCTAGCAACAAAAAAAATCATTAAGTGAGTTTTCACAGGCGAGGATCTCTCCCATCGTTCATCTCATTCGTCCAAGACCGTAGTGGCTGTGATAGTGCAAGACATGAAGAACGGCGCGACTCACTATTGGAGTCTAGACAAACTGAAGCAGCGACTAGAAGACATGAGACACTTCCTCGAGTGTGATTACTCTGAGATGCCCGGACAGATCACTGAATCGTCCATGAATGGTGGTGGATGGCTGGCTGCACTCTCACTCAATCCAGCGAGGCTTCGTCCCAATCGATTGACCATGGAACAGGTACGGTAGAGTACTGTAGGTGGAAAGAAATTGATTGTTCAGGTTCGAAGTTCGTACGATGATGATGGATCTCCGTTGGATACGATGGACGCATTGATTGGGGCCGATCCATTCTATGATCGATTCCCGTGGTTTAGAATGATTGGAAGGTACTATAGGCTTGGCATTCGATCACGAACTGATTTGTTTTAGAGCCTTCGTCTATCTAAGCAACATTGTCCATGATGTCTCACTCGTGCACAGAGTGGCCATTGTGAATGAGAAGGGAGAAGTAAAGGGATATCTCAAGGTTGGAAGATCCTCATTCCATAGCCATTTATTCCATTCCAGGTCGCAATAGACATGGAAGGAGTCTGGACGACTCCTGAGAATGGAGTGAGGCAGAGCGCGAAATTGCACTTTAGAAAGGAGGATTTCAAGACGGATACCAAGGGTAAGTCAATGCAGATTGAGAAAGAAGAAATATCATAATTCAGACGTGGACATTCCCTCCCACATGAAGAAAGATGAAGACTTCTCCTTCGCTATCTCGATCAATCAGGCAGAAGATGTCTCACAAGATTACTCCCATGTGTTCTGCCAGTTCAAGTGAGTCCTTGCACTAATTTTCACCCACAATGAAAGCTATAGCTCTTAATAGAAATGTTTCAGTATCGACATTTGTGCCTTGGGATGTCAAAGTGAAAAAATTGGGAACTTTCGTGATGTTCTTTCAGTTTCCTCCATCGCCACGACGAGGCCTTCTCTACTGAACCACTACAGCATTCGACCGGGAAGCCGATCATGTTCAACCACACCCAGGTTAGATCTCTCTTTCACCGATACATAATCGTCTCGTTACAGCACGTTGTTGCCCGGGTAACTTCCGCGTTTCTCCACTACATCCAGCACTTTCCCATTATCATCGAAGTATTCGGCCATCTTCAACCGCAGGCACGGCCAACGTTGGAGAGAAGGAGTAGTGCCATCAGGTGGGAAGGATTGAAGCAATTTTTTTTAGAAAAAAAGGTATTTCAGTCTGTCGATCGGTTCTCGCCTTCCCTTCCACCAACCATCTCTCTGCATTTCTGTACCAGTCAAGAGCGGCAAAACCACGGTCGCTGCTACTCAGAAAACGTGCGTACTTCTCTCAATAATTCCACAGATTATCTTTGTTTTTTTCCAGATCCACCTTCGTCCATTCCAAATACGACCTTCTCGTTTGGTTCGAGATTTGTGAACTGGACAGCACGGGAAAGTACACTTCGTCCATTGTGGACCACGCTGCTCCATTCGAGAAGGCCGGTCCGACTGATGGAGTATTTCTGCTGCATCAGGTGCATTTCAAATTTTGACCTCTGACAATTGCCTATTGCTTCGAGTTTTAATCCGTCCTAGTATCAAATACGTCCTAGTATCAAAAAATAATTGTGAGAATAATATAATCGTATCCCATTCAGGGAATGCAACGTCGTATCAAGATGACGATCTGTCATGAGAAGGGGGACGTTCGATGGACAAAGTGTCAGGTAGGTCTTACTCCTCATCGATTCCCTTTAGTCAATCATTCCAGGAACTAGTGATTGGCCGAGTTCGATCCACTCCGAACTTCAATGGACCCGATGCGGATATTGTCTCCATTTTGCCTTTCCCGGGCAGTTATCTCCAGTTCGCTCATGATGACCGGTATGATATTGCGGTTCATATTTACAACGAATTTGTTTTCTTACACGCGAATTACTTCACTCCTTTCTAGAATCGTCTTCCAATTCGAGGGTTCCTGGGACTCTTCCCTGCACAGATCAGATCTACTCAACAAGTATGCAATTCTTAGCGCAAAATGCAAACGTAGGTCCTATTCAGGATGTCAAACTACGGCGAAAACATCTTCGTTACTCTCTCAGCCTACATGGAAGTAGATGGATGCCCACAGCCGGCTGTAACATTCACTTTCTTTCATTCATATTTTCCTCCCCGTTCCAGAGTAAATGTTAAGAATTGTTTATCTAATCTCATTCAGGTGATCACCCGTGATCTTTGTCTCTTCGTGCAGTCTCGTGACTCGAAATTCACCAAAGCCGCCTCTCAAATGTTCCGATCCGTTCGTGGAGGAGGAATATCGAAACATTCCGAGATGAATCGAGTGCCCGGAGTGTATGAGATGATACTGTGGCAGGGCAACGGAGCAACGTCTCCTGGTTAGTCACATTTGCTTTTATGAAGAAATCGACTCTTCTACCCGCTCTCTCACCGTTCAGAATGCATAGCGAATAGAAGAGATGAATTCTTCATCCTGACAGCCCTTGACAGGTTGAGGGGGTTCAAGTTTAGTTCAGGGTTGAGGAGTAGAGTTCAGCAGTACTTAGTTATTCGAAGCAGGCGCGGTTCGTCGTCGTAGAAAAGTAGTCGACACTTCCTCATCGTATGTAAGAGGCGAAGAGAATCTCGGAGGATGGAGACCGAGAGGGGACTCGCTTATATTCGAACATCAAGCAGAGCTGGAGCAGTTGATGAGATTGCAACAAGTGAGGAATCCAGTAGTAAATATTTTGATTCAAAAGATGATTGAAGGTCGAGCGAACGCGTCTCAAACTTCGACTGCGACATAAACTGAAGGGTAAAAAGAAAGACAATGAACCAATTACTCCTTTATCTCCCTGTGCACCCAAGAGGGAGATTCCTAATGAGGTGATGCAATACAAAGGTAATATTTCGAAATGGTGCCATTTAGGTGACACTAACTGAGAAGGAGAAGAGTATCGCGCAGAAGATCATTAGCCTTATTAAGCGAAAGATTCCGATGAATAAGGAGAGTCCGACTGGAATGAAGAATGGAAAGGATAGTGATGATAGTGGAAGTAGTGCGAGTGGAAGCAGGTTGAATAAATTGTATAAAAACAAAATCAAAACAACTTATTGAGATGCTCATCCAATCTGGACAAGTCCAAGTCAAAGTCTGACTCTAGTCTTGGCGAGGAAGAGGAAATGATAATGAAGAGAAGTATGAGTGGAGGAAAGATCGACTCTTCACTTTGTCTACTGCCTGTGGTGAGAAAATACAAAAAAGTCCTTGTTAGAAAAATAAATTTTGAAGGTAACCGAGCAACGGGTGGGAAAATACGTGGACAAGGCCGGGTACATCAGTTTCCTTGATGAGAAGACGAAGGATTGGGTGAGTGAATTCCCCTCCGTTTCGAAAATTAGTCATTGATACATTATTTTGTTTCCGTTGGTTTACGAATGTACCAGGAAAATTGCGAGATAATTTAGAAAGATTGGTTTAGATGAAACTGTACGTTGTCCTCCGTCGTCCGTACATTCTTCTCTTCCTCGACGATAAAGATCTCGTGATTAGAGGAGTGATCAATGTCGCCACTTCGAGAGTTGAATACAGTGAGGATCAGCAGGCAATGCTCAAGGTGAGAATAGAAATGTTCAAAAGTTTAACGTATTCCCTAACATGGGGAGAATGAAGAGTGTGCATCATTCTAAACAGCTTTTCCAATTCTAACCATCGATCAGAGAAAGATTCCTTCAGAGTCCGAATACATTCTCCATCTGCACTCCACATAGAGGATTTTGGCTGCAGACTACCAGTCAGAAGGAGGTATCAGATTCTTCCTTCTTCTTCATCTCAATATTCTCTTCTTGAGATGCACGATTGGGTGTACGAGATGGCCCCTCTTCTTGGTAGTCAACTAAGAAGAAATGCCAATTTGGCAGCGTCGAATCAATAGTTTCAGAGCTTGTTATTGCGCATATTATTACTTAATTGTGCCAAAATATTTTGAAAATATATGTAAATTATTATATTTATTTATTTGCAAATTGGTAGATGTCGTTGTAACGTTGTTTAGCAAGGGTCGATGACAAGCTGTGCCTTCCTTCCCTTCTATCGCTTCACTTTCTCATTCTTCTCTGTTTTTAGGCCCAGCACTTTTCGTATTCCTTCCCTATCATTCTCATTCCCCATTCCCTCCAAATTCAGAGCGGATGTTGACTTGTCTAAAAACAGAGAAGTTCCCACTTTCTTTCCATGTAGATTGATCTCCACTTCTAGTCACTATTCATTCCTTTGCTTCCATATCACTTACTTAGAACCTAGTCATGTGTTTACCATTGCTAAGATATTTATGCAGCAGTCAAATAAATGCTTTTGTTACCCATCTTTCGCTTCGTCTCCATTTACAAGAAAGAATCATTTGTACAGCATCGAACAGTGACTAATGTAAACTTATTTATCTTATCAATTGAAAAGTGATCGGACAATTGAAATATTATCAAGAAAGATTAGACCGGATTACTTTTTATAAAAATCTGTTTTAGACAAGATCGTGCGATTGTTCAAATGGAATAATGGGCCAGAATTCACGATAGAACTTTCGATTGTTTCTCTTGTTCACTTGAGATGATCGAATAGCGAGGAAGTAGCTCTGATCGTTGAATGTCTCTTCCAGACATTTCTCATGGATTGCAGATTCATCCGCTTCCTCATTTCGAGTGAGATGATTCCGAAGGTTTCTTGAGCACGCCCATCTGAAATTTTTGACGTTAACTCAACTGAAACACACTTTGTTCTCCATTATTAAGTACAATACTATTACCTCTCTGCATTCGATGCATATTTCGTATGAGCTCTGCAGTAATGGATGAACTGGGGCACGATCGTTTCCTAAAATTCACAATTGTACAGAATAATGACAGTAATTCTCACCTCGAATGCGATATCATCGCCAACGTAGAAATTCTCCTCAACAGCCACAGCTCGCATCGCTTCTTTGTCTGCTTCACTAAAAACGATATTTTATATTTTTTTTTACTAACAACATCAGTGAAACTTACGTTCTGAGACGTTTGGAAGCGAATTCTTCGGTAGATACCATTGAGTAACGTCTTTTTCGTGGTGGACGAATAATGGGGACAGTGGGAAGGGTTGGTTCCTTAATAAATAATCGGATATTGAAGAACGCTTTAAACACTCTACCTCTTTGTGAGTATTCCACGGTTCATCATCGATTAGTACCATCTCTACTTTGTTATTCGGCTGAGAGAGAGCAAGCATCTAAATATAATTAAAAATATGAATGATATTTGGTAATATCGAAATTAGTTGCTTACGGCAGATTTGAGAGCGAGATAGCTAAGTGTTCCTTTCTCGATTGGTTTACGCGAGCCAGTACGGAAGATTGTGTGCATCAATTTGCACTTCTGCAGTAGATTTTTCAATGATTACTGTTATAAAGGATGGTCAAGACTCTTCACACAATTGATTACCATAAGTTGATAACAAAACCAATTGTTAAGGAAAATTATTTTCAAACCCACTTCAGTCCAATTGCGATTCTGATGTTTTTCATACGTCTGGTCGTAGATATCATTGATTTCTTCAATTGAGTTCACCACAGATTCTCCGATTTCAGCAATCAATTTTTTTAGTTGTGACTCGTACATCAACGCGATTTCCATTACCAGGCATCGTTCATTAGGTGGAACCTGAAAAATAATATTAAAAAAGGATCAAAGAGTAAGCAATGAAAAAACAGGAAAGGAAAACTAACATAATCAGCCCGAGAAAGATATCTACGAAGAGTGTTGGCCGCAGTGAAAACATTCTCAAAGTGGATTTTCGAATTCGACAAAAGAAGGGGCTGAAATGAATGATAAGACAAGTCGTGTATGTCAATGCGACTAATTGTACGCTAAATGATATTGTATTATTGGAAAGGGTTAAAAATAATACCTTGAACTCATCAAATTGTTGACCAGTGAGCATGAGCAGAGCTATAATTTGTCTCTCATCAGCATCAGGAGACACTCTCGTAACGACAGAAACGGTGCGAGAAGCCATCTGTAAATCGTTATTTCTCCTAAATTAATGATTTGAATGAGAAAGAGAGGAAAGAGAGGAGACGAAGGAAGTGATTGGATAATAATTTCCCTACAGTAACAATAAATCCATCAGATCGGAACTCAAGATTGGAATGCATGCGGTGGGCATACATTTAGTGCCCAAGTCGTATCCGGAGAGGTCGTAAAGTCTAGACAGCGATCGGATTCTTTACAGAAGTTCAGACTGACCCTCTGGAACAGATTGGATACTTCGAGATCAAAAGATAAGATAAGTCGGAATATTTATCAGTGGCTAAAATGAGATCTAGCAGTTTCCATCTCATTTTCTCCTTTCCTCTGTATTTTCGTAAATGTACGAATGGTCGATAATCAAGTGGTCGACTGCAGGTCAAGTACGGGCCTCTTATTGAGAGGGCTGAACAGGATCGAATTGTAAAAGGGAGATCGGGATTGACTCATTCATTCGACCACTTTCACTCCATGCTCATCCTCCTTTCCCTTTCCCTTCTTCCATTCGTTACTTCTGATTATTCACTCGAATGCGAGAAAGGTCATCGCGTATCGGGAATCAGAAGAGCTGCTCTTAGGAAAGGGTAGGAATTTCCCACTCGAGGAGATCTTGAAATACGGGTTATCGTCTTTTACACACTTTCTCACACATTTCACACACGTTCTCGCAACTCTAACCGAAAAAAACATGCGAAATAAAGAGACGATCACTTGAATCTTGAACGATATTTCCATATCGATGAGTAACTCCCATCTCCAGTACGGGTCTCGGATCTCTTTCCATTGACTGTGAGAAAATCGCTTCAGAGAAGACTACTGTGTGCACATCACAGCCATCGATTCCCAGGTAAAGAGTACGATGGGCTATCCATTATTCATCAGTGTCAGATGTGACGGACAACTGGAGGGATGTACGGGATCTCAGTGGTTGGGAGGAGTTAACATATTCGAAGTGGAGAATGCGACCAAGGCTGTACTGTGAGTTATTTTCACCCAGAGAGAGTGTGCAGAATGAAGAGACAATGCCCCGTATTTCGCACTCTCCTTCATTCAGAATGGATCCCATCTGTTGTTCCTCTTCCGAAGTTCGAGTCGTCCCCGGCTCGTGTATTCACGATAATCTCAATGGGGCCACTCAACCCTTCGATCATTCACTCGTCGAAGACCTATTCTATCGTGGATTCCAGTGCTGGCATCAGACGCATCAGTCTAACCAGACACTTGGTTAGTCATCTGTGCGTTTCTTTCGCAATCAATCCCTATTCAGTTGATCTCATCTGGAAAGTGGAGACATGTTCATTCGAGTCAGAGTTGTTCCCTCCAATTGACAATGAACGTGCGTTGTTATCTTATCCGTATCCGGCGTTCATAACGATATACCACACCAACTTTTGACGTTCTCGTCCATTCATGGCTAAAATACCTAATTTTGAATGTGGAAACAACTATACTTTCCCCGTATGAAGCTATTCGCCGATATCAAGTCAAAATGTTGCAGCTCTTTGCGAGGAGTGCAGATGCGATTGTGGTCCTCATCTATGCGAAGGAGGAGAAGCACCCATCAAGGTTCATTTATTTATTTATTTATTATCAGTTTCTTATCGAGGCTCTAATTATCAAATTATCAGGTAACCCACAAGAAGAAGATGGGCGAGTGTGAATGCGAGTGCTCGTGTAATTTCAAGTGTCTGTGATTGCAATCTGGCAATGATACGGCTTTCACATTATCATCAATATTGGCTTCGCGCGCAAGTTCGCGCAATCTATAAAGTGCATGCTCCATTACAAACAACGAATAAATTATGATTTTCAAAAGTGTCCTCAATATATTATTTAAAACGCAAAGCTTGTTCACAGACAAAAAGTGAAAGTATACAATAAAATATTAGCAACGTATAGATAACGTCGATGCATAAAATAGGCGTCGTCTACGACGAATAAATTTGCAATGTGAGCAAATCGAAGCTTATCGCTCCAAATATTCGTTTTCTTGATCGATGAGAGACCATGTGAAATAAAGTGAATCACTTATCCATTTTAATTACTCGCGGGTTGCAGAAATTGTGAAAATAATAGCACCACATATCTACGTCGATAGAATATGTTTCAACATGAAAAAAATCTTTATTCATCCTCAATCGTAATTTGTAGAGCGCCTGTCACAGTGTGATTCGCTTACAAAAATCGAAAGGAAACTTGGAAAAACAAACATATCGCATTTTAAAATACACGATTGCATTCGTTATACGAGCATTTGCAATCGATAATCGCCTAACGCAGGAGTTTCCTTTCTTATTTCTTCGCATAATTTTCTTTGCAGTTCGCTTAACCTTCCGCTAAGCTCGATTATCTTGTTTGGCGGTTCGAGTCTTTTAAGGAGATTAATTTCTCGAAGATGCTCAGCTTCCCTCGTCATCATTACCTAAACGGAGAAAGTGAGTGATCACGAAACATTTTAATCACCACTTTAACGATTTCTCTCAGTGCAATCTTCTCTTCATGATTTTTCGTCTTCTCAAGTTCCTCTTCCAATCGCTTCTTTTCTCGAGTTTTTCGTACTGATTCATTATTTTTCTTTCGCATATCCTGCGATTATTGAAACTGAAACGATATTTATAAATAATACAAACTTTATATTCGGGATCGCTCCTTTCCGAATCCTTCTTTAGCGTGTATTTCCTCCGTTTGCCTGGCACAGATTCTTCACTACTCGCTGTGCTCTCTAATCTAGTTATTTCACGATCTGGATCTAACTGGAAGATGATTACCTTATCTAGAGAAGTGAGAAGCGATAACTGACCTTTTCTATCAACGGAGGAGGAGGAGGTGATGGCTGAGGCGGCACTAACACCGTTATCGGAGCACGTCTTATCACAGAATGCTCGCCATTTGCAAAATATGGGTTGTTGGACCGGTAGATGTCATGGTACCACTCGTGACTAGCCATTTCGAAGGCAACTGATATGAGAAAGAGAAAGGGAGTGAGGTGCGTCGCATCGTCGCACAAAAGGGAAGAGATAAGAGATATCGATTGAATTGTAAACGAGCTTCTAGAAGGATCTTCCAATGACCGTACCTTTTAATTACTCAAAATTACATTCAAAAAATTATATTAGCGAATTCTCCATTTTTCAATTGTCAGATTATCACTGAACAGCTATGGAAATATTTCGAAATGTTCTACCTTGATAATTTCGAAATATTTGTGCACATCTCTTTCTCTAACCGTCTTGCCGAATGTTTCTCAAGTTGCGCAAGTTTCGAAAGAGTATGGACGATCCATTTTGAAAGGTGACTAGTCGATGGGTGTTATCACTCCACTCCATTATTCCCTCTCTCTCATCATTTCGCAAGGCAAACATTCTGTCCATATCATTGTTTCTATCAATCACGAGAGAGGAAAATGGTGAGAAGATGTAAGGAATATGAGGTGTCGTTTCGAAACAATATTGAAGGGGTTTGGTGGTAAAGAAGTCGGTAATATTTCACTTGTACAGAGTTTGCATGTTTCTATTCGAATTTCAAGATTCGGTGTTCAAAGGCTTGTAAAATTGTTTTTGCATTTGCAGATCGTCCTTGAGATGTTTCTGTATGTAATTATCAAAATGCGAGAAAAAGGAACAGCATAAGGTTCGTATAAACGAAGCGCATCTAAAAACATTCACTCGTTATTGTTCTTTTTTCTTTAAATTTACTTCAATGTTCGAGGCACAAAAACATTCGGAGAGTTATAGTCGAATTATGGTCGATTTGATGTATCTACGGTGTCAAATCGATTGTTAGACCAGTGTGTGAGTTCGAATGATCACAGCGAGTGTGAACGGTAAGCATAAGATGAAGAATGAAAGTGAGATAAGAAGAGCTCCCATACTGTTTTTCGAAACAAATACCGCAAGAGAGGATTAAACAAACAAGAAGGGCAAGTTGTGTTTGGAGAATTTATTCACTTTTCAGTACATTGCTGTCAACGAGATACTTCTGTAAAAATCGCTGGATGTTGCTATTGAAAAATTAAGAGCTGTACGCTTTTAATAATCATAGAATCAAATCAAATGATCTTTAGCAAGCACGACGATCAGTGGAAGCACATTGAAACCGAGGAGAAATGAAAAGCAAAATGTTTGGAAATAAATTACAAAAACTGTTTATCATTATTGCGAACGTTACTCTGCGAAAATAAATAAGTGGGAACGATTAACTTAGTTTTGATAGTTTTCACAAGTTGAATACTGATTTGAGAAAGAAGGTCCAGGGCGATCCTTAAGTACCTCTCTGCAGAGATCTTCGTAAATTTTCCTTCCGATATCATTCAGTCCATTTGTAAGCTGTCCAGAGTTCGGCCCAAGAAGACTTATCGCATTCTGTAATTTATTTAATCAACACGACATTCATCGCATTTGAAATGAATCTGAATACGAATATAAAAAAAAGATCCGCTCAATAAAAATGACCTTGATAATCATATTCTTTTGTCTATCTATTTCTTTCTTCTTCTCATCCTCCATTTCAGCCTCGTCCTTCTTCTTCAGTCTTGTTCTCTTCACAGCCTCATTGTTCTTATCACGCTTCTTCTACAAATATTATGATTATTTTCACCTGATTTGTTTTATCTCACTCTGTAATCTGGGTCACTTCTTTCATCGTCATTCTTCAACTCGTACTGTTTTCGGTCTTTCTTGGTCTTCGAAGTATCCTTCGATTGAGACGACTCTCTCTGCAATGCATTAAGTTTGACATGATTTCCGAAAGTTTGACATGATTTCCGAAAGATTGTAAAAAGAACGTACGGATTGAGAATCTCCCATGGAACTGATATTCGATGACGTTCTCGACACTCTGGCGGGGTATCCAACTAGGTCTGCAAAAATTTCGAAATCAGGGCACGTTTTTTATTCGAGGAATTTCGAAATCAGTCGATATACTGATGATAAATATGATACTAACCTTGTCGCGGCATTGATTGTCCGTATCCTACCATGTGAGGTGGATCGAGACGGATATCCCATTCACTAGCGGAAGGAGGACGATGGTGCGACCATTGATGATCTGCAGCTGCCTCATGGGGAGAATTCTGCTGCAGATGGTGTTGCGACGAGTAATTGTGCTGCGATGGCTGCAGCTGATAGAGACTTCCAGTCTCTATCATTGAGTGAGAGCGAGGATGAAGAGCAGCTGGTGGGTTCTCAAGTTTGATTATTAATTTTTCTTTTTATAGAATCAAAATTAGGTCAGAAAATAATGAAAACGATACGTGGAGAGTAGGATCGTCCATATCTTCAATCGGTTCATCATTGTAATACTCGTCATCGACATGATTGCTCTGCAGGATGAATGGTCAGAGTTTATTTCAAAAAAATTACTACCATGCGCCGATCCATTGTTGGTTTAGCCAGGTAGATAAGCGACCGAACCTGGAAATGATTGACTTATTGAATGCAGACTGCAACATTAAAGTGAGAAGCGTATTGAAAATGATAAAGTGGAGTGACATTGTGAAATGTTATGCACTGACCAATCAGATCCTGCATCTAATATGAATGCTCTCTTCATTTCGAAACATTTCTTCACCCTAAAACTAATGTTGATTTGACTCACCTTCAGTTGACAGTGTTCCGACTTTCTCTGGGCGCTCTTTGACAATGCCCACGAAAGGGGTAACCGGAAAGGAAAGGGACTGCGCGATATCAATCGCCATTTATAACCTTCCCTCCATCTTCTATATTAGAAGGCCTCTCACTAATCTAGCAATCGCCCTCGCCTCGCTCGTTTCGCGGTTGCATTACGATAGTATCCGTGGTCAGAGGTGAATCAGACAGAACTCTCTCACTATCGCATGATCTCTAACCATCTCTCTAACCGGCGCCGTCAACCCCAACCGAGAAGTAAGAGAAGAAGCTGGAGAAAATGATGGAGGTGAGACTGTCTTATCTTCCGAAAATGACAGACTTTTATAGTATGAAGGAGCGTAGTCTAAGAAGGATCGGATGACTTCGTGATATCATGTCGACTTCGATGAGCCATCTCACTTTCGAAAGAATTTACGTAATAATTGTATTTACATCAGGTGCAAGAAAGTTGAGATAACTGTATGATAGTTGAGAATTGAACCCGTATGGATGGAGTAACTTGAGTAAACAACAAAGAACAAGTCTAAATATTCGTGGGTTATTATTCGTCTAAATATTCGTGGGTTATAATATGAAAATGTCATCGATAGTCTAATGGTGCAGTTCAACAAAAATGTCTATGCCTAAAATCAATAATCAAAAACAAAAATATGTTACAATTCAATGCCGACTGGACGATGGAAGAAATTGGACACGAGAATGTGTTGGATACACCTCTCTGTAGATTTCAAGACAGACGTCTTTCTCAGACTCCTCCATTTGATCGATGAATTCAGCCGACTCCGTTGCTCCCACCTTCTCGATAAATTTCTGAAAGGACGATAGTTTCGTATTTTATGCTGTATTTTTTTAACCCGTTGGTTTAGATTCTCTAAGAAAAAAGAGAAATCCATTGCAATGCTCAAAATAATTGTTTTTATTAGTTCAAGCATAATTTACCTTGAGTGAGGATTTCATTGCGTTCATCTTGTCATCGATTTTTCTCTTCTCCTCTTCCTCCTCCCTCTTCTTTTTCTCTCTCGTTCGATTCACCGATTCGTTGTTCTTCTTACGTTGCGCCTGAGATCGATTTCCATAATCCAATGTTCATGGAGACCAACATTAACCTATATAAGCCAGTATTTCTTTCGATAAGTGTAATCACCTTGTACTTGGGGTCTGCCCTATCCGCGTCCTTCTTCAGTGTATACTTCTTTCGTTTCTTCTCACTTCCGGTCTCACTCATTTGCGACGAAGTATCACGGGAACGAGACTGAAATGGATAATTATTCAAAGTGAAATAATAACATGAGTGTCATAACTATTCACCGAACTGTAGAATGTGAGTACCAACTCACAGATAATCTATGATGTTGTGCAGACGTGGAAGCGACGGACGCCGAAGGGGTTTGAGGCGGTCGAGCGAACTCCCTTCCTTGTGGCTGGTAGTCATCATCTGAATGAGACGAGTTCGACATTCCCAATCGATCAGAGTGAATTTCAGTGATAAATAATCGAATTTCGAAATTCATTATCATTGCTATCTTTTGAAGGTTAGAAAACAAACCTTCCATGGGTTCATCTCCATCTCCCACGTGATTAAAGAACTGCTGTTGAGAACCATGCCCATAGTTCTGATTGTGGATCCACTGGGGGTTCGGTTGACTGGGGTCATTGTAGAAGGCGGCGTCGGGAGGGGGCTGCATTTGCTGCAGGGGCTGCAGCTGCATCTGTTGTTGTTGCTGCATGTGAGTATTTGAGCGAGTGACACGACCTTCCCTCGCCGCGGGCATCCCGTTGTATGGTGCCTGTGAAACAACGGAGTGTGACTCCGGATGTGCATTGCGCCCCCTCTGGCATTAGAATAACGTACTACGTGCGAAGATTGGTGATTGATCCCCTCAGTTTCCGATTGTCCCGATGATTCCTCGTAAGTACTGTCGCTCTCGTTACCATACATGTAGATTTCGTCGGATCGAGCAACCAAGTAGCTTCTCGGGTAACTACAGGCCTTGATTTGCTGCAAAATTCATGGTCATAAGAAAATAAAATATACTGTTTACCTCAAATGCAGCTTCACTGGGCGAATGCTGGTAGTCGGGAATCTGTAAGCAACACATTAATTTCATTTAGCTTTTAGTTTCACAAACGTCAATAGAGCCCGCAGACAGGGGTGAGCAATCAGTACCGTATCCTCCGTCAACCGAAGAATTATTCAGCTCGAGCAACTTCTAAAATTTGTAGATTAGACAGAATAGGTAGGAGCGCGATAAGCATACCTGATAATGGGATAAATGGGTTAGATCACTCTCAGTCAACGAGTCGATGTCGTTGTACATTACTAGATGGAAGTAGTGCTCATCGATGGGGCTAATTGCCTTCAGCCTTCTCTCCGGTGGCCCTTATATACCTCCTGTCCGTCTCTCTACTTTAGCGGTGCAGTGTTTATTGGGGATAATGGTCGTTTCCGGCCAGTTCACTACGTTAAGATTCGTCGTTGTGACCGCTCCGTTATGATAGTGGATTGGTTGCATCGACATGACTCTCTCACTTGGACACACTATCTCGTCCCTTCTCGTGTCTCTTTCTACGGTGTCTTATCAGCCACTTTGAGGGGGAGGAAGGAAAAGTAGAAAGATGAGGAATAGAACTTTTCCTTCGTTGAGCATTCTTCAATACGTAGTCTATTGTCTCATTTTTTACCGGAAGGGAATTCTCTGCTCTTAGATCCCATCTGAGTCACCCTTTTCATTGCAAGAGATGTGTGTGTGCAACCCCATTCTAATGAAACAATTGTTCGGAATGGGGGTGTTATTTATTGTATGTATCAAAGTGCATTTTAACTATCGTCTACATATTTTCACATATGTACGACAAATATGATGCTATTTTGTTTTTAATTTTTTTCACTCTCCAATATCTGGCTTGCGAGTTCTCGATATGTGAGCCTCAGCTATCGGATCTCATTTGCGAAACGTAGGCAGCATGGTAGAGAGATATAAAATTGCTTTCCTGCGTTTCACATGCCCATCTTCTGATAAATGAAAGGATATTTGTATTCGGAATTGTTCGTTATCAGTTCATCCGCATGTGTATGCTGATCTTAGGTGAATAAACATTTTGCATTACTCACATATGTGCCATAGTCAGTGATGTCTTGTGTTAGTCATTTTGATCAGATTTGACCATTGAGAATTCGCAGAATGCTCATTTGAAGAATCATATCAAGTTACGCGAGGGAGTTTGTGTGCATAAGTGATAAAAACAAACAAAATTCTGCCGAGGGTCGAGTATCAGAGATATCGGTATAAAAACCATTCGTTCTGATTCAATTAAAACTCGAGTATAAGTCGATGTTGAAGATTCTTCTTCTTTCCTATCTCTGGTCTTTAGTCAATGCTGACCATACTTCCTTCCATCTCTACCATTACTTGAACCACTCGATATCTCCCTGCTCCAACTTCTACAGTCATGTGTGCTCGTCGAGTATGCACTTCAATCAGACCGCCCGCTTCAAATCGCAGCATTTTTACGAAGACTTGGCAAGGAAACGTGGCTCCAAAAGTAGAAATAACCCGATCGTGGTATGTGGTATTCGAAAAAGAACGATTTATTTTTATTTTTACAGAACGACATTGCGACCGCTTCATTAAGTACAAATTGTACTTTCGACTCAAAATGGTACAAATTGACTCTTCAGAAGAGGTAATTTTACCTATCGTAAAGCACACAAATATCGACGCGTGTAACAAACATTTCAAATTGTTTGAAATTTCTTGTTACAACTTTTATTTCGTTCAAAACACACTTATATATGTCGTGTTTGTGCTTGTTCGATTCCAAATAATCAACTTTTCGGGTTTTTCTATTAAAAAAATAATGAAACATTCTAATTAATCAATTAATTAGGTTTAAAGTTGTTTGGGTTTTTCTGGTTTTAGCAGTGTGAAGTCGTTGCGGCGTTTTTTTTTAATTAAAAATAAAGTTAAGTTGTTTGGCAGGTGTTCTGATCGATTTGATTGTTATCTTGACGAGTTCAATTATTTCTTCGATCTCTACTATTATTCAACCGAAGAGGTTATTATCTTTTTTTTACACGGAACAACTCAAATCACAAGTTCAGATCAGTGATACATTGCGAATCTTCGCACAACACATCAACGATGCTGACATTTCGAAAATAGAAGAAGTTACTTCAAGTATTGTGGAATTGTTGATCGAAGAAAATGACGATGACGACACATTGGAAGTGAGCAAGAAGAGATGTTCGAATTTCATAAATATGATGCCAGGCTGTAGTCGATCCCTATTTGAAAATGCTCGATCGCCTTTACGTAATGGATACATTGGGTAGAACGGACTTGAAGAGTCGTCAAGGACTGAAGAGACTGTCTAAAATGGTGAAAAGCATCCGCCAGGTTGTTGAGGACCGCTTTATTGTGAGCCCTGCAGGTCACATTTTCTTGAACTATCTTTATTTTAAAGGCAACTCCGTGGTTGAACGATACAGATCGATTCGGCTTAGATCACCTCTCACAATTTCTGAACACTCTTGATGAAATCACTATTATGGCTGATTTTGATGAGTTCGATACCGATTTGTCATTCTGGAGAAAAATGGATCGATTCGTCACATCCAAGTATTTTCAATACAGCAAAAGGTTGCGCAGTAATTTCTTATTTAAAAAAAAGATTCTTCGTTTTCAGATCTACCGGATGCAAAAAGTTTGATGTAATTCATCCATTCGTGACGCTGAATTCAAAAATTGAGAGCAAAGTGGAGACTGACAAAGTGAGTTGCCAGCATCAATAATATTTTCATTTTTAGCAATAAAATTTTCATTTTTCAGGACCAGCAACTCTATGATCGTGCTACCTATGGATTGGTTTACAATGGCTTCAATATTGTTGACCTCAATGCTATCGTCCTTTTGGCCCCTTCCTTCTACCCTATTATGGACGGAAATTCGAGCGAGACTACTCTGGTGATCATTTATAGTTCTCCTTGTTCGATTATGTAACCACGAAACACCTTGAGATATACCAAGGAAATATAATTTCGTCGTCTTTATAGATCGCCTACGCTGAATTTATTGCTCACGAAGTTTTCCATTCATTTATCAAGAATGAATTGATTGACAGCAATGAAGTATTCAGGAACGAAGCAAATTGTCTCATGAATAAATTCAACTCGAGCTGCGATATTTGGGCAGATGTGAATACATTTTTTTTAAATTGAAGTCATTAAAACTCTGTTCCAGAGCACTTGCAACAGTGGTGAACAGACATTCGAAGAGGACGCACCTGATGTAGAAGGATTGAGAGTCGCTTATGATCTGTTGAAGAGGACTTACAATGAGGAAGAATTGAAGGTACCTTCAGCTACTTTCAGCTTCCATTCATTGCTGCAATTAAACGCGGAATTGAAGCCAATGGAAAACTCTCAGGAACTGGAATACAAGGATCTTGGAATCACTCGAGAGCAAGCATTCTTCTATGCTATCGGAGTGCGCGCGTGTGGAGATCCCGAATACGATGATGTAAGGAATATTTGAATAATAATGAATACAGTATATTTTCAGCCTGCGGACGAGCATTCGTCGGACAAAGTTCGATTGAACGCCGCAATGTCAATGCTGCCCGAGTTCACGGGAGCTTTTAGTTGTCAGATTGGGGTTGAGGAATACGCTGATGAAGTTGGTTACGTTCATAATTGGCTGGGTACCAAATTCTTCATAGCTCAACGTGCTACCTATTCGGTGAGCATTCCGGAATGGACAGGGGGATTCAATCAAGCAAGGAAAATGTGAGTCAATGGAGGAATAACAAAGGTCAAAATGAATCTATTTCAGGTGGACATTAGTCATGACTATGATAACAGGGAAACTTTGAATAACGACTATCTAAATGAATGATGAAGAATACATTTCAATTTAAATTTAAAAGTAATTTTATTCCGAATTTGTAATTATTTAATAAATTTAAATGAACAATTTTGTCATAAACAGCTTGTAAAATTAAACACTATCGGCCTTAGAAGTACAATTCAATCTATCACACTCTTTAATCGCTTCTAATGGGCTCTGAATAGTCTCGTTCTCGTTCGCACTGCGGTAGTGAACAAATGTACTTGAACGTCGGGTTTATTCATGTACAATTCAAGCGCGTGCTTTCCATAGCAAGCAATTGAATTATTTCCCGTTGGTCCATGGTAATCCTGAACATTGTTTGATTGATGTTTCTGTGTGGATGAAACATACCTCTGACACAAAGTGTATGCAACAATGATCATTGAAATTATACACTTGTGGAGTACTCCAACCGACTGTCTCAAAAGATCAGATTATCATTGTGTATCAGAGTTTCAAACCCTATCGGTCATTTCAATGAGTTCAATGTAGTGTCCACGTCATCCTCATCCAATTCCTCTCCTCGCTCATGTTTTATCCACGTCTCTAGCATTATTTGAGTATACCTCAAATTGTTAGGAATATGTATGGTCGATTAAATTCAGTCACTTGCTAAGCCATAAACCAAAGCTAATGTAATGCATAGCTTCCGTTAGTATTGATGTAGTATATATGAATGTGGGATCGCCAATTGCGAAACCCTGAGAATATCTTTGGTTGTTGGCTGAATAATTAAATTGTACATTGAACTTTGTGTTCTCCATTTTCCCAACGCAATGCCAACCAACAAACGGCGAGCGAGATACGGTACGTAAATTCCTGAAAACGAATTACAAAATAATAATGAAAAGATCGTCTAATTGATTCCACGAGACTGCAACGGGCAATGATGAAGACATAGTCAATAAATTATCTTACAAGTAGAAAAGACAGGAGTTGCCATCCAAAGAAGCGTTGAGAAACCCGGAGTACATGGGAAATTCGGGATATTGAGGAGCTCCAGGCAGATTGATCGATGATAACATATCAATTAAATAATGAGTGCAATAAAGTAACCACTCGATTTGGATGCGGAGTAACCGGAGCTGAGTTTGCAAAGAATGAACAGAAGATTAACATACAGTCCTGGTTGTTTCCCCCGGGAACACGGACCGTCCCGGACGGTCCCTAGCGGTCCCTGGATAAGTTGCTTTGTGTGTGGATAAGTTGCTTTGTGTGTGGATAAGTTGCTTTGTGAAGGTTGCTTTGTGATTTTCAAAGCTTCTGCCCATCGTGTGAGATTTCACTCTTGACGACGAAACCGCATTCAAGATTTACCGAATGTGTGCACTTTTTTTAGCAAAATGTAGTCCGTGGAGAACGCGCACATTCGGTTTAGTAGTCGCGCGCTCTGTTATTTGTTCCCATGGGCCTTGTGGCCTAATGGATAAGGCGTCGGACTTCGGATCCGAAGATTGCAGGTTCGAGTCCTGCCAGGGTCGAAATTTTTGCATTTTATGTAAATTTCATTATTTCAACTCTCTTCATTCCTCACACTCTCTCATTCTAATCCAATTTCATTTCATTACCTATCTCACCCTATAAAAGGGCTGGTCTCTCTCCTCGTCTTCATTTCTGTCTCTGAATTTCCCTCTCCCTCCTCCCTTTTCCTACTCGCTCAATATGACCTCTACTAACCCGGACAAGATCATCTTCAACCACTCGGTGAGGACCACGGACCATGACTACAGTACTCCTGGGTACCCTCAGGATCCCTACCGTACCCTCAGGATCCCCACCGTACCCTCAGGATCCTTACCGTATCCCTTCAGGAAACGCCCACTACCCGTCGTGTTCTCATCCGCAACCCAACCAGCAGTGTCTACATCCTCAAGGTATACCCTCAGTCTACGGGACTCCCATGGTCTACCGTACCTCTACCGGATACGTGGATAGTATCGATCTAAAGTCCTACCGTACCTACCCAATCGAACTTTCCTTTCAGATTGTGCCTACCAACAATACGGCCATTTCCATTGACGCTCGCAATATTCTGATCAAACCGAGAAATTTCGTGCCCGTCAACATTACTGTGAAGACTATGCAGATTCCTCTCTTTGAGGTACTGTAGGGATATGGTAGCAGGGGGTACTGTATATGCTCTACTCTGAAGTGTCACCCACAGTACCCTCTGAATGAATGACTCCATCAGGGGAATTCATTGTCCAACCGACCTCTTCTCACCCCTCTCTCATCCTGAAATGATTACAGCACGAATCGCACTCTGTCAATGTGTATGCCCGTCCCTATTCGACTGCCAATCACAAATGTATTCAGTGAGTTACCGTATCCCTCCCTTCATCTACCGTAACCTGCCGTATTCCAGGGAATGGATCGCTGATTCGGGAAGTGAGAATCTGAAGCAACTCGTGCAGTCACTGAAGATCAAAGTGTCCAAGGAATATTCGGCCAGAGATGTCAGTATCCTGACCTACCGTACCCATCTACCGTATTCCATTCAGACCGTACTCGATCTCCCTGGTGCCGCTCAGGCCGTCGAACCCACAGTATGGGCACAGAGCAATCGTCCCGACTGTCCTCTCGATAAGGACACTACCACTGCATTGAGACTCGATGCGGGTACGGTAGAAGGATTACGGTAGTATGTACTGATCCATTCATCGTAGACTGTCTGACTGCTCAAGTGATCGATCCCGCCGATACTCGCTATACTCCCGCCCCTGCGAAATGCGGAGCTATTGCGTAAGCTACCGTAACCGCACCCTTCCTTATCCTTACCGTATTTCTTTCAGTGGTTGGGCGATGGCAACTGCTGCTGAATGGCTGCAACTTCCTGTGGCTATCGGAGTCAACTGATGAAGAATAATAAATGATGACACGAATGATAAATGATAGTGACTACTGATTTCTGAACTCACATCTCGCACGTTTATCTGAGAATATCCGTAACACACATCTTCGTATTGTGAGAGTGCACTGTGTGTCCTGAGATAATATCCCTAGTCGAAGTCATGAATCAGAATGTCCTGTACTGAGTCAGATTGCCCCTATCAGCGTATTAGTGACCAAGGAGAAGAACACAAACAGAAGCACGAACAAATATTCGTTATCTATAAATACGCTGTCTCTTCATTGCTCGTCATTCATGTGCAAGATTAATTGACTCGTGTATTTTTCTTAAATTTTAACTACATTAATTTTTCATAGTATTCGAGGAACAAAAAGGCTACTGTTTTTAGGGATGAACTTCTTTTTCTTACTCCTGCTATTCGGGTTACTCTATTTCATTTCATCCGACCCGTCATCAAATCATCCTGATAAAGTGGTATGGCAAATATGTCTAGGGGCCACAACGCAGACAGCCGATTTTCCACAATGGGGTCAAAAGTATGTTCCAATCATCTGTCATGGACCCAATAACATCATGGTTTTTACCGTTTGTGGATATCTTGCCTCTGAGCCGCGCTAGAGCCCAAGAAGTATGCGCGCAGCTCACTGGGGAAGAGGAGGGAAAAGCGAGATGAGAGGGAAGGGGGCGGAGCCTAATTTGCGTGTGCCTCTCTCCCTCCCCCCGCCCTCTCGCTCGCCTCTCCCCGCGCTTCTTCTAACTAAAAACACAAAATAGGGAGAGATGCTAAAAATCTAATTTTTTCTCTAAAATTCCTAAAATATTCGAATTAGTCAGAAAAATACAGCCCAAACAAAACTTTCACACTGCAACCCGTCAAAACGACCTCTTCCCTTCTATTTTATGCAAATTTGATATAAATGGTGATGCTGTGCACATTTTGGGCAGTGCCCAATCGAAAGGGGATGGTAAAAGCTATCCATCGCGCTATCAAACGTCCCATTTGGTTTAGAATGGATTTTGTGTTTTCCTTTATCCCTTTTTGGCTAAATCATGTCAGATGAAAGTGGGCGGGGCTTGTGGGGCCTAAATATGTCTCTTCAATCTCGCGTTTTGCCGTATTTCAGATTTCGCTTCCTGGCGCCCCTTCCTCACCTAAATTTAATCTGTTCTCTGGATATCTCAACGGATCTTCAGAGGAAAAAGTGCCTATATTCTATGTGTGAGTAAATCGATCCATTCATATTTCTTCAATACGAATTAAGACTGGCAGAGGCAATCCGAGTCGATCCCTCGTCAGCTCCTCTAATAATCTGGTTCAATGGAGGACCTGGTGCTTCATCTCTATACGGATTCTTTTTCGTATGTAACTCAATACAATACATGAACTTTCCAAATATTTCAGGAACACGGTCCTTATAGAATTACAGAGAAAGGTGACGTATTGACCTACAATGAGTTCTCTTGGAATCAATATGCGAATGTTCTCTACCTGGAGAGTCCTCTGGGAGTTGGATTCTCACAGAATAGTGCAGGAAATATGACGTTAAACGATGCTGACGCAGCTGACATCAACTTTAATGCAATTAGAGATTTTTTCACGAGGTTGCAATCGACTTAATTTTTTGGCTACCACAATATTCAGAGTTCATCCTAGCTATAAGGATCGGGCATATTTCCTGAGTGGACAGTCCTATGCAGGTTCATGGTGAACAATATTTTAATACCATTTTTTCTGTTTTTAGGAGTTTATGTGCCTGTTCTCGCTCTACGTTTGCTATTTGAAATGTCTGAAAAAAATACTACCGAAATGGATGAAGGCTTGAACCATAACTTCAAGGTTTATAAACCGTATTTCTTGATTTTTCGTTCTCATGAAACTTAAAACCACTCAACTTTTAAGGGCTTTGTTGTCGGAAATCCGCTATTTAATATATTTGCCTCAAGACTAGCAAGTCTACTGCAAATGTACAATTACGGGCTAGTGCCAGTGAAGTATTGTAAATCTTTAATCACTCATCAAAAATGTTAGCTCAGACACACAGAGCTCGTTCTTGGCAGCTGGCTAAAATATTCAAAAGGAGAGGAAAATTTCAGTAACGAAGATCTGATCGAATTGATGAGAATTTACGAAGAAATAATTACAGAAGTAGGTAAAATAACATGAATCTGAGTGAAATGGGCAAAAAAATCTCTAAAATGCAAGACATTTTAATCACCTGGTTTCAGAACATTGGCTTAAATGGACATGCAGAGTACAATTTAATCGATCACTGTTATTCACATGGCTCAGATTTATTACCGGAGGTATGACATTCGAAAACATTATTCAACTGTTTCATCATCGTGCTTTAGAATTACCATTATCCATCCGAGAATAAGACGATAACTTGTTTTGGAAAAGATTCACTCCAATCATACATGAACAGATTAGATGTCCAGGGAAGTCCAGGTATTATACAATACAATAAGCAAACTTTTGCAGACTGCACTTCATGCTGCAAATATATTCATGCGAAAGGAACATTGGACAGGAATAAAGTGAGTGTTTACCAAAATAATAAATTATGTGATAATCACTTTAGCTACGAACAAAACTTCAAATTCAAACGGATACACATCGTCTCACCAATTTACGATAAAATCTTCAGTCTCGTTCAAGTACGTTATACATTATCACGCGTCTTCTGAGAGATTGAAGGAAACTGGCCCCTCTGAGGAAATAGAAACAAAAGTTTGAGCTATCTCCCTGAAAATATTATGGCAGAGTACTATGGAGGAGGGGAAATTTTTGGTATAGGCGATTTGTCCTAAAACCGTCTTTTAGGAATTTTCCGGCTCCGGATCCAGCTAGGTCCGGAATTTTCGTATCTCACTTTAGAGTAAAGATAAAAATATGATTAGGGGCTCAAAAAATCCGCAAAAATATTCTAAGAAAGTTTTATATTGACAACTTTTGGCTACCGCAATGTTTTCGATACGAAAAAAATGAAAAACTGTTTAAAATATCACAAAATAAATTCTCCTGGAAAGGGGACCCCCCCATTTACCACTTTTTGAACACGGATTCTGAAACTACATACTCATATTAGTTCTAGAAAAAATAGCACTTGTTCCGGGAGGGGTGAAAAGTGGACCTCCCAAGTCAAAATATCCGAAAAAGTGCAAAAATAGTGATCTTTCGAAATATCAAAACAATAGTTTTGAGTGTTCTAGGACCTCAATTTTTGCTCAGTATTTTTATTTTATCATCAGAGAATGTTTTTAAACTCATTTGGCAGAGAATAGCCTCGTCTGATTATTTTTTCACATCTCTGGTATGTGTTTCTGGAGGCCAGCGTAATCCATTCTCGAGGTCTCGCAGTAGTACGCCAATAGTATCTTCGACCGGGCTGGAAAGTTTGTGATAAGTACTTTCGATGATGCTCCTTCAAGCTGTGCTTTCGGCTTTTTTGATTTCGATTTTTATTTCCAGGTTACGATAGATCAAAGATCAAATACTCGAAAAATTGTGTTTTTCAATGAAATGCGCCTCACTAAAAAACTCATAACTCGGTTCAAAATGAAGATTTTATCTCGTTCTAAGTTGCGATTGATAGAAGAAACCTTGAACAACATTTCGAAATCAAAAAGCTCATTCATGGACCGTGCGCTTGTGCAGAGTGGTCGGATTTCAGAAAATATCATGCGACTATAGGAATACCGATTTGTCCACCAATCTACTATGATTTTTCTGAAGTACCTAGATATCTCTAAAAATCATAAAAAAATCCGATGGAAGAAAAATAGGGGCAGCATTTTTTGGAAGATTTGCGAATGCCGTCCATTGATCGGTGGACTAAAATTTTGCCCCCATTTTTTCTCCATCGGATTTTTCTAATTTTTTGTGATTTTTTTAGACATATCCAGGTCCTTCAGAAAAATCATAGTGGATCGGTTGGCAAATCGGTGTTCCTATAGTTGCATGATATTTTCTGAAATCCGACCACTCTGCACAAGCGCACGGTCCATGAATGAGCTTTTTGATATCGAAATGTTGTTCGAGGTTTCTTCTATCAATCGCAACTTAGAACGAGATAAAATCTTCATTTTGAACCGAGTTATGAGTTTTTTAGTGAGGCGCATTTCATTGAAAAACACAACTTTTCGAGTATTTGATCTTTGATCTATCGTAACCTGGAAATAAAAATCGAAATCAAAAAAGCCGAAAGCACAGCTTGAAGGAGCATCATCGAAAGTACTTATCACAAACTTTCCAGCCCGGTCGAAGATACTATTGGCGTACTACTGCGAGACCTCGAGAATGGATTACGCTGACCTCCAGAAACACATACCAGAGATGTGAAAAAATAATCAGACGAGGCTATTCTCTGCCAAATGAGTTTAAAAACATTCTCTGATGATAAAATAAAAATACTGAGCAAAAATTGAGGTCCTAGACTATTGTTTTGATATTTCGAAAGATCACTATTTTTGCACTTTTTCGGATATTTTGACTTGGGAGGTCCACTTTTCACCCCTCCCGGAACAAGTGCTATTTTTTCTAGAACTAATATGAGTATGTAGTTTCAGAATCCGTGTTCAAAAAGTGGTAAATGGGGGGGTCCCCTTTCCAGGAGAATTTATTTTGTGATATTTTAAACAGTTTTTCATTTTTTTCGTATCGAAAACATTGCGGTAGCCAAAAGTTGTCAATATAAAACTTTCTTAGAATATTTTTGCGGATTTTTTGAGCCCCTAATCATATTTTTATCTTTACTCTAAAGTGAGATACGAAAATTCCGGACCTAGCTGGATCCGGAGCCGGAAAATTCCTAAAAGACGGTTTTAGGACAAATCGCCTATACCAAAAATTTCCCCTCCTCCATAATACTCTACCATAATATTTTCAGGGAGATATCTCAAACTTTTGTTTCTATTTCCTCAGGGTCATGCAATCTCTCAGAAGACGCGTGTTATATTATATTTTGCTCTTCTTCAAATTCAATGTATAATAGCCAAGCAGCGAACTGACAATGAGTACAACCAATAAATAATTTGAGGATGTATTGCCCTCGTTCCGAATTCTCATCTACAGTGGAGACACAGATGCGAAGCTTCCTCCGATGCAAATGATTCATTCCACAGCTAAGATCGCTGACGAGAATTCCCTTCGGGTATCACAAGATTTTATAGAGTTAAAAAGGATAATTCATAGTGACTGACTTTGCTGATAGTGACTGACTTACAATGACTTTGCCGGAGTTTTAAAGTGCTATCGAAATGATACTGTGACAATGGACGTTCTAACTGTCAGAGTAGGGCATTTTTTTGTTTTATTTCTTTTATACGATTCCAAAATTTAAGGGAGCAGGTCACAATGTGCCGACGGATCTTCCTGCTCAAGCATTTCAGATGATTAACAATTTCATATTCTCTACGATGTACGAAACATTCATCGACTATTCTGATCCACTTCAGAAATTGGACTATTTTCCCGGAAATTTCGGTGACACAACTTTCGCGAAGAGGCTATCTAGAATGGTTTTTGTGAAACTCGGAAAGCCTTGACAATTTTAATGAAATGTACATAAAATCATTCATTTTCCCGTGGCTTTCCGTATTTTTGTATAATTTATTATTTATAAGTTTTCGTTATGCGAGAAGAGTATAACCAGCAGTTATACACATGTATGTACTCTACATATCTGTTGAAATAAAATATATATCGATTAAACAACGTGTTCCGAATGTGCCCTGAATCCTAAAGATTGATTACACACAAACAGCCCCATTTATGAATAAGGAAGTACAGTAGAAATCGAATTGGAGCGAATAAGAAGAGAATTCTTACCTTCCATCATCGTATTCGTTGAGTGATTCACGATCTTCTCCCAAATCGTAGTCTGCAAATATTCTACATATACACATTGTGAAGAGTAAGGGGTTTATTTGGAGTGAAAGGAAATATTTATAATCTACATGGTTACTAGATGCTTTCTCAATTTCCTATCTAGAAAAAGTGTCTCCGATCACGAAATTTTAGAGGACGAATGAAGAAGAATTTTAATGAGCAATTGTTTTTACGGGATTAATTCTTCAATTTTTACGGGATTGCTCTTCAATCGTCAAGACATATTTAAAGAAGAGGTGGAATTCATGGGTGAAAGAGAAAAGCGACGAACCAATAAATGAGCTATCCGGGAGATCGGCAAGATTCATTCTGGGAGAAGCAGAATGAATAGAAGGACGATAATACGAATCAGTCTCATCGTCCTCATAGATTGTTGAGGGACGTCTACGATAATCATAACTGTGGTAGGCCATTTATCGATCGTGCGGTAGGTCACGTCGTATAGTGAGAGAAGGGAAAGGAGATGTGTTGTTGCTTCTTTTTCGTGGTTACTAGGCGAGAACAGAAGAGACACACACTAGAAAACGTGGAGGTACAAACTAGGGCAATGATTTTCCATAACGGCTTTGGACCCATTAAGATAAAGAAGTTTATCGATTGATTGATCCATAATTCTTGAAGGAAAGTGTAGGATGAAATTAGTTAGAAAAGTGTTCCATATCTCCATTCGAATACAGCAAGAACGAGAGCGCACGATGCAATTAAACCGATTGAGAGAAGATAAAGATTCATCAGAAATCTGAACGAGAGAGTAATTCTTCAATAATCAGCCATTGCTCACTTGACAATTTGTGCTCGTTGTTTCCTATGCAAAGTTTGAGGAGAGGGTGGAATGGAAAGGGAAGAAACGCTATCCATGAAAGAATAAACGAATATAGGCTTCATTTCGCATGTTATTTGTATACGCAGACTCTTATTTGAGCGATGACACGTTTTCACCCATGAAATGAGACAGGAAATTCCAGACACCCAAGCAAGATTGTACGAATGTGGAATATTTGATGCAATGAGATTCGCAATAAAAAGGTCTCGTAGAAGATACAATCCACACGTTTTTCAATTTGTAATAGGAGACGTTTATCAATTTATCGAGTAGATAAACGACTCGTTTGTCTCTCTTTCTCTTCGACGACTTTTCTTCCTTCATCTAATACATTCCTGCGTATTCCGATGTCTTGAAACGACTCTGACCTGAATTTGAATCATCTTAGGTCTCAAACGGAAGTCAAGACTTACTGTACTCGGTGAAGTTGCTTGGATACATTGCCTGATTGGGTAGACGAACTTCCACGTAAGGTTGACTGTAGAATGAAGGATTACTGTAGTCATATGGATACGGTGGCTTACGAGTACGGTAGCATGGGATGAGCTGCGTGAGGAATCACGACTGCACCACCAGGCAATTCGAGCTACAGTATGGATAGATTAATGTGGGAGTACGGTAGATTACAGTACCTTCACAGGCAGAGGGATACTCTGATCGGGTTGAGGCAGAGACTGTTGAGTCTGCTGTAGATAAGGAAGTTGCTGCATCGATTGACCCTCAGTGTACGTTGGTCTGAATAGTGGAATTACATTAGACTGTCGTACTATGTTAAAGTACCCATAGGGAGCCGACTGAGCGTAGACAGAAGAGACATTGCGAGAGGGAGGCACTGAATAGATCGATGACTACATGACTATGACTAACGTACTCCTACCGTAGTTCTGCTGCAGTTGTTGGATACCGTAGTTGGATGGCTTTCTATCGAACATTTCAGGAAGACGATGAATATCAGCGATGCTCTCAGCAGTAAAGGCTGCACCAACCGGCTCGTTGTACGAAGCTGCAAGGGATATTGTAGGGATACTGTAGGAGTACGATATCCATCGGGTTACTGTAGTCCGATAGATCACATCACTTACAAGTGGTCGTTCTCGAAGAGCTCGGTCGAACTGCATCAGGAGTGGCAGTATAGGCTGCGAAGGCTGGATTGGAAGTAGTCGACAGTTGAATGTCTGAAATGATCTTTGATCTTTGTAGGTTCAACACTAAGATTAACATACAAAGATCGAAGATCAATCAAACTCACGCATATCGACGTTTCCTCTGAACGAAGGTGGAATGTATCCTGGAGGTCTCTCGATGTACTTAGAATAGGAAGAGATCTTCTTTTCCTTGCTCTTCTCAGGTGTACTGCAATGGATTATCGATTGATTACGGTAGACCGTATCCCTTCCATTGAACTTACTGAGTCTGCTTGAAAACGTCGGGCAATTTGTCCAGTTCCTTCTTCATACTTCGAAGTGGAGAATAAGCAATGTGCTGTAATCAATCGATTTAGATTACAGTATCCAGTAGATACCGTATACCTGGTAGACATCCATTTCCGACTGAGCAGGGGATGCCAGAGTGGCATACGACACCTTCGAATAAGACAGATTAAATCAATATTCATTATCTACAGTATACAATGTCCTTCTCCGATTTGGGTCCTGTACCGATTCCCGAGATTACGGTAAGTCGATTATTGCGATCAACTTCCACACGAACATCCTCTTTGTTCTTGACCATTTCAGCGAGACGAGTCTGCGAAGGATACGGTTGGAATACGGTTTCAGTTGTCGATCGATAGATCATCTACCGTACTCACAATGAGAGCTCGTTCATCTCCTTCAGACATTTCCACATTCTGAATGTGTTCGAGTACATTATCGGCTTGATCACGATGGAGAGCGAGCCTGAAGAATACGATAGATCCATTGCGTATACGGTATCTTGAGGGTACTGTAGTCATAGGATACAGTACTCCTACCATACCATTTGAGAACGAATGAGACGACTCGAGCTTTCTTCTTCAGATTAGTCTCATCTCTCGATAGAAGATATTTTGCAGTCTTCGTTGTCAGAGGAGGATTGGGGAAGGTCGATGATAGAAGGTAATCAACGATGATTGAAGAAGTAGGAGGAGAGACCTTAAGTGTATCAGTGAGATACTTTGAATGAGTTAAGAATCCCAGCCTTGGCCTTCTCATCAGAACATGCTTGAAGTGCAATGGGAATAGTAGAAGGATTCATTCCAAGACGAATCAATTGTTGTTCGAGTAGCGAGTGAACTTCGGGAACCTTTAATGATCGGCTACAGTAATCAATTACACCACTACCGTACCTCGAAGTATGCAGCAACGGCCAAATGAGAGCAGATATCACTAGAGAACTTGGCCTGAAATGGAGGGGGGGGGGGTGGAGTGAGAAGGGGACATACTATAGTACCTCTCCGAAATACATCCAATCGACTACCGATCGGACAGAATCGTAGGAGAAATTATGGAGATCATACGAGAAAGGAGGCGATTGTTCAGTATTGATTAGCTGAATGACCAAGATTACGGTAGATCATAGATTACTGTAATCTCACTCGATAGAACAGTTTCGAATGAACAGCAACAACAGCTGAATGAACGTATTCCTTTTTTCCCTCGACCACCAATTCAATATCACATAGCCTCAAATGAAGTACATTATCGAGCTATAGCCCTCCAATGGGGGGGTCTATCGGTATTGTAGATACCGCACTTGTTATTGCCTGCTTTTCTCAGTTGAGAAAGTAGCTGAGATGAACCGAATTGTGAGTCGATTCTTCCAGAGGATGAAACCATGAACGAATTGGAGATACGAGCTCTGAAGTGAGTGATACTGTAGATTGGGGTGTGGTATTCAAGGGATCCTATGGTATCCTCAAGGATGCCCAAGGATCTCCAAGGATCCTTAGGGACCCTCAGGGGTATTCAGAGGAGGCCACTTACTGAGAGGAAGAGGCCATTCGACCGCAGGGGAGAAGACGAAAAACTGAGAATGAAAAGAGAAGGAGAAGAGAGGGATCGTCAATATTTTAGAATACGATTTGCATATGTCATTGAAAGAACAACGAACAACGGGATTAACTGTTGATTGAAAAATCTGGACAAATTCAATTACAACATCTGTCAGTTTCAGGTTTTTACAGATAATACATTCTCATACGGTGCGACAAAAGAATTAAATTGAATGGTATGAGAACCTGCATAGAAGCCCAGATCTACAGATGAATCCTATAATTATCTCAAACGTGGATATAAATCTCTTGTTGAAGAAACACAGGTATCTAATAGATATGTCGATATCTTCCTCTGTTTCTCTATCTATGGAATATCATTCCTGATTTGTCCTTGTCTCTGTTACTTTCTGGAAACAGATCCGTGGATGGAAATCTCGTCGTGTAAATCGTCCTCAATTCCCTTCGTAAAGATGGAGGCGAGTCATTTGAATCAACGGACAGAGATTGCTCTTTCTGGAGACAGGATTGTGATTAGATGAAACAATATGGATCATGCTGTTTCCAACCATGTGCATCACAGAGAAATCGAAACGGATACCGGACAATCTTCGATTTTCTCGTACTCTGCGAATACTTAAAATTAAGAGTCGCGCTTGGGCTCATTCGATAGCCCATAGTTGATTTGCCGGAATCTACCCGGATGTGCCCGGTGAAATATTTCTAGAAGTCGAGATATTAGCAACGCCCCATGTTGTGACGTCATGCGCGAGTGGCCTTTGTCTCGCCCTTGAGAGGAAGAGGGCTCACGCGTGACGTCATCAACGAGGGCGACGTTGATATCTTGAATTCTAGAAATATTTTACAGGGCACATCCGGGTAGATTCCGGCAAATCGACTATAGGCAACTCTTAATTTTAAGTATTCGCAAAGTAGATATAACGGTCATCAGTCTGCTCCATCCATATACTGTGTACACTCCCCCGTTCAAACATGTTTAGCAGTGGGGAGGGGGGGGGCGAGTTGAAATGATACAATAGAACGATAGGATGCTTCGGCTACTGCACTACATCTCCACGACACCTTCAGAGGACGAAGAATTGGGGTAGAATGTGACAGTGAAAGTGGGATTATGGGAAGAGGATGAAGGAAAAGGAGGCGGGAGAGTCTCATCTCTCTCTCTTCAACATCTCATCGGAGCAGGGCAGAGCCTCTTTCCCAGAGAAATGAAGAGCGGCCAGACAGATCTGAAATTGAAGAGATTCGATATCGTAATCGGAAGATAAATCGATAATTTGCAGATACACAAGTCGTGTGGCACAAAAACAAAATTTGGGCATAGCCTTCGACCGCCCTATCGAAAAACGACATTGAGATTATGTAAGTAATCAGTCGAAAAAATATTCTCACCCACTAGGCAATCATCCCTCTTCAATATCTCATCGGAGCAGGGCAGAGTCTCTTTTCCAGAGAAATGAAGAGCGGCCAGACAGATCTGAAATGCATGGATGTAAGTACCGTAATCCAGAAGATAAATCGATAATTTGCAGATACACAAGTCGTGTGGCACAAAAACAAAATTTGGGCATAGCCTTCGACCGCCCTATCGAAAAACGACATTGAGATTATGTAAGTAATCAGTCGAAAAAATATTCTCACCCACTAGGCAATCATCCCTCTTCAATATCTCATCGGAGCAGGGCAGAGTCTCTTTTCCAGAGAAATGAAAAGCGGCCAGAGCGATCTGTAATGGAAGAGATTAGATACCGTAATCTTGAAGATTAATCGATAATTCGTATCAAGATAGACAAGTCGTGGGGCACAAAATCAAAATTTGGGCATAGCCTTCGGCCGCCCTATCAAATAACGACATTGAGATTATGCAATTAACAACTCGAAAAAATATTCACACCGACTTGGCAATCATCCCTCTTCGACATCTCATCCGAGCAGGGGAGAATCCCTTTCCCAGAGAAGTGAAGAGCGGCCAGAGCGATCTGTAATGGAAGAGATTAGATACCGTAATCTTGAAGATTAATCGATAATTCGTATCTAGATAGACAAGTCGTGTGGCACAAAATCAAAATTTGGGCATAGCCTTCGGCCGCCCTATCGAATAACGACATTGAGATTATGCAATTAACAACTCGAAAAAATATTCACACCGACTTGGCAATCATCCCTCTTCGACATCTCATCCGAGCAGGGCAGAGTCTCTTTCCCAGAGAAGCGAAGAGCGGCCAGAGCGATCTGTAATGGAAGAGATTAGATACCGTAATCGGAAGATAAATCGATAATTTGCAGATACACAAGTCGTGTGGCACAAAATCAAAATTTGGGCATAGCCTTCGGCCGCCCTATCAAATAACGACATTGAGATTATGTAATTCATCAGTCGAAAAAATATTCTCACCCACTAGGCAATCATCCCTCTTCAACATCTCATCGGAGCAGGGCAGAGTCTCTTTCCCAGAAAGAGATTAGATACCGTAATCTTGAAGATTAATCGATAATTTGCAGATACACAAGTCGTGTGGCACAAAATCAAAATTTGGGCATAGCCTTCGGCCGCCCTATCAAATAACGACATTGAGATTATGTAATTCATCAGTCGAAAAAATATTCTCACCCACTAGGCAATCATCCATCTTCGACATCTCATCCGAGCAGGGCAGAGTCTCTTTCCCAGAGAAGCGAAGAGCGGCCAGAGCGATCTGTAATGGAAGAGATTAGATACCGTAATCTTGAAGATTAATCGATAATTCGTATCTAGATAGACAAGTCGTGTGGCACAAAATCAAAATTTGGGCATAGCCTTCGGCCGCCCTATCGAATAACAACATTTAGATAATGCAATTAAAAAGTCAAAAAAATATTTACACCCACTATGCAATCATTCCTCTTCAACATCTCATCGGAGCAGGGCAGAGTCTCTTTTCCAGAGAAATTAAGAGCGGCCAGACAGATCTGAAATGGATGGATGTAAGTACCGTAATCCAGAAGATAAATCGATAATTTGCAGATGCACAAGTCGTGTGGCACAAAATCAAAATTTGGGCATAGCCTTCGGCCACCCTATCGAAAAACGACATTGAGATTATGTAAGTAATCAGTCGAAAAAATATTGTCACCCACTAGGCAATCATCCCTCTTCAACATCTCATCGGAGCAGGGCAGAGTCTCTTTCCCAGAGAAATGAAGAGCGGCCAGACAGATCTGAAATGCATGGATGTAAGTACCGTAATCCAGAAGATTAATCGATAATTTGCAGATACACAAGTCGTGTGGCACAAAATCAAAATTTGGGCATAGCCTTCGGCCGCCCTATCGAAAAACGACATTGAGATTATGTAATTCATCAGTCGAAAAAATATTCTCACCCACTAGGCAATCATCCCTCTTCAACATCTCATCGGAGCAGGGCAGAGTCTCTTTTCCAGAGAAATGAAGAGCGGCCAGAGCGATCTGTAATGGAAGAGATTAGATACCGTAATCTTGAAGATTAATCGATAATTCGTATCAAGATAGACAAGTCGTGGGGCACAAAATCAAAATTTGGGCATAGCCTTCGGCCGCCCTATCAAATAACGACATTGAGATTATGCAATTAACAACTCGAAAAAATATTCACACCGACTTGGCAATCATCCCTCTTCGACATCTCATCCGAGCAGGGCAGAGTCTCTTTCCCAGAGAAATGAAGAGCGGCCAGACAGATCTGAAATTGAAGAGATTCTATACCGTAATCGGAAGATAAATCGATAATTTGCAGATACACAAGTCGTGTGGCACAAAATCAAAATTTGGGCATAGCCTTCGGCCGCCCTATCGAAAAACGACATTGAGATTATGTAAGTAATCAGTCGAAAAAAATGTTCTCACCCACTAGGCAATCATCTCTCTTCAACAACATCTCATCGGAGCAGGGCAGAGTCTCTTTCCCAGAGAAATGAAGAGCGGCCAGACAGATCTGAAATTGAAGAGATTCGATACCGTATTCGGAAGATTAATCGATAATTTGCAGATACACAAGTCGTGTGGCACAAAATCAAAATTTGGGCATAGCCTTCGGCCGCCCTATCGAAAAACGACATTGAGATTATGTAATTCATCAGTCGAAAAAATATTCTCACCCACTAGGCAATCATCCCTCTTCAACATCTCATCGGAGCAGGGCAGAGTCTCTTTTCCAGAGAAATGAAGAGCGGCCAGAGCGATCTGTAATGGAAGAGATTAGATACCGTAATCTTGAAGATTAATCGATAATTCGTATCAAGATAGACAAGTCGTGGGGCACAAAATCAAAATTTGGGCATAGCCTTCGGCCGCCCTATCAAATAACGACATTGAGATTATGCAATTAACAACTCGAAAAAATATTCACACCGACTTGGCAATCATCCCTCTTCGACATCTCATCCGAGCAGGGGAGAATCCCTTTCCCAGAGAAGTGGAGAGCGGCCAGAGCGATCTGTAATGGAAGAGATTAGATACCGTAATCTTGAAGATTAATCGATAATTCGTATCTAGATAGACAAGTCGTGTGGCACAAAATCAAAATTTGGGCATAGCCTTCGGCCGCCCTATCGAATAACGACATTGAGATTATGCAATTAACAACTCGAAAAAATATTCACACCGACTTGGCAATCATCCCTCTTCGACATCTCATCCGAACAGGGCAGAGTCTCTTTCCCAGAGAAGCGAAGAGCGGTCAGAGCGATCTGTAATGGAAGAGATTAGATACCGTAATCTTGAAGATTAATCGATAATTCGTATCTAGATAGACAAGTCGTGTGGCACAAAATCAAAATTTGGGCATAGCCTTCGGCCGCCCTATCGAATGACAACATTTAGATAATGCAATTAAAAAGTCAAAAAATATTTACACCCACTATGCAATCATTCCTCTTCAACATCTCATCGGAGCAGGGCAGAGTTCCTTTCCCAGAGAAGTGAATAGCGGCCAGAGAGATCTGAAATGGAAAACCGTTGGAGATTAATCGATAATTTGCAGATGCACGATGGGGCAGTGGCCTCCCGAGGACTATCCAATGGGACGGTAGTCGATAATCACTAATACTACGGAAGAAAAGAAGAGTGGCATTGAAAAAATGGCGAGAAGAAAAGAGGAATAAAAAGAAGAGGTAAAAACTTAATTCGCGATAGTGGAAAATACGGTAATCAAATGATTGATTACGGTATTTTCCGCTTATTGACGTGATGATGGGAAT
Organism: Pristionchus exspectatus; assembly: GCA_911812115.1. Taxonomy (NCBI): domain Eukaryota; kingdom Metazoa; phylum Nematoda; class Chromadorea; order Rhabditida; family Neodiplogasteridae; genus Pristionchus; species Pristionchus exspectatus. The sequence goes on along the minus strand of OU461584.1, from coordinate 10,132,816 downwards.
TTTTAACGATTTCGCAATGCTGAACTTGCACTTTCTGCATTACTTTTTTTCTCGTTTAATTCACCTTTTCATTTATTTTGCTTAATTTTCTCCACTTACTTTTATTATAGCGTTCATTTGTGTTCTCTCCGCGCCTTCTATCACATTATTGATGCTGAGCTTGTGTCGGGGCGTCTGTAAACGGGTATTTTTCATGTTAATATAACATAAAAATTTTAATGTTAAAATGTTAGGGGTAAAGTTGTAAGGGTTTCGCCCTTTCTTATTTCTAGAACCTATGGGAATGTATATTATCGGTTTCCAAAGAATAGTCACATATCTCAAGTAGCGTTTGCCCATCATCAATATTTCAATCTAGGTGGTTTCATGTTTGTATTTTACTATTATTTTCGTTACTTGCATTTTTAATATTTTTAAAAATGGATAAATGCTTCTTTCTAGGACAAGTATATTAGAACAAGTTTGTCTTTTTCCTACCTTTTTATTTTTTTTTTGTACTTGCACAAAATGGAGGGTTTTATTTGTCGGGTCCCTTGTTTCCTCACTATCAGGAATTTGCATTTCACCTTTTGTCCCTCTATATTGCTTACTACAAGCCGTGCTATGTACTCCATAAATTCGCCCGTTCCTTGTCTCAATGATCTTTTGCCTGCCGTTATTATATCCCTTTTCCATTTTCTAATTTGTCCTCTATCCGTTTTGTTCATACCGAGTCGCTTCCACGAGTCCTTTCGAGTAAAATCGTAGCTTCTTCTCCAATTCTGACCACGCGTTGTTTATCTAAATTAAACGAAATTGTTATGCATCTTCTCTTGCATAATATGTACTTTGATTCCTCATAGCCTACCTTGTCCCAATTTTTCCCTTCCTTTATCGTTGTCGCTCGTCTCTGCTCGGCTTCGCTTGTGCACGCGTTACTACTATAAGAACAAAATCCTTTTTATGGTCCAGTAAAAATAAAATAATATAAGTTCCTTATCCATCTGCTATTGTTCCTCCTGTAGTTGTCCCGTTGATCGATCGCCGTCGCACCTGACATAAACAATATTAGCGCTGATAAATAAATATTTTTGGGGGAAAGGGGGGGGGGTTGTTTTGGTAATGGGCCCTGAGTACCGTGGGTGGGCCTCTCCACGGTCCTCGTAACCTAAGGGTGAGGGTGGGGGTGGGGAAGGGGGGGGTTTGTTTTGGTAATGGGCCCTGAGTTCCGTGGGTGGTCTCTCCACGGTCCTCGTAACCTAAGGGTGTGGGGGGGGGGTTAGTTTAGGGGGTTAGTTGTATTTTTTTTTGTTTTTTTTATAGTTTTTATATTTTTTTATATTTTTTTTTGTTTTTTTTTTTAGATATTTTTTCTTTTTACTTTTTTTTATAGAGTGAGTGGGGTTGTGAGTTTGAGATGGGGGAAGGGGTAAGTTTGAAAAAGGAATGGGGGAGGAGTGAATTTGAAAGAGGAATGGGGGAGGGGTGAGTTTGAAGGGGCAGTGGGTAATAATGAAAAAAGGAATGGGAAATGTGAGTTTGAGGGGGGGGGGGTGAGGGGCAAAGTAAAATAGGAAGGGTAAGTAAAAGAAACAACGGGAACTGTGAGGATAAAAGCTACTGTAACGAGAAGGATTAGAAGCTAGATGTAAAAAAATACATAAAACAACAAGTAACCAAAATAAGAAGGGTAAGCTATTAAAACAACGGAAACTTTAAGGATAAAAACTACAGTAATAAGAAGAATTATAAGATAAAGTTAAAAAATATGTACATAAAGCAACAATAACATGAATGTAAAATTAGAAGGGTATATAACTAAAACAACGGGAACTCAACTGCAAACTTAATGATAACTGCAGTACAAGAAGGATTAAAAGCTAAAGGTAAAACAACAGTAGCAAGAGGAATTTGTGACTTAAGCTGATAGAACAGTATCCAGAAGAATTAGTGACTAAAGGTGAAACAACAGTAACAAGATGAATTAGTTGCTAAAGGTGAAACAACAGTAACAAGAGGAATTTGTGACTTAAGGTAAAACAATAGTAACAAGAAGAATTTGTGACTAAAGATAAAGCAACAGTAGTAATAAAAAAATAATGGCTACAGGTAAAGCAGCAGTAACAAGAACAATTAGTGGCTAAAGGTAAAACAACTATAACAAGAATGATTAGTGGCTAAAAGTAAATGAACATGTAGATAACAGCAATAGTAACAACTACGTAAAACTAGAATATTTTCGATCAACCATATTTTCGAAGCACCTTTTTCGACAACGAAATAATGATAACAACGTAACAAATACGATTCATCAAATCGTAATTCATGTTCTGTTTATAAAAAACAGAACATGAAGGTAGCTAAACTAATTCGCCCTTTCGAGTGCGAGCTAGTTTATGTGAAGAGACTGCTCCGCATCTACAGATTCATGACTGTTTTTTCCGAGCAATCTGGAAATACTTTCGCTATGGAGCGAAAGCGTTTCCAGCTTTCCGCGAATTATCGCCTCTCTTTTCTGGTTAGTATGAAGTAATGGGAAAAAAACATCTCATCCATGATGCTTTCCATTCTTAAACCCATAACTAGCATGTGGTGAACATTCGGATCCATCTTTATTCTCAAACAACATCTAGTGTATAAAGAGCACTCGGATGAGTATCACTCTTAACCTTAAACTACATTCTCCGTATATTGAACACTTGACTAAGTATCTATTCCTAGACCTTACACTACATCCGGCGTATAATGAGCACTCGGATGAGTATCCAACTAACCTTAGACCTAACTCATCCGAGCGTATAATGAGCACTCGAATGAGTCTCTAGAATCGCAGGTGCGGGCAAAGTGAGAATGCCGAAGGTTGTAAATGTTAGTGTGATCCTAGAGTATGTTCAGCCGTAAGCCGGGCCGGCCCCTCTCCCCTCTAAGACCTTCGGCTTCTCCTTGTGCCCACGCCTACCATCCTAGAGTTTTAGTCGTCTGCTCATGTTTATTTTTATGAGCAGACAAGTAGCATAAAGAGGTATGTTTTTTTATTATTTATTTGTTTAATTATTTTTTTTCTTTTTTTTCTTTTCTTTTTTTCTTTTCTTTTTTCTTTTCTTTTTTTCTTTTCTTTTTTCTTTTCTTTTTTTTCTTTTCTTTTTTTTCTTTTCTTTTTTCTTTTTTTTTTCTTATTCTTTTTTTCTTTTTTTTCTTTTATTTTTTTCATTTTATTTCTTTTTTCCTGGAGGAGGAGGGACGGGGCAGGAGACCTCTGCCATTCTTCATTCATTCATTCTTCGTTATCCATTCGCTTTCCTTGCTTGCCTCTTCTCGAACTTGCTTTCCTCCTTTTCCTCCTTCTTTATTTTTTCATTTATTCTTTCTTCTCCTTATTCCTTCTTCATTTCTTCATTTATTCCTTCCTCATTTCTCATTCTTGACCGTACGGTAGTCTCAGCGGTTTGCTTACTGTAATGACAATTATTTCTAGTCGTCCCGTCGACTCGGCCCGCTCGCAGCACGACGGATACGGTAGTCAAGGTACGGTAGTCAAGGTACGGTAGTATGTTCTCACCTCTCACTTTATCCCATCTGCTTAGCTGCCTTGGGTGGTCCTCTCAGCTCTTTGCTTCTTGCGCGCAAAAACTCGTACATCTGTGAAAATATCGATTTTATTATCATAACATCACAAACAGATGAAAGCGATTATTTCTCTTCATTGTTTTTGAAAGTGAGCATTTTTGCCCCCTCGGTGATTTCTAGTTTCGATCAACACATTTTCATTCGGAAACTATTCGTGTTCGGCAATACACTACTCACCTTATAAAGATAATAAATTCAAATGATTCCCCCTTGCCCCGTGTCCTCAATGAATGGGGTACAACATCTTGGATGTTATGCCGTTTTGAAATATTCCACTTTTGGGTTACGCGCTGAGTGTATTTCTCCATTACTTGGCTATGAAACATAGAAACAACTCGGTGAAGTTGACACTTATCTATCTAATCTATATTGTTTTTATTTCCCCAATCCGTTTTCTCACCTCACTCGATTGCGTCTCCTCCTTACTCCTTCTACTCATTCCTTATTGTAGATGTTGGGCGGGGTACGGTAGCTATTGCACTCGCGATCGTGTGGTCTGGCACTTCTATTGTCCATATCTAAAACGAGTAATTCATTATTTTCAAGCCGCCCTCCTCCCCTTCCTTCCTCTGCCCTCTCCTCTTCCCTCTCCTCTTCCCTCCTCTCTGGTGCAAAGGTTTCATCAGGAGGAGTCGCAATCAGGTACTCTAGTTTTCAAGATATCATTACTAAAAAGAAACTTGGACCTGCTATGTCACTTTTTGGAAGCTTCAACTTTTGTGTTACACACTGACTGTATTTGTCTCTTACTTGGCTATGAAACTTGCAAACAGTAGGTAGAAAGTTGCAATTTTATATCTCTTCAAAGCTAGTTTATTTCCACCACTCACATCACTCTAGTGCTATTCCTCCTTTCCCTCTCTTCTCATCATGTACGGAAAGTGTGGGGTACGGTAGCGATCGATTTTCCTCGCCACACTGTAGGCTCTCTGGTACTTCTTCTGTCGATATCTGAAACGAGTAATTCATTATTTCCAGATCACTCGTCTCCCCTTCTCTTCTCTTCCCTCTTCCCTCTGGTGTCCGGGCACTCAGGGGGGAGCTACAGACAGGTATTATATTTTTAAATGATAACTAAATCAGGTATTCTATTTGTAAATAATAAATAAAAAATAAATTTGGGTGTGTCATGTTGTTTTTGGAAGCAACAACTGGTCGGTTACATGCTGAGCGTATTTTTCTATTACATGCCTATGAAACATAAAAGCAATTGGTTAAAACCTTCTCCCTGATGAAGGTCATTCACAAATAAATTCCTCACATCAATCTAATTGATCTCCTTCTTGCTCCCCTTTGTCATCCCGAATGGAACGAGTGGAGTACGGTATCGATCGATTGTCCTCATCGTAGTGTAGTTGCTCTGGCTCTCCCACTATCGTTATCTGAAACGAGTAATTCATTATTTCCAGACCACTCGTCTCCCTTTCTCTTCTCTTCCCTCTTCTCACTGGTGTCCGGGCACACAGAAGCAGCTACAGCCAGGCATTCTATTTTTAAATAATAACTAAATCATCGCTAAAAAATTTGGGAGTGTCATGTTGTTTTTGGAAGAAACAACTGTTCGGTTACACGCTGAGCGTAATTTTCAATTACTTGCCTATGAAACATAAAATAAATGGGTTGAAATTCGTATTTTTCTTCCTAGTCTGGGCTATTTTTCCCAATCATCTACTGACTTCTCTCTAATATTTCGCCTCCTTTTCCCTCCTTCTTATCGTGTAGGGAACGAACGGCGGTAGCTATCGAGTACACTCGCGATATTGTAGTCTCTCGGCCATTCGGTATCTGCAACGAGTAATTCATTATTTCCAGCCCTCCCTTCTATTCTTCTCTTCTCTCCTCCCTTCCCTCTGTCACTCAGGAGGAGTTACAGTCAGGTATTCAATTTTTAAATATTCATTAAATCATCGCTAATAAAAGAAACTCATTTTTCTACTACTTGGTGATGAAACATGAAAATCATAAGTTGAAATTCTCAAATTATTTTCTAGCTAATCTATTCTGTTTTATCTCCCTAATTTGTTTACTAACCTCACTCTTATATTGTTCCTCCTTTTCACTCCTCCTTATCTTTTGGGAAATGAGTGGGGTGCTGCAGCTATCCGGTACCTTCTTGATACTGTGGTCTCTCGGCCACTTCTAATGTCGATGTCTACAATGAGTAAACCATTATTTCCAGGCTTCCCTTCTCCTCTTCTCTCCTCTCTCTACCGGATGGGCATTCAGGAGGACTCACGTTCAGGTATTATATTTTTTAAATATTTATAAAATCGTCGTTAAAGAGATGTTTTTGTCTTTTTTCTGCCGTGTGCATTTTTCTATTACTAAGCAGTGACACATAAAAGCAATGGGTTGAAATTCACCATTTTCTTCCTGATCAAGCCCTTTCGTAATCCCCTCCTCACCTCACTCTAGTGTTACTCTTCCGCGTCCCTCTGTGACTCCTCTGCTATACTTTCTTGCGTACTTCTGTCCTTCAGTCCTTCTGGTGGCCTCGATCGATTCTTGGCGAATACGGTGCCTCCAACTGTCTGTAATTAATAATCGATAAATGCAGTTGCCGTCTCGTGGCCTGACTCTCTTCATTTCACACGCTCTCTCGTCAGTCAGACAAAGCGAAGAAGGAGCGAGAAGAGGACGCTCGTCTCCTACGCAGGTAACTACCACTATCTAATTTATTGATTGATAAACGAAACAGAAGAATGGCAGTTTTGTATGCCACATTTGTTTGTTTGATTTTCATGAAAATAATATCAATTTGAGTTCACCCATATGTTTCCCTCCCCATTGCCTCACCGATCTTCCTCAATTGCGAACCACTTGCATATCGATCAATCGATAGTCGCGGGAGACGGTAGCTCTTCGTTGCGGCATCTGTCTCTGCAATTCTGCCCTTTTACTAGCTTCAGATCCAGTTGTATTTGTGTTTCATGATACTTTTATTCACCAAAGTATACAGGAATTGGATTTCCCTAATAAAAGCAGTTGCTATTTACCCCGTACATTTCCCACCCATTCTCACCTTGCCCTATCGATGCTCCCTTCTCCTCACTCGTCGATCGGTCGATCGATCTGAGTACGGTAATCGATAGGTCGTGGGTACGGTAGTCCTGCTGGGAGTACGGTGGTCTGCAATCGATATTTTCAGTCGACCCTCTTCGTTTCGCGTACTATCTCGCTGCGCTCGGGAAGGGAGACAGAGGAGAAAGGAGGAGGAAATCGTGCCCAATTCAGGTATAGATCCTTGCTATTTTGACCACAGATACCATTAGTCATCAAGATCCTAGCAAAATTTTGCTTTCATCTGCCTCTTAACTCAACACAAATGTTCTTGGTCATCTCCCATTTCGCCTATTTCACTGTCAATTGTTTTCGCTACTCACCCCGCGCGGTCTGCGCTTCCATTTTATCTCATTATCTAATCCCTTCTACTCACCATATTCGAGATAGAAGTGTGGAGGGAGGGGGCCCGACTCGGGCTTGCTCTTTCACATCCGACACTCAATCCAATTGCTACTTCCCTCCGTATCATCGGATGGGCGACGATCCAACTGTAAAAATAGGAATTTAGAGGTTTTTAACTCACTGTTTATCGATTTTTCAACTACCATCTACCGTAATCGCAACTAGGGTAATTGCGCTTTCTCACCTTACGGCATAAAGCCCTGCAGCGTACGAGTAGGATACGGTAGTTCGTGATCTTCCTCGGGATACTGTAGATCCTTCCCCGCTTCTCGATAGACGCCGCCTGAAATTACCAATTCATTTATTCTCTAAGTGCTCTTGCGAAACTTGAAAGAACCGACAAAAATGTTCTTGGTTTCTATGAAACATGACAACAATATGTTTCAATTATATCCTTGCTAATTGAAACTACATTATTTGTGTCTCTCCTACCTTATTTTCAAACTAACATAGAAAGTGTTAGCTTATATATTTTTATCGAAATTGATTTGGCTATTTCCGTAAGCGTTGAAACTCTGAGTCACCTTGTCTATCGTTGAGAAGTGGATCCACTCCTTCCTTCTTGCGTACTGTAGTCCTTTCCACTGGTGGCTTCGATCGATTCTTGGGGGGGGGATACGGTAGATCCCACTGTCTGTAATTAATATTCGATAATTGCAGTTACCGTCCCGTGGTCTGACTCTCTTCATTTCGCGCACTCCGTCAGACAAAATGAAGAAGAAGTGAGTAGAGGACGCTCGTCTCCTACTCAGGTAACTACCACTATCTAATTTATTGATTGATAAACGAAACAGGAGAATGGCAGTTTTGTATGCCGCCTTTGTTTGTTTGAGTTTCATGAAAATAATGTTAATTTGAGTTTACCCATATTTTCCCCTCCCCATTGTCTCACCGATCCTTTGGCTGCTCCTCCTCAATTGCGAAACTTCATTATCGTTTGGACGGTCGATCAATAGCCGCGGCAGTCGAGGGATACGGGAGCTGAACCATTCTGAAATTTAGATCTATTTTTTATCAAGATTACTCCGTTGTGTATATGTTTCATGATGATTTTATTCTCGAATACAACTCCTGATCGGGATTTGCTAATAAATTCAGTTGTTAATTATCCCCCACCCATTCACGCACCATCACTCATCGATCCTTTATTAGCGTAACACGTCGACCGATCGATCGATCGGGATACGGTAGTCGATAGGTCGTGGGTACGGTAGTCCTACAGGGGGTACGGTGGTCTGAAATCGATAATTTCAGTCGACCCTCTTCGTTTCGCTGCGCTCGGGAATTGAGACAGAGGAGAAAGGAGGAGGAAATCGTGCCCAATTCAGGTACAGATCCTTGCTATTTTGAACATTTTATTTATCCGCAACCTGGGAATAGTCAAAAGCCGTATCCTCACTATCGTATACTCACTATGTTATCGACATAGTGAAACACTGACCAGGCGGCACTGCACTTGGCAGATGGAAGAGTACGGTATCCTCGTGACCCTCCTTGGGTACGGTAGATCACTTGGGGGAAGGGAGGAATCGTCAGGCGCCGGCCGATCCACGGTTCGGTCACATAACCGACGCCTGTAAGCGACAATTCACTTAGCAAATATCGTAACAGATAATTTAGATACGATCCTGATGAAACGGCAATAAACCTTCCCTAACGCGCTATTTGCTCGCTACCATTTTGTTTCCACGAAATGCTAAATGCCCTATTAGATTTGAATTTTAAAAAAAAGCGCTCTTGGTGAAACGAAAAAGAACCTTTCCTGACACCCTACTTTGTTTGAGTTTCGATGTACTATTGCGAATCTTGAAAGAACCAACATAACTGTTCTTGGTTTCTATGAAATATCAAAATGGCTACCTTGATTCCTCCTCGTTCCATACTTCGGCTTCGAGCCCGTGTTGCTTCCGGAATGAAGCGTGGCGCAAAGGCCCATCTCACTGGCTGGCCCACTGCAATAGGCTTATTTTAATATGATATTTATTTTTTAAAATCATTATTTTTATATTTTAAATTGATAATTTCAGTCGCCCCTTCGTTCCACTCGAGAAGGAAGATGAGGGAGGACTCTCCTCATTTCGTGCGCTCTCTCGGCAGTCAGTCTGACTCCAGGTATCCTACCTATTTTCGATGAATGCAGTCAGTCTGACTCCAGGTATCCTACCTATTATTTTCTGAAACACTGACCCACCTTCTCTCTCCTCCAATCCATTCCTTCTCATCCCTTCCTTCTCTGGCGCCGGCCGATCCACGGGTCGGACCACTAGCACGGCGCCAATCCTTCCCTTCTTCCCTTCCTTCCATCTCTTTCTTCTCTCCTTCACTCGCTGTCGATTCCTGCAATCGATAAATCGATAATTACAGTTGCCTCGTTTCCCTCAGTCTCTTCGTTTCGCGCACTCTCTCGTCAGTAGGACAAAATGAAGAAGGGGAGATAAAAGGACGCTCGTCTCCTACTCAGGTAATAACTCGATTAATCTTTTCATTATTTCCTATTTTTGAAAAAAACTCTCAGGCTTTCCCCCTTGGTTTTTGTGTTTCATGATGATATTTATCTCAAAATCAACTTGAGATTGGAATTCGAAAATAAAATCAATCGGTGATTTGTCCCCACTTTCCACTCGTGTTGTATTTTGACTGCTTTAATCATCGGCAAACTGAAAATAGTGAATTCAAAGCGATCGTATTTGTGTTTCACTATACTTTTAGATTAGGGCGTTCCCCTCTCTAGTCAATTACCATACGAAGCTACGTGCGATTCTGCCGTCTTCCATCCTCCTTCCCACTCCCTACTCAATTAGCATGCACCCTTTACATACTTGCCGTCACCCCCTCCCCGCATTTAGCTCGTCATTCCTTGCAAAGTTTTGTCCCCCGGTTTCATCATTATTCACTGAAACACTGACCCGCCTTCTCTCCAATCGATTCCTTCTCCTTCCTTTCTTCATTCTCTCCTAGGGCGCCGGTCGGTCCACGATTCGGCCACATAACCGGCGCCCATCCATCCATCCTTCCTTCCATTCCCTCTCTTCTTCGCTCCTTCCCTTCATCTCTGCAATCAATAAATCGATAATTACAGTAGCCTCGTCTCGCCGACTCTTCATTTCACACGCTCTCTCGCCGGGCAGAGAAAGGAGGGAAGGATTCATTCCCACTCAGGTGGGTCATTTTTACATGCATTTTTGGAAACTTAAAGTAAAAACAATACAATCACACCACGTTGATTACTCGCAATAGGCTTTCTCAGGAACATTTTTCGTATTTCCCAACACATCCGTTTGTTTCTCATCACATCAGTGGTTTTTGTTTTTTTGGAAATTGCTGTCTCTATTCTCTGAAACCCTGACCCACCTTTTCTCGCCTCCAATCCTTCCCTCCCTCCTTCCTTCCATCTCCTTCCCTCGTGGCGGTGGTGTGGTGTGTGGTGTGTGGTGTGGACCGTGGTGTGGCGGTGGTGCAGGTCGGATGGAAATGGGAGGTCGGGAGCATTAACCCCATGGGAAGGGAACGCTGCCCGAACACTCCCTCGCTGCCCCCAACCACCGGCTTCGTCTCACTGCAATTAATGTTCTTTGATCTCTACATTTTTGTCTACAGTATCCACTTTTTGGGCCGAAGATACCCCTGGCTGCTATACGGTTTATCCAAGTTAGATGGGAGCCCCCCGTGAGATATGCGTTTCACCCCACGTTGATTACTCGCAATAGGCTTTATCAAGAACATTTTCTTTTTTTCCAACCCATTCGTTTATGTTTCAGCGAGCGGATTCGTTATTAAACACATAACGAACTGGTAAAGAAATCCGAAGCGCGATCATGTAGTATTGGCGAAAGTCCTCCAGATGCATACCCCAAACTAGATCGGAAGCCCTTGTAATTTCGGGTTTCACGCCCACTTGATCGGGCGAGGGTTGCTGTATCTACCGTATTGATATACTCACCATTTCGTACGGCGATTGACGCCCGACGCTGAGCGTCCGTGGTGGCGCTTACGGGGAGAAAGCATCCTGGAATTATTATTTTAAATTATCTTTTTAATTTATTTTATTATAGTAAAACAATTATTGCAGGTCGACTGCCCGTCCTTCGATCTACTGGAGACCTACAGGATGCCCATCAACAGGTAATCTTTCACTAGACAAAGATGGTTGAGATAGGCTGATATATTTGTGTTACATAGACTAGTTTTACCCCTTTTTGATCACAAAGATGCTGTAGCTATCGTAATCTTCCACCCTTCTTCCCACTCCCTAATCAATTAACATGCACCATTTACATAATTACTGTCTCAGCATCCTCTCCCTGTCTCTAGCTCGTTACTCTTTGCTAGTTTTTCCCCGGTTTCATCATTATTCGCTGAAACACTAACCCACTTTATCTCTCTTCCAATCCATCTTTCCTTCTGATCTTTCCATCCTTCTGAGGCGTCGGCCGTCCACGGTTCAGATCACATGGCCGACGCCTCTCCTTCTTCTCTCCCTTCCTTCTCCTTCTTCTTTCCTTCCTGCAATCAATAAATCGATAATTACAGTTTCACCGTCTCGCTGACTCTCTCCATTTCCCACGCAATATCGGCGAGCAGAGAAAGGAGGAGAGGAGAGGATTCGTCTCCACACAGGTTGGCCATTTCTACTCGCATTTTGCAAGCTAATCAATAAATAAACAAATATTCAATACCGTATCCACAAGCTAGATTCGATTTTTTTTGTTGAAAATTGGTGTCTCTATTCTCTGAAACACTAACCCACCTTATATCGCCTCCAATCCTTTCCTTCCCTCCCTCCTTCCTTCCATCTCCTTCCCTCGTGGCAGTGGTGTGGTGTGTGGTGTGGACCGTGGTGTGGCGGTGGTGCAGGTCGGATGGAAGTGGGAGGTCGGGAGCATTAACCCCATGGGAAGGGAACGCTGCCCGAACACTCCCTCGCTGCCACAACCACCGGCTTCGTCCCACTGCAATTAATGATCTTTGATCTCCACTTTCTCAGCCGAAGATACCGTATTCCTCAAACTAGATTTGGAAATCCGTGAGATATCCGATTCACACACCAACCCATTCGTTCAGGCTTTCACTAAGCTCATAGAAGCAAACCATTTTAGAAACAAAGTTCACCAGACTCATACCTCAAGCTATGTCGGAAGCCCGTACAATTTCGGGTTTCACGCCCACTTGATCGGACGAGGGTTGCTGTATCTACCGTGTTGATACTCACCATTTCGTACGGCGATTGACGCCCGACGCTGAGCGTCCGTGGTGGCGCTTACGGGAGAAAGCATCCTGGAATTATTATTTTAAAACACTTGTTTATTTTCCTAAATCTATTATTGCAGGTCGACTGCCCGTCCTTCGATCTAGTGTAGGCGACCTACAGGATGCCCATCAACAGGTACCCTTTCACTAGGCATAGATGGGGAGTAAAGCAGCTAGTTTTGCGTTACATAGACTCATTTTACTGAAGTGAATCATTGTTGATCACCAAGTGAAGGGTACTGTAGTCACTAGATAAAGATAAGGGGAGACAAGCAGAGAGATTCGTGTTACTTATTCTAGATTTGCTCCTTGTTGATCACCAAGATACTGTGGCTACCGTACATATTGATGCTCACCTTACGGCATCGAGCCCTGGAGCTTGCGTGTCGAAAAAAATAGGAGAATAACAACGGCGCGAGCGCCCATTCCAAACGGCAGCTTACGGTAGATGGCAAGAGAACACTGAAATTAATCATTGTTCGCTAACTGCTTGGGTTACTCTGTAGCTACTGTATTGCTTACCTGGAGAACACACACAATGGAGAAACACAAGTGGAGAAGATAACATGGAGAGTGGGCACGGAAAAAAACGAAACTGCAATTTGGAAAAAATTATTTTTCACATCAATATTCGCAAATTGTTAGGGTACTGTAGCTACCGTAATTATATTGATGCTCACCTGAGCTCAAGAGACAAATGGAGATACGGTTTAGCACGACAGTAGATACGGTAGGCAGAAGAGTATACGGTAAGCAGAAGAGTAATTTAGAAGGAGAATACGGTAGAATCTGCAATTAAAAATCAATAATTCCAGGTTCTCGGCGCCCGCTCGCACGTCGTCTCGGATGAGAGAAGCGAAGGAATCGATCAGAGAAGTACGGTAGTGACTCCCCTCCCTTCTAAGCTAATCGATCGATAAATGAGAATAAAATTATGGTTACAGGGTATGCGAAAACGCTGTAGGACCGCGACATTTGTGTTTCATGGGCGATATTAGGGCTGGGCATTGGAGAGGAGCTGGGAAATGATGATAAACTCACATGGATTCACACTTGATGAGATTGATACAAAAGCATAGACGAATTGGATAGATGGACGATACTCGAGATGAAACAATTATTCTTTAAGTAGAAATCAATTAGGAAAATGTCTGGGGATATTTAATCACTTACCTTATTATTAGATGGAGCATGAAAAAAGAGAAATACTCGATGCAATAGTAGATCAACGATGTCGAATAGTGAGAGATAAGGAATAGAATCTGCAATGATATACTGTAGAGTGGGAATATCGATCGGGTTACGGTATGCTGGACTGGATTGAAGTGGTAACTGACATAATTCGGGTATATAATAATAATGGTCGATCTTGAGATACAGAAACATCGATAGTGAAGTAAATAGGCAAGTAATTTCTCGCATAAATCTGCAATGAAGGTTACGGTAGAGTAGGAATATCGATCGAGTTGTTGTAGTCTAGATTAAATAAAAAGGGCAACTCACATTAGAAGTAGATAGAAAGGAAGAATTTCATGAGATAAACATATATCGATATTCACGAGAAAAAGGGCGACTTGCGCACGAAAATCTGCAATGAGGGATACTGTAGAGTGGGAATATCGATCGGGTTACGGTATGCTGGACTGGATTGAAGTGGTGACTTACACAATAGATTTCTTGAATGAAAGAATGAAGCAAATAGGGTACAGGTGACAGTTACATTCGACGAGAAAAGGGGCGACTTAGCACGAGAAATCTGTAAGGAGGGATACTGCAGAGTGGGAATATCGATCGGGTTACGGTAGGCTGGACTGAATAGAAGTTGTGACTTACCTTATACTTGATACTACAGAAACACACGAATGATCGATAGGAGATAAAGAAACGTGCAACGAAGTGCTTAGAATCTGAAATGAGGCGTACTGTAATGGGGGGGGGCGGACTTTGACGAGAGAGCAGGCAAAAGGGACAGAGTGCAGACGGGTAGAGGAACTCACCGATCAATAACAACAGCAATAAACGAAGAGAGGGACGTTTTTCGAATACTTAGATCCGTGCCATGAGATAGGGGGACAGACAATGTCTCTGGACGGAGTTAATCTGCAATGAGAAGAGAGGTCAGTGGGTGTCCGACTCTCTCCGTTTCACACGCTCTCTCTTTTCTCTGACCGGCTAGAGACAAACTCTCTCGGTTTTGCATTGTCTCTCGGCGGTCAGAGAAGCGAGAGAGCAGGCAAATTCGAGAGAGCACAGACAGAAAAGAAGGCAGGAAGGAACTCACTAGATGATACAAGAACTCCTCAATTGAAGAGTAGAATGAGATAATAAATGCATCACTGGTCCTTGCCTAGTGTGCTTGACTGAGATCGATATTGATGGATTACGGTAGTCGGCGATACGGTAACTGCAAGTAGTGCACGGTTAGAGACAGACACTCTCTCCTTTCCGCACGCTCTCTCGCACTGTCTGATCGGCGAGAGAGCAAGCGGAGTTGTGAGAGAGTCAGATGGACTTCCCAGTTGGCACTCAATTCCCGCCCCCTAATAGCCTCGAATCTTCAAAAAGGGGCGGGGCTTGATTGGTGACTGTGGCTTGGACTCATTTGAAACTTTGATCTGACTGATAAAATGCCACTTTCCTTGGGGGTTCCAAAGGCGAGTATAATGACTAGACAAGGTGATTTGGCTCCTAGTAGCACTACCGTATCTTCGAAAGGGGGCGGGGCTTGACTGTCAACTGTGACGGGGACTCACCGAGGAAGGGCAGATGAGTGAAGAAGGGAAGAGACAGAAACGGCACGGGACAGGACCAGAGATCGGAGACGGAATACGACGGGTTGAGCGGCTGCTGCGGCGTGGGGGAGCACAATGGTGGAATGGGTGCGAGGGTGTTGGTCGAAGGGTGTCGGGGCGGTCTGAGGTAGGTCTTGATGGAAGGGTCGAGGAGGAGGAATGCGGACAAGGGAAATCCGCACGGTCCGGACAGGGTGTTCGCGCATCACCACTGCGCGAGCCCCTGCAACCCGTCCCGGTCCTGCCTCCTGACGAAGACCACCCATGGAGGAAGGGGGGACCACCCACGACGATGACGACCACACCAACGCTCCCTCTGTGCGTCCTGACTACCCCACGGCCAGCTTGCTGCCAACTGCAATGGGGTACGGTAATATTGATTGGATCTGGTGCCGTAACCATTTGATGGGCCATCTACAGTAAACAGTCAGTTGATGATACCCTGACCAGGGAGCCCCCGTAAAAGCAAGGTGAGTTATGGGGCATATTTGTTCTAAAACAATTCTACTGACTTTCCGAAATTGTGAAATGCACCCGAATTTGAGTGTCGATAAATAAATGCGGTGAGTGCGATAATGGCGGAGTTGTGTTTCAGAAAATGATATATTTTTCTGACTATTCCATCAAATCCCTTTAGATGAATTCGTGAAACCTAATTCCGCGTGCTTACATTTCACACCGACTTTCTAATTCCACGAGTCGGAAAATTTGAAGTAGCCCTGGTTAGACCCGCCTATGGTAATTGGTCAATTGATGATTCCAACCTTACCGTATACCCCTCTGGCTACCGTACCCTCCCCCACTGACCTCAGAGTGGCAAGGGCAGTGCCTTGCAAGACTCCCCGAAGTCCTTCAGTCCCTCCAGATCCTCATCGGACATCTTCCTGAAAATTGTAAAATCGATAATCTACCGTGACCATCGTTCCTCTGATCGATCGATACGCTACCGTACCCCCTCTCCCTACCGTAATCATTGATACTCTGATCGATCGATATACTACCGTAATCCCCTCTCATCCTACCGTAACCCATTGCTTACTTGATGGCCGTGTAGTTGTCGCCGTAGACGCTCTTGCTCCAGGCGACCTTGCGGCCCGTACGATCGTGCTCGGCCACGATCTGAGATAAATCGATAATCGATCAATAAGGTGGGTGGTATACGGTAGTCCTCCGGCTACCGTATCCCCACCGTAACCCTCTGGCTCAATATCACTACCATATTTTTCTACGCGCAATCAAATATATCAATATCTACTAACTAGCGAAACCATATTCTGCCTGCCGCATTTTTGAAAATGAAAAAATCGATACTCGTTTGGCGCGTACTGTACTCCCCTCTCACACCGTATCCCCGTCTCACATTGGCACCGAATGCCTCCACACGCTCCAGCAGCTCGTCATACTCGTTGAGCGTGACGGTGGCCTCGTAGAAGAAGTCCTGTAATCGATTGTTTTGCTACTGTATTCGTTCTGACTACCGTACCCCTTCCCTGACTACCGTACCCCTTCCCTGACTACCATACTCCTTCCCTGACTACTGTACCCCTCCCTGAGTACCTCACCTCCTCGGACTACCGTACCCCTTCAAACTACCGTACCCCGCTCTCACTACCGTACCCAACCACGTACCGTCAGCTGGCCGAGGTGCGCGGGATCCGCCACGGTATCAGCCGTGATCCTTGCCGCACCGATCGCCGCCACCTCCTTGACCTTCGTGAGTCGTTTGCCGGCCGTGATCGTGAGCGACTTCCACTCCTTGGACAGACGATCGGAGGCCTTGCCGTTGATCTGCAGTGTACGGTAATCAGGTAATACGGTAGATCTTGGATACGGTAAGGTAGGTGGAACGAAGGTTTCCGTACCGTACCGTAGCACGCTGGATACGGTAGGTTTCACGGAACATATTTGACATGGTAGATCGTGGTTATACGATCGGTCTTATCTAGGCAAACGAAGGTTTCACAGGGAATATTTGACATGGTAGATCGTGGTTATACGGTATTTCTAAGATACTGTTATGTGTGTAGTTGAAGGAAGAATGATGGCTATTGGATACAGTAAATGGGGATTACTGTACCTTCGTGACGACTCCGGGCGCTGTGAGGTACGAGAGGAGTCTCGTCTTGATCTCGGCCATGTCGGCAACGAACTGCGCGTTCGGAGCGGGGCCGGGCAGCACCACGGGGGCGCCAGCGACTGCAGGGGCCGGAGGGACGGGCTGCACGGCAGCAGCGACAGCTGCAGCTGCAGCGATGACGATTGCAGCCTGGAATATATGCGTATTGCATGCTATAAGTCGCGACTGTGCTGTGTCTCTACGATACGGTAGACATATGTTATCTGCTTGCTTTTCGACAGAAAAAATGGTGCGGGTTTTTCTGCGTTGAACGGTAGCAACAAGTGTGGGTTCGTCGCAAAAAGATTCATTTTTGTTAATATTGAAACAGCAAAGTTCCCAGTTTTCATTTTAGGGTTGTTAAATATTCAATTTCAGAAGGCGCTCGGAGTGATCGGAAGGATGGAGGGAAATGGACGGATCAATGTGGTCAGAGGTCAGCAAACGGAGCAAACGGAGACAAGTGATATTCAGAACGTTGCATTGTCGTTTCAAAAAGTGGCACGTGCCGAGGGGTTAGCAACACGTGAAACATAAAAACGGCTACGGTGTAGAGTGCAAAGGTTACGGTAGCCAGTTACGGTAGCCAGGGGCGATCGATAAATAGGTTACGGTAACTGGGACGATCGAAAAATGACCCTATTGATTGCGCCGGGCTACGGTAGGTAGGTGCAATGGATGAATGGAACTTGATGTGTACATACCTTCTCAGCTGCATCAGCGCGCGCCTTCTCCATCTCAACTTCCGCCTCCAGGGCCTCCACCTCGGCAGCCAGCCGGTACGTGTCCGCGCGGCTACTCGCTCGCGCCTCCCACTCAGCCATCAGCAGCACCTAAATACTTCTTTTTGCAACGACCGGGCGGGGCAGCGGACACACCACTTTGGCGGTTCAAAGTAGCTCTTGTAACTGCGGTTATCAGCCAGTCAGATCACCGATTGGTGGCAGGGGTCAAATATTCAGGTAATGTAGCCCAAGGCATGGTGAGTTATTCCAAGTTTTTGAAGGCTATTGCACTTGCGGTGGCCTCGGGGGTCGGGTCAGTTCCTCTGTTTGTGTCGATCGGTGGTGTGATTTTCTCTCATTTTTGTTGGCCCCGAAATGTGGATTGCATGGGTCCTTTCGGGAGAGGGGGTATTTGGTCCGCTGGTTGGTAATGTAAATGAGGGTGCGTACCGCATCGCGAGCTCCCGCACGACGATTGCTCCTGTGCAGGGCTTTCTCGTCGTCGAGCGCCGCCACGGCCTCATCCAGCTGCTGCTGCAGCACATCCATCGCCAAGCGCCTGCAATGGAGAGAAATCAATCGATACCGATACCGCACTCCCCCCCCCCCGGTAGTCAAGATTAAAGTAGTCACTCACGAGCGCTTCAGGGGCGAGCAAGTGTGCTCATCATCCTCCGCGCTGATCGATCTGTAAGGAATGGGATTACGGTAGAATCAGGGCTGACTACGGTAGGCACAAATCGATTGTGCCAGTAGGTAAACTCGTTCAAAACTCGGCTACTGTGCAATAACTAGATTAGAATCGCTTGATCACTAGTCACTTTGATACTAGGAGGATTACTGATGCACAAATTGTATCTATAAATTCAAATGGTAGGAACGCCTAGTCGTTTTATACTAGCAGGATTGGTGCTGTACATCCTCAATCTATGTACTTGTGCGAACACTAGCCACTGCTGTGCTGTGCCAGGGCACTCAATACATGTTGGGTCTGGGCAGATTAATGCTACCGTATTCTCTCTAATCAATCGATACGCTTTCAGAAGGAGGAGGATACGGTACCTGCGGCGCGACGGGGGCGTGCCAGGAAGGGATCCATCGACGTCGTCGTCGTGGAAGTCGGCCATCGGTGGCGAGTGCTCCCTGTACGTCCTCATTTTTATTGATTGATCGGAGGGGGGTTACGGTAGCCGGGGGAATCAAAAACTGACGCTATTTGTCCTGTGGAAGCCCCATTACTAGATCCTTACCCGTTACGCGGATGCTTTGCTAGGACAAAAAAAATGCCATGGTCCCCTGAAACATTTATGTTTCACGCTGCGTATTTGTTCTGCGCTCTATCTTGCCGTTCCTTAGTGTTACTGCCAAATAATAGTTGCTGATCGGGGCGTAATCGATGGTTGTTGGAATGGTTCGGGTACGGTAGGATGTGGGTACGGTACCTGTGGTCAGGCGAGTCACCGTACTCGATCGGCGCCGCGTACTCCTCCGTTGCGTCCGTCTCGACCGGTGCTTCAGCTGCAGCTGCTGCGTGCACGACATCGGCTCTACAAAGACACGGTAGCTAGGAGGAAGGGGGCGATCGATAACTCTAGCAACCGATTACCGTAATCGGAATACGATATCTACCGTACCTCTGGGGAACGACTCCACTGCGGCGACCCTTGAGGATGTGACGAGTCTGCTGCGGTGTGGTGGGCGGGGCGAGAGGCTGCTCCTTGGGCTCCTCCTCCATCTCCTTGGGCGCGTCGTGGGGGTCCTGGGGGTCCTGGGGCTGCTCGAGGTCCTCCTTCTCGGGCTGCTCGACAACGTCGGGCACTGCAGTCGGCACGACTGCGTCCCTGCAAAATGTACGGTAGGATACTGTAGGATACGGTGCCGGATCGACAGATCGATGTGTGTAGGTCTAGCGAGGGCTACGGGGTGCCTGTGACGTGCGTTTGAAGCGCAAAGCCCATGTTTTTTTGCAAAAAACTTTGCTGGATCAGATGAGTGCGGGATGTAGTACTATGGCCTGTGATATTAGTAACATATTACCACCTGGTTTGAAGCCCGAGACCCCCGTGTTGCTTGTGGGGGTCATTTCCGCGATTTTGCATTCAAGGTACTTTCGTGCTACGGGCGCTCACTGCTGGGCCAGCGACTTTTTTTGGATAGAGGGGGCTGATCTTTGATCTCTGGGCGCGGTACCTCTGCTCCTTCGCCGATCGCTCCTTCTTCCTCCTCTCGCGTCGCTCCTTCTCCTCGCGCCGGTTCGCCTGGATTCGTCCGAGCATTCGGACGACCTCCTCGTCCACATCCTCCGGTGCCGGCTCCTCGCCTCCGCCTGCCTCCTTCAGTGCCTCGCGCACTCCCTCCCTGAACGGGGATAGTGATCAATCGATAACAGACCCCTTGTAGGTACGGTAATCAACAGCCCCTGTGCTGCAGTAGCCAATCGATAGCACCCCTCCCCCCCCCCCTGTAGGTACAGTAACCAATCGATAACAGACCCCTGTAGGTACAGTAGTCAATCGATAACAGACCCCTGCGCTACAGTAGCTACAGTAATAGGCAGAGTAGGCACAGTAGCCAATCGATACCAACCCCCTGTAGGTACAGTAGTCAATGGATAAAGTCCCGTGCTACATCAGCCAATCGATAAGTCCCCGTGCTACGGTAGCCAATGGATATCAGCCTACTGGGGGAATCGATAATTCTACCGTACCTGAGGTCGGGGTGTTTGCTCGCCGTCCGGGCGGCCTCGCGACGAGCGTCGTTCGCACGGAGAATGACGCCCACTTGGCGGTCGAGTGCCGTTTCACTCGCGGGCAGCTGACCGCGCTCCCGCAGATCCTCTCGGAAGCGCCATCTGACAAATGGGAAATCGATATATTAGTAATCGACAGTCGTCGCTCTCCCCCCCCCCCCCCCCCCGGACTACAGTATACTAATTGGCGACTTCTCTATTGCAGTGTACTACGGTCAGACCCCCTAGCCGATTGTCAATAGTGGACAATAGTGGCGTAAGATTACTTCGGTGTGCGAGACATGGTGATAAGAAGTTTCAGGAAAAGTGTGTGTCCGAAAGGGTTTTAAAGAAAAATGTGAAACGTCTAATCACTGTTCCTAACGGGCGTGCAAGCTGATAGTATCTAGCGATTGACGGGACTACGGTAGACGGGAAAAATCGATAAAATACCGTACCGCGCATCCATATGATTGTCGAGCGCCTGCACTGCGGCCGCCTTCCTCTTGTCCGCCTCCTTCCTGCATTATCACACATTAGAATTAGCGGACGATTCGAATACACGCAGAATAAGTTCTTGTTTGAGCTAGGAAACCTCGTACAACCGGGCGCTTTCTCGTTTCAAGCGTGGAAAAGATCAAGGTACGGTACCTGTTCCTCTCCCGACGCTTGTTGTGGGCATCCCACGCGTCGCTGCCGCGCTTGTCCGGGCGGTATACGGTGTGCAGCGGCGGGAGCTGCACCTCGGCCAGCTGCGCGACCGCGTCGACGATGGCGAGCGGGGCTGCGGAGAGACGCGCGAGGGCGTCGACGCGCTTCGAGAGGGCGTGCGCATCCTCGGACGGCAGCTCACGAGTCCAACGGGTGACCCCCGTGACGTCACCGTCCGCGTTGAACGCGACCGATGCCACCGTGACCTGCAAGCAACAGCACGTTTCCTCTAGTTGTGTGTGCCCCCGGGACGAACACCGCAAGTGATCGATATCCATCCTACCGTATCCCCCGCTCAATAAATCGATATCTCTTCTACCGTACACCCATCTCATCCAATCGATATCTGTCCCACCTACTGTATCCCCCCACTCACCAAAAGGTCACGCACGGTCACGAACAACGCTGCAACCAGCGGCGTCGTGCGGTCGCCCGCCAGCAGAAGAGGGCCGGACGATGTGGCGGCCGATCCGTCGACAGAGACGGCGGAGAGTTGGCCGGTGACGTGGCCTCCTGAAATAGGGGATACGGTAGGATACGGATATCGATTATTCTTTCAGGGGATACGGTAGGATGGATATCGATTATTCTATCAGGAGACACGGTAGAAGGGATATCGATAATTCGATCAAGGGCTACGGTAGGATACGGATATCGATTATTCGATCAGAGGGATACGGTTGGATGGATATCGATCGATTCGATCAGAGGGATATGGTAGGATGGATATCGATTATTCGATCAGGAGACACGGTAGAAGGGATATCGATAATTCGATCAAGGGCTACGGTAGGATACGGATATCGATTATTTGATCAGAGGGATACGGTTGGATGGATATCGATCGATTCGATCAGAGGGATACGGTAGAATGGATATCGATTATTCGATCAGGAGACACGGTAGAAGGGATATCGATAATTCGATCAAGGGCTACGGTAGGATACGGATATCGATTATTCGATCAGGGGATACGGTAGGATCGATATCTATTGATTAATCGATGTGGGGGCTACGGTAGGATCGATATCTATTGATTGAGCTGGGGATATGGTAAGATGGATATCGATTATTGTATCTGGGTGAAAAGGAAGATAAGAAAACTGACGTGCTCTCTCCATCGCTCCCTCGACTTCACGGTACACCGCTGCACCGGTCGAATTGCCCATCAGGCCCTGCAACGAATATCAATTTATTGATTGGCTGAGGAGGGTACTGTATCCATTGTTGAGCACGGGGTCGTATATACCCCCGATGTTGACCCCTGGTTAGTAGCCTATAACCCCTGATTTCGGAAGCAAACCCCGCGATTTTCAATATTTTTTTTTGTCGACCCTTCGATTATGTTCAATTGTCCGAGGAGGGTGCTCATCACTGACTGTATCCAATAAGTATATTCATCTATGCCTCACACTGCTCAATTAATGCGCCGAATGCAAGCAACTTTCTGTATTTGTGTTCCAAACTTGGCGAACTTGTGTGGGAATATCGATTGATTTCCTACTGTACTCGTGAAAGGACGACGTACCTCAATCTGCTCGATGAGCTCCCCGCTCTCCCACCCTCCTCCTCCTCCTTCCATTCTCTCCTTCAATCTTCCATCTTCCTTCTCCCCCATGGGCTTGATAGCTCTGCTCTGGGCAGACATGATCTTTCGATGATCAGAAGTTTGAGTTACCGGAGTACCGGAAAGTAAATCGATAAATTAGGGGCAGAGTGACGGTATACGGTATCACGCGACGATTACGGTAAGTTGGAAAGCGGTACGGGAAACGGCACGAGCAAAAATACGAGATCAGGCAAGGTGAATCGGCGTTTCTCATGGATTTTAGCAACAACAGGGAAGAAAGATCAAAGATCACGAATCAATAAATATGGCTTAATTGAAGCAGGAGGAGGGAATGCTTGCACACGGCACGAAAATGTGCTAAGAAAAGGGATAGAGCAAATAATCAAAAACTAATAGATCATCGATAGAATATTTGAGTCACAATGCGATTTTGTGTTTCAGAAGCGATAAAAGGAGGGAGGAGGAGGAAGAAAGGAGGAGACACAGAGATGGAAAGAAGAAGTAAATCGATAAGAGAGGAGAGAAGAAATGAAGGTGAGGATGGCCTGGGTACGGTATGAGGAGAATGCGGTTGTCGGAAATGGATGGTGTGTGTGGGGACTTATGTGGCGCTTGAGCGAGGCGCTTAGCAGTTTCAGAGAAGATAGGTAATAGAGAAGGTTTTTTCGGATGCGGATCGAGAAGTTGATCGAGGGAAGAAATGAGGTGAGGAGGGATGGGTTCTGTAGATTGGGCAGAAGCTAAGAGGGCGGTCCATTGCAAGCGGAATTTATGTTTCATTGACAAATGAAAGGAGAAAGGTACGGTTTATCTCAAATTGCCCATGCAATGTTAGAGGGAACGAAGTGTGTGTGTGAATCATGATCATTTGCATGGGGGCTTTGATGTTTCAACGTCAAGCCAATGGCGAAAAGGAAGCTTTGCCTCGAAGGTCATTCTCACGAACCCCAGAATACGCGGGTTCGAGGGGAGACGAGAGTGGAGTTCCAGAGGGGATAAAGAGGGGAGGGGTACGACTTTCTCTCGTCGTCTGTGGTCTCTCACTTTTCCTCTCTCTCGCCTTTCGCTTCCTATAGGGTCATACGTCCCATGCAGCTACGAGTGGTGTGAAACGTCGTATGACAAAATATAGGCCATAACGATTTGATGCAGAAGGTGAATTTAGGATGCGGCAAGGTAAGAAGTAGGAGAGAGAGAGAGAGAGAGAAGGAGGAGGAGGATAGACGATAGAAGGCAAATGGGACAAAAAAGTCACCGAACGATCTTACCCTCTTACCAAAGGGATCACGAACGGTAACAAAAAACATCAATAATCGATTCAATTTACAGTTTTCTCTCGCCCGGCGAGGATGAGCGAGAGAGCGTGCGAAACGAGGAGAGCACAGGCGAAAAACGAGGGGGATAGAGGAACACTTTCAATCGGCAAATTTCAGAGCTCAAATGGATCAGATTCGTGATAGCATCATCGTTGACGGGTAATGGATGCAGATTGAGGCGAAAACGGCGTGAAAAAGGGGCAAGAACGGGTTTAGAAATGGGGCAATGAATAAAGTGGGCGAATGGGAGCAAAATGGGCGTTATTTCAGTGATCTAATAGCTGATTACAGTAGTCGGAAGGGAGGAACACGCAAATGAAGCAAAAAAAACCGACGTCAACGATGGAAACAGAAGCAAAACGACGTTATTTGAATAGTCACTATTTTTGAATTTCCTGTTTCGCCTTTGAACATCTTTGACTATTCGGAAATCACTGTGTTTAGCGTGTTCTTCAGAATAATAAACGGGAGCAAGACCAGCAATAGTTTAAGCACCCGGAGGGGATCGAACCAGTGCCAATTGCGGGCAAGCTCCGGGCGCTAACCAATGAGCTATGAGGAGAGATGGGAAGCTGTCCTTTCGGGAGCTATATGAGAGAGGGTTCTGCTCCCCCCCCCCCACAGAGGGGCTGTTGTATCTCACTTATCGTGTCAACTATCTATTGATTGCAGAATCGAGTGACGTCACAGGATGAAGTAGACGTCGTCATCGTTGAGGTATTGACTCTCCTCTTTTTGCATGCTCTCTCGCCAGTTAGACAGAGCGATAGAGTGGGCAAATTGAGGAGAGCTTCGAATCAGATTGTCTCCTTCTTTAGCACACTCTCTCACTGGTTAGAAAGGTGAGATAGTACATGAAATGAAGAGAGTTATTTCTAGCTAAACCATTCATGCAAATTGAGTGGAGCCGAATCTCTGGTTGTGAGCTGGGTTTGGACATGTCTTTTCAATTATCGATCGGTGCCCTACCGTATGCGTTCTGATCGATCTGAACCCGACCGTACTACCGTATCCTTAGCCTTAGCGGACCATACTGTAGTATAGCTCCCATGGGATTTTCGAGCGCAATTGCGATATTGAAAGCGATTGGCTCGTCAATTCTGAGGAAGCTGTACAGTATGGAGTCTACCACCACCTTATCAATCGATACCCTACCGTAACCTATGTGACCTTGTTACCTAGACCGATCCGATGAATAGATAGAGGGGCTGAGATCAAAGAAAGGAAAAAAGGACCACCTTATAAATCGATACTCTACCGTAACCCATAGGACCCATAGAGCTTCGATGAATAGATAGAGGGGTTGAGATCAAAGATCAAGGTAGAAATAGAGAATAATTCGGGACAGCGTTTTCTTTTGTTTTTTTCGGACTGATCTGTCTACTTTTTCATGTTAGATACTTCATTTTAGATGCTTTCTAGCTCGGGTCATGTGCATGCCAGTCTTTCGTTCGTTCAAACCATCCCCTTACAGGCATTCTTCCCATTTTCTGTCGCATCCTATTCACTATCGTTGTCCTTTAGCGTTCAAAGAACGGATATTCGTTCACTCATTTCGTCCTCTGACCGTCGAGAGAGTAGGTGAAATGAAGAGACGATAACCCGTATTTCGAACTCCAATTTCCTTGTCATTCGCCCATTTCCGTCCTCCTCGAGCCATAAGAAGCGCTCGGGGAAGGTACGGTCGAGTGATTGTTGATTGTTTGATGATACCGTACTCACAACGGGCCGGCTGACATTGAGCTACAGAAACCAGTATTAAAAATATAGTCGAACTCCCGAAAGGGTTTCAAGATTGGTAGCAAAGAAGATTAGCGAGATGCATGATTTCCATTTTATACCTGTGGCTGTTGTTCAGTGAAGACGCGGTACTGTCTCAGTCTTCATTCGTTTGCATTGTACATATCACAGGCATTCTTACTCGTCTCGTGGGCCATTGCTATCGCCAGTGCTGCTAGGGCGAGGAATTTTGGGTGTTTGGTTCACAGTACATGGAACAATGATGATCAGGATTATCACACACATTTAACCTTAGAATGAAAGAGAGAGAGAGAGAGTGGGGAAGTGAGAGACTACAGACGAAGCAAGAAAGTCTCCGATTGCCGGTTTCAATTCAAAAAGCGCCTCCGTAGAGGCGATCCATTCTGGTTTGATTTCTACTGTATCATTGCCTCTTTTCTTTCGTCTACCTGTGTGTCAGAATCGATTTTCGCATGGAATATTGGGAACTTCCCTACTTCCCTAGTTAGTCACACGAACCCCTGAAATCGCGCGCTCTAGAATACGCGGGTTCGAGGAGAGGCGAAAGTGCAGTGCAAGTGCCGAATACTGTACCTAATCCATCCAATTTCTTCGTCAACCGCAATCTAGATTACATATCTCATTTTTACACACTTCATTCACATTAACAATGGAACACATCGTAAATCGCTTCATAAATGTGCTAGAGAGATGAATGTTCCGCGTGTCTCCATTCCGAACACTATCTAATAGGTCAGACAGAGCGAGAGACAATGGAATTTGGAGAGAGTCAGACCATTTCTCGAAAGCGCATTGTGTTTCGACACTGTTCTCTTCTATATTTGATCCTTCTTACACCACTACAACGATGAAAATTCTGCATCCTCTTCTGTTTTTGCTCTTGGTCGAATTTGTCTGCACCATGCACCCTGTAGACTATTGGTAAATTTCATTACATATTCAATCCATAAATTAGGTAAATTTCAGCTGTCAATCGACTTGCCAGCAATTCAATGTGAGCTTTCAGTGCTTTGCAGCGCTCAGAAACGATATCTTTGCTTTCTTCAGACACGCGGACAAACGGAATACCCTGGCAGCAAAGCGGATCTGCGCCTAAATCTGCGCCAGTGAAGGATACGGTAACGAGACTATGGACGACAGGGCGTCTCTTCATTTCGACTGCTCTCATTGTCCGCTGAGAAAATGCGTAGAATGAAGAAAGAAACGAATTCTTCACCCTGCTATCTGGCACTTGGCATGCAAAATTTCGACTGTTCAACTAAAAATTACGCAATGTTTTAGCCAGTGGAACCCTCTGTTGTCTCGCTCTATAAATAATCAGACGCACTCGTAGAAAGGAGCAAGAAGAATTGCCCACCTTCGTAAGAACAAAACCTGCATAAGATTGTCCACTCAGATAATAGTCTCGATCGGCATAATTAGGGTGAACTCTGCACGTTGAAAGTTGATTTTATTTTATAATATTTATCCCCTACCTTGTCATAAGATCTTTCAATGCGTTGACGTTTACATCGGCAGCTTCCAAATCATTCATAGTTTGATCACCTTGAGTATTCTGTGAGAATCCAACACCCAGAGGACTTTCCAGGTAGAGAACATTAGCATAGGTATTGATTCCATGAGAATTCGTGATAGGTTAATGTCTTTCCAGATTCAGTAATACGATACGGACCGTGTTCCTCAAGGTGAATATGGTAATACATAATAATTTACGTTCATGTTTCAGAAACGACTGTTGATCTTTGTCTATGTGTCACCTTGAAAAACCCATAGAGTGACGATCCACCGGGTCCTCCATTGAACCATATCACGAGTGGAGCAGAAGAGGGATCGACTCGGATTGCCTCAGCGAGACTGAAATAAGTTAGGATATTAAATTTCGAACAATCCTTTCTCTGCATACGAATAGTAAATGGGAACCGCAGTATAATTCGATGAACCGTTGAGATATCCAGCGAATAGATTGAAATCGGGGTGATTGGGAGCTCCCGGTAGGGAAACCTGACTTTGCTATTGGTGAATGAAAATAGTAAGGAACTAGTTACTAGTGCCTTTTCAAAGCCCAGTGAGGATATTTTTATTACTTACAACTTTATGAGGGTGTAAGTTGATCGGAAGGGCAGAAGATTCGAAATATAAGGAGAAGACGTGAAGTAGTAACGGAAAACCCATGTCGCAATAAGGATAAATTTCCAATAAATCCTGCCTTTGAAGAAACAGGAAATATTAAAATGATTCATTTAAAATTTCCGGTTATTCATTGTGTTGGCATTTTAACAGCCGTGAACTTTCTGAACGAAGGAAATGGGAAATGGAAAGGTTATTATTGGCTCCCGAGTAACTTTATTATTTATATTTCGGAAATTGTCGATTCCTTTTCGAGCTTATAATTTCATGAAGTCTTATCGTGAATAAATGAATAGAAAAATTCATTTGTTTCGAGTAATTGCAGTGCCTCATCACATATCGAGTTTTAAACCCATTCCTCTGTTCATTTCTTCTTATCTTATTCATAACAGTACTCTAACTGTCAGCACGTCCATGGTCATCAAGACAATAAAACATTTTCGGTGAAATGTGCACATTTTGAATGCAAAAGAATATGGATATTTGAGTACATTTTGCGCCACATTTTTATTTTGCATTTCGTTTTTATCGCTGGGCACGTTGCTTCTCACAATCAATGCTTGCGAATGGGTTTAGAATAATCGATTGCGTGATTATCTTCAGTGAATATGAAATTATGGATCATTTGGAAGGCTTGGGCAGGAAGATCCGTCGGAACACTATGACCGGCTCCCTGAAACAAAATAATTGATATCTAATAAATTAATCGAATAACAGTACTCTGACTGTCAGTACGTCCACAGTAACATTCCCATTCTTGTAATTATTTCGCACTCCTGCGAAATCGCTGAAGAATGTCCAAGGGGTCGTTCCCAGGTGCTGAAGGTGATGCATAATAGTAACATACCTGAAATTAACAGCACGAAAAGCAAAACGAACCTTGAATGAGTTCGCCTTAGCGATTTTGTCCATATTGAAAAGAGTATGGTGAGGCGAAATCATCATATCCGTATCCCCATTGTAGATAAGCACACGGAATGAAGAACCCTAAAATCGATGTACCTTGCGAATGTAGTTCAAAGTTCCCTACATCAGTGAGACGGAAGATATCATTATAGACAGGCGACACGTCTCCATCACGTAGAAATAAATAATCAGCAATATCACGGCTAAAAAATGTTTAGAATAATAAATATTATTTTACTTTATCTTACTTTATCGTTGTCCAATTGACCTTTGTGTTTCCAACGTTGAAGGCGAGCTTGAAATACTTTCAATTACGTATTACGATATTTAATCTAACCTGAACATCGTCCCTGTTCATGTATGATAGAAGTGCGTCACCTCCAAAACATGCAATTGCATTTCTCATTGAAGAACCATGATAATTCTGAAAAGATAGGATTTGTGCTATCGTGCGGATAAAACGATATGCCTCGAATTCGGAATTCGTATAACAATGCTCGATGAAATTGTATTGTGCGGGGCTGTCCCATGTGATATACTGAATATAAGACATCCAATATCAGAAGACAGTGATAAACTCAACTTTCTCGATTATTTCACTGTGAAGTGATGATATTTTCTTCAGTTCGTTTTTGTTTAATTTCTTTCCCTTTTCATATTTTAAGATGCTAGCCAATATCATCTTTGATTTACTATGAGACGTATTACAATACATATTATGATCTAAGGGTACCTGAGGGGCAATAATCCATAACCGAGATATT
The DNA here is from genome assembly GCA_911812115.1 of Pristionchus exspectatus. Lineage (NCBI taxonomy): Eukaryota > Metazoa > Nematoda > Chromadorea > Rhabditida > Neodiplogasteridae > Pristionchus > Pristionchus exspectatus. The sequence goes on along the minus strand of OU461584.1, from coordinate 10,102,982 downwards.
TTAAAAGATTGGAAATTTCCCTTGAAACATCTTCGAATACTGGATCGCCAATTGCGAACCCCTGAATAGGTTGAACTAAATCTCAAGAGCGCAATCAACCTTGAAGTTGATATTTGTCATTTCTTTCGATTCAATTCCTTTCAATATGCGACGAGCAAAATAGGGAACGTAAGCTCCTAAAAAGTGATTCCAATCACACTTTTAAATCGAAATATTGTGAATACCTGCATAGGATTGCCCAGTGAGATAATAGTCTCGATCAGCATAATTAGGATGCGCTCTGAACATATTACGTACTTGGAAAGAGATTTCATTATACTTCGCCATAAAATCTTTCAGCGAATTGAAGTTGATTTCTGCCGCATCCAAGTCATTCAGAGTCAAATCGCCTTGATTATTCTGTGAGAAACCAACACCAAGAGGACTTTCCAAGTAGAGAACATTCGCATATTGATTCCATGAGAACTCATGATAGCTCAGTGATCCTGACTCTGCTAAGCGATAAGGACCATGCTCCTGAAAATTAGTCTTTTAAGTTATTCTGCATAATGCGAATAACCTTGAAGAATGCTCCGAGGGAAGAAGCTCCGGGTCCTCCATTGAACCAGATGAGAAGAGGAGCAGTGGAGGGATCGACGCGGATAGCCTCAGCAAGACTGAATATTTGAATTCTGCCTATGTTACATGATGGGGATATTTACACATAGAATATGGGTGCTGCGGTGTCGTTTGAGGATCCGTTGAGATATCCGGAGAATAGGTTGATTTCAGGATAGAGGGGCGCCCCCGGCAGTGAAACCTGAACATTTGATCGAGATACCACGCAGACTATTCACACAATCACCAACTTACGACTTTATTGGGATGACGAGTGGTTTCAGCAGAACCACTGTATAATAAAGAGAGAATGAGTAGAAAGCAGGAAAGATCCATCTCTGAATACCTCTATGGAAACGACGTTACCTTGAAATACCGCTTTGCCAAAGAATGAATCATGGAAAGGATCATTGTACTGGTCCGGAGCTTTCTATTGAATCATCTCTGTAAGTTCCTGTCTGTTGAAAAAAGTAGGAATGGAATTTATCGTAGAGTGAGGATCGTAGTAGAACAGCGTTTGAAAAATATTTATAATTGTTAGAAAAAATTATGCGTTCAGAATATTTAGTGCTTGCGAATTGGTCTGGAATAATCGATCTCTTGATCATCTTCAGGGAACAGGAAATTATTGATCATTTGAAATGCTTGAGCCGGAATTTTTGTGCTTGAACCTTTGAAATGCTTGAACCAGCTCTCCCTCTTCTTCTTTTTTTCGCCCTTTCTCCCATCAATCTTATTTCCCGAAGTGATGGAATAGACTCCAGTGAAATGAAATTGGTTTTCAATCTTCGATGGACAGATGGGGAAAAGGATGGAGGAGCCAGACAGAGTAATACCCATCTTCGTGCCCTTTCAGACTATCCAGACGATGTCGGCTAGAAATAGATATGAATCATTTTGATAAATTCTTCTTCGTTTTGCCATTTTGAAAGCTTTTAGATGAAAAATTCGTCATGAACGATAGGAGGGGAAGGCACTGAGTCGAATCGCTCACTTTTCAGAGATGTTACAGAGCATGATACTTCTACTGTTCCTCTGTTCATTTTTAGGCAATGCAGCTCCCGATTCCCTGCATCCGAATCGAGTCGTACGTTTTTCTTTCTTTTCACTTCATCATTATAATCCTTCAGATCAATCTTCCCGGAGCCCCATTACAGCCGGAGTTTCCCATGTATTCAGGCTACCTCAATGCATCGTTGAATGGGAACTCTAGTCTGTTTTACGTGTATGATCACTCTTCACTCTAAATTCATCTAAATGATTCATTATAGACTCGTTGAATCGATGAGAGTCGATCCCTCAACTGCACCTCTTCTCGTCTGGTTCAATGGAGGACCCGGTGGATCATCTCTTATTGGCTTCTTCACCGTATAACTTCGAATATTGCTTAAATACGAATTATTTTACTAAGGAGAATGGCCCGTACAGAGTGACAGAAGAGGACGGTATATTGATATACAACGAGTTCTCATGGAATCAGTACGCAAACGTGTTGTACTTGGAAGGGCCTGTCGGGGTGGGATTCTCAATCAATAATCAGGAGGATATCACTACTAATGATGAATTGGCTGCTGATAATAATTTCTATGCTCTCCATGATTTCATGACTAGGTTAGAAAACAAGAATCTATTTGTATATTGTTAATGAAAAATGATGCAGAGTGCATCCCAACTACGCCGAAAAAGAATTTTATCTGACTGGACAATCGTACGCAGGTTCGAAAACAAATGAGTGCAACTAATTGTACAATCATATTCGGCAGGCTCCTACATTCCATGGCTATCGAGACGAATCCTTCGAGCAATTGCTTCTGAAGAATTGCAGAACAAGAATTTCAAGGTTAGAATTGAGACATAGATAGATTACCGTTGATAAACTAAATTGGTTATCAAATCAGTTAAAAAATTGATACGAGATGAGGAATTTACAGGGTTTTGCCATCGGTAATCCCAAATTTGATGAGACGTCGAGGTACATTACAACGGCAATGGCGTATCTCACGTACGGACTCATTCCACAAAAGTGAATCGTATTACTCTCCAATATAAAAATACCAATTTCCAGTCGGAGTGCAATGATCTATGATTCCTGGCAAAAGCTATTGAAAGGAAAAAAGTTGAACCGGCATCATTTTCATAAAATCCATAAAATGGTGCATGATATATACTGGGTTAGTTATGAATGGTTTCTGGTTTATTCGATGAATTACATACGTGTCAGATATTCAACAGCTCCATACTGTACAACATTGCCGAGCATTGTCCTACCGCTGCAGAAAATAATGAAGTTCTGAATCACATACACCAATTTTATTTAATTGTTTTGTACAGGTGTTCCATCGTGTTGAACAAGGAAGATCGTACTCGTGCTATGCTTCCAATAAAATGGAATCTTTTCTAAATAAACTCGACGTGCAGGTTATTTCCAATTAATTTTTTTGCTATTCAACATAATCTAAATTCTCATCAGAAATCCCTACATGTAATAGAACATCAAAGTGAAGTTAGTGAGCGATGGGAGAGTTCAAAGTAAGTAATCACAATAGGATCTATAATAATTTGTTATTCAAGTGACGATCTTCATCGCAAATTTAAATGGACTGATGATACGGTCCCAATCTACAAAGACATTATTGAACTAGTCAATGTAAGTGTGCAAATACCAAATTATATATTACTAAAACATTGAGGACACATCGTTCCGGATGCTCATTTACCATGGCGATGTCGATGCAGTTTTGCCCGTTGCACTCTCCGTATATGGCACGAACAAAATAGCTGCTGAGAACTCGCTTGCTGTATGAACCACCCTATCAATTTTGAATAGAGTTTCAAATTGTAGGACCAAGGATACCCGCCAGTGTGGCATTTCTTCGGTGACTTCGCTGGTGCTCGAACGGGATTCCTCAGTGCCTCAGGACAAGTATCGTTGGATGTGCTTACTGTCAGGGTAGGTCACAATCTCCGCGAATTTTCTAGTCAAAATACGATATTTTAGGGTGCGGGTCACAGTGTTCCCACTTCTCTACCCGAACAAGCATTCCAAATGATCAACAACTTTATCTTCACTGAAAATGGCGAACCGATTGACTACTCCAAGCCGATTCGCAGGCATTGATCGCATTGATTAACACGGATAATAAAACTAACTAAACAAGCTTATGAGTACAGTATTGGCAATATAACTCATTCTTCACAATTTGTATCCTAGTATTTTCACTGCTTCTCTGGCAATTGTCTCATAACCAGGTCGTAATCTCTTCAATCCCTCCTGATTCAAGTGACCGTCTCGATCACCGTAGTAATGATGCAGATTTACTGCGTTGTATCTGAAATAACTAACTTCGCCTGGTTTTGAATAATAAAACTCTCACAACGGACAGGCATCCGCATCGCACATTTGCTCCGAGACATTATTGAACACTACGGTAGGACCAGTTATCGTTCGCATTATTGCCCATTCCTTACGGTGAACATCATTGTGATCCTACACATTCTCATTTCCATTTTTCCTTCTGAAATTTAGCGTACCTCCCTGGCCGTTTGTAAATCACTAAAGTTCATCTTCCCCAACTGCAATCTTCTTATCATTGTCATTCTCGGGTCGATTTTGAATCCGAAATAATCACTCTGCCCATCGATTATGACGATTTTAGAGTGAGCTCTGAGTATTCTATTCAGCAAACGCAACCACGCGAATGGCCTACTTGAGCAGTTGCACATTACTCTCCACGTGTTCCATCAATTCAGCTTCTGAGTAGGTGAAGAACCCTGGCTCCCTGTGAATTATCACTTCAGTCAGTGGTCGTAGCGCATAGGCTTACTTGGCGATCACCCATGTGATGTCCGGCTTCATTCTCTTCAAAACAGTGGTGAATGCCTCGCGAAACTTTGTGCAGTTCGATTGCGACGTGAGAACCGGGCATCCTTGAATGCCTTTTAAGTCGATTTATTGAGTCAAAGTCAAACCAAGTTCTGTAAACACTCTCAGTTTACTGAATGATCCAGCCAACACTTCTACGATAACTGGCGAAGCTCTAAAGCCAAACGAATTTCCCAGAAGGAGAATGGAGAGATTGCCGGAACCGCGCTGAAATTATCATCCAGTAAAATGAACGCAATGAAATTAATACTGACAACGAGGTAGCTGTACTCTGTATGTGCTGGATCCTTGTAGTTGGTCCACCTTCAATAGAAAACTCCGTAAAGCACTAATAATGAGAAAGCAACGAGGATCGATATGTACAATGTGTCTAAACTACTAACTCAGTTGCTTCCCGATCCTCCTGATGCTGTGGAAGAGGATAAAATTCATTACCCATTGCCCACTTCATCGCAGACGTTCGCAAATCATCTAAATTAGAGGTTCAAAGTCACAAACGAAATTAGGAAATACCCGAGGCATCTGTCTGCTCAAGATGAATCGATCTCGTCTTCACAATGAGGATCACTATTATCCCGGCGTAGATAAATGAAGTGTAGATGAAATTGGGCTTGAATGTTGATTTCAAGCGGTTAATGTCGTAATAAATCTTGAGAAGAACGAGGAAGAAAGAGATCATTATGAGCACGAGAAGCACCGATTTTTCTGCATAGAACCGTCAATCGAAAAATATCTCAAAAAGAAAATTATCCTTACCAATCCCATCAAACATCATTGAGTACTGAAACGCGACAATTACCGGCCAATGAATGAGATAGATCTCGTATGAATAATCCCCGATCAGAGTAAGCAATCTGAAACATCCTGTGAATTTGGGCATGCTCTGAAGTTTGCTAACGGATTAGTCAGTACTCCCGATTGGTACACTTCTCCTATCAGAATCAGTACCGCGGCACAAGTGGAGACCTCAAATTTGAATCTCATTTATGAACAAAATGATTACGCCTGACCACAATTCGATCAGCACCTGTAGAGATTCCACCGAGAATCACTATACTGATCACCATGGTGAGACAATAAGAGAGCACGGAGACCCATATTTCACTTTTCTCTGAAAAGGTGCGATAATTTGCAGTTATTTCCAATTGTTCATACCGAAGGCCCTGTTGATCTTCTCTGATGAGTATGCAACTAAGAATCCGAGCATAAACTGCCAGATACGACAGTGAAGTGAATAGAACTGACAGGTCGCATCGGATAGGAGGTACAACATTAGAGATTCTGAAAGATCTTTGATCTCTGTATGTATTGTCTTCAGCTATCTACCTGCAGCAATAGTCAATGTTTTCTTCAGCTTCCCTCCAAAAGTTAAAGTGATGGTAAAGTGAAGAAGAGGCGCAATGAGATAGAATTGAATCTGAACAACTCGTTATTAGCTGACGAACGATCTCTAATGAACCTCAACAGCAAGTGACCATGTGTGAAGAAATTGTGAGAACTCTGAAGTCTGAAATCCGATTGTGTGCACAAAAAATTACACCTGGAAGTCACAATAACCTGAGTCCAGTAATCCTTCGATTCAAGAATCTGATGAATGTTCCTTGCGAAGATCAGACACCATCTAGTGGATGTTGCAACATCAGCGAAATCCGTAGGAGCGAAGAGAAATGCGGCAATGCTCTTCAATTTTCAATTCTACATATTACTGCTATCATAAGCCAGAATATGTGAGACATCAGAATATTCTGACCACAACAACCAGCAGCATGGCTGCATAGACTGGCACGATTCGAATGAAACGACGTTTGTAGAATTCAGTGAGGGATGGGCGACGAGAGAGAATACTCGAGATGAGATAGCCGGAGATGATGAAGAAACTGAGAGACATCTTTCCCTCTGTTGAACAGAGATAAAAACTAACACATCAACGCCCAAATAGCCAAGAGGGAATAGAAGAGGGCGGGAATGAACAAGAATTACAGCGATTATAGAGATGCCTCTGAGACCCTGCAATAAAATTATCCCAGTGAATCCCATAGTTGAACGAACCTGAATGTCTTGACGCTTCTGTGGCTTTGAAATACATTTGTACACTGTGGGATAAGGTAGCATCGAATCGGAAGAGCTCACAAACTGATGTTGAGGAATAGAAACATGGAGTGGGAGAGACACGTCCATTTCTATCCCTCTTCTCCTATCTTCTTCTCTTTTTGATATCCCTACAGGGGGTAAGTGAGACACACTCACATATTGCAGGAGTGCACAATTCGAAACCATTTCCGAAAAACCTTCAAAATTTAGAAAACTTCGCAAAAAAATGCATCTCCAGAAGACTAGAAGACAAAAGTATGTGTTCGTAAATCCAATTCCAACAGAGCATCCAATAATTTATCAAGCACAAACGTTTCATACTTCAACAACAATTCGATGACAACGCAACAACAATCGAAAATCAACAAATCTCTTCCTATCACACACTCGATTCTTTCTTCTCCATTACCGTACTCTCTTCATTCGGTTGCTCCGCCCACTTCGGTAGGGGCGTACTGTAGCTCCATTTCGAAGTTTCGTAGTTAAGGCAGTGCAGGAATATCCGGAAGTGGTCCATCGGAGTCTAAAACGACAACTTCATTATTTTCCCATCATGCAAATGACATTTCATGCTTCTTATTCAGAATACGGAGAAATACCAAAAGCCATCACTGACCTCCTTCTTGGTGACATTACAGCTGAGACAGACGGGATCGTAGTCGGGTCGCTCTCCACGAGAGATTTCCGGAGCGTCCGCGGCCAATTCAAGCTGCAACACAGTGTGGTTTCTGTAGTAGAATAACGAAATCCAGTAAATTATTCAAATTATCATTGCGGCATTTGCAGGAAAAATGTACTTTGCAGCTACGGTAAGATAATAAAATACTATGCATAAGTTTTGTAGCAATAATATGATTATCAACATTCGAATGATCTCAGAAAATCAATAGATACCTCATCTTTTTAGTTTAATCCTCACCTCATCCTGATTAGCCAGTCTCTCCATCTTCCCCGCATAATCCTCATTCACTGTCTCGTGCCATAGGGACGACTTGTGCGCTGCCTGCACTCGTGCTCCCAACTGGAAAGACGGTAGATCGATCGATACGTCTCCTCCACTACCGTACCTCTTCATAGGTCATTCCAAATTCCGCTCCCTTTCCTCCCTTCGGCCACACATCGGGGCAATTGTACAGTTTATCGTTGGCGATCGGGTAGCCTGAAAATGAAAATCGATAAACGTAGTAATATCGTATCCGCGCGACACTCAATCCGCGTCAACCTCACCGAGATACTGTAGATGGACGCGGATCTGGTGCGTGCGACCCGTCTCGATCTCCGCCCTCACCACACTCTGTGCCCCGTCCGTCCACATTCTCCTGCAAGCACGGTTGGGGTGACTTGGCCCGTGAGTGGTGTCCACGTGATTTTACCCAAATTCAGGTCACCTGAAGCGCGTGAGTGCGTGTTTTCCATCGTGTCGAATGCACTGGATGCCCATGCTTACCACGAGGGTTCCGATCGGCTCCTTTACCACGATCTCCTCTCTGCAGAAGTCAATCGATTATATTCGGGTTACGGTGACCGTTCAATAGATCGATAAAATACCGTACTCTGGAAATACTCCGTCCACTTTGCACACGTACTCCTTCTTCCATTCGCCCTCTTTGAGCGTGCCCTTGAACTGAAAAAAGGAGGGGTTGATATTTCATTCACATTTAGACTATTAAAAAATATCTACCTCTCGATCGGTATCGTAGTCGCGCGCGAACATGAGAATGCCCGAGGTCGTGCGATCGAGACGGTGCAGCACTGCAAGAGATCAAAGATCAAACTCAAAAGACCAAAGATCAAACTATAGAGATCAAAGATCGCTCACCCCTCAATCCCGTAATCCCGTACCGTACTCTCAACTGGCCGAGTACCGTGTGCACCGCGTACTGTCCGCACGCATGCACCTGCAATGCAAAAATGCCATTCTTTCAATGTATTTTTAGGTCTGGCGGGAATCATTAAAATTCAAATATTTGCTCTCACGGGCATCGATGCGGGCTTGTCGATGACGAGCAGCGACGGAGTATCGGCCACGATTCGAATCTCCTCGTCCAGAATCTGACAATCCATCGATATTTGCCTGATCTACCGTACTGCTGCACTATCGATTGGCCCCTTTCTCCTACTTCCCTTTGTTTCCAGGGCCTTTATCCATGTTTCCTAATCCCTAGGCTAATCAACTTTGACACGAACAAAAGGCGAAATTTGGGCCAGAGGAGGGGAGGGGGAAGCCTCTGGAAGTAATTCTTCGCTCCATTCATTCATCCATAGATGGGAAGATGGGCGCTAATGAGTCGATGTAATCCATCAGGGGGGGGGGGGGAGAAGGCTCCTCTTTTTCGATGCAGATCTTCTTCACTTTCGTACGTCGACAGAGCGGCTGAGTCAGCCCCTTCTCCTCTCAATTCATTCGAAGGAAGAGCAAAAGAAGAATAAAGCCCATTTATCATCACCCAAAGTGGCAAGGTGAGTCGCGTGAGAAAATTGAGCTTTACTTCACACTTGATCGAGTTTCTGCGACATCATTCTACTGGAACAAAGAACTAACTAAAGAATAGGGAAATATCGAATAGAATACCATAATCTATCTGTCAATCGATAATCCTACCGTAACCCCCTTACCGGATGTTCATGTCGATGTCCCCAGTGTTCAATGGTGTCATTGTTCTGGATGACGTAATCGACATTCTTCATCTGCTTCCCATTCACCCAGATTCGGCCCAGTCGAGTGGCCACACGCTGCAGATTAATTTAATTAATTTGTTATCAATTTACAAATGAATTTTCATGCAACCAAAAAAGCATCACTAGGCATCACCCTCTCAACTTTTTCAACACTTCTGATCTCCCAGTGTCTTTGTTTGCAAATGTCTCCCATTCCGCACGTCACACTCATCCCATCAATCAACCTTTTTCTCAATGAGCACAATCGCCAGTCCAACTTTTCATTCGCATCATGCCCTATTCTGAAATCTGACCCTTTTTCGGCGTTTTCATCTCCCTGCACTTCAAACCTCATCACACCCGTAGTACGCACTACTTTTAAGAGAAATCCCCGTGAAATTCCGCTGTTACGCACAGCTCAAAACATAGACTTCTGAATACAGTGCTCATCCCTCTGGTTGCTATCCGATTCACTAATTCAATTAGTAATGGACATTCACGATAGCTCAAGATATGACTCGTGGATTCTCTTCTTCCTCTATGGACGAGTGTGCTTCCCTCTAGTACTACCTGATTCACCAATCCAATTAACGAGGCACATTCTCGATAGCTTCCCATTGACAACAGTGCTCATAAACGGAGATCACCACCCACTCCATTTTATTATCCCATTCCGCTGGTTAGCATCATGATATTTCCAGGAATGGGGCTTGAACAATGGGTATAAAGCATCGCGCATTGCAGTAAATCTCCATATCATCAGAACACTCCTGTCCTCTTCTATTCATCTCTCTCACTTCTTCCTATTATGACGCTTGAGCTATCTTTCCAATCTCATTTGCCCTCTTCCTTCTTCCCTTTCTCTCCTTTTCTAGTGCTCTTTCGTCGAGTCATCTGCTAAAACTCGCAGAAGGCTGCGAATAATCCCGCTTATGAACTACGATAACTCGAATATTGTTCACGCTTCTGTTATTCTGTCTTACGTCATTCACATTCTCATTAGAGATGTTTGCCACGATCTGCTCAAGTATTCTTGAAACAATCTCGAGAACTTCATCTCAACTTCATTCGCCCTCCCCTTCCCCAATGGACCCCCATCATCTTTGTAATTCTCAAACACGCAACCCTTTTCCCTCCAAATGAGTGTACTTACTCACTACTTCCAAGAGCTATTTACTGATCTCGTGGTCTATTTCAGTAGCTCTTTTCTAATCAAATCTTATTCATCGTGTTTCTTCTAACGATGATGTGGGACAACCTTTTCCCATTTTCCTCGTGAATGGGTATCGTTTCAATCTCTCCAACGTCCCCATACAGAACCTCATCTCAAATAAGCATCTTCTTGTGTTTTCAACAATCATCGTGTTTCTTGTAACGATTATGTGACATCTTCTTCCTCGTCTTTTAAGACGTTAAAACGTTGGAATAGGTACCATTTCAATCTCTCCCACCACCGGATCATCAATCCCATACGGAACCTCATCTCAAATGAGTATTTTCTTGTGTGTTCATCATTCATCGCGTTACTCTTTACTATTTCATGTAACGATGATGTGACTTCCTCTTCACGTTAGAATGGAGAAATATCATTGCAATTTCTCCCACCTGATCGTCAATCCCATACGGAAGCTCATCTCAAATGAGTACCTTCCTGTGTCTCTTCGGTCGTTCACTACAATGCGCAAAGGGGGTTTCTCCTCCTCCTTTCTCCTCCCCTTTCCATCCTTCCATCGCCCATCTTCTTCTCACAAAGCGCGAGGAGGATTCAAAACCTCTCGCCTAGACGCCGTAAAAAGTGAGAAGAGTGCGAGACGATCCTCAAGCCTTTCTCACTTGAGCATCACCCCCGCTCTCTGTTTTTCGATGTACAATCGCATCATCGGACAGCAAGGACAACCACTTGCAGACTGATTGTTGTAGATTGTAGACTCTTGTTAATCAATTTTTGGAGCGCTTCATCCGCCTACGATCAATCCGTTTCCACCTATTCATTATTCCCCCGTTTCGAAGCATCTCCTGCTGTGTGCATCAGATGAATTCGTCATACCACTGATGGATGTTCTCATTCTATTTCCATCTTCATCACTCTCTTCTCATTCCATCACACCCCCATTCGCCCCATTCCATAATCCCGTCGGATTTCACATCCTTCCAGATATGGAATGAATCCTCCCTTCTCTCCTTACGTCAGTTCGTGGTCTTTTCTCTCATCATCTCGTAAGGCCTAATTAGGTCATGTCTTTCTTTTTTCGAGAGCGACTTCTCTAGTTTAACTTGGCTTGCGAAGTTCCATCTCCCGCTACAGTACCCTACTCTCTATCTATCATAGCCATCATCTAATGACTAATGGTCACTTCTAACAATTACCCTAGCCCTTCGTCATTTCCTTAATTTCTTTCTTCAACCACTGTCTTACTCACTCACACTACTAGTTCGTGCTTCTTGCACGAAATTCAAGAAAATTCACTGCAAGTAACGACAACGAGAAACACCATTCCTCACCTACTATTCCCCTTCCCTGACAAGTAATAGAATGGGAGAAAAAGGGGGAAGTAGTTCTTCTTCATCGTACTACCACCTCGAAGAGAGAGGGGTAATTAGTGTCCTTACCCACCAGTTCTCGAAAAAATATTCTCACCATGAGTCACTCGCTAAATTCATTCGAATAACAGGAAAATGTCATGAGCAGAAAAATCGCGATCTCTGCTTCTCGATGCAATGATATCTCAGTTCGCTTCACAATAAGGGCATCATCTACCTATTCTCGTCTCTCCTATATCTAGATACATCCCTCTGCTGTCCTCATTCCTCTTCTCTCTATCACAACCATATCATCTTCCATCGTAATCATCCCCTTTCCCATTCCAATCCGATCATTACCGAATCCGTCCCTCACTACGTCTTCAGCCCCCGAAACCAAACCTCCACTCGCCACTTCCTGTCAATTTCATCGATAGGGGATGAAAAACCTCTTCCTATGCAAAAGCTCCCGGAACTTTGCCCAATTCATCACCATTTTCCCCATATTTCAAATAGACTTCCGCACTTCGCCAGTGCCTTCTTTTTCTTTCTTCTTCATTTTCCTAAAACAGCAAAACGAAAGTGGAGTTGAGGGGGCTACGACACAGAGGAGTATGGAGGTTGTCCTCTCTTCCATCTAAATTTGTGAAGCTTCTTTTGAGAACCGAGACCCGTGGCGTCACTAATAATAGGGCTGAGAATGTTTTTGGCCTTTTTTATTGAAAAATCGGACTCGAGTTCTCAAGCTCCGCCCCTTTCCATCCATCGTAGGATTCTCATTTCTTCCCGATAGCCCGTTGCCTCCCAATGAGCACGCCCATTGCTTCTCCTTCTCAGAATATATTTTAATTCAGACGGTGCAGCTTATGAAAGCAGGTTGGGGAGCAGTTATGAAGGCGCCATTTCTCTTTCATCGCCTAGTTTCTCATGGACATCAACTTTATGTGTTTTCTAATGAGTTTCCATCAAGGCGCTGCTTTTTCTCAAGTGCAGTAAGCGCTCATTTCTTAGGGTTCTTGCGGGCCAATAAAAATTCATTCCTGAACCCTCTCCCGCCCATCTTCAATAGTGCGAAAAACGCACAGCGGCTTGCGGCCAGTTTTCTAAATTTCTCGAGGTATTCATTTCCGAAAAGGAACCAGTTGAGTGTTTTGAATAAAAATATGATTCGTGTTTCCCTCTCGTAATCTGAGACTGGGAATCTGGCCAGTTCCTTCTGTCCCTCGTGTGTCCCAACTGCAAAATATGGGGGCAAAAATAGGGTCTCGTCTTATCAGATTCTCCCGAAAGGCGTGCCATATCAAAGTGACGCTGCTTATGGAAAGCAACTTCGGCCCTCTCTCGTATTTCGAATCTCCGCCCACTCTGAAAACCCTCATCTGTTCTCGAGCTAGCAGAAAACACGCATCTCCTTTTGTCTTGCACAGCTATTCAAATATAATGGGATCGAATATTTTTTTATGTCTTATCGTCGTTGCCCTCCCCCCCACGCTGTGCAATTATTTGTATCGTGTTCTCATAACAATGAAATGAACACCGCCATTTCTTCCGATCAGAACCCCCCGAAACCACTTTCGCTTTGCCTTTCCGAGGTATGGCGAAGCAAGAAACAAAACAGAGACCTGACTGAAAAGGGAGCGGCCAGACCTCTTCTCCTTCCTCTACTGGCTCCCTCTCCCCCAGGCTGTGGGGTCGAAAAATAATCAGTCAACTCCAATTTCCCGACCGCTTCCCTCTTTGTTTCCTCTTTCTCAGCTGACGATAGATAGTACCTTCGGTCCCTTTCTCCCTGTCTGCCCCCTCTCGTTCAGCCACTTGGGCACTTGTTCCTTACTATCCACGAAAGATTATCAATTTATGTATTTTCTAGATTGTTCAGCTTCTGATTTCGATCTGTTACTGTCTTTGAGTAACGGTTGGAGCAAATTTCGCTTCCCACCCAATGGCACTTTCTTTCCCACTGCGACTATCTCACTGATGGCTTTCTGGGAAAAGTGAGGAAGTATAAGCAGGAAGAGATGAGTGTTTCGCTGTTTTCTTAGAAACCTTGCAGCAACCTGTCCGTTGCATCCAAGCAAGTCTAATAACAGGTAGCTCTTCCAATAGCGTCTAGCCACATTTTCCATCACTTCGGGATTTAATTCTTCCTCATTTAGTTGCAGTCTGAAGTCTAGTCTACAGTTCTCCAAAGCAAGCCTGATGATAGGGAGCCACTGATGCGTCTAGCCACATTATCCATCACTTTGGGATTTAGCTCGCCCATCTTCCTCACGCCTATCATTTCACTAGTCTGCGAATTAACAGCCATTGTTTTGCAAGCAAGTCTAATGATAGGGAGCTCATTCAATACCGTCTAGCCTCATTATGAATCATGTCGGGAGTTATTTCCCCGACTTCCTCACGCCTTTCATTTCATTTCTCTAGTCTGCGAAGTCTATTCTACAGTTCTTCCAAGCGAGTCTAATGATAGGTAGCCCTTCCAATGAAGTCTCGCCACATTATCCATCACTTCAGGATAATCTACTTCACTTGGCTCCGCCTATCATTTCATTCATCCTTCGTGATTCAGTAGCTACAGTTCTATCCTCGGGAGATGCTCTCTTAGAAAACTCGGCTATCCTCTAGTGAATGCGGAAATTAGATCACTCCTTAGCGAGTATACACGTATGCCCTGTATTCCCTACTTATTCCCCGAATAGGTCAGCCATTTTGATATTCTCACGTAGTTCCTGCTTTCCCGTTTATTTAAATCACATTTTAGAACTGTTTTTCGGCTGTGACAGTGCTTCATTTTCTCGCGCCTTTCGACCTATGAGCCTGTTGCAATTAACGGACGTATCAGATAACAGGGAAGATTATTAGAACGGTTAGAAATATTCTTCGAAATAACCCGAATGAGTAAGTCACTCACAGCATAGTTGACGTTCGTGGAGAGGAACTCCTGTGAGAATACGTCGACCAACTTCCGTCCGAACCATCGTCCCTTCGCCCGAGTACGGTAGACTGTCCAGTAGGGCGCGAGATGGCGCACGCCTACAATCACTATTTTTAAAAATTGATTTCTGGTACAAAGATCCGCTAAAATACACTTTTAAGTTTAAAAAACGGGATCAAAATCCCACGTGCAATGGTACTCGCTGCGACCCAACCATACATGTACAAGGAGGTCCGCGGGGGGGGGGGGGGGGTGCCCAATGGCTTGGGCACCCCCCGCGGTCCGCGTGTCCATGTATGGACCCAACTATCCTGGTTCCCACGTTACCACTTCCAATAACTCAAAAACCGTGGAAAGCCAATCTCACGATAGTCTTCTCTCACTTCTTCACGTTAATTTCTCTTCCTACCACTGTAAGAACGCCGCGCTAGACATATTGCTCACAAGCATAGGTTCTTGCAATCTGGACTGGAAGTTATCCGCG
This sequence comes from Pristionchus exspectatus, assembly GCA_911812115.1. Classification (NCBI taxonomy): domain Eukaryota; kingdom Metazoa; phylum Nematoda; class Chromadorea; order Rhabditida; family Neodiplogasteridae; genus Pristionchus; species Pristionchus exspectatus. The sequence continues at coordinate 10,087,814 of OU461584.1, read as the reverse complement.
TGAAGCTCCGAACCCACATCGTGTTGGTGATTCGTCCGATCGCATTTCCTTTGCGTGCTCCCTCTCTCGCATCGCCGCTCAGAACACTGTTTTCCCCGTGTGCATCTGTCTCTCATTCAGTGACGATTCTCAGGCTCGCCCTTCTCCCTTTCCTAGCTCCGCATGTTGCGCCGCTTTTCACACTAGCCTGTCCGAGACAACAGGGAATAGCTAGAGGAGAGGAAGCTTCTCTCTTGATCGACTATGTTGCTCCAGTCAAGAATAAGCGACGGAAGCTTTCATGAACATTGAGGGTTGAGAAATGTTTTGTTGCGTTTCGAAGCTATTCACTTGGTCTATTCAATTTCTGACTGCTCTCCCTCTTCGCCAGTCTACTCACTGATCTATGGGGCTAAATTCTATCCACAAGTGCTTCCGATTAGCACGTGTGCATTGTTGTTCAATCCCCTAATAGATCCTTTTCCGTTCACACCAAGTGCTTGATCGTTATCTCACACTCCCCTCGTTCATGGTAGACTCATTTTCTCAAGCGTTGAGTGTTTGTAAGGCATCATCTACGCGAAATGAGTGCACTCAATCCTAAGGTCTTCATCTCATCTCGTTTATCACCCTCTCAACGGGAATGGCCATCCATCCATTAGAGATTCGCTTAGTCTCGAACATTTGTCATTCGTCGCAAGAATAGCAACTTAGATGTTTTGAACAACACGAAGCGAGTTCTTCTGAGGCATACAAATGACCCGTCCCGTTCTCTAGAACATACCCATTCCCAAGTTTCATAATGTTTCCTGACCCCTCATCTTCCTAATTTCGTTGTATATCTCCCCCTCTCCCTAGTCCTTCAGCATAATCCCCTATCATTTCTGGGAATTCCCCTGTCCTTTCGTCTCCTTCCCATTTGTGAAGAAGCGAGGAGGCAGATCTTCTAATTCCCTCTGACCTACACTCTTCATCTCCATCTTCCATTCTACATCGCTCCTTTTCGTTCTCACTCCCTTTCAACACATTACCATAATGAGTGCTAACAAAGGTCTATGGCATTTTCGACGATCATTGCGAGCCCCACCCCGAAAAATAACATGTTGTTCATCCCTTCGTTCGAGTGTCGTCATAAGGCTGATTCAGTCGGAACACCCAGATTTGAGCCTCTCCAGAATTCTACCATAGGTCCATACCATGTGCTCCCTTTAAAGAATTTTTAAGAACGTCTGAATAGGCGAACAGTTGGGGCATTATGGAGGCTAGCTTAATGATTTATCACTTTTACTTCTTTAGTTTTCCACTTCCGACTCTTACGTTGCCTCTCCCTCTTCTCTCAGTTCCCACTCGTCTCCCCCTCAGGCAATCCCGTGCCCCCCGAGGGCTGAAGATCACGGCAAATTGAGAGATCCTCTTTGTTTCCGCATCGTCACAAGGAGCACTGACCTCATATCTGCCCCTCGAATCTTCTAGAGCGTCCTGTCCTATTTGAGAGAACGAATGTGTTGAGCCATTCCATTCTGAGGATTCGTGCAAAAAAGTTCACTATACGAAACCGAATCTTCATCAGTGAGACGAAAACATATCTCTCCACACCACTTTTCGTATAATGTTTCCTCATTCCCAGCTAGACGTATCATCTTCCTTAAAGGGCTCCTCTATTGCGCCCCGAATTAAAGCGCCTACCCCATGATAGGAATAGTACCAAGGAGCTACGATTACTGTCACTCCCCCTCTATTTCGATTTCCTTCGTTGTCCTTTCCTTCTTCTCGCATCTCAATCGAATTTCCGAACAGTCTCCATATCAATTTTCTCAGGAACCGTTTCCTTTCTCCCTTCGTCATTCTCTTCTTCTTATTCTAGAAATTCGGTTCCATTGAGTAAGGAGTCGTCGAGTGGTTTCCTCACTCTTCGTCTTCTAGTCGATACCCAAATCCTCTACAGTTAATCCTATCCACCGACGGCCACAGACGGCCGAGTCTTCTAAAGCCCCCCCCCCCTTCGCTAGCCATAATTCGCCGTATGCAGTGACAAACACAGACAGAAATCGCTCCCAGGAATAGTATTACGTATATGAGTGGACTATTCACTAATAAGAATTTTAAGTACCAAAGCTTGAAGATGAAATGTTGATTCTTTTGTTAAATTTCACGTAGACCCGGCCTACGATTCGGACTGTGTGCATTACAGTGATTGTCTGGCTCATGCATCCTTCCATTTCCTCGTTCATTAACTCCTCTTCCGATTATGGGCCCTCGGCCACAGAACAACAACCATCTTCCGTAATGTATCACATTTCTGCGCAGTGTTCGCACACATGTTGGCTAATTGTTGTTGGTTCATCGAAAGTAGTAGTAATAAAATGAAATTAGTAACAACAAAGGTGTTTATATGGGGCGAACCATTCTAATCCCCGCCACATGCCTTCCCCCGTCTTGTTTTCATCTCTTCTCTCGGTATTCCATACGGCACTTTCGGATATTCCTCTTTCCTCCCCCTTCATCTGATTAGCGTTGTATATTCTGTCGCTCCCCGCTTTTTGTCTGTTCCCATTCTCCATTTCTATGGTCAGATTCTCCTGCAGAGATCATTCCATTATCTCAAGCATCCATCACATCCTTGCACCTCTCATTTCGTGTGACATTCCAATACATAAATCGCGCCCGATATTTCACGTAGGAGTGCTCAATTGCATTGAGACACGCAAAAAGATACATCACTTATAACACGAACGAACATCACTCAGTCCTTCCTACGCATGAATATGCGCACTACCGTACTTTGGTGCTGTGATCAAACAGTTAACATTTCGCAAAAAGAGTGTTCCTCTACTACGCATAAACGTTAGTTAGTACAGTTTAAACAAGCGCAAAACAATTACTATTCGCTTCAGCCCCATTTGCAAAAATGACAAAACCAGAACATAGCCTATCGACTGCAAAATAAAGCGCATAACTGACCGTTTTTGACAGTGACGGGGATGTTCATCGGAATATCGTCGTCAGCGTCGAAGGCGAACTTGGTCTGTCGAGAGATCCGCTCTTTCTTCTTCGTTACTCGATCAATCTCCTAAAATCGGTGCTTGATCTATTGCGATTAACACAATTTTAACTTAGTCATTAACAGAACTACACCTAGTTAATAACAATTGAGATAATTTTACTTGAAATAATACCTTCTCAGCTCGCTTTTGTTCCTCTGCCTTCTCTATAACTTCTTCTCCCTCCCTTTTCTCTTCCGCAGACTCCTCTAGTCGGGCCTGCTTCACAGGAGCTTCCTAAAAACATAACCTAATAATGATTGAGCTTTTCCCGACTAACCTCTTCGTCCTCCGTAGCTGGGCGCTTGTTAGTGGTCTTGCAATCGTCCGAAACGTTAGTTGATGCGTCCTCGAAAGTGATTGGTGATGTGCAGCCAGTGTCAGACATGACATACGCACTCAGAAGGACATCCGAGCCTAGAATCGATGATTGCGCATGTAATAGGCATACTTGTAACAAAATTAATAACCAATTAACAATGCTTTAAAAATACTAAAACTAATTGAAGTTCTTGGCAACTTGCCAAAGTTTGACGATTCTAATGACAGTATACTCAAAGTTCGATATCGCTCGTTTCTAGGTCGTGACCGTGTTTTTTACTTACCGTACTGCCGCTATTGTCCAATATTTATTTATATTTTTAATTGAATTTTTTAGATTATGGAATCTGCTGGACAGCTCTTGGAGCACACGCCAGAAACGACTGTGATGGAGGACGACTTGCTGATTTGTTCCGCCTGTCAAGGATCGACCGATCCTTTCTACCAGGTAGTCTGAGACGCCCGGATTACTGTAGAAAAATCAATATTTCAGACTTACAATCTGATCATGTCTGGCTGCATCATGGCTCTAATCGGAATAGTCGGGCTGGGAGGGAATTGTCTCGTTGTGCGAGTCTATCTCTCGAGGTAAGGAGATATTACAGAAAGATCACACGCAATGAAAATATCAAAAGAATGATAGTGAGAATTAACAGAATGCAATACAGACAATGGATTAGTAATCATTATCAGAGAGATTAGTAATCGTCGCTGTCAGGACTCAACGAATACACTCGAGCTCGATCTACCTGGCTGCCCTTGCCTGCTCCGACTTCTTCCTTATTCTCACCGCTCTCTTCCTCTTTGTTCTCGAAGCATGGAGACACCACAATCAACCATGTAATCCATTATCGATTTGTTTATTACCGTAATCTCATCCATGTCCAGCGATCGCCTGGCTCTACGTCAACGGGACTCCTTTTATCTTCCCTCTCGCATCCGTCTTCCAGGTAAGTCGTGGTGCAGACAAAATGTAGAAACGCCTCACGCAATAGAAAAATCGATTGGAATTGCGATATACCTAGTAATCGTCGTCCTCACAACAGACATCGTCCGTCTACTTCTGTGTCGCTGCTGCAGTCGACTGCTTCATTTCTGTCGTCGTCCCTTCACTGAAGGGAATGTGTTGCACGCCTCAGTAAGTGATGATCTTTCATCTTTCTTCTTCAAATTTTTTCTCTAAAAATAGAAATCGATTGATAATCATTTCTATTTGAGCCAACTTCTTTAGTAAATGATCTGAAACGTATTCCTCCTAATGAATAAATCGTAGTCGTGCTCGAATCACCGTTCTGACCATCATGGGATTCTGTCTGCTCTACAATATTCCCCACGTGTTCGAAGTGCACAAGGTACGGTATCACTACTGCAACCCCAATCAATCGATACTCTCAGGTTTCGTGCTGGGACGATACGGCGAATGTGACGTCATTCCAGATCTGCCCTACTACCTTCAGACAGAACGTCTTCTACTACACCGTCTACTATACGTACGTGCACAAAAATACATCAAAACTTGCTCATTTTGTGTAGGCACTTTACATTTGATGATTTTCATGGCGCGAATTCAAATTTTGAATTTTCAGGTACATGTACACTACATTCATGGCTGTCGGCCCGCTCGTTCTCCTCATCGTAATCAATATATGCGTCGTATTCATGGTCGTGTACAGAAGCAAAACGAGACCACCCGCGGGTAAGGGAGGAGAGATCAAAGATCACGAGAAAGGCATCGCCGGTTCGTCAACATTTTCTGCAATCACTTGATTTACTTATATCGAAATAAATTTCGGGAAAGAATAACTTTAAAATTGCATTCATGAATCATTCCAATTTTTATGAGAAAGTGAATGAAGTGATTTCACAACACCAAGACAATCCAAATAATTGCAGAGGAAGCGGAAGAATCTGACCTAACTTCTCTAATTCTCGTCGTATTCTTCTTCATATTCTGCAATTCGACTGCGCTCTTCGTCAATTTCCTCGAGATGATCCTGGCTGCTAATGCAACGGAGGTAGTTTTAATTTATTTTGTTTAGAAATTAAAAATGTATTCTGAAACCGGAAATGTGTTTGAAAATATAGGCACTTTTTATTCTTCACGGCCGTTTGCGTAGAATCTCCGAATGTGTTTCATTGCAGGTTTTTATTCGATAATAATTACTAGATGACAATCCAGTTATCGATTAGAGCGAAACGAGATTCACCCTGTTGGCAACCCTTTTAAAATGACAATTATTTGCTGACTTATTCATATAAATAATCGTAATCTTTCAGGAGAATCCTCCTTCGAACATCTTCGTTTATCTCGTCGACTTCTCCAATCTTCTCATCGTTGTGAATGGAACGGCCAATTTCTTCTGCTATCTCCTATTCGGAGCATCATTCAAGAGGACACTCTCAGAGGTGAGAGGACCAAAGCACAAAACGGACAACAAATCTATTATCTTTGACCTTTCACCCTATCACTCCATCAGCCACAGCCATATTAGGCACTGAATGAGCTAATTCTCGTGCATTAGGGAGTCCCGTGTTCCTAATAGGAACCCGCAAATATTTTGCAAAAACGAGTTTAATGGTTTTTTATTATGTTTTCTCTTTGCAGATCTTCAATCCTCGTCAGAAGCTGAAATTGCGTGTGGATGAAAGCAATGAGATCATTCCCGTTGGATGGAAGAGCGAACCCACGAAACTCGAGGGAGCAGCCCTCCTCTGATCTTTGATCTTTGTCGTTCTCTGATCTTTGATCTTTCCTAACCCATCCATGTCTCAGACATATCGATCGGTATCTCTCCGGTCTCTCTCATGTCTACCGTACCCCCATTCTCCCCCTATTTCGAACGTGGTACAACTGTAACCAGCTTCTTCCGATCCTTCACCACTACGGATAGCCATCGATCACTATTTTTATGTCACCGTTTCAATTTCCTTTTCATGAACATGTGAAATTGCGCAAATCAGATAAAGTTGAGGCCATCAAATCAAATTGTGCTTTGTTTTGACCTTATTTTTCCTTGAAATAAGCGTTTCTTCGTTGATAAATCGGAATAACATGGGGAAATGGATAGGTCTCATCGATGAATTTCTTCGGCCTTCAGCCCATTCAACGAGTCTGGTACTAATCAGATCAGGGGGCAGAGAGAGATCACTTCCTGCTAGGAGAGAAGAGACAAACAGAGATCACGAGAGATCACGTGAAATGGAGAGAGCGCAGAGATAGAAAGAAGTGACGAGAGAGTGTGTAGATATGAGAGAGTAGGGATGAAATGGGTAAGAGACAAAGAGAGAGAGAGACGAGGACTCGAAACGCGGCTGTTCAATCCTCCCCATCTCCGCCTCTCTCGCCCGCCCCTCAAATGTGTCATGTCGGAATAAACTTTAGCCCGAGGGCGTCTCAGTTGAGAGAACTCTCCTCATTTCACACACTCTCTCATCAATCAGAGAGAGAGAATCTCCTTCCTTCTCAGACCAATTTCCTCCTTCCCCACAATCTCACCTTCTGATCTGCCATCTTAGTCTACGCGCACTTTATTTGCCCGAGAATCCACCAATTTTCAAATCCCATAAAATTTCTTCGGGATCCCTCGATCTGATTTTTCCCATTCGTGTCTCGAAAAACAGTTTTCCTTCCTGTTGTTTGTTTCCTCTCGGGGAAGGGAATTGTGGCAATCAGTCGGAGTCTTCCCCTCAGGGCAGAGAATGCGACGACGACCTAATAAGGCTACTCCCTCTCTCATTCTCTCTTCGAGTAAGGAGCCTCTACTCATCAAGCTATGAGAACACGGCTCTGTACTGTAACCGTGATTTGTTGTAGCAAACATCTCAGTATTTGCGAGGTTATTTCATTGATTTCGGACTCCGTGTGCAGTCTCTGATGATTTGTTACGGGTACAAGTTACCTTCGCTTCTCATTTATTCCACGCGACTTGTTGGTTTTGAGTCAAAATTCTGTCCCTGGCCCTACTCTAAATCATCAACTAGATAAACGCCCGCTTCGTTAGGGTTGATCATCCAACGACGACTCTCTTCGTTTCGCTTGTTCTTTAGCTGGTCAGAGAAGCGAGATAGTGTGCGAAATGAGGAGAGTCTCTCCTTGTCCAACTTCTACTCATCATTTTTCCCTTGGGTCTTCTGATTATTCGATGGTTCTCCGTTCTTCTCTTCGTTTGTTACTGTGAGGATGTCTCCTTCCGTCTGCTACCAAACAGGAAAGAGCGCGTTATTCAATTCGATTGTCGGTTGCTGATTTGAGCGGTTCTCTCCCCGAGGTCTTCCCCTCCCTCCTTCCCTTCCCTCCTCCGATACAGATACTATTAGGGTAAGTCGCTGATTCGCTTTCGCGCTTTCTCGCAACTTTCTCGCGCGCTTCGCTAAATTTATCCAAGTTCATCGTTTTTCTAACAAATTATGCATTTTAAACTCAACGACCGCTTCCAATCATTCACATTGCCGGGAACATCACTTCCTAGAGTATCTGAAACTCAACTCACTAAAAATACTAAAGCCGCTCCGCCCCTCACACCGTCAGTTTCAATCCGGCTGCATCAAAATTTGCCATCTGGATCGAATGTCTCGATTATTCATCAAAAGTTGCGAAGTCCCTCTTCAAATCTCCATCTCATTCTTCCCATCTTCTTCGTCTCCTGTCATTATTACAATTATCAACTGGAAGGAAGTCATCATCTCTCACTTATGATGGATGGATTGGTTATGTCGGAGGAGTGGTTTGAGGATGAAGATCTCTCCTCATCCACCTCCCATTCCATCGATTTACGATCACTCTTCGCGTATTTTTTGCGCACCTGTTGAGTCGCGATGAGAGACATGAAAAGGATGAGGATCAGCCAGACATTTCTTCATACGGCGTCATCTTGAATCCTGATTGACATTTTCATCTTACTAGTCATCTCCCTTAATCTTTACTTACATAAAGAGAGAAATGACTTATAGAGAGAACTCACATATAGAGAGAAATGATATCAATTGCCATTTCTCTTTTGAGTCATAAGAAAAACTTGTCATTAATCACTCTAAATCTCATTTCTTCCGTGATCTATAAATCTCTATTTTCACTCTTTGTTTGTTCGAATTTCTATTTTCATCTTCGGAGATGATCGCCTACTGGTTCGTTCATTGAGTTCATCCTCATTTTGCTCTTTTATCTCTCTGTTATTCCCACCCTCTCTCGAAAGATAGAGAGGAGGACTCCATCTGATCACGTTTTGTTGTTTGCTCCCTACGTCAGAATTCGCCCCTCTGACAACTCTCATTGATCAGTGACCTAGCTGAATTCCTCCGTTATCCGCAGATCATGTTCCCACATTCTTCACTTCTCTTATTACCTAGTCACAATCAGTCAGAGAGAACGACAAGTCTAGGAAAAGTTGTCCTATTCTTTCTCCCGTCGCAATTTGTCGCACTTCCTTTGTGACGAAGAAATAATAATTCGACGAAGCGCAATTTTAAACTGTTTACTATTGCCTACGCATTGCGAATTTAGAATAACTTCACTTCTCTGAAATTTATTAGACTCTCACTTTTCATTTCCCGCTATGGATCTTTGTCTGTTCATACAGTGCCACAATTATATTGATGTTTTCCTTGATCGATTTCCATTTTCCCAGCTCCTTTATCGTAAACTTATTACGAGTTAGAATCATAACATCCATCATACTATTGCTTCGCCTTTACTAAACTAAATGCAATAATAAATATAAATTAATAATTTAAATTAAGGGATCAAGACGGCTATTCGTCAGTGTCCTCTTCTCCTTTCTTCTCCCTTCCCGTTGAGTGCACCCCTCGAACCCCCACAAGAGAGGCACCACGAGCTCTCCACCTGAGAAAACTGGTAGGATTCTATATCTTATCAAAGTTTGGATGCGGTCGAAGATCACAAGGCTATAATTATCCGAACTTTGCAAGTCTAAATATCAGGAAACATGTTCAACAGATGTTCATTCAGATGTTTCAGTCAGAAAAAAAATTTCTTTGGAGAAGATTATGCCATTTTGATAAATCTGGACATTTTTTTCCAATGAACACCTTGAAATTCATGATAATAGTTTGTGAAATTATCGTTATCAGAGGTGCCTTCGGGCGGGTGCTCCTCTGGGATGGGCACTGCACGATGTCTCGGAGTGACAGTCGTCGTCCTTCTCCTCCTGTGTGCTGCACTTGCTGCAGCTCTTCTCTATCTGCAGCTGAGCAAGGAGGAGGAAGTCTGTCTCACTTCCGGATGCATACAAACTGGTAAGGATTTGCAATGCAGTTTCTCAATAATATTAGATTTGTCGACTGCGAATGAAACTCAAAGAATCTCTGAAACATATTTTTCCCATACAAATAAAAGAATAAATTTGAACTGAAGAATGCTGGATGAATTTGTGGATAGGCTATGGATAGATGTTATGTTTTTTTAGAAAAATATTACCGATAATTCAGCCTCGGTAATATTATCATCAATGAACTCATCCGTCGATCCTTGCGACGACTTTTACGAGTATGCCTGTGGAGAGTGGATCAAGGTAGGGTAGAATACAAACTAGAAAGATCAAAGATCATCCATTCAGGGCCATCCCATACCCGATGATGCTCCTTCTGTGTCTAATTTCGAGAATCTAGGCCAAGATTTGGAATTCGCCCTGAAAGGTGCGCACGGTTTGCATTCCTAGTTTCCCATTTGAGCTTGCATGACTGCTTGGCGCAATGGTAGCGCGTTCGACTCCAGATCGAAAGGTTGGGCGTTCGATCCGCTCAGTGGTCAGAATCTTTTGCCGGTTTTTATTCGCTTATTACAGAGTTACTCGAGGCGAAAGACCCGAACGGGACTGTTATCGACAAGAATTCGGCCATTTTCAAGGCGAAGCAATTCTATCGGTTGTGCCTCAACGAGTGTGAGTCTTTCTTCTAGTTGTTGTTTTGATTCTTCTGATGACGTCATCGATCATGTTTCCTGTCGAGTGAAAGAGCGAGTGAGTGCGAAAGTGGGAGAGAGGGACAATAAAACGAGGAAGCCTCTCCTTCCTCACTTCACATGTGCGCCACTTTGTGTCAAGAGAGAGAAGATGTAACATTTGTTCGTGCCCCTCACTCATACTCTTGTGAGCAGACCGATGCACAAAAACGACTAGAGTTGGATAACATTTATGTTATAACGAAAGCTCGTGATAATGACAAAAATTAAAGATCAATCTTTTCAGCTGAGATTATGGACGAGTGGAGGAAAGTCTTCGATGAGGTGGGTTGATTCAGGAAACGGGAAAGATCAAAGATCAACTTTGAGGTGGTCAAGATGTTCGGTGGATGGCCGTCACTCGGACCACACGATCCGAGTATGAGGATTGAGAAGTTGTACGCTACGATGGTGAGTTGAGTGTAGAATGTAGGAAGATCTCTATTGCAACCCCACATTCGAATACGTTTCAATGTTCTCAGATAAGAGTGCAAAAAAAAAAAACTCAATGCTGAACAATTATTTCTTATGTGCCGGTTTGATAAACAAATCAATAATTGCAGGTGTCCAAGTTCAAGGTGGACTCTCTCTTCAAAGCCACCGTCCAACCTGACGACAAGAACTCGGAGAGACACGTCCTTCTGGTTGGAAGATTTGAATTTCCTCCAAAAATTCGGAAATTGTCATAAACTTACATTTAGTCATTTTCAATGGAGTATTTCAGCTGGACCAGCCTGCCCTGAATCTTTTCGCTCGCGATTTCTACATTGCTGCTGACAATGATGAGCGACTCGCATACATGACACTCATCAGGTTTGTTGTTCAACGATTATTTCCTTCTCATTCGTAGCATCCCAGTGATCCCTACAGAAAAATATCGAGTAACTCTTCATTCCTGTGTCTCAGCTCCAAATGGTTACATAGCGAAATGAAGAGACGATTATCCGCATTTCGGTATCTAAAATCTAATCACTTCGATTCAGGGACGTCCTCGTTCTTCTGAAGGCTGACGCTCAAACTGCAACAAGAGACGCCGCAGAGATTATAGAGTTCGAAACAGCACTGGCTAATGTGAGTTACTATCGTTGATGCTCATATCTCTAATTCCACATGATTTCGCGTTAAAAAAACAAATCTTTATTTCGTTGTCTTCTAAAAATCCGGCAAAAAGTTCTGACCACTGAGCGGATCGAACGCCCAACCTTTCGATCTGGAGTCGAACGCGCTACCATTGCGCCAAGCAGTCATGATAATAAGCGCGCGCAAAAAGTACTATCCCCGTCACTCTCTCGGTCGCGTCTTCGAGATAAGAAAGTCATTCGAGAGTAGTGCTCTTCCTTTTTTCTGTTCTAGGGAAACTATCTAGGGCTTCTCTGATCGTTATGGTACTAGGAGCTTCCTCATTTTCGTATATACTCTGGATAAGAGTGATTCACCGGCGGAAATAGCAAATGAGCAACTGTTAGCACGGAAAAAGCTGTGAATGTGATGGGGAAATGTTTCGATAAGTGGCCGTTTGTCACTGTGATCGATCACCTCTTAGAATCGCACTTTTTTCTGCTGGGCGGAAAACGTGATGAGTTAATGGGAGACTGAAGTGTGAATGAGAAGGGAGATAAAGCAAACATTGATTCAGAGGAAAGATTACGGAAATTGGGAACCAACAAATCGATAATTGATTGCAGATCACAATGGCAGAGGAACAGAGACACGATATCGCCGAATTGTACACGAAGATGACACTTGGACAGGTGAGACTACCGTTCTCTGAAGAAACACGTGTGTTTTTTGTTTTACTTTTACTATTGTCAGATGACCCGTGAGCTACCGTATTTCAACTGGAAGATGTTCTTCAACGAAGTATTCGCTGATATCAAAACCAAGGTATTTATCTACACATCAGCACAACGAATGCGCAAAATTTGATCGCACTCCTCATTTCTCCATTCTATCTCGATCACGCGAACTCAAAAGTGCGAAAATCGTTTGTACACTTCTAATTATGTCGCAAGTTCCACAATGTACGACAGGTGAAGGTGAAATCACACTTATTTATAGCGGCTAATTCAAGGTCGGCCAGAATTATATATTTTAGAACGGAACTGACATCACTTTCGATGACACGACAGAGGTCGTCGTATATGGTGTGGAATTCCTTCGTCGACTCGATAAACTACTGCCACAATTCCACTCGAGGCAATTTTAATTTATTTTAGTTCACAACACGGACAACAACTGAACGCGTCAATGCATACGGTATTCAACTACACTGTGAAACATAACCTAATTCCATTTCTCAAAATGCGTTTCAAAAGAGATTGAACAACTAAAAGTCTTTCAACACTATGAAGTTAAAAATAAAAAGGGTTTAGATAAGAAATTTTCAAACAACAACTAATTTCAGGAAGGTAGTGAACTATCTTTCATGGTGTTGGTTCTTCAAGACAATGCTTCGTGATCTCCCCGATCCCTTCTCTCTCACGATATTCAAGTTCTATAAGAGTCTCAATCGTTAGTTATCTCGTTATTTCTGTAGCTAACCTTACAAAGAAGTGAGATAACATAACAATTACAAATTTTACTACAATGTTAATTGCTACTCGGACTGTTCTTTTGTACAGAGGCGGAATACAATCTGCGAGTGGTTGTAGCCACAGTTCAAGATATTTGATGATGTTTGCTTTAGTATCAATTCACCCCCGCAAAAGCCCGATTTTTTTCCAAATGCATTTCTCTGATTCCAGTGTTGAACGTGCAGAAGGTTCGTTGGCACGGATGCGTCACTCGCATCAATTCTCTCATGCCAATGGCCACCTCATCCATCTACGTCAAGAACCACTTCGACCACGAGGCCAAGGAACAGGTTGATCTTTGATCTCTGAGGTATGTAATTTAATCTTTTATCTCTTTCAGGTGGAAGAGATGATCTCTCTGATCATGGAGGCATTCACCGATCTTCTCGAGTCGGAGGACTGGCTCACTCCCGAGACGAAGGCTTTCGCAAAGCAGAAGGTATTGTAGAGTTTGAATTTTTTTTTGATTTCCCGCCGATAAAAAATACTGAAAAGTTGGTCATTTTGCGTTGGTCACGTCTTGTAATTTTCCAAATTTGAGCGCGAATTCAAATTTTGAATTTCGCAGGTGCAAACAATGAAGCAGAAGATCGGTTATCCCGACTACCTCAACGATTCGGGAGCTGTCGATGTGTGAGTAATCACGATTAGTCTCGGAACGGGATAACATCGGAGACAATGGCTCATACAACAACGAAGCTACTCTTTTCTTTTCTTGGATTCGCGACGATGAACAATAAATGTCTAATTGACTCCTTCTCAGTGAGTACAACTCCTTCATCGTCTATCCTGGTGACTACTATCGGACCAAATTCAAGTTCTACGAAATGTACCAGAAGGACGTCCTTGAGAGAATCGTGCAGGCTGTCGATAGAGAACGGTAATAGATCACGAGAAAGATCAAATATCACACTCCAAACTACAGATGGGTGGCCGGAGCAGCTCTCGTGAATGCCTTCTACTCGCCCAACACCAACGAAATCAGTGAGTGTGGTGTGCCTCGCTCCGCCCTTTCCTATTCGTCGATTCCAGTAAAATTAGGCAAATTAGTCGAGTTATTAGAATCGTTAGTAGCGCAAAATGACGAGTCGGATGTTGTGGATGCGTACATGCAGACTGGAGCTCACCGAACGGTCTCTTAGCTAAATAATTCGGCGAAATAATCAGTGGTGCGTTAACAAGTGGGTGCGAGCAGAGTTCGGACACATTACTGTTTAAAAATGCCAAGGATGAGATGAGGAAGAGAATCTACAATTGAAGTGGCCTGAAATAGAACCAATGAAGAGAAGAAGTACCGTAATCCATCTCCTTTCCAGTTTTCCCGGCGGGAATTCTTCAGCCAGTCTTCTACTCCAAGCATTTCCCCTCATCCATGAACTTTGGCGGTATTGGAGTCGTTATTGGACATGAGATTACGCACGGATTCGATGATAGAGGTATGCACTTTTGGATATCATCTTATAACTAGAAGAAGTGGAATTGAATCTTTCTCGATCTTTCTATCTAATATGTAGATGTGGTGAAACGTAACCGAATTAGCGATTGCTCTGCTCAAAATTGAATCATTTTCGACTCAAAAGCTGATTCATCTCAGGTCGTCTGTACGATAACATGGGCAATATTCGCCAGTGGTGGGACAACATTACCATCACCAAATTCGAGGAGAAGGCAAAGTGCATCGAAGACCAGTACAGGTCGGTGATCTTTGATCTCTGACTGATCTTTGATCATTGATCTCTTGCAGCAACTACATGCTCAAGCAGATTGGACTGACGATCAATGGAAAATCGACCAAGGGCGAGAATATCGCTGATAATGGAGGACTCAAGCAGGCATACAAGTCAGTTATTATTCTATTTTTGCGACTGAGAAATTTCCACTTATTTCGTATGACCATTTCCCAAGAAATAGCGCTAATCGGTAGTTGATTCCCAGTAATGCGAAGTGCATGCACGAGCCGTTTTTTTCGAACACACTGTTCCTGCTTGTAAATAGAAAATATGTCTTGAATCAAGACATCACCAAACAATTTACGCATAACCTGCACAGAATGGTGGGTTAGAGTGCACCACAACCGAAAAACACCTTTCCCCGAAAGAATTCTGCTTCAACGGAAGTTGTTGAGACGCGCAACAGAACTTTCGTAGATACTCTTCCTGTCCGAAGAGCGAACACTTCCTGGTCAAAACAACCTTTCAAGACGCAATTTGTCATTTTCACATTATTTTGTAGAGCATGGAAACGATATGAGAAGTCTCACTCGAAGCCGCCTCGTCTCCCGGGAGTCAATCTGACTCATGACCAATTATTCTTCCTCAATTACGCTCAGGTAATCTCTAGTCTTTGGTCTCTGATCTTTGATCTTCGTAGATCTGGTGTGGAACGATGAATGACAAGGAGGCAGTAAGGAAATTGCGGACATCGGAACACTCGCCCGGTCCCATTAGGTGAGATTATTGGAAACCTCGTACCAAATTTCGCGAACGCTTTCGAAAAATGAACATGCAGTTACAAATTCTAAACCGGCAGAATTCTTTGGGGTGCTTTATTACAGATTTTTGATTTCGTAAGAAAATGACTGCGAAATCCACGGATCTATTTCGCTTCCACTACCATCTGTGATGACGGCACCGCAATTTCCTCTGTGGATAGTAGGATCCCGTCCATTTCCATCCGGATTGGTACGGCCATGCTGTCTCGCTATAAAGTAATATATCCCACGCAAAGGCGTCACAGATCCTACGCCGAAATGTACTGTAGACAGGAATGTGCACGACACAATCTAGGCTATACCACCTCATTTTGTATTGACGTCAACGCAACTTCACCGATGCCTCGACAGTTCTTTTTCTGTACTGAATGCTTACAGAAGCATGTATTTGATCTCCGAATAAGCACATAGGGTCGCAATGGTGGTCCGGATGTGTGAGCGAGAGGCTGTTTTGACGTTCAAATGCGAATCCTGAAGTACTCGTTATCATCATTAGCGTTTTCGAGACATCCGAAAAAGGTTCATAAAAGGCAGACTTGACGTGGGCAGACTCTGTTTCCCAATCTAGCAACGAAGAAAAAAATCAAATCTGTCTAGTCTCTCACAGATCCCATTCCCACAAACAAACCTGCAGAAAGCATTAACTTTCTTGAATATTCTCAGAGGCAGGAAAACTATGATTCATGTTATCAAAGACCTGGGATTTTTTTAAAGAAAAGGGTGTAAATACTAGAGATCAAAAAATTTCGCATCCACTCCCACCTATCTGACTGACGAGAGGGTGTGCGTAATGAAGAGACGATTACCCGTAATTTGAACTCTAGTAAACACAAGAGCATCGGAATGACAGTTCTTCGAAGTTCCTTACGTGGAAGGAGTAATGTTGTTGGGGAGAGGAAGAGTCGGACCTTTTCTCGCTCCTTCTCATCACCACAAACTGTAATGAGGAAAGTGTGTCGCGAGCGAGAAAACGACCCGCTACTCCGAACTTTTCATGATTAGGCCCGAGACCCATTTCGTTTACAGGCTAAAAAGATGGAAGAGATTCAGTTGACAGGGATATTTCAAGTAGTCTGCGTGACTGTATAAATCTTATTTTTGATGCAGAAAATAACGATCTCGAGTAATGAGTTATTCCGACCGTCCAAGATCTCCAGAGACTAGTTACTTTCACTCGAAAGTTGTGCCAAAACCAGAAGAGATACCTACCATGCCACTCCCCCGCTCGTTACTTATTTAGACACACTGTATTTAGTCAACAGGTCTCTTCGAAATAGAAAGACAGGAGAGGAACAAGGGGAAACTCCATTCAAATTTGCATAATCGAATAAATCGTAACTCGTCATGGGTAAATTCGTCAGAAAAGAGTCCGCCTCTACTCTGATCTCTTTCTGACTGACTAGACACGGATCTCATCATTTCTCATGAATGTCTTGTTCTATGCTATTCTCACGAAATCCGATATACTCCACAGTAATGAGTGTGGGCAAAAACCTGAAGCATCCTACGCTCGAATTTCGGGTCGTTCTGAAACCCAAGTCAGCCTTTCCCAGTGCCCACTAAATTCTAGGAAGAATTTGAGGCAATCCGAAGCAAATTATGTCAAGAACACATTCACAATACATCCATTTCAGGGTGAAAGGGCCTCTTTCAAACTCGGTTGACTTCGCTCAGGCGTTCTCTTGTCCCGAAGGATCGCCAATGAATCCTCTGAAGAAGTGTCGTGTCTGGTAGATCAATCCCTATCACTGTCTTATCCCATTGCTTCTCTCCTCTGATCTCGTCTTCTTTTCTATCGTTCATGACGTTTCCTCCTTGAGGGAGTTGGGCGTGTCTCCTCTTGACTCCGCCCCCCCCCTCCATCGTCCCGTGTCCCCTCCTTACCCCCTTCTCTGCCCTCTCATTCTAATCCGAGTGACTCGGACTCACCACTCCCTTCCATCCCTTCCTTCCATTATGCATCCTTGTATCAGTTTCATCGTCTGTTCTCTACTCCTAGTCTCCCTCACATCTGCTCAGCCCCATAATGCTGAGGTCAGTTTACTTATATTTTCCAAATTGACTACCGTAGTTTTTCATTGTTATTGTTCATCCATAGTGTACTGTAATAACTGAGACGTTCTCACTAGGTCGTCCAAATCGTAATCTTTCGCCGTAAACCCACACTTTGCGATGACTTTTATCAGGTTCCGGTGTTTTCCCACTCTAGGTCTGAGCCCCTTACCCCATTCATCCCTTCCCACTAACAGTTCCTACACAAGTCTTTTGTCTCTAGTCTTCCTCTTCCTGGGTTCATCACTAATCCTTCGATCTAGTCTTCTTCCCTCCAATATTCTTCACCCCACTCTTCACCCCCGCCCTTGCCATTCCTTTCTTGCGTGACAATATTCTCACTATGTTTCTAGTCTCTGTAAACCGCAAGCAGCATCCACAACGTAAGATTGTACACGAAAAGCCCTTATCTACAACAATAAATTCGCTATAAAACGTATATTTCGGAGCAGATGACATTTCGGGGACGAACTCAGCAGCAAAAAACTACTAATTTGGTATCCACTGGTGCGACAGAGGGGCGAATAAATTAGAAATGACCCCTTTTACGAGGGGCTACTCAGTATCCAGAATGAATAGTTACTACTGAGGAAAAGGATGGAAGCAGCTAGTGGGAGTTATGGGGAAAATGTTTCCGCCTTACGGCCCAATCCCACGCATTTTGTGACTAATGACTGTGAAACATGCGAAATGTTTCACGAGAGGACTAATCGTTAGACTAACCTCTGGCAGTTTATTACATTTTGGCATTACCCCAAAGCAGAGGTAAACCCACAGAAATTATTATTTAGTTAGTTTGAATGGAGCTTATCTGAAATCGATAACCCTCGTATTCCGTATTCTAACGAGTGGTCATTGAAGTGTAGAGTAGTTCAATTCTCAGAAGAAGTTGTGAAGTGTTTCCATTGTTCCTCCTCCTCTCACTCTCCGCAATTATGATGTGGGAAGTAATTATTCCATTATTTCTCTGGGCGCAAAAACTGCAGTCGGGAGGCTTCGAAAAGCGGGCAAATTCGTTCTACTAATCTCTCCCCCTCTTTTCCCACAGTACTTACTCAACTACAGGCCCTATAGAAAAGGAAAATTATAGGAAGATCTCCCATCCCTCTGTCCTTTTGTATTGACAACAGAAGGGAGTTGACAACATCATTTCCTCGGACTATTGCAACGAGATTTGCGGTACAAGCAAGTCCGCTCGTAATCAAATATCAACGGTCGCTGCAACAGCCGGATGTTAGCCCACCATTGCATTATTGTGAATAGGGGCCGATGTGAGAAGGACCGGGGAAAACAGGAACGAAATCAGATGAGAAAGTATCTATTCCACTCGGGGACTGCACGGTCGTTTGGAGGGACTGTTACGAGTAGAATTACGTCGTTCTAGTGACGAATGGGACGATTCTAGTGGGGATTTCGGATGAGAAAACACTGTACGATCAGTTGACCAAGTCATGAGATTCGTTTTGAAGCAGCTGAAAATTCCTGAGTAAAGGTAGACAAACAATGGGATAGTTCGGAGACCGGCACCTGTTCCAATTAGTGGTATTTCCCTTAGAGAAGTAGAGATCCGATAGAAGTACCGCGACCAGTATTTGGCAATAATTTCGCGAAAATTCTGCAAAATGTATAGGGTGCCACTCTCGCATGTTCGTCCAAGCAAAACAAAGAAGTCAACGGGATGTTTGTACAATTCTCAGCGTCCTGTTAGAACACAATAACGACAGTCGCTATTGTTACTAATAACCCAGACCCTTCGAGTGCAGAATAATTAGTTTCATTTCGTCTTCATGAACACTACTTGCACTAGCATTCGATGAATAGCACCTATCAAAAAACCAATTCTAATCACCTTCAGACATTGTTTAATTTGTAAAAAAATCTCTAATTGCAGACTCAAGAGCAATTGATGCAGGCTCATTTCGGAGGTCGACCAGCATACTACGAACCCTATATGAGACTCTCTCCAGTATGTTCTCCCGTAATCTCGGTAATCATCATCCTCATCCTTCTCCTTATTTTTGTGTCTTCCCGTCCCTCGTTCCCGTCCTTGTCTCAGTTCATGTCTCGCTAATATCGGATAAGGCGCGAACGAATGAAATTCAAATATCCTCTTCCAGACAAGCGTGATGCATCCTATGGTTGGCACGAGTGCGAGTTCTCGCCCCTGTCGTGTCTGCTGCGTCGACGAAGACGATCCGTCGTCTAGAACAACGCACCCGACGCATCGACGACTACACCGCGGCTCGAGGGATTCGCCGGCTCCGGCAGGCGTAGTTCCCGGCACATTACCATCTTTCTCTCCGTTGACCCATTGTCCCTTATTAATAACGAGCGAACCCTCTATCCTTTGTCTCTCTACAGTACGAGGAATCCATCGACCCTTCCCTTCTCTTCCATTCCTTCCCTATTGATCTCGAGTTGTTAACGATTCTCAGAAGTTTCTCCCATCACCCGTCGCCTTCTTCTTCGTTGTTGTGTGAGTGCAAGAGTAGAAGCGAGTGAGTGGATTGACCCCTCTCCCTTCTCTTTGTTAGAATGATAAATACTGCGAAAGCACATCTACTGTTTCCGATGTTGCATCTTCTCTATCTTGTTCCTGATGCAGAAAGCAATCAAAAATTGTACAAGGAAGAGTCGTAGCCCCTCATTTCTCCTCTATACATTCCCTAGCCCTACTTCGTATGCACAACAGAGAAGGAAATGATTGGCCTTGTTATTGGCTGCGTTAGGCATGGGGCTTTGTGCGACGAGTGGGAAAGTCGTCTACCGTAATCCAGCTCTCACCACGGATTGAGATGACGCATCAAAGTCAGAAATGATGCGTCCGTCTCTTGTCCTCCTACTGTAGATGTTGCGGGAAAAAGGGCAGTAAACGTTGTCTGGGACACGAATAAACGGGTTTGATTAGTAACGTTTCCTCGTGAAAGGTCTGCTTTACGAGGCCAGTTATCGTCAATCATTCCATGAATCGAAGGGTCGAGGGAGAAATTGCTCCCTAAGGACTGATGAATACTTTCCCCTGACGTCGGAAAACAACTCCAAAAGTGACGCATGGATGTTGACCACTATTGTTTTCAGCATTGTTGAGATTTTATCCAGAATCTGTATATTTTATCGATGAAGAAGATAGACGAAACAAGAAATAAAATTGTAAATTGAACTGATGATGCTAGTAAACGGATGCGTCATTGTTTCGATATGAGTGGGAAGATCCGAAGGGCGTGCTGGCGCATTCCTGGCGTTATGGCGCAAGATTGGCGTCGGTTGACGCGAATCAGGCGCGAACTACGCGGAATGTGAGCGCGTCGCTCGGCCGTGCACAGAAAACAGTGATTAGACGAACTATGAAGAACAAAGAGAAAAGGATATGAAAATAGACGAGTAAGAGATAAAATGGCAGATCTCTGTAGAGGAAAGGCTGTCAAGGGCAAGAAATGAGCAGGGGATTACGGTAACATAAGCTATAATTGAAAAAAAAGAGTGATTATGGTGGAGGAATGAAGGATGGTGGGAGTTGGGAGAGACGCTGGAATGGACTATTTTATTATTATGTCTGATGTTTGTCTGGACTGATAGTTTTTTTTGTCTAGACCGCACAGTGGTGTCTTCGAATTTTATTTTCCTCGAATAACTCACTAGCGTGGGTCTCCTCCTCTCCTTTCCTTTCGACGGACGCTGTCTCATGTGCACGTTTTGATCGCCCTCGAGACCATGCACGTAGCACGAGCAGGAACACGTCTGCAGAATAATCTTGCAATGTTTATTCATCCCCACTTCAACACCGTTATCAGAAGAACATGAAGGTAAAGTTGCTTCCACAATGCAAACGGTTTCAGACTTGACGACCAAGCTTAGTGGTAACCACAAGAACATCAGGCTTTAACACACAGTGCGACTATATATCACGTAGTATTGAGAATGGAATTATTCATTTGGCAGTAACGATCAATAAATAAATTGCACCGTACCGATTCTTCATCTCTATGCATCAGACTTGTCTCATCATCATCAGATTCTCGACTGTTCTTCCTTATCCTCACGAGTCCTCTCGCTGCGAGATTTGCCTCGCGAGCGTCTCGTTTCTCGTCCTGGAACGAGAAAGGTAAGTCACGGCTATAAACGGCTGCCGATTCCCTTATATCGAAACCTTCTACAAACGAGGTAGTATTGTTTCTACTACGAACGATTCGAGGAATAATTGTATCCTGGCAAACTATTCAGAATATCAAACAAGTGTGAAACATATTTGCGCGGCAATAAGCGATACCAGAAAGAACAATCCAGAGATGTAAAAATGTATAAATAATAAGTAAGATAATAAAAGATGTGTCTCGGTCACCTCAGTGTTCATCGTGAGGAATCGTAGAACGAGAAGATTCATCGATGCTGACATTATCACGAGACCAAGAATAATGAAGACAATAGAGAAGAGTACGTATCTAAGAGAGATTATCGATTGATCAGCCTTAGAAGTACGTGAAACATCTCTTCATTTCACATGCTCTCTCACCGGTCAGAGTGGCGAGAGAGTGTGTGAGATGAAGAGGCGATAACACTCATTTCGAACTGTAAACTCACTCTGGTCGACTCTGTAGAGCTCCGTCCTTTTGCAGCCACGAAATCACCGAATCCTGGAATTTCAAAAATAATAAAATCCAATAAAAATATTTACCGATGGTGGTGAGCGTTGTGAAGCAGTAGTAGATGGAGTCGAAGTACGACCAACCTTCGTATCTGGAAATCGCACAATTGTTTTTTTCTTCGGTTTTCTGTTCAAGGTCAAGAACGAATCGTCTTCGTGGAAGATTTGGTGCTATTAGGAATGAGTGAAACACAATCGAAATGAAAGTTTGAATAAACGAACTGATGAAATGCGTAGCTCCGATGAGAATCTGAGCCCCTCCCAATCCTCCTGATACGATGATCAGATCAATGTGAGTGACCTGAAATTGATTCCTGGTAGGGCTGATGTACATGACAAAAGTATAACTGTGTAAAACATTATCTATGTGTATTGATCTTGTCATTTTTTTCTGTGATTGACATAAAAGGAAAATCAGTCGAATGGAATCGATAGAGTAGAGGTCATCCACTCACTTTATCCTCCTTGCCCGCCCATCGTTTGATGAATCGAAGAACCTTCTCGGCGTAGACGTTCATTCGTTCACCTAAACAACTTATTTGACTTCATTTCTCCTTTTATTTACAATTAGATAGCCTCCGTTGGCTGACCATTCGCGATTAGTCATTCTTGTCAAAAAGTTCTGATAAATTTCTTCTGTCAAATGTATTGTCACATATCACTGCCCTATCAAAATTGACATAATTATGAATATAAAGACTGGCTAAATGCTCACCAATACTCTGGAAGCAGACGAGACCAAGTGGAATACCCGCCAGTGCGTAGAACATACAGAACATCTTTCCCCTTCAATTGGATATTTTTTGTTTTATTTTCAGCAAGGATTGCCTTCGATGGACTCATTTCATTCCGCAATGCTAATATCTAGCCGATGATACACAACGAAGCCCAATTAAAAATGATGTCTAGCGATGCTGCTCAAATCAAATTATTACAAGAGACTCACCGGCAGTCAATGGAGTTGAGTGACCGTAACCAATGGTAGTTATTACGGTAGTCGCGAAGTAGAATGCACCAGCGAATTTCCACTGATAACCCGCCTTGTGAGGCACCGATTTGATGATGGTTGCCTGATGAAAGATCAGAGATTAAACAATCTGAGATCTATCTACTACTCTAATACATTATAGTCTCCATCGGTCATGTTATACTTGTTTGTGAGCTGCTTTCTCACACGATCCACAAGATCTCTCTATAAATTTCATCTATTTCAATGTATAAATACTATTTCAGTCTACAAAAAATATTCCACAGAGGATTGTTGAAACATTTTCTGTGGACACTTCCTTGTTTTCAACTCATTATCGTCATATCCCACATCATTTGTTGTTGATCGATACGTTTCTTGTTAACTCGAGTCATCATTTTCAACACAGCCTTTTCTCTACTCAAAGATCCATCGACTTTCATCACTAGTTCAATCGAAGCTGTCTCAAATCACGAATCTCCTCCCTCCTCTTCTTTCCTCTCCCTCTCCTCCCTCGCCTCCTCCCCTCTCACTACTCCCAAACTTCTTACACACAGGCAGAAACAGCGAAGGACCTGCTTTCACTGCTCCTCTCCTCTCCCCTCCTTCCCTCCCTCCATCCCCTTCCCCATTCTCTTGCACGTTATATGACCGAAGAGCGGATAGCCTCTCTCTCTCGAAAAACGACTCCACTAGAAGGCTAATGATTGTCCGAGAGAGCCGGGGACCGGCAAATGTCTCCGGTTCTCCGGGGCGACCGTCATTTATCACACGCCTTCACCTCTCACTCTCGTAGATTACACTCATCCACCACCCTCTGACAACATGAGTGCGACAAATATCCATGAGCCGGGGTTTGAGAGACGACGGATCCGGTGTTTAGGAAGTGATGGAGAGTACGAGTCGTGATCAGCTCAGTCCGTATGGGCCTATCGGGTTTCGTGACTTGTAACGAATCTTCGTAAATCGAGGGAGGAATCGTGATCAATCTCTATGATTTTGGATTTTGCCACATTTATCCAAGAGTATGCTCTGTTCTGCATGCGGGACATTCATGTCTTCTTGCTAGATAAGTTGTGGAAAAGACGAGTGATTTCTTTTGGAAAACCCAACTCTATATAAATGTATGATTCAACGGAACTCATCATGGAGAAGTGCACAGCTGGTCTCTATTTAGCACACAATCGATCAAAAAAAACTGACAAAAAATGGAGAGAAGGGCCCATGTTTCCCAGATTCGTCGGTGAATCACACTTCTCGAAATCTTGGCATTTTCCCTCATCATCAGCAATTTTGGTGGAAGTTCAATTATAGTGCCTGCATGTGCTCGAAATCTTGGCATTTTTCTACAGTACCAGCATTTTAGCGAAATATGGGCGGGAATTCAAATAATTCAAATAAACCCGCCTGCATGAGTTCGTTCTCGCTCTCGAGTGCATCGAAGACTGCGGCTCCGATGAGAAGATACGTCATTGTGCAGACTACGAGGGAGAGCGTACGCACGTTCTGTTGCTTCATGCTCAAGCATCGTCCTGAGCCACAATTAGTTCACTATCGTTTTCTTATTTTTTGGACGAGAATACAATTATGTTTCAAAGAGAAATCAAATCTTGGCAGGTTCTATGGAATTGCTTCAAATCATTGATTTTTTACCAAACGTTAGAATTACTCTTGGAAGATCCACAAAACTTGAACCGACAAAAAAATTTCGTTGATCAGCCAATGGGAAATACTCACAAGGTCAGTCTGTACTCCGCGGGATCATTATCGCACCATTGGAAGGATTCTGAAACGGATCATTAGGAAAGAAATATAACGGAAGAAGGAAAAGAAATTCAATTTGCAATGAAACGTGATTATTTTTCGAAGAAAAATCAATATCGGAAAAAATTTCTCAGAAGAATAAGTAGGAGGCTTTTGACAATTCACAACGCAAATGAAGATTGCAGATAATTTATCTACATACAGGTATTGGATATGAAACAAATGGTCTCAAACGTGAAAGAAGGCTTGGTGGGAAGGAGGAGGGATGGGTGGAGAAGACCCGCTAGAGAGGAGAAGAGAGATCAGATCAGATGAGAGAGATTAGACAGACGAAAATGAAGAGCGAGAGAAGAGAGAGAGAGAGAAATGACTGAGAGAAGAGGAAGAGGACCCTCACCACTCTCACAAACGCGAAGCGATTACGATTTATTGGGAGTGATCGACCCTCGAAGTGATTTGAACTTTCGGAAGCACTGATATGAGCACTCCATCATATGCGTCATTCTGGCCGAGTGGTCTATGGCGATGCGTTCAGGTCGCAGTCCACTTCTGTGGGCGCAGGTTCGAATCCTGCGGATGACAGTACCTTTTGGATATTTTCTTCGAAGAATTAGTGGAAAATTGATGAAGTTGCACAAATGAAGTTCATTGAGTGGTCATGCCGGTTCAAGACGCAGTCCTCCAGAACCTATACTTTTTCTTCATTGTTGAATTCTGCGAATGGCGTAAGCTTTTGTTCAATTTTTTCAATGATTAGCATTTCTCTTTGTAAGAGTCTGTTTCCAGTGAAAGCATGCGGGGATTCTTAATTCGTTCTCTTCATTTCACGCATTCTTCATCCTCCTCCTCCCCCTCTTCTTCCCCCTCCACCCCATCGATTCTGCAAATGAAGAGAGAGAGAGAGGGATGGAAGGCAGTCTAGAGAAGGGAAAGAGAGAAAGGGGGAAAAGAGTCAGTCCCTTCTTCCCCTTATTCTTACCATCTAGCTCATGTTTACTCAGTAACGTATACTTGTATCTGACATTTTCTGCGACTTTCCCTGTGTTTATCTTCGTCTACTGAAATATTCATTAGCACATCCATCTCCCGTACCTCCTTTCCAGTTCCAGAAGTAAGCCCTCCATGGGCCAATTTCATCGCTATTTACTGCATGGGCCAACGCTTTTCCTGTATTTATTGATTGGGCTTTCCGCCGCCGAAAATAATGTGAAAGAGAGAAGAGAGAACGTTGAAGAGCCTCTTCTTTTCTCAATTTCTTCTTCTTCTTTCAGAGGCACAGACCGAGACTGGGTTCTTTTCTTGGAAATGTCAGCCTTCCCCTCTTTCATCTCCCTACTATTCACGCATTTTACTCGATTCCATCCGTGACATTTCTAGTCTTTCCAGGGTAATACCAACGTCCCATCGGGGCATTCGACCGCCTCACGGGAGTAGGCCAGGTGAGCCCTCGAAAAATGGAACTTTTTGCATTACGACAATAAATTCGTCGAATAATGGGCGCGAATTCAAATTTGAATAATACAGGATGGACGAGGCCGGAACGTCCTCACGCGATCCGCCCGACTCACTGTACGCGGCCGAGCAGCGCACGCGACTCGACGCAGACGTGCCATGGTGGCAACGGTTAGATTTGAATTTACCGCCGACTTTTGAAAATCTTTAAAAATTCAGTCATTTTTGCACTACGCCGCAAAATCCGTAGAGGAGCGGGAATTCAAAAATATTCGAATCGTTACAGTAATCTGCTGATGAATCAGCCGGTGCTGTTCGGAACGTGGGACGGAGTATTCACCACCGTGATGGTCAACATCTTCGGAATCATCGTCTTCCTCAGAATGGGATGGATCGTGGTTCGTACTTTGATCTTTGACCTCTTACAATTAACCCATTCAGCATCATCGATCTTTGATTCCTTGTTCAAATCAACCTACAATGATATTTTTCGAAGAAAAATTGACAGTTGATCTTTGATCTTTCCTCAGGGAACAGCAGGAGTCGCAAACGCCATCCTCCTTCTGGTCATCTGCACGACTCTCGCCCTGATTACCGTATTCTCTGCTATCGGAATCGTCGAGCGTTGCAGGATCCAGTGAGTATCGATTTTACAAATACTCAGAAAATGTAACTTTTTGTGTAGGGAATGAAAATGCATCGGGTATTTGGCGCGAATTCAGAATTTCCAATAATCTTGCAGAGTGGCGGCATCTACTTCCTCGTGTCGCACGTGCTGGGCGGGCAAATCGGCGGAGCGGTCGGGCTGATATACGGATTCGGACAGGTTCGGCCTATCGTGACTAGACTCTAGTCACGATATTTGATCTCTGCAGGCAGTCGCCACCGGTCTAGTAGCTGTCGGATTCGGGGAGTCAGTCGCTCACTACTTCGATACCGAATCAGGCGTGGTCATCAAAGTAGCGGCCATTTCCATAATTTTGCTGCTAACTGGTGAGAATCGATCAATGATGACTACCGTACCTCTCATTCAGCGATCAACACTGCTGGCCTATCGTGGGTAATTCGTCTCCAACTCATTCTTCTCTCCTGTCTCGCCCTCGCTGCCGTTGATTTCATTCTCGGATCCCTCTGGACGGTCGACCTCGGTAAGATTGATCTTTGATCTCTGAAATCTGACCTATGATCTTTCTCAGAACACGGTATCGGCCACTTCTCGGCTGCTCGTCTTCGTGCGAACGCCGAACCTCACTATGCAGAGAAGAATTGCTCAGGGGTGAACTTTGAACTTCACTCTGTAGTTTGATCTTTGATCTTTTCCAGCTCGGCATTGACCTCATCCAACCCAAGTCGTCCTTCTTCACAGTCTTCGGTGTCTTCTTCGCTAATTTCCTCGGAGTTCTAGCAGGTAATCGATAATCTACAGCACCTCACCAATACCGTAATCCCTACCAGGTGTGAACATGTCCGGTGACCTAAAGGAGCCGCACAAGAGCATTCCCATGGGTGAACTTTCTGCAGTCACCGTCAGGTACATTAACCAGCAAATACTATATTTGAATCTCCCTCCATTCCCTAATTATCGATTTTTTAGTTCCTCGATCTGTTTTGTCTTCATAATGATCCTGGGCGCTGTGGTCGATCGTGACTGGCTACTGTGTGACCATCTCATCCAAGAGAGGGTACGGTAGTCTACAGTATCCCACATCTACCGTAATCCTTGCAGGTGTCTCTCACCGGTTTCCTCTTCATGACTGGTCTCTACATCTGCTCGCTCTCTTCGATAATTGGATCGCTACTTGGAACTCCCAGAGTACTGCAGGTATACGGTAGTAGAGTATGTCCATTGATCGAAATGATATTCCAGGGAATCGCAGCTGAAGGAATCATCCCCATTTTGAACCCGCTCGCCCAAGGGGTAAAGCATACGCAATTTTGTAGATAATGTAGATACATTGATCAATCATAGAAAAACAAATAGCTTTAACGTTGATCTAGCAACAGTATGTACTAACAACACTTTAGCATGGAGCCAATCGTAACCCCGTCTTGGCTGGAGTCGTGATGATGGGCGTGGCTTGCGTGTTCGTGCTGCTCGGTAGGACGATATAATAGAACATTTAATCCAATACATCATGTTCAGGCGACCTCAACATGCTGGCCATTCTCTCAACCATGCCATTCCTTATCACTTACGCCTTCGTCAATTACGCTTACGTGTCGCTAGCCATGTCAGCAGATCTGGAGGATGTTACATTGGCAGTGTACGAATAAGGGGAACGGGACACAAATGACCGAGACCAAAATTTTAGAAACGGAGGACCTGAACCATCAGCATCTTATGGAAGTATGCATCGGATTTCGGAGAACGGGGATCTGGACAGTCTATTCCCGAATGAGCGAAATGCAAAACCAACATCATCGAATATTGTTTGAAAAAAATGGTATCAAATAGAGAGCTTAATTCAGGAGAACGGAGCAGGAATTGTCGAACAACAAGCCAGCTGGTACTCACTATTCAGCAATCGTTACATTGCTTTTGTTGGAGTACGCAAACAACACAGATTCCGCAAATACAATATACTTTCCAGTGCCTAGTCAATTTGACAATACTTTTACTAATCAACTTCTGGATTGCCGTGATTCACTTCATTGCCTTTGCAGCTCTCTATTGTTACATCGGAAGAGTTTGTCCAACCTGCTTTCCAGGTCGAAAATCACAACAAAAATTAGAAATTTCAACTAAAGACTTAGGCATTTCTCAATTCTCCCTACCCCACATGTTCAAAACCGTATTCTCGTCGTCACTTGAAGCTCTTGGGAAAACAACAATTGAACCATCGGCATCAGTTTCTGGTGAGAACTGGACTGAAGCGAGAATATTCAAACATAATTTCATTTAGGCCCCACACCAGCAGATGTGTCGACCTCGCAGCTCAACGAATCCAATCCAGATTATTCCACGAGAAAAGGCTACCATCATGCAGAAAATGTAGCAGCAGACTTCGATTAATATTCCGAAATTAACTAGCAATTCTAGAACCAATAATACCTAGAGGAAAGCCTACCCCGCCCAAAACAGTGGGTGTATGACAAGATACCTACTAAGACATTCCTATGTACCGCATCTCAAATTGTCCCACCCTGTCTGTGGGCAATATCAGAACGTTCTGATTACTCGTTGATAAATGTTGTGAACGAAACTTCATCATAACTCAACCGTTTATCTCAACAATTGAGGCGGAGAAAAGAAGATGCGACTCTTCTCCTCCAGTAACAATAACCGAGAACGATTTAGATGTTGGAGGGGTAGAGCATCTGAAAATTAGACAATTATTCCACATCCTACAGAATAATTGACGATTTCGCAATCTTCAAACATCCGTACTAGCCAACAGAACCTTTGAATAATAATTAAGAGTAACTCACAACACGGATGCGCTGTCCGAGGGCGGTGGCGGGAAGGTTCTTGTGGAACTTGGCGCGGACGGCTCCGGTGTTTCCGTGGGAGCGGGTAACACGTCCCCAGATGCAGCGGACTCTGCTGGGAGCAGCTCCGGCAACCTGAACAAAGAAAATGATGAAAAGAATTAAAATATTTCCTCAACCAAAAAACATCATGGCGATAATAAATATGCATTATATTTTTATGTAATTTCAACGTATCTAGAACCTAGTTTTATTTCACGTGATGTCTTTTCTAATTTAAGCATTTATTATTCAACCGTGGTGAATTACATATCGAACAGTTATCCTAGAACTGTCCTAGCATTCAAGACGTAATATTTATACCAATGGCTTATACAATAGTTTCAAACTGATTCACTAGTGAAAAGGACGAGAGGTTGTTTAATAGAAGTTTCGAATGAATCAGGAGAAAAGTAGAAAACGGGAACCAAAGATAAATGAGAAAAAAGAATGCACTCACGTTCTTCTTGTTGTGGGCCTTGTAGACGTACACGACACGCTTGCCGACGTACCACTGGGCTTCGTTCTTGTTGTAAACGTTGTCGAGCTTCAGGATGGAGGAAGTCTCATTCTGGTTGCGCTGGCCGCGGGTGAAACCAGAGAAGACGGCCTTGACGTAAAGTCTAAAAACAAAATCATAAAATTACAGAAAAAAATATAACAACAATATGAAAGCATGTTTATTAGCTAATAGTGTCCATAATCAGCAAAATGTTCAGAATTTCGATTGTATTTTTAACGGAAATGTACTAACCTGCCGTTGAGGGCGGGATCGTTCTTGCGGGCAACAGTAGGGGCAGCCTCGGCCATTTTTACCTGGAAAAACTAAAACTGAACAATTGAGTTCAAAATCACGAATTTCGTCAGAATTTCACCATCTACAAGCAAAATAAAGTGAGCATATGTCAAAAATGATATCAGGAGCATGTTAAACACGAAAAAAAGTTGCAAAAACGCGCCAAAACATCAATTTACAGCAGAAAAAAAGGGAAAAAGAAAAATACACTAGAAAATCCCAAATATTTCACCTGAAAAAGTACGGTAGTTCGCGCTGGGACCTGATAAAAGTAGTTCAAAATTTCTCTGTTCGGCGAGTCAAATCTTTTTCGTTGTGTCACATTTTCATTTTTGATTTCTGTTTATCGTTTTTCGTCAAATTTTACTTTTTAAAGTTTTTATTTATTTATTTAAATGCATATAACACGTACAGGACATACAACAAAGTATTCAATGTGAACTTCGACCCATCTAGCGCCAAACTGAGTCAGTTTAACTGACAAACTTTACAAAAAAACAAGAAATTTACAAAGAAATTAGCAAACTAGTGTCTAGAATTCACGTTCGTTTGCCAGGAACAATAGGCCATGAGCAATGTATTCACAGAGACGATACATGAATAACGTTGTCTCGGTTCTTCGCGCGAATGCACTGTAGATGAACATGGACACGCACGCAGTCTCCACCACAGCTCCCATGAACCGAATTATGCTTGCCTGCGAATCGATAATTATGATGGGATACGGTAGCTACAGTACCTGCAAATTAGTAGCATCGTCGAGCGACCCGCCTTGAGCGAGCGATCCCGATGCAAGAACAAGGAATGATGCAGAGGCAACCTCAAAATGTATTTCATCTGAATATTGAGCAGTATTATCTGGAAATGTTTAGTTTATCAGTTAGTAATGTGTAGAGGCACCAGATAGTTCATACAAGTCCAATATTACCGACCCAGCAAGTCTGTTCTTATCCAATCTGATCTACCGTAATCTCACCCCAATGAAGAGACAGCAAACGAGTGTGGGAATGGAGAAGAGAAGGTCTGCGAAGCACACATAGGAGAAGATGGTGAGATAGAGTCCTGCAATGACAATCGATACTCCTACCGTAACCACCGGCCTACCGTACCTGTCATAATTGCAATAGGGAAGCTCCATTCTCTGATGAGATGCTGGAAGGAGAGGAAGTACAACATATTCCTTCCGATGACGAAAAGCGAAGCGAATGAGACTGGAGCCCACGCGGATGATTGAAGGTAGATCGCCAGGGCTGAATCGGCGGCTACCGTAACCAATTCTACAGTATTCCGACTCACCACTAGAGATGAATGCTAAAGTAGTGAAGATCTTTGGATGAGGTTGCATCGAAGTGATTAGAGTGAACAGCGATAGCGAGATCATCGGTAGCGCCGACAGCAACGGAGACACTGCAAATCGTCGCTATCACAAAGTTCGAAATTCAGACAGTTGTGGAACGTTAAAACCCTCACTTCGACTGAATCCGGACGTTTCCAGATAGACGAGATACGTGATTCCACCATACGCAGCCAGCAATCGAGCTGGCCCAGCGGCACTCATTTTCAACTGGAAAAGAAGCAGTTCTCGATTGAGCTACCGTAACGAGATAAATGAGGATTACGGTACTTTGAGCATACTGATCGATCGTGCCATAGTGTTGGGCATCGTACCAGAGGGGAAAGCAGACTGGACGACTTTCGCAAAACTGTTGATTGACTCAATGCGCTCGGCAAAACTTTCTCTCTCAATCTCTGCCTCTCTTGCTATGTACTACTTTCTCTCTTTTCTATCTCTGACCTACAACCTCTCGCTATTCAATGCAATCCCTCCATCCAAACACCTAAATCGTGCACCAGAGCGCGAGACGATGCTCGTAGTTGCATTTTTCTTTACTTTCTTGATATTTTATTGCTCGATCAAATCACTCCATCATTGCATGTTCATGTGCAGATTAGATACCAATAGCCAGCTGTGAACTGTTAGTATCACTGTATCGATCTATTATCGATCAACCTTTATTGATCTCCCACAATAATATACAGACTTGGACGGGATTCGTCCGTTGGGGGGAAGGGTACTCGCATGATACAATCAAGTTAGATTCATTGGTGATATTACCCTAGTTTAAAGCCAGTAGATCAAGTAGGGGGGATAGGGGAAAGGGCGGGGCTTCGGCCGATGGGCGCGCGATCTTCTAGCTCGACTTCGACTTGGGCTTGTACTTCTCACACTGGACGGCAGCACGGACGAGAATATACTGCGCGGCAAAGTAAGTGAAGAGGATCCAATGCTGAAATGGACACCAATTAGAGAAGATCTAAAAAATCATTCAACGATAGTTTCGTTTCACTATTCCTACATACACCCTTTCATCTTATATATAGGGCAATAAAAGAAATGCTGCATTCCCTGCTAAAACTCTTTGTAGGAGAGCATTTGATCATCATTTGTCAGCCCGAAGTAATTCTTCATACAATTCGCTTACCTCAGCGAGTGGCACTCTGAATCCTGTGTTCCATGATAAGGAGATTGTCCGAGACGTAGAAGAGAGCGAACCCGAGAAGACGCCATTTCAGACCCTGTAAATGGAAATAATGATTGGTTTTTTTTAGAAGCGAACTTCTCCCATTATCTCAGTATACAACCTCGGAGTATCATTCAATGTTGAAACCTGCTTCACCAAGTCCCGATTAAACTTTTTCAATAAAACCGACTGGGCAGCAAATAATATTCTTTATCCACGCTCAATATTGTGCTGTATAACGCCAAAGATCATTCAACATTGAACCCTCATTCACCTCCACTCTTTGCTTCTACATAAAATACATGTCGGAGATGCAAAAAACCATTTCTCGATTCCCGTCACTCACATCAGCGAATGGGGATGGACGGTGCTTCCGTAGAGGCATTGAGATGCAGAGTAGATTACGGTAGATGTAAGGATGAACGAGTAGACAGTCATCACAAGCACAGCGATCACGCTCACTGAAAGATATGCATATGCTTCAATCGCTACTATAACCTCTGGAACCATGTGATCTGTAAGGAATAGCGTGTCATTTTTAAAGATATGAAGTATTGCTCCAACATTAAAACTATGAATATCCCACATCTGTGAACCTCGATTCACCATTGCCTGGTTCACAGATACAACTCAAAACTTCCATTTAGTATCCACACAGCCACTCCTCGCATCCCTACCGTACCTTTGAGGACGGGCATCCCTACCGTACCTTTGAGGACGGGCAAGAGGCAGTATCCGACGAGGGCATTCCATGCACCGAGCACTGCTGCCAGTGGCCAACAGATCGAGATCGTCTCGGGGACGAACGTCAACTGAACCATACGAGGCATTTAGGAATAGAAAGGATTCCCGGATCACGAATCAGATTCTCCTTCTATTCGACATTTTAACAACATTTTCAGAAAAAAATAGCAGGAACACTCGCGCTTCAACCGTAGCACATGATTGGCTCCGATAGGTATGGTTAATTCGATGTGCAAATCGCGTCTCAATGAATACTCATCCCTGACCATGTAGAAGATGTGACCGATGCCGAATGCAATGGCGCCCGGTACGATTCCCTCCTGGAAATGAACACTCACTATCACATTTCTAGAAACAAGACATCTAGTGCTTCCACATCTCATCAATAGTCTACGTTTTCTACTAGCTCTCTCCTTTTGGCTTTGAACATTCCTCCAAAATAAAATATTTCCGATTTTCAATGACCATAATATTGGGTGAAATTTACTTCCCTATCAGACTATTAGCCGATAGTATTATCCTCACCTTGGATATTCCAATCACATAATCTCCGGCGCATCCTGCAGTCAGGGCGAGCACCAGCAATCCGCGTGTCTGCAATGCAAGAGGTCACCCGGAGAATCCAAGTTTCATCCTTTCGTTATCACCTGTTCCACATCCTGGCAACAATACGACTGCCCTTCGCAAGATAAAATAAATCAATCAAGTGCCAGTTACAATTGACCTTTGGTGCTTCCGCGTTTCATAGCCCCTACACTTTCTCGATTTTTTTCACTACAACAATAATAATTGAATTCTGATTCATATGAGAAAAAAGCAGTTAGCGCATGGTTATAATTTTTTTTTCGTTGTTTGCATAATCTTCTTATTCAGAGAAAGTGATAGGCAATGCATTTTCCACTGGCAAAGAACAACAACAAATCTGTTCCACCCACATTTCCCGTAATCCCCACGTGGGCCGACACTCTTTATTCACGTAATCCTTCGAAAGTGATTGTTTTGTTCGTAAAAAATACTTCCCGAAACATACGGTAACACCCTCTCACTTCCCTAGCACATTTTTATACCAATTCAATCACGTTTCACTAATCAAGCAACTCTCATTTCACGATGTGGTTCACTAGAGCAACCTTCCCATTTCATGCTTCACTCACCATACACAATCCTACGAACGGCCATGGACAATATTCGGCCGCCTAATTCGTTCGCAACTCCAATACCCTACCCTCCTCCATCTCGGTACATTATTCGCTCAAGGATGAAGCTCACGATGCACACTGATGCAGTGATGCATTGGGCAGTATCTCCATAGCAATTGCGTTTTAGTTCCTAATATCCCCTCCTTCTCCTCTCTATTCCCCATTCACTCCTCACCTTCAATGGAACTCCTCCTCCGTGTAGAGCGACGAACGAGATGAGCACCAGCAGAGGAGTGCACTTCCTGATCAATTAATCAATCATTAGCTCATTATTTTGAAAATACAATTTAAAACATACGCTTAGCAGCCACGACTCCTACGCAAAATGCGCAAGCTGATAAGGAACAGTGCACTTGCCAATCACACAACCAACCAAGTACAAAAGTGATTCATAGTTTCACTTGTTTGTTCTGTGTTCACGCCTCTTCACTATTCCTTCACCTTTTTCATTTCAATCTTAGCAGAGCCTACATCACCCATAGCAACCACTCAACATTTCCCTCCCAATCGAAGCAAAAACCACTAACCGAATTACTCATTTTCCGGTATCTACTCTTTACATGGGGACCAAACACGTCTCAAGTACCACCTGCTGATGCTAATAGTCGCCTCTTCTCTAACAAGTCCAATCTCCCGCTGGTTATGCCCACCTCACCTTTACCACATTGCCATTGCCCCCAAGCACAGATTGGTAAAATCGATTCCCCACATCTTCCCCATTCAAAAAGGCATCGTTAAAAGACTATGAGGCAATCAAATCAATTCTTCCACACTACATCCGGCACTTTTGTACTTTTGTGCACAAAGGTAGAAAACTATCTCATTCCTCGCTCATTCGATCGCTCGCTGCCTAATTTCTCACTACTCACAATTTCGAGCGCAGTCTTGGGACATTAAATTAAAGATGTGCCCTACACCCCTCTTCACTCACCAGTACGCGTACAGCTCATTGTAGAACTTGGTGAGCCCACTCGACTGATAGAAGAAGTGAGCGATAGCAAGGGCCATGGCGACGCCAGCCTTGTGTAGTTCCGGCATCTTGGATACGGTAGGATGAGAGGGGATGAAGGCAGGGAGAGGGGTACGATAGGACTCGTAGGGAAGGGAGGTCACTCGTAGACAATTGAATGAGTGGGATGGGCAAGGCGACTAGAGGACTCGTGAAAACTCTTCTTGTTCGATAGAGTGAATGGATTGAAATGGAAAGGGGACGAGGGAGAGGGGGAGACTCTGAATCCTACGTATGGACAGAGGGAAGAGAGGAGAGGGAGTGGAGGGATGAGTGGAACAAGTGAGAGAGAGGGGAAGAGAGGGAGAAGGGAAGAGACGGAGGGAGTGAGGGAGAGGGGGAGGGGCACCAACCCTGCTAGACTACACGCGAGGAACGGCCGATAGAGAGGCTGGGAGAGACGGAAGGAGGGAGGAGGTCGCACCGTGTGAGGCGTCTGCAATAGGGCAATTTCGTCTTTGATACGAAAAAAAATATGAAAATAGAGAAAAAAAACTACCTAAAAGCACTCTCAACCACTCCACGAGCCGACGGACACAGAATGGCAGAAAAAGGGCACGAATTGCACGCGCAGAATTCGAACAAAGGCTCTTTAATCGCCGTTCAAGTGCCAATTTTCTATCTTGTTATCTCTCACTTATCGAATTGCGCGCTCTTTTGCGTGGTCAGCACGAATCGTGTCAACGATACGTCCCTTCGTCCCACTAATCAGCCCGCTCTCTCGCACTGTCTAACCAGTTAGAGATAATTTGCATCGAAGAGTACAAGATCATTGGCTCATCAATAGACTGTAGGAGTGATCCCCGTGGACCCTTCCCCATCCCTTTCATTATCTATTTCTCCATAGAGAATCGTAGAGAGTAGGTGTTATCTGTAGAGAGATCCTTATTGCCTCATTC
Organism: Pristionchus exspectatus; assembly: GCA_911812115.1. Taxonomy (NCBI): domain Eukaryota; kingdom Metazoa; phylum Nematoda; class Chromadorea; order Rhabditida; family Neodiplogasteridae; genus Pristionchus; species Pristionchus exspectatus. Next base: position 10,050,940 of record OU461584.1, on the reverse strand, counting down.
ACCTTCATCACATCGTTCCTCCAATCTAGATTTGATTCCGATCTTCATGCGCCATTCCACATAGGTACACGATATAGACGACTAATCCGCTAATTATACCCCGCGATTCCCCCGTTTCACAGCCCTTTCATCAATCACCGCCTTGAACCATGGATAGAGGGAACGCGCGATTGCGTTGTTCCAATCCCTCGTCTCGCACAATAAGTAAACACGTTCCATCTCGCACTCCGTAGATCACTAAACGTTTTGTTGTCTCGAATGGGGTTCTATAATCCGACGTTCTTCATAGTACGATAGATGATCGGGGTGTTTTGTCGAACCCTTCTCTTCCCGGGTTTCCTCGTGAGGTCAGTTGTTCCACTCATCACTTCCCTCTCTCACTAGATAGTAGAGTTCGCAATTCACACTATCTCACCGGTGAGAGAGGAGAAGAGAGTGTGTGAAATGAAGAGACGGCGGTATCATTTCTCGACCTCTCACTAGATAGTGAATGAAATGGAGAGGGAGTTCAATCGAGTGACGTCTGTGTCTACTCACTCATTCCACTCACACACAAACCACACGTGGGGGAAGACGAGTGAACAGCTAGACTACACCGCGGAGAGAGGGAGAAGGCTGATCTACTAAAGTGCTCCTCTTCTGAGGACTACACTAGAAGGAGGGGGAATCCCTCTTCTGATTCAAAAGATCAGATCCAATCTACCCGTATCTTTGATGTTCAGGGATCTGCTATATCACATCAGATCTGCGGGTGACAGTGCTTCTTGAGGTGACGTTCAAAAAACCAACTAATAACTGATGGTGAATTCGTTCCCTAATACGTCTCTCATGCGCCTTTAATATTCCCTTCATGGAGCAGAAAGAACTTTGACCCTCGGCCTTCTCCAATTCCCAATAATCACTGATTCCTTATCGGACCTTTGCTCTTGACAAACTGCACGTATTGATCATGTACGATGATCTACTCTGATCAAGTACATTCCGTCTTTGGAGATCTGGATTTTTTTACGGATAACGCCAATATGATTGAAAATTGCAGATATCTCACAATCACAAAAGCCCAGTGAAACCTCAATAGTCCTACTTAATAAAAATCAGAAAAAAAGGAAATGGCAAGTATCAATCCATTGAATCAGCCTAGTAATCATCTTCCTGCATGAGAATGAACAAGTATCGAATGAAGGAATAACCGCTCACTCACCCCTCTCTCCAACGACCGCCTTCATTGCTGCAGCTGCAGCCAGTCTATCGACCAGTCTGTGGTACGACCACTCCTTCTCCTGTAGCTGCAGATGCTGCGACTGTCGCACGGCCGAGTCGAGAATTGTCTGCGAAGTGGTTGCTATAATTCAAATTCGAGAATTCCCAGTCAGCAACACAAACATACCTTCACTTACATGTGCTCATATCGTTGCACAAAATCACCATGAAGGCTTCCCACTAATCATACAAGCTTTACAACCCAAATAAAGTTAGAAGTCGATAACAATATTCAGACTACCGTACCTTATGCACCACCACTCCCTGCACTCGTCCCTTCGCATCCACAAGGAAGACGGCGCCTGTAGGCATCGTGCGCCAGATCTGCAATACGGTAGCAATGAATTTGACACATTACTAGCACTAAACAATAAACGAGATATTTGAATAGATCGACCAAGAACAGTACCGATGATTCCAAATCCTGTTTCTCCTAGAGTTAAGATCCCCGTGAAACACAAATGTGCAACTCGAATTCAAGAAGTTTGCTTCACCATCGTAACATGCTCAAGAGACAAAATGAGATGTGAGATGAATAAAGACGAGTAGCTTACCATGATTCCCCTCTCGATCGTCTGCTCATCCATCATCATCACAACTCATCGTCACCGACAGCGACGCCCGGAGAAGGAGGAACACCTGACATGTGATAGATAGACAGCGGCTAGCTTAGTGATCAACTATTTCGCACGAGTGTGGTTGACATTGAGATGGGCGAATGGTAGTTGTAAGCGCGATGAACTTGAAGTCATTGCCGAAGTGAAATATTTGGGTATATGAAGAACGAGTGAAACACGACTGAACCATGAAATTCAAACATGCCAGTTCTAGAGGACAACTTATGAACAGTCTATTTTCAACGAATAAATCAGATAAAAATCATTTAAAGATATTCTGACTTGAGATGGATCCCTCAGCAGTCTCATTATGAGCGAGAGCGTCGGATCCGGTAGAGATGAGGGAAGAATCCAATGGGAGATTAGGTCTGAATGTTAATGATAGTTGCCATAGATGAATTGAGAACCACCAACGTTTACATGGTCATATCGAGGGAGAAACACAAGACAGCCAAGTAAATTTTTTTTGTTCGATACAGTGAAGATGAACCAACCATATCCTACTTTTCGGGATATATCAAAATATTGAAGCTTGAATTCACATGCATCACATGTATTCTACGCATTATGCGGGTTGCACAATAGTTTCAAGAAATGTCTCATTTTTTTTACTTTCAGGAAAACTGCGTAATTGTAAGTACTCACCTTGATATTCTCCTCCCTCCCTTTCCACGATGATCACTCGATCAATCCTCTTTGAAAGGAGCAGCGACTTCACTCCGGGGATCTGACAAGTTCGTTATTTCATTCGCCTTTTGCTCTGCTTCATGCTTGATTTGTGTTCTTTCCTACACGTTCCAATCATTCACGAAACACAAATCAACATCCAATATCCACTCACATCCTTCCCATCATCCTCCTCCATCACGACAGCCACTGCCTGTGTGTCCTCACTCGCGAGATACGGTAGATCGAGTGGGAGCTGGAAGAGAATGGTATAGCAGACATTATTATTTGAAAGGGTTATATCTAATGAACAGAGAAAGTCGATACCATTGAACACTCGTGAAATTCATGAGAGATAAGAGTCGGATGAACCACAAAAGATTCAATCAAATTCGAAAAGCTCCAATAATATAGTCAGAGAAATTAGATGCTAAATCAAAAAGACGATAGGTGGTGTACGCTCACACAACAATCCCTCTACCGTACCTCCTCTCTCATCTCCATTCCATCTCTCATACATCCACTGTCGATGGGGAACGAGTCGACCCTCGATGAGACGGAGAGACGATGTCACGATCTGCAAGCGGAATAAATATATTCAGAAAAAATAGACCAGTTAAAACCATATGAGCATGTTAATACTTTTAAAATCAAACATATCAGAGCAAGATCAGAACGAAACGATCTCGAGGATCAAGTAACAATGTCGCAACATCAATCAGTCCGGTTTCAACAAAAACACACACACACAAACTATCCATTTCTTACGCCATACTTACTTCTTTGAGTCGACTGAAGTACTTGGTGTACACTTTCTCTCCCTGTCTTCTCATCTCTTCCATTCTCCCTTCGTCCTTTCGTAATCCTTCCACGGCGCCCTTCAGATGCTTCAGAGACAACAGCGAGAGGGAGAATCTAACAATAAGAACATTATTATTATGATATGCTTCCCAACGACGAATTGAATATCCTAGTCTACTGACATATGAGATCCCGGTGAACACAAATTCCATGACACGTTTTTCGAAGTTGCCATTTCCCTTGTTAACAATTGTTCATCAAATTGCAGTAATCAGGAAACACTAACCCAACAATAAACGCTGTTGTACAACGAATCAAAAGATCCCGGTACCTCGACCAATCGATAGTCTCTTCGAAGGGGAGAACGTAACTGGGAGCGACGATAATGGGAATGGCGCCCGCTCTCAATCCATCGATCAACAATCGAGAATGAGCGGGGAGATCATCGGAGATGAGCACGAAATCAGCTGACTGAAGAAAAATCATTTCCAAGGTGAGATGGAACACTTGCGTTATGTACATCTGCATTATATTTTTCAATAATTTACAAATTTCCAGTTTGTTGAAGACAGACATTAGAAAAATAACAATAACTCAATGCGTCAGCTCAGCATTTCATAGCCACTGAATATCAACTAACCCTCAATGCCTCCTCATAAATCCACTCTCTTCCGTTCTCATCGCACAGATCGCCCTCATTTCCCTGCAAATTATCGGTCTCCTTTCATATAAAAATACAAAATCCTACGTTTTAATAACACCCGAATAACTTTACAATGAAATATCTCATCAGAAGCTGTAAAAACAAAAAATCCTCACCTTGTGGCACCTCCTTATCCACAGGACATTCTCCAATCCCGCGTGCGCTTCTCTAATTCTAATCTGAAAAAATAAAGAGTTGTTTGGTGTTCCCCAACTTCCTCGTTATGAGATGTGACCATTTGTGCATGATTATAGTGTCGATCTGACGGGAAAAAATATTCAAAAATTCAAGGTCGATTAATTTCGATTTCGACACTTTGTTGTTTCATGCCACACTCGCACTACTAAACTAACTAAGTCCAATGGAAACCAATAATAAAACAGGAGACAAGGTAAAAATAAACTCACATCCAGTCCTTTCTCGACGTTATTCAACTGCAGAATGAGTAGACTGATATGATTGGAGGAGCCACCATCGATGTTGCTCATCTAAAGATGATCACGTTTCGTACAATTACAGTACATACGATAGCAGGCTACCGTATGCTGTCATAACCATAAACCGACCTTCTTGTGCTTCATTTCAATCTCCTCTTCAACTTCAATCCTCACATCACCCCTCCAAACGGGCAGAGAAACATCGAAATCGCGACGAAATCGAGAAGAAACTGGCTGTGCACTGCAATTCCATACATAAATCATACATAGAAAGCTTCTCGAAAGACCCCCCCCCCATACAAATACTTTTGAATTCAAGATAGTGGTTTCATGCTACACCCGCATCTCAATTGCATGCCTTACCTCGCACATGATAGATTCGCATCAGAAGTGTAAATACAATTAATAGTAGAGTTTATGATTTCCCGATGCTTACCTACTGTATCACTGAACGAAAAAAAGATATGAGCACATTAAAATGCCCACTTTGCGATCACAGCCGTGTCCTCCGTCAATTTCCTTCCATGGAAGAGTAGATCAGCATCCTCCTATCGTACTTCTCCTTCAATCTATCATACACCATCCGTAACGAATCGTCTTCGAATCTATCCTGAGAAATACCGTAAATTGCCTACCGTTCTTTTCCAATCAATATCTACCGTACCTGATTGAGGAAGTCGACTCCTGGCACTACAAGTGTCGCTTCCTTCTCGTCTACCGTAGCCCATTCACTGCCACCTATGATTGCGCGAAGCTGCATGAATTCCGCTGAGGGAATTGGGGTGAGCAAAGTGCCCTTCTGAAATGACAGAACTTTACAGGCACATAGCGAAAGAAGAAGTCGGTTCGCACTTAAACTCCATCAAATCGAAAAGTATGTAACCCATGTAATTATTCACATGTCTGTTGATTCTTTATTACCGTACAATTCCCCCAGCTCACCTCATCTCTCATCTCCAATATTGGTTGCATCCACACTCTCATTCTTCCCGTTCCTCCAATCCTTCTCACATCCAAACACGTTGTCATCGTGCAATTCGATGTGTACCTACAACAGATCACATTCAACACCGACACATGAAACAGCGATATTCCTGGTATGACAATGTTTCATTGCCACAATATCTTCGCCTTATCTTCTTGTTAACAAATCGATAAGTAAATGCACGATACCGTAATCTCGGCAGTTGATCGGATACTGTCCATTGTACGACATCCTGCACATCATCCCGTAGAAGATAGACGATATGGAGATACAGTACTACCGCGAATAGAAGATATCCGACCCATTGGCGCATTGGATGCGGTACGCTATCTGTATTGTGCCATGAACAATCTGCCTATAGTGCAGGTACGACAGCAAGAGTGCAACTTCAAAGAGAATCACGGAGATAACACGAGTTATCGATAGATCTTTATCGCCAAGACTACGGTAGGCGACTTCGCAACGGATTCGAACACACAATACATCTCCTATCGAATATCTGACAAGTCTCTGAGCGTGAAACGGGGGATAGAAAAACAAAAGGTCGAATAAGCATACACGTTAGAACTGCAAAACGATAAATGATGTATACTCTAGAATCAATCGACAAACTAGGATACGGTAGGGAACGGACGTGGGGAGGGGGCTATGATCTACCTACACGAACCACCGGGGAGGAGATGGTGCGGTGCGACTACCGTAGTCCACGAGAGACACACGACGCCTATTTGCCGGAGAGAACCTGGTTGCGGAAATCAGTCACGCACCTGAAATAAAGATCGATAACAATCAAGGAAAAGAAGGAGTAACAATAGCACTCCCAATACAGCCAAGTAAACATAAGAGTATAAAACGATATTTTCTCAAGGTCAACTCGCGGTTCAAAAACTGGTAGAATACCGAAAGACCCGTAAAATTCACTAACTGCCAACTTTTTATGTAAAAAATATAACTAACTTCTCGTAGATCTCTGCGAGAGGCTTGCACTTGAGCACCGTGCCACGGTTCTGGTTGATGCACTCGAGAATGCGCTGGAAAGGGAAGCATTGGTGACACAAATAACAGGCGAAAACTGCCGAATTTCTCACTTTTTTCAGCCAAGGGTTACGACAGTTCTGAAATAAGCGGAGGGAAGGAGTACTCCGCGAGCAAAAGGTGGGCCAAAAGACAGAGAAGTTCCAAAGTGACAGTGACAAGCGAGAGGTAGCACAGGAAAGGATACAAAAAGAGAGAAATCAATTGATACTCACGGCCTCGTTGTCACTGCAGACATTCTCTCTCTGGTAAGAGAAGAACTGCTTCTCCACACGCTGCAAAGGAACTGTTGAATCAGTGATTAACAGCAAATGAAACATGGTTGAAACTATTCTCAATTATCAAGGTTACGACGAAACCCAAATATTGTGAAGAGTGAAATTTGTTTGTCATTTTTATTTGCAAACCTGGACGGTCTCATCGAATATCCTCTTCCTGTCCTCGATGTCTTCAGCGAGCGAAGTAGTGGTAGTGCCAGTCGAGCGACGAGCCTAACATGACACTTATTTGGGGATGGAATCAAGTTGCAAAGTTTTCTAGTAAAAATTGATTCCCTGTATGCAACTTTAATATAACCGATTGTTTGGACAATACAAAACTTAAAAAATCGAAAAATCGAAAAAAAAATTAGGGCCAACGTTCACATAAAATTAATCATACCTGGAGCTCGGTGAGCTTGGCCATCTCCTCACGAAGACGACCTTCTCGGCACGCTCACGATCAAGTTCCGCCCTGAACGTTTTAATATTAAATGGAACAAAAACTAATTGAAAAAGAACCATCTATACGCGATTGTATGTATTGCTAACGAAGCAATTTCCAAAAAAATAATCGAAATGTGCGTACTTGAGCTTGGCGGCCTCCTCGCTGGTTGCTCCTCCGCCCTTGGCCTGATTCTGGGCGTTGATGCGTCTGACGACGTCGGTCGAGACACCGACAGTCTTGTACTGCTCGGGGATCTCCTCCCGATTGATGCGGATCACCTCCGGCTTAGGCGCCGTTTCCGCGCTCTGGCCAGCACCCATAGCCTGGAAAGAAAAACCACGTGAGGAGTCGAGCACGCGCAAACAGCCCGCAGAAAGAGATGAAAACAACGAAAGCAGGCATGCCAGACACAACATAGTTTCAATACTCGCAATCAGATACAGAACAGCCGCAAATAGCTAACAAAAGTACGGTATGAAAGTTCATCAAACTTTTGATCAATCGTGAACTGACTGCGAAGTTCTGCTGAATTTCAGTTGAGTTTCACTTCATTTCGGGAGCTTCAGGTTCATTACTACCTCCTAATTTGTTGTATGTGTAGTAGCTATTCATCATCTAAACAATCTAACGTATCCTAATGTTCTCACAAAAATAATTAGAACGATATTTTTATATATCTTTTAGCTCCATTTTGTGCATGAAATGCAGCTGTCGTCAGTTTATCATTTGTCTTGTGGGGCGAGATTTCTCGTAGCATCGTCGTTCAATAGTGGGTCAGTATCCTTATTCATTGATATCACTTTCAGCACAACTATTGCACGCGTATTCGCCGTATTCTTCGAATGTTCTCTTCTTATTTCTATGATTTCCAGTTCACAAGAGTGCCCGTCCTGTCATGCAGTCGTCGATCGGTCAGATGTATCGATCGAGCAGCTTCCCACTCCATTCGGCCATCAACTAAGCACCGCCATCCTACTCAAACCGAGTGATGGATCGTGGAACACGTATGTTATATATTTTTTTCAAACGAATTGGATTTGTATTTGCTTTTCGTCTGAAGATAATTTCTTTCATTGAATAGATCTTGTTGATTTTCCTATACTCTTTTCAGTTTCGAGCTCGGTGACGATCTCCACATCGGAATAGCCGGAAGTTGCGGAGTCGTCCACTCATTCTGGACAGAAGGCATCGTTAGTGAGGTATTTAACCTTTCTAAGTCATTTATTTTTCTTTGTATTTTTACTCCTGTACGTATAGTAATTTATTTATTGATGAGCATTCCAATCGTATTCATTCCAGTCGACCTCTTGGGAGGATTCGATAGTCGTGAGCTCGCTTGATCTACCCGATATCGATGCGAGACTCGTCGAATTTATCGATCTGCAAGGGCCCAATTTTCTCCCAGAAGTGAGCATTTAGTTTGTATTCGATCGATATGATCAGCATGATGTAATGCTCGAAAATGCCATTATTCTATTGCATCAGACTTACGATGAGACTGCGTGGAATTGCTTCGATCTCATTGTGAGATTTCTACACTTCGTTAATCGATCTCCGCTGCTAACCAAGGTTTGTTTAGATTTTTCTATTTCCTTTTGAAAGCAAGTTATGTGTTAAGATGGCTTCAATGTCTGCTTTTAGGTCGAATTCACCTCTCAATTTGTGGAAGAGCCTCTAAAACGCGCGGTGAAGTATCTCAAATTGTTCAGAGAAGTGGAAAGCAGAGGCTGTATTGTTCTTCAGAGGTAGTCTCTTCTAAATTGTTCTCTTGCCAGTTTCATATCAGCTGATAAACAATTCTATTAAATTGTCGTTCATTTTGTAGCAAGACGCGTTTGAATCGCGGTTGAATACATGCTTCCTGTTTTTTCGTGTTCATCAATCGTTAATCCGATCAGCCTACCGTAATCGAAAGATGGCCGATTCGTTGGAAGACCTCAGTGCAGAGACGTGCGTTGATCGGACTAACGACGCTAACGGATTCCTCAATAATCAGGTAGAAATTGGAATCCTTGATTGCATGCAGCATGAAATATTTTTTCGTTGATCGTTTACAACAGGATTGGTTTAGTTGTGGAATTGTAGGTAGGGTGAAACACCCAACTCCCTGGTACCATTTCTCAAAATTATACCGAATTTATTCTCAGTTCGACATCTTCGTGCACGACTATCGCGAGTTGACCGAAGTGGAGCCGGATGACTGCTGTGGTGGGAAGGAAGGAGTGTGAGTTGACGGCGACGATTGCCATTTTGCTATTTTTGTTGATTTTTCTATTATTAGGCGGCGTTTGACTGTGTTTACACCACGAATATTGTAGGGAAGACGTCGGGTGTTCTCACTCCACTTCGGGCGATGGCGGTCCCAGCAAGAAGGAGGTCATCAATGTGACGAGGAAACTACAGAAATCAATTTTCTCACTTCAGAGGTATCTTGTTTCTTTTTTTTGCTGTTGTTCATAATGAAAATGGTGTAACGTCTCAAAAAATGGTGTTTTGAATGAATTATGTTTATATCGATTTAACTGTTTTTGATCTACAGATGAAAGTCATAACTAACAACAAAAACTGATATTTGTATATTTCCAGTCTGCCAGATGCCACATCGTACGTTGACCTACAAGCCGAGCTGAAAGGGGTGAGCCGAATTTGAACAGTTGATGTTTTTATTAGGGAGGGCAGCGGCTAATTTTTAAAGTCATTGAATAATTAATCAGTTATTCTCGACCTATGCTTTCGATAGCGCCGAATCATAATATAAAAATAAAAATTTGAAAAAAATGAGTGAAAGCAATAATCATGTTAATTACAAAAATAACAAACGAAAATGCCCACCTACCGTACTTTTAAGGATCCCTCGAGTTCGCACTAGGTCAGTTTTATTATTTCGCATCGTCTAATTTAGATTTTATTTGTTATTTCTTGAAAATATATATTTTTGTGATCCAGAATATAATCCGAGTCCCTACAAAGCGCTTGAATGCTTCACTGTTAGGAAATATATATTTATTCTAAAATATAAGGTTGTTCTTGAACACCCGAAGTTTTTATCATTCTAGAGGCTCTCACGTGCGTTCGAACGAAAATGACGAGCAACGCGGGGATGGGGAGGGTGTAGTAGGTCTAGTGGGAGGTTTTGAGAATGGTCTAGTCAAATGGCCACTTGATATGATTGGAGGGGAGTCGAAAAACATGGAAAAACAGGCACGAAAACGAGATTTTTGTCATTCAAAGGTTCACAGCAGGCGTTCGAACGAAAATCACGGGTAACACGAGCATGGGGGATGTCTATTGGGGTTAGCAGAAGGCAATCAGAGTAGTGTGTTCAAATGGCCACTTGATATGACTCGAGGAGACCAGAAAAACATGATGAAAATAACGTGCACGTGAGATTTCAGGGATTCAAGAGTTCAGAACGGTCGTCCGAACGAAAATCACGAGCAACAGGGATATGGGGGAGGTGGGGTGGGGTTAGGGGAAGGGGTTGAGAGCGGTTTAATCAGATGGACACCTTCAGGGAACCTTTGCAGGCCAAGAAAACGCAAATTTAGTAGAGTCGAAACATAAAAGTCGTCATATTTAAAGCTAATAGCGAATTCAGCGCACGATAAGTGATGTATACGATATGTCTGAGTTGTATGAGTTGTTTGTGAGTGAAAAAATAGTAATTAAACTCAAAAATGGTCAATAAATAAATAATTTAAAGACGACTAAAAAATAAAATCAATATTCGATTCGCTCGAAAAAAGTTGCTAGTATACTGTATCGCGTTTCGCATAGGGAACATACGCTGCCCTCCCTAGTTTTTATCAAACAAAATGTCGCAACAATTTTGTTTAGCTCATTTTTCCAATTTTTTTCTTTCAATCCGACAAGATTGGTTTATGTTTCAACAATTCTAAATAGTTGATGGGTGCAAATACTTTTCAATTCTCATCTGCGAATCTTGTGAACAACAATAATTCCTCGCCAGTCTTATTTTTGATAGTTATTTGTTCGCAAACCTGGGTTTACGTTGATTTTTTTCTTAATTTGAGTTCGTTTTTCAAATCTGTGCTTCAATCCGACGATGTTGGTTCATGTTTCAACCTCTCTAAAAACCACTGGGAGCTGTTACTTTTCAATTCTCCTCGTCGTATGCGTCGAACAATAATAATGCTTCCCTCTCAGTTGCACACGATCCTCACCCGTGCTCTCTCCTCCACATCGGCTGAATTCGCCCCTTCCAATCTGCCCCTTCCTGATTACGATGAGGCCGATATGCAGATGTTGTTGGGAGAGGATGAGGTGAGGGGGGAGGGGGAGGGGGCATTGCAGGGAATTATCGTCGCTAGGACATGGGGATAACGAGGCACCATAACAGAAAATGTTAACGATTTGGGGAGCTCCATTGGAATACGGTTCGAATTTCTAAGGTGCCTCGAGAGAAAAGATTAGTCAAATCTGCGAGGCCACTATCTAGCGGATCATAGCCTACGAGGGATACGGTAACGAATATTGATTTTTAAGGTTCCGAAGACGATTTCGATGCTTGAGAAAGTGGCGGAAGAGAAGACGAAGGCAGGAGAACGATTGCAGGTACGGTAGAAATATCGATTAATGTGGTTATCTTGATTTTATGGGATTTCATTCGGTATCGCTAGATAATTGCCTGATATGATAAATTGATTGATTGATTGATTCGGTATCCGCGTATCACACTTCAAAATTCCAATATTAGCACGCGTACAAGTTATGTTGAACCCCAGAATATTCACTTATTCTTGCAGGGTCTTCTTGTGCAAGCAGAAATACTAATGCGAGAGGCGACTCATGCGAAGGGAGGAATTGCAAAGTGAAGAAAGATCAAAGATCATTCCCCGGTGAATTGTTGTTACCGTTGCTAATTTGATTCGAATTTATTGTTGTCCTGATGTGCATTTGTGGTAGTAAACAACTTTATTACGTCTTTTCGAAACATGACAAATCAACAAATAACCCATAGCCGATAAATGTCGGAAAGCCGACTGTCATCACAGTACTTTGTCAATGGCAATATGCAAGAGGAAGGTAGATATCACAGACTAGGCTAAAGCAGCAGAAAACCCGTAAACAGATGAAGGGAATTGGGATATGGGAAAGAAGTGGGAAAAGTTAGCAAATATTCTATCGCAATCGATTGTAGTGAAAGAGGATGCTACGTTACCGAAATTCGATTGGCTCTTAGCATTTGTTCTTTCTCATTTTCACGAGCTTCCGAGTGACTGAGCATCTTGGCTACCGTAGCCCCGTCTTCCTCGCAGGATTCTTCCCACCTTCAATCAGGACTCAGTTCTCGATCTGATACAGTAAGGCTACCGTACCAATGGTGGAAGTCGTCAATCACTCGTTCCTTCTTGGGGCTTTCCCACGCCATTCGACACAGTTGGCAGAATCCCCATGGTCGCTCGAGAATGTCGTGTTGCTGAAATTGTTTGAGGCATTAGTGCCGATGAGATAAATTTTTAAGTTCTAAAAACAGTTGCCTCATGATTCCAAAAGTTCTCAACCGATCTATTTGATTTTCGTCAAGTTGCATCATCCCTGTCTATGTATGTAGCTCACCTCTCCGTTTAGGTAGATGGTAGTGTAGTCACGGCGCCAATGGAACATCTCACTACAATGATCTTTGATCTTTGCGATAAATATAAAATTGGATTGATCTTTGATCTCGCCTACCTGTAAGCAGTCTTGTTCTTCATCAGATACGTCATTCTATCAGTCAGATCCTGCACTGTATCGTAATCATCAACGGCGATGAATGAATTGGGAGGTAGACGATTGTGAGCGATCGATCTCTGAGAATCATCTTTGATCTTTGATCTCGAAGATTTTTTTCGTACCTTCAGAACTACAGGGACAATATCACGACCGTATCCTTGATTCCACACCTGAGAAATGACATTTCAATATTTGTTTCATTTTGGTTATGTTTCAGATTGATCGCAAAATAAGAGAGAATGAAGTTTCTTGGATCGATTTCGTGTTCACAGCATTCATTAAAAATATTTCAATATCAAATCATTCAAGGGCGTATTTTCATCGCGTTCCCATATTCAGGATTGCATCTACCATCGATCGAACCTTTTCCGTGATGTAATCGGTGCAGATCGAGTTCTCGAAGGCGAGGTAGAAGTGGTAGCTGAATACAAATTATTTGAATTGATCTCCCAAATGGTCAACTCACTCATCATCGAGCATGTCCTCACACTTTTCTCCCCTCGGACAATTCGCCCCGTTGAGACAATGACCGTAGATGTCCACTGGGAAGTACTTCTGCAATGATGAACTAGAGGTTACCTTAGACCTAGAGAATCGATTATAATGCACTACCGTAATCCATTCCTACAGTACCTGCATCTTCACAACGAGATCCTCTCTTCTACTGTTGGTGTTGCAGTGGGAGACAAACCACGCTGCACCCTTGGCCTTACTCTCGAGACGAGATGAATTTACCACCTGTAGATGAGACAGTTTCGATCGCAATTGGATTCAATTGAGTTTCAAAGTGCGGGGAAATGACAGATGAATATTTTTAGAGCAATTTCATTTACTTTAATTTTTACTGTAGAAAGGTAAAAAAAAATTGATTCTGCTCTAAACGCACCTCCCCGATGGCTCTCCTCTTAGCCAATTTGACAGTGTATCCATAGGGAGAAGCCCCTCCAGTATCATGACGAAATCCGAGAGAGACGTTGTAATAGGCCTGATGAGAGGATTCCTCTGCTTTATGAAGATAAGATTGATCTCACGAACCTTGGGCGCCCTGGTAGGCATGTTTTTCGGCGATTCCTGCAATTTTTATTTTTATTTTCTTTAAAAAAAGTTTGAGTGGTATATACATACCTGACTGTAGAAGGCCAAGATCTGCTCTCGGTTCCTTCGCTGGAATTCGTCAGAGGACGTCAGAATGACCGAAGCCTGTACATGAGTGGGTATTTTAGAATGCAGTCCCGTAGTCCGTAGGATTTGGCGTGTGGATTGCGTCATGAAAGCGACTCCATATCGACCAGAATAACAACTAATTATCCCCCTTCATCTACGTGCATATCTAAGGAGGAAAAATCAAAAGATAATCCCTCGTACATCTAGGTAGATACGTGTAGATTTGAGAAGTGGAAGATCTCTTCCTCTTCTATTTTCCATGAGTCAAAAAGTCCTCACGTGAATTAATCAAATTTTCGAGAGGGCTATAACATGTGAGTGTAGCAATTAATTTTTCAAGTATGTGTGGATGTGAACTTGAATGAAAAAGAAGTAAGTACATGATCAGCCTTTGATCTATCGTAAGTGAAGTGACAATTCCAATCGGGACATCCTCCGAGGTTCTCAGGGCCATGACCTGCGTCCCACGAGAGAATTATCTTCGCTGGAGCTGTAAATTTTTAATATTCTAACTAGTAAATTTAAAGGAAGGTGCATTGTTAGCGCCATCAGATTGAAGAATTCGTCACTTCAATCCGCGTGCTCAACCCTGACAGGTGAAAAAAGAAGTCGATGTATCTATTTTCTCATTTCTCACCTTTATAATCCACACTGGGAAGCAATCTCTCTTCGAAAGTCGCGATTTTATCGTCCGTCAAAACGCTTTCAATCTAAATAAACATTCACTTATTGTTTTATTTTATGGATAGTGTACCTCCATCGGCTCAGGATATCGAGTTGAATTGAGAATCAACGTGAACTTTTTGACTGAATAGAATCTGGTTAGAAATAACAAAATATAGTAAAAAACTGACCAGTAACGCCTTCGTGTGGATAATCATAGTCGCTTTTCAATTTAGTTCGTTGTGGTAGCTGAAATTGCGCTATTCGAGGGGTTCACGTAAACTTTGGGAGATGAAAAAAGTGTAGGGGCTATCTCATAATGGGCACAGATGGACAAAGCCAATTCACATCATCTATTGGGCTGTCAGAGTAATGAACCAGGTTCTTCATTTCGTAGACTCTCACGGATCAGAGAGATGCACTATCAAGCGGAATTCTTCACTTTGACGGTCACAACCGGTACTTATTCTGCACTTACCATCTGTAGGGGTGAAATTCCGTCACCGAAGTGTGAAAAGAGAAGAACGACAAGATAGAAGGTGGCGAGGAAGTAGATCAGCGGAAGCCATCTTAATTTATCTATTTCAATTATAGTTTAATAAGTTTATTTTCGAAAAATGTGTCTCAAGTTCATCGTACATTCTAGACTCATTCACTTCCTCACTACATCATTTCTTTTCAGCTTTGGTTGCTAGCACCCTGCCACTCAAAAGAAATCTTCACAGAAAGATCCGGAACAAATGGCATTGTGTGCTGAGGCTAACAAAAAAGTGCATATTGGATCATAAACCATAATTTTAATCAATAAAAAAATAAATAATAAAAAATAAACCTCGCCGGCCTCCCCCACCGCATCGGCACCTCTAACCGTTGGTATTTCTGAAATATATAAATATTAAATTAATTAAAAAGTAAATAAAAATATATGATCAATGACAATTCTCGAACAACGCACGGATTCGAACCTGATCAGAGCTGTTTGCTATACAGGAGGAGAGCATGGTTATCTAGATAGATCAGCAAGATGTATCTATTCGGTTTGACGGAATTCGTCGACTCTTTCGATGGAGATACCACAGCGGGAGAGATAGATCAGGCTCTCTTCCCCTCTCTCTTTTCCCTCGCAGAATCCTTCCATTTTCGCACTCTTTTCTCTCTACCCTCTTTCTATGCCTTCGGGCCATAGCGACCATTAGATCTCCAACACTTCCAACTAGGGTTTATTCCATTTCCAGAATGATAAAGGGCTTCGATTTAATCGCACGTCTGAACATTTTGACGTCGAGCGGGCTAACCAAACAAAATCTGATGCCGAACTCTCTGAACGTTCAGTGAAAATTCGACGCACTGCAAACTCTCAACGGAAATTGTAGGCTTATACGTACGCCAGATTTTCAAAGCCGAAAAAGCCACCGCCTGTTTTTGCTAAGAAATTATTTCAACGAGCAAAGATGGTAACTTCCCACCAAAGCACCATTGGAATTATAGTGTGAGCGAGTAATTCCGACGAGCGAAGTAGACTATGGCGTGATAGTTGCCTATTGGTATAGAGTTCCGGAGAAACAGAGCGTTAATTCACTCGAAAGATTATGCAAAAGGGAGACGAAACACATCAAAGTCTCGTGAAAATATTTGTTCTGTTTTCACGAGAAATGGGTGAAATTGTGAACGGGAGCTGTGTTCACTTCGTAAAGGATCAAGTGGATTATGTCTAGAATAAAATCCGAGTCTATCCATTCCATTTTGATCATGAAAACTTCAGTAAATAAAAACTCGAAAAGTATTCATTAGCGCTTGACAGCTTCGGAATTCAACGGGAAATCTCAACGAGACTAATCAGGGGAAGACGACTGATTGGCAGAGAAGGAAGAAGTTTAGAGAGTGGGAAGCCTACATGAACAGCTGAGTTTGAAGGGGGGTTACAAGAATGAATGAATCAGCTGAGAGTTTACAACAACAGCTTGGACACGAATTTAGTAATCATCTGTAGACCAAAGAGGGGAAAAAGAAGCATCGAAACAAGTTGGTGAGTCTCGTGAGGGGAAGAATGATACTGATGTAGGTGGAGGGGAACCGATTGCCTCTTCGCTTTTCGCTATTAAAACTTTTCACTTTTTTGAATCTGCTTTGAATGTAGAGTGCGTAGAGAATGATAGGTAGTTGATACTCTGCGACAAAGGCTGGGCCAAAAAGTATAGAAGCAGGTGAAAGAGGCTCGACTTCAGCATGGAAAGTGCATGAAACCGACTGAAGCAGTGCAACCCGTCCATACAATGATCTGAATGATACATTTGTCGTCCTCTACAATAGTCCCCTACATCCATCTCCATCTCTCCCTTGTATGTACCCAGCGGTCAGTATCCACAAAAAGAGACGATGAAAAGGAGGAAAGAAAGGAAGGAATATGAGTCGAATCTGACTATGAATCCTCTCTGAGATGGGGATCCCATTTCACGTATTATTGTTTGTTTTTAGCCGCCGTGAAATGAGCGTGTGAGAAATCGAAGACTACCAGAATAATGAGAAAGAAAGCAGAGATAGAAAAGGATTGAGGGGGCTATCAACGACCCTCCAACTGTATACGGGCAAGTGTTTATGAAACATTAGAATGGCCATATTGACAGCTCGACGAGAGTGTGGGCGAATCGAGGAGGGACGAGAGATGCGAGAGAAACGATTTGCCCCTCCCCGCTCTTTTCAATATTTAGCAGAATACATGAGCCACCTGGAGGCGGAAACCGCGTGGAAGGGCAACAAAAGGAGAGGAATAAGAAGAAATAGGAGAAGGGGGGGGGTTGGGGATATTCAGAGACAGTAATGGTCGCCAATCAAACCCTGTTTTGATCAACAAACTGCCGCGAGGCAGAAAATACTGTGTAAACTGATCGAATTCTTCACAATAATTCTCCTTATTTCGCACGGTCCCTCTCTTTTCTGATCGATGAGAGAACAAAAAGGATGCGATGATAGGCAATCAATGATAAAGATGAGGTGTCAGGGGAGCAACGACATTAGGGAACGCCATCCCGAGACATTTAGAGAAAGAGGGGGAAATCGTCCATTTACTCCTCCTGGTCAAAACATCATCCACTTTGTTTCTCTACTATTAGGCGAGTGCAATTGTGGTGGACTGGCAACAACCAGTGGGAACTTCATGGATTCCTTTCAAGGGGAACCCTTCAAGGAGGGGAGATTTTGAAAACGAATTTGTGCACTACTCGAAGGCGCAATGTCGGATGCAATTAGAGAGGAAAGAACGCCTCTCATCGTCTCCTCTTCTCAAGAGGAAAGGATGAAACATAGGCGGAATAAGGAGGGGAAAAGGATGAGAATGGGAAGGAGAAATCACCGTCTGTCTGTGAGCAATTGGGCAGCCGACGAGGACCAATTTCCGGGACTATTTCTTAGGATGGAGAATCTCGCCCGCCCTTCCTTCCGATAATCACTTCTGACAAGCAGGGCGCGAAGAAATTATGCAAACTCGATGGAGCGCAATTGAAGATGCTTGTTCTTCCTTGCACCTCCATTGGCGCTGGGAAGTGTCCAACGTTCACGAATTTCTAAGTATTGAAAATGATAACGCATTAGATAAGTTCGTTCAGTAGATTTCGGTTCGAGTCTCGTGTACTCGCACCAGACAAAAGGACAACAAAGGTATTGCATATCGGATGCGCGTCAACTCGCCATCGTTCGTCATAGGAAATGGAGAAGGAAAAGGATGCGTTGTCGGAGAGACAAAACGGGAAAGAGGATAGGGGAGAAATAGACGCATATTGGTTAGGATATGAAACCACTGAAAAAGGGCTGAATAATAATTCCTTCTGCCGTTCTCTTTCCCTTGTGTAGAAGTACAGTGAGTAATCTGCACTTGAAAAGCGGAAATCCTCTTGTGGATTATCTCTGGCGGTAATTGAAACAGAGCCGATGTAGTAGTATCGGGTCAAGATGTGCGCATTCATTATCTCGTACTTCAACATTGTTATCTATCTACTATGAATGTGGCTCTTTTGGCTTTCTCTGAGATGCGTGAGATCATGAAGAGTGCGTGACTTTTCTCATCTCAACTGATAATCATCCCGATTTGAAAGAATAACATTTATGCACCGAGTAGATATCGTACAAGTATTGACGGAAAGAAGTTGATTATGTTAATTGCACGAACACAATAAATAAAATATTAGAGGGGTTCACACGGGGGACACACAGTTCACACAGTAGATATGACACCGGAGAGAAGGTCGGCGAAGTGGAATACGATAATACAATTTCTAGTACTCTGACTAGTCCAGATTCAGTTCCTCCAATGAGAATACAAGGGGAATAGGGGAAAGATCAAAAGATCAAAGATCAATCGCCGCCCTATTTGCGGGTCTTCATCATTTCACTGCATTGAATCATGCAGGATGTGTCTTTAGAAATATCGGAGAAAAGATATTTGTGAGAGAGTTTCTCGCACGAATTCACTCGAGTTGGATTGCACATCACCTGGAAGAGAATTGTTAGCCATCAAGAGATCAAGAGATCAAAAGATCAAAGATCAAAGATCAACTAACTCCTTCGAGAGTGCACGTGCACGTAATGCAGGGAGTGATGTGAGCAGATTCGCCCATTTGAATCGTTCGTCCATTCATCTCGCAGTGACCTGCAGAGATCAGAGATCAAACTAGAAAGATCAAAGATCAATCTCACGTCTATCCTTCCAGTGCGAAAGGTCGACCTGCGGGATGTCCTTACACGAGACTTGAGCGTTCCTGCAAAGATTAAATATCAAACTGGAATTGCGAAAAATAGATTTGATTGTCTCTGCCAAACACAACAGCCCCGAAATGTGTTATGAATGAACGAGAATTATAGGGAGGGAATACAAAATGAGTAAACGCTTCGTAAGGAACGGAACAGTGCCGAAAGATCAAAGATCAAACTCACATGAGATCATCGGGAATGTCGAAGACGTTGGGTTGAATCGTCTTCAGATACTTCGAATTTGCACAGAAGATCGAAGCGAGACGAATCTTGCGAATCTCGTTCAGTTGGTCTGAAAAAGTTCAATTTATGTACTTATTTTTTGTAAAGCTTGGCTGCCAAGCTGCGATTGATCTCACTCAATTTCATTGCAGCAATGAAAAGCTCGTGAAACTCAATCGAATCGTTTCTAAGGTGATACAGGGAGGGTCATACTGGGCGTAAATTTGGCAGCGACGTTGTCGTTCTCGTAATAGAATCGATCGCATCTCTTCAGACGACCGAATTGCTCAGCGAGAATGCATGACATGGTGGTGCCGAGCTGAAATCATAATCCAGAAACGGAACAGAGACCCTTTAAATTTTTTTCCGATGCTCCACAATTTATCTTTAGCAGTGCGTTTCCTCTATTCCAATACAAAACAATCAACTCCTCACCAGTGCTCCCTTCCTGGGCGCTTCCGAGACGAGTCCAGGGAAGAGATCGATGTCATCCACGTGTTCGTATACCGATTGGAGGGCCTGCAAGGAATTTCGTCATCTTTATTCTCATCTCAAGCTCGGAATGTCTTGAGGAATACAATAACCAACCTTGATGCCGGCATCATCAATCTCGTTCTTCAGATCTTCGAATCTCTTCGCCCGCGGGAGTCCGCAGAACTCTCTGGAATTGACGTTTGGGTTTGAAATAGTCAGTTGCCGATCGTCTACCGTATACCTCAGATCGTTGTACGGTTGCACGCCGTGATCTCTCGCTCGCAGCATATTGATTGCGATGAGATCCATGCCCGAGGTCGGCTCGCCACGACGCATGAACAGATGGTTTCTGAACGGAATTATTGAAAAAATTGCTGAAAAAGGGTATCTAGGTGACACAAATGGTCTTTCCAATCTAAGAATGCATCCGCTTTCTCACCTGACAGCATTGGTGATATGTCTGTCGAATGCCATGGACGGCGTGCCCAACAGTCCCATCAACATCGTATCGAGACCTGAACGAGGGTCAATCCATTGTTCATTTGGGGTCTAGTCGGATTTGAATTTCCCGTGTATTGAGCCAATTCAGATAATTCTTGACTACTAGACGAACTGAAACTCATCAGAAATTTTCCTGACGATGTGGAGATAAAAAAAGCTTTCTTACCTCCCTGTTTGTGATCGTACAGAGGGCCGACGTGTCCGAAGTGCATTGCGAGATCAACCTTCTCAGTCATGTTCCTGAAGGGAATTCGTGTTTATTCACAGCTCTAAGCATCATGATTCCACACCACAGAAGCCAATACGGTCAGGAACATGGAACATCTGCTTCCGCTAGGATAACCCTTACACTCACTTGTAAGCATTGGTCATTCTCGGGAACATTCTCCTAATGAGCGTGTGACCGAATCGGAAGGCGGCTGTGGCGAATGGTTGGGAGATCGAGGCATCGCACTGAAGGGATGATTATATTAGGCTGCTAAATACAGGGTGAAATGGGGCGTGGCTTAGAAGAGGATGACAGGCTCACCGATTCATCGTATCCACTGAAGTAACCATTCTTCAGCGGGACGAGGTTCTCCTGCTCAAGGAGGTCGGAACCGACAACCTGTGAATATTTATTGTTGTAGAATAGAAACCAAGAAAGAACTATCCCATTTTGTCAGTTGTGAATCTTGTCAATGCTTTGAAACATAACGAAACAGAATTGTCTTTCAATAGATGATCAAGAGCGAGTAATTAGTTACCTTGGGAAGGAATTCAGCGAAGGTAATCTGCTGCATGATGGCAACAACGATGCGACGAGATTCCTGAATTTAAAGGAGGAGTAACATGAATATTTTGGTGACCAATCTGTCAACGTCAGATTATAGCAATCCATAACCATATCAGACCTCCGAAACTCCCATGTCTCTACGACATCAATGAACCGAGTTATAGCGATTTGGCATAGTTCCAGAATTCCCCTCAATCCAGGCAACGGCGGGGAATTTGAACAGAGAATTTGATTAAGCGTGCGCTTTTGATTTACATACGCCTGTCTACCTCTCCTCCCTCCCCTACTTCCCCTCCCTCCCCTTTCCTCATTTGACTACGGTGTCTTGCAAGTCCCGGGCTTTCCGTGTGAGAGTCACCAACATTCTTTCCTGTTCCCCCTCCTTTAATATCAGGGTATTGATTGACTACCCGAGAAAGAATTGGACAGCCGGGCATGTTGTCCTCCTAAACAGCCTGCCTTACCAGTGGGTCCCACCTAGCGTTGTCTTACGACGTAAAATCGCTTGACGAGGGTACATCTTCACCTTTTACCTTTTTTATTGACTGAGATCTAAAATAATTTCCGACCTGGTAGACCACTTCGTCGCTCCAGTGGGGGTTCATGGCGGAGAGTTGCATTGCAATTCTGAAGAAAGAGTGTGGTTAGTATGTGCAGTACTTATCATGGATCACCATCGGCTGGATTTCATTATTTCGAGAAATTAGCACTCAAATATTTCTCACCTGTTGTGTTCTCTCATAAACATTGTGTGCATTACAGTGAGACCGGGTTGATGGGAGTTCCTCTCGTCTCCCGCAACGAAACACGGAGAATGGGGAAGAGAACGACAATCACGCTCCTGAGGACCTGAAGTGGGGAATGGAATATGGCTGGCGAAGTTCCCAACAAGGGCTTTTTCAGATATTTCAAATCGATCACAGGTCACACATAAAGTCTAATTATGCACAGGGCAGCGTAATAAATATCAAATAAATCGTGCATACCCTGAGGCAGCATGAATTCTCCGTGTCCGAAATCGGTGAAGTTGAGCAGACCGCGAGTGAAGAGTCTGAGAATTCTCAATTATTCACGGGCCTGGATTCTCCGATCGAACCTGAGTTCCTTAGCTTCGCACTTGGTCGAACCGTAGAGAACCGAACCGTCGATGTAGGAGGTCAACTGAAATGATTATTGTTTTTGGTTTTTATGCCGGACAGTGATGACGGACTGTCGGAAATGAGACCAACGGAGCCAAATGATCAACGTGAATCATAACCGATAAATGAATTGGTGATGACACTTTTGTGATCTCTCGTTTAGAAAGCCTTAAATAGTGGCAAGAACATTGAAAGGAATTGCAATGACTGACGTTTCAGACTTATTCGGGGCACCAAAATGCCACCCTTCCAGTGATTCTAAACGAGATCTCCTAAACGTATAGAATCATTATTGATTTCTCACCTGGTTCATCTGATTTCTGTATCCAAGATTGAGTTGGCCGAGTAGAGAACGAGCGAAGGGAAGACATCTGCAGAGAATAGGATAGTGAAAGTCACGCGGCGTTTCTCATCGATTATTTCTCATAGATAGATAATATTCGAGTCATGTATGTTTCACAAGAGGGATAAAATCGAGTTGAAGAGCTAGAAGCCAATCATGTAGTCGTTTGTATGAGAAAAAACAACAAATATAATTTCAGCGCTTCAGAACTGTACGATACCTCGGTTCCCCATTCGGGTAGTGAGTAGGGAAGAATGGATCATCGCTCTCCACACGAATGGGCATGCAGTGCACGGAGATCTTGTCGGGGGAATCGCATCTTAATTTTATTATTATTATTAATGTCCATCTAACATCCAGACATAACTGTGGGCTACGTATAACGTTGACGTTTACTTCACGTGGATGGACTTGTTACGAAAATAGTGAATGCAACTTTACCGGTGCAGTTGAGGATTTCGTCGTTGGGACCTCGCGCGACTGGGGAATGAGTCATCTCTGTAATTCATCGTTGTTGAGAGTTCATTAGGATGAAATAATAAATAACTAACCGTGATCGAGCAATTGTCCGAACTGCATGACCATGTGCGTGAACTTGACGTGAGAGACGTCCTTGTCTTCGTGGACGACGTTCGACACCTGGAATGGGCGACATCATGCAACGAGAACGAGTGAGAGACCAAGCGGAATGAGGACAGTTTGTTTTCACATATTTTTCGAACACGCCCAATAGTTTCGGATTAGACATTGAAAAAGTAGTGACGAACCTTTCTCGGATTGGGCAGACTCTTGCCGCTCTTCGCTCTCCAACGAGGAACGTCAAAGCCATCGTCGTATCTGAATAAATATTGCATTGATTCTAGACTTTTTAGCCCTAAATAATAATAAGAAAGCACTTACTGAGGCGGCAGTAGATGTCTGAGGGGTCCGAACGAGTTGGCGTAGTGCGGGAAACGGAGGTTATTGCACCATCCATTGTAGGAGCGGTACCTGTAGAAGAAAGGATATGTTTCAAGGAAGTGTCAAAATGAGGAACATGCTGAAAATATAATTCTGTCTTCTTAGGTCTTCCCAAAGCAATACAACCTCATAATTTCATCGAAATCAGACCTAGTAGTGTGATCGCAGGGCAGCATTCTCGGTAGACATTCTTCCTCCGTTGATTGACCATCCACAGAGAGAAAAGCTGTGTAGTTGTTGACGAAGGATGAAACATCGATCTGAAGGAGGACCAATACTTTTAAGGATTTCAGGAAGCAATGAGAAATCATCGGAATGAGCGCCGAGAGAGCACGATGAATAGAAATAGGGTAACGGATACAAGGTAGAATATTTACCTCAGGCAGGATTGTTGCGAGTGTAGCCGAGTCGAGGGGAGGCAGCTTCTCGTCCTCGTGTAGCATCTCACTGTAAATTATATTTTGTTATTTTGGAATGTATGCTTCTGCTTTGATTTCGGTTAAGTTTTATCGAGCTTTTAATACAATTGGAATTTATTTTCGAATCGATAGAGTATTTTCTGATTAGATCCAATACCGCATATACTTGGAGCCAAACCTCGTTCAAGCTAGAGGCTATGGCTCGAGTGCTCCATAATAACAAAGAGATATGAATACCCCTTGACGAGGAGCTTAGTCGTCTCGAGAAGAACAGCGGAGATCTGCGAGACGGTCTTAGCGTGAGGCTTAGCTCTGCAATGAAATCGATCAAATTGACAGCAAGTGACTAATTAAAGAGATAGATCGAGGCATCAAAAGCTTATTTGGCAAAATTAGGTAGCGTTACCTCATCATGTTAGAGTAGGCGAACAGAGGGTCACCCTTCTGGAACTCCTTTTGATCTGAAAGAAGTTCATTGAAGATTCATGGTTGTAATTGTTCAGAGAGGTAGAAGGAATGCTGCTAGATGCGACAAACTCACTGTGCTTGATATTCGAGATCTCCCTCTTGGCCTGGTCCTTGAGGTTGGTTGCAGCGAGGCGAATGACCTACAAAAATCCATTTTGTTTTTTCCTTGGTTCTACAACTGGAGATACGACAATACCTTGGCAATGGTCTCGGTCTTGACGGGGAATCTCGTGATAATCTCCTTGTCTCTCCATGCGTCGAAGTGGGGAGAAGACATGAGACCAGTGGCATTGCATGAGATTGGGTTGTTCCTGAGAAGGATAGCGATTATTTTGACAATACATAGTGTTCGCTCGCAAATAGTGAAATCTTTCTCAACTGACTCGAAAATATTCTCGAGCATGAACACTCTGGGAACGATTCGACGGGAGTCGGAATTGGCACAGATGATCTCTGCCAGCTTCGTCTTTCTGCAAAT
Source organism: Pristionchus exspectatus (assembly GCA_911812115.1). Classification (NCBI taxonomy): domain Eukaryota; kingdom Metazoa; phylum Nematoda; class Chromadorea; order Rhabditida; family Neodiplogasteridae; genus Pristionchus; species Pristionchus exspectatus. Next base: position 10,025,646 of record OU461584.1, on the reverse strand, counting down.
TTCTATTTCAGATGAGACAGACAGTGATAATAGTTCTATTATATTTGAGCCAGTCTCTGAGTACAGTGTGAAACATACTTGAACCGAAGTTTATTTTCCGCAAAATGAGGAAAGTAAATGAGGAAAGTAGGATAACCTGATTTCATCGAGCTGCTTCTCCGAGAAAGAAGAAGGAGTGAAGTAGTTCTCGTACCAGAAGCGATCGCCACGACGGGTCTACAAATGAAAATTTTGATAGACCCTCGTTTATCCTAAGTTTCACATATCGTTCATCTTCTCTCTTTTCAACGAGAATCAATAGTTTCAGAAAAAACATTTTATGAAAAAAAATATCAGTAATTTTAAAAATTGGAAAGGAAAAGAGAAAGTCACCCTCTGGAACTGTTTGCTTGCAAGACAGGCGAGGTCGGACCGACAAGTGCGCCCTTCAGAGGCTTCTCTGCCAGAATTCCCACGAGCAGATCGATGTCCTTGAATATTATTATTGTTATTTTCGAAAAAGGGTAAATATTTTACCTCGACAGCATCATAGATCGTGGTGATGTACTCGCTTCTGACTTCCTCGTGGAAAACCTCGGAGAGATCACCGAAGTAGCGAATCTGGAAACATATTAATTTGTTTTAATTAATTAATTAATTAACTTTATTGAGAACGAGCTCTTAGACAAAGATCAAACGTCAGTGATAGAGCAATGCACTCTGGCGCTATCTCAAGGAAACGGGAAGATAGTGAGAGACAAGGGAAGGGCGAGCATCCGGTCCCGTGGTGTAGCGGTTAGCACTCAGGACTCTGAATCCTGCGACGGGAGTTCAAATCTCCCCGGGACCTTCCCTTTTGCCGTTTTTTGCCTACGCTTTATTTGTGTGAATATTCTCATATGTACAGGCTAGTTTTCGCTAAATTTTCCATGTTTTGCCGCATTTTTAATTGAATATTCGCCCACGTCAAAGAAATTAAGACACCGTACCTTGCCCAGTCCGCAATTGGCGCGCACAGTTGTGTAGCCGGGCACTCCGTGGTCTCTGCCCTGCTTGATTGCGATAGATACCAGGTCCATACCGTAACCTGCAAATCGCTCTTGAATACAGTCTTCTCGTTTCCGTAACATAGCCTAACACACAAACATTCTCTTACCATCGTCTCTCCTGTTCTTGAGGAATTCGCTCTTGATCTCATCGTTCATTCTCAGTGCGGGTTTGGCGATCGTGATGGACATCAACGTTCTGAAATTATTGTTATGTTTTGAGAGGGCGATGCAATACGAACGATTTAGTGTACTTCCAGTTCTTATCATTTACAATTGAAACGTATCCCATTTCCATGAAGAAAATTGTTAAATGAATTCCAAATCTCACTTGAGCACAGTCTCCACTCCGAAAGGTTCGTAGATCTTCGATGGATCATTGAAGGCATTCGTAAGAGAGTGAGAAGGAAGGAGAGCCCAAGCGACGTATGGGAAGGTTACGGCGAATCTGAATCAAGAGCAGATTGCAATCTGAATGGAAACCCTTCTAAATTAAATTTATTCCATTTTCTTGAATAAAATGACAACTGCTTACTCATTGAGCACAGCTGCATCGATGTTCATATCATAGTCAGCATCGAAGCCAGCCGAGTGAAGGGTGAGACCGTAGCGCCTGACATTTATTGAATTTCAAGGCATCTGTTTTTTCCTAATTTTGACTCATCAACACGTTTTTTGCACACATTTTTCACCACGTTGATCGAAATAGACAGACTTTCTCCTCCCATCTTCCTCACTCACTTGATATTGTCATTGCCCAGCAGAATTGGTAGGAACTCGTTGTAGGTGACGTGTTGCAGTTGAGCAGAGACGATCTTACGAGCCTCCTCATACAGTTTATCGTCCGTCCAGTGAGTGTTGAGAGCCTGAGGGAGATATCGTAATCAGATTATCATGAATGAATCAATTGAATTTATCAGTGTCGCTTTCAAGGCGCTGATCAGATTCAAGGTTGATGTTCAGATTGCCATAATTTCAATCAAATCAGTCTAATCAATAAGTGACTTACTCTCAATTGTCTAGCCACCCTGTTGTGCTGCTTGATCCAGATGGTGTGAATGGCCGCGACTCCAGGCAGAATATTGGCCTGAGTCGACCCGGATAGCACGCAGCGACCGTCCTGTAAGAGATTGGCTATTGTATGCATTCATGGCTACAAATTGTCTATCTCTGATCAAAATATTATCGAATAGTTTGATATTCAGTTTTCGATTGAGCTAGGACTACAGTATACCTGAGAAGTGCAGAGAATGTTCGAATCAGCATCGGGCAGATCACCATGGCCGCCCCACGTACGAAGGAGACCTGACAACGATTATTTGTATTTTCGAGCGAAGAGAATTCGAGCAAGATCATTGATCTATCTCTCCAAAACCAATTGACCACGTCGAGAAACATACTGATTTCAGTGTCATGTGTTGGGGGAAGAGTGAAACTGACCAAACTCGAACTGTCTCATCTTCCTCGCTCGTTCCATTGTCGATCCATAGATAACTGAGGCATCGAGGAAGGACGAGGCGAGGTTGGCCTGAGATCAAGAAGAAATATAAAGGAATTGAGGGAAATTCAGGCCAAAAGAGACGTTGAGGCAGTGAATTTACAATTGAAAAAATAATACCTGTTCTCTCGGTCCGAGCGCGCAATTCTCTCTTGCAGCAACGATGGAACGAGCATGGGGAATGCATGAGACACGACCTCTGAAGGAATATCATTGAGGGAATGATAAAAGGTATAAATGAAGAATGAATATTCGGATATTCTTCAGTAGCGTTTGATGAGCAAAAGTGTCCATGAAGTGTTCATTTCATTTTCCATTCTTGTTCTATCTTTAAGACGATACCTGTAAGCGGGATCAGCTGCGGGAATATCGACGGTGTCGCACTCGGGATGAGTGAATCCACGACGACAGCACGGAAGAGGGGATGAATCGCCTGAATCAGCAGTTTCTTCAAGCAAGGAAAGAAAGAAAAGCTACACTATGCAGGCAATAATGATGAGTCGATGGTGCTTCAAATGCAGTAAAACGAAATAAAAGTAATTATCTCACCAGAAACGACAGTCTGAGTGGGCGCAACGCCGATCATGTCCGACGCGAGGAATTGCCACCTTCAATGAAATATTTCTTTATTTACCAAGAAAACTACGCTAAACAGAACTCCAGGCACATCAACAATAATTGTGCGCACTGTGAAACCTACCCTAAAGCCAATATTTGAGTGAATACATTGCATGAAATCCATTACCAATGGGCGAACAACGTCGTGACTTCGGGATGAGCGGTTCCTGCTGGAGTGAAGAGAGAGACGGAGAGACCCCGAGAAGAGGGAAGGGGACGACCAGCGGAGGTTGAACGGATGGAGGAAATGCCTGAAGAGGGGATTATCTATACATCGTTGCTATTCTTATTTTGCTTCTTTCAGGAGACAAAGATGCCGGCCTATGTTTTTGATGGACATTTGCCTCGATAAAAAGAGAAACAAGTAACTAACCATCAGCGTAGTCGGGCTTGACAAGTCTCGCTAGAGGGGTGTGCGCGGCTCCCGAATCGGGGCGATTCACGTTGTTGCAGAGACCTGAAGCGATTATTCGGTCATAAAACAATATCTCGGAGCGTCGGCCTCGAAAAAGAAAGGATAGGCTTACCTGTGAATGATCTGTACTCGGTGGGAGGGCACGAGAGCGGGGATGAGATGGGACAACCTTCTCCTGAAACAATGAAGCGATTCAAGAAATAGGATCTTCTACTGGTAAAGAGCTGCGACACACAACACTGACAATGAAACAAAGAGACCTTGAAAAATCATTGGCCCTTAGTAATGATCTCCCGCAGGGCACAAACGCATTGATTTGCGGAAAGTTCTCCTTTACTGGAAATGAAGATTTGACTTACCAATAGCATTGGCGAGCACAGAAGAGGGCACACCGAATCGAAGGTCCTTCTCGCGCATTCCAAGACTGAAAGAAAGAATTTATCTTTGTGTTGTTGCTTTATTTAAAGTATCATGGAGATATGTTTCAAGGGAAGCACAAGATGTGGACGTTACCATTCATATTCGATTAGTTGCTTCTTTCATTTGAAAACAATAAAACAATAATATTTTCATGCACCATTTGAAGAACAATCAAACACTGAACTTTAAAAAGTAGAATAGAAGATGTATGGATAATCAAAATACAGCTTTATTCTGAATCATTCTTCGAACTTTCTTAGATCACCTTGTCTTTCCATTTCCTTCACCTCGAGAAATTACTAAGAATTCGGGTCATACGCAGTAAAGATCCCAGTAAAGGTGAATTTCGATGAAACTGTGCACTTTCTGTTTTCAGTGATGTTTCTCACTTGTCGAGTGAATGAGATAAGAAAGGAAAGATAAAAAGAGAGAGTGAAAGCTCGCGTCGTTCCAAGAGATTGCGCGCTGTGGATAACGAAGAAGGAGGAGGAGGATAGCACTGAGCCGCGCGTTTTGTTTTATTTTAATCGATTCGAATCGAAACAATCAAGACATAAATGTAGATAGTAGAGAATGAGACGGCGCGGTGAAACACAACAAATAAAAATATAATCAGGAAAATATTTACTCACTTTGTCAGCTTTCTCGTCATTGCAAGAGCAACGTGCGCCGGCTTTGCTTGTCTGCAATTGATAATTGAAGTACGGTATAAATCGACTACTGTAGCCACCGTATCCGATCGACAACTGACCTGAAGGAGATATCGTCGATGGCGTGCATCCTACCGTACTGTTCGACTGACGACCACAGACGATGAGCTGAGAAGTGATCTTTGATCTTTCGATATTGTTTCGACTTTAAAATGATTACATGTTAGATACGCTTGATTATTGTTTTTGGTCGATTGCTCACCAGAATGAATGAGCGAAACATCTGAGTAGTTGTACAAAGCGAGTGTCTCTCGTTTCGCCTCAGTCGCAGCCGCTTCGAACAGAGCGTCGGGAATTCTGAATGCGGTTATCTGACGTACAGGCGACATACGTTACCAGCGTTAGCGCAGAATTAGGATTAGTGTCTTTAGAAGCCGAAACTTTACGAATATTGGCTACAGTTTAAAGCATTGTATTTTTGATTTGCACAACGCAGCCTTGTTAGAATTATGCGAATTTAGCTAAAGCAAGCAAGTTCTGCGTATAACCTCGTTGATTGAGCGGTCGTCGAGTCTTTGGTTGTGATTGAGGACTGAAACCGAGATAGATATGATTGAGAGACGGTTGAGACCTGAAGCAATACGAGGAGTTAGCAGGACGAACTAAGGATGGGTTAGTGATCTTTGATCTCTACTACCACTTACGAAAGTGTCCTTCAGTTTCGAGGATTCATAATCGCAAGCGAGGAAGGATTTCCCGCATGGGATATTTGATGCGATGGCTGCGGGGATGAAAAGAAGGAACACTTGCGCCAAGCGCATCTAAAATATGGTAAAATCAATAAATCGATCGATAATCAGTACAGATACAGTATGACGATGGGAGGAAACGGAGAAAGTTCAGGACGAAGGCGGGTGTTATATGCTTGCCCCCTTTTGCCACCATACCGGATTACCTTCCCTCCCTTCCTCCTCTCCCTCCTCTCCGATTGCTCATTTGCTCTGTGAGCATGAGAGCGCATGGCAGAACGAAGAAGGAGATAAGAAAATAGGAAGGGAAGATGGGCAAAACCGATTGCCACAGGGGTCACGAAATGGAGAACGATGGAATTGAGATGAGATGTTTGACGACAGAGATGGAAAAAGAAACAAAAAGGACAAGATAATAGGACTGCCACCCAAGGCCGAATCCAGAGTGAGAGAACTAATCAGCTTCTTACGATGGCACAAGGTGGATCTATGATCTCTGGGGGGAGCTGTTCCGGAGGAGGGATGAGGGGTATAAAGGAGGAATGATGATGGGATTCGCGAAGGATCATGATGATTATCGTAAATTCGGGGTAAAAAACGAAGAAAATTGTTTTAAAAACGCAACTGAAATGGAAAGTGCCGCCGCGGATTCTAGACTCGCAATTATTAGTCTAGGCGATGGGCGAGAGAAATGGTACAAAGAAAGAGGCTGAGGAGGGGACAGACTCGCAAATCGGTAATTGAGCCTAATAGCGGCCGGGGTAGTTTGCCAACGGCCGGGGCCGAATAAGGGTAGAGAACAGGATAATAAAAGGATGGGATGAAGGATGGACAGTAAGGATGAAACATACACACTCACAAGGAGAGAGAGAGGAAGGAAGGTGAAAGTGAATTAGAACTCGCTGTGTAGATCCCTTTTCCAATCCCCCTTTGGCAGCCTAATCTCATTCATTCTCACTGGAGGTCAGCGGGCCAAAAAGTGAGAAGGAACGCACATTGGTCGCTTTTCGCTCTTTATTCACCAAAGCCCCAACTTCACATTGAAGACATTCTCCACAGTCTGAATTGTTCTGAAAGACCTGAACGGAGGCAAAAATAATCTGGACCTCCGACCACTCTTCGATCCGCGCAATCGCATCGAAAGTGAGAGCAGAAAGGGACAGTAATGGTTTCTGAGATGGGCAATGAACTTTGGGTATGTGTCTATCTCGTCTTTCCGGTTTCAATAGATAGCCCCTCTCTCTCAATGTTCCATTATTCTAGTAATCACGAGGGTGTGTCGACTGACCCCATGCGCGTATGGAAAGTGTAAAGGGCTTATCTAAACAGGATCCCCTCCTTCCTTCCCTCCATAGCCCCCTTAGCTGAATCATCATTAGGAGATTGCTCGATGAACGTTCAAAGACGAGTGATTGGAGATCACTCGTGCATCGATAGTGAAAGGAGTCGCGAACCCGCTACCGTACCCTAGAAATAGAAGTGCATGAGATAAAGCCGAATTAGTCAATCGTAGTTCAGCGAAGAGAATGGAGGGGGGCGGTTCATCTTCCCTTATGGAAACGGCCATTTATTGGAGGATTCAAGCAAATAGCGATGATGAGATAGAATGGGAATGACCGCTATGGATACGAATGGCATTTGAGAAGTGGCTACAGCTTTGAGTGGCACCATCGAACGATCGAAGTTCGATTCGATGGTTTCCATAGGAGTGGGAGAAGGACATATACCATGCCAGCATACTACAGCATAGTGAGCTATTCTATAGTAGAAGAATGTCTTTCGCAAATCTCGTAAGAAATGTTTCAATGAACGAAAGTGTGAACTTTACCTGAGAAACTAGCGAAAGTGAGTGGATGTGGAAACCAGACCGGAGTGAGAGAAATGTAACTCGTAAAATCAGACAGGCCAAGAAAAGAACAAAGTGGTGAGATGACAACAAATTGAGGACAACAATCAAATGACGTTTTTACTTCTTTGAAGGCACTCGAACTAGAATGAGCATTGAACCCATGAATCTGGTAATAGGAGGCGACATTTTCAAAACATTTTTTATCAGTCATTATTCAACATAACATCAATTGTTCATATTGCAATTCTTATTGCCTCCGCAACTCATTATTTTCTTTGAGCAACTCCTTGTTTTGTTCCTCCAGCTTTCTGCACCGCTCATTCATTTTCTGCTGCTCTCTCTCAAGTTTAGCGATACGCTCGTGCACTGACTGATTGGAATCAGATTGTGATCTTCGAAGATCAGCCAAATCGTCGGCAACAGATTCAAGCGTTCGTGGAGGATTCTGCGGGCGGCCATTCTCTCCTTGATCATCAGTCTTGCCAGCACTAGATGCATCCACGGTGTCGTCTGAATGAGCATAGCTTCTTCTCAGTTTTGAGTACTCCCTCCTCATCTTTTTTTTGCTTTCCCTATCCCCTCTACAGAACTGTTGCAGCTTGGGAAAAATGGAAATACCAAAAATTGATTGTACACGAACCGGGTTGACGATTCTCGTCGTTTTCACGTTCTTCTTCTTCTACTTCTTCGTCTCCGTTCTCTTCCTCTTCTTCTTCATCATCGTTATTCCTGAGCTTTGAACGTAATTATACCTTTGTCAGGACTCACACTCACTCATTAGAAATATCATTTTGTTCTCCATTCTCTTCTTCGCCATCCCCCAAAACCGATGGCGATCGTTCTCGACTGAAAATAATATCGTGATCATGATTACACATAAGTATTGGATTCACATAATTCTCCGCCTTCTTCTTGATTGCTCATCCTCCATTTCTCCTGCAACTGCTTCAGGATTGGTATTCACTTCCTCTTCTTCATCCTCAGATTCATCCTCTGAAATATAGTCATTCAGATTTATTTTATTCATACTATATTACCGCTTTCATCTTTCCATTCGGAAGTTAGTTCTGGATCAATCGGTTCCTTCGCATCCATTATCTCTTTCGTATAACGACACTTATCTGTGCCGCATCTGAATATATCGTTAATCAAATTACCTCTGAAAGACCATACCCATTTTATCTGGTCTTCATAGTAACTTTTGGATTATATATTTTTAAATAATGATGAACGGTGACTCACAGGCAATAGTCGAAATACACTCTGATTTCCGCATCTTCTTCTTCGTGGACATAATCAAAGGTTAGCTCTTCGCCTGAACAATATAAATGAAAACATTGAATAAACATAGACATTTTTATTTGATATTCACCAGGCAGAATGAAGCGCTTCGCTCGGAAAAGATGCTTAGCGTACCACAGGCCGTTTCTGGAAGATATTTTTCTAATATTGTATAGATACTTTTTCTAATATTGTATAGATACAATATAGATACTTGGGGTCGCTTACCTTGAAACCATTGCCATTTCTAAAACAAGATTTGGCTTACAGGAATGAGAAATAAACCTTGTCTCGTTTCCCTGAAAATATATAAGGTGAGATACTGTGAAAAGTAAATATCGAGTAGTTGAGTACGATTCTCGAAACAATGTTCCGATGGACACAACAACTCACACATTTGTATCCTCTGATTGTGATTGGAGGCAATCGCTGGTTATTCTTCAGTCGGAGGCTGTATGCCATCCTCATATCATAGCTTTGTGATATCTTGGTCGAACTTTTTCGGATACTTGCCTGTGTGCACAAACGATGAGAGGATGAATTGAAATGACACTAAACTTTGCCTGCGTACTCTCCGACGAAATCAGCCTTTTTCATCTGCGAGAGAGTTCGGAGAGTCCAACCTTTTCCAGCCTCTTTGAAGATAACGTAGTTGAATTGTCGGCCTATCTAAATAGTAATTGGTAGAGAATTGAAATTGTCTAATTATAAACAATCAAATTAAGTACCTGACTGGCACGATTCTTGCAACCATCACCACATTGACAGATTCCTTTTACGCATTCAATTGTTACGTACGGTCTCTTCTTTATGGCTTCTTTATCCTGCAAATTACCATATAATGAACAAAAAATAGTTGAATAAAATACCGGCTTCTCTCTGAAGGACACCTCTTGATTATCCTCATCGAATTCGAGCATTCCTTGCTGAAGTTAAGTGCAACTCAAAGAGAAAACCTCTTTCTCACTTACCAATCCACAGCACTTTCTATGAATCATAACGTTGACATCGTGTGAGCATGTCTTGCATTCTTCAGTACACCTGTGTAGATCAAAGATCATTCATAGGTAGGAGAGCTCTTCAACTTACTTGATCTCGTTCTCCAACTTGTATTCTTGTAATAGATTTCTCACAGCTGAATCCGCTTTGAGGAAAGGAGTGAACTGAAAGGGAAGGAATTTTATTGAGGGTGACAATAATGGATGTTACCTTGAAGTTCAAAAGAGAGTTAATATCTTCCTCTGCTGTTTCTGTAGTGAATAAGGTCCAATCCTCAATTAATATCTCCGCTAGACCGTACTTTCGCAAGATGAAATTCATCCTGTATGAGAACTGTTAAATTGATTCCCCATTCACATTCGGATATTTAATTGAGTAAGTAACTAACTGCCTACTCAAAAACCTTATCAAGAAATATAGCTCACCTCCATTGAATTGCTTTAATCTTGTTGATGTAGATCGATCTCTATAATGAAAACAATAACGAAAGAACCAATTATATAAGTGATTTTGTATAAAATGTGTACCTCTGTAGTGATGTATCTCCCGTTTCCAACACCATCTTCATATTCTAGATATCGATTGGGGAACTTTTCCTCGTATTTATCACCCCATTGAGCCCGTAATCTCAATTCAACCTGCCATGTGATTTAAAAAAAAGAAAAAAAACTTTAAAAAAATTACCCGGTCAAGCAGGTATAAATTCAATCTGAAGTTAGCGAGCTGAAGAAAAATCGTTATTATTGTTACAATTAGAACACACTGACTTCGTGACCACTGTGATCTGATGCCTCCTCCCAACCCGGCCTCGGATATTTTTCGTATTTCAGAAGAATCTAAATGTCACAAAAGATACTATAAAATTTTGAAAATTTGACATTTCAGGGTATGAAGCCGTTGTAAAAAGATATAAAAATGGACTTCCTCACCTGCGTTGGCTTCTCTCCGAGGTTTCTTTTCGTGCACGAAACCACATAATCGAGCTGAATTTGATGACTGATGTTACGCATTTTTCATTTTTAAGCTTATCGTCGTATGCATTAGAGATATGAAAAATAAATTATATGAAATTAGTAGGGAACTACCTCATACACGGAGTTTGATGAATTTTTATACATTTCGTCCCATTCTTCAACATCTTCGTCTTTACTGTTCAACACCTGGATTGATCAGTTTGGAATTGATTTGAGATCTTCTTCTTCATTTTTTTCATTTGTTCACTTTTACGTCTTGATCAGTGTCTTGATCAGATCTATTTATTCACTAACCTCTTCGTCTACTTTAGTGTCGATTTCTTCTACCAACTGCGTTCGACTTATCTGAAAAAGTAATGTCATGCTTTTATCTACATATTAAAACATATATCTATCCAATGTACGCCTTTAAATATATCTACTAAGACATTTCATTACACTCACCTTGTTGATCTTCTCCTTCAAATCCTGATATATTTTCATCTTCTGAAAATTTTTAGTTTAATGTGTTATTATTTATTTTCGTAATTGCGCAAAGGCAGTTTAAAAATATTTTATTTACTTACCTGGTAGCTGGTTGCTTCGAAACACATGGAAAGATCTTTTCCCCAGAATTTTTCGATCTGGAATTGAATTTTATGTAGCAGAGATTAAAATCTTTTTTTGTTGTACACGATCTACAACTTTACGTTTCTGATAAAAACGTTGCTTCCCATATAATATATTTGCATTGTTAATTTATATGGGCTTACCTCACTTAATCCATCCATATTAGTCTTACGTGTGGTTGCGATTCGGCTTCGAGTGCCACTCTGGAAATAAATGAGAATTACTGAATCCATTGCATCAGTGATTTTTACCTTGTTGACCGACTTTGCATTTGTACTTGATGGAGTATTAGACCCCGTGCCATTTCCAGTTGACTGAAGTAAAATTTACTCAGTAAAATTTATCGTTGAAAAAGTTATAATTTTTACCTGGGTATTGGGAGTCAACTGAGAATTAGCGATTCGAGTCATCCTCTGAATTATAAATAAAGAATTTGAAAATTTGGAAAGCTAAAAGAATTAAAATATGCATTATTAAAAAAGAGATCACTATTTATTGTAGGGTAAAAAATGTCTAAAAGATAAATTAAAAATATAATCAACTCCCTCATTCGCTAAGTTCACATGTGTTAAGTGCACATACCTTGTTGACAGGCGATTGAGAAGAGAGAGAAGCTTGACGACGCCTCTGATATATTGTAATTATGATTACTTAACTAAGTTAAGTTAGTTCATTAACTCCCCTCATCTGATGACAAATTTTTTAATTGCGATATAGTTTCTTTTAGAGCATTGTCGAATTTATGTATTAGTTAAGTATCTACGAAAATCAGCTTCAACGAAAGACGCTAATTGTGACTCAATTCACATCATTGAACACATTTTTTAATCGCAATTCATCATCTGTTAATGTGCATTTTTGTGATCCCTCTTCGTGCGTAAATTTATCTTCTCACTCAATGTAAAATAAAGAAGAAAGCTAATTTAGTTTCAGAAAATCGACATAATAGGTGGGCATAGAAACGGAGGTCCGTCGATGTAGTCTAATCGGTTGAGTATGAGGGGGATCTTCTACAGATCTTCTTTTCAAATATGTTCCTTAATCCAATCTCGAAAAATAAGGAGGAATATCTGGGATCAACGTTTGTGAGCAATTTACGTGTGCTACGGATTCTCATGTATCTAACCGATGTTCTTCATTAGTGCAATATAATGTGATAGGGGGGGGGGCATCTGGACGATAAATACTAACCCGAGTTGTAGACGTGCCGTAGGGAGTGTTGGAGGGAGTGAGTGTTCGATTGATGGTTCTACTCCCTTTCGGACGGCCTCTTCCTCTCGGAGCCACATTCTGAATAATGAAAATCTTTACAGGTGATTATCAATCGAAAGCCGATAATAACTGTTTTCTATCAATGAGAATACCTCGTCATTCACGGGCATTTCTGATGCGTTTCGCTCGTCATCTGAAGGATTGTCGAAATTCATTGCCCTAAAGAATGAACTATGAATAATTATTGAATCAAATAATAAAAACGCGATAAGAAAACGGTTAATTGAACGATTACATTCGAATTGGTTACCTGTGCATGTGTCGATTTTACCGCGCGTAATCAGTTCGAAAAGTGCGCGCTAACGGACAAATATTTCAAAATAACGCGCGAATATTTCCCGCTGAAAATACCGTATGAAGAGCACTAAAGCAAACGACATAATGATAATTAAAATACCAGTTACTCGTATCGTTCGAAAACATAAAAATAAATGATATTGTTTAATTGATTATAATTTTGCAACTTCAACTGAATGAATCTTGAATCTAATCTTATATTTTCTCTTAAAATTTGGAGCATGAATAACTGGATTGTAGAAAAATAGGGTCCATCGGTGTCCGAAATAGTTCACATGTGCAAGCTCATGTATCTGGAGTGTGTGGCCAATTTCATAGCGTGATCAATCCGGTGACTACAATAAACAAGAACTGTAGTCTCTCACACACAACAAATATGGGGCTATGCCAGCCCACTGCCAATTTATCCTCCCCAATTCGATGTGGATATGGATTATTCAAATTATCAAGTTATCAAGATAGATCCAGAAATGAAGCTCATCTTACCGCTGTCTGCCGACATTCACATAACTCTCAGATATTCAGCATGCATCGCAACAAGTGAGATTTATCCCGATGCTGTTTGATGTTTGATCACTATTGTCCAGTAATTTCTGCTGTACTCACAACAATTTGCATCTCGATTATACTTCGAACGTCAAGAAATACTAGTCCTGCATACGCTAAACTTCTACTAATTGTTACGGTACAATTAAGCCTGTCTGAAATGTGCACAAGTAGTTTCACTTCAGTTAATCCCTACAACAACTGACTTTATCTTTACTTTTCTCTTTTGGTGATTTATGAGCATCATTGCAATGCATCTTCTCTTTACAGATCGCCCGATATCCTGGAGAATATTCATTTTTGAGAAATGTATGGGCTTTATGTATTTATGTATTAGCATGGCTTTGTAAATACAAACATGGGAAAAAATAAATTGCAGACAACGGTGGAATTCACAGAATCTCAACTGAAACGAGTGGACTTCTATGAAATACACCTCTTGTTCATATTTATTGGATACTGTTACTCAATGTTTGCGATATTTAAAATAGAACAACGACAGAATTGTATGATGACAAACCATTTGAGCATAAGGATACCCTAAAACAACCTATTCATGTGATAAGCTCTGACTGTTTACACAATTTTAGATGAAAAGTCGACAAAATCAATATACATCCGGTTGTTTTCAATACAAAGACATTTCCTAATCGTAAAACGCAAACAGGGTCAACTATTTTTGTACGTTTACATACTGAAACTATAATTTAGCATCTTATTCATCAATGTTTATCAGTACTTCAAGCAACTTTATTAATTCTACAACAAATGATCGGGCAGCTTTCCCTTCCACAATTGTCTCGGTTCCGTCTTGCCAATGTCCTTTTGTGGTCCGATAGTGTACATCAACACTCCCTCTCGAACAGTGACAATGTCTGCTGGGGCGAAATCCCATGCGGGCGAACTGTAATGGCTGTACATTATAGTAGCAGGTTCTGCATAGAGATCCTCGGCACCCAAACGATCAGAGATGAGAAATAGCGCGCAACATCCCGAGAATACCTCACATGAGAATAAGTTCATGTATGAAAACCTTAGACAACCACTCACTTCGGTTGTGCTGGTTCGTAGGTGCACTGGAGTGTCTCCACTCTGAGAGTTTTCGTATTCACAACGATGACTTCCTTCTGAGAATGAAGAAGAAGGCAGATGACGTCGGAGTCTTCACGGAGATGAATTCCCTAAATAGGTTGGCACTGGCGTTGCATTATATTCGAGGAAATTGAAGATGATCTTCGGCAAGTTATAATATTGAATGGAAATGAATTTATTAAAAACGAGTAGCTCACCATAACTCGAAGAGGCATTCTCAGCAGTTTTACGCTATTCGAGACATGACAGAGACTGGCGTCGTTTGAGGTTTGAGTGAGGATCAGGTTGCCCCTGCAAAGTATTTTTATATAGTAAACCTATTATGGAAGATTCAAACCTGTGCAACAATCGAAATCCGGTTATCGCTCCTTCAGATCCGGTAATATCGAATTTCATGCCTTCACTTTCATTCGCCTTCTCTTCAAATCGGAAAACTGTGAGTTGGGAGCCTTTCTTGATCGCGTAGAATGGCTGTTCGGGAAAGATTTCGACTTCGTCGGTGACGACAATCTGAATGCTTCAAAATCGTAGCGTTATGCTGGAACTCGAGAGAAAAAGAGTTACGCACCTCGTTCACTCGAATGATCGTCAGAAGGCTATTTTCTACTGCAGTCTTGTAGAAAACGTACATCTGAAAAATATGTCACTAATTTATTCACTACCTCATCCGCACCTCTTTTTTCTTTCCGAACAGTCCGGAAATTCCGGTGTTCTTCGATTCTTTTGGCGTAAAAATAGAGGGAGCTATCGACAGAACCGCGTAGCTCGATTTGTGGGGAAGGAAGGAGCACCTCCAATCGTCTCTCACTGAAAAACGAATCGCGGCTTGCCAAAATAAACATTAATAATTACTTACTCTGTGATTGTGTAAAGCGATTCATCCGTCCGGTAGAATACCGTCCCTGAAACAGACATGACAACATAACGAAATGATACAAGTAAACGGACCATCTTCAGTCTCTATTCTCTTGTCGTCATTGGTAGGCAGAACGAGCTCGAATGTGATTTTGGACATAACTGCGGTATGTGGTTTGCATAACAGTGAAAAGAATAATGAAACAAGCAAAAATTAATGCGCTCTATGGAGAAATCGTGAGTAAGACACAAAATGAAGGCGCTTATCAGTTGGGTGTGTCAATGAGTCACCGACTGCGCTTTATTTGGAGAATTCGATTGCGTGATGTTTCACTTTATTTGAGATGAGGCTAACAATCGCATGAAGGCAAGTCTGATACTCGAGAAAACACTTTATTTCAATCAACATGGAGCGATTACTTTAGTTCGAATCATATGAGACACTATCTGAGAGAACTAAGCGATTTCATCTAACAACCGTACAATGAAAAATAGAATATTCTGAAAAAAATGCACTAGGATCAACTTTTTGCGTAGAACTCGAAAATCGACCTTAAAAAGCCGAATCTCTGAAAATAAAATTCCTACAGTTGACTTCATGGTGACAGGAGCCACATACAAAGTTTTTTGTGGGGCTTCCAATCATCCAACAAAGTATAAATTCTTTCAGCTAATAAAAAATGAAATGTTTTCACAAAAAAAAATTATAGGAAAACTCACCTAGAAAAAAAGTTATGCCATTTTTTTAGCTAAAATAATTTTTCCTGGAAAGATATGAGAAAACCGCGAATTCTAAGTGCGATTTTCGGATTCCTCGTAAAAAGTTACATATTTGGTAATTTTTTCAGAATTTTAACTTTTCCCCCTTTTCTCATATTTGCCTTCAAAGGATACGGTAACATGACTTTCCCCCAAATTAGGCGACCTAATTATTTGCAATTATTGAAATTTCCATGGGAAACGATTTAAACAGTATTAAAAACGCCATATTACAAATATTTATCACCATTGGACTCCAATCAGCCACCATCATTTTTTCGGACCATGACCCGAGTTCATGCCTCAGAAGTAGCTATGGTTCAAAATTGAAATGAAAAGTCGTGATCGAGAAACTTCAGTTGCTATACGCCGATATGTTGTACAGTCCCCAAGAAATTTTCACCACCGGAAATACGGCAATTCGAATATCGCAAACTGATTTATTAAAATAAACATCATATTTTTCTTTAAAAAAATCAGTTCTCGATTTCACAGCTTGGGATTACAGTATTTCCGGAGGTGAAAATTTTCTTGGGGACTGTACAACATATCGCCCTATAACAATTGAAGTTTCTCGAACATGACTTTTAATGTCCATTTCGGACCATGACCCCGGGTTCATGGTCATGGATCACTTCTGAGGCATGAACCCCGGGTCATGGAAAAAATGATGGTGGCTGATTGGAGTCCAATGGTGATAAATATTTGTAATATGGCGTTTTAATACTGTTTAAGTCGTTTCCCATGGAAATTTCAATAATTGCAAATAATTAGGTCGCCTAAGTAGGGGGAAAGTCATATTACCGTATCCTTTGAAGGCAAATATGAGAAAAGGGGGAAAAGTTAAAATTCTGAAAAAATTACCATATATGTAACTTTTACGAGGAATCCGAAAATCGCACTTAGAATTCGCGGTTTTCTCATATATTTCCAGGAAAATTATTTTAGCTAAAAAATGGCATAACTTTTTTTCTAGGTGAGTTTTCCTATAATTTTTTTTGTGAAAACATTTCATTTTTTATTAGCTGAAAGAATTTATACTTTGTTGGATGATTGGAAGCCCCACTAAAAACTTTGTATGTGGCTCCTGTCACCATGAAGTCAACTGTAGGAATTTTATTTTCAGAGATACGGCTTTTTAAGGTCGATTTTCGAGTTCTACGCAAAAAGTTGATCCTAGGGCATTTTTTTCAGAATATTCTATTTTTTACTGTACGGTGGTAGGTAAGCTCTCTCAGATAGTGTCTCATATGATCATGAGTAGAACTGATGTGATTAACTAAATTATTAATTCCAGCTATCGTTTCTGTTCACGGCAACTGTACTACAATCGGTTCCATTCACGGATACGAAGCTGGTTCCATTTCCAGCAACAGAAACGGTACTATTTCCATTGCCATTCACGACAACGACGTTGTTCCCTTTGCCCCAACCTCTCCAAACAGCGACTAATCCATTTTTGATAGTCCCGAATGTTGATGACTGAAATGATGATAAGTCACTCAACAGCTTGAAAATTAATATATACCTCGGATTTAGCAGAAATGGAGATGCCTCCCAGTCCACCAACACTCACATCAACGTTCCCTCGAGCCGCTGGATCGATACCACCGTATACTCCGACATTAACGTCTCTGTTCCCTGAAGTTTGTAGGAAAAGTTGATCGCCAATTTGTGAAAGACATTATTAACTGAAAATTGTAACTCACATTTTGAAGAATCCATATTGCTGTTCAACTTATTTATTGGGGGGAGTTTTCTGTTTTTATACCAATGAAAATGGCCATACAGTATCTGATATTCCGAAATTTAAAAATGTCGGAATTATTTCTAATGAGAATACACCCTTCCACTCTGTATTGTTTGTCCTCTCACTTCGCGCTGTGAAAATGATCGTATAATTTATAAACATTCCGTCATCTCGATATTTCGGAATGATTTGCTAATATCGTAGCATCAGTGAGCATAAAATGAGTCAGTTCTCGCCACATCGCAGATTCTTCAATCCGAAGTCTCTTCTCAACAGGAAAATGCACGCTGGAAATATGGTACGTTTTGTATTTAAAAAAAGTAAACCTATATTATTTTGCTAACAGAATGTCATGCCTGGAAACGGAAACAGTACCGTCGCTGTGAACGGTAACGGCAATACGACCGAAAGCAAAGGACACGGAAGACATTGAGAAGACGGAAGACATTCATTCGACACATTCTTGAGACTAAATCATCCCAATGCATTCTAACCATTGTTCGCAAACTTGCAATGCCTGATAAATATTTTTATGGATGACACTCAAGTAAAAGCAAGAATTACTCGGAGTAGTATACTATCGCAACAGGCACTCTTCTTTTGCAAGGCACCTGACTCCTTCTGAGTCATGTACCTGAATTTTTTTAATCATTTGGCGAGGGGGGAATTTTTTAATCGAACCTTAAATATACGAACTTTTCGTAAGATCCTCAATGGCTCTTCTTCACTGGATCGATGAAAAGGATATGAATGGCGATTTTTCTTTAAAAAAAATCTGTATCGATGAGGTCTCGACGTGAGACGACAGGGATCGTGAGACGACAGGGACACTACTGTGTCCAAATTCCCATTTTATACACTTTCGCTCAAATTCCGCAGGAAGCGAGTGACTACCGCTCCTGATATTTACACATTCTGCAGCGGAAAGAAAGGGAAGGTCTCGTTTTAGTCGATAGATTACTTCACGATTCTCATTTTTTCTGAAAGGGGAATTCAGAATAAGTATCAGAAACTCTTTCTTTTGATATTTTGTTTTTCGATTACGGCTTCGCGGGATTACTTTTGATCCAATTTTCACCCGTATCATAAGAGATAGAGAAAATCACAACGCTGTGCTTTTCCAAATTAAAAAAATGACGGAATAATTTCTAATGAGGACACATTTTCCAGTTCGCTAGTTTGTTTGTCGTTTTCCTTCGCGCGAGTATCAACGAGTGCACAATTTGTAACATTCCGTCATCTCGATATTTCGAAACGTTTTGCTAATATCGCAGCGCCTGCCGGTATAAAAGAACGGCAATTCTCTTCTAATTGCAGTTTCTTCCATTCGAAGTCTCTTCTGAACACGAAGTTGTACACGGGAAAATGGTAAGCCTTTATTTTTTATTTGAATGAGTTCAAATAATAATTTGACTAGATACAGAATGTCATGCCCGGAAATGGAAACAGTACCGTCGCTGTGAATGGAAATGGAAATACGACGAAGTGAGGGACATGGAAGACGCTAAGAGACATTCTGCACTCCATTCATTCACGAGAGCCCATCTTCTGACCATTTTCGAGTATCCTAACCTTTTTTCATAATCCTTTCATCTTGTACTCGTCTGATAAATAATGCTCGATAATACTCTCATGGAAGATACGTTAGATCGGACATAACATGGGGAACATTAATCTAGTGCTAGATACTAGCATTGAGCAGAGTCCTCGCATAGTTTATTTCTAATTCGTAGCGTGAAAGAAAGAATGGATGTCAGTGTGCAAAAAACCGTTCGTTCATTCCGCGTTCGTAACTCTGACCGATGAGATAGCACACGAAATGAAGAGGCTGATTCTTCAACCTGGCAACCTTATGCCAAAGCCTGCTCGATCGTATTCGATTTTAGAAGTCTAACCCAGTGAGTATCACCTTCCTCATGTTCCCTGAACTGATTCTAGATTAATCTTCACATGTACTGTGCTTGAATTTTTATTTGAGTCGTCGCCCAGTTCAACCAAACTATTTGTTTCGAAAGAGAAAGTAAAACCATGCTCATAGAAAATAGGCAAGCTGTGTCATTTATTCTTGAGTCAAAATATATCAAAGTAAATAAAAACATTATTCGCAGGAATCACCAGCTCTCGAGCCAGAAATGCTCCCAACTGTCACACTTCGCTTTGGTGCGCACACTTCCATCGGAGTTTGCACTCAACCAAGTTCCATGAACACTGAGGAAAGACCAGGAACCATCATCATTCCTATGCGGGAACCACAACATGTTTGAGTCGTCCTTGGGATGCGCTCCTCCAAGATCAACGGATTGATTAGAATGAGCTCGTAGAAATTGACCAGGCTTGTTCGGTGCTCCGCGTCCCTTGATGACCACCTGAAATTAACAAAACAATATACTATCGGTCTTCACGGCTATTCCAAGTACCTTTCCATTCCAGTCCTCGATATACCAGTTTTCCCATGCAGCAGCTCCTCTCCACACAGTATCCACCTTCCAGTCCGGTTCTATCGCACGAAGATAAGAGCCATGAACTGACTTGATACTTTTTCGGCCAGCGACTTGAGCGGACTGATGACCGGATTCTGTGGAAAATGTTAGATAACGGTTTGAAATCAAGACGTCGATAATTCAACCTGTCCTACCCTTTGCGATAGTGCTGACATTGTTTCCGTTTCCATTGATTATTGTTGTGGTGTTTCCATCACCTTTTATAATAACCACGTTAACCTGAAAATAAATATAAGCTTTCAAATCTTGTTGAAGTAAAGTATGTAATAAAGAGGTAACGATAACTCACAATATCTCCTTGAGTCATCGCGACGAAGTGAATTGAATAGGAGAATCACAAGCATTTGTATCCAACGAGGACAAGATATTCCGAAATTTGAATGACGGAATGCACACTATGCCTCCTCCCATACGCGTGGAATAGAAACAAACAAGTTGTCCGAATAGTGTTAGAAATTTGAAAGTATTCCGGAATATCATAATCATTACTAATGCGGAATTCGTAATTCGGTATAAATATAGCGCAGTCAGTTCGGATGTCCCAATATTCCCACATGGAGCCATTATTTCACATCAACTGTACATGAGTTTCGTATATTTAGAAAACATGGATGCTATTGGAGGCATCGGAGGAAATGAGTCTACAGATCGCGAGCCTCGCACAACAATAATCGGAGGAGAATCATTAACTCGAAGAAACGATGGCGAAAACCGTGAGTTTTGTTATGTATAAATCGTGTACTTTCAAAGTTGACAATATAGAAAATGCTTTCTTACAAAATTTAGGGACATCCGTCACAATTGGAGGCCCTAGAGGATTTACCATCAACTCTCGATCAGACGTACGCTTTTTTCGTTTTTTTTTCAGGACCAATTAATTTATACCCATTTTTAGTCAACGTTTGTGGCTTCGATGACTGGTGGGAGGAACGATGATAGAGGAAATTGGGGCAATGGATCGAGTGTTTGCGTCGTGAATGGAAATGGAAATACTACCAATGTCAAGTGAGAAAACTCGATAATAATAATAAAAAAAACTTGAATTTATAGTAGTAACTGGAAGAATGGATCGATCGTTTGCTCCGTGAGCGGCGATGGAAACGATACAACTGTGAAGGCTGGATCAGAGACGATTACTCCCCGAAGATAAACACATCAACCCAATTTATCTCTTCCGGTGGCAACGTTGTTCTTTCCTTGTCAACAATTCTCGAAGATAAACATTTTTTTAAATGTCAAAATAGATATATTGAACTTCATGTCTCAAAATGTGTTTCCCTCTTGGTGCACATGTATACACAAGTAATAACCGATATTGATTTTGAACGATCTTTGGGCCAAGTTTTCGTCTTTATAGCTTATATTTTCCATTTTGATGTTTATTCCGAAAGAAGTTGACTAAAAGAGATGAATTCATAAAAAAATATAATTGACCCTTCATTCGCCAATATTTAATTGATCGTAAGCTGTAAGCTCTTGCATATTTTATTTAACAAGACGAAACATATGAATATGAAGATGATGAAGAAGAAGATGAAGAGAAAAATGATAAAGAGGAAGACGATAAAGAATAAGAATAACTCATCGATGAATTATTGGGCTGGATTGATCTAGCGAGAACATTTCCTATTGCCGAATTGACGTTGTTGCCGTTACCATTCACTATTGTGGTCGTATTCCCGTTTCCGTTCACAACAACGATATTGGTCTGCAAATATATTTATTACCTAATTCTCAACATTTGTTTATATTATAACTCACAATATGTCCAGAAACCATCTTGCTAGAGAGAAGCGCTCAACGAGAAAAATGGAAAGAAATTGGTAGGGTGGAATACGGAGAGAACTTTTAAACAGAGGGGTATTACTAATGCTGATAATATTCCGAAATGTTAAATGACAGAATACACACATGAATCACCGTGAAGTTGACAAAGCCAATTTTCGGCCATAAAAATCTATCAGAAGTGTGCTCAGCTTTCACGTTGTTTTTCAGAGTCTACGGTGGTCAATATCTAGTTATATTCTACACACGGCAGGCACAATCAATCAATGCAATTCGAATTTGACTATGCGTATTAAACGGAATTTTAAATTATGTGTTTATCGTATATTGAATTGAATACAAAGGAGATGATAGCTGCCAATTATTGAATATAAATGATCCGATTGGTTTATATACCGATCGCGTGAGAATTCTCATCCCTGACCATTGCTGTTGGTCGTGTTTCCGTTTCCGTTTACAACAACGGAGCTGCTTCCATTTCCATTTACGGTCTGCAACTTACGACATAAATATAATTTTTAAAAAGCATTTTACAAAGTAACATAAGAACTCACAATGTTCGTAGGTTGCATTTCGCTGTCGAGAAGTGTCTTCAACAGGAAGATAATGGTGTTTCGAGATTGCGCCGTTTTATAGCGAGAGATACGGAGATGTAAGAAAGATATTCCGAATGTGAAAATGACGGAATCCTCGCTAACTAATGAATTGTTTGTTAGCGTGAAAGAGAAAGAATGCGAGTGGAATGGTAAGCATTCCGTAATCAGCAATTTCGAAATCATTTCCAACTAACTCGTAGGTTATGATTTTTTATTTTGACTGTTCTGTCAAGATTATGATACTTTTGATAATTGTGAGGAAAATGATTTATCCGATTTACACAATCTCTCACAGCGTTTTACATTAATATACATCGGAATAATGAAATTTCTAATCTCTTGATGGTTTCTTCGCATACGGCGAATCCTTTTCAGTTACGGGTCGTGGAACATCATTTGCATTTTGTGCTTCTTGTGGGGGAACATACGTTGGACATCTTCGGTTTGCTTTCGATACCCGCCGATCTGAAATTATTGCCAATAAATGAAATTACCTAATGAGGTGGATACACAAAGTCGGGTGAGAAAGTTCGGATAATAACTAGGGCTCGCATGGTGAAGAATATCTCATCTTATTCCATGCTCTCTCGTCACTCTAACCGATTACATAGGACGAGGAATGAAGATCTCGGGTTTTCAACCCGGATAATTTTTTTCTCCACTGGAATAAATGGATGGTTTTGTTAATCACCACTTTCGTTTCTTTTTTAACATTTGACCATCTGCCAACTCTACTTGAAGCAATCCGGGAAATGTCTTACTGTTCTCAGTAGAAGTCCGATCCTGTAGTTCGTTAACAATGAAACTATTTGGACGCTGAGCTCGAGGAACTGTCAAAGGATTCTAAAAAAGGTTTGTTATAGATAAAATTGATCTATTAGCTCACTCCATTCAGTTCATAAGATTCCGTGAATGAATGGTCCTTGTTGTGATGGACAATCGCCTGTGAGTGAGGATAATCAGCTCGAGTCACAGTCTAAATTAATATTTGTTTAGGTCTAATTCACATTTAACTTTTCAGCTTACTCCGTATTGTTGAACTTGCTGATGCATTGGCGTACTATTTATCAGAAATGCCCGACCAGACTCCATTGGGCCAAGATTCTGAAATTATAGCATTTCATTGTTTTGCTAATTCATTGTTACAGCGTATTGATGCTGATCCGAACAAGATGAACCCATCATTTGTTGAGGCGGAATTGTCTCTTGTTTCTGGAATTATTTTTAATTTTTTGTCAAATGTTGTATTTTCTACCCAATGCTGATTTGTAGGGGGCGGTTGTTGATACGGCGATGTTCTGCTCATCAAAGAAGAGTTTGCTAGTTGAGAGGTCCCAGACTGAATCGTTTCTTGTAGCTAAAAAAAAAATCTCGACTAATAATTTGATAGACATTGCATTCCACCTCATGTTGATTCGAGTAAGGGGAATCCATTGAGATTTCCACAGGCGAGTCGCCAAAATAAACTATTGTGTTCTGGAAGTATGCTATTTCAGATTCTAAGCTTCAGATTCAAAGCATTACGAAGTGTTGTTGCTGAGGAGGAGGTTGTTGGGGATTCCCGTTGGAATAGGAGATAGTCGGATAAATTTGATTCACGCCAGCACTCTGAAGAGATTGTCTTGACAATGAAAACTATTGAAAAGATACGCTGTAGGTTTCCCCGTACTGCTGCTGAGCGGGAAGTGGTTGTTCATTCCAGTGATCGTAGGACATTGTGCCAGTTATTGTCGGCTGAGAAGAGCGAGACTTATTCACTTGCTGCAGATTATGCTTTAAAATTTAATATTAGCAAAATTTTTAATATCACCCAGTATTGTTGCTGATCCGCATCAGAGAAGTTAATTGTTATCGAATTTTCCAAAGGTGATAAAGCAGATTGATTAGGGTCAGAACTCTGAAATATGATGTATTGTTCGATTAGAATTAGTTTATTTACCACGAACTGTTGAAGATGCTGAGGATGCGGATTCAAAGAGAGCAAGCCCATTGAAGTTGTTGATTCTAATTGAGAACGAGGTTGGCTGACATCATCGTCCTGAGCAATTTGCAAATGATAACAGTCGATTAGGACCAATTATTGACCGATTCTTCCTCGCTTGGAGCCTCTCCCGTTGTCTCGTCGTCTTCGCTGGATTCATTACAGTGTGGCGAGTTACTGAGACTGAAAAGCTAATGTACAACAAATATATACCCTCAACATACCTAAGAGGAGTATACTGCAGAATCGACAGCATCAATTGGCGTTCTCCCTGCAAAACAGCATTTAAAAATGGCCAAAGTAAAACAATGATTACTCACACTTGGAATAGTGGAATTAGTGGAGTTCAGATGCCTTCGAATTTCATCAACCTGCAAATGAACCAGTAAACACCTCTTGCGTGTAAAACTTCATATCTTCTGATATCTTACGTCTAGATTTAGCAACGAACTTTTGAGGTGATATCAGTGTATGCATTCTTCCACTTGCCGTTTTCCTTCTTGCATTCCTCTGCATCTTCCCTCATCTTATTCATTTTTTCACTGAATTGTAAAGCATTGAGCAAGATTGTTTATTTATGTTTTGAAATAGGATTTTCATAATAAAAATCTGCTCACGGTGCTTTTTCGATGCTTTTCTCTGGCTCGCTCTCTTTTTGTAAAATTTTATCCTCTCAACGGGATCGGTCGGTGTTGTCTTAGCGTAGCCCTTGCCCTCCTTTCGCTTTCTTCTCTGTTCCTCATCATCGACTCTGAATTTTCAATTTTTTCAACTCAAATTTTTAATTGATTTGAACGAAGAATAGCTGGCTACAAACAATTTGCTCACCCGGAAGTCTCATCATTGTTCGGTTCCGCTGTGTTGTCTTTACGGTTGGCGTTTCCTTCTTTATATTTTGTCGCCTTCCTTTTCTCCTTTTTGCTCATTTTGTAAGTCGCCCAAGGACACTACAAAAGATAATAGAAGTTGATTTCTTTACAAGACAACAAGAGTGTGACAATATTACACAGAAAGAATGGGTGGAAGTTATATTTAGTGTGAATTTGAAAATGATTGTTCATGTCGAGAAGGGCTGTGAAAAAAGCATAGATAATGCAATGAAAGGAATTAGAAATATAACGGACTATTTAATCGAAAAATGAGAACTCCCGCGTGAAAGTAATTTCTCAACTGCCCTCCGCCTCCTCTTTGTTTGTCGTTATTTTCTTTCCTGTTCCGAGTAGAATTTGTCTCTTTATTTAACCTGTTCTTTCAATTCCACTCGTCAAACGGGAGATAATGCGAAGGGAAGAGAGGAATCTGTTCCTCTACTTTGCATCTCTTCCCCTATCGTACATCGCCCACATTACCGAACAAACGAACATTTTTTACTTTTTTACTTTTTTTAAAGTCAGCGAATTCGCATCGAATATTCCTAATTTTTGTTTCATATTTTTGTCCACCCACAATTCCGCGTGATTTTTTAAATTGAACGGTGAAATATTTATTTAAATGGGTGAAAAATTGGAGCCGCATGAGCGAAAAGTGATGCCGGAAGGGTGATTACTGTAGAGCCGGCGTTTAGGCTTTACTTGGAGCCAGCTGCCCCACTTTTCGCCACTTTCGACTCCAATTTTTCACCCATTTAAATAAATATTTCACCGTTCAATTTTAAAAATCACGCGGAATTGTGGGTGGACAAAAAATATGAAACAAAAATTAGGAATATTCGATGCGAATTCGCTGACTTTAAAAAAAGTAAAAAAAGTAAAAAATGTTCGTTTGTTCGGTAATGTGGGCGATGTACGATACTCTCTCTCTCTCTCTCTGTTGCTTCCCCTGTTATTTGATTGCTCCTCACGACGCATTAGTAATAGAGTAGTAATCACTTTTTATTATCTCTTACTGGACAATGTGAATATTTCATTTGATAAACGTGTCGCAACTTTTGAAATTGATAAGACGGGGATTCGGATGTCCAAGGGCCATGCATCCTTTAAACAATAATTTGTAACAAACTTGAATGAATCATCTCAAACCAAAGGCATACGTGGAGCTTGCATTATTGATCAGTACGTCTTCATTCGTCAAATACTTATTCTCCTCGACTTTCTTCATTCCCATACGCCACGAATTCCCTGAATGAATACGGTGTGAGATCAAGAGATCAAGAATCACATCACAAACCACATTCGGCTCGAACAATATTTCAGAAACCGTCTTTCCAGTATGATTCGACACTTTGAAGGTATAATTGTAGATCGACTGCCCTTTGTCCTTTAATAGCATTGTTTTAGATGTACATCACGATTAAAATTAACTATATATTCCTGATTCTTGATACAGTCAATAGTAATGCCAAATCTCGTATCCCCTTCTATGCAGGATTTCTCGTCGATTTCAATGTTGACTTGTTTGAAGTCAACCACTAATGGACGGGATTCCCCAAATGATACGTATCCTGAAAGAAAACATAAATATATATTTCAGTTTGTTCATGCGCTTATTCATAGATATCATTACCTAGTAGGGTTCCGCAAGTGAAACATTTCGAAACAGAAACGCAAAATGAAACAGTCGTTTCCTTTATTCGTGTTTCTCTCGGAAACGTTTCTCAGTCGAAATGAGAGGGAAACGTTTCTCGAAATGTTTCTTTTTCCTTTGTTCCCCTTTATTTCTCTCTGATTTCACTGTCCTCTTCACCGCTCAAGATGGACTGCGGGGTGAGAAGTGAAGAAAGGAAACAAGGGAACGAACAACGTAAAATGAGGGAAACGTTTCTCGTTTCCAATTAAAATATGAAACATCACTCTCTCCTTTGTTTGCGGTTTCCCCAAGTGAGTCACTTGCGGAACCCTATTACCTACCAGCAGCCTCGCACGATCCACCATCATAAATGATCATCCAGTCTTGAGTACGAAATCTTCCGTCATCCATCTTATCCAGATTCCAAAAGTTTATCACTTCCTAAACGACGAATTTTTAATATATTGCTACTATACATTTTCTCTCACCGTTTTTGGTTCGATTACAATTGCAGTGATGGCACTTCCCGAATTATTGTGTATTTCAACATTGCAATCGCGATTTATTCGGCCATACTCAAATATTCCGAGTCATGATTTTAGACAATAAATGCGCAAACCTTGATCCATTTTGCCTTTTGAATTAGATTGACCGGCACTCGCCAACTTTTATCATCGATATTCGGCTCTTTCCTCTTAAAAGTGTCCAATGTAGACACTTCATCGTGCCTAATCGGCAAACTGGAAAGATTGAACAAAGATGGACGGACTGCCTGGAAAAATGTATGGATCCATGATGACCTGATAATCATACCTTGACTGGAGGAACTTTCGAAAGAAACGAATAAATTTCCTTGAAACTTGGTCGATCATTCGGTTCCCTTGCCCAACATCTTCCCATCCAATCATTAATCTATTATATTAAAGATAAAGTGAATACTGCAGTGTTCTTCTTCATACGTCTTCTGGGCAGGAAGGCGGATATTGTAATCGATATCCATCTTTGAGCAACTCGTGGAATTTTTCACCCGATTCGTCGCTTGAGATTTCAGTGTATGGCGCATGAAAAGGGGGCATTAGAGATTGAAAGGGGCAAATTTTACATACTTCTCCATTAGTGTATAGTTCCCACAGCAAAACTCCAAAGCTCCAAACATCTGCAGAATGTGTGAAAATGCCATTTCTAATCGGCTTCAGCTCCGTGCCAAGAAACATTGCTTCCGGAGCTGTGACTCGCATATCGAAATTCTTCTTTGAAACGACGTAATGAGCATTGTTTCCAAGATGCTGCGACAATCCAAAATCACCAATCTGTTAGATAAGTTGTGTTTCATGTAGGTAATCACTGCCTACCTTGATGTCGAATATTGTTTCTCCGACGAAAACATTACGAGCAGCCAGGTCACGATGCACAATATTCTTACTCGAAAGGTAGATCATTCCTTTGGTAATCTGAACGAGAATCATTGTTTCAAGCACACATCTGGTGGCATATTTCTGCAAATGTTATTGTGAGCAATGTGATTACGAGCAGTCTAATCTTTATAAATAATATTGTGTATCGTGAAAGAAGAATCTTTCCAACGCTACTATGCACCTCAATCGCCACTGATATCCTCTCATCTTCAGTGAGAGTGTGCTGTTGAAAGTATTCTTTGAGACTACGATTCGGCTGATACCTTCAATTGAAGAGAGTGTTTTTTTTCGTCTGGCTACCAAGATTGCAATTTAACCGTAGTCGATTATGCTAAGCTCACTCGATTATGATAAGCCTTCGCTCGCTGCAACCTCCAATTGTAGAGAGCAGATTTGGATGGCGATTTTCCGCCCCGATTCCGAGTTCCCTGTATTGAAAATATATTAAAAAATGACAACAATTTCCGGAATCATATTTTCAGGTCACCTCCGGCGGCGTCTAAACAATTTTTCATTGAGTTATTTTTGCCATTTCTCACACCCTACAGCACCAAAAGCGTTGTGAACGGGAAGATCCGGCAAAAAGGCTTTCAATTTATCCTTAGATACCTGGTATAATTTTCCAAATGCATTTCATCTTCAGTCAAGTTAGTCGACCTCACGAGAGCTTTTATCACTACTTTCGTCTCGTTGTTTAGCCAACCACTGGCGACGTAAGGCTAAATGGAGAGCCAATGAATTGACAGTGAAATTCGAATCCAAACCCTCTGTTTATTCCTTCCTCCTTTCAGAAGCTCGATTTTCTTAATTGATGCGTAATCGTAATCCGTTATTACTTCTAAGAGGCACATTTCCTCTCTGTAATCCTGAAAGATGATGAAGAATTATGTCTGGATATTTCCGAATCAATATGTATTGTGGTCAATGTGGAATCGTGAACTGAAATCTGTCGAATGTTGACTGGCTAGAAAGCAGCATTACCTACTTTTCTGCGTGAACGGGAGATAGGAAGAATATGCGCGCTTTAGCAAACATTTCTCTCACTCTCTTTCTTCCATTTCTTTAACGATCTCTAAACGATTTTCGTTCGAAACGGTTCTGCCACTATTTTTATTGCACACGATGCTAAACCCTCTCTATCTTCGCAAACTCCCAGTACAATACAATACAATACAATTTATCAGTGTCGCTTTCTGGGCGCTGATCAAGATGGGGTATCAGAAGGCCGTTCTTCTTTCAAGATTTCATTTTGAGGGGTCTCGGGCCAGTGGATTGGTCTTCTTTCCTTGTCACAGTCGCAATGGCTGGAGAAAGAATACTGCTCCCTTGGTTCCCGATAGGACTGTTGACGGAGTTGCACGCAAATACGAAGCCTGGCGTGTGCTGGAGTCTTCTGTGTGCTCGAGTCCTCCAAACTCGAAAATCCATCTTTGAGCGAGAGATACGAGCCTGGATTCTGAGGGACCAAACATCTTAGGCGGTCATACCCATCACACGGCGACCAGTCCGGCTTGGATGGGGATTCCGATCTTGTTGAGTCGTTGGCAGAGACGAGAGGAATTAGAAGAAACCACTCTCCATCAGAGAGAATGGAGAGGGAACCGCTCGCGACGACTAACAGAAATGGGAATCCTCCCATTTCTGTTAGTCTCCCAGTAGTCACATTTACTGGGAGTTAGGAGACATTTACTGGGAGTTAGTCTCCCAGTAGTCACATTTACTGGGAGTTAGTTAGTCTCAAACTCCCAGTAAATGTTCTCAATTCTAGTAGAGTTATATTCATTATTACGTTTAAAAAGGTCCGACGAGGTAACCGTCTCTAGTATAATTTTTTTTGCAACATTCTGATAACGCATTTGGGTAAACTAGAAGATCCGCTTGAGGACAGGGTCGTTTAACGATATCAAGTTAAAGGATCCCTGTAGTGTTTGTCTTCTCTCTAACTTGTTCGAGTTCCCCTGTTATTTGATTGCTCCTCACGAAGCATTAGTAATAGAGTAGTAATCACGAATACTCTTTATTATTTATGATCTGGTAAATGTAAATTTTTATTTGATAAAGATGTCGAAGCTTTTGAAATTGATAAGTCGGGGCTTCGGATGCCCATCGGTCATGCATCCTGAAAAACATTATTATGAACGGATTGAAATATAAAAGATAAACCAAAGGCATAAGTGGAGCATCCATTGTTGATCATTACGTCTTCATTCGTCAAATATTTATTCTCTTCAACTTTCTTTATTCCCCATACGCTACGAATTCCCTGAATGAATACGATGCGATAGATAAAGGATCATATCACAAACCACATTCGGCTCAAACAATATTTCAGAAACTGTTTTTCCGGTATTATTCGAAACTTTGAAAGTATAGTTGTATATCGGCTGACCATTATCCTTCAGTAGCATTGTGATGGATGAACATCACGATTTACACTTACAATGGATTCATGGTTTTTGGTACAGTCGATGGTAATGCCAACTCTCGTATCCCCTTCTATGCAGGATTTCTCGTCGATTTCAACATCGACTTGAGTGAAGTCAGCCACGAATGGGCGCGATTCTCCAACTGATATGTATCCTGAAATAGTACATCATTATATTTGAGTTATTCTATGTTCTGCTCGAGTTCCCCGTTATTTCCCCGTTAACTCTTCGGCGGCTGGATGATCTACTTCGTGGCTCAAGATCTATCGACTCAACGCGACGGACAATCGACAACAAAAAGCTAAGAAGAAATCATCACTTGACCCATCGTCACTGAGTACGAAGATCCCAATCCCCTCCCTAATGATGTTTCCCCCTGCAGGCACAAAGCCTTGAATCAGGATAAATGTATGTATTATGTACTTATTCATTAATAACAATACTCACCTGCTGCCTCGCACGATATACAATCATATATGATCATCCAGTCTTTAGTACGAAATCTTCCGTCATCCATCTTATCCAGATTCCAAAAGTGTGTTACTTCCTAAAGAACACGCCTGTTTCTTCCAAGTCAGTTCTCATTATTATTTCATACTCACCGCATTCGGTTCTAATACAATTGCAGTTATTGCTCTCCCAGAATCATTGTGCATTTCAACATTACAATCTCGCAATTCTCTGCCATTCTCGATCCATTTTGCCTTTTGAATTAGATTGACCGGCACTCGCCAACTTTTATCATCGATATTCGGCTCTTTCCTCTTAAAAGTGTCCAATGTAGACACTTCATCGTGCCTAATCGGCAAACTGGAAAGATTGAACAAAGATGGACGGACTGCCTGGAAAAATGTATGGATCCATGATGACCTGATAATCATACCTTGACTGGAGGAACTTTCGAAAGAAACGAATAAATTTCCTTGAAACTTGGTCGATCATTCGGTTCCCTTGCCCAACATCTTCCCATCCAATCATTAATCTATTATATTAAAGATAAAGTGAATACTGCAGTGTTCTTCTTCATACGTCTTCTGGGCAGGAAGGCGGATATTGTAATCGATATCCATCTTTGAGCAACTCGTGGAATTTTTCACCCGATTCGTCGCTTGAGATTTCAGTGTATGGCGCATGAAAAGGGGGCATTAGAGATTGAAAGGGGCAAATTTTACATACTTCTCCATTAGTGTATAGTTCCCACAGCAAAACTCCAAAGCTCCAAACATCTGCAGAATGTGTGAAAATGCCATTTCTAATCGGCTTCAGCTCCGTGCCAAGAAACATTGCTTCCGGAGCTGTGACTCGCATATCGAAATTCTTCTTTGAAACGACGTAATGAGCATTGTTTCCAAGATGCTGCGACAATCCAAAATCACCAATCTGTTAGATAAGTTGTGTTTCATGTAGGTAATCACTGCCTACCTTGATGTCGAATATTGTTTCTCCGACGAAAACATTACGAGCAGCCAGGTCACGATGCACAATATTCTTACTCGAAAGGTAGATCATTCCTTTGGTAATCTGAACGAACAATGGCTGAGTGATCACTATGCGCTGGGTATTGGGCTACAAAGTAAATCTTTCTAAATGCGACTGGCTCGTCCTTCAATATTCACATAACTTCTTTAATCAAAGTAAGTTGTACCTCAGTCGCGACTGATATCCGTTCAGCCTCGTTGAGAGTGTGCTTTTGAAAATATTCTTTGAGACTGCGGTTCGCTTGATACCTGGAATTTCAGTTTTTACAGAGGTACTGTTTTACCCACTAACAATGTGCGTCCGTTGTTTTTGATACGGTGATTGTTTCATAAAATTGGGAAAAAAACATACTCAATTAAGATTAGTCTCCGCTCGAAGCAGCCTCCTATTGTTACAAGCAGATTTGGGTGATGATTCCTCGAACCGATTTCCAATTCCCTGTAGAGAGAATTAAAAATTCCACTCAACACCCTTCTATAAACTTACTTTTCTTTTGCATTCAGATTAAAAAAAAGCAATTATTAAAGATACCTGGTATAATTCTCCAAGTCAGTCGACCGCACGAGAGCTTTTATCACTACTTTTCTTTCGTTGTACAGCCAACCACTGGCGACGTAGGGCTTAACGAAGACTCAGCAATGAAAAGAACCGTTATGTCATACCCTCTGTTTATTTCTTCCTCCTTTCAGTAGCTCGATTTTCTTAATTGATGTGTAATCGTAATCCGTTATTCCTTCGAAGAGGGACATTTCGTCTCTGTATTGCTGAAACGAAGAATTACTTTTGGATATTTCCGAATCAATGTTTTCTGAGGTCAGTGTGGAATCGTGAACTGAAATCTGTCGAATGTTGACTGGCTAGAAAGCAGCATTACCTACTTTTCTGCGTGAACGGGAGATAGGAAGAATATGCGCGCTTTAGCAAACATTTCTCTCACTCTCTTCTTCCATTTCTTTAACGATCTCTAAACGATTTTTGCTCGTGTCGGTTTTGCTACCCTTTTTATGCGTTTGATTCTAATCCCTTCTCTTGCTCTTTTCGCATTTTTCTTTGTTTTCACACGCATCTTCTTCTATTAGCGGATTTCCCAATATTTTATATACATTGTCAGTAAATTATACTATTTAATTGGCCATATTGTCTGCTTTTTAGATGAGTGACAATCTCGATGATAGATTCCACTCATTTGATGTGAAGAATGGTAATGATAAAGTGCAGTTTACGATTCCGAAGAAATATCGGCCCCCAAATGAGAGAGTTTTGATCGGATCCGGAGCATATGGAAAAGTTATGTGAGTTCGACATTTTACCGTTATAATTGCGTGTCAAGCATTGAAATCACTGGTTAATTTTCCACTAGATATCGAAATATTGTCACCATCTTCACATTCCTCACACTCTCTTACCACTCGAGCAGGCGAGATAGTGTGTCAAGTGAAGAGACGTCGTCTATATTTTGACCACTATTGATTTGATTCCAGATCGGCATTTGATACGGTTCATCAGCAACAAGTAGCGATCAAAAAGATGACTATTCCATCTGTGATACACTACGGCTCACAAACTGGGCAAGACCAAGGATGTAGGTATTTGAGGCATACTTATATGTAATTTACTTCTTGATCAATTAAATTATTTTCAGATAAAGAACGTCTGAATACAACAACAGCGAAAAGAGCTCTGCGCGAGTTCGCTATTTTGCCTTTTCTAAAACACCCAAATGTGAGACAAAAAAGTGGAATCTTTCAAACATGATTTGATTCAGATCGTTCAAATCTTCTCTCAATTCACTCCGCAAGATAACATTAATGATTTCAAGCACCTCTATCTTGTTATGGAATTTATGCAGCACGACCTCGAAAAGGTTACTTTTTACACTTTCTGCCATTCTTGATGGCAACTGCTGAACTGAGATAAGAACAAAATAGTAATGCCATCCAGAGGCGTGCATACGATTTCTCGATTTCTCGGGATTTCTGACGGGCGAGAGAGCATTGAGAAATGAGAGATCTAGACATTTTCACACACCTCTTGTGCCAATTTTTTCTAATTGAGTAGCCATCGCCAAAACTTATCATAATTAGCATAACAGTTGGTCATTGTCGTTTCAATATCATTTCAGATAATCTACAAGGATAAGAAAATTCTCAAGCATGACCAGCTGTCATTTCTCCTCTACCAAATTCTATGCGGCGTCAACCACTTGCACCAGAATGGCATTATTCACAGGGTATGGGAAATACAGGAATATGGAAATTAAATATATAATTTCTCCGAAATCGGTCGTTGTTCACATCAAACTGGTCTAGATATTGATCGGTATTATTCCAGGATCTCAAGCCAGCAAATATCGCTGTGAATGAACATTTTCAAGTGAAAATACTTGATTTCGGATTATCTCGGATGTATGATCCCGCTCATAATTCGGAAATGACAAATTATGTCATAACGCGGTTCTACCGACCTCCTGAGCTACTCCTCAATTACGATAGGCCCTACACAGAGAAGGGTGAGCGCCGTTGCAAAATTCAAACTAAGAGCTTTACAAATGCTTTTTTTTAAGTATATCGTCAGAACTATTCAATACAAATAGATAGATGTGCGACTTATGCTCTTGAAAATTTCCGAAACGCGTTTTCAGTGGACGTTTGGTCGATTGGATGCATATTCGCAGAGCTAATCAAGGGAAAATTATTGTTTGAGGTACCAATTAGATACAGATAAAAACATTTTGATAGAAACGGGTTTTGTTCTTTAGAGTACGCATTATTATTTCCATGCTTTTCTTAGATTTGATTAAACTCTTTTCATCTGGCAATTCTTGCAGGGAAATGATTCGGGTGACCTATGGAAATCTATTATTGCTGTCCTCGGTTCCCCATCTGCAGAATTCATGAAGAGGGTTGGACAATTTTGCAGGAAGTAATGATTTCTCGCTTTCTGAGTCTAATCATTTCTTTTCGATCGAATGCAATCCCCTTGGAGCATGCTATTCCCGATAGCTGTTTCATCAAAGTTACTGAAAATCCGGGACAGCATTTTACGGGTAGGACGCAGTTCTAAGTAAATTATAGAGTCAGTATCATTTCAGCTGTTTTTGCAAGGCGAATAATTTCGAAGATGCTAAAAACTGATCCAGATGAGAGATATTCTATAGCCGACGCACTGCATGATCCCTACATGATGTCATATTACAACGAAGAAGAGGCTTGTTTTGTTTGAAATATATAATTTAAAGGATTTAAAGGAAGTAAAAAAGAATGGTGACTGTTGAATGAAGAATGAATACAACTCACGGTGGTTGTTTTGTTGAGAAGTCACTTCCACAAGAAGAAAAGGGAGATGCACAGTTTTATAACGAAAGGCGCAGAGACTCCTGAAAAATAATGAAATTACGAAAACAATGAAAATGAACAAAATGAACAAATGAACAAACTGCACTTTTCCCAAGATGATGTGTGTGAAAACGAAGAAGAAGGAAAAGAGGGTGTGTACATTCATTTTGCAAGTATTCCGTCATCACGTATTTCGAAATCGTTACTAAACAACTATCTTACTCTATAATACGTTTTGTTGAGTCAGTATTGATTCAACAGTATGAACTCGGCAAGGAATGGTTGAGTTGAAGGGGAAATGTCAATGTGGATGACGTACAGCTCAATACAGTTAAATTTAGGTCAATGCTGCTCCTTCGATGGTAAGTTATGACACGACAATCGATGATGAACAACTTGATCTCACAGATTTGCGAGGTTCGTTCAAAAATTGCTATAGTTTAAAGTTTCCAATTGCATCTCAATATGAAATAGAATATTTCAGAGAGGATCTTCAACCAAGTGAAGCAACATTCTGATCACGTGTTTGATTAGGCTATCTGATCGGTTTTTCACTGTGCTTTGAATCACTTGTTCTCTGTGAAAAGATCGATAGCTATGTAATATAATAAAATATTTTTCGATACGTCATAAATATACATTTATTTATTTGCATGAATAATTGCATTGGTAGGCAGTCTAAGCATCCAATAAGCTTGTGAGCTAAGGTCTGCGATTATTGATTGAGACTCGAATTCCTCCAACTGATACGTTGATTCCATCTTCTCTTGAACCAAGAGGAATTTGAGAATAATTTCCATCTCGTCCCAGAACTCCAGTGAATGAATTACTTCCTCCTCCGAATGATTCCGTTAATCCAGTTGATCGATTGGTAATATCAATTCGCCCGTTACTCACGGCTACGAATGATGATGACTGAGAAAGGAAACAATTAGTGGGGGTCGCGAGGAAATAAGATAAAGACTAACGTCTGGGCGAGAGGAAATGATAGAGATTCCCCCTGGACCTGAGCCTCTGCCGCCAACGTTGACTAAAATGCATCGTAATCTTTGAGGAAGGGCAATGTTGCGGATAACTTACTATTAGTTGAGTCCATTCTGTTGTACAGCACTTTTAATTAATAGTGTTACTGTAGACAGCTCTGACTTTTATAGCGAAAGTCTGCGAGCTGTTTGGTAATGATTTCGAAATCGCTGATGACGGAATGCTTACGAATACAATCCTTTATAGTTTTCTCTCACGGGCACACAAACAACTATTTTACGGGAATTCCGAAATATTGCAACGTTTCCTTAGCATCTCTGGGTATAAAACGGTGTATCTCTGCACGCTTCCTTATCTTCTCGTGGAAGCTTAATCAGAAAAATGCAAGCAACAACCATTGTGAGTTTTCTTTTTCTTTTTTTTAAAATCTAAGTTTAAAGAATTCGTTTCACTATTTAAAAAAATAAATTTCAGGTCACCGTAAGTGGAAATGGAAACAGTACCGTTGTTGTGAACGGAAACGGAAACACGACCAACAGCAATGGACATGCATAAGAGCGATCTCAATTCGTCTCCGAGTCTATAGCTCATCATTTTGTTAATTCATCAGCAACAACACACTTTCATTGCATCCATTTTGCCGAAAATAAACACGTTATTATTACATATTCCATATACAGTTAATGAATTATGCAATATTTCAAAATCTCCAGTTCGCTTCAATACAATACAGTTAGGTTTACTGCGTGAAATTTCAAATGTTAATAATATCAGCCCTCTTAGCTTATTCTTATCCGTTTCAAGTTGTGCCAACCAATAGAGAAATACCAATAAATGCCCATTTATGAATCCAAATACAGATCAGTGTCGGTAAGATCTAGGTTCGGGCAGGAGCTTTCAACTAACCGTACTATCTCATCGGCATACGGAAAGGAGAGACGAACTATTCATCGTAATCCCAACATTATTGATGTTTCTAGTCTATGTATATTCTAACTTTCTACACTCTTTAGACAAGCTTAGTTACAATAACAAGACAGATATTGATCGCCTATGATCATAACACATGTCCGATATGCGATCATTTGCACAGCATTCTTCTCCGACAGAGAAGGGGGAGATCTTTACATATGTACTAGCGCACTTTGCATGAATCCAACTACAAGGCCTGGGCGGAGGGAGCGGCCGCTCTCCCCGCTCATTTTGAATTTTTGCAGTCCAATTACGGTGTGGCGGGAAAATTCAAAAGTTATTCCCCTTGTTCACCCTTTTCTGGAGAGAACAATGGGGGTCAGAATGCTGTGTTTGATTCAGAAGCGATGTTTCAAGTGGATGTGATAACAATTATCAGAATTGTTTATTTAGCCAAAGCTACGAAATGTGAACAAAAGTTCGAATTGTCGAATGATAGCAGAAGAGTAACTGATAAGAAATTATTCAGATGCGAGGACCGAAGTTCTGTAAACAAATCGCTATTATTGAAATTTATAAGTTGCTCTAAATAAAAGAGAATAAGAGTAGACAGCTCACGATTAGTTGATAAAGCGATTTATATCCATGCTGATCTTCCTTGTTGATCGGCGGTCGGTTTATCACTTCTTTATCGCTAATTACAACGGGGAAACAAGGACTCTAAATTACATTGCTAAATGAGTACTCTGAAGATCGCGGATGTGAATCACAGACTGCACTTTCTCACGCTTCCCAGATTCGGTGGTGATTCAAGTGCTTCGGTGGTAATGAATGCCCCTCCCTAACTTCTTAATGCGTGACCCAGGTGGTGGTGGGAATTCTGGCATCTATGAATGCTGATGCTTAAACAAACAATTAACTCACAATAGGCTCTACGAGATAGAAACGAGGAATATTCATGCTGTTTGGCAGTCACTTCGAGAAGAAGATACCGCCATTCTCACAATTTATCCTGTAGTCGAGCGCCGATTTCGAAATGCCTTATGACGGAATTCTTACAAATCGCCTCTATTCGTTGTTGTTCGCAATTGTTGTATTGGCCGAGTCCTAGGAAAAGAACAGAGAATGTTCGAGTTGCTATCACTTTGATTCCGAAATGCGCTACTAACGCTTCCGTATATTCTTGTATAAATGGAAGATCTCTACAATCGTCATCTCTTCTCTCATTGAAGTCTCCTCTCATCATCAGGATGAATACCATTGTGAGCTAATATTCATTTATCATTCTGAAATATTTGTTTGATATTTTTTTCAGATCTTCTCTCTTGCACCTGGAAATGGAAACAGCACAGTGGCTGTGAACGGAAACGGCAACAATACAACAAGCAACGGTCACGGCTAACGTCACACGGTTCACTTAACGGATCTTCCCTCTGAGACGGCAACTAACCATTCGATCTACTTGTTTGTAATCTCGCAGTAATATTGTTTTTTTTAAAATATTTCTGTCAACAATTCTGATAAACTGTATACACTTTTACAAGATTGTACGTTCTCGAACTGTTGATACGGCGTACAAATTTTGAATAAATTTTGAAAATAAAATTATCAATAACAATTGTTCGAAAGCAATTTGTTCTCTGTACATGTTCCCGCCGACGCGAGTAATGCCAACTCATATATCTCATTTGAATTACAATTTGAGAAAAGACTCAATTTTTGCCTCTACCGTTTTGCTCCGATCATTTAGTTTTGTTACAGTATCATGTCGTAGTTTTTTCCTCGGATAGATCTTTGTTTAATCTCTTCTTTTTCAAGCGCCGCCTCCGTTAGACCAATTTCCATTTCAATAAACAAATCAACTCAGACTTATTGAGGAGAATGAATCTACGTCGCCATCTAAAATCTTTTACCATTTTCCCTTGTGTCCACTCGAATAGTCTTATTGATAAAATACTCACCGAGGGAGAATTCATTGAGAAGAACATCGGCGATCCTTCGAGAGTCCGTGAACTGTACAGTGTCTATGAGAGTACGTTGTTTATCGTCTATGTTGATCTGAAAAGAAAATGATTAGATAATAATTGTATTTTGTATTCCAGTGGCTGATATAGCGGTTTCCTATAATAAACAGACGTATGGTATCACCGTTGATGACCACAATGACAAATTTGCACTACACAAGGAGCTAGTCCTATTTTATTCATCGTCGCAGGAGAAACAAGAAGAGGTTAATTTTACCTACTAAAGTAGCTATTTATTTCATCTTATCAGGTGCTGGCTGGCTTCCCTTCGAAATTCAAAGCGATCCCACGTCTACGTGTACAACGTCTACGAGAGTATGTTATTGATCGTCTATGTTGATCTGAAAAGAAAATGATTAGATAATAATTGTATTTTGTATTCCAAAGAAGCTGAAGAAGATTGAGAGGATGGAGATAGTGAAGATTAACACTGAAGATAAAGCGGTTATGAAGGATGTCAGTGAAATATCTATAATAATAATAAATAATAATAATATTTATCCGCACATTGTTGTGAAAGTTCGAAAGGCAAGCCTGATCTTCTTATCTGATATTTGTTATTTTAGAATTTATTCCTTCACTACGTTATCTGCGCGAAACCACTTGCGAAGATGATCAGGAACAACCTGGCTGACAAAGGAGCGGTGAAGTTGAACAGAACGGTGAGCCCGTTAGTCATGCGATGCACTGCAAAAGACAAATTTCAAAAAAGAAGAAAAGAAGGATCGACTGATGAAGTTATGGATGGGACGCAAATAACTCGACTATGAAGAGCTTTAGACCAATTGTTACCACTTGATATCATTTATGAAGCGAAAAAAAGATGGTTACGGTTATCGTGCGTTTCAAATGCTTAGCAAACTCAATGTGCTGGTTAGCGTATTGATTGTCTGGAAGAGGAAGGGAAGAGGTAGGGCGGAGGAGAGCAGGTAGATCACTAGCCTCCTCCCGGCCTCTTCCTCCCTCCTCCCTCCACTCAGTTCGTCAAAGGTCAACTACGCGTGGAATGGGAAATAATCTCACGATATCATCGTCCAATGACCAAAAAACTCATTGTCTTATTCTATTGTCATATACTCTTATGCCTTAAACATGAAGTACTTAATATGCAGCTAAAATGTTAAAGAGTGCTGATCAAGTTCTCGATCTATTCCTTCCCACAAAATAAAGCTGGCCCACATGTGAGGAGGCCACCATAACAACCCGAATAGAAGAAGGATGAAGGGGTGGATGGGGAAGGAAGAGGAAGGCAAATCGATCGAAAAAAACAGTAATAAATTTTATTCATATTTTCTTGACAACGACAACCAGTACAAATAGACTGCATATTGAATATCATCGAATTATTGTGAGAACAGTAATTATAATCGGAATAGATAACCTTGAAAGGACTGAATCGATAGCTCTCTTTGGTGACAGTTGTAATTCTCATAATCTTCTCGTGAAATCTGTCCTTGAGTTGCTCACTGAGAGTGGTGTGCACAATTCAATCACTTAGGTTGAAGAGGATCCTGATTTTCCTGCAATTAAAATGCGTTACGATTGTAGCCGAATCGTCCAAGAATCAGAAATCAACTATCAGTTAGTAAGTTAGTTTAAAATAATTGATGATTAAAATTGTGGTGGCATTTAGTCTTACCTTGCTGCATACGCAGTAAAAATCAAATGGGTTCCGTACTTGAACCGAAAAATATGAATTCAGCGTCTACAGCCATCTCGTTTGCTGAACAAAGAGATGCAACTCCTCTTTCAATACATATTGTTGAGAAGCACGGCATCACAACTCCGCCGAATTAAGGATCCAATGAGAGGGAAATGTAAAGCTGAAAGGAGCCATCGGAAATTAATTTCACAGTTCTCATCGTCGTCTTCGGAATCATTTGCCTGGTACGTCTTTTTATTGTATTTTTATTTATTCATTTTTCCATCCCCGATTGTCATTGAGATTATTTAGGTAAGTGCGTTGTTCAAACTCAATTCACGATACTTTGCAGGTTCTTTCGGACGATTGTTTTCAATCTCTTACTAAAATTTGATGATTAAGCTGTTGCATGCACGAAGATCTGTATGGCATCAACGAGGGTAATTATTTCAACAATAATATTTTCCTAAGATTGACGAGTACTACAACCGTTGCTTGGGGAATTCGAGCAAGTCGTACGGCAATACGACAGTGATAATATTTAATTTTTCAGAGTTCAATACCAGGCTGAGTTCGTCATGACTTACTTCGTGCTACTTCGATGATCATGTCTTTCTACTAAGGAAGTTCATGGTTTGTTATCATAACTATGCAAATATACAATGTCTCCTCTATCTACATACAACGGCCATGAACAACATCAGATGTAGCGAATAATAGCGATGATGTCGTATCACAGAAAAAAATAGGGAAAAGAGAGAGAGAGTGAGTAAATAAGTAGGAAAAGAGTAGGGCACAATTTGATTTTCGATGACTTTCCTCTGATAACAATACTTTGTTCAATTTGTGTGGGTTATCACTTGCCCGACATAGTTAGAACATCGTTAGCTCAAATTGATTCTCAGTTCAAATCACGTTATCTATCCAAGCAATGCAGGTTCGATCTCTCCAACGCCCATGGAATAGGACAAAAGAAGGAACGAAAGTGAGTCGACGCTTTTTCCGTTTTTATCCGGTTGCTCTGAGAGAGCAAAGGGAAAAGTGAGAGAATTCGTTTACTGAAATAAGCGTGTTTCACAAAAGTAATTATACTCCTGACAACTTTTTGCAACCAATATATCATGAAAAGAGTTTGTTAGCGATTCCTTACTTAATGTTCCGGCCGATTGCTCACAACCCTTGAAGAATGGTAGTTTCGCTGTATAGCTGAGGATTGATCTCTGTTTACATAAATGCTCATTCGCATTTCCCATGTTTCCTCGCTCTGTGGAATGGTTCGGAAAAAATTAGATATTCAATCCATTGTTCTGTCGTTCTCCCTTTCCAAAAGCCGTTCCATAAAGTGATTGGTTGCCACGGTTATCCGCAATTAATCCTCTCTCTATTCGATTTCGTTATCCCTCCCTATTCTCCTCACGTTAGAATGCTAGAAAAGACCAGATGGGAGCCCACACGTTTATTTAAACAAAAACTAACCTTGCCCTCTCATGTTCCCAGCGTGAGAGATGACTCTGGTGTGCGAATCCAACTTGGGTCCAAGCAAAAATCCAAGTTGCGACCAGGCCTGGGAGCAACTTGGATTTTTGCTTGGACCCAACTTGGAAATCTGCTTGGATCCAACTTGGAAAGGGGTCACGGTAGCCTTCTTTTTTTATTGATTGACAATTTGAGATACAGTAATCTCATACAGTAACCAAAGGCTCCGCACGGTTAGACCATGTCGGGCCGGTCACATCCAAAATACGGTCCTACTGGGGACCGTAGACAGTCAATCACACTCGTGCCCGAAGGCAGTCAAAACAGAGCTGCGAAAAAGGACCTTATAGGCTTGGTGTGTGTTAGACGCGACGGGGCAAGAACTGCTTGAATCCAAGTTGTATTCCTGCTTGGATCCAAGTTGGGTTCCCGAGGCCGGGATACTGTACTTGGATCCAACTTGAAAACCCCTTTTTACTTGGATCCAAGTTGGATTCGCACACCAGAGCGATGTAAAGTGAAGAGAGAGTTGGGGGGGGGTTGGCTATCACTGGTCGTTTTTTAACCGTGAGCCACGGTTCTTCTCATAGGACGATGTTGACTTCTTTACATCAACAAGAATAAATATGATGAAAAATCTCAATTTTAAAGCAGTCTCTATGCTGCTTGAACCTATTCCATTTGGAATACAACCGTGTCTCGTAGCAAGGACTGATAAGGGATTGAGTTGTACAATAGTTATTGACGTCGGAGATTGTCATTCCAGTTCCTCTTTCTTTTAGTGGACGGGGCCTGCCTCCTTTAAGTATATTTTATGTTTTGCAAGGTACTTTCGGAAGCGATTGACGCCGTCGTGAACGGGCCGATACTCCGAAGATTTGTTTATCGTCGAGAATTTAAAGAAGTTCCTTGCTCCGTCAAAGTAATTATGCGAGAGGCCTAATGGACAATTTTTCTTTCGATGGATGAGTGTGAAACTCATTCTTATGCATATTAATATTAATAGTTCTGTGCGAGCTATGCTTGTTATATTCTATGCGAGCTTTTGCATTGCATTGTATTGTAATGCATAAAGCACAACTCATATTCAAAATTCGGATATTGTTTATGATATACAAATTAGGTATGTGTAATTTCTTAGATATCAATGGAAAATATTTCGATCACAAATAAAAATTAATGTAAGCCTAGTAATCAAAACAGTGCTAATATGCATGTTAAACTCGCGTGGATTAGGCGACGCAGCCAGAAGACTGATGGCATATCAGTGTTCAGGATGTGCGACGAAGAACAGTGAATGAAAGAGGCATGGCTCGGTATAAAAAAATATAGAATCAATAGGTGAACAATTAAATCGTATTCTTGAAAATTTCTAAAAACTAAATAAAGGAAATTCTCGAAAAAAACAAATTCTCGAAAAAGATTTCATGTGTTACGTTTGAATATAAGGCGGTTGGAAAGCGCGGTGTAGTATTCCTATAGTACTTCATCTGTAAAGGCCGGGTTTTAGAGTTGAAGTTCCTTCAATTCTAAGGAAAAAAGCGCTTTTTCCATTATATCCGGTGCAATAGAGGACACTAACGAAAAATTTTTTCAATGACTTCTGTCCGCGACTGTACGTGATAAAAACTATTTTTTCCTTAGAATTGAAGGAACTTCAACTCTAAAGAACTGGCCTTTACAGATGAAGTACT
This sequence comes from Pristionchus exspectatus, assembly GCA_911812115.1. Lineage (NCBI taxonomy): Eukaryota > Metazoa > Nematoda > Chromadorea > Rhabditida > Neodiplogasteridae > Pristionchus > Pristionchus exspectatus. The sequence continues at coordinate 9,981,233 of OU461584.1, read as the reverse complement.
ATAGGAATACGACACCGCGCTTTCCAACCTCCATATATGCTGGTGAAACACAGTTATAAAGACATGCACGTCACTTGAAGGGTTCGCAGCCCGTCTGTGTACTCACTGAGTGTTTCTCCATCATCTTCATCACCTTTATGGTGGACAATCCAATTCGGATCCTTGCAAGTAAGCTCGTCCACAAAGAGTCCATTCACGCCTGCCATCACTGGATACTAAATGTATTATATTTGATCACGCGCTTAATATTAAAATGTTGTTAGCAGTTATCAATGCATGTGATAGACCCAAAATATTTCAGAACGGATTTTTGTTCTCACACTTACATTATGCAATAGTTTTTTTCTCAAAAATTATTCGCAACAAGCGACGAAGTGGTTAACCATAATGAATGGATTCCAATTCGCGCTAATTGGATGAGAATAACAAACCACAACCGTTTGAATATCCCTTCTGTCCGATCAGAGAGTTATAGCGCGAGGGAGAGAGTTGATAGGCAATTCGAGTGACTCAAGATAGGTAGATATTTGAAGTGCAAAATTATAATTCCAATCGTTTTCATCACTCTCGAGAATCTTTGGGCCGACTCTTGTCTGATTCTTCGTGGGCCTTATACTGAGCATACTGTCCTGTGAGGATTTAAAATATAGTAATATCTTCAACTAACCACTAGGTATAGTTTATCACCACTGACTCCGCACTTCGCACTTTCGGCAGTGAGGACAGCCAAGTTGCATTTAGCTGTCGGTATAAGGTCATCACATTTGCCGACGTAGTAGGTCAATCCAGGGCAACCTGATATTTCAGCAGCTATAACACTACTTTTTCAAAAACAATATTTACTCAATAGTTCGCAACTCAAGCCATGGTTTGCATAAAACACTTTTTACCGGTGAATCCAGTCGGATTCATACGTAGACAACCGCATGCGCCTGCCACCACAATACTGAGAATGACGAGAAACCGCATGACCATACCTTAGAAAATTTCAATGTTTATCAAGAATTAAGAACATAGTTTAAAAAAATTTCACAAGTATAGCGATCGTGGTCATAAAGAGTGATCCGAAATAAAGAAAGCCGGCCGTTTCGCTTTCGTTGTCACTTTGCAGTGGAACTCGATTGCTCGCCAAGGAGGAGGGACCTCGGTTTTTATACTTTTTCGGTAACAGCATGAAAATATTTAAGCAAAGGTTTATCGATAGTTTTGTATGAAAAACGTAGAGTTGATTATCAAGCTGGATTCGTAATATAGATATTATAGATTTATAGTTCGAGTTCATGTTCTGATATTATCCGCATACAATAACCGAGAGCAGGAAAACTTTCTTTCCACACATAAAGAATCCATTACATGCTCCGACCGAATTCGATTTGCACTCGTTTGATGCACTGTCTATTCCTTAAAGAAATTTTTTTATGAAAAAACCCAATAAAATTGTACCTTTTTGGAATTCCGATGGCTTCTGGCACACATAAGACATTTTAGCGTAAGTTCCGTTCACGATCACTGGAGCTTTGCAATTAGGCTAGAATTAAATTGTTTGCAAAAACTATTCAAATATGAGAAAGAGATCCGTGACTTACTCCGTACTGTCTGAGAGAGGGGAGACACAGAGCAGTCGGGACGATGGAGTTGTCCGCGATGTGATACATCTGATCCTCATTCTCTCCTCTCACTTTCCTGAAAATCGATCTCATTTTTAAAACTGATGTTTCCCTTTTTATCACATTTTTTGCCCCTTCCCATTTTAATAAAAAAATGTTTCCTTATGTTTCCCTCGGGTTTGTAGAATTATCTGCTACGAACAACATCATCACTCACCATCCGGCTGAATCTCTGATCAATGAAATGCCCGTTGCGAACTTTCCCTCAACCGACACCTTCAATTCATCGGACTCCTTGCACACACAATGCGTAGCGTTACACGTAGCATTTGAAGACACCGACATACGATCCTTGAGATCTGAAAGAGCATCTATCATAGTCGTCTCTGATACCTTAACATTACTTGGCTCGTGGGTGGTAGTGCTCGTGACAACAGTAGAAGACGAATACTCAAGTGATGAAGATGGAGTAGATGGATCCAATGAAGTGGTTGTATGGAACGTCGAATCTGAAATGAAAACTTATTATTCCTGTGATTAGACTTTTTTCAGCCTAAGAATGAGGGAGCGAAAGCATTTTTCATTCATCTCCGATTACCGGCACTGCTTATGCCATTACCGGGATCCATAGTGCTGCTGCTGCTTCCATCTACACCTGCATCCGTCGGAATGGTCGACAAGACAGTCGAAGATTGATCATCGGACACACCTGATGCATATGCGCATTTGTTGATCTTTTGATTCCCCCTAGCTTATTTGTTTTCTTTGACTATACTAATATTAAAATAGATAAATTCAGATCCATGCTGTTTTGGATGGGTCTAATGTGTGCTTCCACCGTTCACTCGGAACCATCTGCACTTCCCAAAATAATAACTTCGAAAAAACGGCACCTCTGAGGCGACTCAACCCCCTCCCCCACCTGCTCCCTCCACCATTGACCATCCACTCTATTCCATTAGGCTCGTCAATTCAGTGCTTAGAATACGTGGACAATGGTTCCATCTGTCTCCAAGGTAACACACAAAAAAAGTAGGAAGGAGTAAAGTGGGGCACTTGGATGGACCGTTAATGCATCTCATCTCACATTCAAGGGCGAAATCGTAGGTACACCGGAGGGTAGACAGGGGGGGGGGGGGAGGAGGGGGTTCCTCACATTTTATTTTCAGTTTTTATAGGTAAAAATACCGTTCACAGATTAAAGAATGTCTCTTATCGTGGTTCAAATAGATTTGACCGCTAGGCATTTGCCATGTTGCATATTCGAGTGTCCGAGTAGTCAGTACTCACAAGTACAACTGATGATGGCGACATTCTTGACGACATTAGCGCGCCTGTACGAGAACTGATACGAATTAGGGCCATAATTGATCGAATCTGAAATGGATTTAAGATTATGCAAACAATATTCCACTTCATGAAACTCATTATCTCGATCGACGATCCGTTTACCTCCTTTTGTGGTAAGGCCGGTTAGAGAACAGATAGAAGACGTGGAGAGGAAAGTCAGGTTAGATCCCGCATCGACAAACTCGCCCACTTCGCGAACCACCTGAACATTCTTTTGCAAAATTCACCTCTCTTGCTCAATCGGTGATGCCTTTTTGAATAATTTACGAAGAAAAAGGGCCGAAAATATAAAAGAATATATCGAAAAGAAGGATTCGAACCAAATTTGCCCCGAGCCACGAACCACTGTGAAGGAAGTAGAGATACATCTCCTGAATTAAACTATTTTCACACTATTCATTCTCCGCTTACTCACACTAACAAACGACACGGATTGTCCATTAGAGAGGTGGGTGAACTTGAAATCCTTCTGGATACTGTATACGCATGAGAAGTCCTCTGGAATCGACAATTAATGGTTCGACAATTGTCGTACTTACGGTTATTATGATTATCGAAGTCGGGCGTAGCCTCGGTTGACTCTGAAAATACGCTTGGCTCGAAACAGTATATTTGTCAGGCCTCATCGATCTTTTTAGCTGATCGTTTCTCTTCTAATTTACGGCACTTACTTATGGTGTTCGAAGAAGAATACTCCGTCAAACAGCCCATATCTGAACAATACGATAGAGTGAATCATCCTCTCACTCTCTTTCTCCAGTCCATTCGAGATGTTATTTCAACGAAAGGATACACATTTAGTTCTCACTACTAGGTTCTTCGACTCTTCAGACTGCAGTTTACATTGACCTTCGTGAGAGATGTAGAGAGAGAGAGCGTAGCGAATCGAGAGAGAATATGAAAAAATGAACGGACCTCCCAGCCACTTGACCGCCATGTCGATTTGCTTATAGGGATCGTTATCGCATTTATCAAAGTCATCATACGATTCTGGAAAAGTAATTTAGAATGCATCTTGATCATCTTCTTTTTCGTGTATCTTTCTCGCTTCGCATTTCCCACCTTGAACGACCGCGTGGTAAATCACAAACTCGTTGAATGTGAAAGGGTCATGCAGGAGCTGACATGTTCTGCCCAAGATGCAGGAGCCATTATGCGAGACGTACCTGCAATTGTGACACTGGGAAACAACACGCACCTATACTTTTCAAATGTGATAATGTAGTTGTAAAAAGGAGAAAATTGTCGCTGTCTTGCATTCATTTAATTCTTTTAATAAATAGAGCATGAGCTAGAGCTGTGATGTATTTCCAAAACTTATGTAACTCACTGAACACAGACACATCCATTTGTATGCTGACAGAGTGAAATGCAGTCGGGTTGCTCCTTTCTAATAGCATGATCCATTTCTTTGATGATACGGGCAGAGACTCTCACAAAGAAGGGCGCATCCGGCTCCTGGAATGACAACGAATTGTTCCCTGATCAATGCACACTTAATTGGTCTCGTAGTGAATGTTCTTCGGGAATGGCCATCGATCCATATAATCACTCAGCCCAATTGACTGATCACTGAGAGAAGTAGCTCAATTGAATGAGAACTCACACCATAGTAGTACGCAATATCCTTCTCAGGATCTTCACAAGTCTCCTTCGACTTGGTCTGCACAACCAATGGAAGGAGGATCACGATCACGTGATGCAGCAAACGCATTTTCCTTCTTCCCAAGTTTATTGAAAGTGATCTGAAAAAAAAAGAAAATGTGCAACTAGGAGTGTAGTAAATTATCGCGAAATTAGGTACGGTCCAAGAGGGAGATGGAAAAATACAATAATGGGACAATAAGGAGACATGTAGGATGAGGTAATAATTGCCAGTCGTAGCTGGTACAACGATTATTCTGGTCAGAATTTACTGACGATGAAGCATGAGTGACTGTTACATCAGATCACAATCATATTGTTTGCTACACTTGTCTTGTGTAGTTATCAAGATAAAGTTACTCCCACAATCAAGGCGATTTTACAGTTGTGATCAGACAACCACGCCTGGTTGTGTATAAGACTAGACCTTGTGGAGTAATGTGAAATAGTGAACCAGATTATGACGCTTGACGTTAGAACTAAAATGTGATGATCAGTAGCAGATGAAGTGATGTATTATATCTTCGTAAGATGAAGAAAAGGAGGGATGACATCGGCTGTTTGAAGATGAATGTTGAGTCGTTCCGTCGTTAGTCCACTCTACGTAAGTTTGTAGAGGAGTGGAAGTGAAGATGTAGAAGAGAAGATGAGTAGATAGGGTACTGTCGTTGGATGAAGGGAAGGAAAGAAGGGTCGGAGAAGAAGGACTGAAATGGCTCTATTCGTTGCTATTAGATTCATCCACCGTCTCTCAATTTTCAGTGCTATTTCGTCGTATCAAGGGATGGAAGAGATGGATCTCCATGGAGAAACGATGTGGATGAATGGCTTTTAGGGAAGAAGGGAAGAAGATGGGAGAGAAGGAGATATCGATTACAATAGTCGACATTGGTATTCTCATTACAAATATGCAATTGATTTGACAAGCCCCTATACGATGAAAATAGAAGAGATTTAAAATCCAATTCGGCAATTTTCGTATTTTTGATGAAACGAAGAAGGAGCTGACCATGTATGCCATGACTACGGTATGCAAAGCTTTGATGAATGAAGAACTTCGGTCGCAAAAATGAGCCCAGAAAAGAAATGATAAAGTATTTTAAAAGATACTTTGAAAAACACTTTTTAAGTGTTGCCTTGAAACAGGGAAATATCTGAAAAAAGCCTTAATTCAGCTTCATTGGAAGAGGACAAAATGAAGATCAAAACCATTCTGCCTGATATCCATTAAAAAATATTCGGTAGGGAGATTGATTTTTGGCAGAAGGATTCTCTAACAGTAAGAAGAGAAAATTGGTAGGTCAACACCAAAAAGGAAAGAGAAAAAATGAAAGTGGGGTGGGAGTGGGGATGGGAGGAGGGGAAGAATGGTGAGACTCCGCCTCTAGTTGCCAAGGGTTTCACTGAATCTCTCAATCTACCGTTCTTTCTCGACCAATCTAACCGATCGCCATGGTGAATCGTACACAATGAATACACACATTCAGGACAATCGATAGTGTTGATTGGATCACCATTAACCATGATAACCTACAAAAAAAATACGAGCGATTGTAAGAGAGAATGTGAGGGCGTTTCAATGGAGAAGGGAGGTCACACCCTTGAGATATGACACCACCCGCCTAAGGATCTACCTAAATTTGTCAACGACTTAAATTCGGTCCTGCATTTTATACATGGGTATGCATATTTCAACAATTACGATATTACGATGTCGGTCGCACGCTGCACCACGGTCACGTCAGCGGCATCAATGACAGCAAGCACTCCATTGGACGTCACTTATTTCGTCGATGCCTCATCCCAGCAGCTCAGTCGTGCAGCCTTGCTCGTCGCTGAAACGAGAATAACTCAGGCAGCCACGATAAGGGGAATAGGCCTCACACACACCGGAATCAGTGAGTCAAAAATCAAAGTTTAAAGATCAAACACTGTCCAACTCACGGACCGGGTGCAAACTGGAAGAGTTGATAGAGGGAGAGAGACATTCGATGAAGAGAGACCCAAGGACGGCTGAGACAATCGAGAAGATCGGCGCATCGGTAACAACTCAATAGACACGTCACGTAAAGCAAACGAAAAATGAAAGAGCAGATCTGTCCGACTGCTTAAATACAGATTAGACTGTATGAAAATTATGCAAAGAGAATTATGCAATCAGGCTAATCGGAGTTCTCAATGTAAAGAGGTCACGGATTATTCAGAGAGCTTGATCTAAGCCTATCCGACACAATCCAGGTCAAATTACCAAAAATTTGCACAGCCGCCCTGGCCCACAACGACTATGCCAGTAGAACACAGATTCAATCGAAAAAACGAACGAAAACGATCGAAAACGGCCATTTCCACCTCACCCCTTCCGGAAGAGAGGGATTTCAAAATTCTTAAGAAATTCAATTATTATGGGCGAGCTGTTACTAAAAATTGAGTCATCAAGACTATTCCAGAAAACAATAATTCTTTTGGGAAGGAAGCTGCAGTATCTATTTGAAGATGAACGAAAGGGGAATAATTTGAGTCGATGACCTCTTGACCCAACCTTGCGGAAAAGTTGAAAAAAGAACGACAATTCAAATCAAAATGACCGAAATCAAAATGATCAATCCTTGTGTTCCTTCCCTACTCTTCTCCTTTTCCCATTTCGATGACCTACTCGCCTCCACTCTCACTCTTCTTCCAATCAATAATCGTATTCTTCTCCATCCTCCTTCCTTCTTCTTAGTAACCACTCGCTCACATCCCTTCTCCATAGAGATCCATCTCCCCATCCCTTGATACGACGAAATAGCACTGAAAATTGAGAGACGGTGAATGAAGCTATTGGTTACGGGAAGGAATGGGGCGACAGTCCTTCCCTCCTTCCATTCCCTTCCCTCCTTTCATCCTGTGCTAGTGACTACGCGTCGTGCCTGCCGATTCTTCTTCACATCTCTCATCAACTCCTGCTGAAAGAGCCTTCGATCAACTGACTACGATACATTTCTGATCACCCACCCATTCATTTTCCTCGATTTTGTAATTTCTTGCCTGATCGGCAGTTGGTCGGATGCTAGCGATACCAAGCTTGATGCAACCATTCATTTATATTTTCTTAAACTTGTACCACTGAAACCATACTGACAACATACAAGAATGTAAAAAGTATTATCAATCCAGTTGGGAATCAACCGATTGTTTTGTCCAACCTAATGCCTCGTGTTCCTTCCCATGACCTATTCTCATCCTTTTCTCATTTCCATGACCTACTCGCCTCCACTCTCACTCTTCTTCCAATCAATAATCGTATTCTTCTCCATCCTCCTTCCTTCTTCTTAGTAACCACTCGCTCACATCCCTTCTCCATAGAGATCCATCTCCCCATCCCTTGATACGACGAAATAGCACTGAAAATTGAGAGACGGTGAATGAAGCTATTGGTTACGGGAAGGAATGGGGCGACAGTCCTTCCCCTCCTTCCATTCCCTTCCCTCCTTTCATCCTGTGCTAGTGACTACGCGTCGTGCCTGCCGATTCTTCTTCACATCTCTCATCAACTCCTGCTGAAAGAGCCTTCGATCAACTGACTACGATACATTTCTGATCACCCACCCATTCATTTTTCCTCGATTTTGTAATTTCTTGCCTGATCGGCAGTTGGTCGGATGCTAGCGATACCAAGCTTGATGCAACCATTCATTTAAATTTTCTTAAACTTGTACCACTGAAACCATACTGACAATATACAAGAATGTAAAAAGTATTATCAATCCAGTTGGGAATCAACCGATTGTTTTGTCCAACCTAGTGCCTCGTGTTCCTTCCCATGACCTATTCTCATCCTTTTCTCATTTCCATGACCTACTCGCCTCCACTCTCACTCTTCTTCCAATCAATAATCGTATTCTTCTCCATCCTCCTTCCTTCTTCTTAGTAACCACTCGCTCACATCCCTTCTCCATAGAGATCCATCTCCCCATCCCTTGATACGACGAAATAGCACTGAAAATTGAGAGACGGTGAATGAAGCTATTGGTTACGGGAAGGAATGGGGCGACAGTCCTTCCCCTCCTTCCATTCCCTTCCCTCCTTTCATCCTGTGCTAGTGACTACGCGTCGTGCCTGCCGATTCTTCTTCACATCTCTCATCAACTCCTGCTGAAAGAGCCTTCGATCAACTGACTACGATACATTTCTGATCACCCACCCATTCATTTTTCCTCGATTTTGTAATTTCTTGCCTGATCGGCAGTTGGTCGGATGCTAGCGATACCAAGCTTGATGCAACCATTCATTTATATTTTCTTAAACTTGTACCACTGAAACCATACTGACAATATACAAGAATGTAAAAAAGTATTATCAATCCAGTTGGGAATCAACCGATTGTTTTGTCCAACCTAGTGCCTCGTGTTCCTTCCCATGACCTATTCTCATCCTTTTCTCATTTCCATGACCTACTCGCCTCCACTCTCACTCTTCTTCCAATCAATAATCGTATTCTTCTCCATCCTCCTTCCTTCTTCTTAGTAACCACTCGCTCACATCCCTTCTCCATAGAGATCCATCTCCCCATCCCTTGATACGACGAAATAGCACTGAAAATTGAGAGACGGTGAATGAAGCTATTGGTTACGGGAAGGAATGGGGCGACAGTCCTTCCCCTCCTTCCATTCCCTTCCCTCCTTTCATCCTGTGCTAGTGACTACGCGTCGTGCCTGCCGATTCTTCTTCACATCTCTCATCAACTCCTGCTGAAAGAGCCTTCGATCAACTGACTACGATACATTTCTGATCACCCACCCATTCATTTTTCCTCGATTTTGTAATTTCTTGCCTGATCGGCAGTTGGTCGGATGCTAGCGATACCAAGCTTGATGCAACCATTCATTTATATTTTCTTAAACTTGTACCACTGAAACCATACTGACAATATACAAGAATGTAAAAAGTATTATCAATCCAGTTGGGAATCAACCGATTGTTTTGTCCAACCTAGTGCCTCGTGTTCCTTCCCATGACCTATTCTCATCCTTTTCCCATTTCGATGACCTACTCGCCTCCACTCTCACTCTTCTTCCAATCAATAATCGTATTCTTCTCCATCCTCCTTCCTTCTTCTTAGTAACCACTCGCTCACATCCCTTCTCCATAGAGATCCATCTCCCCATCCCTTGATACGACGAAATAGCACTGAAAATTGAGAGACGGTGAATGAAGCTATTGGTTACGGGAAGGAATGGGGCGACAGTCCTTCCCCTCCTTCCATTCCCTTCCCTCCTTTCATCCTGTGCTAGTGACGACAACGTATGCTGATTCTCCTCTACATCAACTTTAACGGATCTGACACGTCTTCTCATCATCTTCAACTGAATCTGGCTTACCTACGCCGTTTGAAAAGGCGGAGTTTGAAGAACTTTTAGAAAACTTTTTCAAATAAAAAAATACATTTAAATAACAATTTCCGCCTAGGGTAGCATCTCGAATCTCTGACTCATACGTGCGAATCATTATCTCATTTCAGTTATAAAGCGTTAAATTTTCAGATATAAATCTTTAATCGCCGGTGAGTTATTGTTGTGATCGTGAACATAATTTATACGAGAATATTTCAATTTCATCTCTCTCCATTTCCTCTATTGATCCATCATTTATTCTAGCGATCATCCAATGTCCTTCCTTATTGTGTGCGTAATTATGAATGCTGTTTGAATGCGTTCCGAGAAAAAATTCTATCGCCGCACTACTCTTCATCTCATGCTATTCATTTCCTCTATTGATCCATCATTTATTCTAGCGATCATCCAATGTCCTTCCTTATTGTGTGCGTAATTATGAATGCTGTTTGAATGCGTTCCGAGAAAAAATTCTATCGCCGCACTACTCTTCATCTCATGCTATTCATTTCCTCTATTGATCCATAATTTATTCTAGCGATCATCCAATGTCCTTCCTTATTGTGTGCGTAATTATGAATGCTGTTTGAATGCGTTCCAAAAAAATTCTATCGCCGCACTACTCTTCATCTCATGCTATTCATTTCCTCTATTGATCCATCATTTATTCTAGCGATCATCCAATGTCTTTCTTTATTGTGTGCGTAATTATGAATGCTGTTTGAATGCGTTCCGAAAAAATACTATCGCCGCACTACTCTTCATCTCATGCTATTCATTTCCTCTATTGATCCATCATTTATTCTAGCGATCATCCAATGTCCTTCCTTATTGTGTGCGTAATTATGAATGCTGTTTGAATGCGTTCCGAGAAAAAATTCTATCGCCGCACTACTCTTCATCTCATGCTATTCATTTCCTCTATTGATCCATAATTTATTCTAGCGATCATCCAATGTCCTTCCTTATTGTGTGCGTAATTATGAATGCTGTTTGAATGCGTTCCAAAAAATTCTATCGCCGCACTACTCTTCATCTCATGCTATTCATTTCCTCTATTGATCCATCATTTATTCTAGCGATCATCCAATGTCTTTCTTTATTGTGTGCGTAATTATGAATGCTGTTTGAATGCGTTCCGAAAAAATACTATCGCCGCACTACTCTTCATCTCATGCTATTCATTTCCTCTATTGATCCATCATTTATTCTAGCGATCATCCAATGTCTTTCTTTATTGTGTGCGTAATTATGAATGCTGTTTGAATGCGTTCCGAAAAAATACTATCGCCGCACTACTCTTCATCTCATGCTATTCATTTCCTCTATTGATCCATCATTTATTCTAGCGATCATCCAATGTCCTTCCTTATTGTGTGCGTAATTATGAATGCTGTTTGAATGCGTTCCGAGAAAAAATTCTATCGCCGCACTACTCTTCATCTCATGCTATTCATTTCCTCTATTGATCCATAATTTATTCTAGCGATCATCCAATGTCCTTCCTTATTGTGTGCGTAATTATGAATGCTGTTTGAATGCGTTCCAAAAAAATTCTATCGCCGCACTACTCTTCATCTCATGCTATTCATTTCCTCTATTGATCCATCATTTATTCTAGCGATCATCCAATGTCTTTCTTTATTGTGTGCGTAATTATGAATGCTGTTTGAATGCGTTCCGAAAAAATACTATCGCCGCACTACTCTTCATCTCATGCTATTCATTTCCTCTATTGATCCATCATTTATTCTAGCGATCATCCAATGTCTTTCTTTATTGTGTGCGTAATTATGAATGCTGTTTGAATGCGTTCCGAAAAAATACTATCGCCGCACTACTCTTCATCTCATGCTATTCATTTCCTCTATTGATCCATCATTTATTCTCTTCTTGTGTGCGTAATAATGATAATCGCCATTTCTTGCCGCACAAAACAAGCTCCGCCTTCCATCAAACTATGATTCTTGCATACATTCATCATAATTCGTTACTATGCGCTCCCAAAAGATCTCACTTGCTTGACCTTTGATCGACGTCCATTTTGTCATTTTTATGTCGATCGCCATTTCTTGCCGCACAAAACATGCTCCGCCTTCCATCAAAATGCGATTCTTGCGTGCATTCATCATAATTCGTTACTATGCGCTCCCAAAAGATCTCACTTGCTTGACCTTTGATCGACGTCCATTTTGTCATTTTTATGTCGATCGCCATTTCTTGCCGCACAAAACATGCTCCGCCTTCCATCAAACTATGATTCTTGCGTACATGCATCATAATTCGTTACTATGCGCTCCCAAAAGATCTCACTTGCTTGACCTTTGATCGACGTCCATTTTGTCATTTTTATGTCGATCGCCATTTCTTGCCGCACAAAACATGCTCCGCCTTCCATCAAACTATGATTCTTGCGTACATGCATCATAATTCGTTACTATGCGCTCCCAAAAGATCTCACTTGCTTGACCTTTGATCGACGTCTATTTTGTCATTTCTATGTCGATCGCCATTTCTTGTCGCACAAAACAAGCCCGCCTTCCAACATACTATGATTCTTGCGTACATGCATCATAATTCGTTACTATGCGCTCCTAAAAGATCTCACTTGCTTGACCTTTGATCGACGTCCATTTTGTCATTTCTATGTCGATCGCCATTTCTTGTCGCACAAAACAAGCCCGCCTTCCATCAAAATGCGATTCTTGCGCGCATTCATCATAATTCGTTACTATGCGTAGGGGCCACAAGGCAGATAGCCGAATTCAAGAGTTAGTACCAAAAGTAGGTTCAAACAATCCCTCATGGTCCCAATAACATCATACTTTTTGCCGTTTGTGAATATCTTGTCTCTGAGCTGTGCTAGGGCCCGAGAAGTACGCGCGCAACGCACTGGGGAAGAGGAGGGAAAGGCGAGACGAGAGGGAGAGGGGGCGGAGCCTAATTAGCGTGTGTCTCTCTCCCTCCCCCCGCTCTCTCGCTCGCCTCCGCCGCCCCTCCTTCGAGCTTCTGGCACAAATCAGGGAAAATTCCTAAAAATCTAGTTTTTTCTCTAAAATTCCTAAAAAGTTCCTTTATGTCAGAAAATGTCTATACCCAAAAGGTTTTTACACGGGAAGTAGCAGAAATAGCCTATTCCCTACCTTTAATATCGATTTTGATTTACTTGTTGTTGTTTATCACTTTGGGTATAGCGACCAATCAAAAGATGGTAGTAGTAGCTATCCAACGCGCTGTCGAACGAGTGATTTCGTTTAGAATGAACTTTGTGCTGCTCCGTCTCGTTTTATTGGAGGAGCATGTCACACCAAAGTGGGCGGGGCTTGTGGCCCCTAACTATGCGCTCCCAAAAGATCTCACTTGCCTGACCTTTGATAGACGTCCATTTTGCCATTTCTATGTCGATCGCCATTTCTTGCCGCACAAAACAAGCCCCGCCTTCCATCAAAATGCGATTCTTGCGTGCATGCATCATAATTCGTTACCATGCGCTCTCGAAAGATCTCACTTGCCTGACCTTTGATCGACGTCCATTTTGCCTTTTCTATGTCGATCTCCATTTCTTGCCGCATAAAATAAGCTCCGCCTTCCATCAAACTATGATTCTTGCGTACATGCATCATAATTCGTTACTATGCGCTCTCGAAAGATCTCACTTGCCTGACCTTTGATCGACGTCCATTTTGCCTTTTCTATGTCGATCTCCATTTCTTGCCGCACAAAACAAGCTCCGCCTTCCATCAAACTATGATTCTTGCGTACATGCATCATAATTCGTTACCATGCGCTCTCGAAAGATCTCACTTGCCTGACCTTTGATCGACGTCCATTTTGCCTTTTCTATGTCGATCTCCATTTCTTGCCGCACAAAACAAGCTCCGCCTTCCATCAAACTATGATTCTTGCGTACATGCATCATAATTCGTTACCATGCGCTCTCGAAAGATCTCACTTGCCTGACCTTTGATCGACGTCCATTTTGCCTTTTCTATGTCGATCTCCATTTCTTGCCGCACAAAACAAGCTCCGCCTTCCATCAAACTATGATTCTTGCGTACATGCATCATAATTCGTTACTATGCGCTCTCGAAAGATCTCACTTGCCTGACCTTTGATCGACGTCCATTTTGCCTATGTCGATCTCCATTTCTTGCCGCACAAAACAAGCTCCGCCTTCCATCAAACTATGATTCTTGCGTACATGCATCATAATTCGTTACCATGCGCTCTCGAAAGATCTCACTTGCCTGACCTTTGATCGACGTCCATTTTGCCTTTTCTATGTCGATCTCCATTTCTTGCCGCACAAAACAAGCTCCGCCTTCCATAAAAATGCGATTCTTGCGTGCATGCATCATAATTCGTTACTATGCGCTCCCAAAAGATCTCACTTGCTTGACCTTTGATCGACGTCCATTTTGTCATTTTTATGTCGATCGCCATATCTTGCCGCATAAAACAAGCTCCGCCTTCTATCAAACTATGGTTCTTGCGTACATGCATCATAATTCGTTACTATGCGCTCCCAAAAGATCTCACTTGCTTGACCTTTGATCGACGTCTATTTTGTCATTTCTATGTCGATCGCCATTTCTTGTCGCACAAAACAAGCCCGCCTTCCAACAAACTATGATTCTTGCGTACATGCATCATAATTCGTTACTATGCGCTCCCAAAAGATCTCACTTGCTTGACCTTTGATCGACGTCCATTTTGTCATTTTTATGTCGATCGCCATTTCTTGCCGCACAAAACAAGCTCCGCCTTCTATCAAACTATGGTTCTTGCGTACATGCATCATAATTCGTTACTATGCGCTCCCAAAAGATCTCACTTGCTTGACCTTTGATCGACGTCTATTTGGTCATTTCTATGTCGATCGCCATTTCTTGTCGCACAAAACAAGCCCGCCTTCCAACAAACTATGATTCTTGCGTACATGCATCATAATTCGTTACTATGCGCTCCCAAAAGATCTCACTTGCTTGACCTTTGATCGACGTCCATTTTGTCATTTCTATGTCGATCGCCATCTCTTGTCGCACAAAACAAGCTCCGCCTTCCATCAAAATGCGATTCTTGCGTGCATTCATCATAATTCGTTACTATGCGCTCCCAAAAGATCTCACTTGCTTGACCTTTGATCGACGTCTATTTTGTCATTTCTATGTCGATCGCCATTTCTTGTCGCACAAAACAAGCCCGCCTTCCAACAAACTATGATTCTTGCGTACATGCATCATAATTCGTTACTATGCGCTCCCAAAAGATCTCACTTGCTTGACCTTTGATCGACGTCTATTTTGTCATTTCTATGTCGATCGCCATTTCTTGTCGCACAAAGCAAGCCCGCCTTCCAACAAACTATGATTCTTGCGTACATGCATCATAATTCGTTACTATGCGTAGGGGCCACAAGCTCCGCCCACTTTGCGCGGACACGATCTCGCCCAAAAGCGAGACGGGGAGGGCACAAGGTTCTTTCTCAACCAAATCGCTCGTTCTCAGTTGCTATGGATAGCTACTAGTGTCCTCTATTGATTGATCACTATTCAAAATTTGCCTAATGTCACTAAGTAGATCAAAATTGGACTTGAAAGAAGGGAATAGGGTGTTTCTAGGTGTTCCAGTATGCAAATTATGTTTGAATAGCGATTTTCTGGCCAATTCGAATATTTTAGGAATTTTAGAATTTTTTTCAGATTTTTAGCATGCTTCCCCGGCTTGTGCCTTTTGGGCGGGGAGAGGCTAGCGAGAGGGCGGGGGGAGGGAGAGAGACACACGCAAATTAGGCTCCGCCCCCTTCCCTCTCGTCTCGCCTTTCCCTCCTCTTCCCCAGTGCGTTCCGCGCGCACTTCTCGGGCTCTAGCGCGCCTCAGAGAAAAGATATCGACAAACGGTAAAAAGTATGATGATATTGGGACCACGAGGGATAGTTTGAACACAAATTTCACCCTATTGTGCAGAATCGGCTATCTGAGTTGTGGCCCCTAACTATGCGCTCCCAAAAGATCTCACTTGCTTGACCTTTGATCGACGTCCATTTTGTCATTTCTATGTCGATCGCCATTTCTTGTCGCACAAAACAAGCCCGCCTTCCATCAAAATGCGATTCTTGCGTGCATTCATCATAATTCGTTACTATGCGCTCCCAAAAGATCTCACTTGCTTGACCTTTGATCGACGTCCATTTTGTCATTTCTATGTCGATCGCCATTTCTTGTCGCACAAAACAAGCCCGCCTTCCATCAAAATGCGATTCTTGCGTGCATTCATCATAATTCGTTACTATGCGCTCCCAAAAGATCTCACTTGCTTGACCTTTGATCGACGTCTATTTTGTCATTTCTATGTCGATCGCCATTTCTTGTCGCACAAAACAAGCCCGCCTTCCATCAAAATGCGATTCTTGCGTGCATTCATCATAATTCGTTACTATGCGCTCCCAAAAGATCTCACTTGCTTGACCTTTGATCGACGTCTATTTTGTCATTTCTATGTCGATCGCCATTTCTTGTCGCACAAAACAAGCCTTCCATCAAAATGCGATTCTTGCGTACATGCATCATAATTCGTTACTATGCGCTCCCAAAAGATCTCACTTGTTTGACCTTTGATCGACGTCCATTTTGTCATTTCTATGTCGATCGCCATTTCTTGTCGCACAAAACAAGCCTTCCATCAAAATGCGATTCTTGCGTGAGTAGTTATATTATACTTCAATTGCTCCAAATGGAGCAATTGAATGTACTTTTTCATCAACTTTTCAAATGCCTATTTTTTGCGGGAAAAATATTTACCTTTTGAAATTCCAATTAAACAAAAAGGGTTAGCCGTAAAATTGAAAATCTGACCAATTAATTTCTTTTCAATAATTTAAAAAATTAAAATATATTGTTGCATTGTGTTCTGAATATGTATTGACCCCCATTGAGAGTCTATCAAACATCATTTATCACAATAAGCCAATCATCATTCGGCCATGGTTCCTGAAGTGATGGTATGACGAAAGGTGATTGTAGGAAGGAATGAAGAAACGGGTTCTGAAATAGCAGTAATAAGCATGCAAATAACAAAAATTCAAAGGGCTTGACCGGATCTAAAATTAGGTACGTTTCAAGCACTTACCTCATCTGAAGTCAAGGCTTGTCTGCTGCCGGAAGGAGCGGGCAGTACCGTCCACTTGGTCTAGAAACGGTAATTTAAATGCAGATAAGAATGATCAAAGTAAGCGCAAACATAGAAACAATTACATTTTAATACACTTACCTCATTTGAAGTGTACGCTTGTCCTTCGAATAGAGCGTTCAGTAACGACCATTGCATCTATTAATGAAACGGTTATTAAATTGCACAGTGAAACAATCAATAGCAAGCGCAAAACATAAAGTATGCAAAATGAAGAGAAACGATATTCTTATAAGTATACTCCGAACTGTATATCGATTGAGTACAGTAAAATAGTAAAGAAACTTACCAAAAACATGGCGTAATGTTGAAGCATTGAAGAAGCGAAGTGTTCCTCTCGGACTCTTACTGACTGAGTGAGGAGGGGGAGGGCCTTCCTTATGTACCCTCCAGCTGTGCCTGATCATTGACGCCAATGACTTCACTCAATAACAGCGCAAGCATTCACTCAGACATGACCTAAAAAATAGCGGAAACATTTCAAAGTGAAGTAACCTATTTACTGACACGATGTTACATACGACTCTGACCTAAATACAGCGGACATTACTGAATGAAACGTCGCTGTATTGAGTGGGTATGTATCCCACCTGTCACTCATTGCACAGAGCGAAGCGAAACGGATATGGCCTCATTACCGAAACATCTCAAACCAGGAAGTGGCGCATTGCCTTCCTTCCTCACTCGTTGACCCAATTATCGCTTTTCTGCGCAATTGTCTCACCCGGAAACATTCCTTCCTCCCTCATGAAGGTTTGACCTAAAAAGAACATACAGAGTGAAGCTCCGCTGTTTGATTTCTTGAGCGGACATGTATCCATCCTGTCACTCAATACACTCCATACCGAGTGAACCGACATGGATTTGACCTCATTCGTTGTTTCACCGGACATGGGCTAAAACAACGCGCACATGTAACCATCCTGTCACTCACTTCATTTCCTTACAGAGTGAATGGAAACGTAAATGACCCCATTTCCGAAACATTCGGCTGCTAAGCTCTGTTTGATTACATGACATGTCTTCCCGCATTACACAACGAATGGCCCATGTTCAGGCCGACAAATGTAACTGACAAATGATTGATTGATATGTAAGCCCACACTGGAATGACCTAATTTGAAGAGATGATCAGTGGTGCCATTTCCTCAGAACATTACTATAAAAAGAGCCATCGTTCGAACCCTCACAGTGAGGTAAGAACAGTCAACAGAACAGTCAAAAGCACAGTAAGCATGGGCAGAAGGGAAAGGATCCAGAATTCACAGGTTGGTCGTTGTCTTCGAAAAACATAAACTTTTCAATATTGGTATCATTCAATTCCTCCCTTCAATAGGAGAACAGCTAGCTTAGTTTCACTGGATTCTGATTCCATCGGAAGGTCGTTGTCTTTGAAAACATAAAAAAAATTTCAATATTAGTATCAATCAAATCCGCCCGACGAGAGGAGAACAATCAGAATGGTTTCAACAGTATCTGAATCCATGAGATGGACGTTGTCTTCGAAAAAATAAAATTTTCAATATTAGTATCAATCAACTCCTCCCGGCGAGATAAGAACAATCAGCATGGACAGAAGGCCGGGAAAGGATCCAGAATCCACAGGTTCGTCGTTGTCTTCGAAAAATACAAACTTTTCGATATTAGTATCAACCAAATTCTCTCAACGAGAGGAGAACAACCAAAATGGTTTCAACGGTGTCTGAATCCATTAGACGGTCGTTGTCTTCGAAAATATGAAATTTCCGATATTGGTATCATTCGAATCCTCCCTCCAGTAGGAGAACAGCTAGCATGTTTTCAACGGATTCTGAATCCATTAGATGGTCGTTATCTTCGAAAATATGAAATTTACGATATTAGTATCATTCGAATTCTCCCAATGAGAGGAGAACAATCAGAATTGCTTTAACGGATTCTGAATCCACTAGATGGTCGTTGTCTTCGAAAATATAAAATACCCAGATATTAGTATCGTTCGAATCGCGTTTGCAAGGGGGAAAGAGTCAGCATGGTTTTAGAGGATTCTGAATCTATCAGATGGTCGTTGTCTTAAGTAAACTCCGCAATAGAACTGGCGATTCCTAATCAGCAATTCATCACTGCAATTCATGCTATTTATTCTCAGCGAGACTTTATAAAATCAATGATGATTTTCTTCCTTTTACTAACAGGTTGTCTTGCGCTGGCAAGCGAGGAATGGATAAATGATGAAGAATCATTTCTGTTCGAACAAAATACCCTCTTTCATATCAATAAGGAAAATCAAGTTAGACTTTTGGAAAATATACAAGGATATCTTTTCGACAACTTTACCAAAGTAATATTTTTCAAACATGGCAATGTAGTCTACTCTTCCTACGATAATTTGCCCGTAAGATTCCACTCTACCATATTTTACCAAGTCTTCACTTTTTCAACACCGCTGCAAACATTGCATTATTGGTGTATTGCTTCATTTTGCATAGAAACCAAGAGGTCATCAGTATTAGTCGTCGATTAGATGATTTATAAGTGTAAATTACGTCATTTACTGCACACACTGTCGTGATGAGTGGTTGGACTTCTCCTTCGTTCGCTTCGTCTTCTAATATTTACAAATCATTTCATCCGGATGAATCAGCTGGTTTAGCGAAGCTTATCGAGCTAATTGTTTTTCTCCGCCAAGGACCAATGTCGATGGGCTGCTTAGTTGAAATTCTTCGTGACATCAACGAAGGCATTGAGCATAAGGACATTTCGACATTTATTCAAAAGAATTGTCGTAGTCTGACCTTTATAATTGTCGACGGAATAGTTAAATGTAAATTTACCAACAGATAAATCATTTTATAAATGGATTCCATTGATATTAATTCTATACTGTCTCATATTCCTAATTTTTTGGGTGTGTTTCCGTCAGACTGCCTTCCAGCGATAAAGGATAAATCAAAAAACTTTGGCCTTGTTGTCAATTCCGATTCATCCGATAAGAACGGAACTCATTGGTTAGCCATTGTCGTACACAACGGAATTTGCTATTATTTTGATTCATTTGGCGGGCTGCCAAAGGTGAAGAATATTCGGTCTTTTTGTGAGCAGTTCAAATATTGTCACTTCAACCGTGAAAAACATCAGAAAATACATGAAATAACATGCGGCGCATATTGCATTTTTGTTCTCAATGAGATGTTGGTCAAAAACAAATCTTTCCGTGCTGTGGTCTCAACTTTTCACCGCATAAAAAGAGATGATATTTATGTTAGAAAGTATCTAGCACGTAACTTTTCCTTTCATTTATCCTCTCTGCAGTGATACTAAGCGGTCGTGTAATGCCTACTCTGTGTAACATTTGCCAAAATCAAGTCGAAGATCTTGCTAAACATCTGGCTGAAACGCATTCAAGACTTTACTGTCCCGAGTGCAATCGAGTATTTTCTTCGACATTTTCCCGCAATCGACACCAAAAAGTTCATCAATCTACGACTTCCAATCCAACTACTGCTCGGCAAGAAAAGGAAACGAAGAAACCACTACTAATCTGCAATCTCGGTATCTACAAAAGCCCGATCGACGGGACTATTTTAGTCAAAGTTCAGTCGTCATGAATAGTCGCATTGTCCGCCATTCTGACTTTCTATTAAAAGTACTTCGTCATACTCGTCAGGCCATTAAGCTTGCAAATAAATCCGAAATTGGTTGTCTTGTAGAACTTTTATACAATATTCATAAGATTGCATTTAATCGTTCTGAGCGAAACGATATTGTAAAATTCCTGCCAATTATTCGATATATTGGAAAGTGTAGAGACGTTGAAAAGGCTCGTGATTTGTTATTGACGTTTGCTCATCACTTTATCCGTGTGGTTGTCCAAGTTGTCTTGTCATCGAAATGAAGCATACTACCCGAGTTCAGCCGTTTGTCGCAGTCACACAAAAAGAAGCAAACGCTATTGAAATGGAAAGAAGGCTTGATGATATTATTCGCCGAAAGGATATTGACCCTCACCTTAAAATGAAATTGTATCAAGATCGATTAGCACGTCTTATCAACTTTAGGAGGGAGAATGAACTAAAGGACGAACGATCTGAATATTCTTCTGAGGAACTTCCCCCACTCATTGATTTTTACTCACAAGCCAAACAGCCATACATTGATGATTTTAAAGTGATTCAAAATTATAATTATGAGCCGATTGAGCGTCAACCGGAGCCACCTGTTGTAAGCACTCCAGTTCGCGATGCCAGGCCCACGCTAACTCCCTCTCTAACATGGGATGATGAAACGCTGGGATTTTCTCCAAAGAACACTCCAAAGAATGATCCGAAAAAATCAGCCAAGAAAAATAGGGAACTTAAGAATTTGCAAATTCCAAATTACATGCTACCTAGGCAATCAACGAGAAGACAAAAGGGATCCGGTCCTTCAAGTAGGCTTTACGTTCGAACTTGGATTTAAATTGTCGTTATTTCGCCCGATAAAATCAGTATGTTAAAGCGGTTGTACTATAATCTCAAAGAACCTTCTGCCTTTTCGTCCTCTGGACCTTTGCAAAAGGCTAGCAAAAAGTCTTTCAAGGAGGTTCAACAATTCTTGGAAAGTCAGCCAGTTTACTCTAGGCATAAGCAAGTACGGTACAAATTCCCACGCCGTCAGACTATCGGAAACTATGTTTTCTCTCATGTCCAGGCAGATTTGATCGATCTAAGTGCGTTATCTCGCCAGAACAAGGGCCAACGTTACGCACTTTCTATGATTGATTGTCATTCGCGTTTTGCATTCATAATTCCTCTTCACCGCAAAACAGGCTCCGAAGTCGCTGAAGCACTAGCCAAGACATTTGAAAAATTAAAATTGTATCCCGCATTTCTGGTTTGTGATAGGGGAAAAGAGTTTGTCAACTTTTCAGTGAAGGATTATCTAAAATCTAGACATATCAACCTAATTCATCCAAATTCGGACATAAAATGTGCAATGGTAGAACGCTTTAATCGAACGTGGGAAACCCGCCTATTCAAATATCTCACAGCTAACGGTACAAAGAAATGGATCGATGTCGCTAGTAAATTAACAACGGCAATCAATAATTCGTATCATCGAATGATAAAGTGCACACCCCAGCAAGTATTTTCTGGAGAGAGAAAGCCCGCAGAAATTCCGCTTATACCACCCAAGAAACCAAGGTATAGAGTTGGCGAGATGGTTCGAATGAGTCATCAGAATAAAGCATTCCGGCGTGGATACGAATCGGGATGGACAGATGAAGTATTCCAAATTGTTCAAGCGCTCTCTGGGTCTCCACCTACCTACCGTTTAGTCGATAATTTGGGAGAAGAAATATCAGGAATAGTGTATGAGCAGGAACTTGTCAAAGCGGCATAAATTGCCTAATTCTCTTTTTATTTGTTTATTTCCAATTTATTTAATAAATATATTTATTTACATTAGTGCATCTACATGCGGTACACGATTATCATCAATAGTGAGAAGAGAGTCATATTCGCAATGGAGGATACAATAACATCCTTGGTCGGGAACTTGTTTGTTGAATTTGATATTGAAACTCGTGGTACCGAGGTTGATTAAGTCAAACGTTTCAGAATCTAGACTTGAAGAAATTTCAAAGACAAAGAAGGCACTTCCATTTTTGTACATTTCTCTAGTAATTCCGTTATTTGCTGCAGAACGTCCCATTCCAGTACCTTCCAGCATGTTGAGATAGGCAGGCATGTAGCGGTTATTTTCAAAGTCGAGATTCAGAGGTCGAGAAGGAATGGTCCTTCCGCCGCATTCGATAAATGCATCCTTTACATCAAAGTGTTTAAAGTTGAATGGGGTCTTGACATGTGAGCCGAGATAGGATTGAGCATCAACCATACACATCACAATTCGCTTCGGAAGTGAATTAGTGAGCAGACGACATTCTGGAGTGTCGAAACGTCCTGGAGCCACGTAAAAACTGCGCATTTCAATGTTAGTCAACGGATAAGTGATCATCTTTTCTTGTTTGAGAAGTTGTTCAATAGCCAGGGAAGCCGAGTCGTGCAATTCGTACTCGTGAAGAAGTAACTTCATATCCAAAATTTCATAAGTGTAGAGTTTAGCATCAGGCGTACCCTTGTCCTTATCCAACTCGAGAGAATCAATTACAAATTTGGGGTCATTCAAATAGGCAATGAGCTTAAAATCGACATAATTGAGGAGAAGACGAGGCTGATTGAATAGGTTCAAATTGAGAGTCGCCGCAAATTGTGCTTCGCCATCCTTTTGAATCCATTCTGATCTTCGCTTATAGCCAGACGAAGTTGGATCGTTAATCTTATCATCTGATGCATATCCAGCAAGGGAAAGTGTGCTGTTCTTTGTATCCTTGTCAAAGTTGAGCTCAGTTTCGATGATACTTCTCCACGCGTACAGCGGCGAAGAGCTTTCAACCAAAATACCATTCAGATATATTTGAAATTCTTTGAAAAGGGTTTTTCCAATCATTTGACAGAATGCAAGTGGAAGAGTCTGACCAGCGTTTACTTTGATCTTTTTACCATCCTTGTCTCTAATACCAATAGTGAACTGAACATAGGTTCTTTGAAGATTGAGGAAATTTTTTTGAAGATTGTATCTCCACTCGATAGGTCCTTGCGTGTTACCCGTAGAAATGGAATTTGATAACGGACATTCAATATACCGACTATTAACTACGCCAACAGATGTATCCGGAATACTAAAAAGGTCAAGTTCGGGAACAGTAGCCCGCTTTGATTTAGGATTGACAATTTTTTGCATTATGGAGCAGGAACGAAGTACGACCTTTTCTCAGTAGGAATTGTAGTAGGACTGGGTCTTTTACGACTTCCAAGACCTGTTAGATTGCGAATGGTACGTCTACCGGCTCGTTTAAATGCATCCGAGGCTGACGATCCTTGAATGACGTCAGTTGCTACGCTAGTAGCAGCTTGGGTAAGTTGTTTTCCGATTGGCGATTCAAGAAAAGATGGAATTGCAACACGAAGTCGTTTGACGATTCCTGCAATACCTCGCCCTCTTTGATTGCGAAATCCTACAAATCTACCACCATGTTGGTTGTTTCGCAAAAGATTAATGAAATCTAATTTATCATAGTCAAATACTTCGGAACAATTTACAGCTGGCATTACGATTTAATTTTACGAAATGAAGTGTACAAATGGTCGAACCGAAATTGAATTTTATAGGATTTCCAAAAGAATCGCAGATACTGATCCGAATCGTATCCAAAATTTCTTTATTTATGGATTGATGTTGGATAGGGTTGAAGACTGTAGAAACGGTTGATGGCTGGTCCGACGTGGGAATAATTCGCAAAAGTTGAGATTTGCAATTTCCCACAATAGAAGGCTGAATGCAATCGGCATATACAAAAATTGCAGAAAGGTTGTTGTTGAAATCTATTGAATACGTTGCAATGGTTTTGTAACCATCCATGATTATTGCTTCTTGGTCTGATTGCGAGGAAAATCCACACAGATAGGCAAGTTCGCGAGAGAGTTCCACACCTTTCAGTACGTTCCTGTTTACGTAAACAACAATTCTATTCAAGAGCGGATCAAAGTCGAACGAGAATCCATATTTTGAGTATTGTTCTTGAGCACGACCTAACGAATAACCTCTAACGTTTGCCTGATTGGCGATTCTTTTAGAATCTGCAGCATTCGCCTTTTGAATCGCAATACTCTCTTGATTAGCAATTGAAGTTTGACGTTCTCTTCTACAAGAATATTCGATTGATTCTTGTACACCTCTACAATATTATCAGAATTCTTTTTGTTCTCTTTAACAATAGTTGAAATATTATTTTTGGCGTCATTTATGGAATCTTGTAAAAGCGCTTGAATTTTCTTGTTCTCTTCGATCCAGCTATCACTGTTTTGTTTAGCGCCCTTGACAATCTTTGCACTAGCAGAATCTGTTTGTTTCATAAATTTGTTGAAGAATCTTTCATACATTTCCGAATATTTAGAATCGTATGTTTCGTTGTGGGGAGGTTGAGTTGGTTGAATAGGAGGTTGAACAGTAGTGGGAGGTTGAACTGGTGGTTGATGCGCCGGTGGTTTAGGAGGAGGAGGTGGAATAGGCGTAGCAGCGTCTGAGGCAACAGCAGATGCTACAACTAGCGCTGCTGTAGAAGCCAATTCCTTTTGTTCTTTTCGTCTCTTTATCTGTTCCTCTTTAGCTTTAATTTCTTCTTTTGTTGCGGGACGAATTCTACCTTCTGCCGCGATTTGTTTCATTTCTTCCTCTGTCAATGGTTTGCTCTCTTCTTCATTTTGCGCGTTACGTTTTCGCCTATTCGAAGTGATAGATGATAATGAGTCAACAAGCGATAGCGCATCTCGATAATTACCTGACGGGAGGTAATAATCGGTTCTGCTTCCATTTTTATCAATGGTTGTAAGTTTTAGTGGGTCCGGAACATTTTCAAAACTATTAGTGTAGATAATCTCTGCGAGCCCACATTTCCATTTTTCAGTTTTTAGCTTGATTGGCTCCGGTAGCCGGACTAGAAAAGACGAGCTGGAGTTCTCTGGATGATCCGGAACGTTCGAAGGAAGGGTTATGAAAAATTCCGCCATATTTGAACGGAAATGGAACGATTAGCGTTAGACAACTCGAAAGAAGTCCAAACCAGAAAGAACGTCTTTCGCTGTTGGGAAATAGCGTGATATTGATTAGCGCTGCTGTGATACAGACTGAAACGATGGCTAGTTGAAAGACAATAAATAGGGATGACCGCTTTGAAAGGCTGAACATTATTATTTGAATATGACGACCAAAGATAGGTTTGTTATAAAGACTCCATGCTTGATGTATTGTTCTGGCGCTACTCAAACAGGGAAAACGACATTATTGCGAAAAATATTAGAAAATGAAGCTGAAATGTTTGATAAGCCTATCGATCGGATAATTTGGTGTTATGGGATTGATACTGGAGACTTTCCAAAGCATGCTAAGATTCAACTTCATGAAGGCCCACCAGATATGCAAATGTTGGAAGGGAAGGATCACAAACTGTTGATATTGGATGACCTCATGTCCTACTACATCAAGAATAAGACTGAACTAAACAATCTATTCACCCGTGTATCCCATCATTGTAATTGTTCAATTATTAATGTAGTTCAGTCTCTTTTTGCTCAAGAGAGAACTGCTAGGGCAAACAGTACATACATTTGTCTGACAAAGTCTACTGGGGACACTTTACAAATTCAAAACTTTGCCAAACAGCTGTTCCCTGGGAAATCAAATTATTTCTTGGAGGCTTACGACGATGCGGTCAAATCTCAATGTTATGGATATTTAATGGCCGATCTCCATCCAATGACAAGGGACGATAGACGGCTGTGTACCAACATCTTTGATGATTCCATTGTTTATTATGTTGAAAAAAAGAAACCATAAAATATATTTTTAAAATTATTGAGCTTTGTTGGACCAATATTTTGAACCATTTGAAATTTGAAAATTATAAATATTTTTCCCGCAAAAAATAGGCATTTGAAAAGTTGATGAAAAAGTACATTCAATTGCTCCATTTGGAGCAATTGAAGTATAATATAACTACTTGCGTGCATTCATCATAATTCGTTACTATGCGCTCCCAAAAGATCTCACTTGCCTGACCTTTGATAGACGTCCATTTTGCAATTTCTATGTCGATCGCCATTTCTTGCCGCACAAAACAAGCCCCGCCTTCCATCAAAATGCGATTCTTGCGTGCATTCATCATAATTCGTTACTATGCGCTCCCAAAAGATCTCACTTGCCTGACCTTTGATAGACGTCCATTTTGCAATTTCTATGTCGATCGCCATTTCTTGCCGCACAAAACAAGCCCCGCCTTCCATCAAAATGCGATTCTTGCGTGCATTCATCATAATTCGTTACTATGCGCTCCCAAAAGATCTCACTTGCTTGACCTTTGATCGACGTCCATTTTGTCATTTTTATGTCGATCGCCATTTCTTGCCGCACAAAACAAGCTCCGCCTTCTATCAAACTATGGTTCTTGCGTACATGCATCATAATTCGTTACTATGCGCTCCCAAAAGATCTCACTTGCTTGACCTTTGATCGACGTCTATTTTGTCATTTCTATGTCGATCGCCATTTCTTGTCGCACAAAACAAGCCCGCCTTCCAACAAACTATGATTCTTGCGTACATGCATCATAATTCGTTACTATGCGCTCCCAAAAGATCTCACTTGCTTGACCTTTGATCGACGTCCATTTTGTCATTTCTATGTCGATCGCCATTTCTTGTCGCACAAAACAAGCCCGCCTTCCAACAAACTATGATTCTTGCGTACATGCATCATAATTCGTTACTATGCGCTCCCAAAAGATCTCACTTGCTTGACCTTTGATCGACGTCCATTTTGTCATTTCTATGTCGATCGCCATTTCTTGTCGCACAAAACAAGCCCGCCTTCCAACAAACTATGATTCTTGCGTACATGCATCATAATTCGTTACTATGCGCTCCCAAAAGATCTCACTTGCTTGACCTTTGATCGACGTCCATTTTGTCATTTCTATGTCGATCGCCATTTCTTGCCGCACAAAACAAGCCCCGCCTTCCATCAAAATGCGATTCTTGCGTACATGCATCATAATTCGTTACTATGCGCTCCCAAAAGATCTCACTTGCTTGACCTTTGATCGACGTCCATTTTGTCATTTCTATGTCGATCGCCATTTCTTGTCGCACAAAACAAGCCCGCCTTCCAACAAACTATGATTCTTGCGTACATGCATCATAATTCGTTACTATGCGCTCCCAAAAGATCTCACTTGCTTGACCTTTGATCGACGTCCATTTTGTCATTTCTATGTCGATCGCCATTTCTTGCCGCACAAAACAAGCCCCGCCTTCCATCAAAATGCGATTCTTGCGTGCATTCATCATAATTCGTTAGTATGCAATCCCAAAGATCTCATTTGCCTGACCTTTGATAGACGTCCATTTTGCCATTTCTATGTCGATCGCCATCTCTTGTCGCACAAAACAAGCTCCGCCTTCCATCAAAATGCGATTCTTGCGTGCATGCATCATAATTCGTTACTATGCGCTCCCAAAAGATCTCACTTGCTTGACCTTTGATCGACGTCTATTTTGTCATTTCTATGTCGATCGCCATTTCTTGTCGCACAAAACAAGCCCGCCTTCCAACAAACTATGATTCTTGCGTACATGCATCATAATTCGTTACTATGCGCTCCCAAAAGATCTCACTTGTTTGACCTTTGATCGACGTCCATTTTGTCATTTCTATGTCGATCGCCATTTCTTGTCGCACAAAACAAGCCTTCCATCAAAATGCGATTCTTGCGTGCATTCATCATAATTCGTTACTATGCGCTCCCAAAAGATCTCACTTGCCTGACCTTTGATAGACGTCCATTTTGCAATTTCTATGTCGATCGCCATTTCTTGCCGCACAAAACAAGCCCCGCCTTCCATCAAAATGCGATTCTTGCGTGCATTCATCATAATTCGTTACTATGCGCTCCCAAAAGATCTCACTTGCCTGACCTTTGATAGACGTCCATTTTGCAATTTCTATGTCGATCGCCATTTCTTGCCGCACAAAACAAGCCCCGCCTTCCATCAAAATGCGATTCTTGCGTGCATTCATCATAATTCGTTACTATGCGCTCCCAAAAGATCTCACTTGCCTGACCTTTGAAAGACGTCCATTTTGCCATTTCTATGTCGATCGCCATTTCTTGCCGCACAAAACAAGCCCCGCCTTCCATCAAAATGCGATTCTTGCGTGCATTCATCATAATTCGTTAGTATGCAATCCCCAAAGATCTCACTTGCCTGACCTTTGATAGACGTCCATTTTGCCATTTCTATGTCGATCGCCATTTCTTGCCGCACAAAACAAGCCCCGCCTTCCATCAAAATGCGATTCTTGCGTGCATTCATCATAATTCGTTAGTATGCAATCCCCAAAGATCTCACTTGCCTGACCTTTGATAGACGTCCATTTTGCCATTTCTATGTCGATCGCCATTTCTTGCCGCACAAAACAAGCCCGCCTTCCATCAAAATGCGATTCTTGCGTGCATTCATCATAATTCGTTAGTATGCAATCCCCAAAGATCTCACTTGCCTGACCTTTGATAGACGTCCATTTTGCCATTTCTATGTCGATCGCCATTTCTTGCCGCACAAAACAAGCCCCGCCTTCCATCAAAATGCGATTCTTGCGTGCATTCATCATAATTCGTTAGTATGCAATCCCCAAAGATCTCACTTGCCTGACCTTTGATAGACGTTCATTTTGCCATTTCTATGTCGATCGCCATTTCTTGCCGCACAAAACAAGCCCCGCCTTCCATCAAAATGCGATTCTTGCGTGCATTCATCATAATTCGTTACTATGCGCTCCCAAAAGATCTCACTTGCCTGACCTTTGATAGACGTCCATTTTGCCATTTCTATGTCGATCGCCATTTCTTGCCGCACAAAACAAGCCCCGCCTTCCATCAAAATGCGATTCTTGCGTGCATTCATCATAATTCGTTAGTATGCAATCCCCAAAGATCTCAATTGCCTGACCTTTGATAGACGTTCATTTTGCCATTTCTATGTCGATCTCCATTTCTTGCCGCACAAAACAAGCCCCGCCTTCCATCAAAATGCGATTCTTGCGTGCATTCATCATAATTCGTTAGTATGCAATCCCCAAAGATCTCATTTGCCTGACCTTTGATAGACGTTCATTTTGCCATTTCTATGTCGATCGCCATTTCTTGCCGCACAAAACAAGCCCCGCCTTCCATCAAAATGCGATTCTTGCGTGCATTCATCATAATTCGTTACTATGCGCTCCCAAAAGATCTCACTTGCCTGACCTTTGATAGACGTCCATTTTGCCATTTCTATGTCGATCGCCATTTCTTGCCGCACAAAACAAGCCCCGCCTTCCATCAAAATGCGATTCTTGCGTGCATTCATCATAATTCGTTACTATGCGCTCCCAAAAGATCTCACTTGCCTGACCTTTGATAGACGTCCATTTTGCCATTTCTATGTCGATCGCCATTTCTTGCCGCACAAAACAAACCCCGCCTTCCATCAAAATGCGATTCTTGCGTGCATTCATCATAATTCGTTACTATGCAATCCTTAAAGATCTCACTTGCCTGACCTTTGATCGACGTTCATTTTGTCATTACTATGTCGATCGCCATTTCTTACCGCACAAAACAAGCTCCGCGTTCCATAAAATCAGTCTTCGAATTGCTTTACTCGATGACTGATCGATCGATGGAAATTGTACTCCCTCCGATCTCGCCCTACCCTTTTGAATGGTTTTCGCAAAAGCCCTTCTGCCTACTTTCATTTTTTCTCCTACTCTATCGTATTCATCATTATCCACCATGTTCCGAATAATCTTTTATTGTGCAACTGTATCATCCTACCAAACGATTCCCTCTGCCGAACCCTCTCTTCACCTAATACTTCAATTTTTCTCAATTGATGCACCATATTTTCGCGAGATTCCGTCGTCCATATTCCGCAGATATGTGTCTCGTTCATGTTTTTCGCGGCCGTGTATTTTATCGCGTTCCCGTGCCTTTTTCCGTATCTTCATCTTTACTAATTTTCAGAGTTTCTCGAGAAGAAACTCTCAAACATGCGGGAATTAATGGGATGGCTCCATATCATCGTTCTGTGGTTTCTTTCGACTATCTTCTCCCTGGTACTAATAGCTGTACTCGTTGAGGCCGACAACAAGGCGAATACGATCCCCGTCAGTTTAGTCGATAATTGTATTTACTTCCATTTGTACTTCTAAAAAAATCGTAGAACAACTGGAAATGAATTTTGCTTGGAACCCGTTCTCTGATTAATAACTTGCATAAGTAATACTTAGCCTTTTGTTGGAATTAGCTATCTTGACTCTTGTAAGGAACATGTTGACAAATAGTTCATTCAGAATTCCATCATGGGACCTCGCCTTTACTGTCCACGATCAAGGTATCTACGACATTTTTAGTCAAATTTTTGTCAGCAGAGGCATTCTCTAGTGCCCTGTATATTGATGGATGGCTATACTGTTACAGTTCGTTCCCCTCATCGCTCTCCCCTCTGAATCCTACAACAAGCCTCTCACCTGTTTTATCCGATCCCGGCACGCAATCGACAGTTCTTTGGAGTGGTGCGTTCTTGTATATTTTGTTTGAGTTTCGCTAATCAATGCAGACAAATCATCGTTGAGGAGATAACATATTCTGCAATCTAGGAAAACGTATTCTTCCATTACTCAAATACTAAGTTCCCTTAAAATCGTCTAGAGGCGACAGTCTAGACGGTTTTTCTCTCTGAGAACTTTCTGTAAATTGACGTTGATTCTATTCGCAGCATAATATCTCTAATTCATCAATTTCCATTCAGACACGACCATTACGGAAAAGATTCGAGTGACCGGAAATGTGAGGGAAACATCGAAGGGACCTGTGAATACGGCCGCATCTATGGTTAGTACTTTAGATGGATTATGATCAAGTTGTAATCACAACAGATTAAATTATCAATATTTCAATTAATTCAGGAACTGAAGACCACCTCAACATCCGTCGTTCAAACCGCCGCAGTTACGAAACCATCTACTTCGAGGTACCAAAACATTTTGTATTTCCCAGAATCGTTATCTAGTTATTATGTATATTGTGATTAGACGTTGCTTAATCCTGTACGTCCGTAGGCTCACAGTAGGATAAGTCTAAATGTTCAAATGTCTATTGTTACACTTTGCAGTGGACCCGCCGTTACCCACTCCACCCTGGCTACAACGACAAGAACCGCAACCTCCTTCGTTACTCCCGCTTCACTATCGTCAGCGGCGCACCCTCGAGTAACGCAAGTGACGAATCCATACGTGACGCAACCGCAAAGAGTGACCCAGCCGATTGTTGGATCTACATCAACTCCACCTGGTGAGCAACCTCTTGTATCTAGACTTGTTGGAGTTTTTGGACCGTGCCTACCGTTGTTGCAAATCTGTGCTATGCGATACTCATACAATGTCATTTCAGATGCGACCACAACGATGGCACACACGGATCAGCCGATTACCAATACCACAACAACAACCGCAAGCGGAACCGATGCCCCGACTGGACAAATTACTGGAAGAACGACGACCCTCACCGACCTGCAATCGACCAGCTCAACCACAAACAGTAATAAAGATTAAAGTGGAATATGATTCAGAATTCTGCGAGAAACCCGGACGACTTTTTCGAGAGTGCCCAAGGCTCTGTGCTATGCGATACTCATACAATGTCATTTAGATGCGACCACAACGATGGCACACACGGATCAGCCGATTACCAATACCACAACAACAACCGCAAGCGGAACCGATGCCCCGACTGGACAAATTACTGGAAGAACGACGACCCTCACCGACCTGCAATCGACCAGCTCAACCACAAACAGTAATAAAGATTAAAGTGGAATATGATTCAGAATTCTGCGAGAAACCCGGACGACTTTTTCGAGAGTGCCCAAGGCTCTGTGCTATGCGATACTCATACAATGTCATTTAGATGCGACCACAACGATGGCACACACGGATCAGCCGATTACCAATACCACAACAACAACCGCAAGCGGAACCGATGCCCCGACTGGACAAATTACTGGAAGAACGACGACCCTCACCGACCTGCAACCGACCAGCGCAACACCGACACGAACGCCCAGTACGTTTCCCCCACTTTTAACTCGAAATTGTAAGGGGTTGGAATCACATCTTGGAGACTTACTTAAAATATTATAGATAAAATATTTACTTAAAGAGACCAAACCTCGTGAGCTACGCAAGCGTACTCATTGTATTGTTTGAGTAAAACGTTTCTTCATTTCAGGCACGACTGAGGCACGTTATATGACCTCGACAACCGACTGGCGATCAAAGCCGGATACGACCACTTCGGTGAGAAATATTATTATTCATTTCTTGTCTCTCAAACCTCATAATGTTCTATTTCCGTATTCTGTCCTTAATTCGTTTACTCTGACAACCTTTCTCATTTTGTCTAAGAAAAAATCTAAGATAGACTAAATATATTTTTTGCAGGCTTCAACGACAACCAGCTCAACAAACCATCCGAGTGAATTGAGGACCACGTCGAAACCGTGCCCGGACGATTATTTCGAGAGTGCCCATGGCTGTCTGTGGCTCTACTCCGTTAGTGAGTATTTTTTATTATTGTTTTTTTTTTCATTCTCAGTTTAGTACTACCGTGCAACTGTGTACTCAAAAACATTTTTCGCACAAATTTTTTTCTTTCAGCGAGCGCGTATTCGACCGGACTAGGCAATTGCCAAGCGCTCCAAAATGGCGATATGATTTCCGAGCTCGATATAGAGGCGAACTTCGATGGGATACAGGCTCTCATGTAAGTGCTTCGATTATATGGAACTGTTCTCTCAATTATCTCGGGAATTATGGAAAACTTTAAAAAACGTTATGTTTGATTCAACAACGTGAATTTTCAGGGCTGCGTTCAAGTTTCCGTCTCATAACTTCTATGTCAACGGCTTCATGGGCGATCTGAACAGGTATTCTTATTTTTAAATTTATCTTTCAATTTTCCTTCATAAAAAAACAATTCGATAAATCAATGTGATTCGGTTCAGAAAAGAGAAGAAGGCACGAGTGGTCTACATCTCGGCAACGACCTCATTGCTGGTAATCGATTATCTTACATTGTTTCAAGAAAAGCTATTGAGCATAATTTC
Source organism: Pristionchus exspectatus (assembly GCA_911812115.1). Lineage (NCBI taxonomy): Eukaryota > Metazoa > Nematoda > Chromadorea > Rhabditida > Neodiplogasteridae > Pristionchus > Pristionchus exspectatus. The sequence continues at coordinate 9,947,291 of OU461584.1, read as the reverse complement.
TGTTGAAAACCGATTAGTTTAGTGAGAAAGGATAGAGATGACATGCTCATGGAAAATTAGATCATTTTTATAAAAAAAAAGTATTTAATTGGATCATTTCAGACTCGTAACGTAACGACCGTTCCAAGAGGAGACGATCAGATTGGAATTGGGACCATTTGCAAAGTGCCCAGTGAGTTTTTTTATTATACGAGCTTCAAACGTGAATATGCAACATGGTTGATTTTTATAACCTTTTTTCTCTATCGTCATAACCAGCGAAATTTCATCTCTATGTATTGCAGAGAATAGCCTACGTTGGCAGTGCGCACTCTCCTACGCCCTCCAGGTATGATTCATTATCTTTCTCACGTTTTTAGTAATTGCACCAGAAAGAAATATAGATTATGACAATGGCTTTCTGATGCGCTAATCATTCCATTCAGGATGCGCCTTACATGGGAACGATCTCAACTCACATATCCCGATCTTGACCAACATTTGTGGGTTTACTAAGTCGACCAGGCTGATTCCAAATCTGTTGTTGAATGTTGGTCAAGATCGGGATATGTGAGTTGAGATCGTTCCCATGTTACATCGAGTTCGACACTCCTCTGCCCAATCCGCCTCTTCAATATCTCGAGACAGTGAAGTACCGATGCAAGGACCAGGAAGTGGTTAGTCACATACACTCTTATATACGAATTGTAAACCATTTTAGAATGTGCTGAACTGTTAACTATTCCAGTCCACAAAGCGATGGGACGCATACTGCACCGATCGAGGCGTAATTGGACCAGCGGCATCCCTGTACAACCCTTCCTGTGCGCCTTCGGCCAAGCCCAAACCGAGTTAGTTCATTTCACAACTACCTTTGTTCTCACTTCTATTATTTGCAAAAATATATCCAAAAAGTGCTTCGAGCTCACGCTTTCACATTCCTTTTCGACACCAGGCAAGAAGTAATCTCGCTGAATCATGATCGAAAATGATGTAGTCTTCAATGAAATATTTGAAGTTCCACCGCCCGATTTCATCCGAGAGGAACTCATTCCTGATCTGAAGTGTGGTCAGTGCTTCGGAATGGGTACGGAACGATGTGAGACTGGAGAGAAGGGACAGCCGGACAAGTGCATCGGTAAGGAGGGCTGGACGGTGAGTGAACCGTTTTGATTAATTTACCCTTCGGAAGAACGGATTACTTCAACATATTTTTGGATACCATCATACAAGAGTGATTTCGAATCAATGTCAAACAAAATACAAATTTATGGTTGTTTCTTTGGGCAAATGTGTCCATTTCAGATGCAGACCTGCTGGCGGTTCCCGAAATTTTGCCCGAACACCACCTGCCTATTTGAGAGCCATTGCGAGGAGAGGGTAAGAGTATTTGCCTGTGTTTCGAATAGTTCTCACCTTTTCGCATCACGTGACTATAGTTTATAGGTGAACTATTGACTATGGTTCAGAAGATGTGGATCTGAATCCCTTTCTTTTTCATATATTCTTTCTCATTTTTAGGTCGACCATGCCGTCTGCGTTTGCGATACAGACCGATGTGTAGTGGAAACGAGGGCGCTGAATAGATCTGATGTGAGTATATTTTTAGATGTTATGTCAATGCATGTGTGGCAGTGCTTAGGAATCGCATTCTTTGAAACTAAAACAAAAACTATGGGATATGTACTCAATTCTCTTCACGAGAACAGCACATGAACGATTGGTTTTCTTTCAGGAAATGAAATTTCTCGATTCGGCTACGCTGATTGCTGGCCCGACCTTCGAATTCATCGTGAAGATTGTCATGCAAGTACTGACGCCGGTCCGAGGAGAGGTCAGTACTTTTTAGTTCTTGTTGTTATGTAACAAGTAAATATAACAAATCTATAGTTAAAGGGATTTTCGATCCATACATAAACAACTCCATTTCAGACCATCCAGGACTCCATTCAGTTTTACCGCAGCCAATTCGTCACATGCTCTGGGATAATCTATGCTTTCGGAGGAGCGCCGCAGGCTATGACGCTCGGTGAGATATTTTTCATTTCAAGTTTGAATTTTGGTTTGATTCGTCTCGAAAACGTTTACTTCAAATCTTACTTCAAATACTCTTGTTAATCGTAAAATCGTAACGCTTTTTCAATAGACCACCATTGTCTTTGGTTAGCTTGCTTGCAGAAGAGTCTTCGCAACTAGGAAGCAAAATCCATTGAGATACGATTGAATCTTTTTGATGTATTATTTGTGTTGAAGACTGTCATCAAAATGAACGCATCATGAAAATCAAATAATTATTCCTTATTGCAGATATTGCCGAGAGACGTGCCATGAGCATGATGTTCCACTTGCCGCAGATCCTCGGTGGGTTACATTTCGCTTATTGTGCTTTGGTTTGAGTTTTTTTCATTGTGATGGCTTGACAAAATACATACTGATCAATAAAAATATCGCTTCCATTTCAGTGCACATTCTGTACGCCCTCGAAGTCAAGCACATCGACGCGGTGCGGGCCGGACGATCAGACAACCTGTGGAAAACGAGCGGCAAGGACAAGAATCGCTGGGATTATGGGGTGAGCATTCTTCATTGTTGTTCTTTCGAAGTTCATCAGAAACCGTATGTTTTCGACTCAATCTCTCACGAAATCAATCTAACCAATTTTCTTGAATGTATCAAGTGTTTCGATGATTGTGTGAAATAGTCATAGTTCCTAAACCCCTGAATACGTTATGAAAAAAGAATAATAACTGCCTGAAATTTGAAAAAAGAGTTTCAATTTCAGTGGACGTACTGCTCAACAATCATTCTCGGATCAGCCTTCTCCATGGGAATATGGTACTTCAACTGGAACACGCACCAGCAGGCCTACACGTCACTCGGTGAGTTTTTTTGACTATTTGTTTGTACTGATTGTGAACTTGAAAATAATGCGGCTAGTGGTAACAGTCTAAGCGCTAGACGTGTTTTGTGGAAAAACAGTCTAAACATAAAAACGTTGGTTGACCCTGCTAAATTCAGGAATCGCCGGTGAGGGATCTTTTGGAATGCTGGGATGGACCGCAATTGCCTATTGCTTCTGTGCGATTTACTCGTTCTTCAAGTCGATGGACATATATCAAGATGGAAATAGGTCAGTTTCTTATCCTTTCTTTTCCACAATATCTGCTACTTTGATGAACCATGCTCAAGCTCACAAATTACAGGAAGAAACTGGAAACGATGAGACGGGATAACAAGTATGAGACGTCGAAGGATCCCAAGGATCAGGAGATCGAGGATAAAGTAAGTAGATTTTAATGTTAGTTGTGCACCGTTCTGTAATTGGAGCCCTCTTGCCATAGCGTGATGCATGAAAAGTTGAGAGAGTTCATTCTGGAATCACAAAATCGTGGTCATTCAGGTCTGGCGCAACCTCATCCCGTGCATGATCGGAGCGCCAATCCAGTGTCTCTACAGTATCTCAATGATCTCCATCTTGGCATTCGACGACAAGATCCTCAAATAGTAAGTATATTTACATTTTTACTTCAACGAGTTTTTGATCATCAGATTTGTGTTGTCACCTTCAATGACGTTTTGATCAGTACTTCATGTTCCAATTATGACATTGATATTTTTGCATTCCAGCGTCAACCTCGTCCTTCTTCTAGCCAACTTCATCGCGAACATTCATCAGAACCTTCGTTGTCATCAGGTATTATTTGATGTTTGAGAACCCAATGACTTCATATTGGTCCTTGTCAAACTTGTACATTTTCTACGCGTTAGGATCCAAAATTTCATCTTATTTTGCTTTGTAATCGTTTGTAGTTGATTGTGATTTAACCGACAACTGGCACATTTCAGCCGTTCCTCGCTTGGCAACTAAAATGGCGCATGATGACATTCCGTCCACTGAAGGAGGAGTACAACAAGTACAGCTACCTCACCACGTGGGTTATTTATTATTATTATTGATTATTTATTATTTATTATTATTATTGATTGGTTATTTATTATTAATATTGATAGAGGGCGCGGTGGCGCAGTGGTTGCCCTTGCGAGGATAATGCCAACTTCCTTTACCCTTTATTATTTCTTATCTTTTCTCTATTTCTGACGAGGTCTTATGCGCCCATTGACAGATTCATTTTAATGCTATAAACATATTTGATGAATTGATTTCAGATCCGAGCACTTTGCTCAACGAAGCAAAGCCCTGTACAAGAAGAACCAACAGGAGAGATTGGAACTTGAAGAGGCCAAAAGAAAGGAGGAAATAGACAAGATCAAGGACCGTATCAAGAAGTTCCAGGAGTTGGTGAGTGATTATTCTGATGAGTTTAAATATCAGAAGTAGAAGAAAGATAGATCGAGTAGATTCGAAATCTGCTCTATTGCAGGGCATCCCCCGTCAGTTCCATCCGCATCTTCCCATGAAAGGACCGGCCCAATAAAGAACTATGAATACGATCCCTGCGAGAAGGTATGGACGACTAAATATTTTGCGTTTTCTGTTCCATAATAGTATTGATTTGTTTTTCATGGGAACTCGAACGATAGTTCGACTCATGCAATCATTGCAGGACTACATCCCCGAGCGAGTAAGAGAATGGAAATTCTGCGAGTGGACTAAGGAGTATTTGGGCGCACGTGTCAAGCTCACCATCACGGTTGCCGATGCGATCAAGGTGGGTTCAACAAAGATCCATTTCATGCATGCTAGAACGAGTCTCAGTCATTCTCTGTGACTTTCCATGTTCTTTCGTCGAACAATGTTATTTTCTATCAAATTCCGGAAATAAAAAAATAGCGTTTTTATAATGGATTTTTTTCAGCACGTCAAGAATGGCCTCGAGGATTGCGGCTTTTTGCGTGGAGACGACTGTCCTCAGGTATATTTTTTACGGTTACCTTAGTTCATCACATTTTCCTACCGTTCAATATGCCACTCTCACAATTCAGAAGCAAGCGGAGACCATGTTCAAGGAGTGGTCAGATATGATGGAGCTGCAGGACGGAATGGACTTCGCGAAACCGACGGTAAGAATTTTGCTAGTACCTCTTGTAATCTACTTTGTTACATAATTTGAACACTTTCATTTGTGAAAACATTTCGTGTAGATTGGCTGGTTGGAGTAATCGATGATCATGAAATATCAACTTGTGCATTGCAGGATGCGGAGAAAGTTTTCTACAAGAACATACCCGCCTCGTTCTACAACGACATGAGAGGGCTGAGTGTGGCGTGCCGAGTGAAGGAGGCTGGTGTCGACATGAAGAAGAAAGTGAGGAAATACGGAATCTGTTCGATTATTGAAACATTATTGTATATTTTAAGATTCGAATGAAAAAAATGATCGTTAGTTTCTTTAGTGCATTGTACTCTTACATGACGCTTCGAGAATATTTATTCTGCTATTACTTTTTCAGAGACTGCTTGAACCGGTGAATCAGATATTCACGTTCTCGTGTCCAGAGAAGGAAGAGGCGGGACCCGGACTATGGGCGGACCCGGTAAGTCTTTTCGCCCATGGTTAGATGTTAAAACCCAAGAGATCCCTCCTGAACCACTTTCATTGATAGTTATTCGTAGAATGTAAACCCAGTAGACCTCTGATCCACTGCCATTCTACTTCACGCTTCCTGAACAATATAGAAAAAATTCAACTTTCAGTTCGGATTCCTCTGGGAGAAGAAGGTAATCAAGGACCTCCCTGTCATCACTCGCGAGCAGGTTAATATTTCATCCTCAATATGTCCTGATCGGTAGTTGATAGCGCACATCTTTTCGGCAGTATAAGAGATTGATGTCATTAAAAGTCACTGCAATAAATTTTCAGGAAAACACGGTCTGGAACGCGATTATGAACGACTACCGCAAGCACAATCGACTTCGTGACATGGTTAAGAATAGAAATATAGAAAACTTGCTCAGTATAGTAGACTCACTCGTGTCCTTTATTCAAGTTATGTTATATTTCCAGATATACGATGACGATACCCTCTACAGCACGCTGACGAAGCCGGAGAATAAGGAGAATGAACAACCATGGGAGGCAGCAGTCAGAAAGGAGATGGTGAGTTTTCCCTCTTCTTCAGCCGCTTTGGTTGTTCAACCATGAGTCCAATAGCAAATCTGTTTTGCATAACTGCAAATGTTCGAAATCGATTTCATTTTACAACAATAACTTTGAAACAGCCAGCTGAAATCGTTGACTTATCCCTTTCGGTTTACGCGAAAGCAAACAACAATCAGTTTCTGAGAATGTTATGTACCCACTAATAATTATTTTCAGAAGGTGCAATCGGCATTCCCGGAAGGACCCAAGGCCACGCACTCGATCAACCCCCGCAAGCATGCCGTCAACTTCGCAGAGCTCAAGCAGAACCGACCGAAGTATGTTAAATTCAAGATTTTTTTTCATCTTTAGTAACTTTTCCAAATAGATTACCATCCTAACAGAAATCCTGTCTATTTGTTCATGAAGTTGTACTAAGTAGATTCGCCCGGGTTAAGCTATTATTGATGATCCAAATCCATTGAAGTTTCGTTGGACCGCGAGAGCCGCAGTACTACATTCCATGCGGGCCGAGAGTCCGTCGATTCTGGCTTGAGAACTACTACGCTCCTCGACGGTTAGTTGATGAAATATACTCATTTTTTCCTCAATAACTTTCTGATGCAGTCTGATTCTGACTTTAAAATATAAGTTCATTAACCTGAAACTAATTCAATCATTTCAGTGAGCTTATCTTCCGCATGTTGTGCGAGCAAGCCGGAGTGAGAAGACACGTAAGTTTAATCATGAATAGGGAAATACTAATTCATTAATCTTTAGAACTGGATTACTCGAAATTTCTTGAGAGGACGTCAGTAAGAAGACAGTTCCGCAAGATCTGCCAATTTCTAATGATCTTCATCTAATCAATTCTTTCGATAGTTATGGGAGTAGTTTGTGTAATCAAAGGTGTATTTGATAGTTATGGGCGTAGTTTCAGTAATCCAAAGTGTATTTGATAGTCATGGGCGTAGTTTGTTATTTAACCAAGGTGTATTCATTATTTGTCGGATAAAAGACTGCATTGTTATACCGACTCGACTTGTGAGTGTTATTGCGCATCTCAACTCTACATGAATTTCCTTCTTGAATGTTTACAAGACACTTACTCCAGAAGAATTGAACAGTCGATATCGATGAATACTCAATCCATACAGAATACTACAGGAAATAAACAAGTCAATCCAATACTCATAAACATCGAGTAGAATCGAATCAATCCAATGACAATAATATCAAGTGACATCAAAGGTACCTTTACATTTTCATGCCTTTACTTTATTTCCCTTCTGGTGATCTTCGATATTCTACTTCAACAATTTTCTGAATATACTGAACCTATCTACGACAATTTGTCTGAATTATTCTTTTCTTCATCAATCCACTTATTTATTTCATGGCTATATCGTTCCTGTCGTATACGTGATTCGTTTACGTGTCCTACTCTTTTTTCATCCAATCAATAATCGTATTCTTCTCCATCCTCCTTCCTTCTTCTTAGTAACCACTCGCTCACATCCCTTCTCCATAGAGATCCATCTCCCCATTCCTTTATACGGCGAAAGAGCACTGAAAATTGACAGTCCTTCCCCTCCTTCCATCCCTCCATCCCTTCATCCTATGCTAGTGACTACAACTGATGCCTGCTAAATCTTCTCCACAAGCCGTTGAACGAGCCCTCGATCTATTCCACTATCCTTCTTTCCTACATGCTTCCGGTAAACTCTTATCAACGTCGACTTCTACGCCTTTCATGAAAAAAACCCGTAATCTCTTTCTCATAACTGCACTGATATACACCCACTCGATAAATGTTAATAGACCACATTTCGAGCAGAATAAATCTGTACATGGAATGGCGGAAGGTGAGCAAAATAAAGTTCAGTTTTCAGATTATTTATATTGCTTGAAAACGCCCGCCCATTTTTCTTGAATAACGATGTCAAGAAATTCCAATCATCTCTTAATAATTTATGTCCACGGGAAGTTTGGTTATAAAGGAACTCAAATTGAAGTAAGCATGAATCGAAATAATATACAGAGTAAAATTAGAAAAAATCGTTTACTCATTATGAATTCTCTCACAGTCAAATGATATTTGTAAATGTTGACCATTCATCATCTATCAAGTTAGAATTACGGTCGAATGATGACTTGATCGCCAGACATTTCGTGGAAAATCATGCTTAAAATCATTGTACTCTAAAGTTCACTTTCGCTGTTTACGGCTCATCAAAAGATCGTTCGTGAAGGTGTGCACTTTGTGTGCGAGAAATGATCAGAAAGGACAGATTTGAAACGATATTTCAGACAGGGTTGACAGATTCATTCAATGGATGAATATTGAGATATATACGAGAAGGAGAAAAATGTGACTATAGCTATGAAATGAATACTTCCTGTCCGAGGTTTTCTTTATTCCTTTCTAAATGTCGAAGAAAATATGGCATTACAGAATAATCATCTGAATACCAAAATCATTTGCGTGAGAAGATGTTTTCACTTCATTATACAATCTCTCTGAGCTTCAATGTGATTGAGTCCATCAGTCCATCAGATTCGGTCTCATTACCATCTGTTTTGATGATAAATCATAGGCGATAAGTGCGCGAACTTTTCTCTCACTAATCCCCTCGAGAGAAGAAGAAGAAGGAGAAGACTAATGACAATCTAGTCTTCATTCACACTTTTCTTGCCATGGAACGTCTCTCCTTCAGTATATTCATCTCTGGCCTAGGAATAACAGTTAATTTTAAGCTAGCTTTTCTTCTAGCGAGACGACCTCCAGGTCTCATTGGCAGGTGCGTAAATTTAATTAGCTTTATTTATTATTAATTATTAATTATATCAGATATCGCCCGATTCAAATCACGATTGTGGCATTAGATGTGGCGAGATGTCTATTGATTCCACTACTCACATCGGTAAGACATTCTTCCGCGTATCGAGAAGGGGAGATGCGCGTTTTTAGCCACTTCCTTTTTTGTTTACTCATTGAATCATGAATAGTTACTTTCCAGGCCTCAACGTTCTCTTCCTCTCATCAAGATGCTTTCTCAACTGAATCCCTACTTCGATCTGCACTAGTCGCTACAGTAACCAGCGAGTCTTCAGTGATGATTATGGGCTTTCTCTATCGCCTTCTCACTCTCAAGGGGTAAACTTCCTCATACCACATCATCTCATTTTTGCTACCACTTTGTTCTTTACAAGTCGTGCCTTTCTAAGAAAGCCGAGTAGCTATCCTCAATCAGATTGACCCTAATTCCTACCTAGTCACCGCTTGAAGGTGATCTCAGACTCATTCCTGCACGCACTATCAGTAAGGCTAATATAAAGGGAAAGGACACAGACTATACGAGAGTTCTTACTCCTGGCTAAGCCTGGCAGTTCCACTTACCGATACGAGTAACTTACGCTCTGCAGCCACTCTATCGGGGATCCCGCGGGTCGACAAATATCAGACGAGAGACACGACACGATAATAACATAGAGAGAAACGAAATGGAAAGTGTAGGGAGTATCACACGAACTCGGACGGCTTGTTTTCACTGTATATTACTGTCTACCATAATGTGTCCCGAAACAAACATAAGACAGAGACATCACTTTATATACAGTACGACACATGACAATAATCTACCGGGGCAGCAAGGGTCAAACACCGTCCTCGAGTGGGCGTACTCGCTGCTTAAGAACTGACCCGTACTCGATGTTCTTCGCTGCCTTGTCTAGCGTAACTTGCTGACTAGCTCTCCCACAACAGTTCATGCCTTTCGTTCCTAGTCTAAAATTAAACGAAGTATTGAAAAAAATATATCTTGGTTCTCCCTATCAAAAATTTCCTTCAGTTCGAGATTGAACGGATTGTTATCTGCCAAGTGGGTGATACTCATCATTCTGCTCACAATCTTGGAAGGCTCAGCCCAATCATTCCTTCAAACGTATTCGCAAGTCTTCCAACGGTGAGTTGTTTACTTTGAATAGAGATTTGTTGTCAACGGCACGATAAACAGGACTGTTCCAGATCAGACGACAATATTCATCCATTGGCGCGATATGTCCTCATCGCTAGTTCCTATCTGTTCGAATGCTACGAAGCAGTCAAGTTAGTTCCTCATTCTCTTCTTCTCATCATTCTCACGTCTTCAGATTCATAATAATGATCAGCATTGGTTATCGCACTCATCGGTTCATTCGCTGTGCAATATTCACCAAGCAAGCGACGAGAATGCACCGACAGGGACTGAAAACCATTGGATTCCAAGTAAGCAATTCTCGTATTTCAAGCAAGTAAACCATTCATTCAGGCCCTAACTCACTTCATCTTCTCATTTCTGCCACTTATTCTACTCCCAAGAGGCGAGAAATCAAGCTCGAGAGCGATCTCTAAATTAGCTATTCTAGTGACTTCCGCATTCACAGAGGAATCACTCGTTTTCAATGGTCTACAAGCAATTGTCAATCCACTGATTGTACTCTGGTTTACTCCGGAATATCGCAAATTGCTCAAAAGGAAGGAGAAGAAGAAGAGAATCACATATGTGAGGATTCCATTCGCAATCAACGTGCACTATTCTCATTACAGGTTGCATTCGCAGTGCCCAACTACACGCAGGGAATACTCAGAGACGCGACAGGAAAACCGATATCCCTATCAAAGAAACCCGAAGAGTCCCTGTTCAGTCGCTATTGTAGCAAAGTGTAGACAATTGCGAACGTTTTATTGCTATGAGCGGTCAGAGATCAAAGATCAGTAATTTTCCAATCCCTTTCGCCATTTCAATTCCTCGATTTCCTCTGCGTCTTTCTTGTTCACGAATCGAGCGAGACGACGACTCCTAGAACGATTAATTTATTATTAATTGTTGAGCATTTAGTGTGTTACTTGTCCAACATCTTTTGCTACACTGCGTGTACTAGGTTTCAATGTTTTGCGTGGTTTATAATAAATCGATTTTTTATAATTGAAATAGACATACCAATGACGAAGAGAGAGTGAGCGAGTACAGTAAGCGGGAGACAGACGGCGCAAGTGGCCCACCATGGGATAGGACCACGCACTGGAATGGACATTTCATATGGGTACATCTCAAAGAGCACCTAGGATCCTTCAAGGACGCCATGGTTAACAGTGATTTTATTGTAGTAATGAGATGAAGCAGTTAATCGTCTCTTCATTTCACACACTCTCTCGCCTCTCTGACCGTGAGAGAGTGTGAGGAATGAGAGACTATTGCCCGTATTTCGAACTCTAATGGTCAGTAAACGTACAGACACATCCGATCTTTGTCGTCGGATCTCCGTACATGTTGCGAGATCCACGAGGCCCGTAATCGCCGAAGCAACTGCCAAGTTTATTTTTAAACACTAAAAAAATAAAAATAAAAAATACCTGATGCCTCTCCGATACTTTATCGTGCCATTACTCTTCACAATTCTGAAAATTCTTGGCTCATCGCTTGAAATATTCGTCGATACTGCTAAAAATAATACACAAATCTGAAGTTGGGGACGCAGCTGATCCTTCGCTCGAATTCTTTCTCTTCGCTGTACCTGAACAATCGAAATTGATCTCAGTTTACTCATTAGATAATGGTTCGATGCATCATTTTGAGTTAGATTACTAGCAATTCTGAACGAGAAGAGAGCACGTGAATGAAGGTGTATTTTTTTTCGAACTCTTCGGATTTCCAGATTCGACAGTCTACCTCAATCTATCGCAGTTCCATTGGCTAGTACAGTGCTTCGCCACCAACATCGCAGCCGCTTTCGATGTGTTCGAGTTATCTGAATGTACACATTACAAAACACTGCACATTTTCCGTTTCAGACGATCCCATGGTATATTCTTCCCAATGCAGTGCAATCAAACGGTTCCATTCAAAAGTAGATCCAGTCTAAGGTGATTTCAGGGAAAAGAAGGGAATACCTCTCAGTTTGTCCATTTCTTCCTTATCCTATTCTCTTGCTCGTGGTCAGTCACAGCGTCGGAATAAAAGAAGAGAAAGAGTGGAAACAACCAGCGAATAAGATGAAACATTGCAGAGAAGGAATCCTATCTGGAAGAAAGTCAAGGGCGATTGATTCTCAGCTGGAATACTCCAGAAAAGGAAGGAACTGACATGAAAAGGCGAAATGAGAGTTGACCGATCGAGATACGAGGAAGAGCGAGGAATGAAAGGTGAAGAGAATGACAATGAATGTACCATGCAATGATTTCGACTATTTACATAGATAAAGAGAAGCAAAATACAATAGAACTGCATAGTTATACTCTCTCAATATTATCTGCCCATTCCCATCACCCTTTGAATATCAAACTGTGTAAATTGACATGTGATAAGAGAACATGGATGCAGTATTTGCAATCGCTTTATTACAGTACTCAGATATCGCTTCTCGTAAGTCGAGAATCGTAGCGCTACGATGCAATATTTTTTATTGTGCGCAAGCATCGCCAAGTGGGCGGAGTCTGCGGCAGCTACAGCAGCTGCAGCCGCTCAGGCGCTTGGACTTGCGGAAGGCGGAGGGGGTCCGGAGGAGGGCTGTTGAGGGTAGGCACCGGGCGGGCCGGCAGGAGCACCAGCTACAGCCACTGCAGCTGCAGCCTTCTTCTGTCTGATGCAGAAGATTATACCTGAATGAGGGAGGGGATAGTGGCAGCTAATCGATATTCGTTGACATACATCCACCACAGCAGCAGAGCAGAATGAGTCCTCCAATAACACAAGCGATGATCGTATGAATCGTTTTCCAGCCAGCGTCTACAATATCAAGTGATCAAGCACACAAACTGAGATATCATTTTACCAACGCAGGTAATCACAGACGCAGCCTTTGTCAACCGGTATGTTTTATCCTTGGTGACAGCATAGCTAAAAAGTCAGTGAAATATATAAAATTAAGCAATGCACTTACAAGAAATATCCCATACTTTCCATATCCTGCTTGCATTGAAAGCTTTCAGCCTCCATAGCGTTGCTGTTTGACATTTCTTTGAAACTACAATGAGTGAAATCATTATCGATTAGTTAGAGTGATACCACTCACCGTACTTTCCATTCCTTACTCTTGCACGTGAATTCGTTGCCTTTCATCTTCACTTCCTCTCCTTTAAGCATTGGACGGAATAGATCCTCACATTTATCCAGAGTCCAGGCTGCAAACAATGCATGATCAACCATACTCAGTTAACGAATCCTACTTTTGAGGCTATCAGAGGTCGCCGTAGCAACCAGTGACACTGCTAACAAGAATATCGTACGATGAAGGCTGAAATGAATCATAATGAGGCTATGGTAGGAATGCAGAACTAGGGCGGCTCAGTACGGTAGGAAACCAAAGCCAGGAACAGTGGTACGGTAAACCCAGGAATACAGTAAGAATCCAGGGCAGAGGAGTTGGACCTAGGGTCAGGTTGGGGTGAATCGGGAAGGGGATTGATACCTCATAGTGAAGAGCGGAGAGTGAGGAATAGGAGAGAAGAGAGGAGGACCGTAGAGGAAGAGAGCGGAGGCAACGAATGCGTCGAATGAGAGAATCTCGGCCATTTTATAGTAGAGAGATAATTGAGTGAGCGATATTCGAATGAGCTAATGGTTAATATTCCTAGGCAAATCAGCCAATATTTTTTTATTTTTTTTAAGAGAGAATACAACGATAAAGAACGATCTAGATAGATCAACAACTGTGATGGGAAGGCAAGGTGTCGAAATAAGATGATGCTTGGCTAGTCGGTTCATTCTGAGACGAAGAAGGCATTTCAGTACAGATGAGAGTCGATTATCTGAACAAGCATGTAAATAACATTCGAAAAAGATTGAGAAAACATATAAATCATAGAATTTCAAACTGAAACTCACGTCCAAACCGCAATTGGGACACTGATACTCGGCGACATTACAACACAGTAGGCACCGCACGAGAATACCGATAATAGGATGCACTGAATTTCAATTTAATTATCTAAAATTGAAAAATATCCTACCTCCCACGTGAATTTCCTCCTAGCTACCACATGCAATCGGGGCAGTAGTGCATTGAACCATCGAATTTATTCGATGAGATGAGTGGTTCGGAGTCGGAATCGAATGAACGAAATGCGTTGGAGAAGGATCTCTGAAATATTGATTTTTGCAAATTTAAAAGTCAAAATCTACCTTGATAGACGTGAATCGTGATTTCATCCATCGAAGACTCGATTGGAAATAATCCCTGACGGACTTTCGCTGTCTCTTCCTTGAGAGGTCCTGCATCTCAATTGCTGGAGGCTCTTGTGCACGCCATGAAATCTGAAAGAAAATTTTGAGTAAAAACAAAATAAATATATAAAAAATGAAATTTGAAAACCTTGGAAGTGTCGATGCATTCCGGCTTCTCCAGAGGAATAAGAAGGCTGTCGGGACGCATGATTACTGAATGTGAATGGGGGTAATGGACTGGATGGGAGGAAACACAAATAAATAAGATCGGAGGGATTGCCAAATGAAGGATTGCCAGAGGATAATGGCGCTAGGTTGCACTCGAATGAATAAACAGAAAAGTGACGCCATTGGGTTCAAAGGTTCAATCTGTCAGTGCCAATAACAGGGTGCCTTCCAATTTGATTGACATTATCAATTATTCAAAGGCCGATCGACAGACATCTTCGATAATGAGAACCACTTTATCATTGAACCACAACAATCTAAACACGTTTCTAAGCGAGTCTCTCCTCCATGAATCCGCTCATAATCTTCCACGATCTCTCCGCCGCCTTCTTCTGATATCCCACGCCCGGCACTCCCATCGAGTCAGCATCTGCAATGAATTCAAATTTTGAATTCCCAAAAAAAATTCAAGAAATTGCTCCGATGTCGAATTTTCAACAGCAGCGAAATTTTAGTCACTGGCGTGAAATTCAAATATTCGAAATGGCTCACGGGGTTCAGTGAATGCATGGAGGGCGAACCCGTGTTCGATAAACTGCCAGTCCGCCTTACGCGCATTCATCTCCTCGTAGAAACCAGTGATCTACAATATTTATTATTATTATTATTAAATTTAGAAAATAATAACCTGATCCTTGCCGATGTGAGGGTCGGCCTGGCCGTTATGTGTCTGAAAAGATTAGAGATCAAAGATCAAAGATCAATTATTTTACCTAGGCTTTATTTCAGTTATTCAAAACACTTGAGTGAGTATTTCATAAATTTCAGAAAATCAATTCAAAGAAATGGTAATCCCCACCTGCACAGCAGCCTCCATTGCTCCAAGGGGCGCATCGGGAATGGGCTTGAGGGTGCCGTGGAAGGACACTGCTGCCCTGAATTCATTCCTTCATACTAATTCCTTCGGAAGCTTCATACTTGAGCCCAGAGACATTTCTCCTCGCCATGTCCAGTGCGCACAGTCCACCGAAGCAGTAGCCAATGGCCCCAATCTACGAATTAGTGGTTGATCTTTGATCTTTCACTGGTGTGGACCTTCGACTGGATGAGACAGACGAGACACTGTGTGAATAGAGGAGAGCTACTTCATCACTAGACCTTAGATCCCATCGTACCTTGGTGCCATCCACAAATGCGAGTGCAGCGACGGCATTTCTCGCAGCGAGAAGTCGCCCTCCAAGATCGGATCGATCGCCCTCGATCAGAGGACGCATGATTCCGAAGAATTCTTCCTGAAAGCGAAGTGGTGTTTGGATTTATAGTACATCGATTCCTGTTCGAACCTTGGACGTTCCCTTCACTCCTTGCCGTAGACATCGGCCGCCAGAGCAACGAAGCCTTCCTGCAAAATAAGTTTCACCTATCGGGTCGGTATCATGTAGGATCATAACTGGCTTATGGGGGATAGTCTGTGAACTGTAATACCTTGGCCAGTTTCTCAGCCTGTTCCTTCTCGAAATCAGTGCAGCCAGCGAAGGCATGGAGAACGAGCACTGCGGGACGCTTCGAGTTCGACGACTCGAGATCACTGAAGGGTAAACGGTAAAGATGCATCCACATCAATCTATTTTGTGCCGAGTGACACTAGGTGAGCACGTCAAAATGACACTAGGTGAGCACGTCAAAATGACACTAGGTGAGCACGTCAAAATGACACTAGGTGAGCACGTCAAAATGACAAAAAATGTTTGCCTATCTAGTAAATCTGCACATGATTATGCGAGATCTCACGTTGGATAGCAGAGAAGTCCCTCAAAGGTCTTGCCCGACGCATCCTTGTATTCAACAGATTTCTAAAATATAGAATAATTTATGAGATTGCAATCTTCTATCCCTTTCACGCTCAGGCTACACTCAAAAGTATCTCTCAGCAAATGACAATAATGACAAATCTCAAACCTTGGTGATCGCCATGGTCTCTGTTACGAACTCCTGAAATCGAGAGTCTGTGCATAAAAAGAGTCTGTGCTCGGACGAGAACAACGAGCGAGAAGGAAAAGATCGAGGCAAATAAACAAGAGTGTTTCGTTGGTGCACCAATCCACTTCACTAGATAGGCCCATTGCGTGCATATCGTGCGTAAAAGCGAGCTTACATTAGTCTAATAAGTTTGGCTGGTTCGGTATCACCGAGATAAATCGCGCAGGTGGCTGATGACGAGAAACGCCTAACGAAAGTGAGAGAGAACGCGGAAGAAAAGGGTCGGTAAATCTGTCTTTCGATTGTAGATACCGAACATGCAACCCTAACACACGGGCATCTCTAGGCTGCTCATTTTATATTAAGCGCATGCTCTGCGTGCGCAGAAGAACGTGAAAATACGTAGTCATTCACAGAATGCATTTTTGTGCTTGCAAAACTGGCACAAAATTCTGAATTGATCTCTAGGACGAAAAGCATGTCACACCAAAGATCAATGATTGATACGCAAAAGAACTCGGATAAGGAAGATGAGTGTAGAAGACAACGGAGCTCGGGTGGTCAATGCTATGCGAGAGAAGAGAGAGAGGAAGAGAGAGTGTTTATCGTGAGAGAGGCGAGACGGAAACACCAACGATAACCTATCGAGCGTGCAAATTTGTGCGCGATGTGTTGCTTCCCTTGAGATTGTTTACTATCTCTGTATCGAGAGGGAATCATTAGCTACGAATAAGGCGCATTGTAACGTGAAGCCCAACATGTGAATGGAGGGGCGGGTTACAGACTAACAACGAAACGGTGTGACAGATCGGAATAATATGCATCATCTATCCATGCTCTAGGCAATTTTCGACTACCAATAATTTTCCTTTTGAAGGCAATCTGGCCCAAGAGGCAGTGAGTGCCCTTTTGAGAGAGAAATGTGTCTAGTAGTGTCTGTAGAGAACGCGCACATTCGGCTTAGTAACCGCGCGCTCTCGCCCTTCTTCACGTGGGCCTTGTGGCCTAATGGATAAGGCGTCGGACTTCGGATCCGAAGATTGCAGGTTCGAGTCCTGCCAGGGTCGAAATTTTTGCATTTTATGTAATTACATTACTTCTACTCTCTTCATTCCTCACACTCTCTCATTTAATCCAATCTCATTTGATTATAAATCTCGCTCTATAAAAGAACTCCTCTCCCTCCACCTCTTCATTTCTGACTCTGAACTTCCCTCTCCCTCCTTCCTTTTCCTACTCGTTCAATATGACCTCTACTAACCCGGACAAGATCATCTTCAACCACTCGGTGAGGACCCGATACCGCTAACGTACCCTCGAGATCCCTACTGTACCCTCAAGATCCCTTCTGTACCCTCAGGATCCTTATCGTATCCCTTCAGGAAACGCCCACTACCCGTCGTGTTCTCATCCGCAACCCAACCAGCAGTGTCTACATCCTCAAGGTATACCACAGGCTACTGTACTCGGGTACTCCATGGTCTACCGTACCTCTACCGGATACGTGGATAGTATCGATCTCATAGTCCTACCGTACCCTCATGGTACCCTACCCAATCAAACCTTCCTTCAGATTGTACCTACCAACAATACGGCCATTTCCATTGACGCTCGCAATATTCTGATCAAACCGAGAAATTTCGTGCCGTCAACATTACTGTGAAGACTATGCAGATTCCTCTCTTTGAGGTACTGTAGGGATATGGTAGCATCGGGTACTGTACCCACAGTATTGATTGGATACGATCTGATCGAATCACTCCAACTGGGACATTCACAGCATCGAAGTCTACCACCCCTCACCCCTCTCTCATCCTGAAATGATTACAGCACGAATCGCACTCTGTCAATGTGTATGCCCGTCCCTATTCGACTGCCAATCACAAATGTATTCAGTGAGTTACCGTATCCCTCTCCTTCATCTACCGTAATCTACCGTATTTCAGGGAATGGATCGCTGATTCGGGAAGTGAGAATCTGAAGCAACTCGTGCAGTCACTGAAGATCAAAGTGTCCAAGGAATATTCGGCCAGAGATGTCAGTATCCTGACCTACCGTACCCATCTACCGTACTCCATTTAGACCGTACTCGATCTCCCTGGTGCCGCTCAGGCCGTCGAACCCACCGTATGGGCACAGAGCAATCGTCCCGACTGTCCTCTCGATAAGGACACTACCACTGCATTGAGACTCGATGCGGGTACGGTAGATGGATTACGGTAGTATGTATTGATCCATTGATTACAGACTGTCTGACTGCTCAAGTGATCGATCCCGCCGATACTCGCTACACTCCCGCCCCAGCGAAATGCGGAGCTATTGCGTAAGTTACTGTAACCCTTCCTACCGTATGCCTCAGCATTCCCTTACCGTATTACTTTCAGTGGTTGGGCGATGGCAACTGCTGCTGAATGGCTGCAACTTCCCGTGGCTATCGGAGTCAACTGATGAAGAATAATCGATGGAGGGATAAACAATTATTGATCGAGTGGACGAATAAATGATCTGTACTGACTATCCAAGTGTTGAACGGGAACGCATTCGCATGAACAGGAATGGGGGATATTGTAGTTCGTCCGAAGTCCAAAAATCAGCAAATCGTCTTGTCTTGTTCTCATCCGCGATACTACTTGTTCACCTAGTCCTAGATTTTTCGCCGTTCGTAAAACTTGGCAAATTGTTATTACACGATTCCGCAAAAGTAATGCACTGTTGGCGTCTACTCGTTTTCCTTTCCATTTTAACACTTAAATACTGAGAAAACTTCCGTTTACCTCAACAAACTTGACAATCTAAAACGTGCCGTAACACCCGGGGGGTACAATATTACAAGAAAGACCATGTATTGATGATGGTTAGATCAACTCACGTAGTTCAAGAGTAAGACAATATTGAAGAAGACATTAACAAGAGAAATGAATGAGCGAACACTAATCAAATGGTAGGTCAACATCGATAGATAAGGGGAGGGGAATGGATGATTAGGAAGTAGGCAACTGATCGATTGGAGTGTCGAAGGCGAAGTTGTCCGGGAACAAACGAGCAGCCTGTAGTATTACGATAGTTATCAGAGCTGTTATGACGAACAACAGATCCGTCCGATCCGGGTGGGTCGGCAACATACTCGTGTAAACAACTATTGATTTTAGGCATTGATGCAACCAATTTAACTTCCGTAATCTATAGTAACTACCGTAATCCATTGACCAAAAATGATCATGTAGGTAAATCGATAAATAGAATATTACTCACATCAGGACGAAGGAGACGGAAGGTCTGCTTCACAGTGACCTCCGCAGCTCCAGTGATCTCTCCCACCTCTGGAAAGATAACATTTAGAGACGAAATATATATAACCAGCGGAATCATCATGAATCACAAATACTGACAAATACGGCGCACATATATATAATAATTTCGTAGCTATTTATTGTGTATTACCTAGACCACCATGAAGAACTACCGTAACCAGTTCCCATCTCCCCTCGTTCCCTTCCTCCTCACCTTTAGCCGTTTTCTTGGATGCGGATGCTTGCGATGCCATGTAGATGGCAGCAGCAGCGATCGAGATGGGAGAACGACTGAATACCAATTCATTCGATTGAATCGAACGGAAAGCAACTCATGAAACGTCTATGACTCAGACAACGTTTATTACAAATAAATCTAGCTTAAATGAGATTTTATGAACAAATATTTATTGTATAATATATTTATTTATAATAAGATCAAAACAGACTGACCCAGCAACCAGATCGAGTTCCTTGGCGACGCGTGCGATGTGCGTTGCGGCTCTCTGAAAACAAAATAATATTATCAATTGCACAATTGATCCTGGAGACTATTGTCAAATGCCAGTGCGAAAAAATATAAAAGGTTTCTGAAACCAGACTACTCTGAGAACAAGTAAATTCAGTTCAAAGTCATTTATTTTTAAATAACCGTACCTGAACTGGATGAGGCAAGTCGAGATTACCGCAGAATCTGCTCATGAAGTCCTCCGATGTAATCTATAATCGGATTGAGTTGGAAATGCACGATGTATTCTATACAGAAAACAATCCCTTCCATTTTTGCATCTAGTCATCAACAAAATCAACCACTATTGAACGTACTTCAAAAACAATATTTGAAAAAAATAACAATCTCACCAGCTGGAAGCTGTTCTCGGAACTGCGAATGATCAGTTTGACACACTTGTTGACCTCCCTCGGAGAGCATCCGGCGACAGCGATGATCTCTGCAATATTATCATATCATTTACAGTATTATCGCATAATTAATTATAATAATAACAAACAACGTGAATACAGTATGAATATAGTATGAACAAAAGTAGTTCGAAGCTTCAAGTGGTTCATTGAACGATGAGCTTACCCTTGAGAGTTCTCGGCACTCCCTCCTGTCTGCACGCGACGTAGAGACACGAAGCAACCTGATTATTATTTACTGTTTATTTATCAAAAAATAACAATATAATAATGGCAAACTACAATAAAAACGAGTATCCACCGGCAAGTGACTGTTACTCGGCTATTATTGAGCTATTCTAATGTAGTTTCATTTAAATATATTGCTATTCTGACCTGGGCAGCGATATTCTTGCCTCTAAGTGTCTTTCCATCCAGCATCTGACGGAAGAGAAGAGCTGCACGATCCTACAAATTATTCAATTAAATTATTTAGGTTTATATTAGTTTCGGATAGTTTATATTTAAAAGCTTGCTCGTACAATCGATAGCTAAAACAGATTAATATAAGATTTACAGCTATGATACTGACCTGAATGGCTCTCGTGAGATGGATCCTATCGGACATCTCTCGTATGTGAGTCATTCCCTGACTCATCTGACGATCCGAGTTGTTCGAGCTCCTTCGCTGCGCGTTTGCGAGACTGAAATATACCTAATTATCAAACTGATTATCGAGCCTAATGCTGTCCTAGGTAAAGGCAACCCGATATTCAAAAAGCACGAACTCCTGCGGGGGTCGTCCAATGATAAATATAATAAAGTCAATAAGATAGTGAATGAAAGATGCAAAGAACACTCAACACTCGCAGTTTGTAGCTTTACAAGTATGAATCAAGTTAACAAACCTCTGATCTCCATCAGACGAGCCGAATCCGACGGCTATCGAGGTCGATAGATCGCTTGCGCCCATTAGTGGATTCTCCGGTGCACCCACACGAGAGGGATCCGTGCCCGATCGTTCATTCGAGAACGATCTCCACTCTGTACCCACGTCAACGAGTCTGGAAGACCAATAATCAATTGAAAGGCCCGAATTGTGGAACAATGACCAACGAAAAGTTGCGAAATAAACTTTAAATAAGGAAACAAACCGATCTCCGACGACTCGGCCACATTCGGGACAGATAACATCACCGGCCCGATGATCCTCGATCAGATGAGCATAAGGATGGTCGGGACAGCTCAACGACATCGGAAACAGAAGGGAATTAGTGTTGGTTCACGTGAATGAGCAGGAGATGCAATCTGGGAATTACGAAAAAAGAGCCGGAAAATTCGCGTGCGTTGCGGTCGAGCCGCGACGCGTTTGTTTGTTGGGACATGATTGCAAAATCCGAGCGCGAGTGCTCACGTGCACGTGCACTATCGATCGTTTTGATCTACTCGAGTCTCGCCTCTTCCCCCCCCCCCTCTTCCCAGTCATTCGATCGCTCGCTTCCAAGAGGCCACGTAGCTCTTCCTTCCGATTTTCGAAAACATTTTGTCATCATCTGCCCCTTTTTCGTCTAAATTAGTTTGACGTTCCCTGTAAACGCGTTTGATAGGAACACTATTGCTTTACCAATGCAGCCCTTTGTTTACTGATTCCTTGCGTACATATGCTCTTCTGTTTACTACCTTTTTCGCGCCGCCAGCTCCTCGTTATTGTTTCGAAAAAGTTGATCGCAGCTTTTTGCTTGCTCGCAACAAGTCGATCTAAATTCCGGCTATAACCAACTGATCCTGGTTTATGTGATGTTTTTAGTGTATTAACTTAGTTGACCTCTTGTTTTCGATCTCATTTCTTATTGTCATGGCCTATTTCTGTTTACGACGTTTCTTACCCGACATTTTGTAGATGACGTCGTCTCAACTGCACACCCGCTACTCGGAAACGGCGAGCACACTCAACCGCCCGCCTCTGCCCACTGCCTCGATAAGATAAGTGAACCAAATATTTGTCATCATGGGCTTTTGCGCTTTTTCGTAAGTAACCGCGAACGGCTTGGATGGGCATTTTTGTGTTCATTTTCACTCAAGTTTCTCTTCAATTCATTCGTTTCATTTCCAAACGCAATACTTCGCGGCGCACCCATCCAACGCTAGCTAAGTCGCATAGGGCAGTGGTGCGCATCTCCTCTACAGTGAGGGGCGGTCGTCACGCACTGTCGCAAGTGCTGGGTCTATCTTTTCGTGGGGGAAGGCCACAAGCCAGAAACGGTTGCGCCGTCCCGGGCCGGCTCGCAGAACCGTATACCAAATTCTCCCTTTCGAGTATCGCGGTGGATGACCCGACGACCGAGTGTGCCACTGCCAGATTAACTTGAAATCGCGCGCGCTAAATTCAGATGTATTTTACCGGGGGATTAGCCGTCTAACTAACTTTTACGGCGGGATAGGCAAAGCAAAGTGAACTCGCACTTTGCGAGTGCGAACTTTAAGTTTCAAAGTGGTTACGTGACTCTAATTTGAAACATCGCAGCGTGTGGCGATCGATGGACGGACGGGCATCGCCAACGACGTCATCTGAGAGAGGAAGCGATGGGAGGACGGTATGCTGACAAAGGTCGGACTGCTCTCTCAACATGACGTCATCAATCGATACATTCCAGGCACTAACGAGTTCGAAATACGGGTCACCGTCTCTCCATTCCAGGCACTCTCGCCACTGAGACAGAGGTCGGACTGCCCTTTGAAGATGAAGTCATCAATCGATACATTCCAGGCACTCTAAAGGCCCTTTCGTTTCTCGCTCGCTTGCTGAGATAATCGCATGCTCCGTCGAGTTTCGCAGATCTCTTCGCTCGCTTCTCGCGTAACCCCCCCCCCTGCCAGCAAGCGGCAGAGAAAGGATGGATTGGAGGTCGGTCAACCGGAGATATATCGATTAACGTCAAATGCATAAAATTAATTCAGGCCTCTTACCGAACCTCCATCAGCCCGTCCTCGTTCCTCCTTCGCCCCTCGTCACTCGATCGATCGTAAGGATACGGTAGCCAGGTACTGTATTGGCTTTGGAGCATCGTGTAATGAGTTTATTATCAGGTCCATCCCTCGCCAGACTGCCTGCAATGACCACTTCTGTCGCTTCGTCGTGGCTCCCACAAAGGGAAGGGCAGCGAGCGCTGTGAGTGGTTGGCATAATAACGTCACTAAACCTATGTTCCTTGGTTGCAGGACCAGCCCGCCCGACTCGATCCCTTCCTCGATCGTCCCTGCCCTTCATTGCGAGTGCGGCTGCCAGTGGTATTGTGGTTATCGATCTATTAATTGATTAAATTGTGTGTTTGCAGATTTGACTCGCGATCTCTCGCATGGACGAGCTGGAGGGGGCAACTACTCGTCGCTTGCGATCGAGTGAGTATCGCTGATAACGAATATGATACTAAATAATACTTGCTGCAGGATGCGACTGCCCTCCCTTCCATCTCTCCCTCTTCATCTCCGTTCAGACTTCCTTCTCCCCCCCCTCTCTTCCGTCTTTGAGCAGGTATTACTACCACGGCGGATGGATGGGAGGGGTGATGCTGGAGTAGAAATGTGTGTTAGCAGTTCATGTAACTTGACCAAGATCTGGCCAGCTGATATTAGAGCCTGATCAGTCGATTTTTCTGTCGAGTCCGATGTCTGATCATGCATCAGTGGATCGTAAATGTTTCATTACCAGATCTTGGTCGAGCTACTTGAATTTAATTGGTTGTGTAGTTTATCGTGGATGGTGATAGGAGAGCACTGCTATTTTTTGTTTCTTCTTGTCCCTTTCCCTGTGCTTCTCAAATCTAACAATAAGCTGGTTATAACGAGTCACAATGATAGAAGCCACATGATCTCTTCCTTAAGAGGGTCCCGTTTAATGAACCCTTGAAGAAATAGGAGTTAAAAGACACTATCTGATTCGATCGACATAGTCTTGGCATTCTTCAAAAGACAACCTATGCTCCTTTTGGATGGTTTGGTAGTGCGTGGTGAGTGCATGCAGGGAAGGGGGATAGCTAAGCTTCCTAGCGTATCTGCGCTTCAGGCGGTAGTAGAATGTGCATGATGACGTCACAGGTCAAAACGCGTAAATCGAGTCCGAGTGATTCGGCAATGGTCTAGGTGTGTTCCTCGTCAAATTCTAAGACACTTTTACTCGTGGACTCCCTCAAATTCTATCAAGGGCAGAAAATCAATAAATTCGAAAAATCCAACGCATTTCATTTAATTTACTACCTTTGCAGGCTGACATACTGGTGATTTATTTGCTAAATAAATGCGTGTTGTGGTAACACATCTTCAGTAAATAGGACGTAATTTATCTCGATTTCAAAGGATGTTCTATTCGCTAAAAACCATTAAAAAGTTTGACGATAATGCTTACAGTACCCTCGAACTAATTGCCGGCTCCGTTTTTTTAGCTTACGGCTCTGGCGCTAATGTGCCTCTTTTGTACTGGATCCTAGAACCCGGACGGATCCTTGCGCTCACTTGTAGTTTGTAGTCAAGTTTTGATTTTTCTTATCGTATTCGTCTTTTCACTTTTTTATCTTTTTTTCAGAACTTTGATGGGTGCCTATATTTATTCTAACCACTATTTATGTTTTTTATTAAAACGCATGTATGTCATTCTACGAAATAGTAATGAGTGTTGAAGCTGCCAGTTGACTCTCTCTCTCTCGTCGTGGAAGCGGTGTGTATCGCTTCCCTAAGCTGGCGTCTTTACCTAAGCCTAAGCGGACCTAAGCGATTTTTTTGGAAGATGCATAGTGATGACCATAGATTGGGAATATCGCGAGAAGCCGCCGCCTGTAAATTACGGGGAGGCATACTGCAGTATGTATCCAGGAGATGTTTCTAAACAAAATGCGTAGTTCGCTTACAATTAGGCTTAGGCTCACGCGCAGCTTAGGGAGGCGATTTGCGCAGATGTTGAATTGTGCCATATTAGTATGACTAGCAGTGATATGTTTCTTTCAACGTTATGGCGGATAAGAATTATTTCGTATTTAGCAGTGAAATCAGGGTGATGTTGCTGAACACTACAATGATAAATGTATTTTAATAAATAATATAAATAGTGGTTAGAATAATTATAGGCACCCAGCAAAGTTGTGAAAAAAGAGAAAAAAGAGAAAAGACGAATACGGTAAGAAAAATCAAAACTTGACTACAAATTACAAGTGAGCGCAAGGATCCGTCCGGGTTCTAGGATCCAGTCTCTTTTGTTTAAAAATCTCTAACAACAGTCTAACATACCGTACCTTGTTACCGTAACCCTGCCTACCGTACCCCGATAGAATCACAAACTGATTTTATGTGCCAGCAATTTTTTTAACGATTTTTCTTAATATTTTTTCTTTTTTTCTGCAAATGGAAAATTATACAAAATTTTAAAAAAAACTCACGCGCAATGTAACCATTGAATTTTAATATTCATCAAAACATAATACGAAAATAAAGTCAGTTTGTGATTCTATCGGGGTACGGTAGGCAGGGTTACGGTAACAAGGTACGGTATGTTAGACTGTTGTTAGAGATTATTTAACAAAAGAGGCAGATTAGAGCCAGAGCCGTAAGCTAAATACCGGAGCCGGCAATTAGTTCAAGGGTTCTGTAAGCATTGTCGTCAAACTTTTTAACGGTTTTTAGCGAATAGAACATCCTTTGAAATCGAGATAAATTGCGTCCTATTTGCTGAAGATGTGTTACCACAACACGCATTTATTTAGCAAATAAAACACCAGTATGTCAGCCTGCAAAGGTAGTAAATTAAATGAAATGCGTTGGATTTTTCGAATTTATTGATTTTCTGCTCTTGATAGAATTTGAGGGAGTCCACGAGTAAAAGTGTCTTAGAATTTGACGAGGAACACACCTAGACCATTGCCGAATCGCTCGGACTCGATTTACGCGTTTTGACCTGTGACGTCATCATGCACATTCTACTACCGCCTGAAGCGCAGAAGCTTAGCTATCCCCCTCCCCTGCATGCACTCACCACGCACTAGCTACCATCCAAAAAGAGCATAGGTTGTCTTTTGAAGAATGCCAAGTTCCAACACAAACATGTCGAAGCGCTGGTTCCTATAGATTCGAATGTTGTAGAGTTGCACAGTTATTGCACTGTCTCGGTTCAGTTGAAATGATTTTGGAGAGATAGACTCATGGCCAGGTGCACTAATGTTTCATAGACCACTAATTCCTCCTTTGATGTTATTATTTGAATTAAGCAAATCGTCGAGCCAAATACATTATTCGAAGACTTGCTTTCAATCTCCATATGTGATAATAAGTCATGGATGATTGCAGGCTCATCACTCGAGGCTCCGTCATCATCCTTCCTCCCTCGCCCCATAATTCTCTGGAAGAGGATAGAAGCCGTTTCTTCATTGTCTCCTGTTCCCTTGCCCGCCTCTTACTCCCCCGCCCCTAATGTTGGAGACTCCATTTGTTTGTTTTCTTTCCACTGCTGTAGCTATTGTTGATGTTGTTGTTGATGATGATACATTTCATCGCACGAGCACTTGCTTCGTGCGATGCGTGTGGGGTCGTTTACAGTGCATGGAAGAGATCAGAGAAAGAGATTGAGGGATAGTGGTATAGGGTAGACGAGCTCTTGGTCAGAGCAGAAGGCAGGGATGCTGAGGAGCTGAGGAGCTCGGAGAGAGTAGGACAGAGGAGAAGGCAGGTAAGGGGATGCCCTGACAGGGATGTTGAGAATTTAGGGTATTTTGATGGTTAGGGAAGGAGGAGGCAAGAATGTAAAGGGTTGCTGTAGGGGAGGATAGAGCAGGTGGAGAGGGGTACGGTAGGAGATTAGGACAGTTAGAGGTGTACGATAGCGCAGGGGGATTACGGTAGGCAGGTAGTAAAATACTGCAGGAGCGAAAAAGTTACGGTGGGAATGGATAGGGGCGGTAGAGAAGCACGGACTAGGGTTCGCTGAGCATTGCGTGATCCCCCCCCCCCCTTCCCCGAACCATATCGCTACCATGCTCTCATTGGCTTCGCGGAGCTATTCACTTTATTGATTGCGGATAGCTCGCCCAGTCTGAGGGAGCACGACGGTATGGCCCACTTTATTTACCCTTAATATAGCCGCATTCCAAATTGGTATTGAACGTAGGAACAATGAAATGAACACGGAGGGATTCTTATCGATTTCAAACGCTTGAAGACATTATCATCGCTTTGCAGAACTCGGCTAGTATCTACCACGCGAAAGGGCGAATTGGAAAGGGGACTCTGCGAGCATCATGGATCAATATCGAAAGAACCTATGATATGACGGTTTGAAAGACGCGTATGAAAAAGCAGGGCCGCGCGAACGCAGCCCCTCACTCAAAAATGTAGCTGTTGGCCAAGCCCAACTCGGACCTGCCATACAGGTCAGCGTAACCGAAAGTGCAATGGTCACGCCTCACCGTAGGGTACCCGTCTACTTGATCACGAGTTACCCCCAGCCAGGTAAGTTTATGAGGAACTGCGGAATAGACCTTATACCCAACAAGCGACTCGCACGGGACGGGATAGAAACCATAGAGAGAGCGGGAGAGAGTGTGGAGCCATACGCGGTTAGAGATAAGAGAGTGTTGGGTGGTTAGAGAAAGAAGAGAGATGGCTGGCTGTAAGCGAGCGAGGGGCACATTTTCCATCCCGGCGGGTGTAGAACGCACTACGGGTTCATAGGCCGAAAATTGTGCCTATTATAACTCTGGATCCTCTGCAGTTGCTCGAGAAAATCTTTCGCCTTTTACTAAAGATTTCCGTGCAGAGGATCAAACTATGAGTATCACTCATTTTTGGAATCCCCTCGAAAGAGCGGGATAATAATTCACGTGAACAAGAAAAGAAGGTGCCTACATCTACATCTTTCCTACATCAGAACGTCGAGAAGAAGTCGTCTTTGATGGGGACAGATGCAGTCGAATCTGCATCGGTTCCCTTCTTTTCATTCGTCGTCGAGACGATCACTTCAATAGAGATCCTTCTCCCACTGGATTCCTTGGCGTAAGCATCCATTCATCGCGTTGCCTTGAAATGGCTCGAAGTAGTTCATTCCAGTTCGAATCATTTGATTAGTCCATACCCAACTTCTTCGTGTCATACACACTCGATCATACACACTCGGCCCATTCATCATCTATTTCATGAGAGATCCAAATCATGGAAAATGTCATCATCATTTTCAAAGGAGATTCAGGTCATGGAACATCTCAAAGAGTGAGTGTGAACGGAATTTATCACTAGTTTGTCGCCATTTATTAAACGATGATAAAACTATTTTTTAAAAGTATCACTGAGGTTATCCAGCATAACATTTCAGATCTTATCTCTCCCCCTCCTTCTTCTTTCGGATTTATATGATGAATATTGAAGAAGAACATGTGCGGGAAAGTGGGATGTAATTTCTCGGTCTCTCATCTCACTAGCATCCTCGCCATGCAGAAAGACCGAGACAGGAATGTGAAATGAGAGATCAATACATGTGCATCGTGATGCCTCGTTCACGGTATTATATGTTACTATCAATAGATGGAAATAGGAGTAGAGATATAAACTACTCGAAGAGACGTCCTTCTTATTCGTAGACTAGGTCCCATCTCCTTCATTCATCGAGGTCTAGTCTACACACCGCTGGCGATGTTCACGGACTAAATAGCAGGGATGGTAAATGAACAAGTAATCTTCTCATTCATGTTTCTCTTATTAATGTATCTGTCACCAATCAGTGAAGTGAACGACTGGGGTTCTACTGGATCCAAATGTTTTCATTTGCCATCTCTGCTTCCGCCCTTTTCGTCTCTGAGTCATCGCCATGCTTCAAAATTACCACTTCATTCAGAGTTGTTCTGATTCTTGTTATATCTATTTTTTTCCATTAATTTGAACTTCTGTGGATATGAACGTATTGTTCACAAGTGATGAACAAGTCCATCTATAAATCTGTTCAAATTTATCGCACGTCTTCTTACAAATTTTAACCTAGCTTTATCTACATCTAAATTTACGTGATCTTTCTATTCTTTTCGTTTCACCTGCTTTCTTATACCATGAAAATCCACAAGTCTCTCCTTTCTATACCATCTGCCATTCACTGCAATCACTCTCTTCGATGAGGGGCAATCGTCCTCTCTCAAATGATGTCATCTTACTAATCTTTACTTCTATCGGAGTTCTCACTCTCATTCCCAATTTGATTTGTCTTTATCTCATCATCAAACTGCGTGCAATTTACGCTAGAAATATCTTCGTTGTTGTTTCAGTACTGCAAGTAAGCATCTTCATTTTAGGGAGGGTAAGCGCTCAGTGTTTTAGCTTTTCTATCTCCTCGAGAGTTTTCACGTCTCCGTCATCTTCATTCCCTTTATCTACGTCAATTTGGGTGGTGGATACTGCATAGGATGGTCATGCGAACCACACCACATAAAATTCACGACCAACCTTGTAAGGACGATTTCTATTTATCCCGAGATATTCTTTTCTCAGGCAATCTGCATGGTTCTCATGGTCAATTTATGCGCGCTTTTCGTGATTTTGCTTCTTCATCGTCATCAGAACCTTATGAAGTCCAATTCGAGAATGAAACTGGGCAGAAAGACGATTTGTGGTACGATTTTCACGTTTTTAAACCGTTTTAACTATGTTTCAGTGTTCTCTGGCTTGCTCCTACTCGGTTCGAATTCGCTTCCCATTAGATACGCGTCCATTTCGATCACAGATTCGGCCGAGAAGGCAACGATACTCCGACAGGTGATTTCCCTTTCGTCGAATGCGGGGGTGAGTTCAATTTCCTTCTTCAGAGATGCACTGATTGCGATTGGATAGAGAAGGAGAGGAACTATGGCGTCCTATCGGAGTATGATGCAGCTGTGAGAGTTTTGCAAAATAAAATTATCAGATAACAGAGCTCCACTGTTTCGTAGAAATACAGCAACAAATATGTGATATTGTCATTGTCAAGCATGCGCAAGATAAATAAAACAGAATAAATTACCATAATAGATCGACGGAGTACTCGTCATCATCACTCTTTCCCTCTACACTCTCTTCGGATTCGCTTGTGCAATGCACATGTGGAGGGTCATTCTCGAGTATAGAACAACGAGGTGAGATATCTGTCTACTTGAATGAGATGAGAACACTACATGCCCATAATTCTACACGATGAGATTCGAAATCGCTTGAACAAACGTGTTCTAAAATAAACAATTCAGTATGTCAAGCGGTGCTCGAACGACAGTGAGAATCAGCCAGACTAGGCAGTCCCTTGTTCAGGTAGGGAACACATTTTAAGAGAGAGCATTAAGTTTATGACTCAATCCGAATGTATACGGGGGGGGGGAAAGAGCAGTTACAGGGTGTAGCGCAAAATTGGCTGAACACATTGTTTGCAGGTCGTGATCTTCATCCTCTTCTTTGCCACGCCAATCACACTGTTCATGTCCATGTCCTTCGTTCATTTCGAAGACGGTACATATCCATTCTGAGCATTTAACTTTTCGAAATTCTAGATTCTATCGTCCTCCTTCCCTCCATCCTGCTCTTCTCCCTGAACGCCCTCGTCCATTCTCTTCACACTATCTGGACTACACCGCCCATTCTGTCCTATATCAGACAGGCGATTTGGCAGGGATCGCACCACGTCGTGTCTTCGTCGACGTTGTCATACAGAATATAGTAGTAAGTATCTAGTAAGAAGTAGGAAGGAAGGGTTCGGAAACCAAACCCCTTCGTTTTCCACTACGATTCGGCTGCGCAAGTGAGCAAAACACAACGGGATTAGCGAGAAAGCGAGAGGCTTCACTCACTCAAGTCAATCCTTCGCGTCATTTCGAGCGAATTGACATTTAGCACTTTCTATATTTTTGAGCTGATATCATGATAAGGACTCACCTGAAGAAATACTCTCTGAATACAACTGATTGGCTAGTCTAGTGAAACGGTACGAGCAATTCATTGTTCAAGAAGCTCAATTTCAATACCGCCCAATTAGACACATTCTCCCACTGGCCCAATGATCGCCTCGTGGCGTCATAACAATTGACAATCGAAAAGAGAGAGAGAGAGAGGAAGGATGTTTTCCCCCGTCCCCCGTCAGTCCCTTCTCCTCCTCCTCCACTTCTTCTTTCTCTTCTTCTCCCTTCCAGTTGCTCTCTGGTCCTCCGGGAGGCAAAGAGTATCGCTGTTCCGTCGTGTATTCCTCATCACAATCAACTAACTGACACCACTGCGTCATGTCTACTCACGAAGAGGTGAGAGATTGCATTGCATCTGAGATTTCAATTTCAATATTTTATCCACCAAGACCTGCCAAGTCTTGCCACAAAGTCGACCATTATCCCTCAAGAGTTCTCAGAAATGCATAGAACTTTGATCAGCAATCTACCTTTTTCTAGATGTAATCAAAGCATTCTCTTCAGTCTCTGGTAATCGACGCTCGTGGTGCAGTGCAGGCTCTGTTCAGCATGGACTGCAAATATTGCGAGCAGGGATTTGATGGAGGAGGTTGGATCATTTGTTGGATTTTTAAAGGAATTCAAGCACCTATCATTGCTCACTGCCGACACCGCTCCCTTTAGAAGATCTGTGAAACAGATCCCGTCTTTCGACAAATATTTTTGACCTGTATTCCTTTGCAGAGCACACTCCGTGCCTCTCCACGTGCGGTCATCTCTACTGTGACGAGTGCATTCAAGATAATGCTGAGCATGAGTTCGTTTATTATCCAAAATGAAGTAAGATTAAGTAATGTAAACCGAAACCCATTGCAGTGAATCGATCAAGTGTGTCTGTGGCGGCAAGATCGATGCGGGCGATGCAACGGAATGTTTCGGGCTGAAAGGTAACTCTCATTTCGATCAATTATTCGTGCTCTATCAATAATCAATGGAAATAAATAGCCGGCCACACACACAACACCGGCAGAAATGATAAAATCGAGGGAGGGGATTGTGCACGTCGAACATCGTTGCAGCTCTCTTCGCCCATCTCTCCTCGTGTCCTGCTCTTCGCTGTGCCAATTGCGAGCGACTGCATCCATTCGATAACTGTGTCAGATTACGATTTGATCATGGTAAGTTTATGATAGAAATGATTGTGAATCAGAACTTTCTTTTACAGTGCATTTTCTGAAACACAGTTGACCCATCATTACGAATATCTCTCAGATCTGGAGCGAATCTTCTGCGTGTGGTGTGCAGCGATGAAGCTGAACGATGACAGTGACGTCATCGCCATTCGACTCGACGATGAGATCAGTGAGGTAAGGCTTCTGACTCCCTCACTTTACCATGATCTCTCGCCATTCTGGCATTGCGTAATGAGTGACTCAGACGATAATTCGACATTAGACTGTCCTCATTGGCCATGCTCTCTCATCAGTCAGTACAAGCCATCTCCGGTGAATGGACTGGAAAAGTGCGGATTAGCGTGTGCGCTGTCAGAACGCGTACATCAATCTGAGAAGGGACTACTGAAACGCTCAGAATAACTCCACCTCTAGACTGACTGATCTTTTGACAGAGGTATTAGGTAGAGTTCAAGCAGTTCAGTCGCTAAAATAGACCTTTGAAAAGCACATGAGCTAGTTATTTTATCTACGCACATAGGCACAATGGGCTACGATAATGTGCGAGAAAAAAGGGTTTTTGTTTCAGGAGCATCTGGAATTCTCAATCAGATCTCCCCAGGACGAAATGATAGTTTCACTGGGAAAGGAAGGAATGGAGTTGATGAGAATTATCGTTTGTTGCTGTCTGTGCGAGAAAAGAATAAAAGTAAAGAAGACAGAGCAGCAGAGAAGAGGAGCATTCAGACAGCGATGTGAGTTTTTTAACAGATTTTAAATTATAGATATTTCATCTCACTGATTAGCGCAGCTTTACCATTTCTCGCATTGTTAGCACCTTTTGAAATCTTTTTGAAACATAATCCATTCAAGACTTTTTGGAGAAAATTCGCCAAGAACTTGTGATCAAAAATCGAAAACCCCCTTTTCAGACAATCTTCGTCAAGAGATGCGTGATGCCGTCGTGCCCGCAGTCTCTCTTCCCTTCGCGATCCTTCCCAATTCTCCCACTGGCCCTCGTGTGCTCTCAAATCGAACCTCCTCGGCACAAGCCCTCACTTGTGGCCATTTCGTCTGCAGCCAACGGTGTTTGAGTGAGAAGATCGATGGAAACGAGTGAGTACAACGTTTAAGAATTTCAATGAAAGCATCCCGAATAATATTTGTCCGATCGTTTTCAGCATCTCGTGTGGATTCTGTGACACTGAAATCGAGGAGGATGGCATCAAGGCGGAGTTCCTGGATGGTTCGAATTAATTGAACTCAGTTGTTTAACTCATCAACAATTAATTCGTTCAGAAGTACTGGAAACGGTGAGTGAAGGCGAGAAGTGCGCTACTTGTCTGAATTATCGATCAAGGAAGGATTTCTGTCACATGGATGGGGAATCGGTGAGAAAGAAGTTTATTCGTTCAAGATTTAGAGCTAGGCTCTATGATAAAACAAGGCTGATATTATTTTCCCCAGTAAAATTGCCTGTTGTTCAGAGTTTTCGTATTTATAGAGGTTTTTTATGATAATATAGATAATTTCAGCGATGTGTGTGGTGCATCGTCGAATCGAAGACTGTCGATGCAAATGAATGCGCAACTGGAATTCTGATTGAGATTGATTGAGATTGTATCAACTTTATCGAAGCACTTGAAATTGTAATGAAGCAATGAATAAAATATAACTGGGATATGAATTATTGATTATCCTTGTCTGCTTAACTTCTGAGATTGAACCCAGGTGCTGCTTGATTTATCAGACCGTGCTTCATTTCTAAAATTTCGATTACACCCCTTTGCATCTCGACGAATCTACCAGAAGGTGACGGTGAGGCTGCTCTGTGTGCACACCAATCAGATTTCAAATTGCGTCCTGGTCACATTTGAAGTTAATTATCATCTTTATTCGTCATTGAAAACGATAGTTTGTATCCAATCATGATCATGAGGCGTTTGTCACATAAACCCATTGTGTCTCCCTCTGGTCCTTTGATCGGTCTCTATCCACCATCTCGTCATTCGATCTCTCATTCCTATACGAATTCAAGGGTGCATTCGACCTGCTCCCCAACCGCATATAAAGGCGGATAATCCCAGTGGTAGTGTGCTCCATTCCTCTTTCTCTCATCATTCGACCCTATCGATGGAACACTCTAGAATATCACTCTGCTATCTTATCTACCAGCGTTTGATAAGCGATATCAGAGGGTTCTTAGAACACTCTCATTGGGTATCAACCATGCAGAATAGTCGTCAAACACGTCCCGATGGTCACATATGATTCTTCTCCATGACTGACCACTGTATATTTTGCATGACTCAACCCCATGTTTTCAGTGATTTGTCAGAGTAGTCATCATGAGGAATCAGAGTATCGACCACTAGAGGGGACAACCATCAACAATCAGAGAGAGATGGAGAGAGGAGAGAAGGGGAGGGGAGTGAGGGAGTGTGGGGAGGAGAGATGGAGGAGAGAAGCAGTTTACGCGTGTTAGAGCAACCCCGTATCATTATAAAGAGGCACTGGATGAGTCATCTCCGTTTTATACATTCACTCATCTGTTCGGTTGATCTCTATTGCTCTCTTGTTCATTTCTATCGTTTTCTAGTACCTATTTGCTCGTTTTGCATTGTTTTCTGTCACGAATCGATCCCGTTTCTATCGCTACCGACATGAAGTGTTTCATATGCCATGTCCAGATGCAACTCTCAATCCTTCTTCTCTTCTCCTTCTCCGCTCTTGTCTTCTCTCAAGCCCCAGCCAAACCCGCTCCGCCTCCGTTCCTCAATGGACTCTCCAATGATGCAAAGAGGGAGTTCGGTGCCATTGCAAGTGAGCGAAATTTTTTAAAAATTATATGCGAAAAAAGGGAGACTAGTCGATATTGTGATTGACAGTCGCAAGATTAGATGAGGGAATTATTTTGAAAATAACCAGGGTGTTTGACAAACACATTGCGAAAGGGTGGAGAAAGTGTCGCATCACATCATTATCATTTCTTTAGTAGTTGAAATCTCTTCATTACTACGAGAGATGCTGCAAATCGCGAAAAAGAAATCTTTGATTTTCAGGCAACAAAAAGATCACTCGTCTCGATCTGCGCAACAAAGTGTACGAATGGGCCGATAAGTACGGAGTTAGAGTAAGTTATTTTATATTTCAACTGGAATCGTCAGCAATACTGTCAAAGCTCAAGGGGTTGCCTTCACATATGGATACTGAAACATATTTGATTGAGCGTGACGTTAAATAAAAAAAAGAAAATAAAAAAGGCTCAAATGTAAAAATCACTTAATCAAACAACATTTCAGTCTGGAGTGGAAGACTATCTAACGAAGAAGAACAAAGCGAAGCCGATCAGAGGGCGAGAATTCAGGCTGCAATCGATAATCTGCCTGGAGCTTACAAAACGGTGAGAATCCTAAGCATGTTTTTTTCACTTGATCAGCACAATCTTGAAAGAGGCTAGAAAAAAATATAAGATAAATAAAGAACGGTATCTTTGCAGTTGAACGCTCTCGGTGACGACGATTCCCTCACGCAGGAGGACGCCGATTCCAAGATCAAGTGGGTGTTTTAAAACACAGAGACAGAGGGAAATCGTCATCGTTACTGTTACCTTCTTTTCGAATACCTCATGAAACGTATTTAGCACACCACACCGTTTTGACTAAGAGTGCTATGTATCTCAGTTTATTATAATATTAAAATGGCAGGCAGACGATGGCTGGCTACACGTGGGAGCTGAAGGAATTGCTGCGACTGGCCGGACCCGGAAATCAGGTGAGAAGAGGGAAAGATCAAAGATCAAACTAGCAACTGTCTCGGGGACAAGAAAAGAACTAAGATCATCTTTCAGGGTCGCAAGCCCGGCAGCACCCCCGCTGATGCTGCATAAGCGAATTATTGACTCGATCGATCGATATTGTCCATTTCATCGTTCCATAAATACGTGTTTCGATCCATTGGACTGTTGATGTAACGAAAAATAGAATGCTTTATCGGATCGAGGTTTGAGGAAAATTAGCAATTCTTTCAAAAACCTTCTGATGACAGATGGATTTTGTTTTGTTTTTTTTTACCTTCAATAGAAAAGAAATCGTAGAAAATCACAGATACGGAAAACAATTTGTTTGATGAATCGGGGTAAATGTATTCATTCAATTGCTTAATTCTCATTATAGCTTCCCTATTAGATCCAAATACTACAAAAGATCCGTCGGCCTGTTGTGGAGATGTCGTAATCTGTGATTTATTAGTTTAAAATTACCCTGTTCGAGTTAACCAGAATGCATAAAAGGTAGACTCAATTAAAATTTTCAATAAATCAAAACATACGGCCATTCCTTGAGGAATTGAATCGCTGATGAAACCTAAACTTATTCCTCTCGATATCAAAATTTGCCACAGTCCTGCCCGTCCCTTCTGAGAACGCTGCTGAAAATACATTAAATTGTTGGGGAACATGAAAATGCAAAACTAACGATAATTGCTCGCATGAAACTGTTTGCTGCGAATACCAAGTACTCCACATGAAAGTTGATGCAGTTAACGAATTGATCTAGCAATAGCGAATTCCCAAATCTATCAATCTGAAAGAACCGAATTATTAATCATCGTGTCCATGTAAATGAATATACTTCAAGAATACTTTAAAGTATAACAAAAAGGAAAATTTTCCTAATTTACCTGTTTGGGAACCCTTGTGCTTTCAATTCGAATCGAGGGGGCACTGACGGTTTTTGCGAACGATTCTAGTAATTGATAAAGATGGAAATTCTCCAGTTGATATGCAGTGAGTTCCAATTCTTCAAGACATCCATCAATCATCCAATTATGGAACCTACCAAATTGTATATCAGTGTTGTTCGGATAATCTACACAGCTTTCTATCTACATTTTTTTCTAAAGTCTTATACAAGAATTGTTTTACAATACATCTTATTTTGTCAGATATTGTGAATATAAATAGTCTCACGGATGTCCTCTAGCATGTCCGTATGGTGTCCGTATGTCAGCGATACGTAAGGGGTGTAAATCGAGTGGATCAAGAAGACCTCGATCGATGGCAGCATTCCAGAAGATTCGTCGTTTACTACTTACTCGAAACAAGAATCGACATACTGCGAAATTCGCGTGATCAAAGAGCATCTGAGAGTAGAACCAGGATAATATCAAAGTGTAAGCTACTAGTGCATCCAGGAATAACGTAGCATCCACTACGAAGATCATTGCAAAGAACCTTGAAGCAACTGAGTATCTAACCGTATCGAACTTGACTGAATTAAAATCGTATCTCGTTGGTAAGCGCCACATGCGCTGGAATACTGTATGAATAACCGAAAGTGGAATTCTCTGCGGATGTATTTTGATTAAGATATCCTGAAAATGTTGGTTTTCATAGTCTGAGAAATATATGAGAATCACAAAATTAAACCAAATTATTTTTTAATTGGTTTAGGAAAATAGACTCACTTTGCAAAACTCGCAATTACCGTGTATATTTTCTATTTCTCGTGAATGAATTCTATCTGTGACGATTGTGTTTTGATTGAAGATGATTGTTATAGTGCATTCATGGTTATTAACCTGAAATAAATGGATAAGTTCTAGCGATACTTTAACCAATATCGAATCTGCACATAGATGCGCGAATTAAAACCAGGCCGTGCCTGTCTATTCGCTCTTTTTTTTGAAGAGAACTATTTGATATGTGTTCAAACTCCCAGCTATATATATATGAGCAACAAAATGTTCGAGAAAATTCTTAATTTACCTTAACGATATTCATCTCCTCAACTACTCCTTTCTTCGCTTTTGGTCGAGCTTGCGTAGCAATTCGATGCATCTTCTGATTCACAGCGAATAATGCGTTGAGGTCCACACTGAATTGAAGAAAAAACAGATGAAAAATCGAAAAACAATAGGCGTACTGGTTGAAAGTCGCGAAAATTTCACGAAGGCAGTCGTCAGGAAGATTCGAGAGAAAATCCTGGAAATTGAACAGGATGCAAAGGAACAAACGTATTCACGCACGAATAGACAAATGGCTTACCTCATTATCAATTTTTGTTCAAGTTCAAATTTATAACCACGATTATTCGTGATGTTGTTGTTTATCCTCCTCAATTTGGCAGGTGGCTGTTCAGAAGTCATCAGAAGTTATCGTAAAGTTAAATATCAACAAAGATTATATATGTTTGTATTTTGTTAGTTTATTGCACGTAATGGGCGCCTAAAAAAGAACGCTTATGTATCTTTGTCCAGTCATATTCAAAAATCGAATAGAGTTCATTGAGATCGCTCCATTGAGTGACAAGGCGTGAGGAGATAGAGGTCACAACATGGAAATTTCCCCCTCATTTGTCACATTAGCACTCGTTACTTGAGTGTGAGTGACATTTGTACGATTAGTCGAAGGGAGTTGTTTTCATGTTTAATGAAGGACAGTCAAGAACAAGTGATCAAAACAACTTAGCTCGAGACTATCTAGAATAGAAAAGGGAAGAACGAGGACGGAAAACGAATCTCGTGTGATTTCCTGATTTCACACGACGATTTGTGAGAAGACAAAAGCAAAATAATGTAAAGGAATTTAAATTTTCTCGTTTTGTCTACGACAGTTTATTAGAATTTTCAGTTGTAGATATGCATTTACTTTGTGTTTTCATTGTTATTTCATGTGATAACTGTAACAATGAATCTAAGATAGGAATACTTTATCGGATTGTGGTCGGTTAGAAGGAAAAGAACAATTGACTTTTGCTTTCATGTTACTTTTGAGTGAGAGAAGAGTGTTACTGTTGAGGGAAAGTGGTTAGTCTTAGACAGAACGGAGAGATATTCGAAATACAATGAAAATCGAGCACGCAAATGGGCTGATTCGTGCTATCGTCAGAGAGGGATTCGTGAGAGTGGAATCTTCTGATCTATTTATCTGACGAGGCGATTTGTTAACCGGATGGAAGGGAGAATACAAGACAGGAGAATAACGAGAGTAGAAATCATGGAAAATATATTCACAACACTGGTGCGTATTTGTAAGGGGGGGGTTATTGTGACTAGAGAGGCGATGGGACTTTGGGTAAGAAGGAAGGAAAGGAATCACTGACTAACAGCGAGTAGAAATGGGCTGAGATAACTCAATATGTGGAAGAATAGGGAAGAAGTAAGGAAGGGGTGATTATTATGAATACGAGATCAATAGCTGTATGAGATCAGTGCGTATGGGTGCATGGGTAGTGCATGGGTAGTGTCCGCGTGGGACGCGTGAGAGAGAGTGACGCTTCACACGCGGTAGGAGCGAGCGGAAGGCGGACGAGCGGATCCGCCAGGTAGCGGTCGCGATGTTGACGGTGTCGTGACGTCATGGTGATCCTCGTCGTCCCACTCGAGAGGCGGAGCCTGAGGAAGGGAAGGGTTACGGTAGTTCAATGGGGCAGATTGATTACCTGATGGTTGACAGGAAGGATCTCGCTCTCGTCCTCGTCCTCCTCTTCGCTCATCTCCTCTTCGTCGTGGTACGAGCACTCACTGCAATTTTTGAAATTAGAATTTGAAAATTG
The DNA here is from genome assembly GCA_911812115.1 of Pristionchus exspectatus. Lineage (NCBI taxonomy): Eukaryota > Metazoa > Nematoda > Chromadorea > Rhabditida > Neodiplogasteridae > Pristionchus > Pristionchus exspectatus. The sequence goes on along the minus strand of OU461584.1, from coordinate 9,907,082 downwards.
CTGGTGTAGTGCAAAATTGTCGTGATTTTAATATTTTTAGAAATAAAGGCGGGAAGGTGTAAAATTCAAACCTGTCTCCGTCATCGCTGCTCTCGTCCTCGGAGAGATACGTGGCTCCTCCTCCCAGTGATTTCTCCACGTCATCAAGGGGATTCACAGTAATGTTCATTCCATCGTCGTCCCACTCCATACCATGATCCTGCTGGAAATAAATAATTGTTCCATGTGGCATCGCAATATCAGCTTCGACCGTTCACTCAGACCTTTATGCAGAGAGTGAAACATAGCCAACACTCATTAAAGACTAATTGAAATTGAGTCACGCTTATGTTTCACTTTGACTACATCAACGAGTTCAGACTAGGTCTGTCAATAGATCTTCCTTTTCCAGTTTTCCCCAATCCCCTCTTCCATCCTCTCACCTGTCCCCTCCTGTTCTTCCTGTGTCTTCTTGGCATCGGTGTATCTCTCATCTTCAACACTCCCACAACGAGAAGAACCAGCAGGAATCCCACGCACACGACGACCACAACGGCGACCGCGCCTCCTGCAAATAGACACCATTTCCCGGTCATGGCATCTCCCGGCCATCGATTCTCCGGCTCTGTCGCCGGACTTGACGGCTCCCCTCGGAACGATCATTGCCTCAATTCCCTCCCTTCCGCCCATCAACAACTCTCAAGATCATCAACAACTCTCAAGATAGCCCTTCTATCTCTCTCTGTCTCTCTCCCTTCTCCCCACTCTCTCGCACTCTCTAACCCTTCGAAGGGTCCCTCATAGAATAGAGAGAAACTTCCGGCTGCACGACTTCTTCATTTCTCCCATCGTTCCCTCCTCGAACGATCAAGTCCCCACATAGTCATCCCCTTACTCCCACTAGTACCATCCCGGGAGCCGCATCCGCGAAAGAGTAAGCGCAATGAAGAGACCCTCTATAGTCTGTATTCATCCCGAGTATACGAGCGAAATGGGCCGAAACGCACGGAAAGTGCTGCTGCTAGTAGATGAAAATGTCAGAACGGAGTACGAGAATCCTCCTCATCCTCCTCTTCTGGGAACTAATAAATGCGCGAGCAAGGGAAGCTCATAAGACGGACGGAATGAAACATGGGTTCTGCTTACATTGAAGAGAGAGAAACTACTATGGACCGAGAGTGAAACACGTGTTAGAATGTGTTTGAGTGACGGGAAATTTCAACGAAAACATCGACTCAGCGACAGTTGCGTTTAGGGAAATCAAAGACGAAACGAAGGCAGACACCGAGTGAATCAGAAAACGCCATAGTGGCGACAGCTGGCGACCCAAAAACTCCCAAAATGAGGTGAAACACTCACCAGCAACAGCTCCCTGTCCTCCCATATCGTATCCGTGATGACTGAGAAGGGCCTTAGGACGGGGAAGCTCCATCTCGAGAATATTCTGAAACATTCCTCGTCTTACACTGAGTGCTCCGAGAGGACACGGGGCGGGGCCTCGAAAGGGGCGGGGTCAAGAAGGGGGCGTGGCTAACCTGGAGACGGGATCCTCCAATCTGATCAAATGACGGTTCGTAGTGTTGCTTCGAGACTTCTTCGGATGAAGATGAGTCTTGGGCGGAGTCATCTGAGGGAAGAGGAAGAGCGACGGAGGCGGTCGGAGCCGCGTCGATAGACATCTGCAATTTGCCATCACTATTTCCCGTTTCTCGCTCTCGGATTCGACGGTTCTGTGGAGAATGGTCTAGATTGCAGGAGGCTAATGCGGAAATGGGATGTTGAGGTGTCTCGATAAGAGGAAAAGGAGATGAGGCTACTTCACCCATTTCATCCCGACTCTCCCCCTTCTCCTTCTTTTTTTCCCTCTCTCTGTCGTTTCTCCCTCATTATCCGCACACTCTCGCTTTCCAATTATGAGGGAAGGAAAGAAGGAGAGAAGGGGGAAAGAGGGGAGCAATCTTCTTTCTCCCGAGTCCTTTTCCTCCATCCTTCTCAACACACGGAGAATAAGTGCCCTCGTTCACGGCATGTCGACGTGTGTGAAGACAGTATGAAACGTCGACCACACTACACGCACGCACACTTACCGTGACGACGAACTCGTTCGAGACGACCTTGCCCTGTTCCATCGTGCACTGTACGGTGTAGATCCTGGGAAAGGGCGGATTAGTAACTGCACTCTCGGCACCGAGCCGGAACCGGGGACCGGGAAGTAGTCTCACCTCTTGGCGTACGCATCGGGACGCGTGTTGAAGTAGTGGATCTTCTCGATGACCTCCTGGTAGACAGACGCCCACTCCTCACCACGCAGAACGATTCCCTAAACAGCGGATTTGTATTTTCCGGTTCCAGGCATTCTAATTTCCGGTCGCATCTGTAAAACCGCGAGCCGTCATCTAATCTCCGGACCTGCTTATCGTGTTCGAAGTCAATGTGCGTGGAGGCTATGAGGGTTGCGGGCGATGAGAAGTACTCGAGGTCCATGTCACGGGCCGGCTTCAGGTGCACCTGCAAAGAGGGCGGAGCTTAGCAATGGGCGTGACCAGGCGGGTTACCTTGCACGAGTCGAGCTTGCGGTCGGACGTCACATCCTCCGTCTCTCCGTCCTCTCCGATGACCGAGACAGTCAGTTTGAGGCCCGGGACCATGGCCGTGCCGATCTGCAGCTGCTGCAAAGGAACCGGGGATTAGGAGGATGTGCAGAACCTAAAGCCGGTCCGGCTCCGGGGAATTGCCGGTCGCGTACCTTCTGGGTGGCGGAGACCTCGGCGGCTCCCGAGATGGAGAGGATGGGAGCGGGCGCCTTCTCGACGATTATGTACGTCTTCAGCTCTGGCAGAGAGATCTGCAGAGATTAAAGATCAGAGATCAGAATACAAACTACAAAGATCAAAGATCAACATACCGTCTTTCCCTCGGTGCACTCCACAGTAGTCTGCAGACGGACGGGACGATGGCCGGGAGTCGGGGAGGCACGAACGTTCTCGTAGGCGATCTGAACGAGGACTGGGTCTCGAACGGAACTTCACGGGGTACGGTAGTCTCATCGATCGATACTCACGCCCTGGATCTTCTTCTGCAGTTCAGCGACGGTGGGCGCGGTGAAGGAGATGGTGGTCTTATCCTCGCCGAAGACTGCCGACTGAAATGGACTTACTGCGGTTAGCGAACTCGAAAACTTTTGGTCATTTTGTGTAGAGACTTTCAAGTGTTGCTAAACAGCGTAAGTTTGGGTAGGCGTACATCGTCGTAGGACTGGAATCGTTCGGGGCAGGCGTGCGCGCACGAGATGGCCGAAGGCGTCTCGGAAGCGCCAGCGAGGAGACGGATGTTGGCGAGAGATCCCTGAGAGTACGATGGGTTAGGAGGTACGGTAGGCAAGGGAGGATACGGTACCTTGAAGAACTGAGCGAGAGAAAGGGTGCGTCCGTGCCAGCAAGCGCCCACCACCATGCGGGTCTTCTGAAATTATTTACTTTTTAAAAATTAAAATTTCACTGATCGAAGTACGTTTCAAAGTTCGCATAATTTGCTTTCTTTTTCATTGAGAACAATTCTTGCTCACTGGCCCCTTCTAGAAAATAAAATAAAAACGTACGACAGCCTTGGTCTTGTGGAGCGGCCAATCGTCGAGGATCTCCGGGTTGCGCTCGTCTGAGAAAGATCAAAGATCAACTTCTGTCTCTCCATTCCACCCACTCTCTCATCAGTCCCCACTCACCACTCTTGAATGCCTTTCCATCGATAACGAGGCTCACGCTGTCGATGTCGTCGAAGAGCACCGAGTAACTGTGCCACTTGTCATCGCAAACCTGAAATTCACATTTAGAATCTTAAATACCGGATCCCCGTATTTGCCGGTCCTGACTATCTCTTTCATTTTCCCATGTTTTCATCGGCCATCACAGGGATGTCGTCAATAGTCGGCCAAAGTGCATTCACCCTTTCTCTGCCCCTCCTCCATCCCCAAACTCTCTCCCTCCTCTCTGACCATATCCTGTGATGCCTTCTCCCCTTCCTTCCGGGGACTCATTAATGCTCTATCAGCCGTGTCTTCTCTTCCCTTGTCATTCCCTCTTCCCTTCCTTCGTCACACCAATAATTTATGTGCGAGCACGCAAGAAGCAGAAAAAAAGTGGCGCGAGCACCCGAGCGAAAAACATCTCCTCGCGTATTTTCACCTTCTCCCGTTTTACTGTATTTTGCCGCCCCAGCCCCCACTCGTCTCATTCTGATCATTGGACCCTTGCTACTACTGCAGAACCCATCAATTCCGCTTCGTCGACGATTGAGTATGAGACATGATACAGAACCCAATTAATTCTTTGAAGCCTTCGTCAGCAAAAGTTTCGAAGTAGGAAGCATCAATATTATATACGGCGAACCCGGCGCGCTATCTATATACAGTAGGGCTTTTAGAATGATGAACGAGTTCCTTCACTTCCCATGTTCTCTCATGACTCAGAGACTTCTAGCAGTCGCCCAGTTCGTCTTCTCACTCCCTCACCTCAGGGGTCGCCCATCTCCACTCAGCCGCACGGAACTCCGCCGCAGCTCCCGCTTCCCTTCTCAGCACAACCTCCAACTTGCAGTGACGAACGTACACCGAGAAGTGGTGACGGTTCATTCCTGCGAAAGATCAGAGATCAAAGATCAAACTACAACCTCCTCACCGGTATCATCGGACTCGCAGAGTACATGCTGCTTGTCAGCCTGTTCCTGCTTCGATCCCGCCGCGTGTCTCATCGAGAACGAGAGGGCGAACTTGTCCGGCACCAGTCCCTGTACAAAATTTCGTTTATTTTGGTATCCGGCTTTTAGGACGAGCAATTTCCGGTCCGGACTCTAACTTACATCGAACGCGTTCACGGGCACGATGTGGGCCTTGGCGGCGCCCTCGGCGAGCTTCCTGCAAAGATCAAAGATCAGAATAGAGTCTAGGAACGATGGGCAGAGATCAAAGATCAATGGCTCACTTCTCCTCCTTTCCATCGTCCCCGACGAAAGTGGCTTCGTCCTCGAGCAGCACTGCGGCAGCAGCGTGAAGACCGCAACTGAAGGTATTTTATTTATATATTTTTTCTGCAATCATAGCTGCACCAATCACTCTCACTCGCGCAGTCAATGCCTATCTACGGCGCGTGAAGCACAACCGATCTGTATTTAGATTAGCGCGAGGAATAGGCAAAATACAAGTCGCCGATTCTTCATTCACTTCGGATGTATGAAATTACGTGATGACGGCTTATGTTACGAGTTCTAGTACGGAATAGATAGTGTTCTCACCTCTTAATCGTCTCATTAGTGTAGATGGGAGCGTCCTGTCGTCCACATCCCTCCTGCAGATGTCCCAGACGCATCGACAACTCAGCAGTAGCGGACTTCACCGTGCACTTGTTCTCCTGAATCACCAACTTCATCAAATGTACTCAATTATAAAAGTCCAATAATAAAAGTAGCCGGCCACACTACCTCGGGACAGAGGGCGATCTCGACCTTCGGAGCGACGAGAAGGGAAGAGGAAGAGGAAGTGAAGGACAGCTTGTCGGAGACGCCCGTGACACCCTCGATACACGCCTGAGAGGGTTTTTGATACTATATTTGATTGTGTTTTATTGAGCTGATTATCTACCCTTTAGAAAGATAAGGCTCGTGTGAAACCTATTTCATCTCGAATTCCAATTCATCTCATTTCACAATCTCATTTCTCAGAATCGATTAGGTTTCAGGCGCTCTTCATTTGCGTCTAGATAAGTGACCTATCAATTGAGTTCAGAGATGCTCTACCACAAATAAATCACCTTCTTGACGTTGACGGTGACCAGGGCGGACTTGCTCTTGCGCATTCCACAATCTTGAGCGACCACGGTGAGAATGTACGAGTGGGCAGCGGAGGCGTTCAGCGGGGCCGTGTTGCGGATTACTCCCTGAAAACAAATCCTTGTTGATTTTTGACAAGGCGACTATTGGGAAACGTCGCACCACACCACGCACCTCCTTGGTGATCTCGAAGGGCGTCTTCTCCATGCCGTTGGTGATCTGGTACTCGCACACCTCTCCGTACGGATGTCCGCAGTCCGCGTCAGTCGCGGACACGCGCACGATCTCCGTGTGCATTTTGCCTGCAGATTTGAATTATTATCGTTCCCGCCAGAACTATCGCGCAAATTGCTTCCCTGTCGAAATTTCAAGAGCGGACAAATTATTTTCAAGAAGAGCGGAAAGCGGAAGAATTCAAACGCTACCGTACCCTCATCGACGGTGACGGTGTACCAGGGGTGCTCGAAGGCCGGCTCGTGGTTGTTCGTGTCCTTTACCGTAACCTTCAGGGCACCCTGCAATATCGATTTTTGCATTCACGCTTTTCTCTTTCCGTTTTTCGTCTTCTCTGCTGGAGTTCTTTCATTGGTCTCATGGGACATCACATAAAGCGGAAGAGTGCTTTCAGCCCGTCGATTTCTTTCTTTTGGATATCTCTCCATTCCACTCATTCTCTCTTCTATGAGTGGAGTGCGACTTCCGAAGGCTGTCATTCTCACACGCACTCTTTCTTGCTGACGTTGTGCAAGGGGGAGCCGGGACCGGGAAGTGTCAGGACCGGTAAAGGGAACAACTTACGGCTCCGAGACGACGTTCTCCTCATCGCACTTGCTGGCAGTCAACTCGAGCTCGTATTCGGCCTTCTTGCAGTCAAGCTTCGTTGCGTCCTGAACGGATTTCCTTCGTTGGCGGAATGTCTCAAATTCAAATCTTACCGTAACCCGGATAAGGGCCTGTCCGGTGTATCGATCGAGTACTTCAGCGGCGAATTCCTTGCTAACGGTCTTATCGGCCTTGTTCGTGATACGGTAGGCGCAGACTGGTCCTGGAGGGAAAGATGAGTACGGTAGTCATGCATCACTCTGCGTCTCTGTCGCTCCTCCTTATCCCCTTCGTGAATCCCACGCAGATTGCTCTAATTCATCCAATGCCTGGCTTCTCTGACCGCTCTCGCCCCGAAAGTGGTAAATTCGAATTTTGTGCATCCGGAAGTTGAATATGAATTAAGACGAGAAAGGGCGAGAGACACGGTTAGGGTCCCTTCCCACTCCCCCCTTCCCCTTCTCCATCCTCATTATTTCTATCGTAGTTGGATACGTGGTCGTCGACGACGTTTTTCCTCCCTTCCATGTCCCAATCGAGAGAAGACAGAGAATAGAAAATGGGAAGAGGAAAGGGAGAAGGAAAGTAGTAGCACAAGCACAGGAAGAAGTAAGGAGTTGTGTTGTAGAGATGGAATATTCTAGGGAAAACGAAGAAGGAGAAGAAGGAAAGGGGGAATCAGATGTGAGATTCTTCTACACTGAAAGAGAGCACGAATGTTCAGCGCCCAATTCAATTTGCGGCCGGTCATGTTTAGATTCCGCCCGCTCGAGTGAGTTTTAGCGTGAAACTGACCGAAAAATCAGCTATTCTGACCATTTTTATAGCCCATTTTCAAAGATAATTTCTCAAAATTTACCAGATTCTGAGTTGATTGCGAGGGCGGGCACAGTGTTGAGGATGAGTTCATCTTCACGAATCGATCCAACGATCGAATCCGCGCCTCCCAACTCGATCAGGGGTACTGTAATGGAATCATCATTATCATCATTGACTGACTTTATTTCGGAACCTTTCCTTCGTAATAGTAGCATTCACAGGTGTTATTTGGGAAAGGAGAGCAAGAATAAGTGGGTGTGTGATAATCCCTGTTAGAGTATCCCCTAGTAACGGAAGGAGAGAAAGAGGAAGGGGAAAGATTAGTTATCGATTGGGGATGAAGAAGAAAAGTGTTGAGAGGATTCAGCCAAAAAGTTGCTATCTCATCTCTCAATTGCTTTTCCCCTTCCTTCCCTTTCCTCATTCCTCATTTCCTACGGTTTTATGAAAGCTCGAGGGGAGGGAAAAATACGGGGAAAACATCATTAAAAGACCACGAGGAAAGAGTGGGCTTGCGCTTGCATTGATCGATAGTGCATCTACAGTACTCCCTTCTCCCCTGCAAACGTCGTGACGGGACCCCTCTTCGGCATAATTAAAGATGGGTCGTCGATAGGAAGGGAGACTGCCGTCCTTCGTCATTGAAAGATTGCTCAATTTCCCCTCCTTTTTTGCCGCTGCTTCCGCTCTTTTTCAATTAGTTAGTACCACTGTGGTGAAGTGAGATGAGGAGGAAGGGAATGGGAATGAGGAGGAATAAGCTAGATGCTGTTTCGCAATCGACACTGATTCTACAGTCTAGCTACCACAAACTAAGAATTAGAGTTCAAAGACCAAAGATCAAGCCGTACCTCGATGCCTGTGGTGTTTGGCCGCAGCGAGGGCCGCAACGGCGGCGAGAAGCGGTATCAAGCGCATACGGTAGGTCGCGGAGTTTGAGGTGTTGGTGGGGTCCTGCGGGGAAGAGGATTACGGTAGACAGAGTGGAGGGGATACGGTAACACGATATACGAAATGGAAGGGAGAACACGCAACGGTCAAGTGGTGAGAAAACGACGTCGTTATCGACTAGTTGCCGAAGAGGAGAAGGAGAGAAGGGAGGGAGGGAGGGGAGGAGTCTGCCAGGGGAGAGGGGAGGAGGATAGAGAGGAGGGGGAGGGAAGTTTCCGTGACGACCAAAAAGGGGGATTCTGATGGGGTGACGGCTATGAACAGAAATGGGGAGACTTAGGGAATGATTCTGTTGTTGTTTTTTCGTCAAGCGATCATAACGATATTACAATCTTCGACGAGAAAGCGCATTTGCTGTGGTCGTGAAACACAAGTGAACCAGAAGTGAGAATGGCCAGCTGATTCTTGAGGGGAAGGGAAGGAGCAGACTAATATAGCCCCTGCCCATTCTCTCACTCGCTCCCTTCTCTTCTCTTCCCTCACATGAAAAGGCAGAAGCGATCGAGCATGAAAATCATTCAGCGCGAGGAGTGGGAGGATAAAGGGAGGGGAGGATGAAGAGGAGGGATCTGCGCAATTTTGAGACTGACCGAATCTGAAGGATATGGAAAGGAGGAAGTGAATGGATGGTCCTTGAACTGTGATTACGAAGGTAATGCTCTGTTATAGAATCGTGCGATTTGATGAAAGATGAGCTTGATGAGAGGCTTCGTGTGCTAGCCCGTACCCTTACATTCAGGCGCATGATGGGCATACGGTAGAAGGGGTTTCAGAACTTTTTGCGAATTGATTAAACTGGGAGAGACTGCGGATTGAAAGCGGCAAATTGGAGTTTGATTCGTAAGAAAAACGAGAGATTTGTGGTTCGAATGATCAGCTGGGACAGAGGAGTGAAAGGGGGCCTAAAAGTGTTGCGCCGTAGCGAGAGGAGAGGAGAGGGGTCAGGTTCTTGTGCAACAGTGCACATCGAACGAGTCGTCTTCTCCCCCCCCCCCCCCCCCTAATGATGGCCAATTCTGCGACCGGCTGATCGACTGGCACATTGTGTGCATCCGGCAGGACGACTTTTACGAAACATCGCCGTGTCGAAAATGCTGCAGCTGCTGCAGTGACCAACCTTTTTTGGCCCAATAAACAGAATAAGGAACAGGAAGAAAATGCGTGAAAAGGGGGGAGGGCAGGAAATGGCGAATCTCATAAAGTAGTGAGGACTGTGCGATTTCGATTGTTTTCGTCGACGTTCGAGAGGAAAGAAGAGGGAGGAGAAGGGGGAGGGCTCTTTCCCTTCCCTTCGGGAAACTCATGAATTCATTCCCGTGGATTGAGACTGTCTGGCAGGGAGGAAAACAGAGGGGATTCAGATAGAGTGCAGACCCATACAGTCATCAGTCCGACGGAATGGAATGGATAAAGATAAGTGAAGGTACGATAAAGGAGTGATCATAAATGTAAGGCACTCCTCATTTCGCTGTTTCTCGTGGCGTTTATGACCGGCGAGCGAGCATGGAAAGGAGTGGTTAGAAAATTTGAACTGATACAGTACCTCCCTGACTATTCATGCACCCTAATGAATCAGAAGGAGTGAAATGAGAAGGGTAAGTAGATAAGTGTGCGCAATGAGATCTATGATCAATGGATATCATTAGCGGCTAACTGTCTGTCAGATACACGAGAGCACGTGAGGAAAGCGAAATAATTCATTTGGGGAATTGCATAATCGTCATCTAACATTTGTTCAAACTAGAAAATCTCTCGATTATGGGAATACTTTGGAGCAAAGTTGGGGAGGAATAAGAAGGAGGAGAAGGGGAAAGGAGGGAGAGAAAAATCCGAGGCTAGCAAAAATCGATGGAATGTAGATGAAGGTAGGGGCTGTGTGTAGAGATTCTGAGAAGGTAGAGGAAGGGAGCGTTTTCTAGCTTGAAGAGGGAGAAGGGAAACAGCATTGAAAACAACGGCAATTATTGTAAGAGGAGGAGGAGAGGGAGGGGTAAACCACAAGCCATACTCAGAGAGAGAGAGAGGGACGGTAAAATGGCAGGGCAGAGCCGATAGAAAAAGAGGAGAGACAAGGGGGAAGTGATTGTAACATCCTAATAGGGAGAGAATGCACATCTCAATGGTTTCGACAAGAGAGAGAGGGAACACTCTTCTTGTCGTGGAGAGGGAGAGTCCATCGCAAGACCGAATTGATGATCCCTTCCTCACTACAACAACAACTTATTCCAATCTCGCTCTTCGCCAAAGGCTGAGCAAAATATTTGGGATAGATCTTCGAGATTTGGCCCTAAGGGCAAGGAGAGGAGAGAATGAGTAAGGGAGAGGAAGGGGGGGGGGTGAGAAGATTGCTCAATCATTACCCATTAGGGGACGAAGGGAGAGGAGGGTTTCCATCTGTCAGCTAATATGATCTGTCCCTCAAGGGGATTCAGTCCTTGACTTGGAGAGAGGACAATCCAACTTATGGTGCGCGAAGAAGGCTATTTCTAGTAGAGAACGAATACGAGTCATCGCATCTTTCTGACCGATGAGATAGCACGCAAAATGAAGAGACGATTCTATTCAAACTCTACTGGCTAGGACATTGTATTGATACGTGCTAGAGGTTGTAAACACCGCGATGATAATAGGAAGAGTAGAGAAGGAGAGGGGAGTGAAAGAGGGGAAAGGGGGGGGGGGGCGAAAAGTGCATAGATTGATCCACTCAATACGAGTCAATGTCAATGATAGTAGTGACGAAGAAGAGATCTCTCCCAGTCTAGAGAAGGGATTGTGAAGCTGGTTTGAATGGTCTACATGGCAATAATCCCCGTCGTGATAGGCAGTGACAATCGCATTATTTCACATGTTAAAGTGCTAGTCACTCTCCTCGTTTCGCGTGCTATCTCGCTCATTACGCGAAAACTACGATAACTTTCCATTTCAGTTGCTATCGTGCTGGTCAGTGTCATAACATGGATTGTCGCAAATGTTGACGTGCGTTATTATGTACCCAAGAAAAATAATGGCATGGATATATACCTATTTACGCATTTGGAATACTTGGATGATGTAGCAAACACGCAGAGAAGACTGAGAGCATTGGTCAAAGGCGCGTTGAGCAAATGCACGAGAGTGGAGCAAATGAGGGCAAGTCACGAGAGGAAAGCAGCTGACGTGCAGACTACGTTGACGACGTCTAGAGATTCAGAAGGGAACTCTCCCAGGATAATCATCATCTACTCTCTCAGTTAACCGTGCTCTCTTGTCGGTCAGAGAAGCGAGAGATCATGGGAATGCGAGAGAGTTAGACCATACCTCTCCCCTTGACAGTTCCTGCACTCGATGAATTATTCCCGTAGGCGGGGATATCTCTCCCTCTCAAATAGCGAAAATAATTGAGTCCCGTCGTCGCTGTGCTCGTTTCACTTTCCCCTATGAAACGACGAGTCGTTTTCAGAAGGAGAAGAAGGAAAGAGGTCTCTCATTTACCCCTTCCTCCCTTCCCTTCTCTCAAATTCATTAGAAGAGTTAGCGACACTCACTGTCCATGACACTTTCAATTATTTCCCAGCCTTCGGAAAGAAGGAAAAAGAGGAGGACAATCGATGAAAACAAGGGATGTAGAAGAGGTCGTGAATGAGGAGCAATCGAGAAGGATGGGGACTGGGAATGAACGATAAATGGATAGAATGGGGCGAAAAGGGGAAGCAGTTCAGGAGTTACTCTAGAAAATTGGCGTCCTCGGAGCAGACAACAACAGAGAAAGGAATGAAGAGGACAAGCAATCTCTAGGAGGACCTCCATTCTTTGTGCTTGGAGCAGTGGATTCTTTGAGGCATAGGGGAAGAAAGGAGGGAGACGGGAGACCACCCTCCTAGCCAGTACTAACCGAGTTAGAGAATGGAGGGAGGGGGAAGGCGCTGTCTGAGAAGGAGTCATCGGACTATCTCCATTCCAGACACTCCGGAGATGGTTAGAGAAGACGAGAGAGTATGGGAGACGAGGAGAGTCAGAGAAGGAGCAGAGCGGGGCTTAGGAAGAGACTGCGAACTACACGAGACTAATCCCGTAGGGCTGATGAGTACGATTGGGACGAGAGTTGCGAAAGAGTGACAAGTGGACAATCAGTGAAAGTTTCTACGTTGAGCTTCAAGGATATGGTTGCGATACACACTTCCTGGTTAGATCCATAACAGAGAATGACGGGGAGGATTGGATTTCTTATTCGGGAAAGAGAGGAAAAAAGCAGCGGTTCTTGAGGTTTTGACGAAGTAAAGAGAGCTCAAGCGAAGTTCAATGAACAGTGTCTACGGTAAGAAGGAGTGGGCGGAGGCGCAAGTGTGGCAAGTCCAGTAAAAGACCATTGTCAGTCAATCTCCCATCTCAATGAGCCTCCGAATGAATGTGTCTAACTGACGCGTCGACAAGGGGCAATCGATCGAGTAAGAGGAAGGGAAGCAGCAAAGAGAAGAGAAGAAGAAGGCAAAGATTGTGAAGACTCCCCTCCCTTGTAAGTCTTCGTGTTTCCCCCTTCCCCCCCCCCTCTCCCAGGCTCCCTCCCTCCCTTCCCACAACAGGGAGAGTTATGGAGACACATCAAGCTCTGCTGCGGGCGGCTCTCTTTCCCCCTTCCCCTACTCAAAAACGACCCACCCCGGGACAAGTCTCCCCCTGATAGGCAGTCTTTCCCAAGCTATCCCCCTCAAAACGGGAAAATAAAATTCACAGACGATACAATTCGACGTCGTCGTTGGCATCGAAGGATGACAGACGGTTATATTGGAGAGAGATGAATGAATGGACGGAAGAAGAGGAAGAAGAATAAAAGAGAAGGAGGAGGAGGGGAAGAATAGGCAGTGAAAAGTAGGAAATTGGCTATGGGAAAATGGGGAAATTGAGAGAGGGGGAAAGAAGAAGAGGAGATTCATACGGATTTCGATTGAAGAGGATGATGACTATCGTCGAGTTGAGGAGAGGAGATGTCTGGAAAAGGGAGGGATTGAGGTAATTCACGAGCGGATTCTAGCGACAAAATAACGATGAATGCATGAATCATTCAGGAAACTACGGTGATCTTCATAGAATGACTAGGCAATTGCCCGTAAGGCGAACTCATGACGGCAGTCAACAGAACAAAGAAGGAAGGGAACTCGTGAGAGGGGAGGAAGACATTCGACTGTCCTCTGGGGACGAGTGAGATAAGAGAGAAACAGTGAGTGAACGGAGAAGGGAATGATTGAATGAAGGGGCTGAAGGGGGAGAGAGGATGGGTGTGAAAACTCAAAGATGAAAGGGAGAGAAGAAGGGGGCTGACTAACGAACCCCGTGATGGCTGGGGAGGGATTCTGATTATTCCGAGAAAATATATTCCACCAAGTAAATTCCGTCTCGGGTTTCATGTACTGCTATGTGAATAATGGCAGAAAGGGAAGGAAGGAAGGGAGGAAAGTTGTGCGGGGGCAGAGACAGAAGACAAGTTGTCATGATGGATGCTGTCAGCGTGGAGAGAATGCAGAGAGAGCCGGGAATGGGCAGAACCGGGGAATGGGAATGAGTAATAGAGTGACGAGAGAAGGAATGGGTGAATTGGTTAGCTTCTTCTTATTCGACAAGAAATTGTAGGTCAGTATGAATAATGAGGTGGCGTTCTCTTCTAGGTTGAAGTGGTTGAAGTACGATTGAATTCACTCTAATTTCCTCGGGGGCGTCAAAGACCGAAGAATCGAGTAAACGAGGAAAACAACCTAGAGGAAAGAGGGTACTATCAACGACTACGATCTCCCTTGTGTAGGATGGTTTGAAAAATGATTCTCCTCATTTCACGAGTTATCTCATCTGTCTGATCGATGAGTGAATGTGTGAAATGAAGAGATCTCGAGGTCAGACCAATTCATCCTCCTTCATTCGTTCCCTCTCAACACGACTTCATTCTCCCTTCCTCTCTTCATCCCATCATCTTCTCATTTTTCCCCATTCCTCAGGGTTCTAAGAAATGAATGAGAAGGAGGAGGAATGGGGTGGAAATCGCACGGATGAAGAGGCGGATGATGAGAGTACGGTAGAGAGTTAACCGACTTGTTAACCGCAGTAAGTATGCAGGATAGAAGTAATGGACTACTAGAGGAACGACGAATGTTCCAGAAGAGGACAGCCGAGCTAATTGAATCTCGTCGAATTGATGGAAACGGAGAAGATAGAGAGGAAAGAGGGCGGAAATCGAGCAGATTCTCCATTTCACATCCTATTTCGTCGGTTAGAGCGAGAGAGCATGGGAAATGGAGAGACCGGGTACTCTCGGGAAAGGAAACAGCAGTCTTCGCAAGCCGAAGACAGAGAACCAATCCACTCATTTCCCCTCGAGAGAATACGTGAAATTGAGTGCAAACACCATGGGAAGAATCGATATTCTCACATGTTTCAAGAAGGGGAATTTCGAAGGCCAGAGACTGAGTTGGGAGAGAAAATAGAGACAAAGAAGGCTATTTTGAGGGAGGCGTGTTTTTCTCTCGATCTCACCCGTCATCTTGACGTTTCAGCCCCACTATCTATTGCACACGAGACCCCAGAGCAAGAGTGGTGCTTCAATTGGAAGCCATCGAGGGCAATTGTCTGACTCTCTTCATTCTGCATTGCCTCTCGCTCAACTGGGGCTGATGAGAGAGTGTGCAAAACGAGGAGGGCAGAACTATTTCAAGTTCTCGTCGATCAGGTGGTCGTCAAGAACGACGATATCGTCATCTTCTGACAACTGGAAGGGGAAAAGGAGTGAGAAGGGAGAGGAAGGGAAAGGGTGAAGTTAGGACACTCCTTCTTGAGATGAGAGGAGACCTCACCAAGACACAAAGAAGAAAGGACATTGCTCATCCATTTCTAACTGGAGAAGCGATGAATGGAAGGAAGAGAAAGGGAGTCATTACCTCATCCCTAGCCAATGTCCTTACGAACTTCTCACTTCGTACTGTACTTGTAGTTATCTACGGCATTTCGAAGTAAGCCCCGCCCCCTTTCCCCTCTCCTCCTTTCATCAACCATTCCCCCTTGTCGTTGCGTGTGAATGATTCTGAAGGCAACGGGACGAAAGGGGGAAATAGAGGAGAAGTAAGGGGAGGGGAGACTGTAGTAAGCCCCCCGTCGAAAGGCGAAAACATGACAAGAAGCAATGCCAACGTGAGAAGGGGATTTGGTCGAGTTAGTGATGATGACAATTCAGGATGCGCATCTCTCAATTATGCTCTATCGACGGTCTGACAGACGAGAAAGTACACGAAATGAGGAAATACGCGTATTATCATGGATAGCGTACGTTAGTGATGGGGGATGAAAGTGAAATGCAGCAGTCGAAACAATTGATAGCCGAACTAGAACGAGTGAACGGCTCCGTTTGACCTGCATTGAATGAAGGGAAAAGCGGCCGAATGCGTGACGAAGTGGGATAAACCAGTGAGAGAGTGGATAGTTGAGAGAGACGGTAGAGAAGTCAGAGATGAAGTGAGAGAGTGTGGGCATCGAGGAGAGCAGTCGTACATCGTAGAATACTCACGAGAGATCGTGCTATGGGCCGACTGACCCATCGACACAACCGGTATCTGACCCGGCGTACTACCGCCTTATACCCGGCCGCCTTTTTTGCCGGCAGGCGCAGAGTGGAAGCCGGATACGAGTGGAACGAAAAAAGCAGAAAGGAACGACTAAATTGAGGGCATCAAAGAGCTCGAGATGAGAGATGTTCTTTGTAGGAAATGAAGGGAACAGGAAGTTCGAAAGTGGGCGATGAAAAGATCAGTGTGGAATTCAATGGCAATGGATTGAAACGATGGGGATTGTTGATGAATGTAATAAAATTACAGAGCATGAAATGTGTTATACTTGGTATAAAAACACCTAAAATTAATATACTGACGTCGTTGCTATCGCGAAATTCGCCAAACAGAGGAATCGAAAGGGGAAATAAGGGAGAGAGAGAGAAAGGGAGAAAGAGAATACATGCCCCAAGCAGGCCTAGTAGGGCGAGAGAGAGGAAAGGAGAAGGCAGAATCGAAGTGTGTCTCTCTCGGAAACGAGGCTTCCCTCCCCCTCCTCCCCCCCCCCCTCTCTCTCTCTCCATCGAGAAGCACTAATGACCCTGCCCTCTGGGACTCCCATTCTCAGTTGTTCGACACACTCACTTATTCTGAAGTACTAGAAACATAGCATAGCTCGAGTCTCTTCATTGCGACTGATTTTACTAAGTAGTCGATATTGAAGAGATTAAATCAGAATATGCATATAGCACTGTTTTAGATCTTCAGATCTCTTAGACCTATAGGGAGTATGTAAAGAAGGAAACGTCATCAGGAAGCAAATACAACTGAAAATGGAAGAAGAAGAAGGAGGCCGAGTCAAAACAGCCGAGATTTGTGCAGTCACAACAAGCAAGAATGAATAATTTGTAGCCCCTGCACTACTGCCTTTTTCAATACCGAGTATGGTGAATGAAGTCAATCTGACCCGTGAGAGAAAGCGAAATGAGGAGTGCGCATTTCGTACTCGCTACTAAGAAATTCGTCCCGAAAATTCTTCTAATAAAGGACTCTTGGAGGTCATTGAAGGCAGTGAAAGAAGAAGGAGACTACATCGAATTCGTAATGAGAAAGAGGACGAATTAATGAAGCACAAGGGGCGAAAGATTCTTCGAATTACTTGCATTCAGGAAAATGTTTGGCCTCTCCTCTACAAATAATTGAATAGCGGGCTTCCAACTCGATCATACTTTCTCGAGGAAATCAAAGGTGAATCTGGACTCAATTCTTCAAAATGTCTCGGATTTCGCTTGTCTCCCATACACAATCTGGGTGGAAATGAATGAGATACTGGAAGGGAAATTGGAGACTCGTTGGGTCCATTACTGAACACTGAATATAATACTTACGTTCCTACGAATAACTACAGAAAACAATAATATTTGATGAGAATCAGAAGTTTCATGGAAAAAATCAATACCATACACTGAAATTTTCTTATCGTACGCTCTGCATTCCCATCAATTATCGTGTTTCGAATGAAAGTTGGTGAGATTACGGTAGGTTTCTCACGAAATAATTGTCGCATTGACGTAGGAAGCACGCGAATAAATTAGAATTAGGACTCGGGAAAGGAGGAGAGGGGGAGTTGGGGCAAAGTTGTTACTACTGCGAAAAGATGGTAATGGGAATAAGTATGCATGAGTAGAATTGATGTGAAGAATGATGGGAAATGTCGACGTGAACTTCACTAGGATTGGCTTCGTCTCTGGCGTTCAGAATAAAGAGAGGAAATGAGAAGGTAAATAGCGTCTGACAAATGAATTCATCTGCTGCAGAAAATTGAAGTACCGAAAGTACAAAAAATCATTGAATTCCAAAGGGAGGAAAAGTACGATCTTGCTTCCATTCGATGAATCCAATTCATCCATCAAACCAAGCCCTCGTGATATCCGTTCTAACGCAATTTTCTCGCTGGAAAGTGGCAGAATCTCAAGCACTCTCTCACTTTCACACACTATCTCGTCTAGGGACGAAGATAATCACAGCGTCCTGAATCGAAGATGCAATTAGGCCGACGGCACTCTCTCAATTCGCCATGCTCTCTCGCCTACTCTCGTCGTCTGCGATCTCTCGAATCTCGACCAGTCGAAATTAAAGGCCGACTAGAAAAGATTCTCTCCACGAAGAAGAAGGATTCTATCGTCATTTATGCACAAACATCTTCATCGATTCGTAGTGAGGATTGAGAGTGTGAGAAGAGATGGGGATCATTCCCATTCGTCGCCCTCCATCCATACACGCAATCCTTCTCCGATATCAACAGCCATATTCGCTGCTTCTCAATATTTCTCGATCTCTTTCTGTCTAACGGAAAAGAGAGAAGAAGGAAGGGAGAGACGATCTCGAATATCATCCTTTCGAATCTTGACAAGTGTGACTTCTTTCCCATTCAGTCGTTCGTGACGGAATGCAATCGAGAGGAGAGAAGTTTGCTCTGAGAGATGAATGATGACTTAAACACTCGGGATGAAAGGGGATTTCGACAGGTTCCAGAATGGATAGAAATTAGGTAAATACGTAATACACGCTATGACAGTATCTATGTAGAAAAATGATGACAAGACGAAGAATGAGTCTGTGCATTCTTCGTGTTCTCTTACGGATCAGAATGAAGGGACCGATTCTTCATTCTGACAGCTATAGTCACGATACAGAAGTGAATGTACGTGAAGAGTCACCCTCAATCCACTAATCTCAACACGAGCGAGACAATTCCATTTCCCGCATTGAATCTCCCTTCTTCTTCTGCTTCCCTGTTTCATCGTTTCCACTACCGTACTCTGAATCTTACTAGATATCTGCAGATTACATTTCGTACATTCAGTATTATAGTCAGATCCTGGAGAAAGGACATAATAGTGATAGTATCCTATGTTCGATCATCTTTATCCCTGCAGAATGTCGTGTTTTGCTGCAGATTCCTTCTCGTATCTGTCCTCTCACTCTCCCCCCCAACCCCGCTCTCTCCCGATATTTCATGCCTGTACCCTCTCAATTCCCTTTATCCCTCCCTCACTTGTCCACTACTACACGATATTAGCTGTGAAGTGGACAAAGGGGGACGGGTGAATGCATGAAAGAGCTAGCAATTGCCTAGTGGCCATCGCGGGGAATCAACCTACGGAATCATTCCTAAATGTCGGACTGTAAATCCAGGCTTGTCGAATTCGCAGAAAACGGGAGGAAATCACGTGAGAGCACACCGGATTCGTGCAATTTCAGGGCGAGGAAGAAATGGAGGGAGAAGGAAGCGAAATGTGCTCTGGGATTCAACCCGGCACGTGCAAAATGAAGGATGGGATCTCTGAGCACTGCGGTTGGAAGAAGAATGGACATACGGTAGTGAGTGACTAGGAGATCCCGAGAAACAACTAAATAGATAGTCCCTCTGATTTTCGTTGTCGAGGAATAGAAATCCTATCTAAAGAAACATTTAGATTGAACTCGACACCATAAAGCGAATCCAAGTGAACCCTACTTCACTCGTTTGTTTTTGCCACAATAAATCGATCGAAATGTTTTATTAGGAACTTCTCCTAATCAGACTTGTAACAATGAATTCGAACTTCTGTTAAAGCATTGAACAATGGAAAATAATGTAAGAATTTGAACGAGCAATTCAATTTTTTGGAGTGAGCATAAAAAAGTGAGATAATCTTCGAATACGCATTGCGGAGAAAAGAGAACATATATACAAAAAGAGGGTGATGAAATGTACCCTTAGGTGTTTCATGGAATGTGAGTTATCTACGAGTGAACTTCTAACAATACTTAGTATGTATCATCAAATTATGGACAAATAGATTGCTAACTTCGAGTTTAGGCTTCTGGCAATAAATATACTAACGGAAAACAACAAAAAAAAGGATATACTCGTTCGACGAGCATTAAAAGGGGTTGAAATTCGGTCTTACTGTGAGTCAATAGCCATTCCATTATTCGCTCCGACCAATTTTCCACGAATCATTCCTTTATCGATACAAGTCTCCACTGACTCTTCAGCCATAAATGGGAAATCATCGAGAGCTTCATCGATAGCATTGAGACAATTCACAAATTTATCGAGGCACACAGAGTGCAGCTCCATCTGAAAATAGCAATACTAGAACAAAATGCATGGTATGAAAAACATACCCCTTGGCACTCTGCGAGTTCCATTTCCGCATCATTAGTATTCTTTCGGATGATAGAGAGAAGATTCTGCAACAACATTTTCTTACCTAACATTTAACGTATATGCGAACCTTTCCTTTCTCTTTAAGAGTATCGCTGAAAGCTGGATCCTGAATCTTATTAACCGCGTGATTGAGCAGAGGTCTCCAAACTTTAGATTCCTCGAAAAATTTATCGAAAATATCCTGGAGTGAAATTTATGCAAACTACATTTTGAATAATTTTATTTTTACTGTACAAAGTCAAAGTACCTGAGCATTCTCAGCGTTACCGAAAATAGCACGATAGAAACTACTGTTAAGTTTACTCCTGGCCATCTCAATTTGAAATCATTAAAACAGAAACGAGTATTTCAAGCCAAGTTACCTTTCCGAGGAGCTGTTTCTTCAGATAATGTTTTCTTGCCTGAGATTCTCGCATCGGTTCAATGGCGTTTCTCTTGTACTTATCGGCACCTATAATCAATTGCACAATTATAAACATTAAACCAATAGGCCAATGTGATTGAGAAACGAACGTTCTTTGGTGGCACTGACGGATTTCATATGAGACATAGCACCAACGACTCTGAGGCGCATATCAGAAATATTTCTGAAAAGAAAGCATTTTAAAAAAATATCAAAGTGTTTTGTAATCATTTGCACAGGGATTATAGAAAACATACCCCTCCAAATCACGATTTTCACGACGATATTCTTCGATTTCCGCATCCTTTTCGAGACGAATTACATCCCTTTCGAGAGCATGTTGTTTAGTTTCCTCCACAATTTCACGATGAAGACCTCCAACACGATGAAGTTCTTCATCATGCATTTTTTGGACGTTATCTGCGTGTTTGTGATGAAGTTCTTCGACTTTCTCGCCGTGTTTCTTCGCCTCATATAATCATATTAAGGATAGAACATCAACAAATTGACATACCTCATCAATTCTCCGTTGTTCAGTTTTCTCACCCATTTCACGATGACGTTCTGCGACTTTCTCAGATTTTCGTTTCTCCGCTTCGGCATTGCGAAGATGTGCTTCACTCTCGGCACGAGAGACTCGCTCCCTATCGAGTTGAGCCTGAAACGGACAGCAATAAATATATTCAAATACACATAATTATTTTAATCCAAATCGTACGAAAAAATACCTCGCAAAACTCCTTCTCAGCTCTCAGCTGCTGTCGAGTTTTTCCATCGTAAAAAAAATCTAAGAAATCAAAGAGACCCATGTCCTGCCTGAAAAGTACTTAAATTGTCAATGAATTAAATTTAGACAAATATGTAAATATAGAACACATACAAGAGCCTTATAAGAGGTATATCTAGCTACGAGACGTGATAGGAAAGAGTGTAAAGAAAGAGAGTACACGAGAAAAAAGAAACAATTAAATGCGAAGAGGCACAAGGCAGATAAAGTAACTCGCGTGATTCTCGATTATTCCAATAACAAATATATCGAACTACAGATGCCAAAGTCGCTAAAGAGCTCGTTCAATGAGTGAGAACAAATGAAGCGAGCGATCGAATGAGCGCTCATATGAGCGAGGATTCCTAGGAATAAAATAGCCTTCTTCCTTTGGGGACTAAAGAAAAAAGTGCCAATGAATCAATCATGTTGCTAGATAGAGTTGTCTGCAAAGATACAAAGGAAGACTCGTTCTTGTAATACACAACAACGGGGGTCTATCAGGAGATATGTCATTGCGGAGAACACGAAATAGTAATGAAATAAAGTGGAATTCAAGTCTACAGATCGAAAAATGAGACTATAGCCTAGTCTATAGGGGCATGAAACTCAGTTTACGTAATAATTGAGGATCTACTAAACTAAACGAAAGCAATGCGGACGCTATGCGACGCGAATGAGGCCACGGAAGGGGTGGGAAGAGGACCGGAGGTAGATCAGAAAGGAACTCGCGCGCGCTCTTCGAGTAAACAACCGGAGAGCTCGATCAAACTAGAGACAAAAAAACGAGCAAGCACGGAAAAGGACAGTCGACAATGCGGATCATCGATGTAATGGATCAGTTTGAAATCATACTTGCGAAATTTATTCGCGCTAAAACTTACAGTACACCGAATGATACCGTAATGCTTTCCTTTTTTCTTTCATGTTTTTTTGTTTTTCTCCATTGGTAAACTTCGTTGTATTTTATCATTTCTTGAAAATTTATTTAGAGAATTATTTATTAACCAGCGATCGCGGTCATAATTATCATGTTAGCGAGTAGTATACGACAGAATGGGAATGAGAAAGGGTCGTACCACCGTACTCCAGTTGGTGTAATAAATGATACACAAAGTGGACAACGATTGAGGATAAATGGGACCGGTGAAATCGCTCTAGTCTCTCAGTGAGGGGATAGAAAGCGTGTAAGGGGGGAAGTCAACTGGCAATTTGGAACAAAGCACGTGGTGGCACATAATAAAGATTGGGTGGGTTGGGTGTTGTGCGTGTGATGGTGTAGTGTGCACACGTCAACGTTTACTAGTGGAATAGGGGGATATGTGTGTTACTGTTATGCGGACAATGATGGTGTGGGAGAGGGAGGGCGACGAATGGGGGAAGAGGGGCAATGTGAATACACGATGGATAAAACGGGAACACACACGGCAGGCAACTACAAGCTATAATGGAGACTACGGTAGGAAGATAGGGGATAGAAAGTGGGAGGGTCCTAGCACGATGCGTCACGACTACCGTAGTTGGCCAGTTATCGATCGATTAACGATTCAATAGATGCCCTGTGGGCCGGATTACGGTAGAAACGAGCTCGCTTATTAATCGCAGCAAGGAATACAATGGGAGGAGGAGGGACAGAATACTGTACATATCGACAATGAATAATCGATCAGGCTAGAGTACAGACAAGTAGGTACAGGCATCGAGGGTAGGTCAGAAAGGGGAGAAGAGAAATGCATGCTAGATGATCACGTTTACATGTTTCGTTTCTTTCAAGTGAGTCGGCATATAGATACTATACAGCAATTGAGATTCGTACAAAACGTCATATCAACAGCATATGGTAGAGTTATAAAAATAGAAAAGTATACAACATTTAAAAAGCAATCTGGTAATTAGGGATGCCGGATCGAAGTCGGTTTCGATTTATCCCTCACTTTCTCCCCTCCCTTCCCTCTCTTTCAATCAAAACCGCGCGAGAGAGGCGATATGCAAAGAGGGTGCGGAGACTCCGCACGTTATCCACCCCTCATTTCCTCTGAAAAACAACGACGGTGCGGAGTCTCCGCACCCTCTTTGCATATCGTCTCTCTCGCGCGGTTTTGATTGGAAGAGAGGGAAGGGGGATTGGAGAGTTGCGGTTTTTCGAAACCGAATCTGCAACCCTACTGGTAATAAATAAGTATAAATGGTTATACAAGTTGTGTGTTGGGGGAGGCACAATATAAGGAAGCGATATCATAGACAAGATACAATCTGTGAACGTGCAATCTACTGACGAGCGCAACCATTTTACAGACGGGATTACGGTAGGTGAATATCACAATCGGATGGTGGTTGAATGGGTGACTAGTATGGAGAGAGAGAGTAGTGATGACGTCATCAATGGGAAGGGTGTCTAGTTGAAGAAGTCATCGGCGAAAGGATCATTCGTCTTTCCGGGGAAGACGAGAGTGTGACTGGCAGAGGAGGCAGCAGACACTCCACAACCAGCAGATGGGGCTGACGGCTGAGAGAGCGCGTTCAGGGGAACCTGCAAGATGCAATCTCATCAAATGTCAGATTCGATTACTTCATAGATCTACCATTTACTCGTCTAGTGCAAAAAAGCTATGAAACGCATTTTATCGCTCAATTCTGGCGCCAATTTCAAATATTCAAATATTTCTCTCACCTTGGGCGGGTTGATCAGATGCTCGAAGGGATTCTTCTTCGTCGTCGGCTGAGACACGAGCGAATCCATATCGACCAGCTTCGTGAACGCCTCCTCCAGCGAAGACACCTGAACAAGGGAAGAGGATTACGGTAACTACTATCAATCGATAATCGATAACTGACTACCGTACCTTTCTAGTGCCAGCATTCTCCCACTGATGAGTGGGCGTCGTGCTCGTCACGGGCACTCCAATCGGCTGCGTCGATGATCTGTAATCAATCTACCGTAATCCTCCTTCTCTTCCACTCGAGACCCTCCCCTCTCCCTCCCCTCTCCCTACCGTACCTCATATCCGAGAAGGAAGCCTGGAAGGAGTGAGCGTGTGACAGCGAGGCCGGCGCCGTGTTCTCATTCCCCAGATTCCAGTTGACAGACGGGGCGACTGCAATTACAACCATTACCGTAATCTCAGATGTGTCTATCGACAACTGACTCCTACAGTAACCCGGACTCACAGTGAATGCGGAGGTGTCGAATGGGTCGCGTGCAGAGGGGGCGGGAGCCATGAAGTGGTTGTGCTGCACAACGGGCGTGTTGTGTGGCACGGGCGCCCCGTAGAACATGGGAGAAGTGACGGCGGCCGATGCGAACGGATTCGTCTCCTGAAGCTGAGACGATTGGGGAAACCGTTCGTTAATGTTTAGAGGAAATCCTATTGGAATAGATCTACCATTTACTCGTCTAGTGCAAAAAAGCTATGAAACGCATTTTATCGCTCAATTCTGGCGCCAATTTCAAATATTCAAATATTTCTCTCACCTTGGGCGGGTTGATCAGATGCTCGAAGGGATTCTTCTTCGTCGTCGGCTGAGACACGAGCGAATCCATATCGACCAGCTTCGTGAACGCCTCCTCCAGCGAAGACACCTGAACAAGGGAAGAGGATTACGGTAACTACTATCAATCGATAATCGATAACTGACTACCGTACCTTTCTAGTGCCAGCATTCTCCCACTGATGAGTGGGCGTCGTGCTCGTCACGGGCACTCCAATCGGCTGTGTCGATCTGCAATCAATCTACCGTAATCATCCTTCTCTTCCACTCGAGACCCTCCCCTCTCCCTCCCCTCTCCTACCGTACCTCATATCCGAGAAGGAAGCCTGGAAGGAGTGAGCATGCGGCAGTGAGGCCGGCGCCGTGTTCTCATTCCCCAGATTCCAGTTGACAGACGGGGGCGACTGCAATTACAACCATTACCGTAATCTCAGATGTGTCTATCGACAACTGACTCCTACAGTAACCCGGACTCACAGTGAAGGCGGAAGTGTCGAATGGGTCGCGTGCAGAGGGGGCGGGAGCCATGAAGTGGTTGTGCTGCACAACGGGCGTGTTGTGTGGCACGGGCGCCCCGTAGAACATGGGAGAAGTGACGGCGGCCGATGCGAACGGATTCGTCTCCTGAAGCTGAGACGATTGGGGAAACCGTTCGTTAATGTTTAGAGGAAATCCTATTGGAATAGATCTACCATTTACTCGTCTAGTGCTAAAAAAGCTATGAAACGCATTTTATCGCTCAATTCTGGCGCCAATTTCAATATTCAAATATTTCTCTCACCTTGGGCGGGTTGATCAGATGCTCGAAGGGATTCTTCTTCGTCGTCGGCTGAGACACGAGCGAATCCATATCGACCAGCTTCGTGAACGCCTCCTCCAGCGAAGACACCTAAACAAGGGAAGAGGATTACGGTAACTACTATCAATCGATAATCGATAACTGACTATCGTACCTTTCTAGTGCCAGCATTCTCCCACTGATGAGTGGGCGTCGTGCTCGTCACGGGCACTCCAATCGGCTGCGTCGATGATCTGTAATCAATCTACCGTAATCCTCCTTCTCTTCCACTCGAGACCCTCCCCTCTCCCTCCCCTCTCCCTACCGTACCTCATATCCGAGAAGGAAGCCTGGAAGGAGTGAGCATGCGGCAGTGAGGCCGGCGCCGTGTTCTCATTCCCCAGATTCCAGTTGACAGACGGGGGCGACTGCAATTGCAACCATTACCGTAATCTCAGATGTGTCTATCGGCAACTGACTCCTACAGTAACCCGGACTCACAGTGAAGGCGGAAGTGTCGAATGGGTCGCGTGCAGCGGGGGCGGGAGCCATGAAGTGGTTGTGCTGCACAACGGGCGTGTTGTGCGGAACGGGCGCCCCGTAGAACATGGGAGAAGTGACGGCGGCCGATGCGAACGGATTCGTCTCCTGAAGCTGAGACGATTGGGGAAACCGTTCGTTAATGTTTAGAGGAAATCCTATTAGAATAATGCAGGCGAAGTAATTATTCTGTTTTTATGAAATAGTGCAACGCAAAAATACTTGGTCATAACTTCTGAAACGAAACTGTCGAAGTTTTCAACAGTGTATCAAAAAGGAGATATACTGGTCAACTCACGGCGAAATTGGGAGTGGACGATGAGAATCCGTGGTGGTGGTGGTTGTGGTGCATGGGTGCTGCGGCAGCCACGGGCGACACTCCCCACAGGGCAGCTGCGGGTGCTGCAGCAGCAGCAGCAGGGGCGGGGCCAGTCCGAACATGGGCGACTGCTGCAGCAGATGATTGGCTGCAGGCGCTGCAGGTGCAGCTGCACCGTACGACGTCATGCTGGGAGTGGCAGTGAACGAGGATGATCCGGACAGGAATGATCCTCCAAATGGATCGGACGAGTGAGGAGGAGGAGGGGCATTCTGACGGGGAGTGGATCCAAAGGGTTGCTGACCGAAGGCATCAATAAGACCACCAAAGGAATCAGAGGCCGATTGTTCGCCAGGCCATTCGTCACCCGCCACCACCGGAATGTGCGCCAGCTGGTTCACTCCCTGCAATCAATCGATAAAGCTACCGTAATCATCAACATCGTGGTGGGACTTCGGTACCTGCTCAATATTCTGCAGTTCCGTCTCGAGATCGAGTAAATCCGCCACGAGCACTCCATTCTCCGATCGAATACCGTTCTCCTCCATCTCCTGCAACGAATAAATCGATAAATCATCAACGATTACAGTATGTAGATTGTATAACAGTCAGTCGTCGATACAACTCTACAGTGTATCTACAGTATGCTACTCACATACTGTACCTTCTTGTCCTTGTCCTCCTTCTCCTGCTTCATCTGCTCCACCTGCTTACGCTTCATCTCGTACACGATCTGCAGGGGAAAATCAATATTTTCAAGTTGCTTCAGGCGGGAAATTCAAATTCGAAATTCCAGGCTACCGTACCTGGAACATGTCCCTGATGGCGAGCACCGCGTGGTCGGCCGTCTGCGCAGTCTTGATGCCGTAGAACTTGTACTTGCCTGCAGTTGGAGATGGTCAGTCATTGATCTGACCCAGCCGGACTACCGTACCCCTCGCCCCTCCCACTCACCGTCCGTCTGTCCGAAAACGAAGCCAAATGCGCGCGCGTCCGTCGTGTCACGAGCGATGAACGAGATGCGAGAGACGGGGAACGCGTGCAGTACCATCTGAAGAGCAATCGATAATTGATCCACTACCATATGCCCAAAATTAATGTCAATGAAAAATTCGACGAAAACTGATTAAATTTTGGAAAACGAGTATGTTTTAGAATAGAATTACCCTCGTTTCAACAATATCACGATCATTCAAAGCTCGATTCACAGGTTGACGCGAACACTTACAGTATCTATCGGTTGTGTAAAATAGTGAGCGCTGGTTTTCTGCCGGTAAAATGGAAGGTAAAATAAAATGTGACTAATTAGTAATTTCGTAATTTCTTACTAATTTGACATTTTCCATATTCTCTTTGGACCGCTATACGAAATATTTTTAATGTAATTTATAGTGATGCTCTCTTTTATTCATCGCTCCAGCGATGAGCGCTCGAGCGCAATTCTCAAAATTCTTAAAGCAGTCTCTTATTTATCGCTCGAGCGCCGATCGGTGATGAGCGATTATTTCAAGAATTGCGCTCAAGCGAAAATTCCGGGCATTGCGCTCGAGCGCTACGTTTTTAGGATATCGTTTATGCATAACATTTCACGCTAGACCACGCTGCATGTATTACCTAAAGGTTCTCATTCGAACTATTACAAACGTTAAAAAAAACATAAGTTACTCCGGAATCTACAGAGCACCGTCCTTCACTGGAAAATTACCCTGACTGTGTGATTTCCTGATGAATAATTTGCGCGAAGGGGTTCGACCCTCTCTTCGTAACCCGTCCTCCATCCTCCCTCCCTCCTTGGTCTCCGCCTCTTCTTGGTCCTTCTTGTCCGCCTCCGCTTCCTCCTTGTCCTCCCCCTCCGCCTCCGCCTCCTCCTTCATCTCGCTGTACCTCTTCGTTCTCCATTTCCATGCTCCCTTCTCGTGCTTGTCGACGAATTCTGAAAAAATATGACGAGATGTAAAAATAGTACGCATTTAAGACAGCGATGTAAGTCTATCTATTTATCCAATATATTTATGATTATCCGTTAATATGAATTTTCAACTTTCACAACAATAAATCAATCAATCAGTAATTTGAAAAAAAATTAATTGCTTAATCGGGCTATAAATTCTAACCTTTCGATTTCGTGCTCGTAATGGTCGTCGTATTCGCTCCATTCAGCGAAATCTGATTGAGTTAGTAGAAGTCCATCAGTGACGAGAATTCTGAAAAGATATCGTACCCAATCTGACTTATATAGTTATCCATCACATTTGCATGGAACTTTCGCAAATTGTGATACTTAGATTCAGGAAGAGAAAGAGAATCGTCTAGTGTCCGTAATAAAAAAAGGAGGTTCAAACCAGGACCAAACTATTATCAACTGATCATACTTACTCATGCAGTTGAAACTGACAGAAGGCTGCTTGGTTTGCTGTCACACCCGCACCGAACCAACTTCTTTCGTCAAGGAATGCGTTCGCTCTGAAAAGTTTACGTGTCCATAAGAATCTCATTAAAATTTTCTTTTTTTTTCTTGTCAGCAGAGCAATATCATGGTGTCGAATAGCATTTCGATTGTAATATAGCACACATGCAACCAAAATTACTTCCAATTTTTGAATTGACAGTGATTTAGCCAGTGAAATATTCACTTTTTGATCAAATTGTCACTCGAGTAGTTGATAATTCAAACTGGCAATCGGGCGAATTTCCCCGACTGCCAGTCCCTCTTGAAAGGGGAGAATTGAATCATTGTTACTGTTTTACTCTTGTTGAGTTCCTGAACTCTATTAATTCATTATTTCCTCATATGTTCCAGAGAATAGTCCAGTCGGATGATGAATCTCCTCTCACGAGTAACGAAACAACTAGTTGTTTAATAGGGAAATGCACAGCCTTCTTCACGAGAGACAGCGCGGAATGAGGAGAGCGAAGAGTGATTTCCCTATTAAACAACTAGTTGTTTCGTTATGATTCAAAGTCTACTCACGAGGGACTGACATTCTGGGAAACTCGCCCGATTGCCAGTTTTGAACCAAGAGGGTAGTCAGAGGATGCAAAACAGGCAATCGGAGTGAGATTGATTTATCAACTACTCATGTGAGAATTTGAGATGAACAGTAACAATTTCACTGGCAAAAATCACTGGCGATTTAAATATTGGTAGTAATTTTAGTGTAACGTTTTTTATATACTAGGTTTAACTTTAAATTAACTAACCTATTCACTGCTGAACGAAGATGTCCCTCAAGTTGTCGCAGCCACGTCAGAACATCGTCGGCTGTTACCACCATCCTGCAATAGGATATTTTCACTTAATCCCATACAAATGTATAGACAAAGTCCAGAAAATAAAATGAAAACGAGGAGCAGACTAATGTGAAAGAAGAAGAAGATTTCATCCCTCATGGTGCGTTTAACATCGCCGTTCCCTCTGCGAGAGGGGTCAGAATAACTGCGCTAGGTGGGACTGACGGCGACGAATGAGGGGTCAAATCGACGTTCTAAGGGGGTCTGGAAGGCAGATTAGGGGGGCCTGGAGATGACGAATGAGCGAAATGAAGGGGTGATGGGGGAGAGAAGAGGCGAGATTTGATTTTGAACCCTCATTTCTCGTCTCCAGACCCCTCTAATCTGCCTCCCAGACCATTCGTCGTCGTCAGACCCCCTAGCGCTGCCATTCTGACCCTCTCGCAGAGGGAGCGGCGACGATAAACGCACCATAAATGCGAATCATTCCTTCATTAGTAATAAGAAAAAAACGAGATGTTGCGTAAGAATCAAAATGTCTGGAAGCATACTGAACGATATAAAATGCAAAAATTAACGCGGGAAAACCAATTTTTGAAAGTTTGAAATGTGAAACATCAATCGATATAAAAGGAATACAGTACTTGTTCTTAAAATAATGGCACATCTTTGTGGGATAAAATTACAATTGAATTCAAATTTGATGTATTTTTTTAAATTTTTCTTCTTGTTCCGATCTGCAAATATTTCTCCATTACATGCTAGGGTTTCCCTTTTCAGGTTGCGCCTGGGCAACTAGAACTCACTTTCTTCAAAATAACGTTGAATAAAGCTTATTTGACCTGAATGAGAAAGAAGGAAAATAGGATTAGGTGACCTATCCACCCATTCCTCTCGATTTTCGTCACTTCGACTGGCGCACCGGGCTCGCGCATAAACACGAACGGATCCACTAAGGATCTGAGCTAATCGTAGGCCCGCTAACTTAGTGGGATGAAGAATATCTACCCACTAAGTTAGTGGGATGCAAATTATTGTCTTGAATACCACTAAGTTAGTGGGATGAATGTTATGAGGGTGGTGTATTTATTCAAGTTTCCGCCTCTATTTTCAATCCGGTTATCATTATTTCTTTCTAGATTGAACCTAGAGCACATGTATCACGTTCTAGAAAAAGAGCTTAGGCTTAGGCTTAGTGCTTAGGCTTAGTTTAAGGCAGAAACTATCCCCCACTAAGTTAGTAGGCCTACGATTACCCCAGATCCTTACTCAACGGATCCGACAACTCAGAATGGTGAATTCGAATAAGATGTGCAGCTGCGCGGGAAAAATAATTGGAAAAGATCCAATAATAATTGGCAAAGTTCCAAGCATGCAACACGAATTTCATTAAGGATCTATCCTAGAGGGCGTAGGTCCTCTCTCTCAAGGGTTGGCTACCTCTCCCTGAGAGGGCTGTATACCTCTGGGTCAGAGGTTTGACTACCTGTATGCATATAAGACGCTTTGATAGAACGTTTTCCATTAGCAAACGGTTTCATCGATTTAAGGCACTTCAACTGTAAGGCGTTTTTTCTTAGGTTTTAAAGCTTTCATCTGTAAGACCCGTTACAGATGAAGAATCTTCAACCGTAACGATTTCTTACACTTGAAGAACTTTCAACTGTAAGGAGGCTTACAGTTGAAGAACTTTCAACTGTAAGGATGTGTGCTGCATCTCTGAGGCTCGAATGTGATGAAAAGAATAACAGATTTTCATACATTGTTTTTATCACGCTGCCATTTATATGATAAAGGCTTACAATAAATAGTGTGTCTTCTCTACATGGAATGATAACTAACCGTAAGGGTGACATTGTGTGGGAGATTTGTTTAGGCTGCAATAGCGTGCAGCAACTTAGATAAAGGTTATTGGACTACCTTTTAAAGAGAGAGAGAGTGAAGGGAAGTAAAAAAAGAGTTCTTCTAAGTGAAAGGGGTAAGTGTGTGGTGGGAGAAGAGGTGATTAGTGTGCGGCACGGAAAGGGTGTCCCTACGGAAGGTAGGTCTCATCTGTGTCAGGAAGGATTATTCTGTCCGCCAGATCCCATAGATCAATGAGCATCTCCACTGCCTCATCGTATCGATTCTCGGGGTCGATACGGTATCTTGCAAAGGGCATGTTCTGTCTCAGCCATAGGCGGAATCTGCCGATGGATTCCATCACCGCTTCATCCTGCAATTTTGTTAGGTTACGGTAACATTTCGAAATTTTAGTAGTGGTTTGAAAATGAAATTTGAATTGAGATTGACTCACTCCTTCCATCGCCATCCTGTAGTAAGCGACTCTGGCGTTCAGCTCTACTTCCAGTTTGCAGACCGTTGCATCCTCCTTCTCCTTGGCCACCCGCCATCTGAATGCGTTAAATTCATTACCAAGAACCCCAGGTGTGGTCAACGTACCGACCAGCTGCATTGGCGAATAACGCCGCTTGAAGATCCGTGATGGGATCACAGAAGGAAAATGCAAAGTCGTCGATCTTCTGGTTCTTCTCCTCTTCCGTTATATTGAGCATCTCCTTCATTTTCTGGGCTTCTTTCTCTATCTTTCTCTTCTCGTCTTCCTTTGTATCGAGCAACTGCTCCTCTTTCTTCTCTGCTCCTTCATTAGTGCCATTCTTAGCTTCTTCTTCAGCCTTCTTCTTAGCTTCTGCATCCGTCTTCTTCTTAGCAGCTGCTTCAGCCTTCTTCCTGTTCCATGCAGTATCCTTCATCTTTCTAGGCTCTCTCTTGCACTGAGTGCTTGCTACTGCGGGGTCAAACTTGATCCATTTGGTGTGTGCGGTCAGCTGAAATGGTTTATTAAAATCAAGTTTATTGTACGCTTAATTAATTTAAAAATCAAGTAAACCAATAACGAGAAAGAACTGTCATCTTACATTCCATTTGCATTCCGCTCTGACTCTTCTGAGGATCTGCATCTGCTGAATCATTGAGCGGCCTTCTCTGTCCACTCCTTGCTTCATCATGTAATAGTCTGAATAGAAACAGTAATTGAGAAAAGTGTACAACATTTTCTCACCATGGAAATGTCCTCTCGGCTTCCCTTTTCCTTGTTTGTAATGTTTGTAGTTCGGAGTCGCCGTGGCGAATCTCGTCGAATACACAGTGTCGATAACTGCAATGCATTGATTGCAGTCACCAATCACCAATCAAGATAAACGTACGGGAAACAAGCGAGCGGCCACGAGAAGTCAGCAACGGATCCGTCTCCAAATTGTTCACGAAATCTGGCTTGTTCAGAGTGATCGACAGCAGGTCCTTAGGGCAGTCAATGATTCCGTTCAAGGTCAGGTCGAATGCGAGATGTCTCATGACACTCCAAACTGCCTTTCTTTCTGCAATCGCTCAAACTTGAGAAGGCTAAACAATTGAATGAAATACCTTCATCGACAAACAGTCGTCCGTAGATGAAGGAAATGTCCTTCGTCTCATTTTCACCCGGAGTCATACTTTGCTCGAGATCATCGATCTTATTGAGATCACCAGAAGGCAACCATTTCCCATAGAAGAAGTTGTCCGTATCGAATGTTGCAGAGAGCAGCTGTTCCCTGGTTGGCACCTCGCCCACGAGATCCCATCCAGATGCGAGGATTAACCTGGTAAGTTTTGACTTGTTTCAAGGATAAGCGATATCGCAAACTAACTGAGCGTGCAGATCGAGAATGGCGCACATATCCCCAGTGTACGGTCGAGTGATGCAGTGCTGGGCTCCTGGTCCGATATGGTAGTAGGTCGAAATTGCGTCTGTGAATATGTCCATTGTATTGTACTTGGGACGAGGTCCTCTCTCGGCCTCGGATGACGGTTTCATGAGTCCCTGTAAATTAATGTATTAGGTTGGTGCATAAGTTTCTTTCTTTTACTAAACTCAAATAACTTCGTGCTAGCTTCACTTGAGCCAAATTCTTCTATAGTATTTTTTGGGGGTAGGGTGTGGTGTCACAGTCGTATATTGGAAATGGATCGGGTTTACATCGAAGGAGAGATAAAAATTTCTAAAGAGCAAAGAGTGAAATTTTCAATAAATTCTTCACTCTGGATGGTCCCAGTTCATCACCTATCCTATCCATGCCGATCAACTTTGGATTATGTCCTTTCAGGTAGTGATAGAGGAAGGGTTTATTGTTCATTTAATCACAAAATAGCCGGGTCTCAATCTATATGTGAGACAGAGTATTCGAAAAATGACTCTTTTCGATCACTGGATTTTGAGGTCTCCATTTCAGAAAATTCAGCTTATGAAAGAAAAGTTGAATCCAATCCTAAATAAAAGTCAATGCTTGGCATGGAAGGTACTTTAATTTTATGCACTTTGAATATCGGTAGCTGAGCCGTGACTGGTACAGTCTTGTCAAAAACAATTTTCTTTTTTTCACATATTATCAATTATGGATTTGGGGCTGGCCTAAAATAGGGAAAACATGTCAGACCATTTCAACTACTTATAAATGTCACATTAGTAATAATAATAATAATTTATCTACGCCCGAGGCGCAACGAGACCGAAACGTTACATAATAAGGTGGGAGAGCAGGAATGAAGGGGGGGGGACTCTCCTGGGTTAGGTGAGTTTGGCTAAATGAGCGATGATGGGGTGGTTTTCAAGTCGACGCTTGAACATTCGGATATTGGGAGCAGTGCGAATACTATCTGGAAGTTGGGAGTACCATCGTGAGGTTCTGACAGGGAAAGAGTGGTATCTGGGAGTACTGGTTGTCAACTCTATGTTGATTCCGAAGGATGAGGTGCGGTCTCGTAATGGCTTGTAGACGTAGAAAAGAGAACGTGGTATAATAGTGAGACCATTCATAATCATGTGAGTCATACAAAGATCACCTATGACTCTCCTCTCTGTAAGCGCGCGCAGGCCAAGGGTTTTGATACGGTCAGAGTAGGAGGGGAGAGAAAGAGGATAATCAGGGGATGGGAAGCAACGATAGAAGAGTTGACGAGTAAAGGTATGTTGGACTTTTTCAAGAGTAGCAATATCACTTGAGTAGTGGGGATTCCAGAAAGGCGAAGCAAAGTCAAGTAATGGAAGAACATAGGCTTTGTAACTACGAATAAGGATAGTTGGACAATTGAAAGGAAGAGCTTTGAGAAGGAGGAACATTTTAGAAGTTGCTTTCTGGGCACGGATTTTTATAGAGGAAGAGTTCTTAAGATCAGAGCGAACTTGAGCACCTAAGTCACGAACATTATTCTCAAGAGGAAGAACAGTGGTGTTAATGCTGTACCGAGGGGATACTTGTTTGGAACCAATTCGGATATGAGAACATTTAGAAGCGGAGAGAGACAATTGATTACATTGGGTCCATTCGAAGAGACAATTTAGAGCAGATTGGAATTCTTTCGTAATACTAGCTTTGGTAGACTTATTGTAGGAGACATATAATTTAACATCGTCAGCGTAGCATTGCACGGATACGTTAGGAAACTTAGATAAGGCAAGAGAGAGGTCAGCAAGATAAATAGAGAAAAGAGTGGGTCCTAGTACACTACCTTGTGGAACACCAGATAAAATGGGGTAAGGATGACTAGTAATAGCGGACAGTCGGACAGAGAAAGTGCGATCAGACAGAAATGATTCAAGCCAAGAGAGCAAGTTTGAGTGAATACCGTAATGTGAAAGACGAGCCAGAAGTTTGGGATAAGGAACAACATCGAATGCACGAGTGAAATCAATGTAGACAACATCAGTGACAAGCTTTTTGGAATGGGCACTGGTCCAGTCATTCTGACAAGTCAGGAGATTGGTAATAACACTAGCACCAGAACGGAAACCGTGCTGGTTAGAAGGGAGAACATTGAAACGAGAAAGGTGCGAGTTGAGGTGGTCTTTAATGAGACGTTCCATAGTCTTAGCAGCAGGAGAAATAATAGAAATGGGTCTGTAGGAAGAGGGAAGTTTGGAGTCTTTACCAGGTTTGGGGATAGGAGTAATAAGGGAGTGTTTCCAAGCAGAGGGTACGGTACCAGAAATGAGACTCAAGTTGAAAATGTCAGCAAGTGGGGTTGACAGAGCATAGGCACATTTCGAGAATATGATTTGTGGAATGGCATCATGACCAGTAGAGCCGGTTGGGGACAATTTACGGAGGGATTTGTAAACTTCATGAGGAAAGAAAGTGAATAGAGAGAGGGAAGGGGGAACACGTGAGGAGGAAAGGGAAGGAGACAACCGTCATCAAGAGTAAAGTGAGAGGCAAATTCTGAGGCAAGAAGATTGGATTTGGAGATACTATCAAACACAGGTAAGTTCTGAGGTGAGACTAGTTCAGGAATGGAAAGTTTAGGTTTCGTGAGAGAGGAAATGTGGCGATACAAATCATTGACACGCGAGAGTTTTTTACGGGTAGAATAACGGGCCCATTTGTCAATCTCAAAAAGGAGCTTCTTACTACATTGGTCAAACAAGATTCTAACGGAAGGAAGGTGAACTTTTGAGAACAATGCATCACGATGTTTGATAAGCCGACGAATGTGAGGAGGGTAAGATAGAGAAGGAGGACGAGGGGTACGGTAGGGAACAAAGAGATCAATGGCAGAATGAATAGCAGAAGAAAAGGCGGAGTAAATAGAGTCAATATCAGGACAGTCACAAAACAGGGAAAACCAGTCGATAGAAAGTAGGTAATTGGAAAGTGCAGAATAATCGACACGAGTGAAGTCGCGAATTTGGGATGGTAAAGAAGGAGACTGGGGAGAAGAGAGGGAGAATGATAGACCAGAGTGATCACAAGAGGGAAAGGGAGGTACGATAGAGATGGTTGGAATCAGGGAGGGATCGTTACCTATGACCCAATCGATACATCTATTGCCGCGCGTAGGAAACATATGACAGTGAGATAGATCAACAGAAATTAGGAAGTCTAGGAAAAGTCTATCAATAGGTGTGGGATGAGTACAAAGAGAATCAGAATTGAAGTCACCGATAATAACGATAGGATGGGGAGACGAAGCATGTATATCAGATAAGCATGTGATGAGGGATTCTGATTTGGAAAGAGAGTATGTAGGAGGACGATAGACTACACAGAGCCTAATGTAAGCAGATTGGTGGAAAAGGTCGATACAAGAAATCTCGTGTTCACTTGAGGGAAGGGTTACGGTAGAGTAAGATAGGTAATCTCGTATAATGATAGCGACACCACCACCACGGGAGGATCGGTCGAAACGGAGTATGGTATACGGTAATGCACCGATAATCAAGGATGAAGGGATCTTATTGGATAACCAAGTTTCAGTGAGGAATACGATATGAGGTTGTGAGACCATAAGGAAAGATCGGAATGGGGCAATCTTATTTACGATAGAACGAGTATTGTAGTATTGACATGATAGGGAATAGGTCGTTTGCTCGGGCGGAGCTAAAAAGGAGCGGGGGTAGAGGCATTAGCCTGGGGAGCGAGAAGGGAAGGAATGGAGTGGAGAAGAGAGGAATTCGAGGAAGATGCCGGCCGAATGGAGGAGGATGAAGTGACGGGTTGCGAGAAGGAGGACGACGACGAGATTGGGAGCGAGAAGAGCGAACTTGCTTCTTCATCGCTTCCAATTGGCCTCTCTCGATGATGGATCCCGCGTAGATCAGCACGTCCTTGCCTTCAGACTTGAGTTGACGCTTCTTCTCACGTAGAAGGAAAGCCGCTTCTCGCTCCGATTTGGTCAGAGAGGGACGAACGAATACATTAGGGAATTTGCTCGTGACAGTACGGGACTTGGATAGGAAAGTGGTCTGGGCGGAACGACTGTGAAACATAACTTTAAGCAATCTGGGGCGGGTATCCGACTTCTCACCCATTCGGAATATGGCAGCGGGTGAGTGCTCTAGGTCAACAAGATCAAGCATGGAGATGACTTTGGCATGGTCATCAGCCATTCTCTCACTGGCCTTCACTGCACTGGACTCAGGGAGCCCCTGAACCACGACTGATCGCTCTCGTTTCTCTTTCTCAATAGCGTCATCAATCGACGACGTCGATCTCAACTTGAGATCGCTCAACACGCTGGCACAAGTACCAAGCAGGAGAGCGAGTGGGGAGGTCTTATCTCCACAAGAGAGAGAACCAAGGTACTTGCCTATACCCTGGATCAGAGCATTCACGTCGGGAACAGCATCCGATTCCAATTCGTCCCGAAGTGAGGTCGGGGACATATCAGCGAATCGTTTAGTCATATAATCATAAAAAGGAGACAATCAATAGCGAAATTGGAAACAAATCAAAGATAGGAAGTGAGAAAAGTATCGATTGGATCGCGCAGAGAGAGATGGGAAGCACCTATCAACGCGAGGGAAGAGAGGAGAGTGAGGGAAGAGAGGAGAGAGTATGATAGTCTTCAACGCTGTTTTTTATTTGGTCATAATTCGTCCACCCAGGAAATTCCAATGCGTTGAAATACAGGCGTATTTTTCGATAACATTGACTTTGATCGTCTACTGTATCCGTCATAATGAGCTGACTGAATTGTGCTAACGGGCGCTGTATAGAGTATCCTAGCACTTCTCGATAGCAAAAAAACACGACCCGTTTGGATTATTGTGAAGAGAATTATGGGCAAAACTTCCCTGTCCAAAAAAAGAAAGAAACTTTTGCACCAGCCTGATATGTGGGTGTCGAGACTCATATCGGCTGACAGTATAGCGAGTAAAACTTACGGATAATTGAGTAGAGAGCAGCGCTACTCGAATGAGCCCATAGAGTGCCAGCTTGCAGTGCACCAAAGTGAGCAGCAGACGAGTGTGGGAGGGGTGCAAGTTAGGGAAGCAAGCGACCACAGCTTGCGAATCGAAGGCGGGCGTCACCTTCATTGTTGTCTAAAAGATTATCAGGTGTTGCTACTACTTCCGTGATAGTTACCTCTCCATTAGCGAGCTGCTCGAAGAAGGAAGGATTCTTCTTCTGATCAGATTTCGACATGTGGTCATCGGTCTCGATCAACACACCCTGTTCATTTAGTGCTTTTCCAAAGCTCTACTCCATGCGAACTCACGCTCACTCTTCCTTCGACAATCGTTTCGTTCCAATTGTCCGACTGTAGAGTGCGGAGGTTCCTCATGCGGGGATCGTGCAGTTGACGCAGATAGTCTACCTGTAATGCAATACGTGATGAAATGTTATCTCAAACGCAATACTTATGATCGTCAGATTGCCTCTCCTCTTCCTATCGAGAATTGATGAGCCTCTCTGCTCCAGCTGCTGATATCCCCAGTCTCCCAAACACAAAATGTGCTCTGACGTCCGCGTTCTCCCTCCTCGCCCTGGACAGTGTTGATCAGTGCTAACCGTGCTAACAAACATCACTTACCCGCACGCTGATCGACAAGCTGCCAATCACTCATCATGAAGACGTTGGCTGCGATGCCGCTCCGAAGTTGGGGGGGTGCGGAGCCTCTCGACGCCCGACTCGATGATGGCAGCAACGTTGTCGATTGTCAATCCAGCTTCACATCCATTGACAACGATCAACTGAATACACGAAATCATGTCCGAGATTTGTATTAATTTTAACTTACAATTCTTCCCTTCAAGAAAGTGTCGCAATGACTTGGCCAATCGTCAGGGGCTGGTCCGTTGAGCTTGTACTTGGATGGCTCGTTGACTGAACTTGCTGCGAGCTCGTTCTCGACATCAACCGTGTTCGAGCATCTGGAGTGGACTATAGCATGCTTGCGTAAGGAATAAAAGCTTACGTGTTGATGCGGAACGGCATAATGGAGTGATCGTAATCAGGGTGTGGGCAGAAGGAATTGCCGTGTTTCCATCTGATTTCATTGTGCAGCATCTTAGCGGCTCCAGTTGAAGGAACAAAGATCTGTAAGGTAACGTTAAATAGAAGAATTTGGGAGCATTAGCATACCAGAATCGTCGGAAATTTGAACTTTCTCCTCTTCAAAGATTGCAGCCAGGCATCAGCAGCTTCCACCTCTGCTTGAGTCGAATTTCCGGTGCTCAGACCTAATTGTAGTTTGCGTACACGCTCAGCTTGAGCAGTGATCTGATCGCGATAATCAGTAGCTTCAGATACGTACTTCCTGATAAGAAGACGCGTGGCGCACTGCAGTCGGCCTCTGTAAAGGCAAAAAAAAATGATTCAAATGGTAAAGTGAGTGATGAATTTTGAAACCCGAATTAATTATTAAACTGACACCACGAATTCTGGAAGGATGAACACTCCTTCAGGTTCAGTGAGCGACTCGTCTTCTGTTTTGAGATCGTTGTCCGTTCGAATGTTCTCGAAAGAGAACAGCAGTTCAGCCAGCTCCATGGAGAGCTCGGTACGAAAGTTGTAGGGAGTACGAGAGCCGGCGGCGAGAGGATTCTTCGAGTGGAGGATACTACAAAGATTATTAAAAGTAGCACGCGCTAGTGGCTTTGATTGGCTCACTTTTTGTACAACTCGTGTCTTCTCGTCTCCCAGTCCAAATGAGGTATCTTGATAGTCTCGTACTTCAAGTGTTTGTGGCATGCAACCAGTCTGAACAAATATTATGTGAAATGCTAGGGCGCTCACAGGAGGCAGAGGTTGACTTACGAGCGGATCTCATGTTCGAGGCTTGCCGAGTTGGTGCCAGTCATGACGAGACATTTGTCCACTCGTCTCTTGCGAGCGTCCGGTGGTCCAGCGCCTGTTTCCTCTTGAGGCGCCATTGCATTTAGAGTGCGCAGTAGACACTGCAAAGTGGACGAAATAAGCTTCCATCTAAGTTGGTGCAATCTTGCCGAGAATGCGGCAGTGTCGTCCGAGTGAATTTCGTCGATAACGACTGCCTTGAAGCGACCGTAATCCAATAACTAAATAAAGTTAGTTATCCCCTCGCTTCGTAGACACTTTGGTAACTGACCCACTCTGCATCTTGGTAGGGCACGAAGGCGTGCTCAATGCGTGCTGTTGAGGGATCGATATTGCCCTGGTAGTCAATGAGCGGATGAACGTACCCGGTTATGCCGGGGTTGACCTGAGAGGAATGTAATAACGTGGTGCGAGTAAAGTAAAGTAAGGCGGAGGAGGAAAAAAGCTAGTAGATGATGCGAACCTGTTGCTGTTCAAGGTATTGAGCGGCTGAAGCGGCATTGGTTACCGTCGGAACAAGATGAATCGATTTGGTCAGCGTCGAGATCGGCCTGTCAAGCGCGCCACGATTGATGTTGACGATGACACGGTTAGGGCGCATCTCGCGTTTCAGCAGCGTGTCGTGCACGACCTTCTCGATTATTAATTGAGCCTGAATTAATCAAATTTTTCCACTACATACCCACATCACGCTTATTTATAACATTAGAAGCTCACGGAAATAGTCTTCCCGTAGCCGGGAGGCATGACGCAGAAGAGTACATCATTCGTCTTTAGTCCTTCCACAAACAGCTCAATGAATGAGTCAGCCCCATTTCTAATTCGAACATCGTTAAAGGCCTTCTGCTTGTTCTGGATGCGGTTTGACCTCAGTCCAGGTTCATTGTGCGGCATGTGCACAATGTTCGGGTCCATGATTTGAGCCCACTTTTCGAACTCACTGAAATGGATCTTGTTGTGACCCTACTCACTTGTGCATAACTCACCACAGCTTCACCGGAGCACTGTCACGACCCAAGGAGGGGACGCGCCAAACAACGGGTTGCGGATGATTTGGAGCATTCTTGGGGTACACTTATCGTACAGCATGTCCCAATCTTCCACGTTGAGCGATTCGACCAGATGTCGATTGGACGGTGGAGCTCTCCATGCTGCAAACACACAAGTTAGCCTAATCGGACTAACTGAAATCCCTAATTGGACCCTCACTAACTCACAAGAGAAATGGAACCGATGGTGCGATGAGTAGCGAGCTGCACAATCAGGAGCCCATTGGATGATGATTTTGCAAAGACAGTACTGCTTAGCGAGCAACGTCTTGTCCGCCGACATCTCTGTCTAAACGAGAAGACGCAGAATGAGAGCAGGAAGGCAGGGTCACTTTTACTTTTACATGTAGCAACGTCGGATTATTCAAAAACCGATGATTAGCATAACGACCACAGGACAAAGGCTATTGTTACATCTTTATTAACATTAGATGAATTGTTATACAATTTAAAAGAGCAACACTTCTACAGATACGGTACTACTAATGAGAAACTACTTATTGTGATTAATAGTGTGCGGCTCTAAAAGTAACTAAAGGAGATTGGCAGCGAGCGGCTTATTCCCATGTCAGCTTGCTCACTTTGCCATACGGTGTTCCGAACACGTACAGCACTCTCTGAGTCATTTGGGGAACTCCGTATTCGCCCAGAACTTCTTTATCCATCAAGAAGACGAATGAGAGGGGAGTTCCATTGCGAGCGCGCATCATGACAGCATCGTGCATGAATGTAGCGGCCTGCAATCAAAGAAAATAAAGCCTATGGAACGCGGGGTGGATAACTACTCACCCTTCCGACCTCCTCGAGGCGTGAAATAACGATGACCACGCAGCCTACGTCAGTGTGCGACAACAGAATGAGCTGGAGAGAATCAAATGTTGTGATCGCTAAAGTCTTTTGCTCTCTTAACATGACGCTAAAGGGAATGAATTTGGTATAAAAAAGAATACAATGATAACTTCAATACCTGCAGATAGTTGGCATCTCTTGTTGCCAGGACCTTCTTGGCCTTCTCGTCATCTCCAAATAGCGAGCGGCTACTCATTTTGGCGTCATCGATACCGCTCTCCCGGCCGAGCGCCTTCGTGTCTTCGCCGACGCTTGCATCGCAGTAGACAATCGCACGGTAAACACGATTTTGTACCAGTGAAAAAGCCTGAATCAATCTGTTCCGACGTGGACAAAATAATTCTTCATAAATGAGTAAGAATAGAATGCTTACCAATTGATTCATGTCTTCTTTATTCTAGTGGATGATATTATAAATTTAAGCCGACAATGTCCGGAATCGACTGGCTTCCCTCCCACTTCGTCACTCGTCGCGTCTCCACTCTTCTGATCGCTTCGACTGCTTGAGCATTCACGCCC
The DNA here is from genome assembly GCA_911812115.1 of Pristionchus exspectatus. Lineage (NCBI taxonomy): Eukaryota > Metazoa > Nematoda > Chromadorea > Rhabditida > Neodiplogasteridae > Pristionchus > Pristionchus exspectatus. The sequence continues at coordinate 9,864,413 of OU461584.1, read as the reverse complement.
AATTAAGACGGTCAGCTACTCTCCTTCTATTGAGTGTACCTTTTTGATTATTAGTCATCATATTAAAACTCCAGTGGTTGTTTAAAATATTGAGGATAGTCGAAGACCCTTCCGGAATTGTCAGTTGTAGTTACTTCGCAGTTGCTTCCTGTTAGGTAATATTTATGTAATATGACACTGCTGTTGTCCCCGGATATTGTTATAGTACACATCTCACCGCCCCCACGCTGTTATGCACCTTCGTATTTATTATTCATAATTATTACCTAAATCCGGATCCATATCCGTATTTTTCTCATACATTTTCGTAACTACCGGGCCGGTAATCAGACCACAATCAACAATAATTACGGTTTTTCAGCCATTAGGCCCCTGCTATTAGTGTCAGACCACTATATATTTCCGGTTCCCGGAAGGCAATGAAAATGGATGATTCTCCTGCTCGCACAGGGCTCGTCTACCTTGCCCGTACCGTACTTTGGGTGTTCTGTTAAGGGAATGAATATGTTTAATATTTGTTCTCTCCAGCTTCCGATCATGTCCGAGAAGCTAGCCGGAGTTGAATTGGTTCTCTCCGACGGGAGCAGGGTTGATGCTTTCAAGTTCATTCAAGTTCATTGCAAGTTCATTCTCGATGAATCAATTCACGTCGACTGTTCGATCTTTACTAGGAAACTTTATTGATTAAATCCGAATTTTTGCAATTAGTTCAGTGATCAGCACGGGATCGGATATAAGACCATATCCCCGATTTTAGCACGAGTATGAGGCTCATAACACCCGTTTTTTTGGATCCGAACCAGCGATATTTAACCGATTTCATACTGAACCCCCGATTATAATTATTCGTCAGAGGTTGATGCTCCTCACTGAATTAGTCTAACCCCTCTAAACCTTGCCCATATCAGGCAAGCATCTGAAGGACAAGCTGGTGGAGCTGTACTTCTCTGACTCTTGGTTCCCACCCTGCCAGAGGTTCACTCCCCTCCTCAAACGATTCTACGAGGAAGCCAAGGCAGCTGGCAAGGGCATAGAGGTTTGTTCATCTTTTTGATTTTATTTAGAGTGAGTGCGCATTTATTTGTGGATGGTTTGGGGACGCTACCTGTGGTAAGATATATCTAGGATAAAATATGTACATAATAGTCCGATCGATTGTTTACTGTAGTCCTAATTACCGTACTCCGCTCATGTGATCTTCGTGTATCGTGATCGCGAGGAGGAGAAGCTTCTCGAGTACTACAAGGAACATATGGGCGAGTGGGCATACATGGAATTCGGCAATGACAAGATCCAGTGAGTAGAGATATTCAGAATGTGATCTTCCATTCATTGGATAGACATATACGTCTGCGCAAATCTGGTTGAGATAGGAAGGGAGATGTATGTTTCACGAGCGAATGATGGAACTTTTTCTTTGATAGCAACTCGGAGTTGACAGTTAATGATTAAATTCTCTCAGGTGTGGCAGCATCATTCGCAGTGGCTGCAGGAGTATTGCTATTCGCAGCCCTTCAATCGGCATCCCATCATCAAATTATTGCTTTGCGATACGATATCAGTTTAGTTTTAGTTTTATGTACATTGTGATGTATAATGTATACTGTGATGTAACCTTGCAATCGCAGCTCGATCGTTACTCTGTATTTTGAAATCGATCGGTAAATTAGTTTTCAAATTGACCTTTCATGGACTACGGTATAATGGTTCCGTTGAAATTATCGACTTATGGACGTTACCCTTCTCTTCGTTTTACTTAGGATGAACGTAGAGGAGTGACATATAGTCATCTGAGAAGGAGATGAGAGGGGATAAGTGAATGGAGATCACAATATGACCCCATAACACAAAATGGTGAATGGTAGTTAGGTTGTTTGGGAAAAATGCTGCAAAAAATTAGCTACAGCAACATCCGCTAAACAGTGGAAGTCCGAAGGCTTTTACGCTTTTTCCTCTCTCATTCGCTGGTACGCTTTTGAATATTTGCTCTTCCTACCTTTGCAGCCCTACAATTATGCGAGTAATCGTTTGACACAAAAATTGTAAATTTAACAAGCGTATTCAAATACTAAATCCCTACTTGTTAATAAATGAGTACGCTGGGGCGCTATACAGCGAGATAGCATTACATTTTGAGAGAGTTTTTCTCTGACGACCGCCACGCGTAGGATCTTCGAATTTCGCGGCCCCAGTCTTGCGTTTTTCGTGCCGCGCGTTTGAATCTTGAATTCTCCTAGGATCTTACTGTGAGATGGTAATGGAAAAGAGAATCATGCTCTTTCGTCATCTACCAGTTGAGGGATGACTGGCACTGCCTGACTGGGGGTCACCATGACTGGGGATGTTTGTCTTTCACAATATGAGCTAATACTTCTGTTGTATATTATAGTTATAAGAATATACATAATACATTTGTAAAGTAAAGTCATGTGTCTGACCCGCCGAACCAGTTCATGTAATTCGGTCTCCCACCACGATATGCCTTTACCTACCGTAACCCATTCGTAAGCATTTCGGCTGGCCTACTTTTCTGTCAGTCGATTCTCTCTTTCTCTCTCTTCCCTAGTTGCTACACGTCGTTCTACTATTTCTGTATCGGACTCCTACGAAGATAAAGCTTTATTGCTATTCGGCTATTCGGCTTTCAAGACAAGGACAAGGACACAACATCTGGCGTTCAGGACTCGAATTGAAAAGGTTAGTGAATTTCGAAAATTTTCGGCTTCCTCTTTCCTTTTTACTCACGTTTACTCTTGTCTGTCTGAAAGCAACCAAACTGAACGCTTCTCATTTGAGTCGCGCTGGTTGAATAGCCTGATCTGAAGCTAATTCCGAACGAGTAGAGAATTACTCTCACTCGCTAACAGAAATCAGAACACGTGAATTTCGTCATTTGCACCGGAGGTTCTGCCCGAATTTTGATTTTGAAATCAAAACACTGAGTAATAATGGGCAATGATGATGAAATGCCTTCGGAAAGCGCAAGACTGGCTGACGAAATGGAAGATCTGAAGAAGCTGGTGACCACGATGGCACAGCTGCTCATGAATCAGAATCAGAAGCAAACTCAGAGATCCGAAAACTCGACGGATTTGTCGAGTGCCTCCATCAACGCGATCGAATCGCGTATGCTTGAATTCGTGTACTGTCCTGAGGAAGGAAGCACATTCGAGCGATGGTGGGCTAGACACGAGGATATCTTCTCGATTGATCTGAAAGAGTGGAGCGAGGTGAAAAAACTCGTCTCTTGATTAGACACGTGACCACTTCGGTGGAGCGGACATTCACAGAATCGATTGCTCCGACCAAGTGGACAGACATGACTCTGGATCAGGTCAAGGAGAAGATGTTGACGTTGTTTGGTGACAACACGTCAATCTTCGATCGGAGGAGAAGGATGCTGGATCTGAAAATGAGTAGAGAGAACATCGATGACGTCCGAGTGCTCGCCGCGAGGGTGAACCAAACGGTGGAGAACGCTCAAGTGAGGGACGCGACGATCGATGAGTGGAAAGTACTCACTTTCTTGCACGCATTGGATCTGCCTCGATACTCTGACTCGCATTTGAGAATGATGCAAGCGGCCAAAGAGAAGGGCAAAGATTGCAAACTGGACGATCTGTTGTCTGTGTTCAACGACCTCTCTCAGCTCAAGAAAGACTCGAGAATGATCACTGAGTCCAGCAGAGAAGTGAACTATGTATCGGATAGAAGGTCGAGAAAGAACCAGAATGATCAGAAGAGCAATCACAAGCAGAGAAACGGCAGCGCTAGCAGCGAGCGAACGGTCCAGGACGGACACACAGGATGTTACTGTTGTGGCAGTGAGGCCCATTGGCGCTCCGAATGCCCGTATCGCTCGGCTAAATGTCATGACTGTGGCACAAAGGGGCATCTCGCCCGAGTGTGCAAGAACAAGAAAGTGAACACTGTGATGGTAGCGGGAGTGACCCCTACCAGTTACCGTATCCAGGTGGAGATAAATGGACTAGCACTGTCCACGGTTATCGATACTGGATCAGACATCTCGATTATTTCCGAAGAAACGTGGAAGCAGCTTGGCAGACCCGAGTGCAAGCGTGATTTCGGCACGGTGAAGTGCGCGAATGGAGATGATTTGAGGCTTTCTGGAAGATTCTGTGCTAGAGTGGAGTATGGCGGCATCAGTGCTACCAACGACGTGTATGTTACACACGGTCGATTGAACCTTCTGGGCAAGAATTTCATCAAGCTTCTGAACCTCGTCAAGGTGAGATCACCGGAGACGAATGAGGAACTCGTCAAGGTCGAATGTGAAGTGGGAGTGACCCAGGACCACAAGGGACCCGAGGCGAAATCGAACAACTGTGTCAAGGTCGAATGTGAAGTGGGAGAGACCCAGGACCACAAGGGACCAGTGACAAAGCAGATCAATCTCGTCGAGGTTGAAGGTGCAGCGGAATCGTTCCGGGTCCACCACGTACACGAGGCGACAGTCAAGGTCCCCGAACTGACTGATTATGCTGAGAAAGAATCCGGAGAGGAGATACTTCTCCATCAGTATGGTATGAACAAGAATCTGAGAATGTGAAGCGGGTCTGTCCCGAGCCCACAACTCGTCTCAAGGAGAAGAAGGCAAATCTCAAGCCAACCGTGGCGAATTCTCTAATGGAAGAGAATCCGATCCTGAAAATTCGGATTCCAAATCAATGGAACGAATCCGAGGAGAAGATTGACTTTCCATCGGAAGATGAGAAAGATGCAGAGAAAAGATGAATCTCTGTTGGAAATGGTGCAGGTTACAGCACACTGAACGATCTGGGAATGAATCCGATGACTAAGATCAGAGAAGGCATCCATATGATGGATGAATTGAATGAGTTGGTTGAGCTCAAGCAGAAGCTGGAGAGAAATCTCACTGAAAGGAACACTGATTCCTCTGCCTCCATCGACAACTCTTCGCCACACTCTTCCACGTCGTCATCACCTCATGCGAGCCACGTCAAGCAGACATCGACGCCGCAACGCGATCATCATTCCACTATCGTTCTCGAGGGCAAGCCTCGCAAGAAGATGAACGAGGGCAATCCTCACAAGGAGACGAAGCAGTAGTCCCGTCCCCTTTTCTACGCCCTCACCTCACCTCCTTCCCCCATCTGTATTTTAAGATCGACATGCTGTCAATCTTGAAGGGGAGGTGTTGTATATTATAGTTATAAGAATATACATAATACATTTGTAAAGTAAAGTCATGTGTCTGACCCGCCGAACCAGTTCATGTAATTCGGTCTCCCACCACGATATGCCTTTACCTACCGTAACCCATTCGTAAGCATTTCGGCTGGCCTACTCTTCTGTCAGTCGATTCTCTCTCTCTCTCTCTCTTCCCTAGTTGCTACACGTCGTTCTACTATTTCTGTATCGGACTCCTACGAAGATAAAGCTTTATTGCTATTCGGCTATTCGGCTTTCAAGACAAGGACAAGGACACAACAACTTCTTTTATCACCTTCTGACAAATTTCTTGTTTCAATAATTATATTAATTAATTATTAAAACGATAAAAATGTATTTTTATGCAAATTTGTATTTTAGATAGTGAGCCCTCTGACTCAGAGGTTTGTCTACCACTCGTTCCTTCTCGAAGTTTCTGATATACAGGCCTCTGAGACAGAGGTAGCGAGTGAGAGGTGCGGTGTTTCGCACTTCTCCCCCTCCCCGAAACCTCTCCGTCCCTCGTAGCGGCCCGTTACCCGCGCTACCGTTTTTCCAACCCTACACTTCCACTACGCCACATCAACGATTCAGGGATGGCTTGGTTAGGTAAAATGGTTACGGTTGATCGAGTGACATCGACATCGAATTTGTGAATAAGAAAGCATGTACGAGTATTTATCATTAGTTACTGTACTCTATCGCTCGTAAAAGCAGTGATAGATACGGTAAAACGAATAATTTTCATTTAGTACACTATCTGTACACCATGAAGAATAAAATGCAAATGATTAAAAAAGCAGTGATAGAGACGGTAAAAACATGATTGTATCACAATCATCTAACATTAAGATCTGCATCCTTTCCGCAAAATTAGAGCGAGCGATGCCTCTGACAAGCGCTTCTGACATTTTCACCATACAGGCGAAATTGTGGCGATTCGTGATTTGTAGGTATGGTCAGACATAATTCATCACCATATATCCCATTTAGGTCGTCAAGTCGAGAGAACAATGCCTTAAGAGAAGTGAACCATCTATTGTAGTTAGAATACTTGGAAGACTTATTCTAAATCATAAATGATTTATTTAACGATAATCAGAAATATAAAATAAATAAACTAAAAACGTTTTAATTATAAATAATTAATAAATATTAAATGTGACTGAACGTAAACATGTGACACATTTGAACTAATAGTTTGAAATACTGTAGTAGCCAAACCTCTGACCCAAAGGGCCTACGCCCTCGCCAGCACGACGGTAACACCGGCTGGTTCATTCGAAATTTTTCATGCGTCGCGGATACCGTAACACGCGTCGCGTTTTAGACGAAATTTGGGCAAATTTTTCAAACTGTTCCAAATACAATTTTGCAATTGGTTTCTGGTTGTTCAGCGCTCCCGATTTAGTGAAATCGCTGCAAATTTTACATAAAAACAACCTAGAAGATGGAAATCAGTGAGTGCGCTAGGTCAGATCGCTGACAGACTCGACTCAAGGGGGTTGATTCTGCCAAGCAATGGGAGAGTTTCGTCGTATATTTTTGGTGGTATAAAATTGTTTAGGCTGTGAAACTTAGGCATTATCAATAAAAACTATGATTATAAGGCTGTACGAGGCGTGACAGGCTCATATCCACATTGCCAACACAGGAGCCGGGATTTTCAAAACATAGCCGGGATTTGCCTTTTTTCGATTTTAGTTGGTCTCGTAGCGATTTGCCTGCCAATTTTAAACCGCCAATTCAAACTACCAACCAGCCGTTTGCCCTATTTTGTAACCGTCGTGGCCAGATCCTTACTCGCGGCACGACTCATGATATAACTGGTCTTTTATTCTGCGATATTGCACGGTTTATTCTTGAATTAAAGGTACACAAACACACACACACATACAGAAACTGAAGTCTTGTTACTCGTTTACATTATTCTCACGAGCCATAATGACTAGTTGAATATTCCATGATCCATCTTGTAATCTATTCCTAGTGAATCTTGCAGCAACCTGAAGTAAGTAAATGCTAATTTTATCCCCATTCTCGTATGATATCGTACATGAAAGAAAAATCAGAACGACTATCTACCGTACGTGACGTTAAACAAGTTCCTTTTTCCTACGAATACTGAAAATTATGAGGTGTGCTTACAATTAGGTCCATTCGATAGCTCGAAGTCAATTTGCGGGTATCTACTTGGATGTATCAGGTGTAATATTTCTAGAAATCTAGACATTCGCGTTGCCCCTGTTGATGACGTCACACGTGACCTTGCCAGACCTCCTTGCTCTAGCATTGAGTTCCTACTAGGACATCTAGTGAATGTCCCTATTGATTCGAAAACAACACTATCATGGTCACGCACACGTGACGTCACAACTTGGGGCGTTGCAAATATCGTTCTCGATTTCTAGAAATATTTCACCCGACACATCAATTTGTGTTGATGGAATGGTAGTTACTGGGTGGATGCTTCAACCTATCTACTCATCCGAGTAGGTTTGACTACGAGCAATCGAATGAGCCTAAGCTCATATTATTCGCATTGTATCTATTTCATTGTACTCATAGTATTTCAGTATTCGCAAAGTTGGAAAAGAGTTACGTACTGTAGCCGTTCTGATTTTTCTGTCATGTGCGATATGAATCAGTGTAACAAAAGCCATAAACAGGAGAGTATGATTTTCCTCAATTCGTTCTTCCACTCGTTTTCTCGTTTGCCGTGTATCGATGATGTGATAAGTAAACCTGCCTGGGCTTGATTTGTCAGCTCGGTTGCGAATTGAAACCATCTTCTTACAGCGAAATTTGAATTACTTTTCGAGTCGTTGAAATCTATTTCAATTCTGCGGACCAGATAGGAAACAGTTGAAAAAAATGAAGCAGATAAAGAAATATCTAAATAATTTTGTGACTTTGTATCAATATCAGAAATTGATAACCAATTACTGTATCGTACATCGTCCACATTACCGAACAGACGAAAATTTTTTACTTTTTTTACTTTTTTTAAAGTCAGCGAATTCGCATCGAATATTCCTAATTTTTGTTTCATATTTTTTGTCCACCCACAATTCCGCGTGATTTTTAAAATTGAACGGTGAAATATTTATTTAAATGGGTGAAAAATTGGAGCCGCAAGAGCGAAAAGTGATTACGGAAGGGTGATTACTGTAGAGCCGGCGTTTAGGCTTTACTTGGAGCAAGCTGGCCCTCTTTTCAACACTTTCGACTCCAATTTTTCACCCATTTAAATAAATATTTCACCGTTCAATTTTAAAAATCACGCGGAATTGTGGGTGGACAAAAATATGAAACAAAAATTAGGAATATTCGATGCGAATTCGCTGACTTTAAAAAAGTAAAAAATGTAAAAAATGTTCGTCTGTTCGGTAATGTGGGCGATGTACGATATTCTTCAGCGCTTACCAAGTTGAGCTTCTTCAATGAACACGTCGTTGTCTCCGGAAAGGACAAGCAATTCAAAAGGACGTATGCGGATAACATCGAGTATCGCATTTCTGTAAGGAATTCAATTTGCGTTGATGGAATGGTAGTTACTGAGTGGATGCTTCAACCTATCTATCGTACATCGCTCTCATTACCGAACAAACGGCCTTTTTTTCCTTTTCACGCTTAAGAAGGATAGGCACGAGTTTTTGGTCACATAAACTGGCAACGTGGTGCAGTAGGGAAAGAACACCCTATCAGAAATCACTTTATCCGATGTGTCACAGATGCCTCTAACCCGAGTTATGGAATTTAGAAGTTTGCTTGATGATGCAGGCAAGATATGGGGTACTGTAACTTGATGGAGGTATTGATTGATTGGACATAATAATTTAAAAATGAAATCGGCAAGAGAAGAATTACTGGGAGGGGAATCAAACCAGCGTCCTCAGGAATGCTAGGAAAACCAACTGCGCTACGAGGAGAATTGAGAGAGGGGGATCGTGGAGACACTGTCAATCTAGAGCGCTGTAATTGTGCGCTAGGTTTGATCGACCGACATAAAATGGTTATCGATGACGGAAAACGTGAAAAATCGATAAATATAAGCAGAAATAAAAGCGTGTCCAATAGGGACATTAAAGCCGGTGATATAAAAATCAAGAGCCGGGGAAAGGTAAATTTGGCGATTTCATTGACGATGCAGGCTCGGCGTGCCAGGACCATTGACCAGTGACTCGTGCCTATCCTTCTTTAAGGAGTACATCGGAAGAGGTAGTGAGAAATGAACGAAGCATAAGGTTGCACATGGATCTAGCTTTGCGTGTTATCTGTTCGATATGATTAGGGGCCACAAGCCCCGCCCACTTTGGTGTGACATGCTCCTCCAATAAAAACGAGACGGAGCAGCACAAAGTTCATTCTTAACGAAATCACTCGTTCGACAGCGCGTTGGATAGCTATTACTGCCATCTATTGATTGGTCGCTATACCCAAAGTGATAAACAACAACAAGTAAATCAAAATCGATTATAAAGGTAGGGAATAGGCTATTTCTGCTACTTCCCGTGTAAAAACCTTTTGGGTATAGACATTTTCTGACATAAAGGAACGTTTTAGGAATTTTAGAGAAAAAACTAGATTTTTAGGAATTTTCCCTGATTTGTGCCAGAAGCTCGAAAAAGGGGCGGCGGAGGCGAGCGAGAGAGCGAGGGGAGGGAGAGAGACACACGCAAATTAGGCTCCGCCCCCTTCCCTCTCGTCTCGCCTCTCCCTCCTCTTCCCCAGTGCTTTGCGCGCGTACTTCTCGGGCCCTAGCACAGCTCAGAGACAAGATATTCACAAACGGCAAAAAGTATGATGTTATTGGGACCATGAGGGATTGTTTGAACCTACTTTTGGTACTAACTCTTGAATTCGGCTATCTGCCTTGTGGCCCCTAGATATGATGCTCAAAATGGAACTTCGTATTGAAGAATTTATGTACTACGGCTGTAATTTTCCCCCATTTAAAATAATATTTCACCGGCCAATTTTACTATTCGTCCACTTATGTATAGGGGTGGATAAAAAATATGAAACAAAAAAAAGAATATTAAGCGTGAATTCGCTTAAAGGAAAAAAGGCCAAAAAGGTAGAAAAGGCCGTTTGTTCGGTAATGGGAGCGATATACGATACTAGATCAAATTTGCATTGAAGAGAAAGGAATAGGTCGTTTTGGCATGTTTCAGTTGGACAGTCTTTCTCGGACCAAACTAATTTTACTAATTCGATTATTTTAGGAGTTTTAGAATTTATTTTAGATTTTTAGCACGCTTCCCAAGCTTGTGACTTTTGCGCGAGGAGAGGCTAGCGAGAGGGCAAGGGGAGGACACACGCTAATTAGGCTAATTAGGCTCCGGCAACATGCGGCTCAGAGACTAGATATCAACAAACGGCCAAAAGTATGAACTTATTGGGACTAGAGTGTCGAAAATAATCGGCGTGCCGTTTCCATTTGTAAACGACACGCCGTCTCGGACCAGTCGTTTGACGGACCAGTCGCGACTGGCCACGAATGAGTTGAAACGACGTGTCGTTTTCTTAGAGAAACGACGCGCCGCCTCATTCTTCCCGTGGATGGATAAATGGGTGATCATTTCAAGAGAGAATGAACTTTCATTTCAAGTGGCGTGTCGTTTCAAAATCATTCGCGACTTGTCACATTCGCGCGATAAGTCGTTTTCAACACTCTAATTGTGACCACAAGGGGTAGTTTAAACCCATTTTTGGCACCAGCTCTTGAAATCGGCTATCTGCCTTGTGGCGCCTACCCAAAGTACGATGAGGTGAGAAATGTTGGCTGAATGATAATCAGAAGAAGAAGCCAACTTAGTTGCAGACGAGGCACGTCAATAGGCACGTTGGATAGGTCTCAACATCATATTTAAATGGTCCAATGCGCACAATCATTGGATTTGTCAAAGTGTCAAAGTACGAATAAACAGTTCGAGATAGGTGTTTAGATGCTTCCCCGGGTAGAAAGAACAGTGCGCATCAAATAGATTGTTATTTCGATTTTGAAGATTTTTAGAGAAGAAAATACAAGGATCGGAGGTTTCTCCGATTTGCACAACTTCAAAGATTTCAATGCCCGCGTATTTAATCCGTCCCGGTTGCACGCTAAACACAGTGTGAAAGTGGGAGGAGCTAGTCAAATGAGATGAGAGGGGAAGAGAGAGGTGGCTCTACCCTCTGCCTCCGCCCCGCTCCCCTCGTGGTTTCTATCCCGCCGTGGCTAGCACGTGCCCTCCCTAGACAAGAGGGAATTAAGTTGGCTCTCACGACTGAGCGAAGCTATCACCATAGAATTTTGGGAATGAGCTTGAAATAGGCTTCGCCCACTATTAGCTCGTCCTGGTTTCGGACACTTCTCTGTTCACAGCGTTCTGACCCCCATTGTTCTCTCCAGATAAGGGTAAACAATGAATGCAAATTTCGTGCCAAAATCCCGACACGAATGAACTGCAATCTCCCGCTCGATTCAAATACCTAACAGAGCGGGGAGAGCGGTCGCTCCTCCCGCCCATGCCTTGCAGTTCGATTCATGCAAAGTGAGCGAGTAGATATGCAAAGTTCTCCCCCTTCTCTGTTGGAAGAGAATGCTGTGTGTTGAGGCCAGATCGCATGGTATTTGGCTCATAACTCGATTCAGAAATGAGATATCGACGAACGGTAAAAGTATGTTCTTATTCAAACCAAGACAAACCGATACTTTGAGCACAAAAACATGACCTTACGATTGATTCGGTCTACCTCGTTGCGGTCTCTAGTAGGGATGGCAAATCGGAACACGGCCTCAAGTCAGCTAATTGGTCGATTTGCATGCGAAGCCGGCCACATAGATCTCTTCAATTCTCAAGCCGGCTTCGCATGCAAATCGACCAATTAGTGACGGATCGCCGGCGATATGAATCGATTTCCATAAGTAATTGATCCCGCTGGCGGAGTTCAAGTGCGAGACTTGAGGCCGGCTTGAAGCCGGCTTCAACCCGGAATGCAAAGGGAGATAGACGCCGAAGCCGGCTTGACTCAATTTGCATGTCTGGCCAAGCCGGTTTCAATCAATTAGCGCGTCTTTCAAGACAATTGACCGGGTTCCGTGGCCGATTTGCCATCCCTAGTCTATACTCATGGTATCAATAACATCATACTTTAACATCATAGTTTATTGATATCTTATCGCTGAGCTGCGCTAGCGCCGGAGAAGTACGCGCTCTCGTGAGCGAGAGAGAGAGGGGCGAGGAAGGGAAGAGGAGGGTCAATCCCGATACCGATCCCGAACGTGCAACCTTATTGTTAGTGAGGATAGGCATATTCTGGGCAGAGCTCTATCGATTGGGGATAGTGAGAGCTATCCGTATCGATTTAGAGTTAGTGATTTGGTTAAGAATGAACCTTGTGACTTTGCTTTCTCGTTTTTTTTTTCGCGAAATCATGTCACACCAATGCGGGCGGAGCTTGTGGGGCCTATATTTAGTTTTTCTCTTTTTTCTCAATTTATGAATTTAATCCACAAGCTCTTTCTTTCTCACTCTCGCCTGTTTTCGCCTCCACAGTTTCTTCTTCTAACGCAATGTGACTTACGTAATTTCTTGATTAAAATGCTCGAGCTTAACGAAGAATAGTTCATCAACAATAACATTCCTCAAAAGCTTGCACAAGACAAATAGATCCGCTTTATGAGGAATAATATTAATCTTGAGCACTACTCTTTTGATCCGAGAGCACCGGCCGATGAGCCAAGAGGTTTGATTTATAAGTTTTTTTTCATTTGAGATAGTTGAAATACCGGAAGAAATCAAGAATTGCTAAAAAAAGTTTTATACAGCTTGCTAAGATAATAATGTTTTCTTAATATAACTATTTACCTCGTCAGAATCAGATTCCATGCCCCCGGCCGGTAAAATGCTCCAGCTGTTAATTTCAAAATATCGTAAATACATTTTTGAAATTTGGATGCTCGTATTTATGCGGCCAATAGGATCTATATGAAATTGTAGAAAGTTAATGGCGATAAATTGTTTTTGTATGGTGAGATGATCTTTTAACATACTGTTCCACCGAGGCGATATCTGAAGAAATATGTCACATAGTCACAAATTTCACAATTTTACGAAAAAAAAGGAATGATGCATATAATGTGTGTCATCATATCATTCCTATTATCGTAAAATTTTATAACGCGAACTAGAATAAGATGCTAGGTATCTTACATACCAAAGCAATACTCATGAAGGATACTTCTCCAATACTGATGATCTTGCGAATAACATCTGATGGAATGCTTGCTAGATGACAGGAAGTGGAGGGTGTGAAGTCATTCTAGTACGCTCGAAGCTCGAGCTAAGAATTCAAATATAGTAAAAAAACTGAGGATAATGTACGTTATGAAAGTAGGGACCACCGCGTGATATGCAAATCACATATTCATACCCCATGAAGTAACTCAGGTTGTTAACCAGGCGTATAGAATCATTTTTGTGAAGGGACCACCCACCAAAAGCTAATAGTTTACGAGAAAATCGCGACTTCATGAAAACATGATTTTCAAAAACGAGAGACAAAAAATCTTTGAAACCTGCTAACTTAAGTTTGAGGAAAGGGCCGCGACTTTTGAAAGCTTCCAGCGATAGACATAGGTTCTGGACATAACATATCCAAAAATTAGCCAATTCTATAGTCTCCCGCGTTTTTTATATGAGATCAAATATCAAACTCAAACTCAAAATTTGACTCTAGATATGTAAATTTCGCGGGAGACTATGGAATTGGCTAATTTTCGGATATGACATGCTTATAACCCTAGTCTATCACTGGAAAGTGTCAAAAGTCGCGGCCCTCTCCTTTGAACGAAATTAGAGCGCTTAAAACAAATTATTTAAATTTTGTGACGTCATTTTTGAGATTCTTTTGTTTATAACAAGCGCGGGAGACTATAGAATTTGCTAATTTTCTCAGCAAAGTTTGTTAACATGATGTACTAAACACCTGTGAAATCAGAATCCGCCGCCTTTTCCTCCCCTTTGCACAAATTAGCATACCACGAGCGCACAAATGTAAAAATGGACGGTGGTCCCTATTATGAAAGACGCGTATCTCTGACAGATATAGTATGAAATAAAAACATTGTTTGAATTGTTACCAGACGCTTCTTATGAGGACGCTCAATTACACTCGCTTTAAAGGGGGGATAGGCATCAATCAAAGTTGGTGGGTCCCACCACGAAGAGCCTGAAACGTTGCAATCCTACTGTAATCAGCCCAACCTCTGCGCACGTATCATGGTGACTCTGGGCAAATAGATCACCATTTCTAGAACTTCGGATAAAGAGATCTCTTATCGGGTAGCCATTCTCTATCATTCCACGTTGCCAGTTTATGCACGAAAATATTGATGCCTATCCCCCTTTAAAGGAGGAGTGACAGGAAAGAATGTTAGAGACTCTCACAACGAAATGCCGGCCATGGGAAGTGACCGTAGTTAGCAGTTGGCACTTTGCCAAGACCCTATTCCTTTCTCCCGTCCTCTGATAGGGAGAGGGAGGAAGGCGATCGATGGGAAGAGACAAGGGAGACTGGGGTAGATCAGTGCGCAGTCCCTTCCCAGTGAAATCAACAGTTCAAAATCCCCGCCCTTTCCTGCCATGAGGGAAGCTTTGGCACAAGGCCAACTCGCTGTATCTCGGTTCAGAGATGAGATACAAATATGGGGACTTCAGAATTCTGATATGGCTGTCGATAGCTACAGCACTACGTTGTCAACTTAGTGACTCAAACTTTCATGTTACTCCTCCTTTAAAGAAGGCGTCCCACGAACCGCGCGAGCGACTATGCAAAGTGAGGGATGAGAGGGACGCTCTCCTCATTCCGCACGTTCTCTAGCTGTTTCCCTGCTTTTCAGGGTGACTTGGCACGCAGCCAATTGATCATAACTCAGTTCGAACGAAAAATGGTGACACAAAAATGGTGGTTACCGGGTAACAGCGTCCCAAAACCTCACATCGAGAACTGATTTAACCAGATATTCGTGGGACACCTTCTTTAAAACAATCTCTCTGAAAGAACGGAAAGAACCTATCTCACGATGCTTCGAACGCACTGGATTTTTTGTATAGCTATTTGCGTAAGAATGGGTAGATCAGATTCGTCTGAGACGAGATCTCGACCACATCGCCAGAAGAGAGTATGAAAGAGTAGTGGTTGGAACTAGGCCGAAAGGACGACCTAAAATGACATGGAAAGTCGTCCTGAAACGCGTCAACCTTCGACCCGATGACGCCAAACTTCGCTGTGTATGGAGAGCAGCGAGCCTTGTAGCGGACTCCTTCCCCAAACGGGATTGACGCAAGGAACAAGAAGACGGTGGAGCAGCACAGACTGATCAGAGGAGAATTCAAGATTTAAACGCGCGGCACGAAAAAACGCAAGACCGGGGCCGCGAAATTCAAATATCCTACGCGTTGCGGTCGTCAGAGAAAAAACTCTCTCAAAATGTAACGCTATTTCGCTGTATAGCGCCCCAGCGTACTCATTTATTAACAAGTAGGGATTTAGTATTTGAATACGCATGTTAAATTTACAATTTTTGTGTCAAACGATTACTCGCATAATTGTAGGGCTGCAAAGGTAGGAAGAGCAAATATTCAAAAGCGGACCAGCGAATGAGAGAGGAAAAAGAGCCTTCGGGACTTCCACTGTTTAGCGGGTGTGGCTGTAGCTCATTTTTTGCAGCATTTTCCCCGAACATCCTAACTAGCATTCACCATTTTGTGTTATGGGATCATGATGTGGCAGATTTGTAAGGGTCCGGAACTAGCGTCCCTCGGACGCTATCCCTCCGGGGACCCCTGCCGACAGCTTGTCGCAGTGGATGGAAAACTTATTTACATGGCGGAGAGGCTCTACTTGCTTTACCTTAATTTTCCCCAATTTCGGATGACCTGCGCGGCCAAGAAGAGGAAAATGAAGTGAAAATACCCTTGAAAGGATTAGTGCCAGAGATCATTCCCGACCGAGTTGCAGCGCCGATAAGCTGCAGCCTCACATCTTCATGGCGAATTTTCTCCCCTTCAATGAAGTAAGTCCTTGTGATGACTTGTCTGAAAGAGCTAATGCTCCTTTTCGATGTTCTTTCGACCTGTGCAGGTCGTTTAACGACATTCCGTCTTTTATCGTGCGTTTCAAATGCTCGGCAAACTCAATGTGCTGGTTAGCGCATTGATTGTCTGGGAAGAGAGAGAGAGGGAGGGAAGAGGTAGGGCGGAGGAGAGCAGGTAGATCACTAGCCTCCTCCCGGTCTCTTCCTAAATCCGCCCATCGAACGGTAGTCAAAGGTCAACTACGAGTGGAACGGAAAATAATTTCACGATAACACTGCTACAATTTTCTGAACATTATTGAAAAATCCAGCGCAAAAGCTGGGAATTTTTTTGCTTAAGAAAATCAACTCACAGTGTAACCGGCTTGCAAGTGAATTTAACCATCCCCCAACCAGTTCATGATTCACATTTATGTTACTTTTTTTGGTCACGTTGTGCCTCGGGTGTACCCCGTGATTCAGCATATTTCTCGAGCACTTATTTATTAACCAGCGATCGCGGTCATAATTATCATGTTAGCGAGTAGTATACGACAGAATGGGAATGAGAAAGGGTCGTACCACCGTACTCCAGTTGGTGTAATAAATGATACACAAAGTGGACAACGATTGAGGATAAATGGGACCGGTGAAATCGCTCTAGTCTCTCAGTGAGGGGATAGAAAGCGTGTAAGGGGGGAAGTCAACTGGCAATTTGGAACAAAGCACGTGGTGGCACATAATATAGATTGGGTGGGTTGTGTGTTGTGCGTGTGATGGTGTAGTGTGCACACGTCGACGTTTACTAGTTGGGATAGGGGGATATGTGTGTATTACTGTTATGCGGACAATGATGGTGTGGGAGAGGGAGGGCGACGAATGGGGAAGAGGGGGCAATGCGAATACACGATGGATAAAACGGGAACACACACGGCAGGCAACTACAAGCTATAAGGGAGACTACGGTAGGAAGAGGGGATCGAAAGTGAGAGGGTCCTAGCACGATGCGTCACGACTACCGTAGTTGGCCAGTTATCGATCGATTAACGATTCAATAGATGCCCTGTGGGCCGGATTACGATAGTAACGGGCTCGCTTATTAATCGCAGCTAGGACAATAATGTGAGGAGGGGAGAAAATACTGTACAAATCGACAATGAATAATCGATCAGGCTAGAGTACAGACAAGTAGGTACAGGCATCGCGGGTAGGTCAGAAAGGGGAGAAGAGAAATAGATGATCACGTTTACATGTTTCGTTTCTTTCAAGTGAGTCGGCATATAGATACTATACAGCAATTTAGATTCGTACAAAACGTCATATCAAGAGCATATGGTAGAGTTATAAAAATAGAAAAGTATACAACATTTAAAAAGCAATCTGGTAATAAATAAGTATAAATGGTTATACAAGTTGTGTGTTGGGGGAGGCACAATATAAGGAAGCGATATCATAGACAAGATACAATCTGTGAACGTGCAATCTACTGACGAGTGCAACCATTTTACAGACGGGATTACGGTAGGTGAATATCACAATCGGATGGTGGTTGAGTGGGTGACTAGTATGGAGAGAGTAGTGATGACGTCATCAATGGGAAGGGTGTCTAGTTGAAGAAGTCATCGGCGAAAGGATCGTTCGTCTTTCCGGGGAAGACGAGAGTGTGACTGGCAGAGGAGGCAGCAGACACTCCACAACCAGCAGATGGGGCTGACGGCTGAGAGAGCGCGTTCAGGGGAACCTGCAAGATGCAATCTCATCAAATGTCAGATTCGATTACTTCATAGATCTACCATTTACTCGTCTAGTGCAAAAAAAGCGATGAAACGCATTTTATCGCTCAATTCTGGCGCCAATTTCAAATATTCAAATATTTCTCACCTTGGGCGGGTTGATGAGATGCTCGAAGGGATTCTTCTTCGTCGTCGGCTGAGACACGAGCGAATCCATATCGACCAGCTTCGTGAACGCCTCCTCCAGCGAAGACACCTAAACAAGGGAAGAGGATTACGGTAACTACTATCAATCGATAATCGATAACTGACTATCGTACCTTTCTAGTGCCAGCATTCTCCCACTGATGAGTGGGCGTCGTGCTCGTCACGGGCACTCCAATCGGCTGCGTCGATGATCTGTAATCCATCTACCGTAATCCTCCTTCTCTTCCACTCGAGACCCCCTCCCCCTTCCTCTTCCTACCGTACCTCATATCCGAGAAGGAAGCCTGGAAGGAGTGAGCGTGTGGCAGCGATGACGGCGCCGTGTTCTCATTCCCCAGATTCCAGTTGACAGACGGGGGCGACTGCAATTGCAACCATTACCGTAATCTCAGATGTGTCTATCGGCAACTGACTCCTACAGTAACCCGGACTCACAGTGAAGGCGGAAGTGTCGAATGGGTCGCGTGCAGCGGGGGCGGGAGCCATGAAGTGGTTGTGCTGCACAACGGGCGTGTTGTGCGGAACGGGCGCCCCGTAGAACATGGGAGAAGTGACGGCGGCCGATGCGAACGGATTCGTCTCCTGAAGCTGAGACGATTGGGGAAACCGTTCGTTTATGTTTAGAGGAAATCCTATTAGAATAATGCAGGCGAAGTAATTATTCTGTTTTTATGAAATAGTGCAACGCAAAAATACTTGGTCATAACTTCTGAAACGAAACTGTCGAAGTTTTCAACAGTGTATCAAAAAGGAGATATACTGGTCAACTCACGGCGAAATTGGGAGTGGACGATGAGAATCCGTGGTGGTGGTGGTTGTGGTGCATGGGTGCTGCGGCAGCCACGGGCGACACTCCCCACAGGGCAGCTGCGGGTGCTGCAGCAGCAGCAGCAGGGGGCGGGGCCAGTCCGAACATGGGCGACTGCTGCAGCAGATGATTGGCTGCAGGCGCTGCAGGTGCAGCTGCACCGTACGACGTCATGCTGGGAGTGGCAGTGAACGAGGATGATCCGGACAGGAATGATCCTCCAAATGGATCGGACGAGTGAGGAGGAGGAGGGGCATTCTGACGGGGAGTGGATCCAAAGGGTTGCTGACCGAAGGCATCAATAAGACCACCAAAGGAATCAGAGGCCGATTGTTCGCCAGGCCATTCGTCACCCGCCACCACCGGAATGTGCGCCAGCTGGTTCACTCCCTGCAATCAATCGATAAAGCTACCGTAATCATCAACATCGTGGTGGGACTTCGGTACCTGCTCAATATTCTGCAGTTCCGTCTCGAGATCGAGTAAATCCGCCACGAGCACTCCATTCTCCGATCGAATACCGTTCTCCTCCATCTCCTGCAACGAATAAATCGATAAATCATCAACGATTACAGTATGCAGATTGTATAACAGTCAGTCGTCGATACAACTCTACAGTGTATCTACAGTATGCTACTCACATACTGTACCTTCTTGTCCTTGTCCTCCTTCTCCTGCTTCATCTGCTCCACCTGCTTACGCTTCATCTCGTACACGATCTGCAGGGGAAAATCAATATTTTCAAGTTGCTTCAGGCGGGAAATTCAAATTCGAAATTCCAGGCTACCGTACCTGGAACATGTCCCTGATGGCGAGCACCGCGTGGTCGGCCGTCTGCGCAGTCTTGATGCCGTAGAACTTGTACTTGCCTGCAGTTGGAGATGGTCAGTCATTGATCTGACCCAGCCGGACTACCGTACCCCTCGCCCCTCCCACTCACCGTCCGTCTGTCCGAAAACGAAGCCAAATGCGCGCGCGTCCGTCGTGTCACGAGCGATGAACGAGATGCGAGAGACGGGAACGTGTGCAGTACCATCTCAAGAGCAATCGATAATTGATCCACTACCATAAGCCCAAAATTAATATCAATGAAAAATTCGACGAAAACTGATTAAATTTTGGAAACCCGAGTATGTTTTAGAATCATTGTTACATGATACAACAAAGCCTCAGAAACCGGATATGCTTTCGTTTTTTATTTAGTTTTCGATTATATTTTGCTACTCTTTTTCAAACTTAGATCATGAATCTGACCGAGCTGACTCCTCCCTCCTCCACTTACCGTAGCCTTCTCATCACTAATCTTGATGCCGTCAATGTTGATGGAGAGCTGAATGCGCTGCTTGTGCGCGCCCGTCGCCTTCACGGCCGCCTTCGCGTCACGCATCGCGTCCGCGCACATCGTGTCACCTGCAAGAGATCAAAGATCAGATGGACAAAGATCAAATTGTTTATGATAATCCTATTGTTAAAAATATGTGAAGAGAGACGCAAGGATTCCGCCAGGGAAATACTAATCGAAAGCAGAAGACATAAGGCGATAATCAATATTCCATCTACCGTACTCCTGCCGTACCTCTGGCGGCCTCGACATCTCTCACTCCGATGAGCTTGGCCTTGTACGTGACTCCGTTGCCCTGGAAGCGGAACGGGTCCGTAGCCGCGGCCGCTGCAGCTGCTGCAAAGAGGAAACGGTTTGATTAAAGTTTCACGAATTATTTCCTCTTTCCTGACGCCCGGAACTAAATTACCCCATTGATTGTCAAGTACCCGGAACCTCCCTTCCTGGCTCATTAGGCCCCAACAGTGGGGGCGCCCCGTTAGGGTTCCAATCGCCTTGATTGGGCCATTACCTGACAGAGAGGCTGGACAGAGTCATTGCATTCACCTCCTAGGAAACCATGAGCAATGCTATTCCATTCGCATCGACTACCATAAATACAATCCCTCAATCAAGCCCTCTTGTTTGACCAACACCTTACAGTGTCAATCATCGCTCGTTCGTTCGTTTCCTTCTTTGATCACTGCTCCGTTTGCACTGCCAAATGGCCGAAACCCAAACAGCTGCGAGGGGAGGAAAGGAGGGAAGAAAGAAACGTTGAATACACACACATTCTCTTCATCGGATCGATAGTAAGAAGGGGGGGGGGGGTCGATCATCCATTCCGATGACCTTTTGCATACACAGACAGAAGGAGCCTTTCTTTCCCGCAGTTGTTCACACATCTCTTTCATTCTTCATTCATTCATTCATTCATTCATTCATTATTTATTCTAATCCTTCCTCAACTACTACTTACGTAATCCCACTCTCTCTCTCTCTGCAATCCCTCGACGGGTCTCTTCTAAGCCATTCTGGTCAATCGGGCACACTTTTTGCGACCGTTTCTTCTCAAGGATCAGATCTCTGCACCGATTACTCTGCCCTTCCCTTACAATGGCAGATCTCTCTCTCTCACTCTTTTCCGCTCCGAACAGGTTTGCCCTTCCTTGCTCATCCTTCTCCTTCTCAGCTGTACACTCTGACTAGTCACGACCAATTCATCGTGACAGTCGGCAGGCAACAGCAGACAATCATGTGATCCTTCCTCCCTCTTCCTCCTCCTAATGAGCGAGTGCACTATCACGATTCCATCATTGTAACTGCTCTTCCTCCTCTTTCATCTACTTGTTCTTCTCCACTTCTCGATGGATCGACTCTAACATAAACTACCTGGTCCATCATCTAAACAGTGCACGTCACGAGGAGGCTCGCAGCTCACTGTAGATGATGATTACTCATCATATGACAGTAGGAACAAGAAAAGGGTTTTGTTGGCGAAAAGTGGAAAGAACCACGTCCTTGGCACTAGTGAATACACTGCGCACACTAATCATTAGTCAGAGAGACGAGTGAAACGTGATCTCCATTCTTCATACCAAGTGCGCGAGAGAGAAGAGAAGGAAGAAGTCCATTCATTCGTCGACTATTCTCTCCTCTTCTTCTTCTCGTTCCAATCTCTGGTTGCTTCCATCGAATCACTGAGTCATTCAATCGCAACACAACACCCATTGGGGCCACATTTCGTGGACTAGTCCACACAAATTTCGTCCGATCCATCCCGTCGTCAAAACATCAAAACAACCCCTTGACCCCCTCAGGGGGTATCGATGAGGATGGGGCGGGAGGAAGGGAGTAGGTAGACTGTGCAAACAACATTCGATCCGCTTTGCATACAACACACTTTCCGCATATCAATTGCGGTGTACGACTTTCAAAAATAGACACGCTGATATGATCAGTATCGTTCTCTTCTCTTCGAATCAACAGCACGTCACTGTATCTGTTTCCTTTCTATGATCCATCCATTCTCCTCATGGATATCCATCTCCAATCCCCTAGTGACCCCCCCCCCAGCTCAGTCTCTCATCCTCGCATTATGAACACCCCTCAACCATCATCGTCCATTGTCTCCATCTTTTCTCCTACTCTCACCTCCCTCCTCCCTTTCCAATCATCGTCCCATTCTAATCCTCAATCTCCAATATGGACAGACAATGAAACCGCAGAGGATAGATACGGAGAGTAATCCCGGACATGCGGGAGGAACCTAATGTCAATTAGGATTATTGCCCTTAGGGCACACTATTCGAGGAGATAATAACAGGGAAACATACATCCGAAAGAGCACGTCTCACAGTCAAAAATGTATGCTATTTTCCCACACGAATCCGTCTCATCTCCAACTCCTTTGACTATTCAACGCGAGTGGACTCGAACTAGACCCCCAATAGTCACTCCATAGAGACAAGTATCCCTCGTCTCTTTCCCTCACTCGAATGGGATGGAAAAGGGGGAAGAAATCGAGGCGTATGGAGACCTCAATTAACCCCCTCTCTCTTCCCCCTATAGTCTTTCAACTCGCAATCGAGTTTCCCATCTTATGGACTGGAAGACTCCATATGCGCACTCAATTCAGGACCTGGTACTATGATGTATACGAAAGTCTGTAAGTCATAAATCAACTTCTTTCACCCACTTGTTCAAGAAACATTCATCATTTCGACGTCTAAAACCACTAAATTGCTTCAAAGTTTCAAATTACCACGTACAACTTGTTCAAAAACTGTTTCCAAGTCCTCTCCAAGCCCCAAATCGTCCCATTATCCCCTATCGACTCTACTAACCCTTCTTCTGAGTGCTCCTCTTGAGCATTGCCAATCGACTCTTGGGCGATCCCGGCTGCTTGCTGCTTGCTGCTACCGTTGCGTCCGCGCCCACCTCCGTCACCTGATCAATTATCGATTAGTTAGCAAGAGATCAAAGATCAAACTACAAACCGCATTTAAACAATACACACTAACACTACACAGGCGCTTGTTATAGTGCATTCGTGTTGAATTGAACAAAACGCCCTATTAGACGAACTTCCTTCTAAATACCCCTTCCCCCTCACCTCCTCCTCCTTCATCTTCTGCTGGGCGACCATTGTGCTGCTGCTGCGAGTCTTCTTCTCCTTATGCTGCACTTGCTGCAGATGTCTCCTTCTTGTCACTGCGAGTACCACTGCAGCCGTTGCGAGAGAGGGACGAGAGGGACGAGAGAGAGACGGGGGAGAGAGTGCACGAGTAGAGAGGCGACGCCTGATCAAGTAATCGATAATCACTACAGTAATCCAGACAATCACGACGAGATGCGGTAATCGAGTGGTCAAAGTCACGGCGCGAATTGATGTTCAAAAACGAGGTAGAAAAGAGGATCGAGGGGGAGAGGGGGGCTAAATTACAGGGGATGTGTGTGGAGACATTGATGGGAGATGTCAAGGCAGAGGAGGGATGGGGTTGAAATGGAGGAGTGAAAAAGAAGGAGGAAAGGAAGCAAATGTTCTGCTCTCAACTACAGCTACTCGATAGTAATATAGAGAATAGTAGTGCAATGATTCCTTTCTCCCAGTCATCCCACTCATTCATTTCCCACTAACAATAAACTCTGCCTTGAGGGCGAGTGAGAGAGCGAGAGGAGGGAAGAGAGCACAGACGAGCAGAGTAATCGAGTAAACCATGGAGATTCAGTGGGGACAGGGATCAGTCAAAGGTGAGAGGGTCGATGGAAGGGACAGAGAGAGGGAGAGAGTGTGTGAATTGGAGACAGAGAAATGGGATGAGTAAGCACATCCGCTAGCCAGAGTAGCCATGTGATTGGATCAATCAAATCTCACTCCTATCGGTTGTTCTCATTCAAAGAAATCGAAAGGGTGTAAAACGCGGGCAAAAATCACGTGAATTCATCAGAGAGAGACAATCAGTTCCCTCTCTCTCTCTCCACTCTGTAATGTGATCAGGGTGTGAAGTCAAGTGATAGATGATGCGACATCTTAGAGGGAAGAGAGAAGGAGAGAGATAGATGAGAGATCAGGGGAAATGAGAGAGTTAGAGATGGAAGATGGACGATTCATCGATGAAAATGAGAGATAGATCAGGCCCGGAAGTGCACTAGAGTAATTACGAAACGAGAGGGGTGATCAGACCAGTGACTATTTCTCAGAAACACTCATTTCAATCACATTTTCTCAGCTCGACCTTGGTAATTTATTCGAATAAAGAGACGTGCGATAGAAGGCGAAAGAAGGGATGGAATGGAGCAATTATCGAGTGAGAGAGAATATGAACAGACTCTGACGGGAAGAAGAATGAAGGGGGGGGGCAATACAGGTCAGAACTCAAGACCAAGCTCGATCAGACATTCTGGCGTCTTTTCGTGTGCCAGAATGAATCACACGCGCGCCAGAACTCGAGTAGAACTTCTCGCAGAGAGTAATCCAGAGTGAAGGGAGTGCCTTACACTTGCTGGCTTCTAGTTGATTTCCCCCCTCTCCCTTCACTTCCCTCTGCCCCTTCTTCCACCACCTCCCCTTCGTCTCTCCACCGGCAGAAGAATAAACACTCTCCGCAAAGGTAGCGTGAACGAGTTGGCAAGGGAGGAGGGAAGGAGGGGATCCAGAGAGACGAAGGGAAGGAGGGGGGGGATCTATCTGGTAAACGATCTCTACTAGCACGGGTAAGGTGATCCCCTCATCTCCTTCACTCCCTTCAGTTACGCTTCAGACACCGTCCCCATTAGGGAAGAGGGCGGCAGTGACGGGGAAATCATCAATGACACAATGGGGAGCTGTACTATCGATGACTCATTATTGTACACGAGTAGGAGAGAGGACGAAAGTGTTACGGGGAGAGGGGAGGGAGATTCGAGAGGGACGAAATACCAGACAGGACGAAGGGAGGGAGAGAGAGAGAGAGCAAGGGAGGAATGGAGGCAACTTTGTTCCTCTATTCTCGAGATCGAAATCAGTAGGCTCGGAATGCTGAGCATGTGGAAATCGCCCCAGCTGTCTGTCTCTGCCTGAGGGGGAGAAAGAGAATACGGGGGTGATTTCGAAAGCGAGCCGATAGATAGGTGATCTCTTCTCTCCCCATCAACTCCCCTCACTACCTTCCTCCTCCTCCCCTTAACGAGCTTGACCCCACTATGGACAAGAGTGTCAACCCAGCCATTAGACGGCCCATTCATCCATATTCCATCCTCTTTCATCCACGAGATATTTCAATGCCTGCGGGTGGGGATCATCAAATCCTGGTCTACCCTCCTCCATTCAAACTGCTCCTCTCAGATGTTTTCACAAGGGGCTAGCGAGTCCGAAGCAGATGGATCAAGGGGAATGGAGAGAGGGCAGACATTGAAATGAGTCAGGAGATTAGAGATTGCACGAATCAATGAGACGGCAGAGAAAGAGAGATTGGCGAGAGATCATAGTGAATGGATAGATTGCCCGTCGGAACGGTTCTTTCAAATGGACAAGCCCTGAGGGAACGAGGAGAGGGGGCTATCCTCCTCCCAGACCACTAGCCAAACAACCGCTTGAGGGAAGAGTCGAATTGGAATGAAGAGCACGAGAGAGAGAGGGAGAGGAGAAGAGAGACGGATAACACAAAAATGCCCTTTCGACCCCATCCTTCTGGAGAGAGGCTCTATTTGGCATCGTGATACTGGGATAGAGAGAAGCAGAGAAACAATGGCATCGAAACCAATCGGAACCGGACATTGTGGAGGGGATCACTGGGAATCCATCAACTACCAATAAACCCATCGCACGCACCATCGGTCAGTCGGAGGGGGGGATGGATGGAGAAAAGAGGAACCAGTACTAGTAAATGAGTCATCCATCTAATCACTATCAGTAGATTAGGGGTACTTCGGGTGCCATTCTCAACCATAGAACAGAGATGACGATCGCCCAATCTTCAACACAAATCGAACTACTGCTCTTGATAATTCATTCCCCTAGTCCACAGTCTCTCACGACAACCGTGTCATCTCCGTGTTTGCACGCGTCAATAAGCGAGCAAAAGTGGACAATGGAGTAAAAAGGGGAGGCCCAGGGGAGTAAATGGGAGAGCCGACTGAATGAAATAACGCCTTCTGCAGAACACTCTCTACACCAACTTCCGTGACGAAAGAGGGAGAGGGAGAGATACAGCAGTTAACTGAGACGACTCGTGATGACAAATGGACTGCACTCTCTCCCTCATTTGAATGAACAGCAGCTAAAGATTGATCTCAATCACTTCGAATGGACATGAACACACGGAAAGGACGGTACCTAATTGCGCCAGTCTAGTGGGGGAAACGAGGGAGGAGACAGAGAGGGAGCGGAACCTCTTTCTCTCCTAGTCTCCCTCCAGTGTCCGGAGGAGTGTGCCCCCAAGGGCAGAGGGATGGAGGGGGAAGAGAGGTGGGGAGGGGGAAGAACCAGGAACAAAGGATGAGGGGAGAACTCTTCCTCCTCAAGGGTCTCGTGGCTCGATCGGTACTTCATCAATCGATATCTCTCTCGATCGCTGACTGAAATCGACCAGATGTTGGTTGTATGCGAGTGAATAGGGCACATGACACAACAAACACTCGCAACAGTCAAAAGGGGGGACAATCACTCTCAAACTAGCCCCCTGAGGGCACGGATGTTACTACGTCCTCCTCCACTCTCTCTCTTCTTCCGTTCTAATCAAGCGCTTGGCCGCTTGATAAGCACAAGATGCTATCACGATAAGCAGATCAGCGAGCGCAGCACTTTCAAGGCAATATGGGGGTTTGACAATAGACAGAGAGGGATCAAAAGAGATAGATATGGGGAGGAGAAGGGCAAAAGGTTAGGTATCTACCCGCCTCCTCTTCCCTCAATCAAGGGCATTGTTTGGGAGAGAAGCATTGAGAATGAAGAGCGAATTTTGGCTTGAGCCGCGGCGCGCACTGAATGAGAGTGAGGGGGGGGGGAGACAGGAGGAGAGAGTGGAGGGAGGGAGGGAAGGGGGGGAGAGGTCAGAGTGAGACAAAACTTCCCCTTCTTTCCTCCCCGTGACCGCCGCAGGGCTACTACTACTGCTACTGCTACTTCATTTATCTTGCAATCCCGTGTGCCTATATATTCCCTCGCCTTCTCCATCAACAAACTATTCGACTTCTCCAATTATCCGTCTAGATATCACCCTCCTAGAGATCATCAGACTCCTTTTGTCCTTGTGATCACTCCCCTCCAGTTGCCCTATAGACGATAGTCCTTCCCTCGTTCACGTCAATCACTGACCCTCTTCCTCTCCTTCCTCTGCACTAGAACAGCGTCAAAAATCGTCGCCCTATCGTCTGAATTTACGCATCAAAATTCGCGCAAAGTGCAACAACAAAAATAGCGCGCGAAAGTAACAGGAAGAGTGAGAGCAGAGAGTGAGCACTACTGTAACTTTTATCGAATGGGAACTTTCCAAGGACTACTCCTCCCTTTCCTCCTTCTTCCTTCTACTGCTGCCTCTTCTCACCAACTCTTGTACGAGTGATCCACCATAAAAACCCTTCCCCCCATCTCAACAATCACAATACAGATGTAGGGTTAGGGGGAAGGGAAGAGGGAGTAGTAGTACGAACTGTGATAGCGTCGACCAACACCAACGGGAAAACTATCCGGTGTCAACTGCAGACTCCTGCACGGAAATCTACCGTATCCAGGGCGAAGCAAGAAAATCAATGGGCGAAGAAAAGAGAGAAGAAGTGAATGTGATTCATAAGCGAGATGAGCACCTGGACGGGCTTACGAGAAAAGGGAAGAGAAGAAGCAGCGAACTGTGAAGAGAAGAGGAGATGGGAAGAGAGTGAGAGAAAGAGGGAAATGGAGAGAGAACATAGAGTCAGAGACAGAGAGATCCAGACCCAAACCCGTTCCCTCCTTCCCTTTTCACATGTAAGCAACATGACTGCGGATAACATCTCAATAGCAATCGATCCCTCCATTTAGTCATCACTAATTAATAGGCTGGAAAAGTAGAGGGGGTGTTCCAGGTCATTCTTGAGAGCGAAGAAGGGAAAACCCGTCAAGAACCAGTCTCCCTTCCCTCCACTGTTCCCTAGCACCCCTGGGAGAGATCCACCAAAGAAGGAAGTGCGTGTCTCCAAGGAAAGACTGTCTCTGCACTCTCTCATTTCCACCTGTTCTCTCGTCTTCTCTGATCCACAACAATTCGCGGTACTTTCGGAATAACAATAATACGATGGCCTGCTATCAATAGTGTGAATCGGCACGATAGGACAAAGGGACGATCCAATTCGTAGGTGGAAAACACAAGCGGCGATCAAAAACATTGGGGGAAACGCGCGAAAAAAACTGAGCGGCCGTCGAGTGAGTCAATCAATGGGAAGGAATGGGGGAAGGGAAGGGGTGGAGAGTGATCTACCTCCTTCCTCCCCCTCTTCCCTTCCCTCACTCAATCAAAGGGACGTGATCAATGCATCTCCCCCTTCCCTTCTCCTCTCCTCTCCGATCTACCCCTCTGCTTGAAACACGAATTCGCCAATTCTCCTCTCAGGGGGAATCAGATTCTCCCTTGGATCTTCTTCGAAGGTG
Source organism: Pristionchus exspectatus (assembly GCA_911812115.1). Taxonomy (NCBI): domain Eukaryota; kingdom Metazoa; phylum Nematoda; class Chromadorea; order Rhabditida; family Neodiplogasteridae; genus Pristionchus; species Pristionchus exspectatus. The sequence goes on along the minus strand of OU461584.1, from coordinate 9,835,481 downwards.
GTCTCTCACCACAAACAAATCGACCACTCCCGAGGGCAAATCTACGCTTTTTCCGGGATCCCAGACTTTTTATCCAGGGGGAAACGAGAGGTTTGAAAAAGAAACCGTTTCTGGGGGCTTGTGCAGAATGACGACATCTTCTTCCACAGATGGAATACTGATCTCGTATGCATCCAAAATATTTCGGATACACCGAACAACAATGGTATTTCATAGAACGAGACTATGGTGTAGAGGCAGGTTTCTCATCTGCACCGAATGCATACAACGGGGATGGAGTACTCTCTTCTCTCCCTTCATCCTACACAGTAACTTCTCGCCTCTTCTCCTCCTTCTGACGTTCGTTCTTCTCCCATTTACTCTTCCTTCAGCCATCACGTGCAAACTCTCTTCGAGAGCTCTTCCCACTTCATCCCCCGCTCACACTAGAATCAACACTCTACGAAATTGAACAGCCTATCAAACCTCCTGCAAAAAAATCGATCGAGGATCTTCCATTCGAGACAAATATTGACCTTTCGGCATATTAATCAACGTATGATTCATAACAAATTCCTAGCATGGTCATCATAACAACGAAAAATGGAAATCAAACGACCCCTTCAACGTAAACTGTGCAGATTCAAGAGACTGATACCCGGTCTCTGATCTCACTTTCTCGTCAAGCATACATTGATCAATTTGCACTATCTCTGAAACAAGTGAGGTTTGAGGTTCGAAAGGGGTCTAATTCAGAGTTCTGAAATAAGCATAATCAAGATGAAAACCCCCATCAATCGAGTAACAAAGAATGCAAAGGTGAATAAACTGTAATGCAAACCCCTATCTGAAACTTTCCAATTCGATTCCGGATAAAAAAAACGTAACGACAACTACCTCTGGAGGTGCTCACCAAACACAAGGACTAGTCAATCAGACACTGCTATCAAACTCCCTCTTATCAATGTGCCGTTCTTCTCCCCTCTCTCTCGTTCTCTTTTGTTATCATACTGACCATCCCTTCTTCCCTACGAACAACGTGGGACACCGTGTTCAGCACTCTTCCGTGATAATCAAAAGAGACAAGTTCATTTGACGTTTCGGAATCGGCTAATCTCATCCAGGAAAACGGCCGCTCAATCGCATTGGATCAAAGAGCGCCCGCACGTGATTAACAACATCTCTTTTCACTGATTATCATCCCAAACTTGTTACACTCCCTCAATCGACGGCAATGGCAATGAGAAGAGACACTATCAATGTAATCCAATCACAGAGCAACAAGAACAGAGATGAAAGCTCACTTACTGCTCTTCCAAAATCACTGATAACCCGTTTTTAGGCTTAAAATAGGATTGATTTGGACAGGTCAAGGAATGATATCAGCGAATGTTCGAGAATGGACGAGGAGGAGGAGATTGCTAACTGATGCGGCCTGATTACTGTAAATGAATCACAGACAAGTTCTCGATCCTCTTCTCTCTTCTCGCACCCGTTCATTCATCATTGAGCAAACTGATACACACACTCAGTGATCTCCAATCGAGAACCAGGGAAAGAAGTGGGATAACAATTTTGACAAAACCGTGATGTCTATTGGTTGAGAATATAGCATGCAAGACGGGGGTGGAAAACGTTGTCCTGAGCGCATCTCAACAGACATACTTTCACAGAATACGATCAGTAAAAGTAGGTAGTCAAACGAGTGATGGCTCCTATTGATGTCTGTCTCTCAACAGTAGACGAAAAGGGCTGTGGGAGCTATCTGTTCCCACTTTCTCTCCCTCTCCTTCTTCTCACTATCGTTCCTTTGTACTATTACAGGGTCGCATAGTGCAATTTCTCTCACTTTCTGGTCAAGGATCGGGAAGAATTAGCGAGAATCAGTTCGAGATTCGAATTGTGAAAAACGAAGAGGAAAATCGTGCGGATACACTTTTCTCGCCAACAAATGATTCACTGCGACAACAGAAGACTGATTCAGAGATTTCTCCTGCATTTGGGAGCTACCGCGGAACGATTCCATCAAAACACTCTGATTCCCACCAAAATTGTGCTAATTCGGTGTGACGATTCGAAAGTGCGTGTGACTCGTGCATGAATAGACTCACTGTTCGTGGGAATATGCGATCAGAAGGGAAGGTGGTATGGAATTCGATTACAGCTGAGGTGGACAATCACTCATCCTTCTCCTTCTCCTTCCCCTACTTTCACCCCGTATCCTGATTGTCCGCTCAGGCGTATAGCACTAATCATCAGCTGAAAGGAGAGCAATGCGAACGCAGAGAAGAGAAAGTTCACGGGCTTGAGCTTCTATTGAGGAGATGCAGTAGAGTATTACATTTTTGATTCGATGGATTCTTATACAAAGTAACGCACGCTATTTTAGGGAATAAAACACTTGTAGTCTTCTAATTCCGATCCCTCAGAAGGGAAAATCTATCTTCATGAAGGTAAGAAGAGTCACGACGAGATAAAAATAGTCAAGCAACCTACAAATAAGGCTGTTCCTGAAATGAGAAGGGAGTCGAGAGAAGAAGAGCATGGCATCATTGTCTAAAAATATCCAGAGTCAAAATAGCTTTGCGTCACGCGTTTCCGATGAAATCCTTGCACAAACTTCAAGTAGAACCCTACAACACGCAAGCACGCACCAATAAATATTCGTCCAGAGAGATTCTTCCTTATTCCTTCCTTCCTTTCTCCTCGAGAGAAAAAGAATAAGCAGATGTGAGAAATGACAACGTATCACAGTTCGCGAGAAACGAGGGTTCCGCGATGAATAGCGTGCATAATTTGAGCATCTCGTGTGGGGGCACACCATTCCGCATTATTCAGCACGTTAGCCATGAATAAAAGTGAGCAGACCGCCCCTCTATGTCTACTCGTGATGACGTCAACGTTCGTTACAAATAGAAAAGGATAGGAAAAGTCAGACAACTTTGGAAGAAATTAGGCCGAATTATGCGGGGAATGGTTCAAAGAGAGTCGATGAGCGTGGTAATGCGCACTTATGAGACCCACATGACTTAAGTGGTCTCCTTCTCCCATCAAGGATCGAAACTAACGAGGTCCTTCTTGTTCCAACAAAACATGAGGTCTGATCTCGAAAAGTGGCTCGTGACTTTGGAATTTAGAAGGACTCATCAAGGGACGAGGAGAGGGAAGGGGGCGTCATGCTCCTCCATAAAGAGACGGACGTACTCGCGTCATATAATGAGACTCTTTTTCTGTGAAGAAGAAGAGAAATGGATCGAGAGCAAGCGAGAAATAGACTAATAGAAAAGAGAAAAGAAGAGGAAGATGGAGAGGAGGGGTTGGCTCCGAAAACAAGATGGTGGAACCATATATGGACTGCTTCTATTCAAAGAGAGAGGGGATTTGCAAGGCTTGCGTCTCAAAGATTCACTACGATTTGGTCAAAAGCATGCAAGTTGAAACCCGAAGGAAAAGAGTCATCGGTCTATTCCAAGATCTTTCTCTCCCACCCAGTGAATGGCCTCGATTTGGTAGTCATAGACCACACTTTTTGCGAGCATTTCTTTCCCTTTCCCGCTCTTTGCAGAGAATTATGCCTCTCTCTGTGGTCGAATGTCCTCTGAACCAGTGCAAAAAGTTAGTGGTCAGTTCTCATAGTGCGACTGAGTTACTGTCACAGAGGAAACTGGGAGCAGCAATATTGCAAATGTCTTCCAGTTTAAGAGCTTCTCGCGTAGAGAACAGAGGAAATAAACCAGACTAATCTAAATATAGACGCTAATGTAGAGAAGGAGCTAGTTATAACGAGCAACGATCCCATCGGCGCCGTTTAGTGATTACCATTATCGTAATGAGGAATGAAGTTGCCAATCTAGGCCGCGCCTAATCGTGAGTTGCTAATATCCATGGATCAGAATGATAACACGACCTGTGTCGATTTCTCCGTATTTAGCAAGGGCGCGATAAGCGGAGCGTGCAAGGCTGTGGCAAACTCTCGCGAAATCCTTGACGATTCAATGACCTTGATTGGTATGCCGCGCTATGATCCTATTGAATTATAACGAATTGGACAAGAGGATGAACGAGGGATGAGTCAGTGCCAAAATAGAGAGACAGGGAACTCGACACAGTTGATAGTCGAGGACCAGTGAGAAAAACAGGGACAATACAACAAGAAATCGCGCGGTGTTTGAAGAGCGATAACGCAGCTCAAACAAATAACCGAGCCACTGATAGCTGGGAACACCTCGGGGACCATTCAAATAGCGGAAACGTCATTATATGCATAAAAATATAGAGAAAAAACTCTGTCTACACAAGTCGTTGCTCACGAACGGATCCGACAACACAAAATGGTGAATTCGTTTAGGATGCGCAGGTGAATTTCGCTGTGAAAAGTACAGAAAAAAGTACGCAGCACAGGCGCTAACCATCACAGTTTTTAGGCCCTAAACACAGTAGCGTGCGCTTTTTCGACTATAGTTCTGTATTACGCTTTCGAATATTTGCTCAACCGAACTATCGTAAAGTATTATGAAGTGATCTATCGATTGCAAGTACTCGTTTTAATTAATTAAGCGTATTCGCATACTATAGTTCGACTTTCTTTTTCGATCGTATCTGTATTTAGCGGGCATCTATACAGCGAAATAGCGTTACATTCTGAGAGAGCTCGAGAGAGAGAGCGTTTTCTGATTACTTTTTTTCTCTGCTCTCTCTTAATCTCTCGTATTCTCCTCGGATCTTTCCGTGTGCTAAAAACAAACATTTGACGGACAACCCAACATGAAAGACTCACTAAACTATCCTTGAATAATCATAAAAATAAAGGCACATCGATCACGTTAGTAATAGACGGGGAAAAGACAATAAAGCGAAAATAAAGCGAAAACATCAAACAGTCAAACGAAAGACTGGCGACGCGAGATGAGGGGCGTGAATTACGGTGGAGTGAAAATGCGTGTGTCGATTGAAAAGTGACTTTATAAAAAAACCTTCATGAAAATTCTATTTTTCAAAAATAAAGTTATTTTCATATCTGAAACAGTGAAACAAGGAAGACTGAGTCAGAAGCACAGCGCTACGCACATTCAATTGTCTTTCAGATAGTGAAGAGCTTACGATCTACCGGTATGTTGATGACTCATATCGTGTTTGCTTTCGTGTAACATCCCAGATTATGAGAAACGAACAATTGAGACACGCCATCAACCAATTTCCACATTTTGCAACAGCTGCGTTGTCTCACACTTTGACCACAGCTCTCTTCCTCTCTGTCGCAATTTAGTTGACTGGTCCCTGAGACGAAATTGATTGCTCCTCTTCTAAAATCACAGTCGACAACCTGCAGGAAATGCCTACACATCGAGTGAGTGCCTTTTCTCTTTTTTAGATGTTGAATCGGGCTGATTCATGGAAAGATCGATTAATCTTGATTGGTTGATCGTGTCCATTGAACCGTATCCGATCACTATCGACCACTATCAGTTCGCGCCCATAGTTCATCATTGACCTATTCTTCATCACCTGGCGCTCCACTGGCGTCTACTCGGCGCTTTCCCTCGGCCGATACGGCACATCTGCTCGCACGCTTTGTAAACAGCTGTGATCTCTCCGCCCCATTATTGTCTGAATTAGGAGGAGCGGGCGAGCGGGATCAACCGCAGCGAGGTACGAGTACGACCTTGAAACCCTTCCCTCCTCAATATAACTATTTCCTGCTCTTCCTTTGATCTACTCACCGTTTAGTGCCGCGAGGGCAAAAACTCCGAACCGTCAGAAGAAGAGACATTCCAACTTCCGCCCCTTTCATTCCCCGAGAGAGAGACTGAGCTGATTCGAGAGAGTTGCTCATCAAAATTGTGAATGGGCTCATTCATTCGCTTGATCGTTTTGCGGGAGAAGGATTGAATCGAAAGCCACTTTCGTGGAAAATCGCAAGCACCTTTACGGCTGTAGATCCGCTCCATCTCATTCTTTACCTCACTCTATTGTAGATCAAATCAGATCTTGCGCCATCAAATCCCATTTGAAAGTGTCTTGTTTATCCGTCCGACATTCATTCGTGTCTGCTGATTTTATCTCGCAACCAGTAACCCCGGGTCAGTTCCGATCGTTTGGTAAAGCTGTCACCTTCGCTTGCCTAGTGATGATGGCATCTCGTTCGACTTTCCCCGATGTTCTCACCATTGTTTACGGGTATTCCTGGGTCCTCAATCAGCACTCTGCACCCTCTCACTTTCCCGTGCACTCTGCTAATAATCCCCTCGCCCTTCAAAGTGATTAGCACAGTTGCGGGTGTTGGTGTGCGCATCCCGCAGGTCCGGAACGGAATGCGTGGACACTGTATTATTGATCCAGGAAGTCGAGCCAGACCTACCTGTAAGTGAGATCCGCTTGAGTAGACACACGAATCTTCTCACTGATACCCGTCATCCTCTGTCTCACTCAGGAACACTCAATGACCAGTTCCCTTCTCTTCTTCTCTCTTCTTCACAATCAGACTCCCGCACGAGCTTATCACTTTCTTGTCACTCTCAATCGGCTTTATTTCCGCCGTGAACACCCCCTGTTTTCCCGCTGTTTGCATCCGCGATTATGACCCCTTAGAAGGAGGAGTGTCCACTCGTTCCTCCTCTCGCGCGGTTCTCAATACCTCATTGTTTGTGATTACGTAGTGATGTCTTGGTCTTTCTGCTTCTTACTTGGCCGATTTCAAATTATCCAATCGTCCAGAATTCTGTATCCGGTCGGAACATTAGATTTCCTATCCGTCATCATTTCCTAGTCATTGCGCAACCTCCCTGACAGCTGTACATATTCGAGCCCCTCATGAGGGGACAACACACATATTTTTGACTGATTCACCGGCCGGATCTCCTCTTCCTCGTCCTCCCTCCATTGTCAACGACGATCTGTGCGCTTCACGTAGGCGAATACACAATCTACCACCTCATCTACTCACTTTTTGCGCCTGATCCGCCTCAGTTTACGCCGGATCACTTACTCGCGATTGAAAAAGGTGGTTCGGTAAGGGCGATCAATCATCAAATTCGCGTGCGAGCGTTGTCTACCACATGACTTTTCCGCAAAACAGTACATAAAGAGCCTAGTTCGTTATTCTCTTTCGGAAAGAAAAAAGTGAATCAGATTCTTCAATAAATATATATCTTTCCCTTCTCCCCGGTCTGATATACTCATGTCTTCGCATTTCTTTTCGATTGGCCATCAATCTGATCCATTCCAGATGGTTTCTTCAACAGACGCCCTTCTCCATCGATCTCTTCGTGCTGGAGATGTGAGTGCCGTGAAGAATACTCGATACTGGGAGGACCCATGTTGACTGCACTGATCAGGTATGTTAAACGATCTGTCTCATTTTCACAGTATGAAATGGTAGATGACGACCCAAATGTCTCTCAAAGGTAGGGTAGAATGGATAGATTGACTCTTCATCAGCATACCATCCGATATGCATCTGTAATGACCATCAATCCCCGTGAATCACCAACTCCCTGTAATGGGATAGTCGTTCAGTCCTAATACTGCTCGATCGAGCCTCGATATCCATGACACAGCCATCTCATAATTTAATATGCTCTCTCACATCTCTAAACAACGAGAGAGAAGGAGAGGGCAATAACACATTTCCCGTGTTTATGGCCTCATGGACCCTCGCGCACTAGGGCATTTCCCGTTGTCCGCGAAGAGGCCCAATAATTACCTGACTAGCGAACGGGAATGATCGATGGCTCCAAGAGAATCCCTCTTCAATCCCCCTCCACATTTCGTACTGCTCTTTACGCTTGTTTGATACGCGAGAAACAATGTTTGCTCTACGCCTTCCTTCCTCTGTCCAAAATGATGGCATTTTGGTCTCGACATGGCCATCTCTAGACCTTCCACTATTCCCATACACACTGAAACGCCCCGTATTTATTGCCATCTGACATTCTCCTCATTGAAATCGCCTTCGATGTTATCAAACTTGCCCGTGCGAGCCATCTCAGAAATCCTATTGATTCGCCTTGTCACTTGACCAACCGTGTCACCATCGTAGCATGCTCAACGAAAGCAATTCCATGCTAGAAAAGATCATTGTTTAGAGAAATCAGATACTGTGTACTATTCATTTGACCCCTACCTCAGTCAACCCCATCATATCACCGTTTTTATTCAATCAGCTTCCATTGTCTCAGGACGGCGTGACTCCTCTGATGCTGGCGATCTCCCGAAAGGATCGACCAATGGTCGACGCACTTCTCGACGAAGGGGCCGATGTGAATGCGAACAGTGTGGTAGGTTAATAACAATTTAATCTTCTTGATCTGCTGAACATCTTCAACTCGGTTCTCCGTTCTCAGGCGAACGAGACAGCTCTCCTAATCGCGATCGAAAACGACAGCAGGGTGGACGTGGAGGCACTGATCAAATACGGAGCCAATATTAACTACAGAACAAAGGTGATCACTCAAATCACGTTGATCTATTCTCTTCGTTAGTGCAACATGATCACAGGACGGCGGTAGTGCTCTTCTCTGTGCATCAGAACGAGGTCTTTTATGGGCGATAAGACTGCTGATTCGATCAGGAGCAGATAAAGATGCGAGGTAGATACCTGTAACTTTCTATGGAGATCGCATACAGAATGAAATAATATCTACTGCGTATTCTTCACAGTAGTTCATGTTATGCTTCCCTTGCAGACTTCTCGATGGTTCCGATTCGGTATTTCTCGCAGCACAGAATGGTCACGTTGAGTGTGTGAAGGAACTGCTCGAGGAAGGGTGCAGAGTCGATTGGCGAAGGGAGGTTAGATGGTGGCATGAGGCTTTAAACTCTTTTTCACTTCACAATTGTGATGTCATGGGAAACAATCCATCTCTTTATTCGATAAACTTACTCTTCAGTGAGTAACAGGATTGAAGAAAATGATTCTTCACCCTGGCAGACCTAATTACAAGCCGAAACATGCTATTAGTGAGTAGCTACAGCTAAACAAATGAGCTCCTCATTTAGGACGGCACCACTGCCTTATGGATCGCTGCACAGTGTGGTGAGGTAGAGACAGTGGAGGAACTTGGTATGAGAGGAGCAAAAGATCTGCCGAGATGTGACGGAGCGACTGCATTGTTCAAGGTTTGATCGACGTTCACAGCTGACTTTCAGAAACTCCTTAGAATACTGGTTATGGTCATTCACTATATAGTACGAAATAATTACGAATAATGATTTTCGATTCAAATTGGGCAATAAAAATCTCTGCATCATTGAGATCAATAACAAAGCCTTGCAGGCAGCCCACAAGGGTCACGAAGACATCGTTCAAGCTCTTCTCGCAATTGACTCTCATTTGGGCCTGCTTGAGGTGAGTATTCAGTAAATTTGTGAAAAAAGGGACGGATTCTTCATTCTGACTGAAAATCTAGCATCTAATCTTTGTTTTATATTCAAAAACGTTGATATTGTTTCAGTGAAGAATCATTTGATCGCTTCGCTACATTAGTGAGCATTCAATTTCAGAACGGCGAATCAGCTCTGCATGCTGCTGCGCTCTTTGGTCATGAGAGGATAGTGGAGATGCTGCTCGGCGAGGGTGCGGATGCAAGATTGATGAACAGGGTACGAAGTATTATCTGGTTGTACAGAAGAGTACTTTTTCACGTTCTCAAACAAAAAAATCTTTTCTTACATCCAAAAATTAAAATCCGTCCTATTGGCAGCACCTGTGATCTATCTTTTTTTTTCAAGCTGGATTCTATGTCTGGATGCTATTTTTCGATTCAACCAGAACATTCTTGCAGAACGGAGAAACTCCTTTGGATCTCGCACAGCAGATGGGTTACGATCAAATTGTTGATCTTCTCAAAAAACGACGACGCTTTTTCTAAAACGTCCTCTACCTTCGTAACCACCGTATTCTTTCTGTCCAACACCGTATTAGCTCATTACGATTAGTCCCCATGACTTGCTCTATCATATCAGACATCATTCTTTAAAATTTGTACAAACAGATTTGTACAAACAGATTTATAAAATTTGTACAAACAGATTTGTACAAACAGATTTATTAAATTTGTACAAACAGATTTATTCAAAACTATCATTTAAAAGCGTATAAATATAATGTGTTTGAGCAAAGTATGTCAGAGCATTCGATGTTTTGCGAGATCACAGTTTAGACTAGAAAGCATGATTGCATCACATAAAGTGGATAGTAACTGACTAACAATTCAACGATTACTCTTGTTTGAGTTCCTTCTCGGCAACAGCGATTGCATCGTTGCGAGACTTGTGCAGCTTGTTCAGCAGTTTCTCCTTCCGTTTTGCCTCCTCAACATGTACATTTCAGAAAAGCATTGTATCATTTGAAGAAAAAAACAGATTATGATGTGATAATGTTAATTTGATTCTGGAAAACATAGATTGCACTGTCTGCTGTTATTCTAGTCGTATAATACGGCCAGTTTCCGGCCATGACGCAATGTCGGTATTACTGGAATGCTTCCAGCTTTCTTCCATCTCCGTCTATATTTCAACACCTTGTTCAGTGGTTATCCGCCACGTACCCTTTCCTTTTTCTGCAGTGCCTTCTGCAGCCTCCAGCTGAATACGCCAGCTACGATGAGAAGTGGAGTGAGGATTAAGATGAAGTACTGCACTGACTGTAAATTCATCGTTCGTTATAATTGTGTAGATGCCGAAACAATAATTATTTTTATTGGCCACTGGACATTGCTGTATTTACAATGTTTCTTTGACATACAATGTTCTTTGCATCAGCGTAGATTTACTTCTGACCTCTCCACGTTTAAATTCATATTCAGTTATTCAGAGTTGTTCAATATTCAGATAATTATGCCATTGTTAATTGATATTGTCATGCTATCTTCTTCTTGAATCTTATAACCTGGATCGGATCCTTAGCGATGAAGACAATGAGCTGCGCAGCCAGGTCCTTCAACTCGTCTATCATCTGCAACACGATCCTCGATTTTTTATAAGAAAATCGAATCATATTACAGAAACAAAAAAAAACATAATCGCGATCAGTATACTAAAAATCCTAATGCACTCACTTAAAAGGTTAATATTCTTTGATACTGCTCTATTCTATTTTTTTCCTATCTAAAGTGTGAGGGCAAGAAAATAATATTCTTATTAAAAAATAGAGATTGGTTAGGTCTGTCCTAAAAACTACACGTATTCCAATAACGCAGATTCAATCTTGACATTCAATTTCAATCTATATGTTGGCTTAATGGGACCTCGCAATCAGCAGTACATCCACATTTACTATTGGTGAGACTGTGTGTAGTTTCGCGAAGCAAACATTGTAATCAAACTACACGGGACGACTTGATTAGCAATTACATGAATGAAAATGGAAATTCCACACAACTTTCTCTCTCGTTTGATGAAAATAATAACAACGGAAGAGATGTAAAAATTTCGATGAAGCGACAAATTGAGAAAATATAAATTAGGACGCTTGATATTCCAATTAAATGTTAATTTCCGGTTAGTATACAGACGCCAATACACCATAGTAGACGAAGATTCACTACCGCTTTACCCTAGCTAGCTCGTCTCCTGGGTTACCGCATTCATGTGAGAGCGTGTGTGAAATGGGAGAATATTATTGTGATGTGTTTAAATAAATGTAAGGGTAGAATAACCGATTTAGTGCGATAAGCAACTAGCAGATGACATGAAATAGTTTATTTTACATACACCAATATGTACAGTGTCAAAACACGCCGTTGAGTAACATACCGTAACCCCTAATCAATACTAAGAAGCTGCGATCACAATACAAAAATTTAAGCAGTCGGTAGTGATAACTGGAGAATGTTCGAGAATCAGAGCTAGCTCCTTGTTTGTCATAGCACTTGACCATTAGAGACATCTCAGTCTCTCCATTATCCGTGCTCTCTCAAGGAAACAATCATACGTGTCCTAGAGGGAAAGCAGTAGTAGCCTAATTAAATCCTCTCTGATGTGTTCTTATTTGAATTGGCGAGAGGGGCGGACAAATTGATTTCAATTAACTGAACCGAGAATAAAAAGATGTCATGACTAGGCAATTTGAAAAGGCCAATCAACGGTCTGTTTGTAATACATTCAATAGTGGGGGATACTGTAACGAATAATAATTAGTGAGAGGACATCTTAGAATCTAACGAGATCTTCGATCTCTCTCGAGAATCCTTTCGACATGGAAAACAGCGATTGATCAGCATCTTCTTCTCTAAAATGAAAAAAAATATCATCCGACGATTATAATCAATTTCATGTACGTTTCTCGCTAAACTTTCAACAGTAAAATATACTAACAGTTGTTTTTATAATTGACTTATGTTAAACTTTGACAACAAAATATTTTTTCATTCATAGTCATTTCTGGTTGATAACAAAACTGCATTTTTTCAGATGTAACCCTTCCTCAACTGAACGCTAGATACAGTATTCTTTACCGTTTTTGCAGAGAAAACAGTAGGACATACCCGTAATTGGCGACCGTTTGCTGGCAGATCGATTTGAGAAGTTGTCGTCCAATCGATTCGTAATATTCCACGCGAGAGGATGTAAGGATGAACATTCGATAGAAGAGAATGTGTGCCAATTGCATCACAATAGTCCTCAACCATTCATCATCAACTATTGTGAAGATTTTTTTTTAATTTAAGAAGTGTGAGTGCTCACTATACTCGAGCATAAAATAAAATAAAACTAATGCATTGTAGTTCAATGACTAGACCATTTGCACCATTTTTATGAGTGGACATGTTATTCCGCTTAACGGTAAACATGTTATCACTCGGATCGACTGACCTACATGATATCGCTAGAAAATGGTAAATAAGCAAACCTTTTCCCGGAGAACGTGTTCATGAATCCTTTATACAATCTAGTCGTAGAATAGAAATCGAGGGCGATTTCGAAAACTGCAAATAAAAAATAATAACAAAATGAAATCATAGTTGCGCGATCACCTGGAATGCGGTGATTTTAACGTTGGGCAACCTCCATTCACTTGGTGGCAACAGAACGAGATGCTTCTTGTAGGAGTAACTAAGTAAAAAAAAGTTAAAACTTGCGCTGTGAGCTACAAATAATCTCAGAAATATGGGCTGTAAGCCAACCAAGAAATTGAAAATATACTCACTTGCACATCAGGCACCGTATTTGTTGAGCGGGAGGAGCGCTGGTTAGCCATAAATCGAAGCAGTTTCCATGAACCCACATAAGCGAACCAGAACATCTACGAGACAGAAAAATAGACGGTTGAACAAAGTTGATTGAAGTTTGTCAACGGATATCTAACAACACTTGCACAAAAACTGTATTTACAAACAATAAACATTATAAACTGACTTGCAAGGGTGCAGCCATTCGCTTCCGTCGCTTTCCGTCCCGTAGCAGAACTTGCAAGTCTTGGTATCACCTTCCCGAACGGAATCTGTATCTTCATAATCGTAATCGTTGTCGTTTGAGAGGGCAACTCCGGCGTTGTCGGCTGATTTAGAGGAGCTAGAGAACCGACGGTGTCCGCCATCGTCTGAGAATCAGTAAAAATGAATAATACATCTGCATCAACTGACGAAAAGATGGCGAATTGCGAAAAAAACGAGACTAGCACATCGCGACCATTGCAAGGGGTGACGTCAGGAACCGTAGCCGGAACACATTCCGGAAGCCGGGAAAATCCTTCCATTGTGGATTACGGTACGTTACGGTTCACGTTCGTCGTGGTAAGACACGAGGTTTGTGCCAAAATTATGAGGAAATTATTTTCATTAAATTTATCGACTTTATCGGCTGTAATATCGATTAATGACGTTCCATAATTGTTCCCAGTAACCCATGCTTACTATTCAAATCAGAAGACACCTAAGTGTTGCCAATATCGCCCTCAAATTTGTGTTAATAGAAACTGTATCGGCGGGCTATAGTGCGGGTCCGTTCGGCTCCTACAAATAATGCGGGAGCCCAATTTGGGATGCAGTTCCTATTTAACACTACTTTAGTGATATGTTGTTGAGGTTTATGGTTGTTATTGCATCCTTTCATGTTCGCAATTTCGATCTTTTCGTCGTACCTATGCTCCGAACGTATCCATTAGCCATAAGCTATTAATTGTTAACAATTGTTGAACTTCAATGGTGATACCTCCGTTTAGTGTTCGTCATCGAAAAGTTAAACTTCGTCTTTCTATTTGTTGTCAATGTCTATAGGACTTTCGATATTTAACGTTTTTTTTCTTCACCCGTTGAAACGCACGTCACGTTTTCGAAAGATTGTTTCATGACTCATGGTTCAATCATTGCAGTTTATCCTCAAACTTACCACGTTATGTCAGCTTCTATATCGGGGAGAGGGAAACCGAGGAAAAATAATAATTATGGCCAAGGTGAGTTTATTGTTCTAATTGTACTTTAAACAATTCATCGGTATATTTGATTCTTTATTCTTTTATTTTCTGTCATTTTTCATTTTCTTCTTCTTCAGATTTGAGCTCGAACGCTATGCCGACGGGCGGCGGCCAGATGGTCATGCCGCCCAATATGCAGCCCAATGCTCAGTATGTTCTTCCCTCAGTCCCTATGCCCGCCTAGTGAGTTTATTTTTTTAAATTTAAAGTGATTTTTAATATTTTTATTTGCGCTCCTGAGTACATCACCCCGTTCGCATTTGCTACCTGAACACATAGAAACGACTATCGATTTCCGGTTTGCGAACGCTTTCCTGACGCGATTTCCTTTGTGCGTAACACTTCTCCGATCGCACCCATTCCCGACAAACGACAGTTGTTTTTTGTGGACTCCGTCCGTGATCCATAGGGTATCCACCCTCAGGGAGAGACTGATAGAGGCGGAGGGTGTAGTAGAGAAGCATACACATTCATAGCAGTTGCGACTACTCTCAGCTATCGCTCCCTCATTCTTTCGTGTCCGGTCTAATATTGCTACTCCATCGAACTGTTATAATCATCCTCTTCGCCTTGGGGTGGTGATACTCGAAATCGACACTTTTATTACACTGCGCGATTCGGCCACAGCTCTCTCGATCTTTCTTATCTCTGCCCATTCGCAAGGTGCTCACACCATTTTAAATGAATTTTTAAATTTATGCGCATAAAATTTGACAGAATCATAGTCCACCATCTACTACGCGCTACGGATCATCTTAGTCATAAATATGCCATTAGTTCTTATAAACGGCCAATAGAGAGAAAAGTGCTCTTTATCTTATCAGTGATGACAACTCTTGAAAGGGCGATCCGAGTCAAAAATCGTAGCATAATATCTCATGATCTACTTTTCAAATTTTATCTTTAGAATAACGCTCATTCTCAGCATAATTGTGTTTACAATCATCCTAGCAGGTTAAGACGAGCATGCGTTTTCTCCGTTATGTTAGTTCTTTTTTTCAATTGCACAACGGAGCAGGCACTTTTGTTAGCTCCAATGTGTAGACATGCAGGAGTAGAAGTGAGAAGAGTGGGGATAGGCAGAAGATGAAGAGGAGTGTGGAAGGGAGAGGGGGGGGGGAGCAAGGTTAACCACTCTCCGCCTGTTCATCTACTCTCTTTCGTTTCCTTTGTTTCTCTGCATTTCTCTGATCTCTTCTCACTCGAATCGGCATCTCAATTGCCGCTTATCAAAGCTAATTCGCAAGCACATTTTTCTCCGAAAATCGATCGGATCGGTGATAAAGCGATATCATGTTACAAAATAAATTAAGATTTGTTCGATTCTTGTGGCTTAACTGAAATGTTTTTTTTTGGCGCCCTAGGTAGATGTCGATGAATAGCGAGAGGTGAAGAGGCGAGAAGGAGGAGTTTGAGGGGAAGGGCGAGTAGTGGAGACAGAGACGACGAGAGTTGGCGATCGAGGGTAAACGGCACCTCCACTATCACTAATACACACTACCACGTACAAGGATTCTCAATCAGTCCACGCTTGATCATCCGTTCTCGTATAGATATATTCTGTGTACCTCGCGATCCACCCTTTTCGCCTCTTCCCCAAATATATTATTTGACCGTTCCGTTTCTAGCAAGAAGGGACGAGCGTTGCCACAGGCTTTCTTCTCCACTTCCCTTGCGCTTGACTACGGATATAGGGCTCGTAAAATCGACTGAGGCTTGCCACAGGGTATAAATGCCTTAAA
Source organism: Pristionchus exspectatus (assembly GCA_911812115.1). NCBI lineage: Eukaryota > Metazoa > Nematoda > Chromadorea > Rhabditida > Neodiplogasteridae > Pristionchus > Pristionchus exspectatus. The sequence continues at coordinate 9,819,347 of OU461584.1, read as the reverse complement.
AAATTAATTTGGTTCACGCGCAAAGTAGGTCGGACGTCCGCTTACATAGTCATTAGTCCATATAAACAACCTTGTGCACAAGTGGTACATCAATTCGTCTTCATTGCCGTCAAGTCTCTCGTCTTCAATCGTACGAAATGATTTTCGCTTCGGTTCCATCTGGCGAAGCAATCGAGCCATTCTCCCTCCCACTGCCTCTGCTTTCCCCCTTTCCCAACCACATCAACGCACTCACTATCAAAATGGAGTAATGCGTGGTGGTTTGCGGTACTCGCGCAGATCAATGCCTGCCAAGTTTGGCCAAGGCCCAGCCATCCGTTGGTTACGGTGATGTTACCCTTCTCAGCTCCGTGCAGCAGTTCAATCACGCCGCTGGAAACGGACAAACCAATCCATCATTTACCTGCCTGAGGGAGTCAGGATGCAGTCGGTAAGTATTCCGCAACAATTTCAATACTGCCATTAAAGGCTCATATTAGCATCGTAGTTGCAGGAGCAGCCCTCTCATATTGCCAATATGCAGGGTGTTCCTCAGGGCATGGCCAACACTGGAAGTCAGAATTCGACTTGGACGGGGGTGAGTGCTGGTGTTGTTTTGTTTCAAAATAGGCTAAATGTATTGTTTGCAGCTAGTTTTATATTTTTTTCGTATTTCAGCAGCCTCAGCAGCAGCAACAGCACATGCCGCAGCACGGTGGAATGGTCCCCACTCTCAATGCTCCCCGTGGAGTTCCCACACAAAGAGCACAATTTGTGCCGCAGCCACAGATGGTAAGTTGATCCATATCAAATGGTCATTTTGTTTAAAAAAAACCTTTATGTATTGTGCTGATTATTATTTTTTCTTGAATAAATAAAATGATAATGCTGACATGAATTGTTGCAGGGCTATGGATACCCGCCCCAGCAGCAGCCTGCCTTCTGGCCGCAGCAGCAGCAGGGCATGTACGCTCCCTACCCTACGGACCCAGCAGCCTACCAGGCGCACATGTTCCAGCAGTATCAGGCGCAGCAGCAGTACCAGGCGCAGTTCCAGCAGCAGCCGCAGCATCCAATGCAGCCGCAGCAGTCTCAATCGGGCGGACCGCCCATGACGATGCAGGCACCGGCCTCCCTGCAGCAAGGAGGAGGAGGAGGAGGGCCTGCAGCCGGTGGTGTGCCCATGGGAGGAGCACAGCCCATGCAGCAGCAGCCACAGCAGCAGCAGCAACCGATGCACGGTGGAGTGCCGCCCGCATCGACTGCCCAACCACTGTACTCTGGCTCGACACACGTGCCCATGGCCACTGGACCCATCCCTTCATTCAATCACACCATGTCGCAGCAGCAGCCACAGCCGCGACCCCCTGTCGCCCCTGTCGCCCCCAAGAAGAAAAATGTGAGTATTCTGATGATGCGTGCTTCATTATCGTCTTTCGTTTTTGCTGAAGACATGCAAATTTGGGTAATGGGAACTGTATTATTTCGCAAGAGTATGAATCTGATAAGAGCTCTGTGCCTGAGATTGTTTGTTCAAGATGAATAATGAAATTAAATTCGCAGATTCTCGCGATCGTGAATCCGGATACGAACGAGACTGTGAATCAGAATGCGGTGGAAGCCAGCAAGAAGGAGGAGGATGCGCCCAAGGCGGAGAAGGAAGAAGGTACCGTTCACTCGTTGGATCGATAATTGACTTTTTTACAATTTAATATCTTTTGTTGTTTTTCAGTGAAGGGAACTGACGAGACAGACTCTGCAGCACCAGAGGTCAAGAAGCAGTTCGCCACACAGATTCTCGAACAGGTGAGTGGGAGGGAGGGGAACCCGGAATAGGACGTCGAATATTTTGAATTATTCATTTTCAGACGACCAAGTCGGATCAGCCAGCACCTGTCACGACTCCTGTCGTCGCCGCTCCTGCGAAGAAGGAGAGGGTACTGTGACAGAAACTAATTGTCTATTGATTGGTGAAGTTCATATTGACAAAGAAATCTTGTTGTCTTAGCATCGACTACTTGGTTTTTGTGCGGCTTTCCTCTATCTGTTGAATGTTTAGTTAACGCTTGCAACATCTCTTCTCTTAGACGATCTGAGTGATCTATTCGAGAATGCGATGAGAAAAAGTGTTCGCGCTAACTCTCAATACACCGAGTGATTGATTGCGACTGGCATTTTCCAAAGTTCTGAACTTTTATCCGTCGGTGCTTCCCTTCCCTCTTCTTTGCGACCTCTTTGATCTACTCCCCTCTTCTCCCTCTTCCTTCACTCTTGATATCGATTGAATAGTGCGACGAGAGAAAAGGGAACCCATCTGATCGCACGCTCTTTCTGCTTGTTTTCGAAATTCCGTTATTGATTTTTTCTCGCATTATCATTTTTGCGTATTAACAGTGTTCGAGGTCGTTTAGGTTCAATTCGAATATGTCACTGACAAATCATGGTAGGTAACAATTGGTATAGCGGCAAGTGTTGGAGGTTATGGAGTGGAAAGTGGAAGGTAGTGAGAGGCACCAATTAGTTTCGGGACATACACTATCTTCAGTAAGCGAACCATTAATTTCTAAACATGTTTAAACCAGCCTTTCCTGTTCTGGAAAGAATTTTGAACTATGCCATATGTTTAATATCTATTTCAGTGAAAAATTGCAGAAAGAGGGCGATTGACGCAATGTTTGTTGTGACGTGCTCCCCGTTTCTCGATTCGCCCATTAGCAAGCACTCTGATTCACACATACACATCGTGTTCCTCTCTAATTAGTGATTCATGCGGAAACGATGCTATGAGGATTTTTTATATAAGCATTGATATGAAATTATTCTATTTGCAGTCGCTTCTCTTCTCGGCCGATCAAATGAAACTACTTGGATTGGATGGGAAGATTCCTCACGCTGCTGCCCCTCCCGTCGTCATCGCAGCAGCACCTGCAGTGGAGCAGTCGAAGGCCAGCGAGTATCTGCCCGAGCCCCTTCCCGCCCCTGCCTATCCCAATAACTACAAGGAGAAGCAGGCCACTCCCGAGATCACGCTCCCAGGTACGGTAGAAAAGAGTGGTTACTGTAAGATTCTATTAATAAGTGATTTATTTATTTATATATATTAATTATTATTATATTATGATTTATTCAGAGATGACGACGTCGAACAACGACGAGCAACGGATGACTCTCACTTGACAGCAGAAGTTCCCGCCACACCGACCAACGATGAACCGTACGTTTTGATAGTACCTCGATTGAAATTACGGTCGATAGAGAGAGAGAGAGTGCAAATGGGAAAGGGGTATTTTGATTGGCCTAGAACAAAGTGTGCACCCAATGGCATTAGAGGTTATCAATTGGGGATCAGGCACTTTTTGTGATAGTCTCGTTCGTCTCTTCTCGGTTCAGAGCTGGATTATTGTGCATGATCGTTTTTACTGTTTATGTATGTTCAGCCTTTTGTTTACCCCACATCGACGTCAAACGAAGCGCCTGCCATTGCAACTGGTCATTGCAATATTGCAGCCGTGAATACATACCCCCTTCTCCCCATTTGATTGTTCCTCTATTCCAAATGTTTTGCGTGATTTCATATACAGCCGCACCGACAGGAACCAGCTTGGTGTAGAGTATAGCATTGAGAGCAACCCTCGGCAAAGCAAGCAACGCTGCCTATGCAGTTTGCTGGTTGTGACGTATACGGTGCCCCCTCCCTACTCCTGCAAAGGATTGTTATGTGATTGATATCAAATGAGTGGTAATTGCCCATTATCTCTCTCTCCCTTCCGCCCTCACTCATCTCCCTTTCTCCCCGCCAGCAAGAAGGAGGAGCACATGCGTCGTTCACGTGAAGATGCGATTGCCTGATCACCCTCTTCCTCTCCCCCGCGGGCTTCTTCGCAGTAAGAATAGTAAAGCGAGCACACATTGTTGACTGTGCTTGAGAAGGGCCCATCCTCCCTCCAGACACACACTTGCGAACGATTGAAATGAAGCCATCCCAACCCATCCCATTCCACCTTGACGGCAGAAGCTTAACTAGTCGTGTGCCGATGTGCCTACAACTTGATTCGTCCCTTTTTCTTTCCTCTTTTACTGAAATCGAAACAGTTCGAGGTATTTCCCACTCTGAATATTATCTGAATATTCGAATTCAATCAATGAGCACTCTCCGGGGGTCATTGTACACTTCCCTCCCCCACTTTTGCTGATTGCATTTTTCGTTGACGTATCCATATATTGGCGGCGTGGCATCATCATCACCTCCGCTCTCTCCAATCCCCACAGTCTCTCATCTACACTCTTCCTTCCTCTACACTTCTCCTCCCGCTGCTTACTCTTCCCTTCCTTCCTCCCTCTCTCTTCCTAGTTTCTGGCCAAGTGATAACAAGCGCTTAACGAGGCGCATGGAGACGAGTGAGTGCGTGAATCGAAGAGATCGACGAGAGAAGCAGAATCGAAAGGGAATGCATGAACAAAAAAGAATAGAAAGAGAAAGAGGCGGGGAGGGAGTGAACGGTGTATATACTGCATAATAAAGAAACGTCTCGATTCCTGATCACTTCACTCACTCTCTGTCCCTCCGAAGGGAACGCAGTTCTCACTGGCTCATCTCAAAGATTTGCTTCCCTTCTTTCGCTCTGTGGACACTAACTGCCCCCCCCCCCTGCATCAGTGCACACCATCGGTGATAGTCGCACACCGCTCAACTCAGCCTGGCACTTTCTTACCCTCTCCTCTCCCTGCTACTTTTTTGTTGCACTGGGCTCATCTCAGGATTGGTCGAGAGAAGGAGAGCAGAGGGGGAAGTGAGTGTGAGGACAGGCGGTCAGTGATGAGAATGGGAGGAGGAGGGGAACAGTCGTCTGCCCTTTGCTCCTCCTGTCTCGACTCTCCATCGTTGCACTTATTGCCCGCCCTGATCAGGATATCCTATCGTGCTCATTTGTAATTCTCTCCAATAGCCGCAGCTCATTTTGGAGAAATCGACTGCTTTTCATGCGTTGTTTATTTTATCGTCTCGCATTTTGGCTCACTTGAGCAGTTGCATTTAGCTTTTTTTCTCCCTTTAAAAATTTCTTTTCATTTCTTCCTGCACTGGCAAGCTTTCAAGGAAGGCCAGAAAAGTTGCTAGCTGTTTTTCTACCTTTCCAATCTTCTCTCTCTTGCCTATCCCGTTTCACCTCAAGGGAAAGAGAAACGGTAAAAAGTGAGGCTGATTGAATGGCTGAGGGGAGCGGCGAAGGAAGGAGATAGGGAGGCAAAGGTGGACAGTGCCCTGAAGGAGCATGGAAGGAGGGAGAATCCGAGAGAAGGGAAAGAGTGCATAGTTAGGAAGAAAAGGAGGAGATACACACGGGGTGGTTGAACTGCTCTCACATGGGGAGCGCGCTCGCTCGCCTACCGTCCGTTTGTGTATTCCTTCCCTTTCTCGGCGCTGCTTTCAGTTCACATTCCTTCAGCATCCCCACCACCCTCCCAATAGCTCACCCATCTCTTTCGCTCTGCAGTCTCTGATTACCGGCAACAGTCTTGCGTGTCCCGGTCTCTCCTCTCGATTGATTGTACCCCGATCTCTCTCCAATCGTCTATAAACCCTCACCGGAACTGGCACTCTCTTCTCTTCTATTGTTCTTATTTCCAGATGTTTCTGGAAGTTTACTCCTCCATTCAGCACACTGTGGACTCTGGGCGGACCCAGTTAAATGGGTGCTGCACACACCCCTGTTATCACTCGATTAGCACCCTCGGGGGCTATTCCTATCTTGTTGATCTATCTGCGCCGCCACTTTCGCTATCACACGATGGGCTGTGTCTATCAATCTCCTATCAGCCCCGCCCCTCAATGAGAAGACGATTCGATCCAGCGAACGAACGGGGGTGTCATTAACGGAGCCAGCTAGCGGGCTCACTCCTCCCCACCCCTCGGAGATCAATCACCGGGAGGAGCAATTTAAGATGTGGCCTCGCTCCTCTCGACCAATTCCTTTCCAATTGCTTATCTTGCCTATCAATTTCCGTTAGATCAGGGGAATGATAAGTGAGATAGATGCCGGATGGATGGATGAATGACAGCCTCGGTATGAGATTACCGCGTGCCTCCATAGTGTAAGAGTGTGACTGGCAGGCTGCCATATGATCTATGCCCATCTTTGCACACCTGATGTCTCCACATTATGCTTGATATCTCGGCCAATCAAACTGAAACTGATTGATACTCGAGTAAAGTGTCCGTCAGTCTAATCTAGCATCTCAATCACTCGTATTCACTTTAGTATCTATCGCGTTCATTCAAAGTCATTCACCCTGCATTCACTCCCCTCCATCTACTTTTTGTACATTCAATTCCACTTCTTCATCGTCGTACTTGGTTGTTTCTCGCCTCCTCTCGCCCCCTCCCTTCCATCTCTCAAACAGTCCTCCCTTACATATCTCATCTATCCAACACACATATTTTTCCATATGTGCGACCCCTATTCGATCGCCCTTCACACTCTTTTCTGAGTACTGAATGTGTTCTTTCCTCCCTGTTTCTTCTCTTCTCTATCAATCCGGTACCCCATTCGTAGAGGAATTCATTGCTCCATATTCTGCAGCCCCCTCTCGCCCTCTACATCTGTTCAATCTGTTGTCGTATTTTCTGGAGGCGGGCCGTTCTTTCGCTCTTTCTCTTTTGTGCAATTGCCATACGTGTTCATTCGTTTATCCCTTTTCCTTCTGCAGTTGGATCAACTCTCGATCGGAGACGACCGGGGGATCGCATAGCTAATCGACTCTACCTCTCACCTTTGGACCTTACCTCCCTCCTTCCCTCCTCCTTATATCTTGGGGGCGCGTGGTTGTGAGAGAGGGTGCGACAACCTGTTTAGAGGAAGAGGCACCTTTCCCAGCTGAGGAGGAAGAGGAGGAGCAGAGACACAGAGAGAGACGAGTCATCCCTCCGCTCCCTCTCAACTCTATACATTCCTTCAAGCTATTCACATAGCAAATCGGCTACCCCACCCCTCGATCCCCTCTAGTGATCGCTTACTAATCGACACTCGGAACGAGCAACATCATGGGACGCGGAGGCGCCTTCCATCGTAAGAAGAATAAAGCAGCAGTTGCTGCAGCTGCTGCAGTAACTGCACCAGCAGCCCCTGAAGCTACCGTACTGGACCAGAAGTCGTGGTACCAGTCCGGTCCCCTTTCCCCCTTCTACCTCCTCTGGTCTGCTCTCTGGCTACGAGCACTGTGGCTCGTCAGACTGATCAGAGGTCAGAAGGATGAAGCCATCATCACCATTGAGACCCAGGCGGTCACTGTACCTACTTGCCCCGACTCCCCCCGATACTCGAGAACCGTATCCGAATCCGCGGAATCTGTACATAGCGATGAACCTACCCCCTCTGCATCAGCACCTGCAGTGGATGAACAAGTGGAGATTGTGGAGGACGAGCAAGAGGCCGGTCCCAGCACGACCACCTCTGTGCATGATGAAGAAGATGATGATGAGGATGATTCGGAAGAGTACGAGGATCGTCAGTCTACATCATCAGAAGAAGCGCCCGTAGTGAGAAAGGAAGCGAGAGTGGAATATGTGAGCCAGTATCCGCTGCCTGATCGACAATCCATCGATGAGACTGATTACCCCGAGGAGACGTACGAAGGATGTTCTGTCGTCGTGGAACTGCATCGGACGTCGATCGAAGAAGTGGACGAAGAAGATGTTGATGATGAATCGGAGGATCTTGGAAGGTCCAGTTCGCTCTCCTGTTGTGGACCCGATGATGAAGATGAAGACTATGATTGGTGGGTATTCCTTCCTTCTTTCCTTTGTTCCTCATTTCCATCCCTATTCGATCTGTTGTGTCTACGGTTCCCCTTCCTCTTTCCCGTGTCTATCCGATTCGATCCGTTCTCTGTTTTTCATTGTTAGCTGAACCGAGAGCGAGAACGGCGCTAGATGAATGAGCTTGTGCGCGAAATAGGGGAAGAGGGAGGGAGGGGGAGCAAGAGAGAGAGATAGATTGGAATGCGGGTCAACCACTGTCAAACGACGATTCGCCCGCTCGGTGTGTCCGTGTGTAACTGAAACGGAGTGGGGGAGCTAATAGGTTAGAGTGAAACCGAAAACAAGGAAGGGCCTTTGGGTATGGTGTATAAGGGGGGGGGGGGTAGGGCAAGCTAACCCCTCGAATCACTGGGATCAGTTGCACTTTACTCGAGTTGTCTCGATTGGTCAGGGAAGGAATTCTCTCTGATTTGCGTGCTCTCTAACCTTGCCTCTTCCCAGTACTCTGTTTGTCCATTGACGGAATGCTGATTGAGAGAGGGGAAAGGGGGGGGGGTATGCACTGTTCACCCTTTGGGGGAAACGACGAGAGTGCGGGGAGGAGAAAGAGAGAGGGGCTATTGATTGACTGAGCATGATTTAGTGAGGGGAGAGGAAGAGGGGGATGAGAGAGGGAAAAGCTAGAGGTACTTGGTCCGAGATTTGTAAGGAAGATAGACGAGGAAAGAATGTTTATCGTGCATGATTGATTATGCGTGGTAGAGTGGAGGAATCAGGGACGGGGGTGTTGTGTTTCATAGCATCGTTCTCGGATGGGAGCTTAGCGCCCCCTCATTTGTTTATGTTATGATGGGAAGAGGAAGGTGGTATAGTGGAAGAGCAAACCAATCACAGACGTTGTTTAGCTTTCTCGATTGATGAGTCATGGCTCCGCTTTGATTCCTGAGTGGTTTCGAGTGTTTGCTCCCTGAGGCAGCTATTGTGGGTACAACCATGAAGGGAGTGATGGGAAGAAGGAAGGAACAGAGAATGATGAACCGTGATCGATTGCGTGACGAGCAGTTGAGTAGATGATAGGACGAGTGACGGGAGGTGGTGATAAGACTCGCGAGATATGGTGATAGGCGTGCAGAGGAGGGGAAGAGGGACGGGGCAACAAAGAGATGGACACCATTGATTGGTGATAAAGAGATGAGGGACATATTCGAAAATTGACTCTTTGAATGGCAATAGTGACAGGTGAATAAGAAAAAAGCGATAAGAAGGGGGAAACGCGGCTAAACGCGTGCTGCTAGTGATGGTTGAATCTCGATTGGTGCCGGAGGATGTGTTGGAGCGACCACTGGAACGGTGTTGTCACAGGTTGATTGCTTTTATTGAAGGGGGTGAATTATGCAATAGAAAAGTGAGAGATGTAATTAAAAAAATATAGAAAAATCTGTAAATTTGCAGTGCGTCGTCATCATCGGAGAAGAACACGTCGAACGACAGTGCCATCTGCGTGCAGACTCCCGTGACACCGCCCCCTCCCACCGAGAATGCGACGGTCGTCGATGTTGAAGAGGAGAAGACGGTTGTAGTTGAGGATGAGAAGAGAGAAGAAGAAGTGAAAGAGGAGGAAGGCAAGCAAGAGGAAGAGGTCGAAGCGACACCCTCTGCTGCTGTTGAGCCTCTTTCCAAGAAGCTCGAGCAACTCGGTATGGGGTTGCCTTGTTATTGTTAATTGATAGGTCTTGTTGAAATGGTGTTCGGTAGCTGAATCTATTTCTATTGCAGTGATCGTCGAATCGGCGTCTCAGGAGGAGGCAGAGAGCGAGCCATCGACGCCCGCTCCCGTCACTCCCTCCGTATCGGAGACTGCTGCCACACTGGCTGAGGAGGAGGAAGGTGAGAGGAGGGGGGGATGGAAGCTGTAGTGTGACCTCTGTGAAAGTAGCGGCTAGTATCTGAAACGACCTCTTCTTCTGCTTCCACTCTCTTTTTGCCCTGCCTCGGGACACCTGTTGGAGTGAGTCAGCACACGAGGGATGGGGGCAAAAAGGGTGGCAGATTGAGTGGTCCCGGAAGCTGAGAAGTTGCGAAGGGACGAGATCTTTCCACTATGACCTGGGGCTTTTAGGTTTCACTCGATAAAACTCTGTTTATGAAATATTTGTTTTGTAGATACGGAGAAGCTTGAGGCCGCGCGCTTGGAGGAGTTGCAGCGAAGAAGGAAGAACTCGAGGCAGAGATTGCCCATAATGAGACTGATCCCGACCAGGTACGGTATCTCGGGCATACTGTAGTTGCACGTTTCGATTTTTCCATTTAAAAATAACAATTGATCGTTCAGGTCGATATTGAGAAATGCCGATACAATCGCGAGTATCTCTACAACGTCAGAGACTATGAGAAGGTGGGCTTTTGACGGACACACATTCTTTTTGTTTTTAAATTAGTTTTGTTTGAAATATTGTTTTATTAATTATTTGGTACTTGCAGCTGTTCAATGTGACGACGTGCCCGCTGACTCCGTCCGAGCTGATCGGATTCGGAATCTGCCGCTCACTTGTGAACAACGAACCGAAGAGAAAGCAGGACGGACAGGGAGGATTCATGCCCGGATGGGCCAGAGGAGCCGTAAGCCGGTTTAATCTTTTTATTTGAATTTTTATTTGAATTGATTTTGTTTTTGGCATATCGTTGGATTTATTTGAGATTTAAATAGTAATTGATGGTTTCGATAGCAGGGAGGTGGACGCGGTGGTGGAGGAGATCGCAAGCCGTACGCTGGAAGACAATCGGAGCAGAATCATAGAGGAGGCGGAGGTGGAGGAGGAAGACATGGATCGAATAAGAAGTTGCCTCCCAGCATCCGACCCAGTGAGTTAATTGCAATTTTCGGGTGAAATTCGATTTATTAAAGTAAAAAGGTGTTTAATGTGCGTTGTTAAGGCATCGAGCGACGCGTGGAGACGAATGTGCAGCTGCACAAGGCAGAGAAGGCGTGGAAGCCTGAGAAGGTGACCGAGACGGACGAGAGCGAAGAGACGAAGAAGAAGGTGAGATAGCGATTGATTTTGCCTATCTTAAATTTGATTCCTTTCACGCATCGCTAATAGCATAAAATGTATAAAAAGTGGAACGGACCTAACGGCGTTTGTTATTGTAAATTACTGTTTGCTTTGCAGCTTCTGCTGAAGACGATTCGTGCCCTCTTCAACAAGATCACCCCGACGACGAAGGATGAACTCATTCACGAGTTCCTCGCCCACAAAGTGTACGAGTCGCCCTGTCTCAATGACGTGAGTAATCTCTTCTCCCTTTGCAAGTCGTGTTAGGTTAATTGAAAATGAGATATTGTGTTTGAAACATACAATGTGCAGGTGATCTCTATCATCTTCGACAAGGCCGTCGAGGAGCCCAAGTTTGCCCCCTCTACTCGGCCATGTGCATCCAGCAGGTACCCCCTATTCTTACCACTATTGACCATCCGTGAATGGTAGTTTCGGACGATGTTGATTAACCGTGTCGTGTTGTGCAGGTGACAGTGGAGCTGGGCACGAACAAGGAGAACGTGTCCAACTTCCGCAATGCCATCCTCTTCCGCGCCCAGGATACGTTCAGTACGAAGAATCTGGACGAATACGTCGCCGAGAAGGTACGGGGAGGGGGCAGAGATGGTTGGGATGATGAAATATCGATTGATATCTCTAGTAATTGGACTGTGTAATTGCAGAAGACCGAGATCGAGGCAGAGACAGACGAGAAGAAGAAGAAGGAGAAGCAGATCGAACTGCTCGAGCATCAGAGCAAGTTCAGAAGGAGAAAGTTCGGAAACATCACGTGAGTCGGAGTGTCAATAGGCAGGAGAATGAATTGTCTCAAAGTGGATTATGATTGTGATATCATCTCATTCAGATTCATCGGTCAGCTGTACCTTCAAGGTCTTCTCTCCATCCGTATCATTCACTTCTGTATCGTCGATCTGCTCAAGTCGGTGACGAAGCTTCCCGATGGACCCGTTCCCACCATCGATGATACTGTAAGCTATTACTTTATTTATCACCTATCGTTTCGTTTTGAGTTGATTCTGTTTTCCTATCTTTTCTATGTTGCCTGAAATTGATCCGATTGATTGACAGGACGAGGAATCTGTGGACTGCGCTGTGCGACTGCTGGAGACATCGGTAGGAACTGGCGGAGGAGTCGAATCGCGCCTCCAATGATGCTAAAGCGGCTGCAGCTGCTGCAGCGGCGCCCAAGGGTGGAAAGGGATCGATCGCACGCCATCCGGTTCCCCCCAAGGGACCGACTCAGATGTCATTCCCTCTCGAGATGACATTCCAGACACTCGAGGGTGCCATACCCATTGTGAGCAGCAGAATCAAGTGAGTTGCTATTCTTTTAAAGTTGAATGGTCGAATTGGTTGAATAATTTGTGAAATATTATGGGTTGCAGGTTCATGATAATGAATCTGGTGGAGCTTCGCAAGGCGGGATGGGTGCCCAGAAAGACTGCTGATGCGGACCGAAGAAGCTCGATGAGATCAAGAAGGATATTCAGAAAGAACAGATGGACAATCAGAATGTGAGTGCTGTAGCTGGTGATATGACGATTGGATACGGTAGATCGCTTAATCATCAATCGATAATTGATTGTATTTGCAGGCGCAGATGGCGTACGAGCGCAAGCACTCTCGTCAGGAGCACGGAATGGGAGGACGAGGACCGATGGGAGGAGGAGGAGCAAGACATGGGGACAATCCGAAGAGAATGCCCATCCAGAGGAATTCACAAGATTCAAGAGGAACCAAGGATGAAAGAATGTCGCAGGTGGGCATTTGTACTTAAAGAGCATAATTTTCATTCCTGTTTTTGTCACTGAAACTGGGAATAAATGTGTTATAATCAGGCGCACAAGTCGGCCACTCTGGCCACTCGTGGAGTCCCTCTAGGGAAGAAGGCGTCGCTGGCGTCGTCACTGACTGATGGATCATCTCTCGGAGGAAGTAAGAAGAATAAGTGGAGTGGAGGAGCCAGTGGAGGATCCGAGAACAGCAAGAAGGTTAGCGAATACATTCTTTGTTATTATCGTTTTTTTCCGAGAACTTATTGTTTAAATATTAATTACAGATGTTGTTGTTAGAATAGACTCTAGTCTCTTCATAATAGACACTTGATACACTGAGTCTTGCAGGAGGATCGTGCTGCAGCCATCCAGTCAGCCCGTTTCATGGGCGCTGGCCAACGCAGTTCGTCGTCAGCGTCGATGAAGGGAGCGGAGGACGAGGGAGCGAGTGCATCCGGCACTGCCACTCAAGTCAATTCGGAAGATGAGAGGGAACAGAATGAGGCGAGAGAGAAACAGGTATCCTCCACATACTCTCCACTTTATTCAATTGCTTTTGCTGATATCGGGAATCGAAAAATGCGAATAGGTACGATTTTTGTTTCAGGAGAAGGAGGTCACGAAGCGACTCCAGTGTGACATTGGTGACTACCACACGGGAGAGATCAACCTCGAGGAGGTACGGTAGCCATTGAAAGGGTCACAAGTATTGATTGATGTCTCTTCCAGTGCCGTACTGAGGTCTTCAACGTCGTTGGTGCGGAGAAGTTCCAGAAGCCGTCGCATGCGACCGTCTTCAAGTGCTTGATGGCCGCCGCCATCAAGAAGGTACGGTAGATCGATGATCAATCAATATTAACTGGCTACCGTAGCTATATCGACGTTACAGAATGGTTGTTTGTTACAGGCTGAGAGTACCGGCAACGAAGACGAGCGACGCGTTGTCCTCTCCAAGTTTGGCCACGTTCTCTCTTTCTGTCTGCTCAAGTTGCACGAAGAGAAGGACAAAGCCAGAGATGATGTCCTCAAGGGGTATGGTACTTATTCATTGTTTTATATCGTGAAATATCCTTTTTTAAACCACAATTATTAAATTATCGTTTTTCTAGTGTCGCCGAATCGTGCCGTGAGGTAGTGGATCAGGAGCAGTGGGAAGACAATCAAAGGATCTGGAACTTCTATGCTGAGGTGCGGTACATTCTGGATATTATTGATCGATGACTGGTTTTATAAAATATGAAAATAATGGTGGTTGTTGTAGGTGTTGATCAACGCTCATCTTCCGTCGGAGGGTCTCTTCGAGGGAGCTCATCCCTCTCTCGGTGACTTCAAGGACGCATTCCTCAATGCGGCCAAGGACACTCGCAAGCCCTACGCTCTCTTCGTACTGGTCCTCAAGCGATTGGTCAGTGGGATACGGTAGATACCAATGAGGATATCGATTGATCGATCAATGCCATTACGGTGTGCATTGCAGGCTGAGATGCACTACAAGCGGGACAAGGACAGCTGCATGGAGATTGTGTCGTGGGTTCTCGATGAGGATTGCAAGCGATAATGAAGCATGTGGATGCGGAGAAGGTACGGTAGTCAGTTTATTGATTAGATGAATCGTAAAAGGTGCGATTGTACAGTCATAAGACTACGCTTGATGATACTGTAGATTCATCATAAATACTTATCAGTAACTTTTTTCATTTCAGTTGGACAATGCACTGAAGGAAACAGAGATGGAGTTCGCAGACAATCTGTTCAAGATCATGCGACAAGGAGACCACTGAGAAGTGTGCAATGAAGAGGCATAGCTGCTGATAGATGACGTCATCGTCCATCCCCGTTTGATTACTCCATTCTTGGTGTCCTACTACTTGTGCCCCCACTCGGTATCCGAGAGAGAGAGAGAGTAACTGATCCCAGTCTCTCCCATCCACTGAAATCCCCGTTGTTATCCGTCTTCGACCGTCAAGTAGTTTCTTCCCCTCTCCTGGTCGTTGATTTGTTGCTCATCTCTCTTACGAGAGTTTCTCCCCTGATCCATCCCCCTTTCTCGTTGTTAATCCATTTCCATTATAATACGAATCCCGTGGTGTGTGTTGCCTTATGCGGGTCATCTCCCCTCTCCAATCCCTTCCCATCTAATCATGCCGTCAATACTCATTTATTTGCTCATCTCCTTTTCTGTGACGCGTCTGACCCCAATCCGAACCTATTTCAAAGTCGATTTCTTTCAGCCGAAAATAATTAATATCGACAAACTACGAACAATTATCTGTTATTATATAAATCTTTCCTTAATTTTTCTCTCCTTTTCTTTGTTTTACCTTTACTCGTTTTTGTGTTGTCCGTAATTTCGTGATGAGTCCAATCCTCACAGTCCCCTCATCCCTCCCCTCCCCCACATAGTATGATATAGTAGTTACCCAAATGCATCTGATAGTTGTTTTCCCTGTTCCTACTGATTGGCTAAGTGAAGTTCTCTTGCTTCCAGATCATTGTCTTCTCTTTTTTTTGTAACACGGTTGCCACACAGACATACAGAGACAAAACAGCTATACAAAGTTGTCCCCTCCCACTCACCTTATCGAAACGACTGATACTAGCCCTACTGCTTGGTAGTTTTAGTATAGTAGCTGCTTGTTCACTTATCGATCGATTGTCATTACCGTGCTCTGCCCTACCACCTACCGTACTACTAGTAGATGATTGTCTGAATGGTATTCTTTTTTCGGGTACCACTCTTTGAGCACTAATCTACTAGTTTCTTCCCTCTCTCTTCTTTCTAGATAGGTACTCATAGCTGATGATAACCCCGTATCCACTCCGATAAGCTCTGTATGTGCATTCTGGTCAACTCTCCCAATATGATCCCGTTTACTCGAGCCCGATCCTTCCTAAAGAGTATCCCTCTGCTACCCTTCCTTCCTGTTATTTGTTAACTAGGTAATATTGCAATTGTTAGAGATCCGTCAGATAGGGATCTTGCTGCATGGAGCTCTTTTCTCTGCAGCAAGCGCCCATTCTGTTCGGTTTAGATAATCTATCTTTTCTTATTTTTGTCTGTAGGTCTGGGTCGATCTGTCTCGTATCTGTTCTACTCCCCTTCAATCAGTTGGTCTTTTCTTCGTTCTTTCCCCGTTCACCCAATTCACTCATATTAAAAACTGCTCCAAACCACAAATTGACTGCAAAATTCACTCTGTTGTTTCGTACTCAAATGGTCATTGCACAACCATTCATTGTAAGCCTTAGTCCTCCTCTCTCTATATCATGTAAACCCACTGTTGCCTCTTCTGCTACTAGTGACATCCCTTTCTCTTCAGTCAATCAATACTCTTCCCCATCCCTTCCCTCCCACTGGCCAACCTTGCTTCCCTCTTATCGACTTGTATCAGTTACCGTATCACTGCCTACTGTATTCCCTGATTGCTGCGAGAGTGCTGACTCGTTGTGATCGAGGTTACGGTAGTGAATTGTGATCATTCTTTTCTCTTGATTACTATACAATGCTCGGTGGAGATGGCTATTCCCTTTCATATTAATTCATCTTTTCGCTAATTAATTTGTTGTTGTGACTGAGAGAAATCTATAAATCTATGAGTTCGGACAAATCATCGCATCTTTATCACATGACAATGGAAGAGGTTGACAGTTCCTCCAGAATACTTTTGAGATTTTGTTGTGATTGTGATCGAGGAATGAGCAAATGAACGCTGAAAGATTACGGCAAGTTATTAATCGATTGCCTACAGTATGCCTCAATCGACGTCGGTCGATGGTGCAGCAAGCACCTCGACGGTTACGGTAGCTAAGACGGAGGAAGAGAAGCGAGAAGAGGTACTGTTGATTGATATATGAAAGGCTGGAAGTGTGTTTTAAAAAGATTCACTGAAAATGTGATGTTTTTCGGCAAAAAATTGGTCAATCATTCTACGCCCAAAGCTAGTTGCAAACTGAATTCTGGAGCTCATTTGACGCTATTAAT
This sequence comes from Pristionchus exspectatus, assembly GCA_911812115.1. Taxonomy (NCBI): domain Eukaryota; kingdom Metazoa; phylum Nematoda; class Chromadorea; order Rhabditida; family Neodiplogasteridae; genus Pristionchus; species Pristionchus exspectatus. The sequence continues at coordinate 9,802,799 of OU461584.1, read as the reverse complement.
AATGAATGTGATTTGCAGACTCTGACCCTTCGCCTCTCTACACCGGCCCCTCAATCGGGACCACGAGTGACATGGGCAACCGAGACGGTCGACAACGAGGGAATGGGAAAGAGGAAGAGCAAGGTGGAAGACGCACAAGATATCTAATACTATTCTGTCTGAGGGCTTTAAAACTTAAAACTTCTCGTTGAACAAACAGACATCAAAATGGCCCAATGATGGAGAATGAATATGACCATACAATAGTAATATTTGCAGTGCTGTTGCATCTACAAGAAGAAGCGTGCGTGGAATGATGATGCGAGCAGCGATGAATCGGTTAGTCGTTCATTTGAAATATATATTTATTGTCGTTTATGGTAACCTGCGGTTTTTACGCTGTCGCCAGATCGTGTGAAGTCTTACATAAGAAGCGGAAATTTTTGCAATCATGATTCAATCGATATTCTGTACCGTAACCAATGCCGTTCGTTGCAGGATTGCGAGACAGGATCGTGCAGGGGACACGTAGAGAAGCGACTAGAGAACCACCATCACGACCATGATCACGGAGAGGGAGGAGGAGGAGGAGGACAGTGTGCATGAGGGGATTACGGTAGTTCAGAGGGATACGGTAGACACCGAATATTCATCGATTGTGCCCATGTCATTGCGTTGTTTGCGTAAATCATTCATAATTTGTACATTCCTTATTTTCGACCAGATAAATAATTGATTTATTATAGCTCTCCCTAATTAGCCGCATTTCGAATGTCTGTCGAAATGTCGAATTTCTGTCGAATTTAACTTCGGGGATAATTGAGAACAAAAAAGAAATCAGAATGAGGGAACTTTTATCGCTGTCAACAATCTTTCCCCATTTTACCTCACTCAATGACACGATATCTCGTTCTTCGTAATCGCACGCAGACTGAAGAATTCTTTCCTCTATTTGAGATTATCTATGGGTTAGAGGTCAGCGATGCTCTGCCTCTTTAGGAATACAGAATGGTTCTAGGCCGTAACTCTCATCTTTTTCCTGCTCCTTACTCCGTTTCCCATCTCGGTCTCATGGAATGCCGTGCCACTGCATCGAAATGTGAGTGATTATGAACAAACTCAGATGTAATAATTTTGGAAAGCAAGGGTGGGAGACTCTCCGTTGTCAACTCGAAATCCGATTCAGTTAAGGATCGCTTTCATTCTGGCCGATATCCATGGAGCATTCGGATCATTCGCTCGACTTTTCCTTCTTTACATCGAAGCGACTGTTGATAACATTGAAGGTATCAGAACTGATTCTCATCAAATTGAATGCAGAATACGTATCAGAATACAAAGAGCTACTAACATTAAGCATCGCAACAATTATTCGATCTGTATTCTTATCATACTTTGCTACTGGGTTCGTTCTGCCACAACGAATTCTGAAATTCCATTCTCCATTCAGACTTGCGAACATTTGCTACGAGCGCTGCGTTGCGACATTTTTCTGGTCATGGTGAATTAACGAGTCAGATCAAATTCAAAATAAAATGTAAGGTACGAGAAGCAAAGCTGGTCGACAGTTCTGGTAATGTCTTTCTCTCTTCTCTACACGGAAGTGTTCTGCTTTTGGTTATCCTACAGTCAGATGACCGGTCTGCTTACAATTAGGCTTTCTTCCAAATGTTCATTTGACTGCTTGAGAGATCCATTCTCCACTCGATCTGGCCCGTATCATCGGAGTTATTTCCATTGTGGGATGTGCGGTGAGAGGAAGAAATAATCGAAATGTCTTTATAAATACGTCACGTTTCAGGCATTTTTCGTATTGTTGCGCTACAACCTGAAAGAACTAAAGATGATAAGCAAGAGACCTGATTTTGATTCGTATTCGTTATCGAGAACATTCCAATTGAGGGAGAATGTAGCGATCATGAAAGTGGGTGATTATCATGAAAGTGGGTGATTATCATGAAAGTGGGTGATTAGTGATTATTTGAAACGTCATTGTGAGAATAAAAATCCAAAAATTAACTCGGCTCAGCAATTCTAACTCGAGGCGATACAAATTTGGTCGATCTCATTCTCTCAATGAGAATATTTTTCTCGTTGTTTTCTAATGGAAGATGTAATCATTCTTCATAAAAGTGATTTTGTTCAGATGCTTCTCAAGATCACTTGGCCCGTCTCAGTCGCCAATGCGCCTGCAGTCATCTTCCAGAGTCTCCATTATCTGATCGATGAGAATGGACCATTGAGAGTACTCCGAATGCTCTCATTCGTATCGTTCAATCTATGGATCGCCGTGTACGATTTCAATTACATGTAAAGAACATTACATGGAACGTTGATTAATTGGATAGGAATTAATTTATTCTATGAATAATCGGTCAACACAATGACAGAAACTACGAAAGCAAGAATGCACTTCCTCATATCATGCTTGTCGACGTCACATTACATTTCGAAATTAATGAATAGTGATTTTGGTAAAATGTGCTGAGAAGAGTTTCTACCCTACCCCATTTCGATATCATTACGATACGATTACATTGCACCAAAATGCGTTAGAGGTCAGAATAATGAAATGTGTCCACTTCAGATTCAGTGTCATAATGATGATTCTCTTTCCCTTCTTCGATCGGCGTCTCCTTCGAGTGGCCAATCGAAATCCAATCTTCGCTCGAATATTATGCACAATGCGACAAGCAACTTCAAAACTGACGTCAGTTTTGTTGTCGGGAACACTTCTGAGAATAGCCTTCTCATGAGCGATAATGGGGCAATTAATAGCCAGAGATTGTGACAATACAGATATCATAAAACAGAAGGTATCTAGATATCGGAACTGTTTGAGTTTCAAAATTTTGCCTCATAATCACTGTGCACTGTAGCGGTGACCTCCCGCAGGACACAAGTGCCTTGATTAACGGAATGGCCATTATCTGTACCTTTGAGTTAAGGGCCTTCCAAGTGGCTCATCGTATGCAAGAACATCAGAATGGAGACATTTACTTCAATTGGCTATCGTCAGATCTGAACAAGAAAAGAAACTCTGTTGGATCGACCACTCATCAATTTTAGATAACTCCAATAAATATATTTTTGAATAGTTGAATAAAGTTGTTGACAATGATATTTGTCGTATGTATCTACTCGTATGCAAAAGGTCCGGTGAGAATTTTCATTTCGCATCTTCCCCTCACCCCATTTCCCCTTTCCCTCTCCTCACATGCGGTCGCATCGCTCACATCGTCCTCAGTACAACAAACTCGGAGTGAGTTTGGCTGTAGTGCCTGGACCGAATTGCAGGAAAAAATAATGCGACAATTTCTATAGCAACGGAGTAGAGCCTAGAGAGTAAATCGCTCATTGAACACAACGGGATGGCTTTGTGATGAGAATGATTGTATTGCAGCAACGAATCTCTCGCACGACAACGAACGATGAGGACGACCCCGATGAAATAACGGCCAAAGCAACGTAAGGAATCGGAAGTGTAGCTACCATTTTATGCCAATCGATACCGTATCCCCATGCAATCATGATCGATAGCATATCAACAGTAATCCGCAATCGATATCGTATTCCCTGCAATTATAACCGATAGCATAGCATTCATTTTCGATAGGATAACTAAAGTATCAGAAATAGATTGATAGATAGTAATTACGTATCCCTTCACCTACCGTATCTCTTTCCTCTTGAGACGCGACGAGAATTCGATGGTGGAGAAAACGGCGATAGAGGACGCGCGATTCGTCCAGACCGATGGAGATAAGGAAGTGCTGAGGGAGAGATTCACTCTCGATGCAACACTCACGAGATACGGTAAGGGAGGGTACGCTAGGGGGAGTAGGTCAGGATGAAGAATCCGCCTCTTCATTCTTCTTACTCTATCACTGGTCAAAGTGAAGAGAAAGTCCTTGAATCGCGTGTCGTTTCACTTATCTATCAAATAACGGGCGAATTGATGGTTATTATTCTTGCGAAGAAGTACGGTAGATACGGTAATTATTGATCGATCTTCAGCCCGCTGGCGCAAGATGCGAATGGATTTTGTCGTGCACGGCACGCTCATCATGGTCTCCCAGATGTATCTCGCGTTGGGGTAAGTTGATCTTTGATCTTTGAGGTGGAGATCAAAGATCAAAGGTCAAATATTCTTCCTTTGTTTGATGGACGACTGATCTTTGGTCTTTGAGTTCAAAGTGGATGTCAAAGATCAAAGATCATATCTCAGGAACGTGCTCGCTACGACATCGGCGCTCAAGTCTCGTCAGAAGCTGGAGATGCAAACGCCGATGTGCTGGTGCGACAACACCCTCACGATTGGCGACGTGAACAAGTATCTGAGTGAGGTGAGACTGACTTTCACCGTGGAAAAGAGTATTATCGATAATTAGCATAGGTATTTCAAATAATCACTGTAGGTCCGTCCTACAACCCACTCGACCATCCTCAAGATTGGCTTCCTCTCGTGCGGCCTGTCGAGTGTGCTGTGGGAACGGTAAGACTTGTGACGATTTCAGAACATCTAAAAAACCATGCGATAATGGCGTGAAATAAACTCCATTTCTTGAGTGTGATCTGAAAACAAATATTTAACAACATCCTGTGAGAGTATAGTCATGAAAGGAAATGAGCCCCTTGTTCAGTGTTCTCGGTCGTCGTACGTCTCTTCTTCTCGCCCTCTCTATCTCCATTGTCTCACTGCTCATCATCCATCAGACGGGATCCATGAAGAATCCCATGTTGAGACACGCCGCGTGGATGACCGAATACGTTATGAGTGGGGTGAGATCGTGTTTGCTTTGCCTGCTCATAAATTCAGTTTCCCCTCAATCTGAATGCCTGATTTGACTCGAACTGAATTGGAAATAAGCAGTCAGAATAAATAATTCACAGGCAGTCATGCTCATTGCGTACACGTCGTTCGTCGAGGTTCTTCCCAAGAAATGGAGAGTCGTCGGGGCGGGAATATTCCAGCTGGCCACCGCATTCTCTGATGTAAGACATTGACTAATGATGCAACTCTGGTGCTCACATCCAAGTTGGAATCAAGCAAATCTCTACGCTAGGAGGCTACCAACCTGATTGATTCCAACTTCCTCATCCATCAATTCACTGAATGATGCATTTCAGTGGCTCGGCATGTTCAGCATCCATCTCTTCGGAAATATCGACTATCTGCGTTGGTTTTAGACTCAGAAATACGTGTAATTATCAATGTTCAGTGCTCATTGCCGGCTATCGAATCGTTGCCCTGTCCATGGCCATTCTGTGCGGTTTTATCCTGATATATTTGTTGTTGTTGTTGTTGTTTTGTATTTATTATTTGTTATTGTTTTAGATTCATGAAGGAGTCGATCTCCCATCTGATCGTGCAGGGAAAGTACACGGAAGTTGACAATGTTCTGTGCGATGAAGAGATTGAATTGAAGAGGAAGAAAAAGGCCAAGAAGGGCATTAGGGAGGGTAAGCGATTGCAAGTATCGTTTTCTGAATGAAGAATTCGTTTTTTTTTTATTTCGCCTGCTCTTTTGTTGCTATGAACGGTAACAGGCAAACATCAATGAAGAGACGTGTTCTTCATTTTGACAACCCCAATTGTTAGAGATTATTTGGTTATCTTCAGGTTCCGATGGCTCATCGGAATCGGAGAAAACGACGTCGAGTGGCTCGACTGAGGGAGAGATTTCAGCCGAATTGAAGCAGGCACGAATGATTACCGATGATCTGGCTTATCGGTAAGGAGTTGCTGAAAGATCAAAGATCAATTCTCTCATCAGTGACGACGAGGACTATTCTCCATTCGAGTTCATCGCCAAACTTCCACGCAGTAACATCTTTTACCTGCTGTGCGCCGGATTCGCCATCGCGTAAGCTTTAGATTGGATTGCTAACAATTAGGCTCTTCTCAATATCTAATGGTCGTTCGCTTCTCCGATTTTGTTGCTATCCCTCACGCGTTTCCGGACAAACCGGATCGAGAACGACGAGGAATTGAGGAAAAGAGAATTGAAAAAAAAAAGAAAATTGAGAATTGAGAAAAATTGAGAAATTGAGAAATTGAGAAAAAGAAAAAAGAGAATTGAGGAAAAGAGGAAAAGACGAGGAAAGAGGAGACGAGGAAGAGGAGAGGAAACGACGAGGAAAACCGTTATGATTTCAGTGGCATAACGGGTGTAATGGATCGGATGACGGTGATCTACCTCGGACAAGTGTACATCGATGGAGAGATACTACTGTCCATCAAGGTTGTTGTTTTGAATTGACTTTCGAAACAAATACATTTAGTTCTTGATCAAGACACTGTCCGCACTCATCCTACTCTTCCATCGAAAGTGAGCGATTTTCTTTATCTAGTGTTTTAAATACTTATTAATTAATTAGTGAATAATTTTTCCAGATGGCATCGTTGTCGCACGATGATCCTTCTGTTGGCCATTGCCGTTCTCACGATGACCATTCGACTCATGGCGGTATGTCACGGGAAGGGGTGTAAGGACGATGAAGTCGTTTCTTTATTTATCATGCTTCACTCTGACACGTGTACAAGGAATGAAGAGATCATCTGGACAGCCGTCGAACATGTCTTTGAAATGCCAAATAGTTTCATTTCAGTTGCGTCTGAAAACGAACAATTGCAATATCAGGAAGCGCGTCACTGGTGGGAATCGAATCCTGTTTCATGATTTAAATAAATAGTTTCAGCTGATCAGGAAGTATTCGGGATGGTGCTCATCTTCGTCAGTTTCATTACAATCAATTTATGATAGAAACAGCGACTTTCAAACGCAACGTTCTTTCTGTTTTCTTGTTGAAAAATCGACAAGAATTCAATTAGAAAATAATTTCCAATATATTCCTTCATTTCAGGTCTTCCATCTAACCGTAGAGATGCTTCGTGCTCTTTCTCTTCTCTTCATTGCCGAATTGACGCCCTCCATCCTCCGAATGGGCGCCGTCACGCTGGTCACTTTCTTGAATGTAAGCAAGTTTATCTTCCGTAAACAGTCGAATTTGAGCTCGGAAAACGTAGAATTGAATGATTTATTGATCGAACGATTTAAAAATTTGGAAAAAATCACCACAATTTCACAACTTCTCGAACATCGAACGATTCATTTTCTTCCCTCTCTTTCAGTCCCTCTCCCGCGAGCTGTCCGACCTGTGGAGCAATGAGGTACATCTAAAACGGGGAATTGAAGAAACAAAGTACGTTGAGGATATCTACAAGTCGCTCATAATGTGCGTTGCATCCTCGATCATTCTCTGCTTTATGCTGAGAAGGAAAGTGACCGACGCTCCCGATATCTTCTGCATCTACTTGAATGATCTCGTGCCAAGAAAAGAGTGAGTATTTCCGATGGTCTGTATCTCTTATTTCGAAATACTCTCTCATTTCTCTGACTGGCGAGAGATGAGGCCAAATGAAGGAATGAGAACATTGCTCGCGTTTCTGGTTTTGAATGTGGATTTGAAATGTCTTCTTCAGTCACGAACTGGAGGTGGATGACACGGAAGATGATGAGGACAGTGAATATCGATCCAATCGAGATAATGACGTCGAGAAAGTGAGTATTTGTCTTTATTTTATCTCACTTTTGCACAACTAATTTGTGTATGAATAATATTGAGAAATGGACTGACTCTCTCATTTTCCCATGATCTCTCGCTGTTCTGACCGATGAGTCAGAAGATATTTTTTCAGATGCAGACGATAACTTGATCTTCCTCCTCTCAGTCGAACACTTCACTACTCCACAAGTGTCGATGCCACAATGCTAACAAACGAATAAACTTACCAGTGTGCAAATTTGTGTGTTATGCTTGAAGTCCAAAAGACTCGGGGAAAGACCGGGCGTGCAATTTTGTTTGTGATGTGTAGCCACAGTAGTTGATCGAGCAGTTTTCCCATGGCAACCCGTACTTGAGGGTGCTGTTTCGTTAGTCGGAGAGTCATTGAAAAGAGGAGGCAAACGGCCAGTCTTCGTAGTCTTTTCTTCCCCTATCTCTGAGCGATGTCCCCTCCTTCGGTGCTTATCATCAAGGACCATTTGAAGTATCGTGATGATGATGGAAACATCTACGAGGGATGGCACGCAAGACCGAAGTCTGTATTTTTTCCATTTGTTTTTGTTTTTATCAGGCTGGTGCAAAAGTTTCTTCCCAAATTTAGCAAGATAGTTTCTGACCTGCCCCTTCCTTATTCTTTGACCATTCAAGGCATGGTTTTTCACAATAAATGACCACTTGAATACTCTATAATCCCATCATGATAGAATCCCTGTATGATGACTGAGGCCGATACGACATCAAATCAAAGTCAAAGCAGTGCTAATTTTTTCTCACTTTTTATCGAGATAGTATTCCACGGAGAATTGAGATATCCTCAAATCTTAACCATTGGCACACAGTGCATCTATAATATGTCCCAATACATGTGTAGCAGCAACTCTATCACAACTGGCCTTCGAATAATACCCACACTTTCAAAAGGGAGGGCAGCACAAAAACCCACGATTTTTGAAAATCTTGTACTAAATTTGTCTCGATAGACCATGCGATTCAAAGTGTGGTGCAAATCAAAGTAGTAACTCTGTTATGTTTACATTATTGTTTTGGGGACTATTGAAAAACTCAATCTCAAGATAATTTTTTCGAAAGTTGTTTGCCGAAATCCGACGATCGAAATAGCCACTTTTAGCGATCCAGCACTTCGAATGATTTTCATAAGCCTGATCTTTCACTATCATGTCAACCAGTAACCCTTCCCCAATATCTCTAAAATTGGAGAGAACTCAAGGATCACCTGTTTCGAAAATACAGCGATGTGAATGAACATACCCAAAATGTCACATTTTCGATGATTTTTGTTTCCGATTTTTTTCCTCAAGCACTGAGCAGCTGTGAGCCAATTCAAATGTATGGTTATAGTACTCGTACCCATACCTAGTTCCAGTCTTAAGGGAATTTGGGAGCGATTAAGTACACGAGCAATACATTCGAAAAAGCCTTGGGAAGAAACTTATGCACCAACCCAATACTTCGATGAAACGAGGAAACGTTTCAGAATCATGAAAGCAACGGAGAGACTACCGGGAGTTCTGATCGTCCACGCCTTCGCTGGTTGTAGTGAATTCGAGATGGAGAAGGCTGAACAGTTAGCCAAGGTATTTTTATTATTCAGTATTAAAAACCCATGATATCGTTTCAGCTCGGATACATCGCTCTGGCAGTGGATCTCTACGGGAAAGGGAAGAGGGGGAATACCAAGGTTTTTTCTAGCTTGTCGACCGTTGTGGTAGACTGAGTCTAGTAGACTCCTTCTTCTTATGTATCTCGTTCTTCAAGGAGGAAGGTTTCGCTCTTCTTCGTCCTCTAATGGCCGATCGGGAAGAATTAGCGAAGAGATTGAAGGCGTCCAGAGATTGTCTCGCGACGATCGTCAACGTTGATGCAACCAATGTATTGTATTGTTCGATTATGTCCTACAAAGAATGTTTCCTCTCTGGAAACGAGTGTTGTTATTGTAAATCACATAATGAAACTTTCAGTTGGGCGTCATTGGCTACTGCTTCGGCGGGATGTGCGCACTGGACATGGCAAGGAGAAACATGGATGGTATCAGGTATTGTGACCCCACTCATAGGAGACTGAGTATATTGCTTCAGGGCAGCAGTCTCATTCCACGGTACACTCAAGCCGATTCCTGGAGCGGATATGACCCCGATTAGAGCAAGTTTGCAGGTAAGATTCAATTCATTTTTGATTTTCTTCTCATAATGTCTTGATAGGTTCACAACGGGGAGGCTGACCCGCACATTGATCAGGAGCAGGTATTTTCGAAAATGATTAAAAGATAAAAATCAAATACCTAGAAAGAGGGCTTCTACGAGGAGATGCGCACACGCAAGGCGGATTTTCAATTCATTGATCACAGTGGAGCACTACATGGATTTACTGAACCACGTTTGTTGCTTTTCGCGATTACTTATTTTCTACAGATCAGATGAATATTGCAGACGCAGACAAAATGGGTGAGCCAACGGTGGCCTATCACAAGAAGGCAGCGAAGAGATCGTGGATGATGGCTAGACAATTTCTGAGGGAAATGCTGTTGTGAACGACGATCGAATTTATATATTCATCGCATAATCTGTATTCTATGTTCATTGTATGAAATTGACGCATAAATCTACCCTATCTGAATGATATTTTCATCATCATTGCAAATGCCATGATTCCGTTGTAATGTGCACTGTTCAAGAAGAGAAGGTGGTGTATCTTGCAATATCGTGGTGTAATGGCGATCTCACTTATTGTCAGTCGAGCTGAAAAGAATATCTCGCCGTTCTTTCATTCTCATTTCTTCCTCTGATTCGATTTAATATCACTTTTTTATATTTTTGTATTTTAGGTCTCTCCGATCTACACTCGGAAATATTCTTGTTTCGACACAAGTTGAGGTCGCTTGCAATAATGTGTGAGTCTCACCAACCAATCGCTGGAAGAGAGAAAATACGATAGTTCAAGAAACGTCTGGCATGGCAAATTACGTCAACTTAGGTGTATGTGCCGAAAGTTCAATTGTGTTCATCTCTTCGCCACAGGCCTGGGAGAGAGCGCAAGTAATCATTTGTTTTGGGTGCATGATTAACATTATTTTTTAAAGCCAAGTTGAGCTGATTTCCTAAATAACTTCCATCAGGTTGCTACCCGAATGAAGTCTCTACGCATTCAAGGCTTAAAGTTCTTCGCATGGAAACGGAACAGGAGAAATGTATGATGTGGCCCGCTGTCCGCAGCATGATGTTGTCGATGCGTTAGCTAAGATGAGAATCGTTTACTGTATCTATAATACTTCTTTGCAATATACATCGATAAAGCATTCTTCAAAAAATCTTCCCTACTTTCTCAGATGTCACTTTGCAGCTCAACTTGCAATCACTGATTTCCCAGAAAAAGTGGTCCGTAACGATGCTTATCCTATCCCTAACACTCAACTTTTTCTCATCCCATTATCTGAGAAGTGGAGGGGAATCGGCATCATCAAGTGGCAATTCACTAAACCAACTCTTTCCTCTCAATCTTCCCTTTTCCATTCTCATTTCGAATGAAGACAGCTGAAACTTCTGCAGAGAGGTCTCCCTCAACTCGTCTGTCTTTCACTATGGAAATATAGACGCAGAACGTGCAATTGCTCTTGTTATTGAGCTATTTGTGCCGGGTGCTACAGAGGGAAGATGGATAGATGGCTAATGCCCTTGTCTCCTATTCGTCTTGTCTTCAATTAGCACACCAATCCGTTCTCTCTGTTCCTTTCATCCCATCTCTCAGACCTCTCTCTCTCTCTTCTCCAGTCACTTCATTAGATTGCAACCCATCCGTCGTCTCTCCTGTTCTCTATCTCTCCTCTTCTTCTCTTCTTAGAAGGAGATTTTCGAGGGATGGAAAAGAGTGGAGAGAGGAAAATGAACTCGCGAACTTCTTTTCTCTTTATTTGTCTGTTCGAGTACTGGATCTTTCTTTCCATTCGTTGCTAGGAGGAGTAGATTCGAGGAGAGAAAAGAGCATTGATTTCTCCTCTTAGACGTCTCTCAATTCTTCCTTCCTTTTCCTTCTTTCGTTAGTCTGTTCTTCTATACGTTTCATCGAGGTGTTCAATGAAGAACATCAGTCTGTGAACATTATTTTCCGTGTGTGCAAGAGAGTCAGTATTATCGATACCGAACGTGCAACCTTACGTGATTCGTGATTCTTTTCCAGCTGATGTCTCAACGTCAACGTGCTCCTCCCTTCGATAAGAACGACAAGAAGTACGAGATTTCGTCCTTCTGCTGTCTACATGTCAGAGTGAGTAAATCTGGTCATATGCGAGATTGTCTCTTCATTTCGCACACACTCTCGCCAGCAGGAGTAGCAAGACGTGTGCAGATTGAAGATTCTGGCTCATATCTTATGCTCCTGTAAGAGTAAGGCCGGTTCGATGATTTCAGCAGCTGCAACTGACAACTTTCTATTCTCGAATGCAAAAAGTAGCAAGAATTGTGTCGTAGCTTCGTGAAGTATTCTACTTTTTTCGTGAAGTATATCGCACGGTACAAAGGAGAAAAGAGTAGTAGTTTCCATTATCTGGATGACTTCTGCTCAAGATTTTTGACACGCGCAACACCGCATTCTTGAGAGTATCGGATACTTAGACAAATTGGGCAACTGGTCACTATTCGTTACATCACACATCCTTGCAAATAACTAAAAGATCGAAATAAAGGTAATCTCATCTGATTGTGAAACTGTAAAATCGTTTTGAGTGTGTAAACAACTCCATCTCAATCCCCTCATTCAGTATGTCATTCGCATGCTCGCTGTCGTCTTCCTCGCAGCTTCGATCTTCGATTGCATTCGATGGATGAGAAACTACAAGATGGATGCCATCGTTGAGCTGAACACGTTAGTCCATTGCGACCTCCCTGTTATTTTGAACTCTACCCTTAAAAAAACTCTACTCTAATTTCTCCCTATCATCCTCGTGTTGCTCTATTTTAGACAGACTGAGTGCAATGAGCACGTTTCTGAAGGGAGTAAACTAAATGGAACGTTGCAGCTTTCTCGTCCTAATGGTGCACACGGGCATCACTATTCTCTCCTTCGTCGGTGTCGTCGGAGAATCGAAGACAGCCCTCATCCTCATCATGACTGCCATTGTGAGTCCCTATTTTTCATCGTTTACTAGAGGTCCCGAGAAACCAGAGTTTGCAGTAAAAAGGTTAACCAGTACGACTTTGACCAGCCCTAGGACTTCTAGGATGAAGAATATGTCTCTTCATTCCTCATGAGTACTATCTATTTCGACACTCTGATTGAGATCGTATCTTCGAGAAATGAAGAGGCAGGCCCCTGACAGTCCTAATTGCGAGCCATTTCCATTGAAAAGCATCCCCATTCTTCTTGCTCACTTTTAATGGCGGGCCTTCCCGAATAAGGAAGCATCTCATAAATCTTCGTCTCAATTGCAGTCCGGTTTCACCGTCTACTTCCTCATCGCCCAACTGGCAATCGTGAGTGATCTTTGATCTTTGATCTTTGATCTCTCGAAGTATCTCAAAATGGCTATTTCAGTTCCAAAAGAACGTGGAATACTATCTTACCTTCTTCAGTGACGGGTCGAGTATCCAGCATCGGGAAGGTAAAACTAGCCCTATTTCATCAAAAAAGTCAATTTTCAGTCTCGATCTTTAATGGCATCAAGATAATCTTGGTCATTCTCCTTCTGGCGTACACTCTCATGGTGAGTATCGTGCAGAGGCTTCTTCAATTTTCATGAAGTGTTTCGGAATTGCCAATAATGAGTGTCATTCGAACGAGAGAGTGAGTGAAATGAAGAGGTGCCGGATCTTCGTGGAGGAGATATCGAATGATAATTTTCGGGAGGGAACACTCTGAGAGAAAAGGCTGGGCAAAAAATGGACGCCACTCCGAAATTCATCTGTCCCCTATAGATCGTTCACTACTACACGTGCTACATCGCGGACAAGGATCGTAATCGAATCGTGCCCGTCGTCTTCTATGATAAACAACACGACACTGCCGTCACCATGATGCCCGCTGTCCCGGCTGTGGCTGCCGGTGAGGAGCTCTCTCGCTTTCCCATGCTCTCTCGCTTTGTCTCACCGACGAGAGATCACTGCTAATTAAGAGAGTTATTGCAGGCGCTGCAGCGGTCGCAGTGGCTGCAGCTGCACGGGAGAGAAGGGTCGAAGAACCGAAAGTCACGGACAAACTGATCGACAAGGCTTCTGAGGTCGTCTGAAGGGACAAAGTATTCGATGATTATTATGTTCACAAACAGTCTGTTTCAATGGGGATCGTGGGCTGTTTGCGTTGTTCGCTGGTGGTCATTAAATATGCTTATTTTGATGTGGATGAAGCAATTCAAAATCCAGAGAATTTATTGTCAAACGACGATTGTGAAATGGAACACTGCACAGTCTACAGCAGATACTTTCTCAGCAGAAGATAGAATCTCTCCATTAAAATGCACTGCAGAATGTTCAGAATCGTCGAAATCATGAAGCGGTCCGTCTAAAAATGATTTAATTATTATTTTAATTATTTAATTAATTAATTAAAATACCATTTGCTCGTCGGCCTCGGTGCGCACCTTCTTGAAGCGGGACTGAATGGATATTAATGATTGGACTACCGTAATCCGACAACCGCACCTCATAGATGACGGTACGTAGATCGTAGTGGGGCATAACCGTCTCCGACCATCCCTCGAACTCGGTCGGATTTACCCAGTACACTGGCTTCTGAGATGTCTGAATTAGCTCCAGAGTTTGAAATACAGGGAAACTGTATAGTCACGAGTGCACTGGTTCCCCGCTTGAAGCGTACTGTTTTTAGAGCACATGGAGCGACAATATCCAATGGAGATGACCTCACCCCAAACATCTGTGCCATAACGTGCTTCAGTCGATGCTCAATGTGAGCGGGATCGAGGAAGGACAACTTCTGCTTCATTGAGTTCTCAATAAAACCATTTTACGATCCTCGATCACATCCGGCATTTCCTCGACCGGGAAATAGCTTCAGAACGGCTGTCCTCACCCATTTCAGTCCCTTTCCGTGCGGTTTGCCCGAAGCCTTATCGCGAAAATCGTTCATAACTTCGTCCCCAGCAGCGCCAATGTTATTCCTCGTCTCATTCTGAATATTTTAATATTCATTAATTTATTAAATATTTAAAAATACATTAATAATCCGGTTGAAGTCGCCGTAGCAGACGACGAACTGAAATTGAATAATTAATTAATTATTTTAATAATAATAATATTAATTTACATAGAATCCGGCGCCGGTGTTATACCGAATGTGATGGGCGTTCTTGAAGAGGTCGCAGTTGCCAAACCGCTGCAGACGCTGCAATCGTCGAGATCATCGATAACACTCAGCAATAACAATTCATGTACACCTCATTTCGGTGATTCTGACCCGTGAAATGTCACGAAATAAGGTGTGCGGGGAATTTTCCCTGACGGTTGAGATAACGAACATTTTTCGAGTAGAACACACCCATATCGGGTAGTGGACCGTTGATCGGATCGCGACGGGGCTCACGAGTCAGACGATACTGACCCTCAAGAAGAATTTGTGATTTAGAGTTGACGATACAACTAAATCGCCTCTTGATTTTTCCCACCTTCTCGCGTCTTTTCTCGTGTCATTTAACTCAAAAGTGGTAATTTGCGTATTTCAAATTCACAGTCGCACTGATATTCCCTACTCGACATCTCTCACCGTCAACGACGTCTCGAGTAGTCCGGGTATCTGAGTGCCGACGTAGGCGACGATCGGACGAGATTCACGAGCAGTGAACCCCAGCGTCATCACGCACGTTCGACCCTGCAGAGATTGATCTTTGATCTCTCTCTCTCTCGAGGGATCACTCACATATTCCACCGTGGCGAATGGGTGATCAAATTCCTTTGGATGCTCGAAATACTTCCCGTCCTTCACCTCGACTTTCGCGTGTGTAAGACTGACGATGCGTGGATGACGCCCTCAATTATTTATTTTTTGATGTTGTTATTTTATTTCGATCTCTCTAAATTTTTCAGTAAAAACTCATTCGAGGTTGCTTGATCGCAATGAATAGAAATAAAACTGACAGTCGATGAGGCTTCCGACTGGACACAGCGTGTACGGTTGGGCTGGAGAAAGTGATCTTTGGTTTTGATCTTTGATCTTTACGACAGAAATACTTACTGGTACGGTATCGCTCGGTCTGGCTTTTATCGACATCTGTCGCGTTGCGATCGAGGAAAGTAGAGAAAGAGGAGGGAAGAAGGAGGGAAAGGAGGAGAAGAGGGAAGAGAGACCGCATAAGAGGAGGAGATGAGAAGGAATGGAAGGAAAAGAAGAGAGGAGGACCATTGAGTTTGATTTGAAATGCAAATACAAAATATTTAAAAGAAAAAAAAGTTTAACGGTCAATAATCCTCTACCTATCAATGTCAGTACAATTACCTACATCACACATCCCTTTATTGAATGGTTTCTTCAAATAGGAAAAAAAGCGATCGAGATAACATTGGCAAAATGTTACTTGCTGGAGCAAAAGTTTACGACCACGGTAGGGATCGAACCTACAATCTTCTGCTCCGTAGGCAGACGCGTTATCCATTGCGCCACGCGGCCATACATCTGCTCGCACCTTAGGTATACTGCCAATCACCTGTTCGCTACACTGGCAATAGGGCAGCTTATCGTGTTCTGCAATCTTTAAAGTTCCCGCGTGATTCATCACTTTGTACACTATTAAACGGCGCTTGACGAGCACTGTTTATCTTTAGTTCCTTCCCAGTCGTTTTCACTACTCGTTCGATCGATTTTCGTCCAATTCCAGATGAAATTACTCTTCATTTCACTGCTTTTTCTAGTACCTCTCATCGCTGCAGTTCCCCTCAAAAGGGATGATTTGGTTCGTAATTTGCTCTCTTTTCAAATATACCAATTTGAATTGAGAGCACGACTGTGACCGCTCGGCTCCTGTGCCACGGCAAACCTTATCTCGATGGGAGAATTCGATTGGGTGATCTTTGAAGTTTCAGCTTTTCTGATAAATGTCCTTCAGTGGTCGGCAAAAAGAAACTGGCGGAAGGCAGAGTAATGCCCAATGGATCTTACAATGTATCTGCCAGCAAGTACACTGCTGCCTATGGAGGGGTTAGTTTGTAATTGAGTTGGATGAGAATAGGAAGAAGAGGCTACGCTAGACTATGTAAGCAAAATCGGTTATTTTCCATTTGAAATACGATGCGTTTTCCTATCGCACTTCTCTTGAGAGATTCGATTATCAATTCATTCTTCAGGAAGGCTCGCCAGTTATTGACTTGACTCGTCTCATGAACAAGGCTGGCGTTCAGATATTCCACACTTGCAATAGGAAGGTGATACTTCAATGTTTCTGGAGGATTGATCTTTGATCTTTTCAGAATTGTTGGGAGCAAGTAGCCGAGATTCAAATTCCTAACCAGTATGTATCCACTTCCAATATAACGAAGAAACCGTATGATATGGGAAGGATCGAATTGGATGCGAGACTCGCTGATGTCAAGTTGGATTGTGTGAAGATGAAATAAATCGATAAATTTTTCCGATCAATCTCAATGTCACTAAATGATGGAAAAGTATATCAGTGAAGCTGTGAAAGGTTGATGCATGCGCCTCATTGGCTCAGTGGCAGAGCGTCTGTCTAGTAAACAGAAGGTCGCTGGTTCGATTCCAGCATGAGGCACCAAACTTTTGCATTTTTTTTAAATGAAAATCATTTCTATTGTAAATTGTTTACGAGGAAGTATTTGCTTCTACCGTTATATATGGTATTTTTAGACTTGTTTGTGTATTTTTTCACTCTGGCAGATCTACTAAGAATATCGTAATTGATACAAAAAATAATTTATCATTGGAAAATCAATGATTATGTCACCAAAAATGGTAGCACCACCGTAATATATATTTTTACAAGTACAGGTATCATAGTTACACCGTTAGATTACAAGATTATTGGAAATATCACTCGAGGAACTTTTAAATATTATTTTTAAAATAATGCAGGTTATAAAGAATGATCCGATTCACTTTATCGTCACATCGCCGTTGGAATCAGCTGTTCCCTCAAATTATTTACGTTTTCACAATAACAATCAGTTTACTTATGAAAAAAGCTAGGCTTTTATATTTACATTTTGATACATTTTGAAGAGACATCGAATTTCCTCCTAACGAGCAGAAAGAGGCGTAGACGGCTGGAAATATATAAACAAATATTATTTTTTCAAATTTTCATTTGTCAATAAAATAAATAATTAGTAAAACTCGCGTGATTCTTATCTGCTCCATCCCCCTTCGCGAGCATCATTGATTCCTGCAAACCTTGAAAGACATTTTTCAAAATATTTGATTTCACTCACAAAATGAATCGGGTGATAAGCTAGAAAATACTTACTGATGAATTGGCTTTTGCTGCTTCCTTCTTTGCATCTTTTGCTTGAGCAGCTGCCGTTTTCTCTTCGGTCGGGGCCTTCGTTGATGTTTCGTTGACGTTTACCTGAAGAAAACACAGTTTTTAAAAATTGTTTTTGTTATTGTGCTTTTTTCGTTTTTCTCATAGAAAATATGCAAAATTCGTACCTCGAATTGGGCGAAACACTTTCCATTTGCGAGTAACTTGGCCTGGAGCATTTCCTTCGTTGTTCGTGGAGTGAGAGGAGATACGGGTGCGGGTGCGGGGGAAGAGGCGAGGAGAGGAGGAGCAGGGACAGACTGTTTGGGAGTGTATGGCACAGGAGGAATGTACGTCTTCAGCATTTCCCTCAATTCGGCCGGAATCGCAGCCATGCTGCTCGCATCCATTGGAAACTGCAAAGATATCAGTTTGATCGGTATCGATAATCGACTGTTATTTTCTACAAATGACGTTTTAGGGTAAGACAATGTAATACAATAATAATAATGTAAAGTTCATTACCTTCAGATTCGTAATATAATCGATAGCTTCCTTCGTCTTCAATTGGCTCAAAAGAGCCTCCTTCTCCGCTTTCGACGTCTATAACAGAAATTATTATGAAATGAACCTTGGTTTTTGTACAAACAGAAAAAACAGATGAGGTTCATTATGAAAAAATAATATTCTTCTTAGAATATATCTAACCCCTCTTTTCGCCATTGCTTCCATTCCTCCAACGTACGCAGCAAGATTTCGTTCGTCCCGAGTTGGAGGCTGCAAAAACGTTTAAATAAGACAAAAAATTAAACATTAATAACTGACCCTACTCGTCGTTGGGGCTTCCACTTTACTCGTGTCTTTTCTCTGCAATTGAACATGTTTTCGACAAATAAAAAAAGCGCAATGCTGTTCACTAAATCTCACTTCCACGGAAGGAGCAGTCTTCTTTCTAGCGTGAGCATCGCACTGAAATCGATTAGTACATCAATTTGTTGAAATGATTTATAGGAAAAAGGAAGGACTAAAATAAACGAACAAGGCCCTGAGTTGCTCTCCGTTCATCGGCAACAGTCTTCTGCCACACGTGCTCGACGGCTGGAATTTATCAATTTGAGAAGCATTCAATTGTCTCATAAATTGTGTTTTTATCGATACCCAAAACTTCGTACATGAGTATTATATCGGTACGATCGTGTGGTCTCTTTGTTTTCCCAATTTTCTTTTTTATACCTAAAGTCAGTAAAAACTGACTCTTTCCATTCATCTGTACAAAACATCCGGAGAACCAGGGCAGTCCATTTCCATTCACTTCTGCGTACTTTCCCTTGATCAGAGCATTCCAATTATCGATGAACTGACGCATCGTCGAAGTTTTCTCCATTTCCCGCTGATAAAGGTATTTATTTCTTTTATAATAACTTTTTTATATTAAAAGAAGAAAAAATCGAAAAAAATGAGGCTTACAGTGTAGTTCAAATTGAGTATGGGCACTCCGCACTCTGACAGAATCGCTTTCAGCCTCTGCTCACCCTCACTTTTCCTCTCATTCACGAAATTAATGACGATCATGCACACATCGGCATAGTATTTGGCCTGAGATGAAGAGATCAAAGATCATTCGAAGACATAATCGACCTACCGCAAACATGTACTGAAGGACGGTGTTGTTGTAGCGGGCCACGGGGAAGGTGTTGTGCACATCCGCTGCATAATTTATCTTAGTTTGAGGAGGGGAAGGAGAGATGAGTTGGATTGTAAGGATGAAGAATCCGACTCTTCGCCTACCTACTCGTGAACCCGTGTGACAACAGGTGATAGAATACGTGAAATGAATAGACGGATTCGTCATCCTGACATCCCTTCATCATGTCCTATCTTCAATAACCGACCATTATACGCGACGGTGTATCGTTGTCCCTTGATCATCAATGTTGCAATTCGTACGGTGGATACGACTGTTGTTCCAGTCAATGGTTTGTCCTTTCCCCACTTCTCAGAGAGACGAGCGACTCGCTTCTTGATCCCTTTTTCAACGCTCTGAAAACAATTATTTTTTTTTTTACATATTCTGCTAAACTACCAATGAAATCATCTGGTCAGATCACTGACCTCACTCGGATTCCAATTTCTATCTGTCGTATTCGGAACGAGTGCTTGCTTAGTAGCCAAGAAAACGTCAACCTCCTTCTCTTCCAGCTTAATTTGTTTTAAATTAATGTATTTTTTTCAACATGTATTATCACAATGAAGACCAGTTTAGCAGATTGGTCAATGCTAGAAAAGAGAACTCACGACGCAATTGCAGTTGCTATGATCACATGGTTTGACCGTAGGGGCAGAAGTGCCCGGGGAATTGGGATCGAAGGTCTTCAACACTTCAGACTCTTTTTCTTCCTCCTCCTCCTCATCTTCATCACTATCCTCTCCCAATTCTTCCAATTCTTCCTTCATCTTTCTCTTCGTTTCTTGCATCATCTCAATTTCCTTCTTCAATACATCTCTCTTCATCATCATGTCTTCTTCTCTTCAACCATTCTCTTGGGCACTCCGTTGCTCGTACTGGGACCACAACGAGCGACGTCCTCGTCCATTGGAGCACCTAATTATCTTTGTTAGTCTCTGTTTATTCGTCCCAGCCTATTCTTCCTTCCTAGATACATTCAGAGTGATTATTACCTGACCCGAACAACAGAGAAGCTCCATTATATATCAATTTATACTATCACAGGTCAGCTCACCAATGGGTACGAGTTTTCCGTTCCTTCCAGGTATGAGCTCGACCATTTTTCCATTAGGAAGTCTTCCCATCATCTTCCTTCCCGGTCTCGCTGCCTTCTCCTTCTCATATCGTTCCTTCACGTACATCTCACGTGCGAGCATTTGCTCCTTCCCAAACTCCCCCTCATCGCCATTCTTGTGCTTGTACGTTTCCTGAATCGATCGGTTTATCGAGAGCTGACGGAAATTCAAATGTACATAACACCGGTAAATCGAAAAGTGGGAAAAGTACCTGAAGGATGGCAGTGAACAATTTATACGAGCGAGGCGGAGGAGTTGCAGTCTCATCCTGAAGAAATGAATATCGATGATGAATCGAAATTTGAAAAAGGAACCTTCGTTTGATCGTCAAAGTAGTGGAAAACGGGTACGAAAGGATGATCGTATCCAAGGACAGCACGCTTGTCTGTACTGTCCGGTTTCGCATCCTGTAAATACCTTTTTAACGCTTTTTATGCATTTTTTATCGCCAGAGAGAAACCTTACCTTCGGAATAGGCTGCACTTTGCCATTTCTCAATCAGATTTCAACTTCATGAAGAGATACTTGTAGTTCTCCAAAAACTGTAAATGGGAGATGATGAATATATCAAAGATCACCGCTCACCGAGCATTGGCACTTCCTAGGATTCTTGCATTCGGAAGCATGATTCTCCGTTTCGATTTGGCGAGTCCACAGTTTGACCATGGCGGCAGGCTGCAATAAGTTATTTTCACAATGACAAAAACAATTGCACCATCTTTTGGAATAACCTGTATAAATAGTAGAGTAAATGCTCAAATTCTCACTGTGAGTCGATCTTGTTCCTTTAATTTGTTCGTTTGATACTGTAGTCCCTTCATCCTCCAACATTCAGTCCCGAACTCACAATCATAATTTTCACACGTCTTTGCGTGCTCGTATGCAACCTGCATATTATTTATTTATTTTTTATAAAATTGGATCATGGTCCAGTGAATGAAACATACCTTCCTCAAGTACAGCAACTCAGTGGCAGTTCTCTGCTCGAGAGGCTTCGTCCGAATGCTCTTATGCTTTTCATCTTTCTCCTCCAATGTCTATAAATACGAACGGTCTAGAAATAAGACAGGATTAGAGGTTACCTTGAACATAGCGAGTGCACCATTCAAAGCGCTATTCGAATTCAGTAGTTGTTCTTCGATCAATTGTCGCGCCGCACTCTGTAGAGAAACGGTAATTTAGCTGTTATCAGTAGATTATTTATCTCTGAATTATGGCTTGTTTGGCAGCGATTTCCCGCACAATCTCTTCATTACTGGGGTACTTTTAGTTTATCAATAATTTACAAGGCTGCTATGCTTTCGTTATGAATCATACCTTGATTTGCAGCGATTTCTCCAGTAAGTCAGCAGGGAAATCACTCTCTTGATTAGTCATGACAATGGCAAGATATCGACGATACCAATCCGAGTGAGATTATTCTGAAAGGAAACCGATTATTGGCTGTGCTTATGGAGAGGCGATTGAATCTAATCTGAAGAAGAAAGGAAAAGGAAAAGATGAGAAAGACAGAAGAAAGAGGGGAGAGGAAGGAAGGAAAACGTGCCCTGTTGTTTGAACTGTTCGAGGCGCGAATGCAATTCGCAGCGAACCAAAAAGGGTTCTATTCAGGAATTCAAGAAAGTCCCTACAAATATAGTTTTTGCATGAACCACAAGCTGAATAAGTTGAGAAGACCTCTATTGTTTGGTGAAACCCAAAACAATAGAGAGCAACAAAACACGGTGCTATTCATGTTTGTTGTTGTTGTTTTCGGTTGTTGAGCACACGTGCAGAGAAATGCACAGAATGGAATGAAATCCCGTGACGAGAAACCAATCTATAGCGAGTATTTGACTGATTATTGAAGAGCGAAATGTAACGGGGGCATTCGCGTGATTGGCGCGCGATATTAGTGCAGACACGCGCGCGCATACGCGGCAGTCGGAGAGAGCGTGCGAATGGAGGAGAGGGCAGACAACGAGAGGAGAGGGAAGGGACGAGGAGGGGTGGGCATGGAAACTATCAGGAAGATTCGGATAATTGAAGGTTTGTGGGTTATGTGTTGGCATTGGAAAATATACGTTAGATTCAAGCTCTGAGCTTAGAAATGGGCATTATTTGAGAAAGGAATATGATGCCCGGCAGTAGAGAAGGAGATGTAAGTGCAAATCCAAGAAGAGGAAGGGAGAAGTGAGAGAAGGGAGGAGAATGGAAGGAAAGAAGGGTAATGAGAATGGAGGAGAGAAAGGAAGATAAGGAGAGGTGAAGGGAGATTTATGGCAGAAGTTTCACAAAGAAAGGAGAGAGAACGGGTAAAATGGAAGAAATTCATTATGTTGGGTGATTGATGGCTCATTGTGGGATCCTACTGGTGTAACTTCGATAATACAATAATCATGTGAATAAATATTTTTATCGCGATTGCAGGATTTAGTTTATCCTATTATCCACAGGCCAGTGAGCTGGTATATTCGGATTGTAAGGACCGAGAGTCGGACGGACCACAGAGGGGCATTGGTTCGGTGATCCGATACAATTAAGTCCATCTGAAAAATATTAATCCATCGACCCGGAGCTAAACTTTATGTTGAATTATCTATTTGCTAGATGAGCTGCCAAGCAGAAGATTGAACATGAGTAAGTTTCCTCCTACGATCTAACTCGTATCATTTTGTTGAAATATTTTCTTACGCGGTGCTGCAACGGAAGGCGAGACGATGAACAGAAGAAGAAGAAGAAGGAAGAAGATTTTCATCATGATGAATTGATTTTTCACTAGCATTGCCAGGTTTTTATACAAATTTTTGACGTAAATTTAACCATCAAGTAATAATAATATGCTCGTTCGTTTCTCTCGCTTTCTTGTTCTATCTCGATGTGATGGGCGAGCAAGATGAAGCTTACGGAAGAGTGTGAACGATGCAATTTATAGTTGATGCCGATGTGAAATTAAACAAAAAATTTCAAAATATCGAACTAGAAGCACTAGAAGCGAACTAGAAGAATGCATAGAAGCGTGAAACTGACAGTAAATATATTAATTTTATGCAGTTCGTATGTATCTAATGGAGTTCGATGTATAAAAAATTGCTCTATTCTCTCAAGCTGTATTGGATTATTTTAAATTTAGATGATACAAAACGAACTCGGGAATTCTGAAATTTTTTTTAAATTGCACTCAATTTCCGGAGAAAAAAGATCGAATTGTGATAAGAATGACCGGTGGAACCAGAAAGAATGAAAATTATGATTTTTTTCAGAGAAATAGATAACGTTAGAATCAACCGTGATTTACCAATATTTTTAAGATTCTGTTTCGTATGTGTTAATATTTTCCCTATGAAAAAGATGGTTTTCCTGAATACAGCTCATTTCACATAATGTACCGGAATTTCCACACTGTTATGGAGAAACTGGTTGGTTTCGCGGTGTGAGAGTGCAAGGAGTAATCAATAAATATTATTATTAATCACAGGCTTACAAGGGAAATGAGGTGAATTACTGACTATGATGCAATGGGTGGGAAGGGAGTGAAGTGAATGAAGACTGATTGATTGGATGGATGAACTCTTCCCCTGTTGGGTCGAGTTGAGTGAATGGTAATGTGTGATTGAATGAACTCTTCCCCTTGTTGGGGTCGAGTGAAGTGAAGTGTGTTGTGAACGAATGAACTCTTCCCCGTTGGGTCGAGTGTATGCCGACTGGAGAGAGCAAAACCGCAAGTCGCGGGAAGCCCTTGAGTCTCGAGTGACCTCTCACGAGGAGAGGCCAGAGGGGCGGCGGAGGGAAGGGGCGGGGCTAGAGCGCGCACACGCCTCGCGCTCTCGTGGTGAGGGGAGAGAGGCGAGAGAGTACGGGAGGCGAGAGAGTCACCAGAGGGTGAAAGGACAGAAAGGGCATGTCGCACCGCACCACGGATCGCGATGTGGGACGACCACACTCGCTACCGTAGTTAGATGACGTACATGGGGATTGATGAATGATTTGATTACAATAATGATTGCATAATGAATGAATTGAATGTATTTGGGAACCAAATTCATGGAATTTGGTACACTCCAGGGAGACGGGAGTGAATGAGTGAAATGAGTGAATGACTGATGAATTGAGAGAAATGAACGATTGTTGAGGTGAAGGGAATGAAGGAGAGACAGCGTGATTGCTGTGTAGGACGATGACTTATGAGAAGAACATGGGGTCGGAACAATGACGAAGTAATGTAAGAACACAAAATAATTAGCTATTGGACACAACAATTGATGATAACGAGGCCAATCTGGCAGAAACTAGAAATAGTGGTCAGGGGTGGACGAAAACTTTCGACTTGGCGATCGAAGTGCATTGGGAGAATCCTGTAGAATGTGGCGTTGTAGTGAATGAAATCGCTCGAGGGCGTTTGGGCGTGAATAATCATGATTGGATCGATGGATCCATTTCACATGACGTGATCGATGTGAGGATGGGATGGAATGAATTGAATTGGAATTACAGTGTGTCTGCACAGTGGAATCCTCCGGGGAGGAAAACGAAAGGGAACGATTGGAAGATGAAGGAATCAATGAATGAGTCATGAAATGAAAGGGTTGAATAGCAACTGATGCCACTTTCATTGACTGGATGTGAGGTCCCTTAGGAATAGTTGTGATCACAGTGGGAATTCTGACAGTAGTGGGTACTGTATCTGATAGATGCCTTGGTGGATCTTTAGTCATTGAATCGCAGTGAGATGAAAGGCTATGGTCCTCAGGCAAGGTACACATAGTAGATGTATTGAGAGAGTAGTGAGATTCTTTGTCAGAAGTCTCGTGAACACTCGTGATTGGATTGATTGACTCACTGATTTGCACGGGAGAGTCGTCAGTGGACGTGGCCAATGAGGCGACTCTAATGGCAGGAGTGATTGACTGAGATCGATGAATGTTATCGGAAGTTGAGGAACTGATAGTCTCAGAACCTGCTAGCAATGGGCCAATGATTGATTGAATGAGACGATAGCCACCAGGAAGGGTGGTTGTCTTGTTGCTATCGAGAAGCGTGAGACTGTCGCCGACTCCTAAGAGGAGGTCGGGACATACTGATGAATGACGGAAGTGATTTGGAATTGAAGTGAGAGTTGACTCGATGACTGCTAGATCAGCAGTTGACAGTGGTGGATGATGAATGGTACCGATGATGGTATCAGTGTTTCTGACGGCTGCTCTGATTGTCTCCGGCCCTCTTTCAGTTAACAGTTGAAACTCAACGATGTCGTGATGAGAGGGAGGGTCAGGAACATCATGATGTCCTTTGAGACCTTTGATGCTAACGTTTAGCTGAGATACAGGCGACAACTGAAGTCGGGTCGCAAGAGTGCGAGATATGAGTGAAATCTGGGCACCAGGATCGAGCAGAACGGTTGCCCTTGAACACTCGGAACGAGTTGAATTGGTCAATACTACTGGTGCTGTGAACAGTCTAGTATTGATTTGAATTGATTGCTCGGCAGTGATAGTGTTGACTGTTGTGTGATGAGGGAATGACTTGTCGCAAAGTGATTTGTGATGCTTGCCTTTGCATGAGGAGCATGAGCGAGTGCATTCATTGGTGGAATGAAATGATGAGAAACAACAGTGGCATAGAGACTTCCTTTGAAGAATCTCTTTCCTGTCTTTGACTGAGGACACTTGAGTACACTCGCCACTATACAAGTGTTCACCACAGTACACGCATTGAGGCTGGTGTCTGTTAGAACTTCTTGCATTGGGAGGGGAGTGATTGGTGTGAGATGGCATAATTGACTGATTGTTCCTCGACGCTCTCTATTGATAGGCGGATTGAATGAGGTACTCGATGAATGGTCATTGAAATGAGTGGTAAACTCTTCCCTGGTAGTGTATGCACTGATGGTCAATGCATCCTCGTACTCGGAAAGGAGCTGATTCTCAATGAGTTCCAGCGATGCCAATAATGTTTTTGGCTTGGAACGACTGATGACAGTGATGAATCGAGGGTGGATACACTCAGCAAGCATCTGTTGCACGCAGAGCGAATCGACTCCGCTCTCGGAATGAATTGAGTGAGCTAATGAGATCATTGATTGAACAGCTGTCAATTGATCAGTGACTGATGTGGACTGCGATCGGATGCCACGTAATGATTGGATGAGTTTAGCTTGTGATAAGCTATTGCGACCGTAGTGAGATTCGAGTCGATGAATGATTTTGTTGAGGAAGTTCTCGTGAACGGGAATGGAAGCGACAAGATCGAAGGCATTGCCACGGAGGCTGTTTCGAACATGAAACGCTTTTTCGACTTCTGAAAGGCTAGTCTGACTGAGAATCAACTGATCGATCTGATAACGGAAAGCCGGCCACCTCGTGAGGTCACTGCCGTCGAATGTTTCCAGTTTGACTGGCGGCAGTGCCAGGTTAGGCCGAGTATTGGATGACGAAATCTGATTGAGCAGCTGGACGAGGCTGCTGCTGAGTTGGCCAATGGAAGATGAGTCATTGAGTGAGTGATTGGTCTCTTCCCCATTGGGAGGGGTGAATGAGTTGACTGAGGAAGGAATGAGTGACTGAGGAAGGACTGATTGTGAGGGAGGAATGACAGTGGTCTGAGGAGATGAAAGGGAAGTGAACATTTTGATGCGGTTGAGAGTTTCCGCGAGGGAAAGGTCGTAAAGCATTTTCTTATCCCTTACGAGTGCTTTGAGGCACGATGGACTCACTGTGATTCCATTCCCTCCATCGAAGATGTCTTCTTCCATTTGTTGCTTGAAGTGCTCGAATTCTTCATTCTTCTCATCCTCGTCAATGATGTCGTTGATGGCCTGTCTCAGTGAGGAAACGGCGAGATCGTATTGATTGACAATGAATTGAGCTTCCACAATTGAGGTGGAAGTGGCTGTTGCCAGTGATGTGATTTCGTCATGTTGCGAAATTGACATGAGGGAAGTGATTGCCTTATCGATTGAATCGATTTTCGATTTGAGATCGGTACGCTTGTCGTGAAAGGATTCATAGTGAGAATCGAATGATGACATCTTTACAGGGATTGTTCGCCTGCGCGATGTATTGACTGAGGGTGGAAGTGGAAATGAGAATGGGAGTGAAATGACTGAATGAGTGGGTCACTACGTGGAGTGATGAAATGAAGTGAAATGATTCGAAATGGGAGATGTTGCCTGATCACTAGTTGAAGTGATGAAATGATTCGAAATGATTCGAAATGGGAGATGTTGCCTGCCACGCGGAGTTTGATTGGATGACTGATTGAGTGAAACGGTGAATCAATCAGTGAGTGAATGATGCGGACCGGGGTCTTGAATTGGCTTGATGCACCATGTACCGGAATTTCCACACTGTTATGGAGAAACTGGTTGGTTTCGCGGTGTGAGAGTGCAAGGAGTAATCAATAAATATTATTATTAATCACAGGCTTACAAGGGAAATGAGGTGAATTACTGACTATGATGCAATGGGTGGGAAGGGAGTGAAGTGAATGAAGACTGATTGATTGGATGGATGAACTCTTCCCCTGTTGGGTCGAGTTGAGTGAATGGTAATGTGTGATTGAATGAACTCTTCCCCTTGTTGGGGTCGAGTGAAGTGAAGTGTGTTGTGAACGAATGAACTCTTCCCCGTTGGGTCGAGTGTATGCCGACTGGAGAGAGCAAAACCGCAAGTCGCGGGAAGCCCTTGAGTCTCGAGTGACCTCTCACGAGGGAGAGGCCAGAGGGGCGGCGGAGGGAAGGGGCGGGGCTAGAGCGCGCACACGCCTCGCGCTCTCGTGGTGAGGGGAGAGAGGCGAGAGAGTACGGGAGGCGAGAGAGTCACCAGAGGGTGAAAGGACAGAAAGGGCATGTCGCACCGCACCACGGATCGCGATGTGGGACGACCACACTCGCTACCGTAGTTAGATGACGTACATGGGGATTGATGAATGATTTGATTACAATAATGATTGCATAATGAATGAATTGAATGTATTTGGGAACCAAATTCATGGAATTTGGTACACATAATCTGTTTCCGAAGTTCCGAATGTACGACAAACCAAGTCTACTGCTATGACCTTTTGTTCCGATATATTATGGAAACATTATGAATCAGCAATCAAAAGATATTTAAAGTAAACATTTGAAAATGTATTTTCAAGAAGCGTCTTATTTTTGGGTGTGCAAATGTTTTACCAATTATTCAAATAGTTGTTTCGTGCAATATCGTTGTAGATATTTTGAAAAATGTGTGTTTGTTAGCTTTAGTAGAATTCATTGTAAATTGTAATAATGGAGTTCGATAACTTTATTCAGGAGGACATAAATCAGAGTGGTCGCCGTAGCCTCGATAAAGTTCGAATGAATACTGAACTGAGAGTAATCCAACGCTGTCGACATTATCACCAAATAAATTACCTATTTTCCGCATCCAATCTTACCGCCAGTAGCTCCTCCACAGCGAATGTTTTTAACTGCTGCTGCAATCGATGAAACATTAGCATTGGAAATGATATTCATTGAGTCTCACGTTCAGCAGTTGTCATTGCGACGAGGAGAAGGAGAAGAAATGCGATGATCTTCATTTCGAACAATTTCACCCATGTCGATTTCGCATGAATTTATAGTAAACTTCGCCATAAAATAAACTGCCGCATTACTGTAACTGATATGTGTAATTCTCTAGAATGTTCCACTATTTCGCACACAAAGAAGAGAAATACTGTTCGAAATGAAGAGTGTATTGTGTGGACAACAACATTAATGGCGTACTAAAGAAAATTTCGCATAGTTCCAAAATGTGAAAAAAATGAAAGAGGACGAAGTAGAAGCCCAGAGAATTCATCAATATTGTTTTTACGAAAGAATGACTTCTTCTTCTGAACAATCCTATACGTTGAACTTACATTTACCTTATGCGTGAAACATATTCGAACCAATCCACATATTCGAAAACGAGAAAATTCATGGCTGTAAATTCATTCTACTTGAGCGTCTTTGATAGACAACGCCCTTCAAATTCAGGTGACACTTGGTGCCTATAAATTCAGTTTCTGAAGAAGTCATCACTCATTTCTCGCTCCATCTGATCTCATTCCTTCCCCATTCTGCACTTCCTTCGCTTCTTCCAATGAAGAGAAGGAAGAAGAAGGGAGAGAAAAGGGAGACGACGCCCCTCCAGTAGCATCAATGTCTAATTGACTAATCTAATAGACACGCACATCCATTCTCTGGCGCCCACTCAATGAAGAAAAGAAGGAGGAGAGGGAGGAGTACGTTCCTTATGCTTACACTCAACCTTATTGAGAGATCGAATGGATAAGGAGAATCCATTTCTCGTCCACCGTATCTCGCCTTTCTTTTTGATATGGCGTTCGAAAGGCTGGTCTGAATCTGACCGGTGAGAAAGGACGTGAAATGAAGAGTCGACTACCCGTATTTCGAACTCTAGTGCACCGTCAAATGAGTAGTCCGTAGTCGACTCCTCTTCTGGATTAGTCGACCTTTTTGCCTAATGCCTTCTCCATTCGACTTCATTCATCAACAGATGACTACAGTGAGTTCCACAACCTAGTCATTCTTCCCTTCTCTCTCTTCTTCCATTCCCCCTGGGCGGA
The DNA here is from genome assembly GCA_911812115.1 of Pristionchus exspectatus. NCBI lineage: Eukaryota > Metazoa > Nematoda > Chromadorea > Rhabditida > Neodiplogasteridae > Pristionchus > Pristionchus exspectatus. The sequence goes on along the minus strand of OU461584.1, from coordinate 9,772,441 downwards.
CTCTACCAGCCCATAAACGAGCTCGTACGCCTATCAAAAGCGCGATTGGTCAGGGAATTGACGAGGGTCGGCCACGACATTCACTCGTCTTTTCCACCATCCAAGCTCCACTGTTTATAACGAACTCCACTTCGGTTTTCTATCAAAGAACTACGAATTCTGCTCGAGACCTCTCCTTCATTTTCTCCTGCCTTTCCTTCCACTCTCATTTATTCGGTAATTCCTCTTCATTTTCCTTCTCTGAGACGCTCTTCTATTTGACTTGGAAACGAGGGCTCGAATTCTTTCATTATCTCTGTTTCAAATGAGCGGGTAATGAGGATATCCGGGATCCTCCTTCGTAATTCTGACAGCTTTCCTTCCTCTTGGGATTAGGTGAGAAGACTTTCGAGGAAAGAGAGAGAGAGAGAGAGAGAGAGAGAGAGAGAGAGAGAGAGAGAGCAGTACGAGTATCGATTAGGGTTCTCTTGATGGAATTGATGATTCAGTAAGAAGAAGTATTTCGGCTGTTCAGGCTGCGAAAGAGTTTGTGGAATGATCAGACAATCTATTCTTCATTTCATGAAGAGAGCTCTAGTATCGTCCGATTCTTGGAATAGTGGGGGGAAAGACTCTACGAGCGGCTTCCAATTTCCTGTTAGCATCGAAGTTGCGACTCTCCTCTTCTCCTCTTCTTTCCCGCTCTTCCATCGCATTTTTAATTGAAAAGTGCTTGGTCGTCATTCGTCTTTCTCTTCACTTCACTGCCTATCAATGGAAGACGAGAAGGTTCTTTCACTCACTTTGAGCACTTTCTGATATTTCTTACCCATTTTCATATGATCGCTTACATCAGCAAAATGTTGGAAACATTTGTGAATGTCTTCCATTCGCCCACTCCCTATCCTCCTGCAACCAATATCCGCATATCACAGCAGGAGACTTTTTCATTATTGCCGCACTAGAGATAATGCCAATCACTGAGAGGAAGAGAGGAAATCGAATTCGACGAGAGACAGTACAGATTTGAGAGAGCACTACCGTAATCTGCGCGCTCGCCTAAAGCTAATAAGGCGCTCTGCTGGGCGAGATAACGTGTGAAATGGAGAGACCGGGGGCGGTTGCGTCCCAATATTGCACTATTGAAGGGGGCGGAGCCTGGCTTCATCCATCCATCGAGAAAGCCCTTTTACTCTTCGGATTGGTGGCTGATCCAATGATGTCCTTTCTCCTTCTTCATTCGTACATCTTCCTTCTTTCCCTTATTCCCTTTTGCTCAAGACATTCTTGTATCCTTCGAGTAATTGGCCCCAAGAAGAGAATGAGATGAATTAATGGTTGCCTAATAAAGAGAGAGGCTCCATCTTCCCCTTCCTCCTTCCTTCTAATCGACTGGCAGTAGGAGGTAAGCGATCCCTCTCTTCGTTCCTCACACTCTCACCGTTTCCTCATTTTATCCGGCCCATATCACTTTGTTCGGTCCAGCTAAAACATAGTGGCCTACCTTTCACGTATATCATCGAGCTATTGTGTTGAGGCATTTCGAGATCAATGAACCTTCCTCCTTTATTCACCCGATCCTCTTCAATCCCAATCACGCTGGGCATTCTTTGGTGAATAACACGTTTCATACGAAGAACTGTTATTGCTCAAGAATGCCAATCGTGAGGGATAACGATGAGTAGTAGGCACATGAATGCTAGGGAATCTCACGCTCAAATGAATTCGTATGGTATCGAAAATATTGTCCCACGTCGTCTCTCGAGCGAATAATCTCCATATTTTTCGATCGACAGGAAGGAGGAATATTCAATGTTTTAATACGTTTCACGGGCCGAATAAAGATCTTCGCGCATTTCAAAATAATGGTCGACTTGGCGCTCATGAAAGCAACAAAAATCGAAATTTTCTATAGATACAGGTACAAAAGCCTGTTGCATATTTGGTATTTATGCTATTCTTTCTGTCATTCGAGAGTGCATTCTGAATTCCTTCCCTCTTTTCTCTTGACTCTTCTCCTTCTTCATCGTCTCTTCGAATAATTCATTAGAGTGCTCAGTCCAGATTGCCTTTCCCCTTCTCCCTTCCTTCTCTCCTCTTCATTGTCCTTCCTCCATTCTCGGCTCCATTTTATTATGGCAGCCCGATGCGCTCACTTTGCGGGCCACATTTCATTACAGATATTGCCTTTCTCTTCTGGATTCGAGAGGGACGAAATTTGACCGAATCACGTCGCAACTTTTGCAGAAAGAGTATAGGTCGATGACCTTTCTTCCATCTATTTTCCGTCTCTCATTTATATCCAATCAATCGCACATGTAAAACATGTAATAAATGAAAGGTGCACATACGAATAAAATTTATTGAATAAAAGCACAAGAGCACAACAGTAAAATGTACAGAAGAAGGTGGCTAACCCGTGGAGCGATTGGGATGCATCAGAGAGGGGCTAATGATGATGATGGGCAACGTTGACTAGGAGAGGGCGGTTGAGCAGAGTAACTAAGCCTGATTGAACAGTAAAGAAAAGGAAAAAGGATAGGAAGAGGAGCAATCGTTTGCCTAGCGTAACAGTACAGGCGGAAAGATAATCATCAATGAAAAGTAATGCAAAACAAAAGAATAAAGTTCACAAAAATACCAGAGTAGGATGAGATTGGGCAAATCAGTAGTAAAAATCAAGATTAGAGAGCCGGAACACGGGTCTTGCTAATCCCCGGTCCTCTAGATAGACAGATCTTGTTGCATAATCAACTTGTAGTATCGTGCCTTGAGGGCCATCAATTCGTGATGAGTTCCGATCTCACGCACTTTACCGTTCTCAATGTACGCGATTGCGTCCGAGTTCTGCAATTATTCAATGATTATTGTTATTCATGGAAAAACTTTGCGGGTTGAAGGTACTTGAAATAGAAAGGGTATCTAAATGTTCACCCCGTATTCAAGGCACACGAAGTCCTACGGGAGCCCACTTCGAAGCCAGTCACTATTATTTGAGGAGAATGTAGAAAGCGATGCTTACTTGAATGGATGACAATCGATGGGCGATCGTCACGCAGGTTCGACCTTCTCGTGCTGCGTCCAACGCTACTTGCACTGCCTGACAATATTATTTTGGATAAGGTCAGATTCGAATTATCATTGCTTTTCTCCCGCACTGATACACCGCAAGTAAAACACATTTCAATTGCGAATGATGAATAGACTTTGAAAGACCACAAGGAACTATTTCCTTGCTAGTCAAATGACTAGTCCTTTTCAAGTCTAGCGGTGAATGTGATATTTGATCAAGGAGGGAAATTAAGACCACTGACCCTCTCGGATTCTGAGTCCAACGCGGACGTTGCCTCATCGAGGAGGAGGATCTTCGGTTCTCTCACGAGTGCTCTCGCAATGGCGATTCGCTGCTTCTGACCGCCGGATAGTTGACCTCCCTTCTCTCCCACCTGCAAGAGAGATCCAATAGGATACATCACATTGTAAGTCAGTGTTCGATCGACGAAACTACCGTACCTCGGTGTCCAGTCCTCCGGGCAGTTGCGTCACGAACTTGGCGTTAGCCAGTCGGAGGGCTTCCATGATGCGTTCGGTGGGGAGCTGAAAGAACAAATTTATCATTTCATGACCTATTTTGATCCAGAATTCTTTAATAAGCTCCGATCTGCTGGATGGATGTACTCAGGCAGATACTTATTGAAAAAAATCGCGACAGGGCATGAGATCATCTCAGTGAGAGGGCGAGAGAAGAAGAACCGACCGACAATTACTAATAGGGGGAATACACGTACCTCTCCCAGTCCGAAGCAGATGTTCTCTCTAACAGTGCCCGAGAACAATCTTGGTTCCTGTCCTACAAGAGCCATCTGCGTACGGAGGTGATCGAGCGAGAGACCGCGAGAGTCGTGACCGTCGATTTTCTGCAAAAGAACCAGCATTGTTTTTCTAGATTTAGCAAGAGGAAAGGACATATGGAATGAGCCAATAACAAGTGAAAACGAACTAGGAATCCGGCGGATGGGTCGTAGAATCTCTCCAACATCGAGATAATCGTCGATTTTCCGGATCCGGAAGGACCGACGAGAGCGACGGTTGTGCCCTGAACAAGTGTAAATTGTTTAGATCAGAAGTCTCATCCATTCACTCTTTAGTGTTGACAAGTCAGCATCGCCAACTGACGAATGACTTACCTTCTTGATATTCAGATTCAGCCCTCTCATCACTGGGTTCTTCGGCTTCTGAGGATAACGGAAGTGAACGCCGTCGAATGTCACGTTTCCAACGATTTGCTGCAATTTATAGATTGATTTATTGATTTTTCGGACCTACAGCAAGAAGTTATTGCAATCACTCTTGTAACAGAAGTCTTGAAGATACTGTGAAATACAACTGAGCTACGAAGTATCGGAATGACCAAATGGCGCTCACCATTTTCTCTCCTACACTCGAGTCTCCCGTGGCCGGCTTGCGATCAACGACAGCAAAGAGAAGACCGGCGGCTGATTTGGCCTGCAATTGGAGCGTTTCATATTCAATCGATTCGTTTCTCCCATTCGTCTCTCCAAACCGAGTATGTTTCACAAGACAAGAGCGACTTTCGAAATGCAGTCGATGGCGTACTTGGTCTGCAAAAAAACAAAAAAATACGAACCTTGACGATCTCGGGGAAGTACGAGGTGGAGTTGATGATGGAGACACACGCGAGGAGAAGAGCGATGATTGCACTGAAGAGGGATTCCATTATTTTGAAGTGCAAACGATAAAGTTATCCTGGTCTTTCCAGGCTGTTGCGCGAAAAAAATAGGGATTACAGAGTATGTTTAGGCGAAATCGCTCACCGGAAAGTTCTATCAGCCGATACAATCTCAATGTGCATCACTCTGATTCCCACAGAGTAACCAACGGCGAGAAGGAAGAACATGAAGGTTTGAGAGATCGTGAAGTTGACGGCCTCGTAGTAACCTGAAGATGATGATTTTGAGCTTTTGTGAGGCGGATTAGGGAATAATATGCGCCTATCAAGCACTAAGTCAAGAAAATGACATCAAACTAAACAGACTTCTCAGCGATTGTTTTCACAGACAATATGGTAGTATTCGTATGGTAGTGAAAGCAAATACGAATAAGAAAGGATTGATAATCTTACCCTTCTGGATATCTCTGAACTGCTGTCTCAATAGTTCCTCGTGGTACAACTCGAAGAACTTGACTTCTCTTGTCAGGAGTTGGATTGTGCGCACGTTCTCGATTGTCTCGATTGCTCGCTGGAAAAAGAGAGTAATTATGAGTTTATAAACAACTAAATATTGAACACCAGAAGCTGCTGCCGAGCTGACTATAATGGCGTTGACACAATGTTTAAGGATCCTGGGATGCAGTAATTATCCCAGGATCCTTAAACTGCCTGAGGAAAGAGAAGAATATCTTACCCTTCCTGCTTCGTCCTCCTTGACCATGATGAGATTGACTTGATAGATCTTCCATGCGAGGAAGAGCATGGATGAGAGAAGAATGAGCACCATCAGGATACCGATCAGACCCACGGGCCACGAGAATCTGAGAGAAACGGAGGATATTACTTCATCAATATGACCCGAAAACAAATCAATGATAGGCTAACATATAGAAGAAAGGTTGGTTTGTGTGTTTGAAAGCAGGTAAACGAGGAACACATTATTCTCTCATTCATTCTCCTCCTATGAACCCGGCGTGAAACTTACCCGAGTGAGATGGCGATACAGACGAGAATGGACGAGACTCCGTAGATGATTTGCAGCATGCGACCATCGAAGAACTGAATTGAGCAATTAAATAATTAAATTATCATAATTAATTCGTCACTGAATGAACAATAACTCACAGCGGCCATGTTCGGTGCGTCCGTTGCCAATCTCGTAATCAGCTTGCCTGCCGTGTGACCGGATTGTCAAAGTAGGCTGCGTCCTGGGTGGAAAATTACCGTAATATGATAGTACGGTAGGTATCGATTACCTGGTAGAGAATGGAGCGGAAGGACAGGACACGGAACTTGAGCTGAAGGTTTTCGGAGACGTGCGAGACGCAGATTGACTGAACATTGTTATTGTCGTTGTTTTTGTTTAGTATGCTCGTTGTTTCAATCATAATATCGGCATTGTTACTGTGCAAAGAACGGTAGGTGGCTACTTTGAAGATGTTTGGGTCTCGAAGGGAACCGAGGACAACTGGACCGAGGACAACCTTCTCACCGAGGACAACTGGAAGATCATCGTGCCCACTCCTACGGATCCGAAGCAGATAACGGCCATGCACAGACGATGCATCATATCGGCGCCCCACGGAGTGAAGGTGAACGCCTGAAATTGTACAACGAATGTGGATGCAAAAGGTATAGCCACCTAGTAAATCAAGACACTCGCCCTGTGGGAGTGACTACAAGGCAATTAAATATTCCGAAAAAAATGGCCTACAACGATGATTGAACAGAAACAATCCGTACCTCGAATACGTAACCGAAGAGGAGCGACAGCGCGGGCAATTCCATGCCTCTGATGGCACCGAGAATCACCGCTGCCACCATGAGACTGTAGTTGCCCTGAAGATGAAGAGATGAAAAGGTTCACAGAAAATTTTCTAATTTTTCAGTGTAGAATGCTACCTTAGCATACCTTAGCATTTTCAGCGCTGTTCCGAGACCACCCGCAGATATTTCCTCATCCGTCATCAATCGCATCGCTTCTTCAGCCATTACAGCGTCCTCTGCTTGGTGACGACCGGAAGTGATCGAGCCACTGTAATTATTGATTGATTTTCTTCGAAAAGCGAAAAGTAACGATAAGTAACGAACCGTAGTGAATCGTAGATGCCCCTCTGGAAGGCTTCCCTTCCGGATCGGAGCGAGGCCGCACGGGAAATGGTCGATTGAGAATGGGCAGAGTGCTCGATGAATTCGTCACTTAAGATAATCAAAGGTAAAGTCGTTTTCAAAAATATTTTTTTGCAGTCGCCAAGCAGCGATCACTCATTCTGTCGTCTATCCGGGTAAGCAGTTGCGAACGAACGGTTTTTTTTACAATGTGAACGACTTCAACTCACTCAAGCGGAATATCTTCCTCGATGATTTCCTCCGCTCCATTGTCTTCCTTGATGAATTGCTGTGCCTTCACCAGTTCGTAGTACTTTCCACCGAGTCGAACGAGCTCCTCGTGAGTACCCGCCTCGGCCACCACTCCCTGTAGAGGGAAGGGGTTATTGGGAGATCAAAAATGAGTATCTGGTCAGAAACCAAGGGAGGATTCCGAATGAAACGAACCTTATCAATGTAGACGATCTTGTGGGCGTGTCTAATCGTCGAGAGTCTGTGAGCGATAACGATAGTGGCACGGCCTTGAGAGGCCTTGTCAAGGGCTTCCTGAAATGCGTACAATGAAACATGGCTAAATCGAAGCGCAGCGTGATTTAAAACTCGTAAGTGAAGTGATAAGATAGCAAAAGTAAGTCGTTCTAACCTGCACGATTCCTTCCGATTGCGCGTCCAGAGCCGATGTGGCCTCGTCGAGAAGGAGTACCTGATTATTATTATTATTATCATTTATATTTTACGTTTGATCCGATACTGAAATTGCTCAATCGCACTACTCCCATCTCTTTAAGACACGATGAAACTCAACCAAACCACCCTCTCACCTTCGGATCTCTCGCAAGTGTCCTCGCAATGGCGACTCGCTGCTTCTGTCCTCCAGACAGCTGCACTCCACCGTCACCGATCAGCGTGTCGTAACCCTGAAATGGGAAAAATAAGGAATTCCCGGCCCGCCAAAATCCCATTTCCGGCCCTCCCTATCTCTTGGAAGACCATCTATTGAACACATTTCAAGTGTTTCCGGCTCTCCCAAATCCCGGTTCCGGCGCTCACCTGAGGCAGTTTGTCGATGAAATCGTGAGCATTGGCCATCTTGCACACGTGCACCATTTGTTCCTTGGAGATGGAGGGGAGTCCCATTCTCAAGTTGTCCGCGATCGTAGCGTTGAACAGCACGGGTTCCTGTAAGATTATTTATTCACTCATTTTCAAGCCCCAAACGAATCTTCATTACATAAAACCTGCTAATGTGGGACAGGAATAAATAGATTATGTACGCACCTGTTGCACTACTCCGACAATGTTTCTGAGATACTCGAGATTCATTCCGTTCACATCGTGACCATCGATTGAGACCTTCAAATATACCATTTACAATTAGCAAATCAATAATACTAATTATTTATTTAATTATAATATAAATGAAAACTCACCTTTCCCTGCTCTGGCATGTACAATCTCGTCACGAGACCGATCGATGTCGATTTACCGCAACCACTGCAAATGTGGATGCTCGGTTATGTTTCACTACATGCACATCTTTCGCATTATTCGAAACGGACGATTGTCGATTGGCACCTCCTTAGAAAAAACGAATATATCCCTTACCTGTGTCCGACGAGGGCGACCGTCTGTCCGGGTTCAACGACGAGGTCGAGACCGTGAAGAACCTCAAATTATTTTTATTTTTACAAATATCATTTCCAAATTGCTTCGTCAGCATATGTTTCACTGGGTTCACTTGAACCTTGCATTCTCCTTTTCGTTGATAACTTATCGATGGCTAGGTCAAATACAAAACAATCCTACCTTGGTCTCCTTCCTGCTGGGATATCTGAAGTGCACTCCCTCCAGTGTCACTCTGCCCTTGATGTTGTCCGGTTTGATGCCGCCTTGCGAGTAAACGTCGATGTTCGGCTCCTGAAAGCACCTCATTTTACTATTAGAATTCACTTTTTTGATCTCGCCCTATGAAATTCGTAGTCTCAACGTTTCCCTATTTGTTCAGTGCAATCTAGCACGAGTTTTGCAACCCTCCCCGAACCTGTGCCATACTCGTAGTTCGCGCTCTTTCCGATCTCATTCCGACCTCATATCTGGCAAAAACGGCCATTTACTGTGTTTGCCCAACAGTTTGGCCATCGATGGTTACAAACAGAAGGGGGGGGAATTTCCCTCTCCCGTTCTGGATACTTCGTGGTGCCACTCTCTGTTTGACACACTTGTAGTTTGGCGGGCGTTAGGTGAGATCGAGCAACATTCTCGTGTCAACTTGTACGGGTTCTGTAGTGCAAACGGTAGTGCTAACTTCGGAGAGAGGGGAGGCTATTTTTTACTCGTTGATTCACGCGCGCTTCTCTTCTATCTTCTACGTGTGTGTACTCAGGCGGTGGCGAGAAACACAAAATAAACAAGTCGATCGAACGATCAGAAAGATCATCCATTGTACTACTGTTTGCCACCGGGCGAAGGTAGAATATAAGCTTATAGTGTTCTTTACATCTTTGCAAAATCGCGTCGCAAAAAAGTATTCGGATCGATTGAGAATAGCATGAAGAAGTATGGATTATCGCAAAATGAGCCTTAACACTATTGCGAAGTCTGAAACCTGAAACTCACTCTGTCAATGACTTGGTAGATGGTTGCAGCGGCAGCGCGAGCATTCAGAAGAACCATCAGATGAGGAGAGATCATTCCCAGGAAGTAGGCACCTAAACGAGAGAATTGGCTCTGAGCCAAAAAATATAGGACAACTAACCTAGCAGCATAGACATGACACAGATGAAGACGTCTCCGGGCTGTGAGACAATGCCGACTGAGAGGAGATAACCACCGTATCTAAGATGGTTACGGTAAGAGATACTGTAGAAGTACGTTGGGTCAGGAAACTCACAGCAGACCGCATCCCATGAAAGCGAAGAGAACAAAGTAGAAGAGACCACCGAAGAAACCGGACCAGAATCCCTTCCAGAGGGCGAATCCACGGGAGACTTGCAATTGCTTCTCGTATCTGAATGTATGATATTTTTGAAAATCACAATTGAATTCACTAGCGTCAAGAGTATTTTCAATTATTCGAATATTATTTCAATTAGCATTTTTGAAACTTGCCATTGCGAAGATGCCTACTCCTAATGGATAAGTAATTGTAATTACAATCTCTTGCCGGTCAGAAAAACGAAAGAACATGCAAAATGAGCATATACCGATTAGTTAGTACAACATTTCAGTAATTCTCACCTCGCAACCATCTCCGGTTGTCCATTGAGCGACTGCACTGTTCTCACTCCGAGAATGGCCTCCTCTGCGAGGGCGCCAGCCTTGCCAATACTGCCCATTTCGGCCATGATTGAGGATCCCATCTTCTGCAATGAGACCGCCGTAATCCGGTTCGATGGGCCATTGTTGTTATTTGCCTTTCTATCTTGATCCCTACGCCTGTTCCGTTCAATGAGTTACAATTTCAGTTAGTCCGACGAGGAAGAACGAGTACAGGCCGAACAAACATAGAGATGATTGATGACTTTGCTCGTATGTCAATGTCGGCTTAGCTAATTGCAACTGACTCTGATCGGATTCGGTGGAACAGTTCGCAATATGCCATATGTACCCAAATTCCTATTTTACAAACGGAACCGGCAATGTCACGGGGTCAGATGAGAACTTATTGGATATTACGAAATAACTCTCATCTAATCTATCTAGTGTCCCGTAAACAGAATCGAAGAGTCAGATAGGAGGTTAGATCATAGATTCCTTACCCTCGCCATGAGGGACATAACCATGCACGATGCAGGAGCCACTCCAAGCATGAGAAGGGCGATTCTCCACTGGTATGCGAATGCGACGGCCATTGCTGCCAGGAACATCGCACCTCCTCTGAAATCCATTTTTAATTACAAATAGTCATATTTTTTCTAAAAGAACCCCGAGATCACCGAACTAAAGTTCTTTACATTCTCTGATCTTTCTAGAAACGGTGAAACATATCTAAATACGCAACATTTACTGGTAAAATTTCTCACCTGATCAGCAGACCCAGCTTGTCACCGATACCCTCGTGAATGCGTTCCATGTTACTGCAAATAGTTATTTAGTTACCTATCATATTTAAAAATAAATTTGAAAGTAACTTACTCATTGAGCTTGGACACGAGCGCTCCCGAGTGTTGCTTATCGAACCAACCGGCGTTTTGTCTGGAAGAGTAGGGGATTGCAATATTTTGAGCCAGACGGAATGGAAGATGATGATCTCACCTCAGAATGGCTCTCATGAATTCGATTCTCAATCGCAGGATCACTCGATGGCAAATACCGTGGAAGCAGAGGTACTGTAAGGATAATTATTTTTCGATGGGTACCAAGGATCTCATCATTCTTCATTTCACATCTAGCACTATGAAGTTGTTATGAAACTCAATCAATCCAGAGTGAACGGGAATGAAATACAAATTGAAACAAACTTGAATCATGTGCAGAATGAGCATAAGCACTCCCATTCCGAGGAAAATGTACACATTTTCATAAGCGGCATCCACAAATTGTTGAGAAGTTGTTGGGTAGACGAGAAGAACGTTGGAGATTCGACCTGCAAGGGTGATATTTAAATTCTATGGCGTTATTTCACGGGCGCGCTCATCGAAGAAGGAAGTAAGGCACAAGTTGCAGGCCAATTTAGATAAAGAAAAGCGCACTAACCAGCAATAAGAGCTTGAGCTGGCTGCGATACTCCCGACGCGATTGCGCACATGCAGCCGATGAAGAAGCAGAGTTTATCGTACGACGTTCCGAAGCGCATCTGAATTTTGTTAATTGGTTTCTTAATTAATTAAAAACTACTTACCAATCCCCACAACGAGACGGGTTTGATCTCCAACTGCTGATTGTTGAGGTCGCCACGACAGAGCATGTAGTTGAGAATCTTTAATTATTCGTTAATTACACGGGTTTTATTTAATTAATTAAATGAACCTTTTCGGGAATGGACACATGGTGCTTGTAGGGAATCTCCTCATCGTAGTCAATGTAGCTGAAATTTTACACGGCATAATTTACATCACTCTTTTATAACACTACGTAATCCAACATTCTCATCAACATTCAGTGAACTGTGCTCGATTTCTATTGAATTCAATTGTAGGCGGTTAGGTTAGACTAGAGAGAACTCACCCATTGGAATCTGGCTTCCGTCCCCCGTACTTGTTGCCGTCCAGTCGATTCTCCAGCGGAGAAACCTTTGACGGCATCTGCAATTCGAGCTAGAAATGGAAAAGCCGATCTACCCCCCAGCGAGTGCCCAATCTGTGTCAAAATTGTGGGCGATTTCTAATAAATCTCATGAGCTGCGGGCTTTTACGAGCTCAGCGAACGACTTTTGATCTGCTTGGGAGAGATCACTCACATTTGCAGAAGATTATTATAGTAGTTGGCGTACTATGAAAGACGCGCTTTAATACTGATTGTGGATGGAACTGAAACAATAAGATGAAAAAGAATGAAAATGTCATATCATATCAAGAGAAAATTCGGAGGCACACCAATATGCATTCGAACTTTAAAAATGTACGAGATTATTCATACTGAAGATGAAACATAATAGGAAAAGACAATTCATGAATACGAATGATAAGAAATAGTTAGCGATCCTAATGAGACACAGCTCATCATCGAAGCCGCGCTCCTCAACTGCCATTCTCTCGCCACCACAGTTTTATGTACTTGTCCGGAGAAGTTCCCCCTCCCTCTCTGCCATTTTCTCAACTTCGACAGAGGAACCACTTCTTTACTCTTCCCTCTCTCGCTACAGAAGTATGTAACTTTTCTGTGCTCCTTCGCCCCTGTCGGTTCATGTTTGAACAAGAGGAGAAAGACAGTGAGAATGAGATGCGATTATGAGAATGAACGATCACGATCTTCATCCAACGATCGAGGATAAACAACAATATACCATTCCACATGAAAGAGTAGAAAGGTCAAGTCACAATCAGAGTAAGCTCTCGCTGGCCACACGACTTTGTGTTCTGACTGCCCTCTTTATAAGCTAGCTCGGTTTGAATAATCGCATTTGCGTCTTGACTTTGACATCCACCCCTTCTGTGCCTCCGAAGGTCGCGAGTGTAGTTGATAGCCTAGCCGAACAGAAGTTAGCACAGAAACTGTACATGTTCTGTACACAGAGAAAGGTGTGCCAAGTTTCGGAAACACGTCCGGGGCCAAATGTCAGTTTCGTACCTTGATAAAAAGACAGTTTTGATAGACAAATGTCTCTTTGAGCGCACTCCAATCTCTTGATCACTTAATCAGATCTCTCTCCTACTCGATTTCTGTTAGTGATCTCTCCTTTCTCTCGACCTCGGATTCCAAGAATCGCTTTGACCACACATCCGTTGTCTTCTAATTGACGTTTCAAAATCGGCTGTAAAATTAGCGATCATTGCACAATCAGTCGTCATCAGAATGCAGCGTTGTTCTATTTGCCTTCTTCTCTTCTCGCCTCTTCCCTCCAGTAGCTCCCTCTCCTCCCCTCTCGGGTCACAAACTAGAGCCATTCAGTGTGAGAACCGTGCTGGACTGTCGATTTTCGTAGCTAGCGCACATTCGCACGAGAGCGAGAAATAGCATACGAGAGAGCAAGCAAATACGGGAGTAATCCCGAGCTGAACCCCCTGCGCTTGCTAATGATAATTAGTAGAGGTGTCTAACTGGTTCGACGCGTTCTTTGTTGGTTAACATGCACTTCTTTTATCTTTAGAACGATCATGAGGATACTGTAGGGATGAATTCACTCCTTCACTGTGATTAGCGGAGCCACGTTCAAACCAGTCAATTGATCGAAATCGATCGCGTTAGCTCTGATGGTTGCCAGCATGTCTGAGGAACTCTTCACCTCTTGGAAGTTGCAGAACATTATCTGCAATATCGGAAAAATAAAATTCACTAACAAGAAAAAAGGTACCTGAATAGGGTCAGTCATTCCCACTTGGAAACAGGTTTTGAATGCATCATTGTACTTTTTCATAGACTGTGATTTTATATTAGTTTGAATAAATAATTCATTTGATACTTCAGTCAAATCTGTCATTTTGCTATCCATACTGATGCTTAGAGTTCCATTTTTGCTTAGGATCTGAATATTTTCACTGTTTAGGTTTTATTCGCGATATTGTTAGATCCTACCAATGCGAGCTTGTCCGGGCGGCTTAGAGGACACTGAAATCATTATATTTATTGAAAATATGAATATCCCACATTCGTTGCATTAAAGTCGCATGCGCCAACATGAATCGAATCGTATTTGATTCCTGAAGATTTGCCAGGTGTTGAAAATAGTAGATGGAAAAGTTATGACCCATTTTGAAGCTGTGATCAACCATCTTCATCAGGTCCTCATTCAGATACGTAACTCTCGAAGTGTTCGAATTATCGAAAAATTTTTGGCCGGTGCTCAGGATACCGTTGTTGGATTCAACAGCCTCCACTAGAATCTGTAAGCTTTTTCTAATTTATTTGATGGGTGTGAAATTCGAACTCCTCCAGTTTTTGCTTCCTCTGCGTAATAGCCGGAAATCGTACCGATTCCAGATCCTGAATCGAATCGTCATTTGTATTTCATGTATCTAATTCCTGTCATTGAAATTGCGTGTGCAAATTTTCTCACCTAGCACAAGTACTCTGCGAAACACTTCACTTCTGGTCTTGATTGCTTCGAGTGGGATCGCCTGAACAATCATTATTGCCAAATTCCAACCAAAAATATTGATTACAGAAGTGATGAATGGTCCGGCAAGCGCGAGTTGTTCATGCTTCATCAATATTTGTGAATGATCAACTTCGAAGTGGAGAGGATCGTCATGTTCAACGGTGAGCACTGGGAATATTTCACAATCGAAATTTCTAAATTACTTCCTTCCCATACCACGCGGTACTTTCAGTGCAACAACACTGATTGGATCCGTTCCATTGGTTGCATTGGCGTAGAGACCACGAGAGGATGCGAATCTACGATTTTATTTTGTAGTTTTGGCTCAGGTAGTTGTTGTTACTTGTCATCGCGTTTGAAGTAGTCCTGTCGCACAAAAAGATTGCACTCTTCAGTAGTATTTTTGCACGGGAGGTGAGTGAGAATGTCATGACCTCTCTTGAGAAGGCTGAAGAAGTGAATTGATCGAAAAAATACCAAAAAAAGAAAGTATCCTTCACTTTTTCTCAATCAACTCGACATTTCTCCTCATGTAATCTGTAATCTGCCGTTTTTTTTAAATGCACGAAAAGTAAAACTCACACTTCCAGAAGTCAACTACAAAAAATATGGAAGCGAATAGAATGAGTAAGCAGAAGGCGAATCGGAGCATTATCGTTGTGGGCATAATGAAAGAGAAAAGATCTTCACTGATTTCATTCTCATGTGAGTAATGCTCATGCAGTTTATGATGAAACAACAGTAGATAGCTTCAAAATTGCATCTGCACAATTGGAGAAAACTTATGTTCAAAACCAAATTGTAAATGTCAATTGTTTAACAAATTTTGGGTGCAGTTATTGTAGACGCTATTCACTGAAGACGCTTTATTCTGTAGTTGGGTTTCTCTGCAGATTATATCGTTGTATATCTTGTTGCTTCTCAGCTGATAATGATAATGTTATTTTCCGTTTTTATCCTTGTCCTTTTTCTTGCGAGTATTGCGGGAGTACCTCGCTCGAGTGCTGAAAAGGATAGAGTGTGTGGTCGTTGATCTTTGATCTCTCCTCTCACTCACAATTTGTCACAGCTTGTCGATGTCCGAGTGGGCGCCGTATTGCCATTGGAACGGGGCATCGAGGGTCGATTAAGTAGATCTTCGCCCGATTGGTCCAGCTGAACTTTGATCTTTGGTCTTTTACCTTTGTGTATCTAACTTCACCTTGCTGGGTCCCCTGTCGATTCCAATAATATCTTCCTTGAAGAACTCGTCTGGTCCTATGTAGGCCGGCTTGTTATTCACTTGAGCCGATAACTGGAAAGGCGAAGAAGTTGATCTTTGAACTTTAATCTCCATTCTCACATTCTTTGCGGCCATGTCTTTGTTCTCCCACTGATAGGGCTCGTACCAACTTGCCTGAATGATTCTGTGAGCTTAGATTGAGGTTCGGATATAAGGTAGTCTCGGGTGTATCGTACCTTGCAACGCTTGAATACGGCGTAGAGGCACAGGTAGATTAGGCTGTAGTCGGGCCGATTGTAAACGTCCAGACTCCGGAGGTGCTTGGGCACGGGCAGCAATTCGCCTGAAAGATTAAAGATCAGGCTGGAAGATTAAAGGCCAAACCCACTTGGCATTTTTGTCATCAATTCTTCATCCTTCATATTCTGCTTTACTTTCCCGATTTCCTCGACTGTGTCACAATTCGCCCAAGGAAGTGTCGCGTGGAGATCGATTAGCATGTACAGCAACGACCATAGATCGTCCTTTCGACCCTGAACAGGAGGTCAACGATTAAAGATCAAAGATCACTCGCTCACCAATTCAGCTCCATCGTGCATAGCGGGCGAAGCAAAGTTCATGGTGCCTCTGAAGTCGGTGTGGGGACGAGCTCGACGAGGTCGATAGATGCCCTTCTGACGAGGATCTTCCATCGCGTACTGTCTGCGCAATGATCTTTGGTCTTTGATCTTTGATCTCTATCTTCCGTACCTCGCCAGGCCAAAGTCGAGAATGTACACCATACGAGCGGTCTTCGGATCGCCAGCATGACCGAACACAAAGTTGGCCGCCTTGATATCACGATGCAGGAATCCCGAATCGTGTACCACCTGCGAGGGTTACGGTAGGATACGGTAGCTCGACACTACGGTTGTACCTTGATGGCGTACAGGCATTGTATCGCAACTTTGGCCCAACAGTTGAGCGGGTAGCCGTTGGGGTAGTGCTGGTCCTACAACGATCGATACCGTATTACGATACAGTATTCCTACCGTATACCTTGATCCGTCTGAGACTCGATCCGAGCAGAGTGATGATCATGTAGCACACATTCTTCCTCTTCATCGATCGATACAGAGTGGGCACATGCGACCGTCGACCCCGCTCGTGAATACGCTCCAGTACGGCCTTCTCAAGATGATGAGATAATCCTAATCTGACCCAACTGATCTACAGTATCTCAATGGGACTAGCGTATACCAATCATTGGATCTGACACTCTTGAACTGCTCAGCTGATCTACAGTAACCCAATGACGTGACCCTGATAGACTACCGTATATCAATCTGACCCTCTTGAACTACCGTATACCTCCAGCTTGATCGCGCTGCCACCGTCCATGTTCGAGCTCTCGATCTTCAGTGCGGCGTATAGAGGGCTTGTGATTGGGCTTGTGATATCCTGGGGATTACGGTAGTTCAGCTGGGTCATCACTCTGACTACAGTATACCAGCACTCTGTAGACTTTGCCGTATCCGCCCTCGTCAAGTAGATCGATTATCTTCCATTTGCCTCCGACTCTGAGATACGGTAGGTGAGAGGTACGGTATGACAGAGAATCCGGGGGATACGATAGGAATACTCACATGATTCCTGGCTGATATCCGGCCAGGTCCTCGATTTCCTTATCATTTCTTGCCATTCACGGTCGTCGACCGCACGTGAGAGGAGCACGAACGGAGAATGAGGGAAGGAGAAGGAGAGCACTTCTGATATTGGATTGCATAATTTCCTTTCGTAATTTTGGCTAATTTGATTTTATCAATTTTCATCGGGTAATTGTCAAATCCCCTGAGTGGAGGAAAGTGAAGCAGCATTTCCACAGGCTTTCTCAACTTGTTGAATGGGTGATTATGGTGATGAAAGGATAGCGTCCTCTTTCCTTAGCTCATTTTGGCCAATTATTTCCGCTAAAATGACATCAATTCTGAAACTCCCTCGAAATTTGTTGAAGAAGATTGGAAAATTGTTGAATGAGGAGGATATTCTACGCATTAGAACGGTAATTAGGTTCATTCAATTTGTCTAGAAAAAAGTCTTTATTTGTAGGTTTGCAAGGCCTCAAAGGAACTAGTTGATGATGTAATTATCAAAGGAGAACCTTCTGTAATTCATATTAATACTTTTGAAATGTGGAGGGTTCGTGCAAAGTTTCACACTAGTCTTATTACCTTTACTATCTTCAGGACAGTTCTTATCCCAATGGTCAATTTGTATTGAATGTGAACCTTAGTGGTTCTGTTTGCACAAAGTTATTTCTACGGCTAGCTATCGAAAAAATAAATGTACATGGAATACAATTCTTCGGAACTGGAAGTGAGATTCTGAGAAATTTACAAGATAAACAATATCAATTGAG
The DNA here is from genome assembly GCA_911812115.1 of Pristionchus exspectatus. Lineage (NCBI taxonomy): Eukaryota > Metazoa > Nematoda > Chromadorea > Rhabditida > Neodiplogasteridae > Pristionchus > Pristionchus exspectatus. The sequence continues at coordinate 9,754,305 of OU461584.1, read as the reverse complement.
AATATATATATAAATTTCTTCTTAAATATTTTTAGGATATTCATTCGTGTCGATGAAACATTGTACTGTGGAGAACATGACTTTCCTTTGCGAACTGAAACATCTAATCAAGGAATGGAAAGTTAGCGAGCTATACTTGCTTTGGAACATTTTTGAAATATTTCCCGTTGTTTCAAAATTCTTCGAGGGTTCTGAAATTCACAGTGTTGGATTCTACGATGTCCCGCGTGATATTTCTGACAAACAGCGGTGAGTCAGAAAATGTCTTATTAATATAAATATATAGAACAATCAATGCATTACCAGCGACATCATATCGAAATACATCGAACGATTCAAGCCAGAATGTTTCCAAATATACACTGCTGACAATCAAATACACATACCACGTAAGTGTAGATTTGAGCAAAAAATACAGAAGATGAACAAACGATCTAGATGATCTGTTAAAAAAGGCTGCCTACTCTGAGAACGCATATTGTATCGAAGTGACAAATATGCTAAACGGAGAGCATGTGTCGATCGCACCTAGAATTCTTATTTCATTTGTTTTTGAGCTTTTTAATGGAGCATGTCAGTATCTGAATTTCACTAAAGTGTTACTTATCACGATGGAACATGTTGAGAAAATAGTTCAAGTATGTTTCTAAATTTTCAATTTTTTTCTCTCTCAGAAATCTCTCAGAAAATGGCAACGATGACTAAGAAATTATATTTTTCTGCTTCTATTGATTTGTCTGTAGCTGATATGGAAATGAAATATGGTCAAATTAAAGTGATAATTGAGCATGCGATAGGTACAAGTGCGTCGAAATCACACACTTAGATGCAGAGTGGCACTTCCACGGTTAAGACTATCTCATGACGCATACATTTGGTTTCACTGTATCGATGTAATTCAATTGCTATTCAAATAAATGACACTGTTTTTCCGAGGATTAATGTTGATACACATTTGTACACCATACAATATTGTTTGAACAAATATCCATTGATTCCCTTGTCATGTGCACGTAATTAATTGAAAATGTTTTGCACTTGTCGACTCTTATCAAATAGTTTATCAAATAGCTTTCGTCGAGGGCGCTTCGAAATCCGAGGCGACATCAAACATCTGCAAATATTCCATTGGGAATTGAGATACAGTACTCTCCTTTGTCCTACCGTACCCTACCGTAACCCACCGTGGAAGCTTCTGCAGCTGCCGTTGACGCACTCGGTGCAATTTCCATTGGTGCAATTCCTCGAGTTGGACTCGGTCTGATTGTCCGACCGCTTCGCTCCTGCGAGTACGGTAGATCAAACAGTTCGATGGGTAAGATCACTCACTGAGATTTGGTTCGTCGAAGCAGCGGCTGTGTTTGCAAGCGATGCAATTGCCATTCACGCAATTTCTGGAGGTGAATTGACGTTCGCGTCCGAAGCCGAATTCACGCTTCCTTCTCTCCATAACTCCACGCTTCTTTCGCTCCATCACTGAATGCTCACAGATTTGTTATGATTGCGCGATCTTCCGCGGCTTTCCGCTGACTATGATGATTTGTTCCTCGTCTAACGAGGAATAAGAGGCACGAGCCCGATTCGTCACCCACCCCCCCCCCACTCACTCGTGTTGCATTTTCCATTACTGCAGATGAGACACGATTGATATCCGGCGCTGTCTCTCACACAGTCCTTGACGATGATCGTGGAATTGTCCTGGACCTCGCGTTTATTGATGTCGGTGATAGCTGCAGAGTACGGTATGTCATTCGGAGAGTCACACTCGCAACTTACGATAATATTCATATTTCTCGTTATCTTTGCAAATGATACAACCGGACCCGTCACAGGTGATCCCGCCCTCCTCGCGCTTACGCACTAGAATCGACTCAAATATGTATAACCGCATCACAGTACCCCAAATTGCCTTTCCCCGATTCAAGCCACAGACTACAATACCGTATTTCATCGAAAGATTTCCTTGTCGAACAGTTCCCAGATGACAGAACTCAGACTATAGCACCCATCACTCACTGGGGTGGCAGCTTCCTCTGCTGCACACAGTGCAAAACTTATGACCATCGTTTACGATGCAATTTTTGACTTTAGCAAAGTGTTGATCGGCCTCGCGCTACGTTAGGATTGAATAAGACCGGAAATCAAGGAGATCGGTACATACTTTCCTTGCAGTTTCCGTTATCGCACTCGATGCAGTGGTCGTTGGTGCACAATTTCGTCTTGGACGTCACATGCAGCTCGGCGACAACGACACTGGAATACGGTAGGAGGCTACGGTAGGAGACTGGAGCGATCGATTGCATCCGATGGATATGGTAGGATCTCCCAGATCGATGGATGGGGACATCAGATGGGGCGGAGTCTCACCCGAGCAGTGCTATGAGCGGAAGAGTGGGGAGAATCTTCATGGCGACCGATCAAGAGAAGTGAGGAGAGGAGGAAGGAGAAAGGGTTTTAAAGGTGGAAGATGGTATGGAAAGTGAGAGATCAGTAATGATTAGTAAGTGGAGATTGAAGAAAATCGTGAAGTTTATCGGAATCGTACTGATTCGTTGCTTCAACGTCTCATTACTTTATTTTGCATTGTTATAATCGATGTATTGTTCAAGATCTCCACCGAACAGCACCGAACAGCACGATCAAAAGTGCCTGCTTCCAACCGTCTCATTTCCCCTCCCCCTTCCATCTCAGTCACGAGAGAAGGCAGTCAACTCAATTAGACGGCTATTCGCGACGGGGCGGCACATAAGGTGTAGCTGTCGTTAGTCCACTCCCCTCCCCTCTCACTTCACTCGACTCGAACGAATTCGTGTGCTCTAGACACGATGGACCCGCTCATTCCAGATTACGGAGCGAACCCTACCGTCAATAATGTGGGTCTAGAAATTAGACAATTAGAAATAAATTTGTTATACAGATAATCGACGTTACTCACTGGTTGACGATCGTTCTTTTTGTTGTTTCCGTTATTCTTAATTTGGTGCTGATCTATGCAATTGTGAAGCACTCTTCGATGCACACGGGAAATTATTACAAAGTGAGTCGTATTACAATGAAATCAACCCGAATCATCATTTTCAAAGAATCGCCAGAACGAAACGAATTTGACGCAAACGTGATCATGTTTGGGGAATGGAATGACTTTCAAGCGTCATGCTAAAGATAGTAGGGATGTAGGACGAATAGACGAAAATAGACAAAAAAACGACAGTAAGAATAATTTAGTAAAAAATTATTATTCTTCGGCCAATGCCTTCTCGTTCCGGATGGTAGGAAAAGAAAAGTCGAGTAACGGAAACAATCCTTTCCTCTTATGCACGTAGGTGAATCATAGTGAATCATGGGGAAATGATTGGTTATGCACACTGGATAAGTACAGGAATACCATTCCATGACAAAAACGTTGAAAAACTCGTTTCAGAGATCTCAAACGGGCCTTGCTGTTTCAAATATAATTGTGGCTGCAATCATCATGCTCGTTCGACCGGTAAGAATATTTTTTTCGGAAATTCTAGAAATAAAAATAAATAAATTTTAGGCAATTCATTTGCACGGTGGTGTCTTCTTCATTGGTGGTCATCTCCGTTTTATTCCGTTTTCCTTCACAATTTGCATCATTCTAATCTACGGATATATCGCAATTTTCGTTCAAGTAAGAGTACGTGACTAATCCCATTGTGCGCATGCACGGAATTGCAGAAAACAATCGCAATGGGAACAGTGATGGTGTTTCGAGTGTGGACCATGTCACGGTAAGTCGTGCTTAGAGATCGCGACGTGCAATCCCTCTTTATATCGTAAGCTGCCTTGCCACCGAAAACGGCAAAAAAACATGTGACATGAGGAGACGAATTCCTGTAATTCGAAGTTCGAACTGTAGTGGTTCAGTGTTTTAGTCAGAGTGCTTAGCACAGCGTTTGATTCGCAAATCCGGAAGTGTGTCAGAGTAGACCAAACCTGAATACAGACTAGAACCCACTCATCCGCACTTTGTCAATGAATGAACAAGAAGCCTCCGAGAATCGAACCATTCGAACAAGGGTGTAATCAGGGTTATTTCTGTGCAAAAATGGCTATTTTGCGTGTTGTTACTTTAGTGATCATATGTTTTCCAGTCGTCTCTCATCTCTTCCTTCGTATTATCTCATGGTCATCCCTGTAATTGCCTTCTCACTGGCCATTCCTCCCACTGCCTATCACATGTTCGAGATATTTCCATCCGAAGCGACACAGAGCATCTGTCTGGTCACCGGTGAGTCAACAATGGGTGAAAATACCATACATCAGACGGTTACACTCCGCACAATTGCATTAGGCAATTATTTTTTTGTGAGTTTCACCTGCTATCATATCATATCGTCTGACAAGCAATCAGAATCTGATGTGCTTGCTTGCAAGAAAATAACGAACTGAACACCGGGAAAGACCGGGAATTGAAAACTGAAAGGTCAGATTTCAGACTTCCGAGGCGTTTGCACTGAGACAATCGGTCATGCAGTTCGTCGTCATCTCGCTCCCGATTCAGCCTTTCTCGTATCTCCCCTTCAGGTAGAAGCTCTTTGAGCTCGTGCGTGAAACTATGCGTAATTGAATACGTGATAAAGTAGCTAACGGGAAAAAGACTAATGGAGTTTCACGCACGATTTATAGGGAAATATGCGTTAGTTGTAGGCAGAAATGAGGAAACAAATTGAATGTTCGTAATAAATTGGTTGCAGCTCAACGGCTGGCATAACTATCCACTTACTGTCTCACTTATCCTAATGCTGACGCTGATGTTGGGATCTCTGGTGGTCGTGCTTGTTGGAGCGATTTGGATCATGAAGCAGGTTGGAAATATTTTATAAAACAGTAGAAATCCCCTCAAAATTTATTTTCGAAATTTATGCTCCGTGAGATCGAGAGATTGAATATTTTCAGGCGGGCGAGTCTCACGATATCAAACTGCATCATCAACTGGCACGTGCGCTCCTATTCCAGGCGAGTTCAATTACTTTTCACTCGTTTCAAATGAATCTCAACTATCACGCCGTATGGCTGAGTCATTTTGCTGCCTCTGGCAGCAAAATCGAAATGCGATTATGCGGAAGAAAACGAGTGTTAATTGGCACTGATTTCCTTGTTTTCGCCTGGGGAATCCATAGAACGAACAAGTTTGGACAAATGAGGTTATAAATGTCTTTCAGATCCTCGTACCCGCTGCCCTTCTACAGATTCCAATGACAGTGGGCATTATTGGATTTCTTCTCGGAGGGAAGATGGACCTCCTGTTGATGTGCATGCCAATAATCAATTCATCGTAAGATATTTTCTTTCCTGTCGATCTAGTTCACAAAAGTACTCATTATCATAGTGCATTCGCGAATGTGCCTAAGTGTGCAGCGCGCAAGTGCGAGTCTGAGTAACAGTCTGAGTGCAATAGTGGAACATATGATTATCCTAGTCCCGAACTCTTTCCTATCTCTAATTCCATTGCAGGTACACGTGCATTGATCCCCTCGTCATCATTATCAATGTGAAGTCGTATCGGAGGGGATTGGCACGTGAGTATTCATCCTTTCTACGGGGATCAATAAACGATTATACAGCTGCAACAGAAGTAAACAATAAATCGTTCCAGGCATCCTCCATATTCCGCTCTCTCAATCATCCATCGTCGCTCCAACACACGACGCGAGAACGATGGAGAAACACGATGAGAACCAGCACGTGCCCATTGTTCAGCATGAACACGCTAATCATGACACGCCAATTCCGCGTCGTTCCGTATCAAATCCTGTTCCATAAGTTTGCATTGATCGCGTGCAAAGTCGATTACATCCAGCAACAAAACGAAGTGATTGTCAGTTCCTCATGTTGTACATATTTCATTGCTTTTTTATCTAGAAATTGTGATATCCTAACACGAATAAATCAAGAATTTATTGTCTAAGGTGTTATTTTCATCACCACTTCCCCTCCCTTCTCATCGCCAGATTCCACTGATTGTGCAATTGATGGAAGTGCTCATCACTCTCCTTCTTCTCTGTTTTCATAACGATGACTTCGTTCTGACCACTAAACACGTTTTTAGCACTATCCAAAGCACAAAGCACGAGCTTACAATAGTTTGAGGTACCACCGGGCGTACACAGGCAGGTTTCCAGTGTGCATCGCTACTGCGAATGTACCCATTGGAACGCTGCATGTGATGAAACTGCAAAAGAGCCATTCAAAAATGAAAACACGCTACTTACACAGCGATTAGGATATTTGCGGACCACTGCCACCATTGAAGTGTCTCCATGTCTTCTGGTTCAGAGAGCACGAAAATGGGTATGAGAATAATCGCGAGATTGACTACCATGCACACGATCACAATGTACATGCCAAACTCGATTTTCTGAAGCAAATGTTTTTTTGTGTTTCGAAAAAAGCTAATAACCTGTATTGTCCACACATTCTCCCTCAATTGCATCCTCAGACTCAACGAGTAGTGGTCATTCGCCGATCTTTTGATTGTGTCGGATAGCTTCGCGAGCTTTCTCTTGTTCCAATGGTATAAATAACGAAGAAGCTATACATATTTACTCTTTTTGAAAGTTCCTGGGCTTATCTGTTTACCCCAACACATGCAAAGCAAGGAACTATTGCTAAGAAACAGCAATGTAGCCATTCACAACGCCTAAAATTTAAACATCAAGAAATGAATGTTTTAAGGTGATTCACCTGTCACAAAGGTAGTACTGACGAGGAGAATTGCAATATTCAGAAATGATATAATGAAGATTGCAAAGCGGTGCCGCTGTTGCCTTTCATAATCCGCAACAAGAATAATGGCGAAAACACTGAATTTGAATTATGACGAATAGCGAAAAAAGTAGTATCGAAACCGCTCTGTTGTTGCGAAGTAGAGATAGCAAAATACGTGAATAACAGAGTACAATCGGATTATTCCCAATTGAGGCACTGGTACGCTTCCCAGATCTTGTACAAATAATATTTTTTTCAGGGATACCGTGGCTTCACTTACGTTTCATATAAATCAGTCGCGTTTCAAACAGAATAATGACTATTCTAGCCATCGATCCGATGTTGAACATAAAATAGTAATTTGTGTAGATGAGAATCATGTTCGGATGAAGAGCCTGAGATGTTTAACTGTAATTAGAGCTAAAGAATTGTTCACCTTATGTTTCCAAATGAGCAACGTACTATTGCCGTGCAAATATCCTCCCAATACTAGAAATATTATCTAAAACTCGTGCACTCGTAATGAAAATATGAAAAAAAACATGAAATACCTCGACTACAACACCGATATAATAAAGTTGTTTCCACTCGACAATGTAATCTGACTTTACAAACAAAATAATCCAATACGATCCGTTATCGGGGCCTTGAACATGAAGGAAATCTGGTTCAGGGCAGAAAAATGTGGACAGGGCTTTCATGAATGAAGCCAAACTTTAGTGACAAGAGAGTAAAAACGAGACATCTGTTGAAGAAACATCTGTTCATTGAGACTAATGGACTGTAACATAAACTTTATTCGCAACAACAGAAATATCGCTTAGTTTTGATTCATAGTCGGTATTCGTTTTTTTTAAATAGAAATCTATTGCTATCATCTCTTCCACACACTCGCTCTTCTTATCGCCATGTCCCATTGGCTGTGGAGTTGGTTAAAGTGTTCGTCAGTTACTTCCCTTTTCACAACGACAACTTCTTTTCGGCCGCTGCAACAATCATGGAACAAATACATATTCGAAAATTCAACTTACAAGATTTTCATATAAATTCGAGCGTAGCCTGGTAGTTTTCCACTATGAATTGCAAGGGCGAATGTGCCAATGGGAATGCCACAAGTGATCGATCTATATGATACGCGATAAGAATAAAAGTGTCCTCTATGCATTCAATGAATTCCATAGGAGAACAACATAACTAACACTGCGATAGAGATATTCGTAGCCCATTGGCACCACTGAAGTGTCTCCATTTGATCTGGTTCAGTCAATACGAAGACAGGAATTACGAAGAGAGCGAGATTTACAATCAGTGCCACCACAACCACAAACATTCCGAACTCAATTTTCTGAAAAGAAAATAGACAAAGAAATGAATTTTGAAACATTCTTTTTTTTATTCACCTGCAAAGTCCACACGTTTTCTTTCAATTGAACTCGCAAGCTCAGTGAGTAATTGTCGTTGGCTGATCTTTTGATTGTATCCGATACTTTTCTCATTCTTCTAGTATTTCGTTTGAGCAAATATTGAAGAATCTTGGAAATATTCAGATAGTGTTGCGAAAATGATAACTTACCCCAATACATGCTACACTTCGCGCTGCGGCAAGAAAACAAGTGATGTAACCATTCAAAACGCCTGAAACTAATTCTATTTTGAACGTCGAAAGAAAAAAAAACACCTGTAACGAGGATGACGCTAATGAAAAGTACCACTACGTCCATGAATAATATAGCCAAGAACGCATTTAGACGTCTTGGACGTTTTTCGTAATCGTCGACTAGAATAGTCGCAAAAATTCTGAATGATAGATCACAGAAATTTATACCAAAGCCCGAAAGCTAAACCTTTCTGCCGTGGCAAAATAGATGTATCCAAATGCTTGAGCTATTGAGAACATGCGAACAACGGCCAATTGTGGCACGGGAAAGCCTCCCAGGTCTGAAATCGGAGCATTACTATTATGAAGTTGTGTACAAACGTACATTGTAGTCTGAACAAGCGACTTTCGAAGATGAGAAGTCCGATTCTGGCTATTGAACCAATATGAAAAGTGAAATAGAGGTTGTTGAAGATTAGAATCATGTTTGGGTGAAGAACCTTATCAATTTTATTCATGAGTTGTTCAACCTGATTTGCTAACTTTGTGCTTCCAGATTAGAAACGTGCTTTTCCGTGAAAGTAAATTCCACACAGCAAGAATAATATCTAGAAAAGAAGGTGAGAGTTAAGAAAATATCAAGTACCTCAACAACATATCCGAAATAATAGAAGAATCGCCAGGAGACAATAAAGTCCGATTTAACAAATAACATGATCCAGTAAGAAGTGTTATCTGGCCCTTGTACGTAAATTACGTCAGGATCAGGGAAGAGAACACTCGACAGAGCTTTCATTTCGTGTGAAATAGCAAACTCGAATGGTGAAAACCCAAGAGAAACATCTGTTTGAGAATCTATGCGGACTGAGGGAAATATTTATCAGGCTTTGGTGTGGATGTACATAATTCTTGCAATTTTATGCCCGTTGCCAGATACTCGCTCTTCTCATCGCTAGATCCCATTGACTGTGCAATTGACCGAAGTACGTATCCGTTTCCTTCTTCTCTACTTTCACTTCAACCGAATCCTTGCTACCACTGCAAATATCATAATGTCGTAGAATCAAATCGGAATAATACTCACAACAGCTTCATGAATAATCGAGCATACGCAGGGATTTCGCCAGTGTGCATTCCTATCGCAAATGTGCCCATCGGAACACAGAGAGTGATGGTTCTGAATGGCATTTTCTGTAAATGTGCGAATGTTGAAAAATCACATCGCAATGAGAACATTCGCCGCCCATTGGCACCACTGCAGTGTTTCCATCTCTTCGGGCTCAGTGAGAACGAAGATCGGACAGTAAGTGATTATGAGATTAACCGTTAGCCCAATGATCAGAAGGTACATGCCGAACTCGATTTTCTGAACTTTTCCATATAAAGATTTTCAAATTAAATAAATTGAGTACTTGAATGCTCCAAATATTCTCTTTCAGCTGCATCCGCAAACTGAGTGAGTAATCATCGTTTGCGGATCTCTTAAGCACGTGAGATATCGAAGCGAGCCGCTGCTTATTCCATTTGAGTATAAATCGAAGCAGCTGGATTTTTTTCGATTATTATTTCAGAATTACAAGGCTTGGCTAACCCAGCACACGCAAAATTCGGAAAAATTATAACAACACAAATAATGTAGCCGTTCAGTATTCCTGAATAAATCGAAAGTATCCTAACTCGTAGTCGGTTGTGATGTTTCAGCGTTTGATCTTCGCTCAATTCGCTCATAACAGCACTCTTTCCCACCTGTTACCATAGCGTAGCTGATAGCTACAGCAACTGCATCCATCGTAGCAATAATGATGATTGAGATATAATATCGTCTCTTTTTCTCATAATCTGCTACAAAATACGTTGCAAATACTCTGAAAAGTAACTGTCAAAACTGATTTGAGAATCATCAACCTCTCGATTCCACTGATTAATAACAAGCAAAACGCTTGTGCGAGGGAGAATGTTCTTACGATTCCAAGCTGGGGTAATGGTGCATCTCCCAGAACTGATTTTAAACGAACGAAATTATTAAAAAATATAAATAAACTAACATTGCAAATGAATCAGTCGAGTCTCGTATATTATCGTCACTAGTCTGGCGACTGATCCCGATTGAAATGTGAAATAGAAATTGGTAAAGATAACGTTTAGATTGGTATGAAGGACATGAAATTAATTTGTTTGCTGTAACATGACAAATATCAAACCTGGTGCTTCCAAATAAGATAAGCACTTCGTCCATGAAAATAATACCGCAACTAAGAAAGAACGACTGAACCATAACTGTGCATCGTTTAGAGATATTACTTCCAACCTCTACAACAATTCCAATAAAATACGATTGCTTCATAGTTGAAATATATTCCGATTTCACGAAAAGAATAAGCCAATATGATGAATTATCGCGTCCAAATACACACATCGAGTCAGGCTCAGGATAGAAAAGAGTTGAAAGCGCTTTCATTGCTGCCTCAGATATTTGAGATGGCTGATTCAAAATGGTTTATTATCCGAAACATCTGCGAGGGAAAAGTGAATTTCAGGCGGCTCAGCACGCAGAGTATTTCGCGATAGGATTACATGAATGAATGTTTTCCATAATTATTTATATTTTTTTATCTCAAAGAATCATTCAAAAAAGAATTTACAAGTACCATTATCTTTTTCATAGCTTAAATTGTTCACAGCAGTAGAATGTAAGTGAGGTACCGCGGTTTCTCCCCCTACGCTGTCACTTTATCAATCAATAAATCAATTAATCAATAAATCAATATTATCGATTGATTATCGATATTATCGATTGATTGATTAATCAAATCACTGATATGATAAACTGATAGCGTAGGGGCTGAGAAATCACGGTACCTCACTAAAAAACAGCTGCACTCTCTCACTTTCACACAGTGTCTCGCCGGTCAGAGAAAACAAAAAAGTGATGCTAAAAAGCGCGCTAAAAAAACAGTGCGGTAATCAAAAAACATCTGGAGAGAGGGAGGGAGAGAGGGAGAGCGGGGAGGGTGCAAATAAATAAATGAGATGGTACAATTCGGGGACCAACATGCACAAATGAATAGATTTAGGGATCGATAAAATAATAAAAAAAACGGGCAGAGCTCCGCCAGCACACCACCTCTCAACGCGCGCGTATGTGAACGAATGACGAGTTCGCAAGCCCCGCCCCCTTCCTCCTCCTCCCATCCTCCTCCCAATTAGGCCACGCCCCCTTTCCCTGATTTCAAAAGTCTCTTCAGGACCAAAAAAAAAGTGTGGGAAGTTGAATGTGAATTCAGATGGGTTACGGTAACCGGGTGGGGACCTCCCAGGCGCCTCAGGGATATGGTAATCGTGTTTCCCCTCGGGACCACACGATCCATCTGCCTCCCCTAATTAGCCGCCCCGTTTATTCACTGTGGCGGGCTGTTTCTTACTTCAAGGCAGAGTCCATTCAAATTTTTATCATTGGATGATCCACAAGCACGATGAGGATAAACTTAGAGATAGAATGGAATTCGATAATTATAGATGTCTATTGTAATTCTTTACTTATTCTTTCCTGGTAATAAAATCACGAATCGATGCGGTTATTCTGCCGCACACTGAATATCCTGGCCATCTCTCTTGACAATACACTCTTTCATCGTGCATATGATAGCACGGCATGCGACAACCAGTGGACCAACTGAAAGAAAGCTAATGAAACCACTGAAAGAAAGCTAATGAAACCACTGAAAGAAAGCTAATGAAACCAGGTATGATAATGGTTAAATAAACCAACTCACAACTTGTTCTCCGTGGTGCAGTCCGCGAAAATGGCCTCCTTGGGTGTCTTGATAATGTACTTCTGCAGGTGAGGGTTTTGAATGTACTGCAATGATGTTTTCCGTAGATGTCCTCTCTTTTCACGGTACAATAGAAAATATGGAGAGAAGGGAGGCTCACCTTCGAGTACATTGCAATGGTCATATAATCGAGAGAGACCTTGTCCCAGGCTGCCTTGGTGAAGCCCTTGATTTTGTCTGCGTAATCGCAGGCAGTATTGATGTTCTCCGTTTGCAGAATTTTCCCCAGAGTTGCCGCGTCCTCGAAGTGCACTGAATGGGTATTGGGTCAAGAAAGGAAGGGCGATTAGATAAATACGAAATGAAACATGACTCACGGGCTTTCATGCCCTGCACGCAGTGCATCACACTCGGGAACTTGAGATTCTTCCATGTGACGGGCGAGGGGAATGTGTTAGAGAGAGGGCAATATTTCTTGCGGTAGATGAAAAAGATTCCCCGCTCAGGGAAGATTGGTGTCGCTCGGGTAGGACATACTGGATATTGGCTGGTTCGGGGTGAGTGATGCGGAAGAAACTGTCAGCATCTTCTCCCTGCACCAAGGGGCATTTGCCTTCCTCAAGTTGGTAAAGAGTGTGCCAGATGTCCTGGTCGATGTCGGAGATTGTTGGCATAACCACGGGTTATAGGGAGAGGGAGATCTCCCTTGAGACGAATTGTTGCGATTCTCTCAGCAAGGGGTTTATCTCCTTCGGGATCCCAGTCTCTGTTGTATTCGTGACTGTGAGTTACGAGAGGAGGAGCGAACGGAGGATAGATTTCGTCGGGAGAGGGAAAGACATACTCGTCATGAGCGGAGAGGCTACGGTTCATGGTTGAGTGAGACAAGAGGGAGAGGACTCGGCTGACTCCAAGGAGGTGTTCGGGACAGACTAACTGAGAGGCGAACTAGGCTGGTTTAAATACCCATTCCACCCCTCATGCCACGCCCCTCTGACCATCTGCTCACTAATTATTCAGTCCCCGTTTCACGGTTTGAATTTTCCCACTTCCACGGTTTGAATTTTCCCACTTCCACGGTTTGAATTTTCCCACTTCCACGGTTTGAATTTCCAACCAGCTGCTCTCATCCAAGGCCTCATTTGAGGCCTCAGTCAGAGCCTCATGTGAGGCCTCAACCGAAGCCCCATCTGAGGCCTCAGTCAGAGCCTCATCTGAGGCCTCAGTCAGAGCCTCAAGTGAGGCCTCAACCTCATCCAAGATCTCATTTACAACTCATCACAACGCATGTTTGAAGGCATGTTCAAGCTCTTGTTCAAAGTTCAAGACATGGACATATCAGCATTAAATTTATCAATTATTCAGTGAAAAAGTGTTACAGTGGAAAAAAAAGTGTTACAGTGGAAAAAAAAGTGCATCAGTGGAAAAGGATTATTTACAGAATAGAATATTAGAATAGAATAAAAGGAATACAATAGAAGCGGTAATCATCATTCATCATCATCTTCATCATAGTCATCCCCTCCATCTACTCCCGATTCATCATCATCAACCTCAGCTTCTCCTCTCTACGGCCTGCCTTATCATCTTCCTGGACTCTATCGTGAACGTTCTTAGCAGTAATGTTAAAGTAAATGTTCTGGCTGATACGTCTGTTAGTGTACACGCAAGTACGGCAAAGGGGAGCACTAGGCATGGCTTCTTGTTCTTGTACAGCACACCTGCGTTTTCCTTGTCCCAGTCAAGTGCTTGTTGGTTACACTTTTCGCACTGATACACAACTACTGCCGGTAGCTCTTCGCCATGAAGTATTGGTTGAAGTCGGCGTTAGTGTCGTCCTTCTTCGGCGCCTGCCACGGGTGCTTAGCGAGACCAGTCTGAAAGGTTGGATGTCTTTCAGAGTTTTCCGCTAACAATGTTTTCTGGTAAATTGTAGAATTGGAAGTACTCGTGTACGGTGTTTGTGAGGTTTCACTCTTCTAAATTTACCATAAACACTTATCCTACGATACTAACTCATACTAACACAAGGGAGAGGGTGCGCAAGAACCAACCTTTTCCGACGGGTCCACTTCTTCGGTCTTGGTCTTCTTCTTCAAGTTCTTCGACCAGGCGGGCTCGGTGTTGTTGCGCTTCACGGGTTTCTTCTTCTGCATGACCATTGTTGAGAAGTGGGAAGAGAGGTAGAGTGGAGGAGGAGGTGGTGTGTGTGTCTAGTGGTCAGGAGCGCCTTATATACCCATTTCGAATGGGCGGAGTCTTGGAGGTGGGCGGAGTCGTTGGAGGCGGGCGGAGCGGAGGAGGGTGGGCGGAGCGGAGGAGGGTGGGCGGAGTCTTTCTCTCTTTCTCTGTCTGTCTCTCTCTCTCTCTCTTTATGCCTGGAGGAGGGTGGGCGGAGTCTTTCTCTCTTTCTCTGTCTCTCTCTCTCTCTCTCTCTCTCCCTCACACGACAGACACTCACTCTCATTTAAATGGTCGAAGAAGAAACGTCGTGCTTTCCGGACTGTGCTTCAATCGGCTTCATTGAGAATATGAAAAATATGCCCACCGACTTCTCCTTCGTTGATAGTGCCATGGACGCTACTGTACATAGCGAGTATCTACAACCTCCTCCTCCTCCACCACCGGCATCACCACCCCCGCCACCTCCTCCTGCTCCGGATGCGTTCGAGGTTACCAGAGTGCCTGCCGATTGCGACAACAACAAGAAGACGTGTTACAAGTTGGAACCACGTTACAACAAGCTTACCGGAATGACACGCCGTCAGTGGACCGTAGGACTCAGAGGAATCATGATCATCACCTGTGGCGGCTGTTGGAAAAAGTTTAGAGAGGACACCAATCGTCTAGTCTCTTCTAATGACGGGCAACAACTATTGATCGATCTTTGCCCAAGTGTGTGGTTTACAACCGTACCCATCGTTTCGACTAATTCTTCATCATTTGTAATCTTTTCACTTCGCATAAACTGTATTTTTTTTAATCTCTCGTCATGAACACACGACAAATTGACACCATTCTACGAAGAGATGCATTCACTTCAAGATACTACGTGGGCACTTTTGCCTGTAACCTTCTGCCTAGACCGTCTTCTCTACCGCAATCTTTTGCTCTGGTTGTTAACACGGACCGAAGCGATTCACCGTTGGGCGGCAAGCATTGGCAGTCCGTGTTTGTTCGAAGGGGCAAGTGCTACTTCTTCGATTCTTTCGGGAAACCACCACGAGGACTCATCAAACGGTTCTGTACCGCTTACCGTACGGTAACCTTCAATCGTATCGCTCATCAGAAACCTAGTGCTGTCTCGTGCGGACCTTTTGCCATCTTCCACATCCACCATCAGAGCCGTGGCAAGAGTTTTGCGGCAATCGTTCGTTTCTTTACACGAATCAGGAACGACGACAAACGTGTAATTTCGTGGTTGAACCGTACACACAATTTCTGTATTTAGTCCATGCGTAAACTTGTTACACACCGGTCGTTTCTTTCTCGTCTCTCTAAAAACCCTAATATTATCATAAAGCCAGTCTAGCAGAGCTAAAGTGTGTAGTGGAGATCCTCTCCAATCTAGGTCATATCCCCTTCACCAACGCGGAAAAGCGCGTCGTTTCGAAGCACTTGCCCGTCATTCGTACCATCTCAAAGTGTTCCCGAGAGAGGAAGGCCAGAGCACAGATTGTACAACACGGCGGTGGTTTTCTTGCCGCCGTCGTTCCAGCCGCTCTAGCGCTCGCTAGCTTTGCACTCGATCAAGCGCGCTCACGATGAACAAGTACAAACTTGTACCGTACCTAGTCCTTTCAAAAGATGACGCAAAGCTCGAAGCGATGCAGGAGGATCTCGTGAAACTGCTTCAAGATCCATCAATCGATGTCACCCTGAAGCGGGCGCTCTACGAGGATCTACTTCAACGAATTAATCGATTCAAAGAAGATACTAAGAAGCCGTCGTCTGCTGCCGTAGGTCGCCAACCGTCGTTACAACAACCGAATCCCGTGCAACGGTTCCTCCAGTTAGCCAAACATCGCCACCGTTCGCGGAAACAGACGATGTGCAGTTGGAAACGGGACAAATTGAGCCTAAAACATCATCATCGTCGATGGACATTGTCACCAGTTCTAGTCGTCGTAAGGAGAGCAAGAAGGCCGACGATGACGGTTTCGTAAGCCCCCGTTATGCTTTGAAGAAGGAGAAACGGAAGCGTAAGGGTCGTGATGTCTCTCCAAAGAGTACCGTTTCCACTTCACATACACGAACTGGAGCAAAATTTGCTGGTCCTGATGATAACCGACGCATAGGACGTGTCTCCGACTGGGGTATCACTTCCCGCCAAACAATGTCGCCCCGTAACGATCGCCGCGCCAGTATCGTTCAACACCCTGCGCGGTGGAAATAGTAGCATCTTCTTTTCATTGTACCATTTCGTTGTACTCATGACTTCTCGCAGTAAGAAGCGAATCCATAAATATTATTTTGATTTGGCTCAGCCTTCGGCCTTTACTTCAGCACAAGCTGTCGCTCGAAAAAGTGGGGAAAGGGTTGAGGACGTGAGGGCTTATCTCTCAGAGTTCCCCTCGCATACGCTATTCAAAAAATACGCTCATCGTTACCCTAGACGGCGTACAATCGGCATTGCTCCGGGACAAACGATCCAAGCGGATTTGGCTGATTTTCAAGCTCTTCGTTCCGCTAACGATGGTGTCGGCTACTGTCTTATCGCTGTGGACGTGTACTCCCGTTACTTCTTTGCAGTGCCGGTGCGCCGTAAAACCGGGCCGGACATGCTAGCAGCGATCAAGCAGTTGTTTGAGAAGCTACGCAAGCGGTACGGACACTTGTGTACCCGCTTTATCACGGATCAAGGACGGGAATTTTACAACAAGGAGTGCAATGCCCTTTACAAAGAACACAACATTGCACACTTTAGTCCCCGGTCAGAGATCAAGTCGGCAATGGCTGAACGGGGAATTCAAACGTTCAAGCGCCGTCTGTACAAGTACATGAACCATGCAAACTCTGAGAGATGGATCACCGCTGCTGAACCAATTATCAAGGCTATCAACCGATCAGTTAACCGTTCTACGGGTCTCGCACCGGAACGGGTGTCTAGCGGAGACATTGACGAATTCCCTCAATCAACCATCGAAACCAAAGGAAGGGTGCCCGCTGTCAGTGGGTGACACGGTGCGTATCAGCAAGGCGCGAGCCGTTTTCAGTAAGGGTTACCTACCATCCTGGAGCGAGGAAATTTTTGTTGTGGAAAAAGTACGCGATACACTTCGTCCACCGTATGTGACACTTCGTGATCTGGACGGAGAAGAGATCGAGGGTATCTTCTATTATCAAGAGGTTCAAAAGGTTCAAGCGCCCCACCTCAACAAGGTGGAACGGATTCTTGACCGTAAACGTGTACGAGGCAAGGAGCATCTGTTAATTCGATGGTCGGGACGAGGGCCCGAGTTTGATTCGTGGATCCCCGCCAAAGATATTGTAAATTTGTAAATAAAACTTTTTATCGCAATAGTTAATACACGTGAGGGTTACGATCAGCATCAATAATCATATTGGTGATCATTTCACCGAGAACAATTCCATAAAGCCCGGTAGCCGGAGTGTCCTTCGCAAACGATAGCCTGATCGTGGTTTCACCGATACGTTGAAGTGCGAATTGGTCACCCTCGGCACCGCTCGTGTCGAAGGAGTACACGCAAGAGTGTGAGGCAAAGTCCGCCGGGGTAATACCGTTTGACGCTCCCGTATTGGCGATAGATAGTGATTCTTGAAGAGCCAAGTAGGCGCGAGCAAATAGGTTTTTGGAATAATCTAGGGCATAGTCGTGGAAGGGTACAACCTCACCACCCGCCTCGACTCGCACACTTGACAGGGAGTAGTTCTTGAACACAAAAGGATTTGTGAAATTTCCGTTGTACGCTGCAGCGTCTACAAGCGTGAAAAAGATACGGCGAGGAATGTTGTTAGCGAACAGTTTAAAGGTCGGGAACTCCTGCAATGATAAATGTCACAGAGGACTACAATTAAAATTGTTACCTTGATACCACCTGGAATGTGGAAGGTTCGAACGTTCGTGCCCAGCGAAGAGTAGGTGATAGACCCGCGCTGCTTGAGCATACTGTCGAACGCAACGAGGGTAGCGTCGTGAACGTGTAGTTCGTGCAGCATCAGACTCATACCCAGAATCTTAACCTTGTACTTCGAGGTACCCTTTCGACGATCGATCATGAATTCATCGCTCGACGGGAAACACGTGATTCGTAGGTCAACGTAGGGAAGGATAGCCTTGCTCTGAGTGGCTGGTTCGAAGAAGAGTGGGGTAATTGCCTCCAAGTGCTTAGACTTGGCACAGGCTTTAACCCTCTTCATGTATTCACTGTCGTCTTCGGCTGTGGGTTTGCTCTCGGGTGAGAACCCAGCCAGGCGCAGGAACGTGTTCTTGTACTCGGCGCTGTACGAGAGTAGTGCGCTCAAGAAGCAGCGGTAGGGAAAGTTGTCGTTGTCGTATACGAGTACACCGTTGATTGACACTTGAATTTCGCGGAACTGAGCACATCCAAAGAGATTGACAGGTGCATACGCGTCCTTTGTCACATCTTCCACCGCGACATCAACACCGTTTTCATCGACAATCTTATACTTGGTTAGAATGTAACTTCGTTGAAGGTCCAGGAAGGCTTTTGAGTTCTGGATGCGAAATTCGTATGGTTTGATTTCCGGTGCAGAGCTCAGGGAAATTTCAGTGAAGCGCGAAGTCTGCACGCCACATACAGTATTGTTTGTATTAAAAAGATCGAGAGCAGGATGAAGCGACGAAGCGCTCTTCTCAACCTCACTCTTGAACATGATACGACCGCACGGAGTGAGAACAATTTGAATAAATGAATAGTTTATCGTTGGGTGTGAGAAGGGTAAAAAAAAAAGTACAATGTGAATGGTTAGATAACGACCAAACTTTCGAGAACGTGAAGCGAACCTCCTCTGCTCGCCACAAGAGGCAAGTCAAGGTCGGGTGCGTATCCCAGACGGGTGAAAGCGTGACGGTAAACCGAAGTCCTTCCAGCACGCGTACGAATGCATGTGAAGTGGCTGTCCAGAGACACGTGAACGTCAAGAAGAATCGGAGGTGTGGACGAGTTTACACCGCCTCGTAGAAGACGGCAAGCTGTTCGCACGCCAACATTGATTGTAGGAAGAATAGAGTGAAGGGCTTGCATTCGCTCTCGTCTGTTTAGTGATCGCCAATAGGGGTGGTGGAGATGGATGAAATCGATGAGACTTGTGGTCATTGCGCGGGGTTGGTAGAGACAGAAGAGTGGTGGACCGTACGCTAGGCGTGAGGAACTAGCGAATGAATGCCCGGCGAATTGGAGCATCTACACTCCTCCCGCTAACTCCGCCTCCTCTTTTCTTGCCCCTACTCGCTCCGCTACGCAGGAAACCGATTACGCGTGCGGACCCGCCTACCTGTGGTGGGGCAACGATACGACGTCGACGGCGCTTTCCTACACCCGTCAGGTTACGGACCGTAGAGCGTGCGTGCGTTTTGAGTGCGTCGCCTACCGAAGCTCCCTCGCGAACGTCGGAAGCTACGTTTGCGCCGGCACTCACAATGCTTTTCCCGATTGGACTACTGAGGAATGAGGGAATCGCACTGAGGATACGCCTCAGAATTCCACCGATGCCCGTTCCAAACTGAGGCCGTCCGCCCGAAAAGTAGGAAATTTTTCCAGTACCACCTTGACCTCCTCCTTGACCTACTCCAAAGAGACCGCTCCAATTTTCCCTATTTGAATCGTACAATTGGCGAGTCATGCAACTTTTTTACGAGTGAGCTATTGTAACCGACCGGTTACTGGTGTTGATATGAATAAGAATGATGTTTTTTAGGACTATTGAACTCATGACATGTCTGTGTTCACCCTCTGACGAATCTTGGTCAAATGTTTATGCCCTGTGGCATGCCTCCACTGTCGGACGCCACCGGTTTAGCGGTACATAAGACGCAGGTGTGCCTGTAGAGTCGCTCTTTCGCCCCTCTTACGGGGCGCTTACCTTTCGCTTCGTTAACCCTGTTTTCTCTTCAAGTAGTTTATCTGGTTTCTTGTCTAATTTTTATTATTTTCAGAAAAATGTCTCAGCAAGTTCCTGCTCCTGCTTCCAATGCGGTTGTGGACGGTGTTGCTGGGATACTTCTTAATAGCTTGATCACCTCTCTTCCCGGCAGCATGCCCGTTAATGAAGAAGGAGAAGTTGATGAGAGCCTGAGTGATCTGGTTATGGGTGCTTTTGAAAAGCCAAAAAAAATTGGTTGGATGGGTAAAGGACGGTGTCGTAGTTCCCGTGCACAAGGCGAGCAAGTATGCAACCGATGAAGAGGACAAATGTAACCACTGTAAAGGCTCTCTTCCGGTGGGGTCATTTGCAGCAACCGTATGCGCTTGCGCAGATTTTGGGTGTCTTCCCTGTGTCAACTCTTGGCAGGTAATACTCAATCAAATCTCGAGAGACGTAAATGTTGTATTTTCAGGAGTGTCCCAAGTGCACCAAAGAAATCGACTGGACACAACTGGCCTGGGTGCGAGTCGTTTCCCGATCAACTGCTGAGGATACGAAGAAAGAAGAAGAGGAAATGAAGAGAGCGGCGGAGGAGAACGCGAAGAAAAAGGAAGAGGAGAAGGCAGCGTTCAATGCAAGACGTGAGGAACTCATGAAGAAGCGAGAAGAGAAGTTCAAAGATGAAATTCCTCCCAAGAGCTCGAGGACGTATTATCGAGAGGAGATAGTGGCGCTCATTGAATGTTACAAGTAAGTCCAAACGAAAATAATAGACTATGTGAGTTCAATTAATAAATCCGATATTCAGGAAAACGATCGGGAACATGAAGCTGCGCCGTAATGAAAAAGTACCAAGCATTGATGCGGAAAAACTAGCCACCATGGTGGCTAATGATAATGTTAACGAGGACATCATAACTATAATGTGGGCTTCGTTCCCCGGCAAGGCATACTCGATTGCTTCTTATATCAATAGGTTAGGAAAAAGCACAAACGAATTTAGTGATCTCTATGCAGAGCTCGAAAAGGCTGTTTCTGACAGAAACCAACGTAAACCTTAATGAATCGCCCCCCTTTTGTTATGAGCCAAAAAAAAAATGTAAACGGTGTTATTGTCACTTCGTTATTTTGGATTTTTTTTGTTGATAAAGTGGGTTTATTCATGTGTGTGTGTGTGTGTTGAGTCTCTTCGCTGGGTTCTTCGCTTCTTGGTCATTCAACTCTGTGACGCTCGTGCAGAAATGACGGATTTCTATATTACTCTTCCATCCAACGTTGTGACGGAAATTGGCGTTCGAAACACCCCAACCGACTTCAAAACTCGTCTACCGGAACAGCTAATCTTTCGGAAGAAATGGTCCGTTGGCTTGCATGAAATTCTGATCGCTGGCGAAGTTCTCACCGTGCCGCGGCCTCTTCCCATTAAAGTCACGCTGAATTCGGGGGAGATTCAAGAATACACGCTCCCCAAGGGCACATATAGTACCCCAACAGCTCTCACACAAGCGCTAAACAGGGCCGTAGCTCCTTCTAGTGAGGGTAGTGCAAGTAAAAGGGCGCGCCGAGAAACACGAAACATTCCTACGCTTCCCGCGTCAGCTCTAGAAGGTATCGCTACCCGTGATCCGCTCTCAACTCCCGCACCCCCAAAATCCGGAGATATCCCCAAAGTCTCAGGTGATGCGCTAGCAGGGGTTGAGACACGCGAACCCAGCGTCACTCCTAGACCCGTGGCTCCTACCACACCCGCACCTACAACTCCAGCTCCTACAACACCAGCTCCTACCACTCCTGCCCCTACCACACCGGCACCTACCACACCCGCACCTACTCCCAGGCCCACTGACATTCCCAAACTTCCAGGTTCCGCACTAGCGGGAGTTGACACCGTGAGCCTGCGGTCACTCCAACTCCCCCAACTCCTGCCCCAGCCACTCCTGCCCCTACCACACCGGCACCTACCACACCGGCTCCTACTCCCAGGCCCACTGACATTCCCAAACTTCCAGGCTCTGCACTAGCAGGAGTTGACACCCGTGAGCCCGCGGTCACTCCAGCTCCCACAACACCTGCACCTTCAACACCCGCACCCACCACTCCTGCCCCAGCCACTCCTGCTCCTACCACACCCGCACCTACTCCCAGGCCTGCTGACATTCCCAAACTTCCAGGTTCCGCACTAGCAGGAGTTGACACCCGTGAACCCACGGTCACACCAGCTCCCACAACACCTGCACCTTCAACACCCGCACCCACCACTCCAGCGCCAACCCCTAAACCTGGTGATATCCTCAAAGTGCCAGGCTCTGCACTAGCAGGAGTTGACACTCGCGAACCTGTCACATTCCCCGCGACGCCCACCCCACCCACCGATACACCAGACTCTCAACCGGGACGGAGACCGTACATTAGGGTGAGACCTGAAGACCTTCCGGATTCCGCTGTTGACGCTTCCATTCGCTCACTGGGCCAACCGCTCCTCTTCATCTATGACGATCCCACGGGTAGAATGTTGGTGAATTTTGATGTCGGGTGGTAAAGGCGGAACTTGCACCGGATATTGCGTACATGTGTGGATTCGCGAGTGGCGTACTGAACGATAGTACACTGGCTCCAAACGCTCCAGACTGTACAAACGGAAAGAGTCTCCTGTACATTTACTCGGATCTATGCGGATATTCTGTATGCGGTAACCAGAAGACCAATCTTCTCCGTGTCATCCCGTTCCCGACACTACAGAACAGCTCAATTTCTCAAAGTTTCCAGCAAATTCGTTCAGTGCCGGTCCGCTCGGAATATGTGGATTCGATTCGGATTCAAATTTTGGATGCGCTAGGAAACAAGGTTCACATTGTCGGATACGTCTGTGTTGTTTTGCAGTTGCGTAAAGAAGAATAAATCATTCATACCTATTTGCTGTTGACAATGACACTCCCTATTGAGAGCACTCCGTACAGGTTTAGAACGCCCATGAATACAATTATTGTCGGTGCTTCCCAATCAGGGAAGAGCAGTTTCGTGATGGAACTGCTCCGACACCCGAATCTCTTTGATCAACCGATTGACACGATCCATTGGCACCACGGCATCGAAACCCGTGACCTGCCCACAAACGATGCACGCGTTCAAACTTTTGCCGGGCTTCCCGAGGTGGAAACGTTGAAGCACGTGTGTGAAAGGGACGGCTTCAAACATAGGCTGGTCATCATTGATGACCTTCTCACCGAGTCACTAGCGAACAAGGAACTGCTTACGCAGCTGTGGACACGTGTCAGTCACCACTGTAACATCTCCTTTCTTCTCCTATCACAGTCACTCTTCGAGATCCCGCGTGTGATCCGAAACAACTGCCACTACATTATTCTGTTCAAGGCACTCGCCGATCGACTGAACATTGTCAATCTAGGAAAACAGTTGTTTCCGGGACAATTGGAGTACTTTATGAACAGTTTCAACGATGCGACAGATCGTAACTTTGGCTATATTATCATTTCCGCTCATCCTCGCGAGGATCAGAACCATTTCCGTCTGGCTACAGACATTTTCGGTGTACCCAAGTTGTACTTGCCAAAGAATAAATAATTGTTTATCCACAATGAAAAAAAAGCAGTTAGAAAATGAAACCAGGGTCACTCAACGTCATTTCATCTTTCACAATGGCAAAATACTCTTTCGCTTTCTCACGAGCTGCCACTGCCTCCTCAACTTGCATCTCAGCAGCACGAACTGCTGCTGCCGCTGCTTGCAGTCTTTCCTTCTTGTACTCGTAGTTCTGAGTAGGAAAAGTTTGCGCTTGTTCGACGGGGAAAGGTTACTCACCAGGAGCTGGTCGATAGCATTCTCCAGTGCCATTTGGTTGTTGTGCCCCCTGAGCAGCCGGGATACAGTGCTCGGTGAGATCATCTCCATAAGTTCCAGAGCCTCCTTGCGGGACATTGACGACATTTCTTCCGAGGGTGTTTGTGAAGAGGGTTTGAGCGAAACGAGACACGCGAGTGGTTAGACAACGACAGCAGCTGCTACTGACAGAATCGAGAGGGACAAAGAGGGCGGGGTCTACTTCGCCCGCCCCTTTACAAGGAAGGGGAGTGTGAGGTTGGACCGTCTCTTGCCTCCTCCAACAACGGAGTAAATCAACAAGAGAACAAGCATGACAAGAAGGGTGTGAAGGTAGGAAACCGTGTCTTGTCTCAAGCGAGGGATAATCTCAATTCGAGAATGGAACCCAGACTGTCGGGCACCATCAATAAAAAGAACTCCTTCCCGAGTCAAGAGTACGGTGACATCGTTAGTGACCTCTAGAGCAGCGCAGCGTGTGTCGAAGTAGGCGACTTTACGACACCCGGTGGTGAATGAACAAATATTGTGAGTACCATCTGTCCACCACAGGTTATTGGTGAACGAATCAAAAGAGATACAATCAATATGTCGCTCCCCGTTATGTCCATCCAACGCTAGACTGGACACGTTAGATAGACGATGGAACAGTGTCCCATTGTTCACATAGTAATACTCATCTCTCGAAAATACATCCAATTGGTCCGCGTGAACGTCTAGACTGTCAATAGTTTGATTGTTCAGTAGTACCGAACCCTCAGTTGTCTGTTGAAAGTGTACCAGGGAATACTCGGGTGCTAGAGCACGAGTGAAAGAAGAATTCTTCTCGATAAAGTCGTACACACCACACATGAAGACGAAATAAATACAGGCGGTCATGGCCGCGAAAAGTGATAGTGAATGAACGAGGGTACAATAAAGCGGTTAATCCTCCTCCTCCTCCTCCTCCTCCTCATCGGCAATGTATCCATAGGGAACCTTGACCTCCAGCTCTCCTCCGCCTCTAGTGGCTCTCTTCTTGGATACGGGCTGATAGATTTTCGTCTGGTCCATTGTAACGATCTTTCCAAAGGTTCTTCGCATATTGGGACGAACAACGTCGAGGGAGGCGGGGGTGTGGTCGACGACCATCTCGCGAATCGTATCATGGTTCAGAAGTTCCAGTGTGGCAGCGTCCTTGCAGAACCCCCTGTACGCATTCTTGATCTTGACCTCTTGAGTAGTGGGGTTGAAGAGACGCATGCTGTAGTTCTTGCAACCAGCGTACACGACCTCGTCAATAACCCAGCCGTCGGGCGTCTCGTCGCTGAGCTCTCCCAATTCACCGGTAAGAAGGTGGGCGAGTGGATCGGCGCCGGGAGGGTGGTCGAACATTACACTGTCCTGAAAATAGATGTTGCTTTCGGTCGTTTCCTACGCACTAACCGTGTCGCAGTATGCCACCGATGTACCGAGCTGCTTCATGATATCGTAGAGCATAATGCGAGCATATGAGGTGCAGAAGGCGGCGTGGTGAACGGCAGAGAATCTGACATTTACTATAGAGTGTTAAGAGTTACAGCACGTACTTGTTCGCTCTGACAGAAGCGATAGTGGGTCGGTGGGTGACCATCACATGAGTGTCGCTTGTAATGGTGAACCCGGTGATCTCACGGGAACCGTCCTTGCACAGCTTGATGTACTGTTCACAGGTCATGAAGGATGTTTTCGTCTGAATCGGGCGTTCTGCTTGCTTTCCCTGAATGTTTGTTGGTCACTCTGCAAACAAGTAGAGCGTACCCAGCCACTGTTGTTGCAGAGCTTGGCGATAGTTCTTCGGGGAGCAGACTCGCGCACATCTTCGGGAGTGAATTCGAACCCGAGCTTCCGACTCACTTTAGCACAGTAGGCGAGCTTGTCCTCGAGCGTGGTACATCCAGCAGGGAAACCACTCGCGGCATACTGAATTGTTGTTTTCCCGTGTTCTTTTCTTCCGTAGACTCACTTTCATCTTCATAAACTTTTGAAGAATCCTTTGTACACATCGCTGGACCATCGCTCCCAGTGCCACACTTCATGAATTCTGAATTTATCGTTGTCTCGTAGGGCGACGTGAGCGAGTGAACCTGAGAACCCTGTATCCCTCCTGCAGGGCGCGTTCCACCTCGACCGTTGTGAACGTTCCGATCCACGAACGACCAGCCTCGGTCGCGTGATTGCACTTTGACTTCCTGCGTCAATCCTAGTCTCCTTCTCTCCCATCCTCGGCCATACCTCTCATCAGCGCAGCCTTTACAGAGCGTGAAGAAAAGGCAGTTATCTTCGCGATACGGAAGAACGGGCAGAATCAGATTCCGTGGTGCCAGTACACGACACTTGATCAATCCGCGATACGGTAGAGTGGTACCGGTGACCGGCGCGAATTGGAATGTGTTCGATTCCACGAAAACCTGGGGCTGTCCGAGAGGATACTCTCTGCAAGTGGGAGAGTCGACCGTTTCACGATTACCTGGCTTACCTGAGGCTCAATACAGCTGGATACATCGAGATTATGTCATAGTAAGCAATCACGTTATCGTATGCACGTTTGAGCAGCGTACGCATCACCTCGACCCTTCCACCAATGAGGGCATCGCGGGGCAAAAGTCTCGAAACGATCTGAGGTTGCTTACATTGAACGGGCGCGCACACGAGGGGCGATACCTCAGTAATTCTGAAGAACACGGACATGTTGCTATAGGGGTCAGTGAGCATCTGACGGATCTGGCACTCCCAATAGAATTTGACCTCTTTCACTTTGGTACGGAGAAGTCGAATACGTTCCATAGTTCGAGAGAAGAGAGACAGTGCTGGCTCGCCTCCAACCAGCTCAGCGTCAGGGTATAACAATGGAGGCATCCATGGAAGTAATCCCCGAGGATCTCGAACACAATGTCATTCTTCGGATCGTAGCAATCGACGGAGAAGCGACGACCACCAATCAGGAAGACCTGGGTGGGTGGGACACCGATTACGCGCGCATACTCGTGTCACCTCCCACCTTTTCTCCATGGGGTGAGTGGGCGTGCTGGAGGACGACTGAGGGATCGTTCTCATGATACTCCTTCTCCATCCACTTGATGAACAAGAGGCCTAGTTTCGACTGACGAACACTTCCGAATCCAGCTATAGAAAAAGTGTGAAAGGGTATGTGGAGAGTTAAACCTTCTGGGAGATAGGGGAAGTCGGCGGCGTTCAGGTAATCAGCTCGCAGTACAAATTGTGTGTATCCGGCAATTGTGGAGCTGACGTGAAAGGACACCAGCCAACTTCAGCCATCATCTCTTCTCGATACTTTAGACATCCGTTCATAAGAATAACCACATCTTGAACTGCAAAGGAGAAAGGTGTAAGCGAAGGAGGGTTGCACAAACCACAATATTTCAAGATTTCATAGTCTTGATTCCACGGCTTGCCCACAACTGTGGGGTACCACTCATCAAACTCTTTCTGTGCTTCAGGCTTCATGTACTTGTAACCAAAGTCCTCCTTTGGGGGAATGGACGGCCACACCTTGTTCCAGTTACAGCGCATGTTAGCGTAGTGAGGGAACATGCCTAGAAGACGTAGTTGCGAGGGTTTAAGGAAACAGAGGAGCAACAAACCCTTTGAAGAGTTGGGCAGAGAGAATGCCTTTGCGAAACCGGCGAGGGCCATCGGAATCACGGTGAACGAATCCTGTGAATGTGTGTGTGTGTGTGTGTGTGTGTGTGTGGCACTAATTCTGCTGATACCTTGAAGGTTATTCTTCTTCTACCACGCATCTTGAACTCGACAATGATCAACGTTGAACCCTTGTTGAGAATACGACACGGATAGAGTGCATAGTTCATGAAACTCTTTAGAACAAGATGCGTGTCAAATCTAGCTCCGTTGTGACTATACAAATCTCTTAAAGTAGCCATTTATTAACCGGAAAAATATGGAATCAACCTTCCGACCATGGTAGGATCGTTGATGATGTAATCGCGAAACCCGTTGATCACCTAGAAAAATTGTTACCGCTACACCAGATACACTCTCGTTACCCGGTATTCATTTTCCGTAGGCGGAAGACCTCCGTTCTCTTCGAGTGTTTTGTACGTGAACGTGATCACCCGTGTACCACACGTTGTGCACGGAGTACAGATGTTTTCGTTGGCACAAAGAGAGCAAACCTGAAGAGAGAGAATGGGTGCATGCATCTCTGTACCACTACCTTGATCAGAACGACAGTGGTGACGTAGTGCTCCGGAAGCCACTGTCGTACACCGTTAGCATCCAGATAGTTTTGAGTTGTTTCCAGATCGAAAAAACCCCATTTGATTGATGATTGTTTCTTCTTGAATCCTTCCTTCTGTTTCTCTGTCATTTCTGCCCAATGGCAATCATGTTCCGTGGGCTGATCACATTGGCACATTGAACAGTAACCCGAAGACTCGGTGCAGCTGTGAGGTCCCTGTGACGGCCGATAGACAACACGGCATCTGTGTAAGTGAAGTGTGAACATCCCGTTGAGTAAAAAAACATGCGTACCCTTCACAAAAATGCAACGTATCACAGCGACTTCCTCTTCCTTCCTGTCTCACATGTTTATGGGCGTCAAAGCACTTCTTAGCGAAACTACTCTGTACGAGGAACGCTAACAATCACTAACCAAGCTTTTGAAGAAGAAGTTGCAACCAGGACATTTGAGATTGAGATCACCGGTACAGTTTCCATAAATCTTTAGAGACGCACAGCCTTTACACACATAGTTGCATCTAAAAGAGTTCCGATAAAAAAAAGTTTGACTGTGCGGAAAAGTTGTACCTGTGTTTCGTGCTAGAGTTTGAAACTTCCAAACAGCCTGGGCAAAAATGATTCTTCTCGAACAGTCCGCTGAGCTTGTTCACGGCATCCCACGCGAATCCATCCGTAATTAGGAAGATTGTTTTGGCCCGTTGCTCCTCTCCACTCCACTTCAGCGAGCACAGTCCGGACACTGTGTGCTGAGAAAACAGACTCACAAAAGATCGGTTGAGGCCTCACTTGAGGCACCGGTTGAGGCCTCACTTGAGGCACCGGTTGAGGCCTCACTTGAGGCACCGGTTGAGGCCTCACTTGAGGCACCGGTTGAGGCCTCACTTGAGGCACCGGTTGAGGCCTCACTTGAGGCATCGGTTGAGGCCTCACTTGAGGCATCGGTTGAGGCCTCACTTGAGGCATCGGTTGAGACCTCACTTGAGGCACCGGTTGAGGCCTCACTTGAGGCATCGGTTGAGGCCTCACTTGAGGCATCGGTTGAGGCCTCACTTGAGGCACCGGCTGAGGCCTCACTTGAGGCACCGGTTGAGGCCTCACTTGAGGCACCGGTTGAGGCCTCACTTGAGGCATCGGTTGAGGCCTCACTTGAGGCACCGGTTGAGGCCTCACTTGAGGCACCGGTTGAGGCCTCACTTGAGGCACCGGTTGAGGCCTCACTTGAGGCACCAGTTGAGGCCTCACTTGAGGCACCAGTTGAGGCCTAGGTCTCAAATAGGGCAGAGTTTCACTTACATAGTTGAAAACAACAATACGATAAACATCCGAAATCGCATTTTGAATCAACTCCAAATCATCATACGACCTCCACTCGAGACTTATTCCATTTTCTCTCGCGAAAGCCGTTACATAGTACTCATGCCGAGGACCCGTTGCCTGTACCATTGAGAGGTTTCTGTGGGGAAAGAGTTTGAAAAGCAACCTTTCGAATGAGTTTCTCCCTGTCAAGGTATGCTTTTTTGACAGTTTCATCTTCAATGAGTTCATTTCCATTGCTAGCAGTGAGGCCGGGGATTCCGGCCCTCACGAAGTTTCTATCGGCAACAAGAGAACCGAGAAATATGCACTGGAGTAGCAACAACGGTCCCTCCTGTGTGAAATCCGTTGAGAAGTATGATCAGTAGGTAATCATGCCTGATTGATATTTGGAAATCCCTGAACTCCCTTGAATCGCTGCCGAACCATCGGGAAAACGACCTCTGCTACCAGCCGAAAACCGGACAGCCTCCCTACACGGAGGAGTGAAGAACAGTGTGGTGGGTGGGATACTTGCCATCTGCCTCTTTTACTCCTCCCCCTTTTCACTCTTAGCGCCTATCAGTCTCCCGATCAGGTCGCTTTCTCTTTTTCCGCTCTCCTTGCAATTTCACGATCTAAACAGCTCCACAGTGCACATAAACGATATTTCCCGCCTTCTCAAACAGTATGGAAAGCACGCCGACTGTGGAAAAACAGAAAACTCCTTCTGCACCATCCAGACTAAAAGCTGTTAGAGGAGGAACACTGAAGATGGGAAATACAGAGACCCCTACCGGAGAGTGCGGCTGATCCCGCGGTTAGTTGTGACTTTCACACCACGGGTGACGGAGGGCATATAGTTCTGACATCCACTATTTAACAGAAATACCCCCGTCGCTCCTGCAAGAAAAAATTCGAGAGTCCCCCTTCGTTATCGGAATTTGACCACTCCAAACAAGACGTTAGTTGTTTATATCATCAGACTTTGTGTATGATTAGCTAAGAAAAACACTTGTGTGTCACCATGAGTTGTTATTTACAGTACCAATGTCTGCCCCGGAGCACCCAAGAAAGATACGTCCAAGAAACCAATGAAAAACTCGGATCTTCAGTCACCGATTCCTTTTGGAAAAGTATAACTCAGCTTTGCATCTACCCTTTGAATAACGATTGCTGTCTCACTCAAAGCATCACTTTTCTTCTTTCAAATTCAAACTGAATAAAACAATTCACATGGGACCAATTTGTAAACAGAGGAAATGTCAACTGCCAGACCACCCACTTCCAATTAATTCAGTTCCGATCACAATTAGGACCACACATGATCAATAACTGACACCCCCTCCCAGCATCTGCACGCCTCTAATTCAAATGCACAGTTCTCCCTCTATCACTCATGTATGCACTGCGAAGACAACAAACGAACAAGAAATTTAATCGTCAATGTAACCGAGATTCACGTAGACTGGAGGGGATTTAATTTCCAATTGCTTCGCCGTATGTCCCCTCTGGCGGTAAAACCTCTTCTTGTAACAACGCCAGAGTGCCCAGAGACAGAGGCCGAGCACGACCAGAACGGCGGCGACGATAATCAGCCACCAGACGAGCGAGACTGAAAGGTGGACGTAAACTACCACAAATACCGTATCCTCAAGCCTACTTCCACTTCTAACGTACCTCCCGAACCACCAGTCGACTCGACGTACGACTCGGAGAGCTGCACGGCGCCGGTCAGTTTGACGTAGTCCGCATCTGAAACGCGAGGTGGTGAATCGAGGGGGTTGTGGATGGTGAGAGATTACCTGTTATACATTGGAAACGAGGCGGATCCTCCATAACCTGGACGCAGGTGTATCCCACGAGGTCACAAGTACATTCAGTCATTGCTGTCAGCCGGGAGAGAATAGCGAACGCGGTGAGAATGAACCCCTCTCCCCTCTCTTTCAATTGAACAATGCGAGGATTGCGAGATGTAAATGCATTCGATTTATCAGAGAACACTGAGATTAAGATGGAGACGAATTATGTAAAATCGAATTCAGCAATAGGTGGAATACATGGAGTAGATACAGTAGATTATGAGTAGTAGAGTAGCTGGAGAGTGGTTGATTAGCTGGCTTACGGTAGCATACGAGTAAAGCATGGGTAAGGGTATCGGGTATCGGTTATGAGTAGTAGAGTGGGTATCGGTTATGAGTAGTAGAGTAGACGAAGAGCGGTTAGAAAGTTAGGGTGCTATAAGAGCTAGAGGAGGGGCTGACATTGCTAGAATAATGAAGGTGCTGGGAAAGGTTTGAATATTAAGAGTAGGGCTGTCAGGGTGAAGAATCCATCTCTTCATTCCGCGCACTCTCTCGTCACTTTGACCGGTGAGAGAGTACGTGAAATGAAGAGATGGATTCTTCACCCTGACATCCCTAATTACGAGATAGAGCTATGTTACTAGAACAAAGCGAGAGGGGAAGAACAGTTACGGCACTAGTACTGAGAGGAAGTGGATGGTTGGTTGTTGTTGTAGAAAGCATACGGATCTACATAGTCAGGAGAAGCCGGGGAATAGGTGAGTGGACCGTAGAAGGGATTCATAATGTCCAGGGGATCGCGAAAGGGAGAGGGCATCATCGAGGAAGAAGGGATAGAGGAGGAAGTAGAAGGACCGGACGAGTTGTACATGTTCTTGTTGTTGCTGAGAACAGACACGGGAGGATGTGTGGTGGTGACAGTCTGCGCGGGTGCGATGGGAGCAGTAGGGCGAGCAGTGGTTGGCATGGCACGCTTGAAGAACCACGTGAGGCGGGTCTGCTGAAAAGAAAAACAATTGACATGTAGCAGAAAATAGTTTTTCAATGTCCACCTAATACTATACTGAACAATAAGAGCAACAAAAAACTAGAACTTACGTGAGTGAACGAGGGGATCGAAGATAGAGCCTTGATTCTTGCCATTTTTTTGGCACATTTTCTGAAAAGGGACATTTTTAAATATGGTTAGGATAAAACAAGACTCTGATAATCAATGAAATAGAGAAAAACGAACCCAAGACCTCCTGTCTTCACCGTGGGGCGGCCCTTCTTCTTCACTTCACGCAGAAACACGACATCGGGCGAAGACTCCCACACAACAGTGACTTCATCTTGATCGTTTTCCTTATTGTCGATCATTCCACACCGAGGATTACCGAGGATTACCATGCTCGTCACTTACTACCTGAAAAGCACTACATAAGAACACATGGAAAGGGAAGGGGAGACGCGTAATAGAGTCGTTGGGAAAAGACAAAGAAAAGAGAGGGAGAAGGGAGGGGAGGAGAGAGAAGAGAGAAGAGACCAGCCTCTGACCCCAGAAAGGGAGGACACTGACCATCTCCCTCCCTAGCCCGGAGGCAGAATCCAAGCCCCGCCCCTTCTCCTCAAGGGAGGGAGAGGCTCGGCAACTGAAAGTGAACAGTATCACACGAAGACACATCGACATCAGTAGCAAGATGAATGAGGAACAATTCGAATCTCTAACAGTTCACTTTGAAAATGGTAAGTAAAACGACAGCTTACAGATGGTAACTGGTAAACATTACTGTTCAACTTGAGCCACTGAAAAGGAAAATTACAGACGAATTCTCAATGCGAGACGTGAAGAAACGACAAATGGCTGCAGGTATGCAGGCGGTATCCTGTGCTTTCAAGATCAAACACGATGATCCGGAAGAAGGCGATTTCACAGGAAGCGTGAATAGTACTGTTACTAGACTGCTAGAGCATATTGAGGGAAAACCCTCTCGCTTTGACCTGAAGGTCGAACACTCAGAACTACGGTATCTGAATAATGCATTTTATGTTAAGTTTGACCCCTCCATCACAAATGTTGGCTATGCCTTGTTCTGTTACTTGTTCAACATCCAGCAAAGCACCCGCAAAGTGTTCATGAATGAGCCCATGACCCTAACTGTGCTTTGCTCCCACTTGTAATTGTACGAAGAGGAAGCGATAAATTCATGTTTTGAAAACGACCCACCACAGTGAATAAACGGGGCGGCTAATTAGGGGCAGATGGAGTGGTCCCGAGGGGAAACACGATTACCATATCCCTGAGGCGCCTGGGAGGTCCCCACCCGGTTACCGTAACCCATCTGAATTCACATTCAAACTTCCCACACTTTTTTTTGGTCCTGAAAAGACTTTTGAAATCAGGGAAAGGGGGCGTGGCCTAATTGGGAGGAGGATGGGAGGAGGAGGAAGGGGGCGGGGCTTGCGAACTCGTCATTCGTTCACATACGGGCGCGTTGAGAGGTGGTGTGCTGACGGAGCTCTGCCCGTTTTTTTTTTATTATTTTATCGATCCCTAAATCTATTCATTTGTGCATGTTGGTCCCCCGAATTGTACCATCTCATTTATTTATTTGCACCCTCCCCGCTCTCTCCCCTCTCTCCCTCCCTCTCTCCAGATGTTTTTGATTACCGCACTGTTTTTTAGCGCGCTTTTTTAGCATCACTTTTTTGTTTTCTCTGACCGGCGAGACACTGTGTGAAAGTGAGAGAGTGCAGCTGTTTTTTTTAGTGAGGTACCGTGATTTCTCAGCCCCTACGCTATCAGTTTATCATATCAGTGATTTGATTAATTAATCAATCGATAATATCGATAATCAATCGATAATATTGATTAATTGATTAATTGATTTATTGATTGATAAAGTGACAGCGTAGGGGGAGAAACCGCGGTACCTCACTTACATTCTACTCACAGCCCTTAGAGATATTCAGTCAAAATGCAGTTATCACAGCGTCGCGAACTTATTGTCTCCACAATCTCTGCTGATATCTTTCACATCGTCTGTGGTGGTATTTCCCAACTGTCCGATCGTCAACAACACAGTGCAGTTGCAGGGAAACTGCAAATTCATGCTCTTTGGTCTATTAAATAAATTTCGAGTCTCACCACAAAATCTTTAGCCGTTTTAGTCTTATTTTTAGTGAAATCAGCATACTCGTCGATCAGTCCGTGAAGCAGTCCACGGGCCATCGGAATGATTGTCTGATATGTTAACATCAAATCGAAAAGAAAAACACTTATCGTGAATTTTTGGGAAACAAGAAAGTGACCAGTTCGACATAGACGGTTTCATTGTCGGCGCTAGTGAAATCGAATACGGAGGTCGCGTTGATGGTCATGTTGCGCACTCTATGATGAGTGGGCGCATCACTAGTGTTGTACGTTGAGCACGTCTGCAAATGCGATTGTGAATATCACGAGAGCTCCCGCAATATCATACTTCGACGAGCCAGTCGGTAATGTTTTCTATAAATGGAGAAATTAGATCGGTTGAGTTCTTGAGTTGCTTCGCAGCTTCGTCCTCCTCCTGTGCAATTGTGAACTTGCAGCACAACTACAATGATGAAACTTTTTTATCAGGATTGCTGGTTGAATCTCACGTAGATGAAGGCAGAGAGAAGCGAGAGATTGAGGACGTTACGGAACATCTTGAGATACCAAAATGACCATTGAGAAGCATTTTGTACCTACCCAATGATGACTAATCTCACGTTGAGCAGAACCTTTCTTGTTGAATGATGCTACATAGAAATGTATAGTTTATCGGGAATAGGAATTGGGACACAGTTGAAACGAACAACACTTAGAAAGCATACTCAGAAGCCGAATTTCTTCATCAGCCTTCTCATGAATTTAATGCAATAGTCCTGAAATATTAGCTTTTTTAGCTATAGTTTCTTTCATATATGACATCAATACTACTGCAATTTACCTCGAATTCAGGTTCCTTATTTTTCTTTTTGTACTCAATGTCGTATTCATCGATCATGAAATGAACGAGACCTCTCGAGCCCAATTTGAATAGCTAAAGATATGTTCATATGCTGTTCTGTGTATTTTTCTTACCCCTTCCTGCTTCGATAGACCAAACTCATTTATAGGCACAGCCTTTTCAATCATCCAAGCGTAGAATCTCGCTTTCTCATCGTTGTGATCGAGTTCCTCGATATTGATGCACACCTCAGATCATAGAATTGATTTCGAGATTCTAGAATTATTGAATCATTACGTTATCCATGCGTCTCTTGAGCAAGGAAGAAATCTCATCCATATCAGGCATTTCGACATCGTAATCACCACAGTTGATGATTAGCACCTGTATGCATAATTATATCGATAAAAGATTGTTCAAACCTGAATAACGAGTACCAAAGCTAGAAGGAGACGCATTTTTCGCATCATTCACTAGCGGTGGTTCATCATTTTGTAGCCGCCGTCTCGCGTCATTCTGATGTTTCTTGCGGGCAGCGAGAATAGGTTGGGACCTTTTCCTCGCGCATCTATTTCGGCCGAAAGGTCGCGTTTCTCGCGTATTCTGAATCTCAAAGTTGGTTCATTTTGAGAAAAATCGTTCACGGAAATCTGTCGAAATGGGAGCCCTCGTTTCGATATTCGAAAAAGGATTCGCTGGCCTGTGCAAAGGATTCGCCAAGGGCATTGGGAAGGTCAGCGATTCATCGCAATTATGTTAATCGTAATTATCATATGTTGCAGGCCTTCAAAGCGGGTCTAACTGATCCGGCCAAGCAAATTGCTGATGGAATCAGTGGAATGACTGACGGAGCGGGCAAAGAATTTGAGGCCTACCGCCAGGATTTGTTATTGTTATTTCCAGACACTATTTATAATCAATCTTTTCAGGAAACCATGGTTCAACTTCCCAGACAAGGCAGCGGTTGAGATTGAGCAGTACCGAAATGGACTGTGAGTATTCTTGTTCACCATTTCTCAAACAAAGTTACAGATCAAAATGGTTCGATATGCCGGAAAAGTTGGCTCCAAATGTGAATTCACTGACTACGATTATGGTCCATCTCAGTGAACCGATCTACGTGAGATGGCGCCGTGTATGAACAAACAAAGCGTGATTGTTCGTTACAGTTTCTTGTGATCATTCTGTGCACCCTTGCGTCGATTGTGATTCTACGTTATCTGTTCAAGGTGAGAATATGGACACAATACAGAATAAAATGTGTTTTAGAGCTGTCAAGACTGTCTGAATGCCTGGTTCGCCCTAGACTGGAACGAGCAGAATATGCATAAAATGTTTGCGAATTTAACTTTTATTTTATTTACCCAATAATATTTCAGGCCTCCTCGAAAAATGAAAAGAAAGGAAACGAAGAAGAGAGGAATCTGCAGCAGAATTTTTTGTTGTTGCTGTAGAGGGAAGAAGGAGGAGGAAAATGATGAAGATGTTGAGAAAATGTCAATGAACAGTGAAGATGCTAACGAAATCAATGTTGGATCGACGAGCAAAGTAGATCAACTCGTTGAGAAATACGAATTGAAGATGCTTGAAGTTGCTTGAAAATGGAAAAAAGCTTGCCTATGCTTCGCATGATTTGAATAAATAATGCTAAATATTTGTCAATGGAAGTCATGCAAAGTAGAAAGTAGGTAATATTGGCGATTATACAAAATCCATCAGATACAATACAATTTAATTTCGAAATCAAATATTATCACATCGAATTTCTCTAAAATTAAAAATCATATAAAGAAACTCATCTCGTCATTGGAAGTAAACGCCCTTGTCAAAGATAATACTCGATAGCGTCATTGACCACATTCTAACGTGTCCTCTGCTAAATTTAGCCCCCATCATAGAAGGTCAAATGGCATTCGACAAATATTTATCTGAACAATTTGACGCTGACTATTGAAATGCTCCTATAAAAGTGTTTTATTCCTAGAAATGTGCTCTCGTTCTTTCGTGTTCTGCCAAATCAATCTTTAAATTTTTACTCACTCATTTTTCAGCAAGACAATCATGGGAGCAATCATATCTGCTATCATATCACCAATCACTGGGGCCATAAATACTTTCGTCGAAAAAATCGGCGGTGTAAGTTTCTCGCAGTCATCATACGATCACGAATTGATTTTAGTCGCTCGGTGAAGGCTTCAACAAGCCAATTGGAACACTGAGCGAAGGACTCAAGGGTATTACCAAGGAAGGATGGGATCAATTAAAGATTATCGTGACGAAATTAACAACGTATTAATTAAAGTGATTTATAAATTAATAGATATTTTCAGCAATGGATGGTTCCAGCTACCAAAAGACGCAGTGAACGAATTTGAGAACGTTCGAAAAGACATGTTTGTTTTCATCCTGGAGACAGATATTCTGATACCACCGTAAAAAATTGTTCAGGAAACCATGGTTCGAATTGCCTCGAAATATCACTGCCAATATGAATACTGTCACATCGATCATGGAATACTTATGTGTTCCCGTCTACGTCAGTCTTTTACTGTTCCCAGAAAATATTAAAAATATCTTTAGGTTCTAATCATAATATTATGCATCTTTCTCTCTGTGCTCATCATTCGAGGCCTATTCAAGGTGAATTTATTATTTAGATATTTGTAAATATCAAAGTTGCATTTCAGAGTGTGCAAGACTGTCTCGACACTTGGTTCTACTTTGAGAGAAATGAGAAGCATATGCGACTACCGTAATCTTTAGCATAATCACATTAAAATTACAATTTCGGATATTGAAGGGGATCTCCGGAGGAGAAGGAGTGGAGTGTCCGATACAGTTGCTGGCGCCGTTTCCTCACATGCTTCTATCGCAGACGAATCTATGTCACGGACCTCGAGGGTGAGAATTCCTTCCTCGAAACCGATATAGAGAATACTCCTTTTCAGATGCTCCGCATGTTCCTGATATGGTGAGGAGATATGAAGAGAAGAACATTCAAACTATTCACATCTGACATCTGGGCCACTATTATTATCGCATAATTTTCTTCTGTTCAAGCTTTGATTTGATATTTTATTGCCGATAAAATCATGCTGTATTGTCATGTTGTATAATAGTCATGATACAAATGATCTATTATTCACTCGATGAAAAAAACTGATGTAAGCGAAAGAGAATGTCTTGTGAAAACGAAAAAATAAAAAACTTTGACAAGAGAGAAATTAAAATATGTTAACTGCATGTTTAATAAAACTAAATCAAATTGACTGTTCTATTGATATTGATACGGTATCATCATTTCCTTTCGATCGCGATACTCGATACGCTCGTTCAGTTCGTCAGCCCTTTCTGAAAGCTATTTCTAACACTTCCTCAATTGACACTCCACATTCCTCACCCACAAATGTCGCTAGAATGATGCGTTAGCGTTCGTGCATCATTTGCAATGACTATTTAGATGATTGGCTGCCTTTTCCTATTCTGGTTTTGCTCCAGGTTGATGCTATGGGCAATATTCCTCTCCTGAATGTCGTCAAGGCAGGTATCGCCGAGATCATTACCAATGTGGAGGTGAAGATTGGAGGGGTTCGTTTACTTTTTTTTTGTTGTATAATCTTATCTTCTAAAATCATAATAAATAATCTTCAGAGCATCGGCAAAGGTATTAACGGAACTGCGAAAGTGCTCGGAAATGGGATTAGTGAGATTCTCCGACCGGCATGGAGATACATGGGCATGATACGAGGGAATTCGTAAGGCCGAACTTCAAACCAAAACTAATTCACGATTTATAGGAGGCAGTGGTTCGAAGTTCCTGACAAGATGGTCGATCAATCGGAGAAGTTATTAAAAGATTTGTCAGTGTCATTCATAAGCCAAATGTACTCGAGAGTTCAGAGATCCATGGTTGGAAATGCCGGATGATTTGAATAGAAATTTCGATCGAGTTACCGCTCTGGCATCATACTTTGATGAGCCACTCTACGTAAGTTTCAGTCTTTCGAATATTTTATCGCTATCCTCTCAGATTTTCCTGATCATTCTCTGTGCTGCACTCTGTTGTCTCGCTCTACGTGCCGCGTTCAAGGTTTAGAAATGATCCTTCTTTCGTTTGTAAAGTCCTCATTCAAGAGTCTGCAAGACTGTCTGGACACCATGTTATATCTGAAGCACAACAAGTGGCGAATGAGGTATCTTCAACTCCTAATACCACAACAAGGATAAAAATGCAGAGCAGCGAGATTCGGAGTGGACGAACCAATACAGTATTCCTTCTGGAGTAGAGTGTTGAGCAGACTGTACAAGAGAAGA
Source organism: Pristionchus exspectatus (assembly GCA_911812115.1). Lineage (NCBI taxonomy): Eukaryota > Metazoa > Nematoda > Chromadorea > Rhabditida > Neodiplogasteridae > Pristionchus > Pristionchus exspectatus. The sequence continues at coordinate 9,714,689 of OU461584.1, read as the reverse complement.
ATTATCGTGGAAGAAGTGCAAGGTCACTAAATATTATAAAATGTTGTGCAATATTTCCGTTTTAGTGCCTCTGACCGTCCCGGTGCTAACCAAGAAATTCGAAATTAATAATATTAGCTCCACATCTATTTACATCAGCTGATTCCCTCACAATGCCGATGCAACACTCCGTCTTTGCTGCCTTTTATTTTTTCTTCTTTATTCGATATTCGTTATTTATAATATTCTAAAAACAACAGAAATAATTCCATGAAAAGAAATTGTGCAATTATTAAAGAACAAATAATGTAAATATTCAATGGCTACTTATCTCAACACCATTCGATCGATTCTGCTCGCTCTTCGAATCCGATGTACTTGAGTTCGACAAAGAGAAGCTACGATAGACTGCCAATTCCGCGCCATTAGAGTCGCGTACCTAAGAGTTTGATGATAAAGGGATGGTGTGCTGATGAACACCGAATATACATCAGATTCACTCACTTCCTATTTCCGAGAATGAAAATAAGAGCGTTGACAGGGCACATAGTGGCGATGCACAGCTCGGAAAGGACTACTGCTGCTGAAAATGAAATATGTGCCATGGAGTTAGCGATTCCGAAATAAGTTCGGATCTCACTCTGAACGGGCAGGTCCGCATTCATTCCCACAGTCGCGACCATAATGCAGATGGGAACAATACCGAGAATGCAGGAGGAAAGGAGCTGGAAGATGCAGAAGTTTCATTGTGAATGAAAATAGCCAACGAAACCTGAGTGATGATTACCAGTGCATTCTTAATCTTTGCTCGGTACGCTCTATGACTGTGATCTTTGAAGTGACGAGCGCTGAAATTTATTTCGTCGAACTGAAAAAAAATCATTTCCAGCTTACTTGGCCACTATTCTCAATGTCATTACTAGCAGAATGATGAGAAGACTTCCAAAAATAATTAAATTTCCAAGCAATGAGTAGATGACCATAATCGCGATGTTGTAGCTGGAATTGATTACCGCATTGACTGAAAAAAGTGAGTTCATGGCAGCAATTTTAGTCATGCGTTTTTCGGGGTTGGTGCTTTCAGACTAAAAAAATATCTCTATGATCACGGCCCAGAGAGTGCCACTTACATATCTTCCCTGTTGACGATGTTGAAGATTTTACCCTCTTTCTCCCAGGAAAGATTGAGATCCTGTGAAGATAATTTTGATATTGAACCCATTTAAAAATACCTACATGAACGACTCGAAGCTGAAGTTCAAGAGGCGTTTGCAGAACAAAAAAATAGAGAAGGGATAATGAGAAAGGAGAGATGAATGTAAATGTAGAACACTGGAATGATGTTTATTACAAGTTTGGAAGTTATAACTCACCAATTCTGAATTGCATCCGCACTTTCAGAAGGGATCCGTGAAGGAGAAGTGTTTGAAACCGCGCAAAGAATACGACAATAAAAGCAGCGCAAAGAAGGCCCATGAAAAGAAGGAAAAGCACCTCAATAGCTCGTTATTGACCAATATTCGCTTCAATAACGTGCCATGTTAGCGTGAAATCCGACACCAGATAGGCACAGTAATCCATTGCAATATCGTCCTCCAACAAAGGGAAATAGAAAAGGCGTGAAAAGGATGCAAAAGTGGAAATTGCTCAGGAAGGCTTGAAACTGAGAGAGCTGATTCGAATTTTTATAAAAGAATTTTGCATACTTGTAAGTTAATCATGAGAGTTTTCATTTCGGCCGACCAGAAATCTCTTTTTCGAAGTAAGAGATAGAATGTGATAAAACTAGCCAACGTTCCAATCGACCCGGCACAGTAGAAAAATATTGAAGCAAATCGCTCAAATTCAGCTGAGATTTCATTCGAATTTCGATAGTTCATGTATCGAAAAGATCTGCCAACGAAGAGAGAAGAAGGAGGAAGTTGAGCGAAGGATGTGATTAGGGAGCGATGGGGAGACATGGAGTTTGTGTAGTAGAGTCAAGTCTCAACTGACGCGAATTTGATAGAAAAGAAAATGATGCGAATATATGATAATAATTTATTTTAATAAAAAATCAGTTGAATTGCTAACTGCAGCAAATCTTATTGTCTTTAATTTTCCCATGTTTCTTTCTTTGCAGAATGGCATAAAAGAGGATGAAAAAGGAGGAAATCATCCACTCACTCGATGGGTTCTTTGCTCTTTCTTCTTTTCCTCTTCAGTAGTGCCTGCAGTGATGCTTGTTCTAGAAGTGAGTTGTAAAATTAATTTATCGTTATTTTAAATATCTAAGAATGAAATTGTCTTATTTAGACGATGCTTCTCTGTCAACTGCTCAATCCAATATGAAGGAAACACTCAAAAAAGTATTTATTTTAGTAAAAAGTCCGTAAAAACATGTGAATTTCAGAGCAAAGAATTTATGCGTACAATGGATTCGACTCTGCTTGATTTCGTTACTGATTTGGAAACAAAGATGACGATTGGTTCTCGCCAACTCGAGGTAGTTTTCATAACTTATAAACAAAATATATAATTATGCACACAGAACATTTATCACGGCAAATCTGTTGAAGGGACGGTTAGTTTACGATAAATATTTCACGATTCATTTAAAAATAAGTCTCAGAAGCGGTGTTCCATGCAATTGATCGAAGAGCTGTGTGTGACTATGAAAAAGAGTGCCCGGCTCACATGAATGCTTCATTAACTTGTACAAATTCGGCAGACACGGAGAAACAATCTGTTAGGCAAAGGAAATCGACAAAAACAAGAACAGAATGTAAGGAAATAAGAACTGAATGTAGAAATGTGTATTTTAAATTGAAGACATTATTCTAAAAAACAGGGTCCGGGCCGTCGAATTCCTGTGCTCGTATTTATAATGATGTGAACACAACTAAGTATATCAACATTACAAACTATCCTAGCAACGTAGCCGATGAGGTCTGTCGTGTATATTCTGAAAAAGAGGTTGACATTTTTGCAGACATCTTTGAAAGACGACGCCGATCCTAATCCTAGAGAATTCAATGACAGGGCAAGAATAATTGATTCAAGTTCCAATACTGTCCATAATTTACAGGTTGTGAGAATGGACGTCCGTGATGGATGCATGGTGACATTGTACCAGCACTTTTTCGATAAAATCCCGAAGAGGTCGAAGAATTCCCCCGAGGTTGCGAATTCATCGAACGTTAACCAAGAAGTATTACAGAAGCGAATTCTCAAGAACGTCGAGTATGGCACATACGAAATTCAATCTAAAGCAACAGGAACAGCTGAGGGCGGATGTAAGTTCTTTGACACTTGATACTCGACTCATTTTTCTCCCTTACATATTTGATAAACGGAGTTTCGAGAGTGGAATGCATGTGCGATCCCATTAGAACAAAACCAGTGGAGAAGAAGCAAACGAAGGAAGATTGTGTCACCCATCATATGTGGAACGAGGGCACTCAACGATGCGAATGTAAAATATAGTTCTTAGAATCTCATAATCAAATCTATTGTAGGGATTCTCGCCGATGACATATGCGGTGAAACATTGACGAAAACCACCCATGGCAACATAGCATTTCCAAGGAGGCTGCGAATTCCGAGTAAGATAGACATATATTCAAGCAAGCATTACACTTATTCTCAGACTGGCCCCTAAACAAACGTTATGATGTCAATCTCAAACACCTTACAAAAACTGACGAAACGGTTTGAATGATTGCAGAAATACGTGTTAATCAGATGAAATAGATTGCATCGATTACTGTGAGAAATGGCTGTTTCGCAACCATGTACGCTGGGGATAAGTTGAATAGTGTACGTAATATACATATTGTATTATTGTTTTGAAAGTGGTATCATTAACCCACCTTCTTACACTAGGAAGAACAGAATTTTGTGCACATCTTATGCTGCGGAAAAAGTAGGGAGAGGAAAGAGAAGAGGAAAAAATCGGGTGGAAAAAGTCAAGGGAGGAAATCAAAAATTTGAATTCCCGCATTTTTCGATATTTTGAAATATCTCGGTTCCCATTGATGCTAGCCACTTGAAACTTGGTTTATAAGGTATAAAGATGTCGGAAAACCTCTACTTAAATTTTTGAGTCGCTAGCTCTACGGGGAAGCGAGATACTGAAAAGCGCGCGAATTCAAAATTTTGAATTCCTTTTCCTCCCTTTTGACTTTTTCCACCCGAGGAGGAAATCTCCTCTGACTTTTTCCGCAGCAAAACAATATTTTTTCATAGCTTCTAGTGTTTAGATTTGAAATTTGGTTGCAAATATTCAGAACAAAACACTTGCAACAAGAGGCTACGGTGTACACAATGTAGAAAACAGGACTACTCGAATTGTGTGTGAATGTTTGAATGAGGACAGTGAGAACGGTAATATCTTTCACTGGATTTCATATATGGATGTTTACAGAAAATTTCGTCGTTAGAGCGCCGAGCCCACCGGAATGTATCCTTGGTCATTTTTTCAATACCAGCACCGGTTCATGCGAATGTAAGCAACGTTATTTTGTTTGCGAACTAATTTTCGAGATATCGTTTATTTTCTAGGGCTGAGCTCATTGTCAGGAGAAAGAGTACAATGCGTGGAATTATACTACAATGAAGGGGATGCATTCCTAAAATCCATTGCTAACTTGTCTGAGAAAGTTTACTCAGAGGTAGCTTTAACCGTTTGAAGAAAAATTGAGTTTTATATCAGACCGACTTTTTGCACAGGAAGAAGGAGAACAACAAGGTAACCATTGTTGCTAAATAACATTTTTAAAACTGCTTTGTCTGCAAGTATGTGTATGTGTTATCGACTAAATTTGTATTAGATTTGCCATCACTCATGAATTGTAGTACAACAAAGCCATCGTACGAAAAGGTTGCATGGCAACTTTCTGGAGTTCCTCTAATAAATCTTCTCTGGATTTCGAGGTGTAATGTTTATCATTTCGGTCAGACAATGCCTCGATTTAGAACAAAATCTTAGCAAACGTCGAGTATGGTGAATACGAAATAGAAGCCAAGTCTATGGGAACCGTTGCAGTCGGAGGTTCGTTTCGTTTTGTTTAGAGAGTTGAAAAAGCGAATTAAGAAAGAAAGAATGGATTGTCTCGTGTTTCCTGTGTGTGCGATCCAACACAAGTCCGTCGTCAAAGAGCTCCGAAGGACATTCCATGTCAGCCAAATCACGTCTACAATAATACTACTGGGCATTGCGAATGTAAATCGACTGAGTGAAAACATTTAAAGCGTAATTGTGTTGCAGGGACTCTGGAGAAAAACATTTGTGGTGAAGCCATTAGTAGTGATGGTGAAAGGAGGTTCTTGCGCATTCCGAGTTAGTAACACTTCATAATTTTGTACTAACCAACCCATTCAGACTGGCCTCTGAACAAGCGATACGATGTTAACTTTGTCGATGCAAAACTCGCTTCGTTCAAAGTGAGCAGCATAAACATTGCGAAAAAATAATATAATAATCAGGTCGCTTCGATAATTGTTCGTCAGCATTGCTTCGCTTCTCTATTTTCTGGAGCATCGCTCAAATCGGTTTGTTTTCCGATAAAATTCATAATCTGAGGATAATGTCAGGTCAAAACTCTCAACACAACTGACTACGGTCATCATAAAGTGGAGAAAATTGGAACAGAACGTGTCGTATGCGAGTGTATGTATTGAATAATTATGAAATAAACAGGAACTCATCAACCTCGCAAAATAACACGCATAAAAATGGTCTTCTCTAATGATAAACAATAATAAATTAGACTAAAATATGAGATCCGAATAAGTTTCCCTAAAATTGATGAAATGAATTACAACAAATTATCTACAACATCATTTCACCACTCAACAATATACTCTAGAAATTCCCTCATTTCGGGAATTCGGTTGGATCTCTGGTTTCCATCCATATGACGCCGCGGGAACAGGAATAGATGTCGGTCGATGCACTTGCTGTATCGATCGTTGTTGTCGTGGATATTCTGCCTTATCGAGAACATCTCGCTCGTGTAGTCGCTCAGCACTATAATTATTATTAGTTATATTTTAACGCAATTGTTTTTTTTGCATGATTATCCCGTACAAAATAATAATAAAAAAATCAACCACTCGACATTTCTTGCTTCACTACAGTCGACTCTGCGAAATCCATAAATACTGATAGCTATCGTCGATAAACTTGTCACTACCAGAAGAACGACAAAAACGATGACGTTTCGACCTCTGAAATCGAACAGTTTCATTGAATGAAATATCAACGTTTGAAAAAACGCACCCTTTGGTTAAATCTGCTAGTAGAAGCATCATAGAACAAACCATCAAAGTAAATGATATGCCTAAGCTCCGCCAAAAGCATGCCATTCTGAAAATAAGGTCTTTCTTATAGATAAGAGCAGGGAAAACGACTACAATCTTATCAAACAACTGTGCAATTATTTCGTACGTCATCGAAATGACAAAATATACAAGAAAGAAATGGAAAAAACGGGACTGGTAGTGAAAGAAGCGTGCTGCTCTACTATGCTTTTCGTCCCCTTCCTTCTCCATCTCTTCCCTGCTCTCTCTTTCTCTATCCGCACTCCTCTTCTTCAATATGCTCTGAAACGCGCCGGACATTCTATCCCTACACACGAATTTCTCTAACTCCGTTAGTAGATGCTGAGACACGGAAGATTCGTCGATGAACAAACAAACAATGATCTGCACTTATGGCAGTGTGTATCGGGACAAAACAACAGATTGCTGATGAAGGAAATCATATCATCATAGATACATTTCTTCTAATCATCACTGAGCGAATTAACTACATCAATTAATTCGCCTTTTTCTGAGTGTAGATTCTCAATATCTCATTCATATCTGTGTAGATTCTCAATATCTCATTCATATCTCAATACTGCACGTGTAGCCGCTGAATCCGATTCTGTCTCATCTGTCCAATCTGACGAGGTCAATCCGATTTCTTAACCTTTTCTCTGAAAATAGCTCCATTAGCTGTTTTGGAAGGATCAAGCTCAGACTGCTCAACTGGCTCATTAATCTGAAATATGCTCGCCGATTCAATAACAACACGAAAAAATTGGTATTTCTACATGAGGTATTAGAGGAATCAGAACGATGGGAACAATATAGCTGGAAGAATGGAAAACATTTAACTTCAAATATGGAAAAAAAACTTACTTCTTGTGGATTGTGGTACAGATGGTAACGAAAATTAATTGAAATACTCATCGATATTCCACATGTATACCAATTGATCTGCCGCAAACACATAATCAGATCTCAAAAACTGTTTAAAAAAACGACTACTCGTGCCCCTAAAGATGAGTGTAGTTTCGTCCTTCTCTCTCATCTTCATCTTTCTCTCTGTCATTCTCCCTTCCCATCCTCACGTTTCTCATTCATTGTGAGCTCTCTCGTCATATTCTCCATTCGCCCTCTATGACCTCTGGAGAAAAAACACAATGTGCATGCGAGAGTGGATAATCAAAAGGGCAGAAGTTTTCTCGTTCCAAGAAGTTTCGTTATATGGGCTGCACACTCGTTTTATCGCACAAATAAAAGGGCGAAGGGAACACAGAACAGAGAAAGCGAACACGTGAATGAGCTGAAGGAAGGTTATCAATGATTCTCAGTCGTCTTCTCGTCGTTGGTCTTTCCATTCTCCACCTGAAGAAGGGATTTAGCATATTTATCCTGGACCTGCAGGATGAAGGAAAAGATTTTATGAACCCAGTCCAAAGTGTAATTTAAAAGTAAATGAAAAGTCGGGATGAAAATTGCGCCTCTTCATTGCCCACAGGGAGCCACGCGAAATGAAGAGACGCGTCAACCAGTCCAAATTTGCACGTACCACGGCATCCTCGTGCCATCCATACTTGGGTCCATTGGTCGGAACGAGAAGTGGTTGCTGCAGGGGCTGCACTTGCTGCAGCTGCGGATGACGCGGCTGCTGCGGGTACTCGTGAATCTCGAACGCCTGCTCACTGCAATTTCACCATCGTTACCAATTAGTTATCCACCAGGGATCTTCGTACTGTCTAGGAGTCTTCGATAGATTTCAATATTTCTTAAATTCAGAAAGAACGGAAAGGCAAGGGAAATGAACCCTTTCGCATAATTTCATCATCGATTCCAAATTTTCGTCGGGCCAAATTTCAGTCGGGAGATTAAAATGGGCTAAAATGCACTGAACGTACAGGAACTCAGCGACTTCCTGCTTGTTCGCGAGAAGGAAAACTTTGCAGAGCGGAAGACAGACGACAGTCATCGATGAGAATATGAGAAGAGAGGCGGACAACCAGATGTATTCACCACTGCAAATGGAGATTTATTGAGTTCTTCAGCAAAGGAATAATTTTCATTCAGACGTAAGCGCTGCTACATTAGAATCTGGTAATTTGGTTAATTTGACTAAATATTTCACCGCCCAGAATTATAGATTTATTCAACAAATGAATAAGTTTGACGTACTTAGTAGTGACCTGTCTGTAGAGGAGATATATGCAGAGAACGACTGAAGTGAGGGACAATGAAATGAGCACCACGAACTTGCCCATTCTGAGATTGACTAATCGATTTTCGAGCTACATCGTGAACATGGAAACTGTCACTCGAGAAGGGATGTGTCGGAATGAAGATCGAATTAGATAGTTGCACGTTTCTCGCTTCGGAAGTCGGCAGACTATCAGGGCAGGAATCAATGAAAGACAGCGCCGAACAGTGAAAATAAACGTAGAAGCCCTAGATGCTCGAATGTCCCATCAAGGAAGGCGATATAATGGGAGACAATTCCATAAGAGGGGAACGCACACCGTCGTTCTTCTCTCTATGGATTGGACTCTCCTTCTTCTTCTCCTTCTCTGCCCTCTTCTGACTCTTCCCCTCCCCTCTTCTCCTCTCTTCCTAGAAGGAAGGCGTGTGCGCCTTAATTTATTGCCTGCCCCTTCTACTTTAATTGAAGGCGAGAAAGGGGGAATGATGTGAGATTATAGCAGAAAGAAGGATTTTATCAACGCTCTTGCGATCGGAACGAAAAGCAGAAGAAAACTTTGTTCGAGGAACAATACATCACAAAATTATCAGAATTTCTATTTCAGTCACAGTCCGCATACGTGTCCCCTCCTCCATAGTCATCCCCATCGTAATCCCCTGTATCGGTATTTCCGACATCATTAGTATTCTCAGCAGAATCGTTAGTGCATCCATTGTCATTGTCAGCGTTCGTATCGCAGTTGTTCGAATCATTCATTGGTTCATTAGTGGAATAGGTCACGATTTCCTCCAACTCAAGCTGAAATCTAGCACATTTTGGACCAAGGAAAGAAAAAAACTAACTGGAGGAACGGAAGGAACAATGGGCTCGTCAACGCTCGCTTCTGATAGCTGAACAATCACCATTTCTCATGGGAAATTACGAATACCCACCAAGGGAACGGATGGAAGAACCATGTGTGAAGAAGAACGTCCGCTCTCATAGCCCCAACCGTAGCTTACGGGCTGAAATTCCAAAAAAAATTGAAGTTTTCCAGATTGAAGACTCATACCGCTTTGAATGCCCAGTATCTTCGACCAACCCTTGTCTCATCAATTATGATTCGAGCCACCATTCTGACACTAAACCCACCACAGGCGTTGATTCGATGCAAGAGGGCGGCTTTGTTCTCTTCTGGGTGGGATAATCTTTCTTCCGGACAGAAGTGACCGTGACTGACTGCAGATTTGAATTGAAACTGAAAAAAATATTTTGATTTCATCGTCGCCGCAGAAAAATGCAAAATTCGGTTTCAACCAATCCTTCAGCACGAACAGTCCTTTATCATGTCAAATGTTGGCACATGTTCAAGCGGATTATCATAGCTTGACTTTTTCGCTATACGAAAAAGTATCTACCGTTGCAAAAATATCTACCGTTGATGTGCATTCGGATTTCCCTCCTTGCTCGCTTCATCAAAGAGTAATCGGCAGAAGGGAATACTTATGGCGGCGAATATAATGATGACTGCTATCATGATGACCTCGTATTCACTGAAAGCAAGTTGTTGATCTCAATATATTTATTTCAAGACATATCGAGTGAATAAAAAGGAGAGTCGACCAGGCTAACCTCACTTTTCCTTGGGCAGCTACTCCGACAGAATTTGCGAGAACGATAAATACCAATATAAGATAACGTCGCAAAAGGGCGTTTGGGAACATCTGCAAAGAAAACGGAGGAAGAAATAATGAGAAACAATCACGGAATAGGATGGGGAAACAATATAATTGTGCAAGAAATCGCTACACTTTTGGACATTGACAAAACCTGAGAAAACAGGGCGATAAAAGTGCTATCGATATCTCTGGTTACACTCACTCGATGTCCCTTCTATTCCTCCCTTCTTCTTCCCTTTTCTCCCAATCTCTCTCAATTTCATCCACTATTTCTCGCCCTCCGCCGACACGAAAGAGCCGTTTTTTGCACTAACCGCTCACTCTTCCCGTTCCTCCCTTCTCCCTCTCACATGTCAGCTGCGTGTTGTGATGGGTCAAAGAACGAATGAAGAGAAGAAGGAAGTTGGGCCGTAATTTGGAACAATTTGCTTTATTGGATTATGATGAGCAGGTAACATAATCGTCAATTGGACGGCTCTGCAGACATTCCACAAGTGAAATTGAAACATAAGGTAGTGTTCGTGAACTGAACCCGATGTCACTATTTCTATTTAAATCACTATTTCAACCTCTGTCGACTGCTGTAGATAATCAGAAAAGCGAGGCATTAAGTTAATTTCACTGAAAAATTGTATGATTGTCGTCCTGATTACTTTTACAGATGAAACCATTAGAATGGAGCATCTCCTCCGGTTCAAATCGTCTTCTCTTTCTATCAATGTAAGTAAGAATGAGGATGGGAGCCAGGCAAAATAGCACAGCGATTATGGAGAGTAGTAGAACGGCCATTAGAGTGTTGTCAAAATTCCTAAAATAGTTTGTTCAATCAAAAATAAAATAATAGTTACAAACTTGAACACGTCCGCTTGTTCCTTCACTTCCTCTTTTACTTGTTTCTCTTTTTCTTCTGGCAGCTCTTCTTCCATAACCCTATCGATACAACATTCCCATTCGCAACAACGAGAATTCTTCGGACAAAACCATGCGAGTTCAGTGACTCTGATATAGTGAGTAGTGTTAGCCAAACACTGTTGCCTACGGTGTATCATCAGTGAATCGAACATCTAGAAATCTTCTCCGAACCGGCCCGAATGTAAATATTTGTCGATGAAAGACATTATCTATTTTTCGCTCGAATACTGACATGGATTCTCTTGAGCATCTGAAATTCCAACAACATCAGGAATTTGAAACGCTGCAAACCGTAGCTTAGATTCTACATCACAGAAGGTAACATCTCCGCTCCACTTAGATGTCATTAATGTGATACAGTTCGTGACATTGGGTAAGCTATCTTCACCGAAGAAATAGGCAATTCGGTTGTTTACTCTGCAAGCGTTGTTCATTATCGGTAGAATAATAAGATTACTCACAGAAATGGGAGCGATCGATGTCGAATGTACTCTTCTGCGGGCCTCTTGGGATTTTTTCGAAGCCGATCTTCCTTCCCCTTCAATGTTTTTGTAGGGCGTTATTAGGAATCAAACATTGAGAATCGTTCGAGAATCGAATCGTTTCGCTTACCAAATCGTTCTTTGGAGGAGAAAATGGGGTATTCGATGTAGTGTTTTTCCCAAGTTCTCTCAAATATTTCCGTAATCTGGTCTATAATTTTTAGTTTTTAATAAATTACTTTTCTTCGTTAACCAAGTCGAAGATTGATGAATGGGGCTCCGCATATGGGCCAATGAAGAGCGCCTTCTTTATTGATTCCGTCGTGATTTGCGGTTTAGCTGAGCCTTCACTATCCCTAAAAATAAAATAGAAATAAAAAATGTTCTAGGGCATCATTGAATTGTATTTTATAGATTGGCAAACTCACACGTATTCCGTTATGTTTCGTGTCTCCGGAAGTGCTTCCCAGTGCCCTGTTTCTTTACCAAGACCATCGCCCTGTTGACTGCCCGTAGTAATGAAGAACATTGCCGAGATCAGGAAAGGAAGGATATTCGGAGTAACCATTCTGTAACATTGATATTTTCACCGGATAGAAACAACACATGTGCCAATAGATAAAACGAATAACCCCGAGTTTCTCTGTTTCTCATCCCTTTCACTCAAGTCAGTCGTTTTTCTGTCGTCCCTCGTCCATTTTTTTGTGGCAAATTCAAAGAGAATGAGTCACAGTGGAAAGTGATGAAAATAGACTGATCATATATTTATCGATCAAGAAAACCAAAAACATGACAACCAAAGCCCTCAAATATCATTCGTATCGGATTCCGTAGGTAAGTGACTCCCATTTATCTAGAAAGACGAACATGAATAGTTTTTTTTTTAAATCATAATGATGTCCGAAATTAACCGTAGGACATTTTCAAAAACACACGGTCAGCATACTTTATTACAGACTATTATTATTATGATATAAATGTCATGATTCTCAATTTTGATTATTATCACATTAGACCATTTCATCGTCCTCATCAGATTCATCATGATCGATCTTCTACAATGTTTAATGATTATCATAATGAATAAACTCATTACCCCGTCGCCAAATCCCATCTGCTCAAGTGCAAAGGCGTAATTGCGTGGAATCAATACAATCTCCCTGGAATGATACGTTTATCTCCATTATTTCGAGTATGCAAACCCATCCGAATGCAGCCTTTCTCTTTCCTTTTTCCTCGTTTGGATTCTTTCGTATTCCATGTAGATGAAGGGCGATAGACAGAACAGTATCGCAATTATCGAGCATATCAAAATTTTGAAGAATTTGTGGACGATTTCCCTGAATAATAACCTTCAATCAGTTTTGCATTTCACAGTTACTTATTCTCTGCTGCTTTCTCATCTTCTTTGGTCTCTTCTTCTCTGGCGATGCAGCATTCCCATTCACAGCAAGTCGACGCTTGCGTGCACAACCATGCGAGCTCGCGAACACTGAATTATTTCAATTGGAGGGATACGGTTGAGAGCACTCAACGGCATTCCATTGGTCAGAAGGAATTTCGTGATCGGATCATTTCCCCTTCGTGGATCTTTCTCGGTAAGGATTGGAGTAACGTCTCTAGTGCACCTGTAATTTCATGAAATATCGTCTCGTAGAAAAAGAAACGAGCAATGTTCTCGTCTCTACATTTCGCATTATCTCTCGTCAGTCAGAGAAGCACGAGTGTTTAAATGGGAAAGCCAGATTTGTTCATTGGGAAAAAACCTCTTCATCGATGCAGCAGCGCACAAATTCAGGACATTATCATCATTGGCCGTGTAGATTTCGTGGCAGTTGCTCGTGTTCAAATAGGGAAGATTTTCTGCGCCCCAGAAATATGCGATTCGACCTCCGGCCCTGCATAAATTGATAATATTTGTGAATCAATAATCAATCAATCTCACATAATCGGGATTGCAGAATCCGCCACAATTGCCACTTTCTCTTCATTCACTTTAGAAGGAGTACCATTGAAGAATCGGTCGAACTTCTGATGCGTGAATGATAGTCCTTCATTGACAATCTGCTATTATCAGTTCGAATTTGTTCCCGAGAGTTCACTAACCCTCTCAAAGTATCCAGGATTCCTTTGCCTATGCGTATGAGTATCGAATATCAGTGGACTCGGTTTGTAACCGTACAGGGGAGGGAAGATCACGGTATTGATCGTCTCAGTAGTCACTTGCGCCTGTTTCTGACGATCCAGGCCCGCGGTGTTCCTGGGAATCAATTGTCTGTGAATCTAGTAACCATGGAATACGCTTTCACAAAGTCGTACAGATTTCCTTTGTCGTTGGAACCAGCAGCTTCCGTGACCAAGGAGAGAATTAGGAGGGCGATCGTCACTCCCATTCTGGAATAATCAAGGAGGTACGAGCTACAACTATTGTATCGTCTGTTTCAAATGCTCAGAAAACTCAATGTGTGAGGGAGGAGGCAAGGAAAATCAGTTGCCTCTTCCAGGTCCTCCCTCGAACTCCCTCAAACGTTCGCCGAAAGTTAACCACAAGTGAAATGGAAAAATAATCTCACGATAAGACAAAGCGTAAGAAACCCGTGAAGCTCGTAAAATCGGAACGACTGACTGACTGAGAATGCGCTTTCCCTGTTGTCTCTGCCCTTTTCTCTTTCCCGTAGGCAGTCATTCTTTCTTACCTGTTCTTTCCCTCTCTCTCCTTCTCAGATTCACTCTCACATGATGAAGTGAAAAGAGAGGCGAGATGGGGTGAATATTCGTCCGATTTTCCCCTTGGTAGACAGTGCTAGAGACAATGTGAATTGGGGAGAGTCAGACCATGGAATAAATCTAGACGAAGAATGGCGAGAACGGAAACTGGTTCATTTATCACGAGTCCGGCCGACGCATTATCATATAGAGAGAATACTGAACAGAGAACGGATTAAGAGGCCGGATCGGTAAAAATCGACCACCCCCCGGACACGGCGCCCCTTTTTCTTTCAAATCCTTTTGGTATTGGTATGGTAGGAGGGTCTAGTCCTCACATTGCCAAAACCACCGAGGATTTTTGGTTCACGCTGATACGGTAGGAGAAATATCCAAATACACGATAAATGGTCAAAAATTTACAATTTAAAAACGGGAAAAGCTAGACTTATTTTTTCATGTGCATTACATTAGAGGTACCCAAGGGTGCAAAAAATGACATTCAGATTGAATTCAACTCGATTGCGAAGTGGATCGAAAACGCAAAGTTCATCGAAAATTTTGGTTTTTCAAGTAAAACAGGCCTTATATCGAGCAAGGGCTAAAGGTAACCTGGGTCCACGGTGAAGCCTACTGGGTCATGCATCTAAATTTTTGACAGTTGGGCTATCCCAGTCTTTCCCATTTTAGTGTTGGCCTCTGAAAGGCGCGAAACCGAGTATCTGATTTTGCTTCATGTTCGCTTTTGCGATACCATTCGGATTTTTTGGACCCAAAAACCACTCAAACAACATTTATCACTATAACGGACACACTTAACAATCTAGGAGGCACATCTACCTCAACAAAATTTTTATCATGGTCAGGGGTTCACGCATCAGAAATGACTCACACCCATGATTTTTTGACTATTTTTCGACATGGAGAGTGAATTTCACGTGCTCAAAAAGGCAACACGTTAACTTTGAGGTTACACACTGTCTTTCTGAAACATAAATTACTCGGAATTATCGAAAAAAACACGCGCCTTCTGAGAGATTGCAGGAAAACAGAACCCCCGAGGAACTAGGAGCCCCAAGTTTTGAGCTACATCGATGAAATTTTTATGGTAGCGTATATAGGAGTCGAGAAAACGTTTATAACAGAACTTTTGTCCCAGAACCGGCCTTTGGGTATTTTCCAGTTTCCAACCCGGCTGTGACGTATCTCAGCTCCCAGAGTACCTAGACCCTATTCTTTGGCCCAAAAAAAAATCGAACAAATATTATGAACATATTTTCTTTTTGAAATACTGAAATTGGAAAATTCTTCGTTACGAAAAAAAATAATTTGTGTAACCAAAATCGAAAATTGATATTTTCTCACTCGGGGACCCTCATTTGGGCAGATTCTGACATTATTTTTAGAATCTACGTACTCGATATAGTATAGGGCTATTTAGAGCTAAGGGCCATTGGTGTTAGAATAGGTCTCAAAGAGCCACTTTATCCAAAAAAAAACAGCAATATTTTGAATACATCGAATGTTTCCAATTCATCAAAATTTCAATTTTATGGCCTTCACTTCATCATGGAATTGTATATTATTGATTTTGAAATGTTAGAAACATTTTTTGAGAGTAAAAATATTTGCCTTGTGCAATGCAAGATAAGAGACACTTTTTTTAGAAAACTGAGTTTTTTACTCTATCGGCAGTACAAGGAAAAATAACATATGCTCAAAAAAATGTTCCTAGGAGACTATATCGAGTACGTAGATTCTAAAAATAATGTCAGAATCTGCCCAAATGAGGGTCCCCGAGTGAGAAAATATCAATTTTCGATTTTGGTTACACAAATTATTTTTTTTCGTAACGAAGAATTTTCCAATTTCAGTATTTCAAAAAGAAAATATGTTCATAATATTTGTTCGATTTTTTTGGGCCAAAGAATAGGGTCTAGGTACTCTGGGAGCTGAGATACGTCACAGCCGGGTTGGAAACCGGAAAATACCTAAAGGCCGGTTCTGGGACAAAAGTTCTGTTATAAACGTTTTCTCGACTCCTATATACGCTACCATAAAAAATTTCATCGATGTAGCTCAAAACTTGGGGCTCCTAGTTCCTCGGGGGTTCTGTTTTCCTGCAATCTCTCAGAAGGCGCGTGTTTTTTTCGATAATTCCGAGTAATTTATGTTTCAGAAAGACAGTGTGTAACCTCAAAGTTAACGTGTTGCCTTTTTGAGCACGTGAAATTCACTCTCCATGTCGAAAAATAGTCAAAAAATCATGGGTGTGAGTCATTTCTGATGCGTGAACCCCTGACCATGATAAAAATTTTGTTGAGGTAGATGTGCCTCCTAGATTGTTAAGTGTGTCCGTTATAGTGATAAAATGTTGTTTGAGTGGTTTTTGGGTCCAAAAAATCCGAATGGTATCGCAAAAGCGAACATGAAGCAAAATCAGATACTCGGTTTCGCTCCTTTCAGAGGCCAACACTAAAATGGGAAAGACTGGGATAGCCCAACTGTCAAAAATTTAGATGCATGACCCAGTGGGCTTCACCGTGGACCCAGGTTACCTTTAGCCCTTGCTCGATATAAGGCCTGTTTTACTTGAAAAACCAAAATTTTCGATGAACTTTGCGTTTTCGATCCACTTCGCAATCGAGTTGAATTCAATCTGAATGTCATTTTTTGCACCCTTGGGTACCTCTAATGTAATGCACATGAAAATATAAGTCTAGCTTTTCCCGTTTTTAAATTGTAAATTTTTGACCATTTATCGTGTATTTGGATATTTCTCCTACCGTATCAGCGTGAACCAAAAATCCTCGGTGGTTTTGGCAATGTGAGGACTAGACCCTCCTACCATACCAATACCAAAAGGATTTGAAAGAAAAAGGGGCGCCGTGTCCGGGGGTGGGCTAAAATGGTCGATTTTTACCGAGCCGGTCTCTTAAAACATGCAGAAACAACCCGATACAATAGGAAAGTACGAAAAAAACGAATTTGAGATAAACGGGCAGAAAAATATGCAATAAATTCATAGTGAGTTCTCTCGATAACTTCTCGACTCGGTCGCTCTCTCGATTCGAATTCGAAATTGCTTGGGATAATCGGTAAGTTCGGCCGTTTCCTCGTCTGTTCCACTGAAACGAACAATTATTCAGTCTTCTCACTTTTATTCCGTCTACGTTTCAGAGGTAGCATTAGTTCTTCACGAGTTTTCAGTCTCTCAAATAGCCCGTATTTTGATAGAAGAAATATATTGAATGCTCTTATTGTTAGCGCAATAATAGGGGTTTCTGATAGGGTGACCTGGTACTTGATTATGCCCTTTCTATAATGAACTTCTTGTAAACCCGGCATAATGTTTCAAACAAAAGTCAATTACAATGTATAGAGTACAATGTTGAATTCGTTCCGGAATATGCATTCAATAGGACAATAATCGTAACTAGGGTTTTCAGGGCATTCATTTCCCGCGTTCACTAGATAGTCACTTTCACCGGAGGGAGGGAGCACGAAATAACGCATTCATCGCCTCCAAATAACGCAAAATCAAGTGCAATCTTGGATTCCATCGGGAATATAATTTCAAAACATAAAGAGTAGTATAATTTGTGTGACTGACCCATTCCTTCTCTCCTTCATTCCTGCCCACGACAATCGACAGATGTGAATGCACACTGAGACAATGAGTACGATGAAGAAGAGGAAAAGAGCGATGAGAAGATAGAGGAAGATCGTCATCTCTTCTTTGTTCACACTCAAATTATTGGAATTAGAAATCATGAAGTTTTGAAAACATAAAAAGCACAGTACGATTTTATCAGACTGATCACAGACACGTAGTTCTCATTGAGAAAGTTTTCATGCGGAATTCTCATCCGATCTAGAGACAAAAATACAATTTGCACACTATTTTTGGAAGTTTACTGTTCCGTAATGCGACAAGAAGGTAGACAGAGAAAAAAGTTAAAAGGCAAGCACAAATATGTATGTAGCACGCTTTTCACTAGACTGCTAAGAGCTGACACTCCCATCCGTCATCATTCCAGATATATTGTATATGTCAAAAAACGTGAAAACGGATGAGACAGTACTTGGGAAGAGACAAATTGTCCATAACTACGTTTGATCATGTGCTAAACGACTGAAAAGCGGGATTATTCTAATTGGGAGTGAGCATGAATTTGAGAAGTTGTTGTAATTGAATCTCTTTATGTCTCCTACAGATCTTCATTAGCTTGTGGCGAGTTGAATATTGCTATTCAAGCTTTCCAATTGATTTCTCACCTGAGCGCTTCTGCCACTTGGAGAATACATACGAACTCGAGAAGCCATAATCGGAGAATTTGCGGGGTCATCGCCTGAGAGAGGGGAACATTATGGGAAGAAGAAGGTGTTGGAATGCAATCGTGCACATGTTTTCCTCCTCAAGAACAAGATAGAGAGCGAAAAGAAAGAGTGATGGGAGGAAAATTCTCCAATTCTTCTCTATTGCTCTGGGAATAATGTATGAGAAGGGCGCGCAATGGATTCTCCTGTTCTCTTCTCATTTTTCTCGTAAGTTGGTTCCAGAGACAACGGAACGAGCACAAACGTCGAGAGAAAAATGAGAGAAAACTGTCAGATGCACGAAATAGCAAAGGACCAAACAAAGTCGGAATAGATGCAGAAACCCGATACTCATGCGAAATGAAACTCTAATAATTGGCTCTCTCGCGCACTAAGATTCTTCACGTCTCTCCTTTCGTCAGGCAGGCTCATTATTGACTCCACGCTTCTTAGAATTTTGTTTTTCTCGTGCAGAAAGGCTGTTTTCTCTCCGACTGCTCGACGAATTGATCTCTACTCCAGTTCCCAGTATGACAGTGGCACCGCGACCTGTAATCGGGAAATTGCATGATATCAAGTACAGTACCCGTTACAATACAGTTAATTACCTGCCCGATCCGCACCAACCACTTCCCTGAACGCGTTCGACCAAGAATGACTGCGTCGACCGCCCGAAACTAGCCGACGAGAGACGAATAACTCGGTAATAACCGGTAATATGGAGCGAACACGTCTCGAAACGCGTTTCTTTACGAGTAGTATAAAAGGGTCTCGCTCACTCCTCATTCATCACCTCAAAATAACGAATTGCTGTCGCTCCCTCAATGCGTCACGCTACACTTCTCGCTCTCGTCTGTCTGACAGGTACCGTAGACTACCCTATCCTCGAGTTACGGTATCCCCATACAGTATGCCACGGCCGACCACTGCTCACCACCACCGAGTCTACCGTACCCGACGGTACCGTTCCCGCTCGCTACCACTTCCCGACTCCGCCCTCTTCCCTCCTCCTCGCTGGCACCCCGCTGAACACAGTGACTACGGTAAGCAGGGAGTACTGTACCGAGGGGTACTGTAGGGGAATACTGTAGGCAGAGTACTGTATCGATTGCTTTCCAGACCAGTGAGGATCGTCCCACAACTGCCACTCCCGAAGAGTCTTCTACCGTAGCCCCATCGACTATCGTAACTCCAAGTACTGTTGAGGTGCGGTCCAACGCGTTGTGTCAAGTTATCTGTTGAATTTAGCGCTTGGCTGATCTCCACGACCCTTTTATCAAGAATTGCATGGATGGGGATACGGTAAGCTACCGTAACCCGATACCGTAACCCATCCCATCCCTCTCAGATCTGCTACTTTCTTCCTCGTTGTTTCTCTTCCGATTTCGACGCCTCTACCGATCTGTGGCTCGTTACCGTAACCCGG
The DNA here is from genome assembly GCA_911812115.1 of Pristionchus exspectatus. Lineage (NCBI taxonomy): Eukaryota > Metazoa > Nematoda > Chromadorea > Rhabditida > Neodiplogasteridae > Pristionchus > Pristionchus exspectatus. Next base: position 9,694,724 of record OU461584.1, on the reverse strand, counting down.
CCCCTCCTCGACAAATTCGCGCTGGAGAATTGTGACGTCGTTGCTATCGTCAAGTGAATTTATTGGCCTACCGTAACCTGTCTCAAATACATTCGAAATTACGGTAACATTACCGATTCAGAAATGGTCAATTGGAACTACGCCGACCACTCCCTCTGCTCAATGAGAAGTTTACACTGAGAGAGTACGGGCTCACGATTGATAACGAACAAGGTGATTACCGTACCTCTACAGTATGTTCATACCGTAACACTTTCCAGTCCAATGTACCGACTGCACCATTGCTGATCCTGCGCACGATTTATTTGAAGTACGCACCGACACGCTTAACCTGCCGCTACGCATGACCACAAAGGTGTGTTGCAGCAACCAACGATTACAGTACTCCACTACAGCAACCCATGGATAATGTAGTCCCTGTCTAAACTAGGATTTATCTATAACATTCAGTACTCGTCGAAGCGCTCATCTCCCGCTTTTTCCACAATAGAACCACTACATCATGCGACCACTACGGTAATCGAATACAGTAGCCCACATTGCTGCAGTAGACTACAGTATGCATCGATAATCATTGGATACGTTCAGAAACCGCCCAATCACTCAACTACGCCGTCTACGACAACAACGAGTCACACGACCACCACGGTAAGCTGAGGTGATACAGTATCCCGACGGATACCGTACTCAATCGATAATTGCAGGCCCCACAGAAGCACTCGAGCAAGCGGCCGCCACTGCCCCTGCCGCACACTCCCTCACTGGTGACAGGTGCGTGACCTATCGGTCTACCGTATCCCCCAATCGACCACTCGCAGATCCGGCCGGGATTCTGGACCGAGACGCCGATGACGTCACCGCGGCCACGTCGGAGCTCAAGGAGTCGGGATGGGTGAGGATACCGTACCCAGCAGTGTCAATCGATAACTGACTTTTCACAGGGTGTCGCCGTCATCATTCTGCTCGTCATCATCGTCATTATCGTGCTGGCGCTCATCATTTCCATCTATCGGGTACGGTAGATCAATCGATAATTACCTACAGTACCCCATAGTCCAAAATCATTTGAATACGGTACATTTCAGACGCAGCACAGGCAGCAGGTGCGAGCGGCAGGGTCGCCAGTGGCGAAGTGAGATTCGAAACAGAGATCGAAAGATCAAAGATCAGTGTTCAGAATTCGATCAGCGCGGTCGTCCAATCGCGGCTCGTCTGCCTCGCTCTCCGCCGTCTCCAAGTGAGTTTGTAATGTGATCTTTGAACTCTGACTCTTTCCCTGTTCATTCTCGAACACCCGTGACGTTTCTGAATGATTATGAAAGAATGATTCCTATTCTAATGTTAAATACCTATTTCTTCATTGTAGTGTACACGAGTGGCCGATTAACATGCCCATCGAGAGAAGCACTGATATGACGGAGGACGACTACGATGAACGAACGCCTCTCGCCCCGAATAGCATCCGAAGCTGCGCGAGAACCGTGGATAGGTGAGCTAATAGTACTCATAGACTACTATTTAGTGTGCTATTAGTGAAACTATTAGTGAAATATTAGTAAACAAACCAGAGCAGTGCTGGCACTTCGGCAGTTGCCTCTCCGCATTTTGCACGCTCTCTCGTGTTTTTTTCACTGAAAGTGCTCACTGAAAGTGCAATCACATATCATTCCCAACTTCAGCGCCTCCCGCACGCCTCTCGTACAGCCGACGGTACCGGAGAGCAGCGGGTGAGAGCGGAGATCAGGGATCAAAGATCAAAGATCAATTCAGGCCCGACTTCTCTGCCAAGCCGCCCACTCCGGCGCGAGAGTCGTGTGCCACCATCGAGGTCTCCGTCACTCCGTCCAAGGATAAGCAAATAAAGTGAGTTTTGATGGGAAAATAGGGCGGCTACCGTAATCCGCACCATGTTCACATCCAATCGATAACTAACCTTTCAGATCAACCAAGCCCGAGAGCAAGAGGCCGCTGCTCGAAAAGGCCAAGGCGCTGTTCAAGCACACACCACGGTATGTACTCGCAAGTTTTCTGTAGGATTACGGTAGCGACCGATCGATACAGTATCTAATCGATACCATTACAGTACCCCACTAATGGAGAAAACGGCGCAGCCGCCGAGCAACACGCTCGAAGAAGTATCGATGTGAGGAGGAAATGGAAGAATACTCTTGCCCCCCCCCCTCTCTGATCCCCATTGTACAGTATCCATTTCCCGAATATCGTTGTATCCAAAACACCATAGATCTCGTTGAATTGTCAAGTTGCCAACTGAACCGAATAAAGATGTATTTCTAATGATTGATACTACAAGCACATGCTATTGAAATACAGAGATTCGAGCTCATAGGATAGTATAGGATAGGATAGGATGAATAGTCGTCGTCTTCCAAGATGAGCACGTGCAAGAATTTCTGATCAATTTTGAAATTTGATCGATATTTTGTTTGAGTTCTAATGATATTCTTTAAAAATTGAGTCGCCAAAAAGACTATAAAGACTCCACAATCGTCACTCTGCTTCATACAGCAGATTGACCGAACGATCGCTATGAAGATTTTCCTCGCACTTCCAATTTTGGCGCTACTCGGGTGAGGGTCTGAACTCTTCATCGAACCGCAACTCTCACCGTATTTCAGAGTGGCGCTCTCAGCTTCAGATTCATTCACATCGAGATTGTGCACTGCAGAACACTGCATCGAGTGTATCAACGAAAACTGCAAGGAATGTATGTAATCCCAGACCCGAATTACCATGCTTCGAAAGTTCTTCAACCTTTCTTCAAACTACTCGTCAGCTTACCCTCCCGTGTCTGATAATAGTGGAGCCACAAGATACATTCATATAGCTTTCAACTCTCGTTCAATTAAGCTCGTGGTCAGTTCAAGGGGGATACATCTGGAGAGGTTGTACTAACCATGATGACGGCCAACAGCTTTGTACCATCTGTCAAAATGGAGCCTGCAAAGACTGTAAGCGAGGGATAATATCTATGGAGAAGTAGTGAGTGACACTGTGATACGTTTCAATAAGATCAACTATTATTTATTTTATTCAGCAAGTCGGCAGATGGGAGTCTGGCCTGACCGTGCTGTGCATAGAAACTGCGCCAACGGCGTTTGCATTTCTTGCTATGCTGATTCATGCCAAGACGGAAATCCCATCAGTAAGTGGTCTCACCTAACAAACTATCCGATTCTGATGATTGAATAACCCACCGCTCAAAGACAGTACAATCCAAAAGAAATTTCAGGAGCTAGACGTGCGGTGGACGGTTCCTACTACAGATCTTGCGACAATGGAGAATGTGTTGAGTGCGAGAATCGTGACTGCAAGTACTCCTCCCAAGCAAATTGATAAAGTGTGAAGAAGTGTTGAACAATATAATTGCGCTTTATACAGACTTTTCATTTATCGAAGAATATTTGATCAAGTAAATTGCTTATATCGATTGCTTCTAATTATTTCTAGAAATTCATTAAACTTGTTGAACAAATGGTAAAACTTTGAGTTCGAAAGATCTTTATTGGAACTGCAAAATCAATATTACTACAATCTGCACTATCTACGGCTCCTGAATATACGGATAGTAATCTTAATAAATAATCATGAATTACGTAAGCGGGTGATGGTAACAGTTGAATTCCATCCGATATTCGATCTCTCATTGGGCGATCGTGATCTATTCTCACGACGATAATCGGCAATAGATGCATTTATTGATATGGGAATATGGGAATAGTAACACTCAAGAGGTATAGTAGATAAGGCAGAAAAATAAAGTAAAAATTACTACAACGACGATACAGATTGCGTATGCTTATGATTCGCTTTTTCTTCAAAGATAATCAGGTATTTAGGCAGAACATTTTACTCTTACTGCCCGTAAGATGCAGCAATCTGGATGCAGTAGCATAGAAAAACAATTAAAGGTGTGGGTAAATCAATCACGTTATTAGAATCAACGTAATATTGAACCGAAGAGAAGGCTAAAGGGAACTTCGACAGCCGAAGAGAAGACTAAAGGGAACTTCGACAGCAGCTATTGTAAACTCGATCAGATTGTAAACACTTTATCTTACAGAAATGAGTGTGTAAGTATCGATCAGGCAACTATGGTATCTGAAATTTGAGAATTTGAATTACAACTGGAATCCAATTTACGTATGGCGGAGGCGGAGAATTTCGAAAAGGTAAATTCGGTTCACTGGCACTGCGAACTCGTCCTTGAGATAAAGACCAATTCTCCCGTGAAAGGGAAAATATCCGCATATTTGTGTCAGAAGCACTGAAATAAATGACCTTTGAAATAATAGATAATGAGTGATGAATAGCGCACCTTTCTATATCATGTTCGGATATCACAATCCTTTTTGAGCATTCGGCATCAAACAGGCAGTAGGCCAAAACAAGAAGAAGTAAAAATACAAAATTAGAATGAGAAAACCTCCAATTAATTCACAGTTGGAAGCGCTGGAAAGTAAAACACAAAAAGTGAAATTATTTTTTCTTTCTATTCTACCTGTAAGCAAGTACTCTTACAAATGAATTGCACAGAAGGAGCAGAAGAATTGAATGAGATCGATTTCTAATCATATAAAAATGACGATAGAATCAACCGAAGAAGCCCTTCTGTTGTGTAAACACATTGCACGATTTTGTATAAACACTTTATCGTTCTAGGGGTAATGAATAGTGGAGTAGTCTGAGAATCATGGTTCCTGCAACGAATTCGAAGGCTAATTAAACAACAGCCAATCTACGTATGGTGGAGGGGGCGAGGTCGGAGTTGTTGCTCTCCATCCACTAACACTCATTCCACGGAGGTCAGGAGAATGTGATCGAGTTGAAAGGCCGTGAGGATAATGGACCCGTTCAGTTGGGTAAGTAGTTCTGAATTAACTGATCAAATTAAGATGACGAATAAATCTCACTGTCGGGGATAGTTCGCATGAGATGCAGTATTGTATTGATTTCTGAAACTTGTGATCAGTTCCATTTATTTATTTCAAATTGTTCCACCTCGCCATTCCCAGTTGTCTTGGTCGCTCTGGCTCTGTCGTCACGGTGCCATTTCGATTTGAACGAACGATTTGAAAAACCATTGCTAAGACGATAAAAACAATAACCATAACAAGGACAGATTCAGGAACTCTGAATGTATTCGGCGATTTTGTGAAAGTATAAAAGTTCCAAACGCGTCCTCGTTTGTCGCAGCAGCTAGTGGAATTATCAAGGAAATTAGAAAAATAATCATTAATCGTTGACTCCTCATGATCGATTGATATCTAGATGCTGAAGTACAATCTACTACTGAACGCACGTCAACTGAAGCTTTGAGTACACCGTAAACACACATTCACAGTGTTTCATAAACACTTCATTGGATGACTCACAAATCAATAAAAAATAAAATAACAAAATAGTAGATAATCTCAGTCATCGCCGGCATCCTGAAATAAATGTTTTAATTTAATATTTTGTTAATTTGTTCACCACATCATCATCCACTCCATCCGCATCAAGGGCGCTTTCCTCGTCTTTTTCAGTTTCCCGCTTCTTCTTTCTGCAATGTTTTATCTGAATAGAGCAGCAGAGAAAGATTTTTCATTGTTATCATCCACATACTCGATTACCTATCATCCTCATAACAGTATTTGCATGCATTAGGATTCAAAGAAGGCCACCATTGTTATCGGCAGTTTGTTTGACTCTATGTGATCTCTCTCGTGCGAGACAGTTAGAGAAATTACCTTCACAAGGAATTCGATTGATTTTACTGATCATCATAAAAACAGTAAAAGATCAGAACTAAAGATCAGAATCAGAACCAGAAGAAATTCATTTCATAATTCCGATCTACTGTCTCGAGATGTCCGTAAACTGTTCTCATCAACTCACTTTTTCGTGTGTTCAGCCTTCGGTACTGGTATGTTCTCCGCTCCAACACAACAGAAACAGAAAATAGCAGCGGCGAGGAGAATGCAGAGAATAACGATTATCGCGATGAGAACGGCGTTTGATTGTGCACTGAATATTATCTTCAAATCAACTGCTTTGGTATCTAAGTGGGAGATCACTGCAGACCAATGCTTTGAATAAAGCAAAAACTAACGCAGTGAGACCCGGATCATCATCGTCATTTTTCTTCTTCTTCCCTGCAGAAACTGTGGAGAAAATAGTGCAAGCAAGGCAAAGAATCGACGTCGGCACTGTCATAACTCCCGTTGATCGATGGAGAGTAACAGTGAAAGGGACGAGAGAGAGGGTCAACAGAGAGAGATGAACTACGCGAGAGTACTCGCACTGTGAATCATAGAGAAGAAGAGAACCAGTTATGTTACCCGATAGAGAGAGTAACACACTCGATAGAATGGCATGATCGGAGTAGGTAGTGAGAGGGTGCTCTCGAATTGTGGCATAATGATGAAGAACCCGCCTCTTCATTCCGCGTGCTCACTCATCGATCACATTTTGCAAAAGAGTACTTCTCTATTTCTCATAATACCGATCTTCCTTCTCACCCTTTGCTCCTTCCGATTGCAGCTAATTTTTTAATATTGCGATAGACTGTTTCTGTGCGGGTACGAGAGCATTATGAAAAGAAATTTGACTTTATCTTTCCAGCAGCTTGTACAAAAGCTGCGTTGACTACATACACGTGGAGATCAAAGATCAAGACACTGTTGAACCACGGACATAGCGAAAAAAGAATTTATGGAAGAGTGCAGAAGATTCATGTGAGTGAGCTACACATACGGGATATTCCAAGAACTAGTGAAAATCGTGCCAAGTAATAGGGTTGCAGATTCGGTTTCGAAAAAACCGCAACTCTCCAATCCCCCTTCCCTCTCTTCCAATCAAAACCGCGCGAGAAAGACGATATGCAAAGAGGGTGCGGAGTCTCCGCACCCTCTTTGCATATCGCCTCTCTCGCGCGGTTTTGATTGAAAGAGAGGGAAGGGAGGGGAGAAAGTGAGGGATAAATCGAAACCGACTTCGATCCGGCATCCCTACCAAGTAAGATTAAAACTAGACTCGACGACAACTCAACAACAAAGAAGGCTCTACTGTTTTTGTACACTTTCCTGATATTCCGTTGTTCATTCATTCCCTACCTCAATAATCAACTAACGGTACTCTCCGTCTCAATCGTCGTTGCTTATCTCGCTTATCATCATTGCTCAGTGCACAAAAGAAGATCTGTAACATTATTAGTCTTTCAGATTATCCAAACATTTCAAACTGTTCTCACAGTAGAAAAACTAATTATTTAAAATTCTAAAAATAACAAGAAGAGCTCACGATGAAAACGGTACCAATGACAATTCCGCCGATCATCATCAATCCCTGCATCTGAAACCTGCAAACAACACTGATTGATGTCAAATCGATAAATGAGTTTCATCAAAGCACACGCTCCCCGTTTCTCTACAATCCACTCTAAATTTTGAGTTCAACAATATTGGTGAATCTCAAAAGGCAGAAACGTGCTAGAAAGGAACGTCTGAAACAATTGCTTTTTGACGGGGAGCTTTAGGCGAAATTACCAAATATAGGGGAATGAGAGGGATCATAAAAAAGAATCACTGTGTTATCTCCGAAAGTAACATCGTAGCTACACAATGAAGAGAGAAGAGAATAAGGAAAGTGATGAGTGTGATTCTGATCATCTGAAAAATGGTTATTGGAAGAAAGAAGAAGGGAAGGATAGGGAATGAACAGGGATTCGAACCCATTCATTAAACATGAACGATGGATATCGAAAGACTTTATTTGCAAGAAAAAAATGTAAGTCACGTCAGAAGGGAATAGATCGACAGGGAAGCAAATGTGATAACGACTAGAAAGTATGATCAGGAGAATAAAATAACTTTCTATCGCTCTGTTGTGTCCGATAGAAGCCATGTATCGCAACTTTAATATGTATGTATATTTTTTCACTTCATACGAGTGTTATATAGAAAAAGAAATGGCTTTATCATTTGTACCAGCAATTTATACAATGTCTATTTGTTGACTACACGATGGAATTTAATAGAATCGATTTTAATTGCGTTATATATTTACAGCACAATATGCACCAAGTAGAGAATTTCCTGGCTGTGATGTCTCTTTCAATCGTCCTGTACCTAAATCAAATTATTTTTTTTCTTTAAGATGAGTACCTCCTTTTGATCAAATGGATCGTAGTAGATAATAGTAGATGAACTCACAATCACTCGTGCACATAAGCACATACACTCGGTGACTGCACAACAGGTGCTAACTGTGTTGTATGCATCACGAGCTGCCTTCTCCTCACGATAACGACGAGCAGCCTCGGCGTCAGAGAGAATGAAATAAGGAAAAGGTAATCACTTACTTAACAAAAATTTTTTTGCCGCATTTCGTACATTGAGAAGTTCGTCCTAATAGACAAAAAATGGCTAATTTGTACATTATTATAATGCAAATGCATTGAAGTGAACGAAAAAAACAACTTACGGCACTTTTCTTCTCTGACGTCGCTGCTTCTCTCGTTCATCATCATTGCACAGCGCACAGAAGCAAATCTACAACATCATTAGTATTTCATGATCATCTCCGTTTCAAACTGAGCTCACAGTAGAAAAAAAACGTTAAAAAATAACAAGGCCAACTCACAATAAAACGGTGACTACGACGATTCCTCCGATGATAATCAATCCCTGCATCTGAACCCTGCAGATGGCATTATAAGTGAACGCACAAAAGAGAGGAAACTGATAGTTTGAGATGAAATCTCGTCAGAATATAAGAGAAAAGTAAAATCGTAAAAAACATGGAAATATCTCACTGCGATAGCTCCTCGAGTGCCATCGTCTCCACCCAATGAAGAGCGAAGAGAATGAGGAAACGAAAGATTGAGATGTTGATCATCTGAAGTATTGCTGGAATGGAGAAGAGAGAAAAGGAATGGAGAAGAGAAAAGGAATGGAGAGAAAAGGGCAGAAATGAGGAGGGAATCGAACCCAGTTTGCGGAAGATGAACGACTAAGAAAAAATACTTTATTTGAATTACAAAAAAGAGAACGGTACAAAAACTCTCAGTATTTATTATCCTACCTGAGCATTATGGAACAAATATGGCTTTATCATTCGTATCAGCAATTTATACAATATCTACTCGTTGCCTACGCAATAAAACTTGCCGGAATCGATCATTACTCGCACTAAATATTAACAACACAATGGGCATTAAGGAGTTCATTTCCTGGCTGTGGCGTCGCCTTCTTTCAATCGTCCTATAATCGTATGTTTAGTATCCAAAACGATTTTCCAGAGATAATAAGACGTCCCATGAAAGGACGTCCCATATAATAAGACGTCCCATATAATAAGACGTCCCATGAATCATTCTATTATAGAATAACCAACTGACCAAAGCCTGTGCACACAGGCACATACACTCGGTCACTGCACAGCAGGCTCTCGCTGTGTAGTATGCATCACGAGCGTCCTCACGGGCACGAAGACGACGAGCTGCCTCCACATCGGAGAGACTGCAAGGGAGACTATTGAGTGGACATGGAACAAAAAGATTGGTAGAAAAATACGAGAAATAATCAAATTTTCATGAAGCTAACGTGAGAAGTACTCATTGATAATGAAATTAATTTGAAAAGAAACTGACGGTGGACTTCGTCTCAGTCTTCGTTGCTTCTCTCGTTCCTCATCATTGCACAGTGCACAGAAGCAAATCTGATAATGAATTCAGTATTATCGATTTTATTTACTGAGTACAAGTTACGCAGAAATCAGATGATCTCAAAGTACAAATATGATATAAACTGACAATGAGTATGGTGACAGTGAAGATTACTCCGATGATCATCAATCCCTCCATCTGAACACTACAAATAACATTATTAAAGGAGGTGTCCCACGAATATCTGACTAACTGAGTTCTCGATGTGAGATGGTGGGTCGTGGCTACCCGATAACACTTTCGATACTCCCAAGTTTTCAATTTTCGTCTAAACTGAGATATGAGCAGTTGGCTGCGTTCCAAGTGACATTGCGCGCGCAGGCAACAAGTGAGAGATCGTGCGAAATGAGGAGAGCGCGCTCTCTTACACCTCCTAACCGCCCTCGCGATTCGTGGGACGCCTTCTTTAAGGATTGGTATTGCACTGATGTGTTGTGAATAATGATCGCTTCGCAAAAAGACACATTATGGTCGAATTAGAAGAAAGTTTACGGTGTTAGCTCCGTCAGTGCCATCGTCACCACCCAATGAAGAGAGAAGAGAATGAGGAAACGGAAGAGTGTGTTTCTGATCATCTAAAAAGAAACGCTTCAAGAAGGAACGATAAAAAGGACATGAATGATCAGGGCCACGAACCCATACACGAATTAACAGAACAATAGCTATTTAAAAACTTTATTAAAAATACAAAAAAGGCAGATACGATCAAAGACATAACAACCGGAGAAGGAACGAGATCACAGCTGGGACTGTAGTAGACAAGATGAATGATGATCGGTAGCCGTCCTTTCCATGCTAATGAGCCGAGTATTTATGCTAATCGAGTTTCCAGATGCTTCGTTAGTAAAACAAGGTAGCTCGTTGAAGGAAAACTGTAAATCAATAATTAATAATACTATTTTCAACATGAAAAACTATACATAACCTTAGGAGGACGCCTTTTTTCCATTGAGAGAGAAGTAAACGGCTGAAGTAAAAGGGGCGGGCGAATAGCATAATCAAGTTATTGACACTGAATCATTGCCCTGCTTTATATCGGAAAAGAAATGCCAGGAAATTTAGCCTGTCGATTGAATAAATCTTAGAATGATATGCAAACAAAATACAAATGTTTGATATGACTCTACGTATGGTAAGACTCTTCGATTCCGAATCGAGATAATGTACACTATGCTAGATTTCGATCATTCTTCTCCTCTCATTATTCAAACAGAAGCACTTGACTGAAATAAAATATTTTCGCTCCACTCAGTATCTGAGCTAACCTGAGCCAAATTCCAACCAATTCTGTTTGCTGCATTATTCGTTCTTTCTTGCCTTGGATAGTCCGTTCCAAGTCGTTTTCTCGTTTTGTCGATTCTATAATGAACAGCTTATCGTGAAAGTTTTCTCTGTGAATTCATGATAGAAAAATTTAAGGTAGAATACGGAGTGACTATCCCCGCAAGTTTCGTTAGCCAACCTCTCCGTTCGGTAGCAATAGACACATCCAATGAGCAAGAAAATGAATAGAAAAATTGACAAGCCCGCAATCGCTTCCATAGCATCCAGCCTGAAATAAATAGTTAAAAAGTCTCTGAACAGATTAGACAGTCATACTCTGAACTCACATCTTCGAATGCCTTGCGAAAGCTGTCTGGATGCAAGCACTAATGCACACTAGAATGCGACTATATGAAGACATCTGTAATGATGGTTATTGTGAAATAAAAATATTTAAATAGCAGTGGTATTGAGGAACGACAGGGATTCAAGCCCATGAAATGACAGTTGACACAGTCCAACAGCTCGGAAAATTCTTTATGCAGAATATTGAAAATGTTGTGAAAAAACAATCGTTGAACTCAGAATTTTACTATATCGATGTTAATTGAGATCGTTGACTGCGTTGGTTCAAAGCTATCTCCTCATCGTCCTCTTCGTCGTAGCATCTAAATAATATTAATATTTGCAAAAGATAATCCGCGCAACCAGCCACTGGTCGTCCCAGGATAGGCTCAAGTTGCTAACCGGCGATGGGGTTGCTAGCCCGCCCTTACAATTAGCGAGGATAATGCCAATTTCCTTTTTCCTTTACCTTTACCTTTAACATTCATAAAAATTAGTTCACAACTAGAATTTTCTTTGATAATCTCACCTCATCACTCTGCACACGATAATTATGAATCCTATGAGCACAAATGGCAGTGTAACTGTCGCGCCGATAAATATGACTCTGAAACAGTCGTAAACTAGGGATATTAGAAGAGGACTTACTCGTTCTCACGGAGAGCCGCCACTGAATGAATGCAAATGAAAGTGAAGAGTAGGAAGCGAAACAGAAAAGCAGACGCCATCTGAATCACTATATCATCATAAATAAAAAAGTCTATGTTTGAAAATATTGCGAGAGTGAGAAGAAAATGAAGATAATGTAGATGTACGAAGGGTGAATGATGATGAGATGAGGAAAAGGGGCGACATCTTTCTGATTTTTAATGATGTGGCACAGATTGCATTGGCTCTCATCAATCATTTCTTTAATTTTGCGGTCTCGTCTCATCGAAGATTGGCCGGTTTCATTGCCTCAGTCGCCCCTCGAATAATTTCAAAGGTACCAGAAGGTGCAAAACCAAAGTGGATGAAGCAATCTAATCAATTATCCTTTTGAGGACGAGCCTATGAGCAGCGGAGAATAGAGAGAAGAAGCCATCTGGAGAGAAAGGATCTATTATGATGATGATTGATCTGAGTGGGAAATCGAATGGATTAGGAAATGCACGAACCATTCACACGTAGGGATAAATCCGAATAAAAAATAAAGGATAATGGACATTGATTAGATTATTGCCGATTATGAACATCAGCGATAAATTCATTTTCTGAAAGTGATTTGTTGAACCGTCCATGCAAGATTTGACTGACTTTCTTTGTGCATTCGTCGCTTCTTTGAATGATCTCGTATGTACACAGAAAATGCACAGAGCAGTTCCGAAACCAATGACGATCAATCCAGTGAAGAACATTGGGGAGAAGAAAGTAGCACTAAGCCAAAACAAATTATTCAATTTGATCAATATTTTTCAAATTATCTTTTCAAAAAATCGAACTTACTCGTCCTGCTTGCTTGCCAAAGCTGATTGTATGCAGAGAAGAGAGAGCATCAAGTAAAAACAAAATGGTGTTATCTGAAAATATTGCCTGAAAAGAAATACGCCGTGAAAACGAACAGAATTTTGCAGGGAATCAAACCCATTCCGAAAACGAATATAAAAAAAAGATGTAGAAGAAATTGTTTATTCAAAGGAAAAGAAACTGGAGATCAACAAAAATAGGAGATCCTTCGAAGATACACCGTAGCGAGTAGAAGCAGTGGAACCAGGTTGATGGCAGAATGATGAAAAAGAAGCGATGACGGTTTAGTGTGAGTCTTTAGAACAACTAGCAGTCTTCCGGCTGAGAATGAGAATGAATCATTACCGCAAAATATTCTTAGATTAAAAAAATGACTATCAAACTCACAGGCGCTGAGGGAGTGAGAGAAGCATTCGCCGAGCCGCCTATTCTCCATCCGATCACACTAGAACCGGCCGGCTGCAATAGTGGCTGCTGTGGGAATGAGATCGAGGTTGTCGAGGGTAATCCGCCTCTTCCTCCCCATCCTCGATAAGAGTACCGTTGATGTTGGGTCGTGGGCGATTGCTGAGCTCGAAGGCGGGACTGAGATCAACTGTGTTTGCTACTTGAATATCCAGTATTAAAAAACATAAATAACGTAGCAAATTTTTTTGTCATGCACACAAGATCGTTTGGAAACTGTGAACACTGCTCACAGAATATTCCTTTCATTCTGTATTGGTTCTTCGGGAGCGACTGCTTCGCACATCTGGCATATCCCATATATTGCGAAACATATTAATACGATGATGAGCACGCCAACGATAAATTCTGACCCAACTTTCCTGCAAATATAGTAGATCATAATTCGAATATTGGCAGCACACGTACCCACTCGATCTTGCATGAGCTGAGGGGAGAAGAGCACAGAGATACAGCATAACAGGCAGCAGTTTAGCCATTTTCTGTAAGATTAATCTGAAAGAAGAAGTGTAATGTAGAAATCGCAGGGAATCAAACCCATCGATAGAAATCAAAGAAATTCCTACGCATATTGAAATACTTTATTATATAGTGATGTGCGGGGCAAGGGAAACGACAGAAATGGCAGACTATCATGAGCAAGCTTCGTGCATGAGAACCGTAACGACGTGAAACGAAGAGATCGAGATGATGATGGATAGGGGAAATGTAGCGTTGAGCAGACTAGCTATCCTCGACCTGAAAATATTTTATGATGCACTAAAAAGAGATACACTAGAGCTTTCATCAATGAGCAGAAAAAAATCAGCTTTTTAATCTGCCATTCAAATCTGGAAAACTCACGGGCGCAGACGAAGTCGGATTCCGTTCAAGTGTGCCGATGGTCCATCGTACCCTGTCCAGTAGACTGATGGATTGGTCTTGATCTCTCCTGTCTCGGATATTCCGTTCCCTCTTCGACTATGATCCCATCATAAGGTCTTCTTCTTCCTGCCTGTTGGTCTGGGGCTGCTTCAACAACGATGGAGTCGTAGTCTCGAGATCTCGAAGTACGCCGAGGCTGTCGTGGATATTCTGTGCCTTCTTCCACTATGATTCCATCATATGGCTTTCTTCTTGTTGGCTGTTGCTCTGGGACTTCCTCAACAACGATGGGGTCGTAGTTTCTCGATGTAGGTGTACGTCGGGGCTGTCGCGGATATTCCGTGCCTTCCTCGACAATAATCCCGTCGTACGGTCGTCTTGTATGAGTGGTTGATTGTCGTGCATCGGTGAGTAACGCGTCTTCAACAATACGTTCTTCATAATTGTCCGATCTTGTAGAAGGCTGGAGTTGTCGGCGAAAATCAGCCGTTTCTTCTATGAAAACTCCATCGTTCGAGCCCGCCCGCGAGCGATAGTTGAGGGCGGGGCTGAAAACTCACACTCAAATTTCATTTAGAAATTCAACAGTTTAATTGTCTCACCGGCCATTCATTATCTCATCGTCCTCAGGAAACGCGGCCATACAACACTTGCAAAGTGCGTAGATTATCAACGAAACGAGGAGGAAGATGAAGAATACGATGACAAATCCGCCTGCTTCCCTAGAAATAGGAACGATACATGACTAGTATTTATACACACTCACCCCATCCTGGCGAATCCAGGCTATAGAATAATAAGTGCTACACTACAAAGCTGAAAATTCCGTTAGTTCATTGGAAAGCTAAACAAATAGAGATAAGATCGGGAAACAAAACCCGTCGTAGGAAATATTCGGGAGGTACCTAAGTGGAAACTCTTTATACAGATAGCATGCGAATCGACGCAAGTGAAATATTGTGATGGCGTCGTAAAGCGGAAATGGCAAATGAGTTGGAGCACCGAGTTTGATAATATAAACCCGTAACATTAGACTAGACAGGAAAAAGTGTGAATATCAGAAGATCCATGAGGTTGCTAGCTGTCGTCCATCTGAGAATATTGATTACACACCGTTCTCATCACTTCTCTCTTACTTGCGGTGCTGAGGGGGCCACTGACTGTTGGTTGATACACCATCCAATAGTCGATGCATCTGGTGCCGGGTACGACTCCACACGCAGCTCCGCCTGAATCAGACTTTGATCGTCAATAAAAAAGATCGACGCCTTCAAAGATTCCGAAAAACCGGAAGAAAACTAACGATTTCAGTAAAAATCACATAAATTATCACTAACCTGCACTGCATCAGGCTGCCTTGGATGGAGTGGCACAAAACGCGCACGATAATCGGACCAGGGAGAGTCGGTGACGGTGTACTCCCGTGCTTCCAGTTGTTCCGAATCGGAATGGATCGGGACGAAGCGAGTTGTTCGAGTTTGATGGGTGGCACGATGCTGGTGAGGATAGTCGTCATCAGTCAAAGGTACGACCATCCGTGCCGAACTGAAACACCATTGTCACTGCTGTCACAGTAAAGAATTCATCGCTTCATTGACTAGTAATCTCTGATCGGTGCGAGAATGAAGAGATTCTTCATACTGATTTTCAGAGCGCTAATGATAAAACAATAAACTTGCCGATTATTGGTAGAATTTAGCTGGACTCGCTCTTCAACCGTACCGCACATTCCCACGAACTGAGCGATTTTGTAAATGATGAAAAGAATTAAAATGATTACTGCCACCATGAGAATAAATGGAACTCTGAAATGATTGTTTTCTATCCTGTTTCCAATGGGCAAAACTCACTTATCACCTACATCATACGCAGTTACTGAGTACATAGGCAGTCGATAGTCTGAAAAATATTCTCTAAAATTGTGTGATAGGTCGTGCAGGTAAATGACAGGGAATTCAACCCATATTTGACGATACAATTCGAACATCATTTGAATTATTTATGAAAATTACGGATGTGGGTACAAAATAACATTGGCAAGGCATGGAAACTAGCACGTTATAATTGCGTAATAACCCATCGCGAAATCATCATGCGCGCGTCAGCTCGAGAACCCGAAAAGGAGAGATCACCGAAAAGAAAGTTATTTGATACGCTGTCAATTCTCATCGATCTGAAATTATTCCTTGTTATTCTTTATTATAACTTTTTTCCCTCACCTCATGTGCCGATGGGGTCAGAGTGACTTCAGGCGTGCTCCAGCCGATTGCAGCTGGCTGGCCCGGCTGCAGCAGCCGCTGCTGCTCTCGTAGCTGCAGCTGCTGCGGCTCGGGCACTCTCGGATGAAGGGGTACGAATCGGGCGCGAGACTGACGAGGATACTCTGCTCCTATGGGGATATACACCTCTGGTGGAGTATCGGTTGGGCTGAAAAGCACATTGATGTAACACTCAATGATGAGTAAACTAACCGATTGTCTCTCGTTGGAATCTCCTCATTATCTTGTGTGAAAATGATGGAATTACATTGACCGTCAAGGCACTGGTAGCTTTGGTAGCACACTATGACAATCACTATACAAACAACAATGCACAGTGTTGTCCAGACAAGCACAGGGTCTAAAAATCTGAAATTACTCTGGTAAGATTTCTGTGCTCCAATAGTCTTCCAGCAACTCACGTGACTCCGTCTCTAGCTGAAACTGATTGCAAAAGTAGGAAGAGGAGAGGTAACGATTTCTGTTGCGTCATTTCCTGAAAAATATAGATGGTCTGAAAGAGCATATCAAGTTCGCCAGAAGAATAGAAGGGAATCGAACCCATTAAATTTTGAATCGTAACATCTGTCGAAATCGTTTTTATACTGAACAATACAAATAGATCTTGAAAAAACTTTGAACACCATGGTAGTGAAAATAAATCCCGTCGATCGAAGAGAAGATGAACCGTAATTTCGTACAATGCGTGAGATCAAAGATCAATAGGGGAGAGATTCGTAGCGTCAATCGTCTTCGATCTGAAATGATTTCGTTGATTATCGACATACACTTTTTTCACATTTTTCCCTTATTTTTTTGGTTTCACTGCGAGAGCAGGTGCACAGACACTCCATCCTATCGTCGGCTGCACTGGCTCAAGTGGCTGCTGATATTGCTTCGTTCCCGGCTGTCTCGGATGCAACGGAACGAATCGAGCTCTCTTCTGTTTGGGATACTCGGCTCCTGGTGAGACGACAACTTCATCAAGATCCGTTTCTAGATCCGTCTCCAGTGAACGAACGATCGGTTGATTTGCACTGAAAAGGGGGGGGGTACGAAAACAAAAATGTGCGATGTCTTACCGATGGTTCCTCGCTACAGGATCATTTTCCTCTTCCTCCTCATCATCCATCAAATCGGTAGCAAGACAACACGCGTCGCGACAACATTGGAAACCTCGATACATCATAACGATAACGATGGAAATGACGAGGAGAGCAGTGAGGATAATGGCCATTTTATTTACCCTGAAATATATTTCTCTCGTTATTCCTATTTTCACCTCAACTCACATGGGATCGCTAACGCCTCTTGCTGATGCTGAATTGAGACCAAGAAATAGGAGAATCAGCACACGCAGCCGTATCATGGTCTAGAAAAATGGCCTGAACATCGTCAGAGAAGTGGAAGATAGAGGAATGGGCAGGGAATCGAACCCATCAAGCATTACATGGAAAACGTACGAATTTAAATACTTTATACAAATAATGGGGAATGAGATCATTGAAAATAACCCAATAACGGAGATGTGTGAGATCACAAATAACTTTGAGATGCAGAGAATGATCGATGATTAATTAATTCAGATGTCCTCCTCCTGAATAATTCAATGATTCAATTCGAAAGCTGCATGTCCACGTCGATTTATTGA
Source organism: Pristionchus exspectatus (assembly GCA_911812115.1). Classification (NCBI taxonomy): domain Eukaryota; kingdom Metazoa; phylum Nematoda; class Chromadorea; order Rhabditida; family Neodiplogasteridae; genus Pristionchus; species Pristionchus exspectatus. Next base: position 9,676,645 of record OU461584.1, on the reverse strand, counting down.
ACTAACGGTCGGAGCTAACAAAAAGCTAAGAAGATATCATCCCATTACCCTTTGTAACTGACAATGAGTATGAAGATCCCAATTGCCTCCCTAATAATAAGGATTAATGAATATACCGGTGGAGCAGAGGGTTCGACGAATCTCCATCCGATATCACTTGGGCCAGACTGGAGTAGTGACTGTTGCTGCTCGCTCGCTCGAGGCTGACGAGGATACTCAGCGTCCTCTTGCACTTCCACTTCGCGACGAGCCACGCCGTTGCGGGAGCTGCTTAAATTCTTAACTTTGCAGGGATAGTTGATGCTGTTTTACCGATTATTTGATGTTTCCAAGTCATCGAATGCCGCGAGACAACTTCTGCAGCAGAGATAGATCACGTAGATCACAGCGAAGATAACGATAGAAAGGGAGAAGAGAAAGGCGTAGGTGGATCTGAAAATTTTTGTCCATATTGGAAATGTTTGAGCATCCTGAAACAATAAATAAATAGTCACTTAAAATTTCTCATCCTTAGCAGAGACCGTATGGATAAGTGAGAAGAAAGCAATAGTTTGTGCAAAGTGAGCCATTATCTGCAATAAATGGAGGTCCTGATAATTTCAATCATTGTTAGAGAAATGGTAGGGAATCGAACCCATCGAAAGAGCAAAATATCATGATTATTTGATATTCTTTATACGTGAAAACTCGTAATGAAGGAAGTGTAAGGCTGGTAGAGATTGCTTGAAATGTATCACTGGTGAGCTGTCATGATCGGATAGGAGGAATTGATGAAGATTAAAGATTCGCAAAGACACTAGGATTGTAGCTGGATACCTGGAAGAAGACCACTGTTCCGACTTTTGAAATAATAATGCGCATTCATATTTCTCATTGTCAACTCGATACCTATGGTGCCGGAGGAGGATCGATAGTTCGCGAGTTTAATCTCAAGCCTGTTTCTACATCGGCCGAATGAGATTGGTGTTCCCGCAAGGATTGTATGCGAGGGAATGTTGTCGGGGGTAATTGACATCAGGCACGGAGTGTGGACTACCGAACCATATTGATCGCGCTCCCAATGGACGGGTGTCCATATTCTCCCTGAAATGGATCTGAGTAGATTGTTCATTCATATTCCGTCCAGTTAAGTTACCCACCTTCTAACTGGTTCGTTCGGTCCATTCTTCCTTTTCTCGAAAAAGGCGAAAGCGCACATTCGGCACATAGCTAATAGAGCGCGTCCACAGAGATCACGATGAAGTCACGTGCACCGCTTGGTTCATTCCTCAAGTTTCCAATTTTAACAGACGCAACGATTCATTCAGCTCTTACCTTTGATCAGTGGCCGAAGATAAGTGAAAAACCACAGATAAGACAAAAAGAAAAAAGAAGTGGTCTTGAGTGAAACATTCCCTGAAAATATGTATTATCGATGGAGAAAATATTGGGACTAGAACCCATAGAATGCACAACACGTCAAATAATATTGTTGAAGCAACTTTATTACAGAGACGGCTGGCAAGTGATCGATCCCGTGAAGAGATAGTGAATACGCGTAGAATTTTGCAATCGTCATTTATGAGAGCCAGCCTCAAGAATTTTTAAGAAATTTAGCAAAGCCAGGGTGGGCGGACAAGTCTGGTTAATCAGGCCTAGTCCCATCAAATGGTGTTTACAGACCTAGCTGTAGGGTGGTGGAGGCCTTGCTGCAACGATAGGCACGTTCCAACCAATCGTGTTCGTATCAGGTTGTTGCTGTAGCTGTCGAGGTTGCTGCTGCAACGGTTGCTGAGGTACTTGCCGGGGGTAGTCACCAATCGCCGTATAAACAATAGTTCGGTTGTTCGATTGGGTGCCGTTCGTCTGAGCAGCGGCTCTGAATAAGGATAAATTACAAACAACGAATATGATATATTGAACTTACCTTACTGTCCTCTCCATATGATTCATCGTCTCCGAATGGTTACAAAGACAGACGCAGAACATGTAGACAATACCGATTGTAATGAGAACAATGAGTAGAAAGAAAGCGTTTCGGAGCCATTCTTCTTCCACTAAGAAACTCCTGTAAAGTGTAAAACTGAATTTTCTTCAAATTTTCGGAACTCACGGATGAGATGAAGAAACAGAATGGAGAATAAGTGAAAGGATAATTGAAGATTTTTGTAAGTCGATCATGTTCTGGAAAAATTATAATTTTCTGAAACTGAAGTAACGCAGGAAAAAGGAATTATTGGGAATCGAACCCTCGAAATCGAAAACGAATACATAACCAAACAGATAAACCAACTTTATACGAATAGCGAATTCTAGAAATCTATCTCGTATCTTATGCCTGTTTGAAGCGAATCAGTCATGGAATCGGTGAATAGTTTTGAGGCGAGTTTGGTCAAACAAATCCATAAAAAATAAAGGAACGGAATCGTTACGATTTGATATCCTCATATGCAGGCGGAGCGCTCTGTAAAACATCATTGATCTAGAAATTACGCGTACAAAATGACCAACCGGCGTGACGCTCCATCCAATATTTCCTCCTGGTTGTGGCTGTAGCATTGGCTGTTCTCTCTCAGCAGATCTATGGAGGGGAACGTATCGAGCTCGAGGGGAATTACTGTGAGGCTGCTTGGGATAATCGGCTGTGAGGGGCTGCATCTCGACCGTTCTGAAGTATAGAGAGAAATGCAATGATTAGGGTATTTCAGTATTTTTCTCGCAAGACTAGATAACTATTAATTAGATCATTGTTTTTCTGAACATTTATGTGAATTAACTCACTGTTGTCGCTGTTGTGGTGTTCTTGTAGTTGCTATCGATTCATTCTTCGACATGCATTTGCAGCCGATACAGCAGGCTATTATTGTGATGAATATGACCGCAAAGATGATCAGCGCGTGGACCATTGAGACGCTGAAATGAATTTATTTAGAGTTATTTTCGAATTTCGAAAAATAATTACAATTGCTCATCGGGCGGATCGGTCTCCGTGTGCTCCTTCTCTTCCGTTCCACAACATTCCCATTCACAACACTGCTCCGATGGGGGACACAACCAAGTAAATTCATTCGCACTGAAATCGAATTGTTTTCGAGAAAGGACAAGTAATTCTCACATGGTTCCATTGCTATTCTTCACAATGATTTTGTTGTCGATTGCTTCATCCCACCGATTCGGTTTCTTTTTTCCTACCACGATAGCTTCAGAAAGACTCTTTTGGCATCTGAGAATATTACTGTGAACTCTCTGTATGATGGCAATTACTTACCTGATCATTGAAGTAACGCTGCAGATGGTGAAATTCGATTGGCTATTGATAGGTGAGAAGTCGGCGCAGTCTGTTTCATTATCTCCACCAGGGAGGTTCTCGTCGCCCCAGAAGTAGGGAATCGATCCAATTCTGAAACGTTATCAAAGCTTCATCGTACATTGTGGATTTAACTTACAGTACGGGCAATTTCTCATCTTTGATTGTCGCTTCCTCATGCTTTCCGTTATGTCCATCCAGGAAGGCTTTGCCCAATCTATCGAGCGGATCTTCCTTCTTTGTTTCATTACCCTGATAAGCTTTCCTATCATGCGCTCATTACCGTTTGTTTGAACAAAAATCACCTTGCGTGTTTTTAATCCTTCGAGATACGTTTTAAGCATGTCCATCTGATTGCTCACATTACCATCCTCGTCATACCGTACTCGATACTCATTATCCTATAACAATAACACGTTTATTTTTCTTTTTTAAATTTTTATACTAACCTCAAAATCGAATATTTCTTTCGACGGAACTCCATGAGGAAATAGAGCCTCCCTGATGGTCTTCGTCGTTATTGTGGGACTCTCCGAAGGCGCTTGCTGCTTCACTTGGGCCACTCCCGCAGCACTCGGACCAGTCCTTGTCACGTATCCACCACCGTATCCGCCTCTGGAAGAAGGAACATAACTGAGAAGTTCTATCTGTTACAGCACCTGTAGTAAGTGTGCGTTCGTACAACGACATAGGTGTTTCCATAATATCGATTGCTATACGATCTACCAGATGATCCGTAGTTGGGACGACTATAAGAGCCTCCACCGGGTCCATATGATCCATAGGAGCCTCCCGATGAACCGTGACTCGATCGCGATGAGCTTCCACTTCCCCATGAGGAGGATGATTTCGATCCTCCTCCCCATGATGACTTGCTTCCACTGCTTGAGCTTCCTCGTGAACTACTAGAACTGCTTCCTCGACTACTCGATCGACCTCCACTACTGCCACGACCGCCACTGCTACCGCCTGAGAAAAAAGAAAATCTCTTTTTTTAACTTATATCCAGAATATCGCTTTCATGGAGAACAATTCGCCCCATCATTCCAAAAAACACGTTATTTGTAGAAACAAAATTCGTTCTGACTGTTCTAAAAGGAATAAATATGATAACCTCCTCGTCTGGTCTCCACTCCGTCGTGCAGGAATATGGCAAGAATAACGAAAATTGATAGAAGAGAAATCCGAATCATCGTGAAACATCTGCATTACATATGTCTGAACAACGAATCATTCAGGAATCAGTAGGGAAATTAACCCTTTCCAAAATAACCAATTCAATTGAAATTGAGAAAAATCTTTATCGAAAATATGCGAAAAAAAACCTTAGAATATATAAAACTACTCGTTGAATTGTGAATGAGAAATAATTTTAAATTTGATGGAAAAGGAAAACGAATGAGATATCGAGATCATGCGTTGCTAGCGACTGGAGAAAATCGAAACGAGAAAAATGTATCTTGTGAGTGAAACCTGCTTGCATTGACATTGTGTTCAATAAAAATTACTCACTCTCGTTGGAAATAAAAAGGGAGTATATATAAAGGGAGTACGTAACTGGGAGGTGGACTCTGAAATATTTACCTGAATTCGACTTCAACAATTCACTGTTTGCTTCTTATTTGATAGTTTCGGATGTCCCGCGGGTTGGGTTGTTCAGCAAATGGTCCACTTTCGACTATTCTGCAACTATCTATTTTCATTAAAATAGACTGTCATTGTCAAAATCTCACTGTGGTCTTGAATAATCCGTATTCTCTCTTGCTCTTGCTCTAACACTGAACCATCCCGCTTGATCAAGACCGCAGCACATAATAATTATTGCAATGATAATAAAGACGGTGATGATAATTGATAGAGAATTATCTGCTCAAAAATTGCGGTGAGCTTTGCCTCAATGCGATGCAACAAATTTCACTACATTTAGCTATGATAGAAGTAAAATAATATTCCGTTGCTCAAATTTATGGCAGCGTTTTTTTCAAATACGTCTTCTCCTTCTAAGGGTGTATTAGAATGAAAAATTGTCTACTCACTTGGCGCTACTGGATTTGGTCAGGGGGGAAACCAGCTATGAAGAATATTCTATCATCTCCACTCGTCGCTCCAACTGCCTCATTCAGAAGAATGAAAATGTTGAATGAGAATAACAGGAGGCGGCTCGAGAGAATCATCCTGAAATGTGTATCTGTCTTTTTCGATTATTCCAAGACAAGGGGTGGCCAGAAATCAATAGGGAAAATAACCCATTTAGAGCCTCACAAGATATATAGAAAATAAATAGTTTTATCAGAAAATTTCAAGCTGAATCATACTGCACAAGTGAATCGTTGAAAAGCTGACTACTCGTAATTCTAATTACTATACTCTGCAAATCGAGTCAGCGGTACTAATATGAAGGAATGGTAACTGATATCGACTCATGAGATGCAAATCTATTAACAATTTACTAAGTGTAAGTAAGTGCTATGGCAGGTAATGAATATTCAGATAACATTATAGAAGCTACGAAATATTAAAATATAAATAGGCTCGCTTTTGCACAGACATGAGTTAACGAAATTCGGATCTAAACCAGTATATAATAATCATCATTTGATGTCTTCGTATGCCGGAGGCGTATGCCGGAAATATATCATATGCGTTTTCAAACTGAGTAAGTCTTTTCTAACCGCAGTATTGTTCCATCCGTAATTTCCTTGATGATGTATGGGCGGCTGTCTTGGATAGTCCTGTTGTTTCGGGTAAGTGGCAGTGAGGGGTTGTCTCTCGCGAACTCTGCAAAGTAATGCGTTTTTGGCTCCTTTTCTAATTCATTATGCCAATTTATAACCACGGATACTGTTTGGAATAGAAAGAAAAGGATACTCACTGTTGCCTCTGTCCTCTTCGATTAATTTCTGCCTGCTGCTTCATCGCTTCGTGTCTCATACAAAGAGTGCATCCGACCACGATTATCAATATTCCGAAAACGATGGCACAGATCACGAGAAAGCCGTTGACAGCGTTTCTACTGAAAAAATCGCCTTTCACAGTAATGTCGCAAATAATACATCAATTTATCGATGAATAACTAATGAATGTTCACGTACAATCCCTCGTCCGGCGCATCGAATTCGCTGACTTCTTTGTTCACAAGCGAACAGCATTCCCATTCGCAACAATCATCGGTCGCAGGGCAGAACCAGGACAAGTCATCCGACCTGAATATTCACTTTTCTATTAGTTGAGCTCGAAATATGGACCGTAGACTCTTCATTTTCCGCACTCTCTCTCTCTTTGCCGATCAAGTAGCCGAGGGAGTGTGGAAAATCATGACTCAGATACCCATTTTCCCCTCACTTCTCTCTATTCGCAGTATTCACGATGACCTTCACATCGATGAGGTTGTTCGAAGGTCGAGACCAAGAAAATTCATCGCTAATAGATTCCATGATGCTCTTCTCTCTCCTTCCGATCACCGTGATGTCACCGATGCTCTTCTGACATCTGAATCCATTTCATAATTCGGTCAAAAAACAATACCGTACCTGACCAAGGAAGACACATTGCAGATAGTGAAATTCGCATCGTTATTGATGGGCGAAAAGTCAGCACAATCCGTTTCATTGTTGCCTTGGGGCAGGTTCGCGTCTCCCCAGAAGTATGGCATCGAGCCCACACTGTAATAGATCAAATGGGATGGATGATCTATGATCTTTGATCTCTGAACTCACAGTACGGATCTCTGCGCATCCTTCACTGTAACCTCCTCATCCTTGTCTGCTTCAGTCAACCGTTTGACGTTGTTCAAGGCTTTCTCGCTTTCGGCGTTTCCTTTGGCTGCCTCTACCTGTAGACTCGCCTGAAACACTGTTTCACTAGGGCTTCTGGAAAATAACGAAGTACTCTGCTCATTCTGCGTGCTTTCTCGCCTAGTTAGACGATGAAGGAAAACGTGAAATGAAGAGGGTGTCCTCTTCACATACCAGGCCTATTCATAACTCAACTAGTGTCCCATACAGCGAACTACACGAATCACTTACTTGCATTCCGAGCAGCAATCCTTCGCGCATAGACGAATCGGCGCCGTTTGACTTATCCTTCTTCGACCCCTCAGTATTGCCATTCATGTCGTAGCGTCGGCGCATCCCATCATCCTGTTTATATTTTTGTTATTATCGGAAAAATGATATTAATTTTCCAGTCCCGTGCCAGACTTTCATTTCCCGTACTTCCTGTCGCGCTGATAAGCCAATCACATGCTCAGGAAATTAAAAGCGATATTTGCTCCGTGAAACGCACCTAAAACGCCTAGATCCAATCAACAAACCTCATAGCTGAAGATGGTCTTGGACGGTTTTCTGAACTCTCCGGGGAACAAGACATCCTTGATCATGAGTGCGGTCATTGTCGGAGACTCGGATACGATGGGCTCAGTTCTCGTTTCAGTTCGAGCGGCTACTCCTGATCCCATTCTCGTTGTATAGACGCCTCCGTAGCCACCGCTTCTGAATAACCCATTATTATGAGTAGGTCTGTCAGGATGAATAAATGGTCTCCTCATTCCGCATCACGGATAACGGGAAAAGAAGAGACCGATTCTTCATTTTTACAGCCCCAAATAAGTTGTTTATCGATCGATTCTCAGCGCTACCGTACCCGTAGTAAGTGTGCGGTCGCACGACGACGATCGTATTGCCGTAGTATCGATTGGTCCAGCTTCTTCCGGAGGAACCGTAGTTGTGAGTGCCGTAGGATCTTGAAGAGGATCCATAGGATCCATGGGAGCTTCCACTTCCCCAGGAGGACGAGGATGAGGAGGATTTGGATCCACTGCCGAACCAAGAAGAGCCACTGCTGGAACTGCCTCGTGAACTACTGCTGCTTCCGCCGAAGAAGCCTCCTCCACTACTTGAACTTCCTCTTGAGCTGCTGCTTCGACTCCCACTACTACCACGACTGCCGCTGCTACCGCCTGAATGTGCATTTTTCTAGAGCTCAGGATAAAGAATTCGTATCTTCTTTTCGTATTTTTTTCTCGTCGGTCAAAGTAGCTAGCGAGCACTCTGAATGAAGAGTCGCGCATCCCAATGTTTATGTTTCTCTGGTCTACGACTTTAGAAGACGCAGTTCTAACTGCATTTCATGCTATGAACCGTTCCTCTAGGACTATCGTAAATAGCGATCTAATGACGTTCCGAAGCGTGTGTGTGCTGCTTTTGTACCCATGTTGTGTTGTGCACTGCGAAAAATGGCGAAAAAACTACTGACCTCTCTTCGATTCGACTCCTTCGTAGAGAAGAACTGCGAAGATTAGAGAGAAGATAAGAAATCGAGTAGGAATACGAATCATTCTGCAAGGAGCGTTAAAATCTTCTTCTTAGACGTGGATTTTCAGGAGTCAAAATGAATCACACGGCAAAATTCTTCTTGACATCGTGGGAAAATGCACGCACGCTAGAGTGTCGAACAAAAAGTGCGGCTTTAGTTGTGCTTTGACCAGCAAGATAGGCTTGAGACACATAAAATTCCATTGTTGTTTCTAAGGAATGACGGGAAATGCACTGCCAAATAAGTGGGTCGCATTACTCAACATGCGAGAATCATTATCGTTTCCCCGATGAAAAATCATTCCAGACAGACGGACAAAGTGGGTATCTCTTGCGAGGAACAGCCTAATGATCGATGGGAGAGGAAGGTCGAGAAGGGGGAATTGAAGGCACTCGGAATGAAGAGAGGGGCGAATATCGAGGACTTCATCAATAGTTGCCCCTTCCCATACCTCCTTTCTCTCATTACCTATCCCAGTCACGATTCTACGCACTCGATCTCGAGCTTTTCTTGAGAAACGACTATGAGACGAGAAAATGAAGGCACTCAAAATGAAGATAAGAGAAGGGCGAATCTCCACCTATTTCGCACGCCATGAACGATGGGCCAAGGCCAATTTCGAACACCCAGCATGAAAAAATAGACGGGAGAAGATGAAGAGATAAAGCGCAAATGGACGAACGGAGAACAGGGAAATCGAGAGCGGAATTGGAAATGAAGGGCGATGAACTTTTGCTGCTTTGAGAACCGGTGATAGGTCAACAGCCAGTGAAATGGAACGGAAATGGATCGAAATAAGATAGGGAGACGTTCGCAAGGGAGGGCGTTCCAGTGGACTCTTGGTCGTAAGAATAGAGGGAAGAAGGAGGAAGGAGAGGGAAAGGAGGGAGCTCGTCTTCTCGCTGTTTCACCCTCTAGTTCTCTGCCCTCACTCTGCCCTACTCTTCCCTCTCTGCCGTCTAGCCATTTTTTGTCTGCAGTTGAGGCTCTCCCCCGAACGAATGATAGAAGGAGGAAAGGAGATGTGGACTGGAGGATGAAAGGCGAGAAGGGAAAGGGAGAAGGGAAGAAGGGGGGAAGGGTAGGTTATAGAGACCACCGGAATGGATGACCGTAGACACATTTGGGGGTACAGAGTAGGAAATGAAGAAAATAATGAAGAAAAATAGAGTCTTCATTTCCTGATTTTTTTCACTGGTCAGAACAGAGAGCCTCAATAATGAAGATAAGGATTCTTCAATCAGACAGTCCTGGTTGCTTCAGAGGACCGGCTAAGTAGCCACGAATGTGAGCCGTAACAGAGGCACTATCATAGCGAGAAAGCCCTGCTTTTATTCAACCTCTAAGATAAGGGCGTCACAAGGTCGAGAGAATGAGCCAGACAGTGAGGAGCTCATGGAGATTCTCTCCAATCCCTTTAGTCTCTCGACTGCGAGAGGGCGATAATTTAAGAGAGAAAGGAAGAGCGGAAGTGTCTACGTCAGCGGTTTATGTATAGATCCCCGTGGTGAAACATCGCGCTGACTCAGAGAGAGGAACGGACAAAAAATGGCTCACGCGCGCATTGGTCAATCTTTGCCGCGTGACACGTGAAAAGTGGAAAGAGAAAAAGATGGGATTCCGAGAGGGCAAAGAGCAAAATTTGAGCTATAAAAATGACGAATCCGTCTTCTCATTATGCATGCTTTGTCGCTACTATGACTGGAGAGAGAGAGTACGCGGCACGAAGAAACGTATTCTTCATACGGACTATTGACTGCCATAATGAGAATAGACTTTGTCATAAGATTTTTCTAATGAAAAACTTAAAAAAAATCTAAAAGAGCTAAAATTCCAATCACCATCTCAAAATCTGATCGGAAGCACGTAGATTGAGGGCTGTTCCAAGAGAGCGAGAGATCTTTATCGTCTCTCTTCCTTCTCCTTCAATCAATCGGCTGTTGAGAGTTTATGATACCGTTTTTTTGCGAGTGTGAGAGGAAAACGTTATCGCGCTTTACTCAGAGGTACGCAATACAAACTTCACTGACAACGAGAATTGCACCCAACAAATCGAAATGGGCAAGGCGAGTCGAGTGTTGTAGAGAAGAGGCTTCCGTAACTGACCTACCGTAGCACTTCGTTCTTCAATGGGCACGATAACAAACCGCCAAACGGTTTAGCTCATTCGCGTTCAATCGCTTTTTCTCACACTCGGATCCTTTTCTCCTTCTCTTCGTTCGTTTTTGCAGTCTACGTTGATGAATTACCTCTAGGAAGGATGGAGAATGTAAGAAAGCCAGGAATTCCTGCCGATCAATACTCCCCGAGACCCATAATCTCAGACCCCGTTCCAGTCTATTCAATTACCCTCCGGCATTCCAATCCCATTCCTCCCCAGACTCCTTTCCATCGATCTCCATCACTGACTCATCCCATTATCTTGATATCCCGAAATTGAGCAAAAATAGGTTTATTGAACTCGTGAATGGATGACATGTTTGAGGGTGAATAATAATAGTACAATATGGGCTAGACAACTACAAATAATGGAACAGCACTAGAAATTGGTTTCTTTAGGCGGGCGAGGATGAACGAGAACGCGCGTCGGCTCATCCTGCAATGGAATTTCGTTAAATTTCGTCAATTTTTTGCTTTTTCCCTTGAAAATCATTGAAATTAACGAAAATGATACCTCAGGCGTAACCAACTGTTGTCTCTGTATAATCCTTCTCTTCTCCTCCTCATCTGCGGCTGAACGATAAGCGACAAGGCAACATGTGCCAAAGACGAAAGAGAATAGGACAAGCGAGAAGATTCTGGAAAAATATAAAATATAAAAAACATAAATAATTTAATAATTCTTTACATCCACTCAGTGTCCGTCCAGGGTCTTCCACTGCTCCACATGGAGGAGGAAGAAGATGATGATCCATAGTAGTGATGGCTACTGCCTGAGCTGCGACCGAACCATGATCCAGACGAGGATGAAGATGAGGAACCACCAAACCAACTACCACTGCTTCTTGATGAACTACGGGAGCCACTGCTTCCACGACCACCGCCTCCTCTGCCTGAATTGGATAACAATTTAGCAGTGACCGACTGGGCTAACCCGCTCAGTACATTATAAACTATCCATAACGTATAGTAAGTTCAACGTATTCTCACCTCCTTTAGCCTCCGCTTGCAAATCATCGATCAAGATGCTGACGATGAAGTAACTAGTAAGAAGAAGTTTGGTCGTATTTCGGAAGACATTGTTCATGCGCATAGAGTGCGGGGTTGCCCCTCGAGAGTATTCTTATAGGAGAAGGAAGGGGCGGAAATAGGAGGCGTTTGGTCTATTCAGTTTCGTGTGACGTAGGGATGACTCAGTACAACGTGAGAGCAGAGAAGGAAAGGAAAGAGAGAAAGAGAGAAAGAGAGAAAGAAGGAAGCGGGAAATTTGAAGCAGAGAAAGAGAGTGAGCACTCCTATCTAGTTTGACGTTGTTTCACAATCAACCTAAAGAAATACTATCATTTTTATCTTATTATCTTATCTTTGTATATTTCTTCTCTGATATCGCTTTGAATGTATCGTACACCGAGTCCATTCTCCACGATGATGGTCCATCATGGACAATGATGGACCATCATCGTGGAGAATGGACTCGGTGTACGATAGTTTGAATCCCGTTTTCCTTTTGCCCGAAAAATTTGTTATCGAAAAAATGAAAATATTGTTTATCGAACCCGTATATTAATGTGTAACAATTAACACGTTTAATGGCAAATACAATGTAATAATTGATCAATAGATGAATCGATTGAAGGTATCGCAATGATGATTACACATTGTTCCTTGGCGGCTGAACGGGGCGGACTACGACTTCCGTTGGTAGAGCCTGAAAGAACTGCAATCATTTCCATCACTAGAGTTCGAGAACTGATACAACCGTCTCTTCATTTTGCACACTCGCTCGCCCGCGAGACAGAGTGTGAAATGGAGAGACGGCGATATCGCAATCTCTACTGTCCACAACTATTACCCGATGCGCGATCATCCGTCCTATCCGATCTTTCTTCTTCTTCTCTTCTTCTTCATCTCCCAAACAACCGACGATTACGCATATGATAATGATGAGAACGGTCAATACACCGAAGAATACGCTGAAAATTACTATATTTTCAATATTTTTCAAAAATCAAGCATGATAAATTATTAAAACTTCAACGTACGCAGTTTGCTGTCCATCCCACACTCCACTGGGAGAAGATGAGTATGAGGATGAAGATCCTCCGTAAGAACTTCCATAGTAATGATGACTGCTGCTGCTAGAGCTGCGACCAAACGAGGATGAGGAAGAGGATCGACTTCCCCATCCTCCACCACGTGAAGAACCGCGGGATCCACTGCTTCCACGACCACCGCCGCCTCTACCTGTATAGAAATCAATTAATGAAACTGTAACCCATCCATAGTACCCGTTTCGTCCCGCAACCCCGAGATATTCTCACCTCCTCTCGCTTCCGCTAACCAATCGTCAATCAAGATACTGATGATGATAAAACTATTGAGCAGAAGTCTGACCATTCTTCCGAAGACATAGCTGATGTTCATAGAATGCGGGCTATCCCCGTGAGAGTATTCTTATAGGAGAGGGAAGGGACGGAAATAGGAGGAGTTTAGTCGATTGAGTTTCGTGTGACGCAGTTATGACTCAGTGAAACGTGCGTTGACGAACAAAAAGATATGACAAGAGAGATGTAGAGAAGCGGTCAATTTTGACAGAGAAAGAGAGAAGGGCCCCTTCGCTTACCACTGTTTCTCATTTCACCCTTTCTCTAGTAACTTCATCAGTGCCCAGAAAGAGATGTAATTTCAATTCCCAGTTCTTCGTTACAACATTGTGAATAGATCACCAAAAGACTCTCAGTTCAATATTTTTAATGACCGAACATAAATGAGCAAGTGAATAATTCATAAACGAGCACGTAAAAAAACGACATGCTTGGCATTTATCAATTTAACGCAAAAAATTTCATAGTGAAGAATATTAATTAGATCTCATCGTCTCAGTGGAACTCGCTTCACGTTGTCTTGAACGACCACTTGGCTTGGCTGAAAATACATAATATCCATTTATTTTTATGCCATAATATTTTGTAATCCATACCTCGTTATCAATGAGCGGCTCCCCGTTTGTCTTCTTCTCTCCTTCGTCTTCGGAACAAGCGAATACTATGAAAACAACGACGATCACTAGAATTATTAGTAGGAATACAACCCTGTAAAAGACATTTTAGTGAAATCATTTCGACTTCAATACACACCAGTCGTTTTCTTCCTCATCTCCACCCGCATACGACGAGTATCCATAGAAGACACCAAAACCGCTCGAACTGTGACCGAACCGAGCGGATGATGATGAGGAGGATCGACTTCCTCCACTGCTTCCACGCGCTGAACTACTGCCACGACCACCGCCTCCTCTACCTACAAACACACTTTAGTTGTGATCAAGAATCGCCTACCCTAAGGCAAGCCAATGCTTCGCGATGCCGTTTTTATAGAGGGTAAATGAGGAGCTATCACTAACACTCACCTCCTCTGGCTTCAACAATTGATCCAGTGAAATCGCTCAAGAACAGCAAACTACTAAACACAAAGACGATTGTCTTTCGGAATACATAATTGATGTTCATCAGGTGAGGAATGGCTTGTTTAGGGTATTCTTATACGTTAGAGGAACGGAAATGGCGGAGTTACACATCAAGTGATCATTGTGAGATGATGAGTCAGTGAATTGTGCTGAAAGAACTGAGCGAAGGAGAACGCGATCAATTCGAACAGAGAAAGAAAGACAGAAATCACTATTTTATTTTTATCGTGAACATTTTTAGAATTTTTCTGTTGACGTTTACTGAGACAGCCAAGAGAAAGCAACATTTTTGTTCAAATCGAAATACCTAAACACATCGGAAGATTATCAGAGAAATATTTAACATGGTTCGTGTTCCCTTAATGAGTGTTTAATTCGCAGACTGTGTGAGATTCCATCATCATTCACTGTCACGCTGTGATCATTACAATGATAATTGAGGTCGATCGGATAGTTTTCGCACGATGCGTACAGCCAAACATTCTTTCCCAGAAACGGCAATTTCTGAGCAGCATTACATAAACTTTTTGCGACCCCATAGGGTTTTCAGTTACCTCTTTGAGTAAATTAACAGCATCGTTGCCAAGGTAGCTAACATAATGGCGATTGTCAAAGCGTAATTTGTCCAGTTTTCTCGAGAACATTTCAATAATTATCTGTGCCCAATCAGCATGATAAAGTCCGATAAAGTACGAATTAGAGTGTTCGATGCGAGTGCTCATCTGTTGAATGCACAGTGATTGAAGAAGTTCGGACAATTCCAGTAGGAATTCGACTGAATGCAGATTTGGAAATACTGATGAGATTCGTTTTCGATTCGTTTTCGATTCGTTTTCGTACCTTGATCGGACAAATTATTTTTCTTGATCCAAAGCTCGAGATGATCTATACCGTTAGACATGATTGTATGAAGAAGATCAGCGCTGTAAAAATGATAGGGTGTGCTAAAAAAACGGGAATAAATCACTTACGCAACTTCTTTATCAATTGAATCGATAACGACTTTCAGTTTTCTTGTTCGAACTCCATCGAGAAATTTGGCTATAGATTTCCTTTTATTTGGACAACTGCATTCGACGAAATTAATTTTGCCTATACGTTTCCCGATTGATTCACTAAGAATCCTTAGTAGACCGTAGTATTCACGATTTATGGACATTCTGAATTCCTGAAAGGATGTATTTGAATTCATTTTAGAGCATGATACTACAAACAGTTTTGTTGTCTCGTGCTTCCCTTTTTTGTAACGGTATGTTGCGGGATTTCAAGATATTCATAAAGTTGCGGCATTTTAAACGCATCCCAAGCAACTTCACATTTTCAGTCGGAATATAAATATGTATTTGAATGTCTTCTTTCGCCCACGATTTCTGCAATAATAGGCAAATATTCAAATTTTAACTCATTTTGAAATACCTTGGATCCTCTAAAATCTATTTCATGGATGAGTTGAATAGTCGAGCATTGATGCACGTAATTGTCCACGCGTTTTCGAAGTACAAAAGACGCCTGTAATGAAGATTCTTTTATGACTTGTGAATCCAAAGCGATCTGAATAATATTGTGATCAAGCATTTCTGCTTATAAAAGGTTCATGTGAAGAATATTAATCGATGGCCTAAGTGAACTTTTCTAGGCCCATATACCGTTAATATTAGGTTGATGCAAAAGTTTCTGTACAACACTAATGTGCATATTACAGAGTATTGTTTGATCCGTTTCAAAATCCCTTTTGGCATTTTTTAGGGTGATCCCCAGACATTACAATTACGTTGCAGGACTGAGTTAAAATTACTTGAGGCATGAGAAAATAAAATCGTTTGTAATGGATAGTGAAATAAGCGATTTTGAAGGGTTTTTCCGAGGACCTAACATTTTCAAAAGAGGTGAATTCGCACAAAATCGAAGTTCAGATATTATTGGGAAAGGGTTGTTTATTTATACTACCAAATTGGACTATTTTTTTAAACGCTCAGGAGTGCAGAAATTCAAGATAAATACCATTTTCGACCATTGAAAGTAAATTCCAAAGTTTAAAAAAGTCTAGCCCTTGAATGCAAAGCCAAACATTCCGCAAAATAATATGGTAAACTCATCAATGCAGGTACTATATATTCCTGTATTGCTAATACATCTATACCTTTCGGCTTGATTTTAGCACGTCTGAAACTGAAATGAGGTGTTATTCACCGCTCTCGATTTCGAATTCGGTAACTGCTGCTAGATGGGTTTTCGTGCTAATCTTATGACACTATTTTTAAAAGTATACTCAGTGAATGTACTTCACACAGGAGGTTCAAAATTGAGCCTATCACTCATTGAAAATAAATGGCATCTTAAATAAAAGTGTGCGTTTTTATCGCGCTATATATCTTTGCCGAATCGCTGTGCCCGCCTTCCTGTTCTGACACCTTCAATGTGAAGTGCGCCCGATAGAGTACCCAACCCTATTTCAAATCTTGAAGACTTGGGGTTTGTATCTTGATTGGGTAGAACAAGAGAGCCTTGATTCGTAGACCAAAATTTTGTACAGAAACTTTTGCATCAACCTGATAATTAATGTCCTAACAGGAACACAGGTGACTTCCTACTAGGAAACCTGCAAGATACACACTAGGAAGTCAACTGTGATCCTGCTAGGAAACTATTACCAGAGCATATCAAGGCTTGGTCTGCCTCGGCCAGTGCCTCGGTGAAATCGGCACTCTCCGATTGACCGCTGGCTCCTTTCACCATTCGGAGTGCCAGCGGTCATTTGAAGAGTACGTTTTTTTTCCCAAAAAAAATTCCCAAAATCGAAACTAACAAAAGGCGAAAAATCTAAACTCACAGTTCTGAGGTCGCAGATTGACTCCGGTGCAAGCTCGATTATTTTCCAAAAAAGTTCTTCAGGGAGCCTTTCCAGAGTAGACAGGGGCTCAATATTTCGTAGCGATTCGGAAACGCAATTTGGCATTTCATCTCGTGAAAACTCTCGTTGCACCATTGCTAATCGGAGGTGTTTTGTGACTGTCCCAAAAAAACTATATTCAAATGCAAATGAAGTACATAAATGAAAAAATAGGTATATTTCAAGGAGATAGCAGATGATCTGAATACCGCATTTCATTTTATGCATTTTTTTAGCGTGTGAATAGGCAATACCAGAGGATATAAAGCCACAAAGACTTAGAGGATGGAGGAGAGAGAACGAATTCAATTCGAACAGAGATAGAGAGGAAAACACTATTTTTATAGTGAAACTCTTTCAATTTTATGTTGAAGTTTACACCCAAGATAGAAGAGATCCAATTTTGCTCACATTACAGCATACACATCGAAATATTATGGAAAAATAGCGACAATTTTGTTCAACTCGCAATGCATAAACACATCGAAATATTATACTATCAGAGAAATTTATGATAGGGTTCGTGTTCCCTCGATGAGTGTTTGATTCGCAGACTGTGGGAAATTCCATCATCATTCACTGTCACGCTGTGATCGTTACAATGATAGTTTAGCTCAATCGGATAGTCATCGCACGAGCCATACTTTCTTTCCCAGCAACGGCAATTGCTGAAATAAATGGATTTAGTGTTTTCAACCCCGAAGAGATGATACTGACCTTTTTGAGTAAATTCACAGCATCGTTGCCAAGGTAGCTAACGTAATGGCGATTTTCTAATATAAGTTTGTCTAGTCTTCTGGAAAATATTTCTAAGATTATCTTAGCCCAATCAATATGATTAAGTCCGAAAAAATATGGATTCGTTTCATTTATATGACGATTGTGCTTCTGTTGAATACACAGTGATTGAAGAAGTGTGGACAATTCCAGTAGGAATTCAACTGAATAAATTTTTTTGAAATGATGATTAATTGTTCATAGTCCTAGATACCTTTATCGGAAACAACATTATCTTTCAGCCAAAGCTCGAGATGTTCTATTCCGTTGTGTTTGATCGTGTGAATGAGATGAGCACTGAAAAAATGCAACGGTGCAAAGAACGAGAATATATCACTCACGCAACTTCTTCATCAACTGTATCGATAATGACCTTCAGTTTCCTTGTTCGAACTCCCTCGAGAAGATTGGTGATAGTTTTCGTCATATTTGGACAAGCGCAATCGACGAAAAACATTTTTCCGATGCGTTTCCCGATTGATTCCATGAGAATCGTCAGCAAACCGTCATGTTCACGAGTAAAAGGAATTCTGTATTGCTGAAAAATGGATTTGAATACATTTACGAGTATGAAACTTCGAACAATTTTCTTGTTTTGCATTTCAATTCTATGAAGTGTTATGTTGTGCGATTTCAAGCTATTGATAAAGTTTCGGAATTTTAAACGCAGCTGGATTAGCTTCACATTTTGAGCCAGAATACACAAATGAATTTGTATTTCCTCTCTGCTTCTCTGAAATTGTGCAATGATTACCAAATATTCCCGTTTCCTCTCTATTTTTCAATACCATCGATGCTTGAAAATCTAATTCATCGATGAGTTGAATAGTCGAAGACTGGTGTACTAAATTGTCCACACGTGTTCGAAGCAAACTTGACGTCTGTAAAGAAGGGTTATTGAAAACTTGTAATTCCAATGTCATCTGAACAACAAAAATTGACTTGCGAAAATAAATTATCGATAACTGCTGAAACGCCAAAGAGAAACTAATAATATGAAGAACAGAAGCAAACTCGCCGTTCTGAGATCGCATATTGACTCCGGTGCATACTCGATTATATTCCAAACCAGTTCTCGAGGGAGCCTCTCAAGAATAGAAAGAGAATCACATTTTTGTATTGATTTGGAATCGCAACTCGAAATTTCATCTGGTGAAAAATATCGCTGAGACATGCAAATCCGATCTTTTCTGAAAATCGAAAAGAACATAGAGAAAACATTTAGTATTGAAAAATAGTCGCGTGTGATCTCATAAATTTGTGAGAGTGAGCAAGCTTCGCCAGTGGGAGCTTCGCCAGCTTCGCCATTCAGTCATGCCCAAAAATTCGCCAAAAGATATTGAATGAAAATGATTTTTCAATTCTTGTAAGAGAATGTAAGGACCCCTCTTATCCCTCTGGGAATTAATGGTAGTGTGCACACTGTCCAAGCTAACGGAGAAAAGGGTGAATGAATAAATATAATAATGAGTTCAATACAAAAGTTTCAAGTACAAACAGACACCTGAAGAATCAGTCCGCACTGGTATATATATTTTCAAAAGTTTTTAAAAAATTTTTAAAATTCAAAAAAAGGTTCAAATCAAACTCATCACACAAAACACAATATGTGGTGAACTGTGATCTACCTGCCTGAGTCTCTTCCCTCGTTGGGTCAGCAAATCGATTGAATAGCCTTCTCAGCCCGCTCAAAAGCGGCAGTTAGTCTGCTCGCCAAACCCTTACGGTATGTCTTACCAATCTGTTGGCCAGTCGTCGACGATATTTGATCATCCCACGCATCGTCCCTCGGTTTGTAGCGCGCTACTCTCGGATGAGGTATCTTTTCATTACATATTCTGTTTTGTTTTCTAACGTTTTCAATATTCCTTTTACTGTTCCTTCCGCCAGTTAGTTTCGATGGCAAGCTGATAATTTTGTAATTATACATGCACTACTATTGCTTTCAGGCCGCTCGTAAGGGAGCATTCGCAATGGCGGCTACGAGGGAATGCGTCTCGTTCTTCCTCGCGCTCCCGTGTATCGTCTGCAAGAAGACGTTCACTTCAGGACAGTTCCATTTCACATTTTCTTTATTCATCTTGGTGCACACATTTGATATCATATATAGTTTCGCAAAATCTGTTAGTGTTCTTTTCATTCAAATATGATGATTAGCGCGCAATCACCTTTGAAAATCAGACCGCATCTTCTTAATCATTTGCTTTTTTCTATTTCCCTGTTTCCTAGGGAGGTAGAAAAAACCTAATAGGACAGCAACCATCGATTTTCACGTTCTAACCTTTCAATTTTCCAGCGAATCTTCCTCTCCTGGTCCGCTGTGGCCACTACGTACATGATGACTGAAAGGATCAGTGTGTGAAAGGGCGAGACGAAAGAGGGACGACGTATGTGGATGGATGTGTGTACAAGAAGGGATCTGATTCTGCAGACTACGTTCTCAGTCGACCACTCAAAGGTAAGCCACTCTATATCGTTTGAATTTGAGAATTTCTCGTTTGCTTTGGTTGAAAGAGAGTGATATTAATTATTCTTGCAGGCATATTCGAAGCTCTCTCCCATCCTGGATACTACTGCGGTTACTGCAGACAAGAGCATCCCAGAGGAAACTCCGTCTTCTGCCCAGAGTAGGCATCGTCCTCTCTCCTTCCTGCATGGTCTCTCATTGATATGACACAACGAGAGATCGTGTCAATCGGAGAGAGTCTCTATCTAATATCAATCCGTTTGTTAAGAAAGAACTCGATTTCCTGCATCGAGTGTGCTGTGGTACAACATCGATTCGAAGCGGTTCGACCAATCAACGACACAGACCCGGTAAGGCCCAATTCAATTGTTTTCATGACTTCTCGTTCGAAACATGTAAGGAGATGTCTTTACTCACCGTAAAGTAGAAGAAGTAGAATTTACTTCCGTTTCATTTCTATTGGGTTCTCGACAGTGCCATAGGGCAGGAAGAACGAATGCTAGAGCATACATAGTAGAGTTTGAAATACGGGACGGGTAATTCGGACCCGGCCGGGTAATGGAGGTGGAAAGTGAAGAATGATAGTTTCCCGGGATAGTTGGAATGAAATGGCTCCTTTTAGTGCAGTCGATTCTGAACAGTTTGAACGCAGAAACCGAACAAAAATACTGGTAATTTCCGCAAAATAGAAGCACAACCTGAAGACCGACCACCCCCGAGCGTTTTGAAGGACAGAAATGCTTCAAACTCACAAGCGCGCATTTTTCATTTCACTATCCCGGGTATTCCCTCTCTATCATTCTTCATTCTCGGGTACCCGATGTCCCGGGTAGCGTTACATTTCAAACTCTAATACATAGTACCTTCATTGCAGTCTTCCATCGGAGTCATTCTCGCTACAATCGACTCGGCCAGTGGATACTCGGCTGCTGCGCTCTCCCAGTGCGCAAGCTGCGCGCGTTCTCTAATTGAATACGGTATCTTTCGATCACCAGCAACTATGATTGCAACTTCCCATGTCATGATTCATACTCTGTTCATTTTCAGGATGGCTTCGCCCTACGGTCTGTCATTTGCCTTGTGGACACGTTCGTCACTCGGAATGTCTCGACAAGCGATCCAATCAGGCGATGTAAACGGATCGTCTAATTCTCTTCTTTTCCCATACTCTCTCAAACCCTCTAAGCGACGAGAGAGTATGTGACATGAAGAGACGAAGACCAAGAAGATATCCATGTGTTTCGGAGTGATGCATTTCAGGAGTGTGTGCCAAATCTGCCGTGAGATCATACCGTGCAATCAGGACGACGAGCTCATCCCGTTCCCCTTCCTTTCTCGTTCGTATTTCTCCAATCTTCCCTAAACTTCCGGTTGGGAAGATATGAAGACAACCTTCTCTGGAAATCCTTAGCCGGTCGATTTAGATAGTTCTTAAAGAAAGCCTAAACTCCAAATTCGGGGAAGCACTTCCCTGTGGAATCAGGGGGAAGTACTGTAGGAGAAGGAAGGTGAGAGTGACAGACGCGAGAGTTTTTCGCTCCTCTCCTGTCTCTTCCCGTCTCCGCGTCTTGACCTAGCCCCCTTCCCTTTGCACCGCGCATCTTGATTTTGCCTATGCCCTGTAGAAACTTTGCGTGCGTGTAACTCGGTTCAAAATTGAGCTAACGAGTTCGAATGCAAAATGTGGTTTACGGAAACTATCGATCTATGACAGATACCCCCCGAAAATATTGAGTTTAGCCTTCTTTAATTTCACCGGGTGAAGTTTCACAGCATTCTGGTCCCCTTTGTTCTATCAAGAAAAGGGTGAACATTGGGATTAAGATTTGAATTTTCCCGCCACACCGTAATCGAACTACAAATCGATATCAGAAAATGAAATGTTACTGAAACTTATGCGGATTTCAACCATTCAACAACATTTAAAATTCAGAAACATTTCATATTTCAAGTTTGCAGTTCGACTACAACCCCTTGTCTGTCATAGTAGAATGTTGTGAGTAGTAGATAAGGAGCAATGCATTGAATACATTGAAGGAAGAGTGGAATGGGAACTGAGGGGTGATACTGAGAAGAGGAAAAACAGCACGAAAGCATCAAGAAACAATACAGAAATTGAGAATTTGTACTTAATATTTTTAAACCATTCGTCTTTCTGACCCACGCATTTGATAACTTTTGAATGGACTTTCTGAATCTGCTAAAAACGAAGCCAGGATGATTTCACGACAACCCTCTGTCAAACAAATTTGAATTACGCCAAATCAATATTCGATATCTCAGATAAGCGAAATGTGTGAAAGATCAAAGATCGAAAAGATGAAAAAATTCAACAGAGATCAAGGATGTTCTGAAGTCGATCCATCGATGCAGTGGTCGCTGTCAGCAATTGTACACAAAGGACAACATCTACAAATTGACCGACCCTGTTTGTTCACCTCTTCTATTCAACCGATGACAATGACATGATGATGCTTCTCCAGGTGTGTCTCTGGTGTAAGATCGAGGTGCAAAGTGCAGACTAAGGATTGTGCAACAACACTGCCTATCTACATACATCAACGATTCTGTCCATTCCCTTTTCTTCCCATTCCCATCTCTTCTCTGATGTTCAGTACCCATATCCTCCCTCTTACTTCCACTCTATCGATTAGCTATATCTACAGTAATTGGCCACGTCTTACCAGCTAGAGAACATTAATGTCATGAGACGTATTATGTGTGTATTCATAAGAGCTTCATTAGAATCATACAAATCCTTTCTCACTATTCTTTCCTCTGTCGATTCTTATGTCCATTGATTACGAAATTTGTTGTATACAGGCCAATTTTAGACTCTTTCGTACTAGATCCTTACGGTTCTTATGTTACCCAATTCCCCTTCTCATATTTCTCCTCTTGCTCATCCATATCCTTTCTCTTGCTTCCACTTTATCGATTAGCTGTATCTACTACTATTGGCCACGTCTTACCAGCTAGAGAACATTAATGTCATGAGACGTATTATGTGTGTATTCATAAGAGCTTCATTAGAATCATACAAATCCTTTCTCACTATTATTTCCTCTGTCGATTCTTATGTCCATTGATTACGAAATTTGTTGTATACAGGCCAATTTTAGACTCTTTCGTACTAGATCCTTACGGTTCTTATGTTATCCAATTCCCCTTCTCATATTTCTCCTCTTGCTCATCCATATCCTTTCTCTTGCTTCCACTTTATCGATTAGCTGTATCTACTACTATTGGCCACGTCTTACCAGCTAGAGAACATTAATGTCATGAGACGTATTATGTGTGTATTCATAAGAGCTTCATTAGAATCATACAAATCCTTTCTCACTATTCTTTCCTCTGTCGATTCTTATGTCCATTGATTACGAAATTTGTTGTATACAGGCCAATTTTAGACTCTTTCGTACTAGATCCTTACGGTTCTTATGTTATCCAATTCCCCTTCTCATATTTCTCCTCTTGCTCATCCATATCCTTTCTCTTGCTTCCACTTTATCGATTAGCTGTATCTACTACTATTGGCCACGTCTTACCAGCTAGAGACCATTAATGTCGTGAGACGTATTCGGTGTTTATCAACGCGAGCTCCATGAGAATCACACAAATCATTTCTCATCTATCTATCTGTATTCTTTCCTCTGTCGATTCTTCTGTACATTCATTACGAAATTTATCCAGGCCAATATTGGAACCCCTTTCGTGCTACATCCTTCAGTTTCTTACATTCTTCATTTCTCCCTTTTATCGCACTGACTACTGTAATTTAAATTGACCGCAGCATATTTATTACTGTAAGTTGTAAGTTGCATCTAGTGAGTTTACATACTTTGTATTTCAACTTCGCCGACTTCATACTTCAACTTCATTTATACTTGACTAAATAAAATTGTTTGTATGTGAAAAACTGCCACACATTTTTCGTTGCAAACTCGCGTCTCTTCAGTTATTACACACAATCGTGTCCACTACAAATGGTCTTCATTCTTATTATTGTCTGACGACGCAGTATTTTCATACAGAAATAGGATTCCCATAGAATACTGTCTCACTGCTTTTCCATGTTACACAGAATTCTGCACATATTATATTTCAAAAACTTTTCAATAGCTACTGCTGTCGAAATGCAATGATCTCGAAGAGAAAGATGAATGGCTTTCTTGACTGATTTCACACGTACTACAACTTTCCGCGCTCGAGAATGAATTCCGATTAAAATGAGGTTGAACTGGTCGAACGACGACTCGAATCGGTGGATCCTGAAGAAAATATGTAATTTCATATCATTTTCTCAGGTGATCCTCAGGGAATCGAACCTCGGGTGAGATTAGCTGTTGATTCTGTCGCTCATTCTCCTTCATTCCTTCGTCCATTGCAGTTGTGAATGCACGCAGCAGAAAGGGACCAAATGCGAGCAATATCAAAAAGAACGCCACCCAGAACATGACAAAACTGAAACATATTCACGAAATTTGATAGAGCAGTTGTGAAATAACTCTAATTTAGGCTCACGTATCATCCTCAGTCCACTCTCTTCCATTTCCTCCTTCGAAACTTCCGTACTACGTTTTTTAATTTGTCCGGACATAACAAAAATTGCGGTATTACTTCACTGTATTTAGCGGGAGTACTATTCCGCGGCTCTGGATTATCCGGCCTCAGCTTCCGTTTTCGAGCTGTTTTCATTTTAATTGTGTTTATCCTAATTTTCACTTGTTTTTTTAATACATTTTGTGGTTCAGAATGCGCAGGCGCCTCTCGCCTACACGTTTAATGCTGCGAGCACGCGCAGGATCGGCTGCCCGTCGACTCGACGACGGGTGTTGAGAGGACAGTTTGCTTCTCTCTATTTTGCCTTTCATTTTTAACTCGCTGATTTTAAGTACCGATTTTTAGCATTGTGGTTCCTTCGCGGACCACTGCGAGACTCCTGCCGGCGTTTCCCCAGGTTTGTCCAATTTTCTATCATTTTTGTCGATTGTTCACTTTCGTTTCCGACAAATACGAGTAAGCACTTGAATGTTAGTAACGTATGGGATAAACTGTGCACGAAATTGACATACAAACATAAGAAAAGGGCTTCCATTATTCCCTCAATCTACGTATTCCTTTGCGAGTGCCTGAATATTGATACAATTTATAAATTCCAGCCCGCTCAGGCCCTCTTCTCGCCACCCCCGACTTCTCCTCACAGGTCGGTGTCATTTATTCGAATATGAACGTTTTTCTATTTTTCATCAGTTGCTCGCTTGTGGTTACCAAATATGAGCACGCAAGCGCTGACATGCCCGTGATTTAAGGGATAAGTCATGCCCAAAATTGGCCTAAAATGTGTGTAATAACTCAGTTTATATGCATAGATTCAGCTAAACTTGCATATAACAGCGCAAAAGGGCTTCTATTGTACTTATTTTGGTAATGATAATGCTTGAAATTAGCGTGAAAATGGGTGAAAAAATAGTTGATTTAAACATAAACGAGTAGTTTTCAGCAACGACTGTCGCTTCATGTGGGGGACGCTGCGGCCGCCCCATCGTTTCCCTCAGGTGATTATGTTTTCTGTTCCTTTGATTTATTTTTCGGACAGATCTTGTTTGTTTACATTCAGGTTCTCGGCCACGCCGACGTCTCGGGTCCCCTCACGGAAGGACTTCTGGCACTGCTTTACTTCGCGGTACCAGCCCAAAATGGGGGAGAGGAAGGGAGGGAGAGAGGAATGAGAATGATAGAGAGGGAGAAAGAGAATGAGAGGGAAGAATCATTGGGAGTATACTGTAGCAATAATCAATATCGAATTTCTACTCAAATCGATTTAGTCGACCCATTTGCATCACATTATCCTTTTATTCCACCAATATCTGGCAGTCTTTCTCGGTTAATCTCTTTCTCACTCTCTCCATCCTCCTCACTCTCTCTCATCCTTTGTTAAGTCAGCCTATAAAATGATTTTTTTCTTCGTGCCTCTGGTCAGTCTGGCCCTCTTCCTTCGAGGAAGAGGGTGGGGTGCTCTGTCCCCCGCAGACTAGTTGCCCTCCAGGGCAGGGCCAACGCCTATGGGCCATCCTCTCCCCCATTTTGGGCTGGTACCGCGAAGTAAAGCAGTGCCGGACTTCTCCTCCCCATAGGGTTATGCGGCCTTGAGCCCATTCACATTTGTTTTTTTTTTTGGAAATAAAAAGCCTTATTTCCAACGTGTTTTGTTGTGCATTACAATAACTGGGAAACACAATTACACTAGGGAAGACACATTAGATTACGGTATGTCTTCTGATACTGGAATATTAGATTCCTCGCAGTTGGCACATCTGACGTTTGGCGGAGAAAATGAACACTTGTGATTCTAACCAATGGATTTCTTAAAGCCTTTCTGACAGCAGCATACTGTTCATAAATATCGATTCCTCTTTGACTAAAGCTTTCCTTTCTCAGCTGACTATCTCCGTTCGACATGCACGGTGCTTATGAATAGATCATACATTAATCACATAATACTGTATTTTCATTCGATATTGACCGTGATGACCGTGATCTTATTGTTATTTATTCCACTACGCCTAGGCTATCGTAGCCTATACCCTGTCTCCTTCTAACATCTTGTATTACTAGTAAATCGAACTAATGTTCAGCTTAATTCGGTCTTTTCCCATGTGCTGCAAAACGAGAACAGAGTGCTGGGAAATAAGGCTTTTTATTTCCAACCAAAACAACAACAAGGATGATGGTATAGATGACCACGGTGTCGTCTCTATTGCAGTTGAGAAGGAAGTGGAGAGGAACCAGAAGAACCTGAATATAAACCAACAAGATTTGTCCGAAAAATAA
Organism: Pristionchus exspectatus; assembly: GCA_911812115.1. Taxonomy (NCBI): domain Eukaryota; kingdom Metazoa; phylum Nematoda; class Chromadorea; order Rhabditida; family Neodiplogasteridae; genus Pristionchus; species Pristionchus exspectatus. The sequence goes on along the minus strand of OU461584.1, from coordinate 9,649,452 downwards.
ATCAAAGGAACAGAAAACTTAATAACCTGAGGAAAACGATGGGACTACGGCTGCGTGGCAAACACGAGCGACAGACGACCATGACTGAAAACTACTCGTTTATGTTAAATAAAACTCGTTTTTTTCTATCCGTTTTCACGCTAACTTCAAGCATTGTCATTACCAATCATTACGGGCATCGATTTTAGCCCTTCCTAAAGCATTTTTAGCAGAAAACACGCTTGAATAAGTAAATAATGAGTGAGTAAGTAAGTGAGTGAAATAGAAGTCGTTTTGTATGAAAGTTTAGCTGACTCTGCATAAACTATGAGTTATTACACGCATTCTTGAACATAATTTATCCCTTAAATCACGGGCATGTCAGCGCTTGCGTGCTCATATTTGGTAACCACAAGCGAGCAACTGATGAAAAATAGAAAAACGTTCATATTCGAATAAATGACACCGACCTGTGAGGAGAAGTCGGGGGTGGCGAGAAGAGGGCCTGAGCGGGCTGGAATTTATAAATTGTATCAATATTCAGGCACTCGCAAAAGAATACGTTGATTGAGGAAATAATGGAAGCCCTTTTCTAATGTTTGTATGTCAATTTCGTGCACAGTTTATCCCAGACGTTGCTGGCATTCAAATTATTACTCGTATTTGGCGGAAACAAGAGTGAACAAGTGATAAAAATGGCAGGAAATCGGACAAACCTGGGGAAAGTGGCGCCGACGGGAGTCTCGCAGTGGTCCGCGAAGGAACCACAATGCTAAAAATCGGTACTTAAAATCAGCGAGTTAAAAATGAAAGGCAAAATAGAGAGAAGCAAACTGTCCTCTCAACACCCGTCGTCGAGTCGACGGGCAGCCGATCCTGCGCGTGCTCGCAGCATTAAACGTGTAGGCGAGAGGCGCCTGCGACTTCTGAACCACAAAATGTATTAAAAACACTTATAAAATAGGTGAAACACAATTGAAACGAAAAGCGATTCCATCGAAAAAGTTGGTGAAAAAAAAGAAAGGGCGTGGTGTAGTTGAGAGTGCGGCGAAAATTCCGCGATATGTTCAGTCGTACGGCTTCACTCGCGTACAATTTTTTTGTCAAGTTTTTTGAAAAACGTAGTAGTAATTGTAACTGCTTGATCCAGATGAGGATCCACTATTCGATCCTCCACTGCTTCCTCGAGAAGCACTGCTGCCTCGACCACCGCCTCCTCGCCCTGAATTTATTTATTTAAAAAAAAATTAAAATACAAAATTAAATCGAATTTGATGATGCCAACCAACCTCCTTTCGCCTCCACCTGCCAGCCATCAAACAGCGAATACACGAGAAGATCGAGAAGAACGTGAGCGATTAATTTACGAATTGCGAATGTCATCGTGAAAGATAATATGGCTTATCAAATTTGCGTGATGTAGGGATGAGTCACAGTTAGAGAACAAAATGCCGAACGATAGAGTCAAGAAAGAGGGCGGATGTTCTAAGTTTCAACACTTCTTATCGATATCCTCTGGGGAAACAAAAGACTGCGTTCTCGTCGAATTCTGTCTTCGTGGTATGCAAATTTTTTTTGCTAATATTTGTCATTCTTGCGTGTTTTACCCGAAATATTATAAATATTTATCGAACTCGTAAGGCGATGACCCGCAAACTATAATGTGCTGAGACCAATCAAACTACGAATATCCGAAAGTATTCATTTTCCTCTTCATGGCTGCATCAACTTGTTGTGGTTGGGCCTGAAATGTATGTTTGCAATTTAATATTCTCTTATGGTTTCAAGTGCCTCGTTTGCAAGTAGATGCTGTCTCTCTCTTTTCTTCTTGTCTTCTTCCTCTTCGAATTGTGAGCAAGCGATGATAATGCAGACTAAGAAGACGACGAAGGCAACTATGACGAAGAATGTTCTGCAATTTCAATTAATCCACAAAAGGAAGCTAGAGCATGCCCTCTATTTGCATGCTCTGACAGGCAAAATATGCGAAATGATAGAAATGTGCCCGAGGACTCAGTTATGAAGATTTTGAACAATCTGAGAAATACACAACTGACACAACTTGGGTATCCGTCCATCGTCCTCCTCCCCATCCTCCATAATGACTACTAGAGTAGCTACTCCTTCCGAACCACGACGAACTGGAAGATGAGGATGAACTACTTCCCCATCCCCCACTGCTTCCACGAGAGGAGCTACTGCCTCGACCACCGCCTCCTTTTCCTGTAACCATGTTTATTTGTGTTTCAGAAGCGCTATCACAAATACTCACTAAGGAGAACAAAATACGAAAAATCGAAAAACTTGATCAATCGTTAAGTCTCACCTCCTTTCGCCTCTGCAAGCCAGTCTTCAAGAAGCACGCTCAATACGAAGAAACTGGTAAGAAGAAATTTGGGTATTCTTCGAATTGCGTCACCGGCGCTCATGAGCTTGTGCCTTTATTAGAGTAATCTCGAAGGGGCGAATATAAAGGGATTCTTGTTCCCAGTGACGTCGAGATGACTCAGCAATACGTCTTGAGACCAGCTGAGGAGAACTGAGAAGAGCGCAAGACGCGGTCGATTTTCGGAGGGAGAAAGAGAGTGAAAATTCGCTCGTTGCTCTCTGTTTCTCATTTCGCCCCTTTTCTCTGGCGCAAACGTCGTCAGCGCGCTACTTAGACTCAAGGGAACGGAAGAAAGAGAAAGAGCGAGAACTAGAGGCTGATTGAGAACTCGGAGATTCACACTTTATTCAATAGCTCTGAATGCAAGAACGAAAATTGAGCATGTACGAATTACTAGGGCAAAATCGTGAAAATTACGCGTTATTCCAATATCATGAAAAAAGCACCTCGACATTCATCTTGATTGGACTCTTTGAACGATGACTCTGGTTGGCTGACCCTGAAACATTTGAACTTACTTCTATTTTTAGAGAATATCCAACCTCGAACATAATCATTCCCTCTCCATCACTGTCATCATTCGAGCAACTCCAGATCATCAGGGCAATAAAAATGAAAATAAATCCGACAATGAACAAGGGTAATCTGCCAAATAAAACTTTGAAATACTTGTGCAGCTTGAATAAACTTTTGATCAGAACTCACAAGTCCCCCTTTCCTCGATAATGATTTTCAGAACTGCTGGAGTATCCACTGAATCCTGCTGATACTTCCCCAATTAGTAGACTGATGAGGAGGTAAATGGTAAGGAGAATTTTGGCTGATCGTAGGAAGACATGATTGATGCCCATTAGGTGTGAGGTGGTCTCCCTTGTTCTTTTGATATCACCGGAATGGGCTGAACTAGTCTTTGTTCCTTGTGACGCGTGAGGGTGATGACTCAGGCACGCGTGCTGGGTTCAGAAGTGTGGAACGAGAAGACCAGATGGGAGAATGAGAGGCTTCTTCCTACCCGTTTCCCAATTTCCACTCGTTCGTCTAACTTCGTCTGCGCATTCGATGTACTCTGGGGAACAGAGAGTGATGAAACGTGTAAGAAAAAGATGTAGTTTATTCATTGACATTTATACTGGAACATCAAATGATGACGATTCGATCATTCTACAACTCGTATTTATCAATTCTCTCCCTCCAATGGGTAACGACATCCACGAGATCATCTTTATCATGCCATGCAAGGAAGGTTTTGTGCTGTCGTTCGGCCTGCAACAAATTACTTTATTTATTTCTAACAAAAATTCGAGAGTGTTCGAAAAAAGTTGTACAAACCTCCACTTGCAATTGCGCACTATCAACGATAAACTTTTTTAAGGTGATCAATTCGGCGTCAGAGGAGGGACGGAGAGTGGGATAATCAGCGCATAAATCGTTGATCACCGCTTCGAACACTATAAAAATGATTTCCAAAATAGTAATAAAGAAAATTTGCATACGTTCGTAGTGGCCGACAATTTCGCCATGTTTATTTAGCGTCAAATATTCCTTTTTATTGTCACGAAGATTACATTGGCAAGTGACCAAGAGAAGCGGAAACTTCTCAAACAGGAAATTCAAGGTTTCAAACAGCGGAACCCCTCCAGTAATTCCAGTGGGTGAATAGGTCAGGTCTTTGTGATTCAAGGAGTTTCCGATCTAACGTACCTCCTGGCATAGATTTCACACGCTTCTAAATCTGGAGCCATCCGATATTTACCTATTTAAAGACCAAGTTGGAACGAATTCAGTCACTTGCTCGCTAGCCTGACTCTTTTGACCACTGCATGGAGGTGACTCTTCCCTTCCACTCGCAATCTTCCCAGATCTTTCTCCCTTGCACACCACACACAACAACAAACGTCGTTTTCTCTAGTCTCTCCTTCTCTTATTCACTCTATCTCCTCCTTTCTCTCTTTCCAGTCTCCTCTGGCTGTCCATCTTTCCCCATTGCAAGGCGTGCTTTTTATTCTCATGCTAGCAACTCCGCTCATTTTGTATTCATTCAATGAAACATGTGTATTTCAGATGCGTTTCATTCTCCTCTTGCTCACCTTCATTTTCGCATTCTTCACCTTCTTTCTCGCAGTCGCTCATCGCAATGTGATTCTTGAGGAAACCCAAGCAATGATTGACTTGGAGTGGTATAACGACTTCACTTGCCTGCAAGAGAGTACGTTTTGCTTATCGCTTGCTTTGCCTTTAAAACTTTGTGTAAATTCAGAAATTAATCGAATACTTTTCAGTGTCAGAGAAGTATCTGGAAGACTTATTCCTTGAATACCCTTCAATCAAACCCGCTGATAGAGCCGATGTTATCACACTGAAAAGGAGCTTCGTCAAGTACCTGAATCTGGATCCTATTGAGCTGCAACAGAAGGTTTGAATCTAAAAAAATAACTTTATTTATATTTTTTTCTGTACTTATATCTTTTTGGTTATAGCAATCGATATTTTCAGATGATCGGCGGTTCAAAGAAGGTTCTTCCCGAGCACAAAGTTCTCATTCGCTTCATCAAGGATCTGAAGGAGATCGTCAAGGATGAATTTCTCCATCTTAACGATGAAGAGCAGAGATTCTTGTCGTATTCCGTGAGTACCGTTCAGTAGTTTGCTTGGTTTGTTAAGTGCAGTTCATTAAAGACACACTTGTCCAGGAAAAAGCAATTCTAATGACTGTTATTGATAATTCATTAATACTTTTAAGGTCGATCAATTCGTCGGTCATAAACTGACCACGAAGGGCCAACTGAAATATCTCCAAGAGAAGAAAGCCGCCTTTGATGTGTCTAATATGAGCAAGAAGGAATTCACTAACGATGTCGTGAGTATTTTTAAATACTATATTTGCATTCCATTATCATATAAGTATCATAGTTATTACCGGTTTTCAGATGTACAAATGCGGTTCGGTCTCTCACAAATGGAACATGGATCCATCTTATGCTGCGGGCGAGGAAGCTATGATGACTCCTGAGATCGCAGAGGCAATTCGACAGTTCCAAGAATCCGGTGGAAAGGATGAGATGTTCAGCATTCATATCGATCATCAGACAAAGGAGAAAAATTACAAAACTGTCAAAATCAACAGGGAACTTTAAGATGTCGCCCCTTTCAACTTACGGTTCACTCGTATTCTCCTCACATTACTGCCCTTGCTTCGTAATTTATTGTTTACGTTGGATATCTTCCAAACGTTTTCTTTCGTGTAGAAGTCCATCGATCTCTGCAATTTATCGATCATTCAATCGTGTGCATTTTTTAAACGGGAACATGAATAAATGCATTGATAAATTTTCTCTGCGTTGACTCAAGTCATTTCCCGAATGGTAGTATTCGTATTCTGCGGGTATATATAACGGTACGTATCCATAACCTGGTACTGATCACTGTGTAAACCTCTTCTGCTTTCTATTTTGATCCCTATCTCTGTTCCCATTTCTGCGTCTCTTGCACACCACACACAACAACAACCGTCGTTTGTCTGCACTCTCTCTTTCTCGTAATGTTATTGACTCCCTCTCTTCCTTTCCATCTTTTCCCTCTCTTCTTTCTTTCTGTCTTTCTCCAGTGCACGCTAAATTTGAATATTTTCGCCTTTTATGATAATTCTCTACTAAATTATAAAATCGTCAAGCATTTCAGATGGGTTTCAGCCTCATATTGTTTCCCGTCTTCGTTTATATTGCACATTGTGATGTTATCAAGGAAGTGAATGAATTGATTGACCATGAGAATTATACCGACTTCACTTGCTTGCAGGAAAGTAAGTCCTTTGTCTCTTTTTAAGCTTTATCACGAGCTTATCGATAAGTCTTCGCTTTTATAGTGTCAGAGAGGTATATGGAGGACTTATTCCTTGAATATCCATCGATCAAACCCGCCGATAGAGCCGATGTTATTACCCTGAAGAGAAGCTTCGTGAAGTATCTGAATCTGGATCCTAAGGAGTTGCAGCTCCAGGTTTGCTAAAAATTTAACACATTCATTAAATTCGTTGCCTTCAGATCATTGCTGGTTCTAAGAAAGTGTTGCCCGAGTACGAAATACTCTTTCGTTTCATCAAGGATCTCAAGAAATTTTGCGAGGATGAATTCGTCGACCTCAACGATAAGGAGCAATCTTATCTTGATTACTCAGTCAGTTTCGTTTTAATTCTCCCCGACAAAACATGCCCTTCATATTTTCCTCTTGAAAATCATCTTGTTCATTCATTTACTTTGAAGGTGGTCGAATACGTGAGCCATAAGCTGACTATGAAGCCCCTTGGTAAGTATCTCAAAGAGAAGAAAGAAGGTTTTATGAAGTCCAATATGAGTAAGGAAGAATTCGCTGCGGATGTCGTAAGTTATTCTTGTTCACGAGTGGCTTGATGAGTTCATTTTTAGATGCGAAAATGTGGATCAATCTCCCATAAATGGGCTATGGATCCAACGTATGCGGTGAAAGAGGAAGTTCTCAATACTCCGGAAATCGCAGAGGCCATTCGAAAGTTTGAAGAAGAGGGAGGAAAGGATGAGATGTTCACTATCCATGTCGATCACCAAACTAAGGAGAAGAATTACAAGACTGTCAAAATCAATAGGGAACTTTAGATTATTTCGCCACATGTATCGATGGATCGCTGAAACCTATTCTCGCCACAGCCTTTAGTAAATTTTATCTACCAATCAGATATAATTTTTCTAGTTTAGGAATGTATTGATCTCTGTGAACATTCATTTTTGTGTTTGATACGGGAATCCTACCGAATAAATGATTTCAAAACTATTTCAATCGTACAAGAGACTGCGTTGAACAAAGTGAAAACAGCAACAATCATCTTTTCTTCCTTGGTTACTATTTTTCCCCAAATTACCCTCTCTAACTCTCACAATACACACATAGAACTAGCTCCTGTTCTCTCCTTCTGTCTTTCTTCCCAGTTCTGCATCCCCCTACACACAATCCAACAACAAACCGTCGTTCGTCTGTGTTCTCTTCCGTTCACTCGCTCTCTTCATCTCTCTTTCTTTTTGCCTCGTTTTCAGCGCCTCTCTGGTTCACTTAGCGCGCCCTCATTTTTCTGCAACGCCATCTAGTTTTTCGTAATGTTTAGTCTTCTTATTGCTTCTTTACAGATGCTCTACCGACTTTTATTACTCTCCTTCTTGTTTTCAATCTCCAATTGCAACGTAATCGACGAAGTCATGGAATGGGTCGCACACGAGGAATATTTCGGGTTCACTTGCCTCCAAGAAAGTAAGAATTCTCATTTTTATGACCAGATTCATAATCGAATTCTTTCAGAAGCTGAGGACACCATGGAAAATTTCTTCGTTCAGTACCCACAACTGAAGTCATTCGATCGAGCGAATGTTATCGAACTCAAGAGGAGTTTTGTGAAATTCATGGATCTTGATCCGGTAGAGCTGCAAACAGAGGTATGATTTCATACATTTTAGTTGTACTATTTATTATTTTCAGTTGATCGGTGTTTCATCAAAACGGCACACATTACTCGCGCGTTTCATCGATGATCTGAAAGATTTAGTGAGAGAAGAGTACGGCAATCTCACTACTGAGGATAAGTCGTATTTGGAGAATGTGAGTCCATGAGAAATAAACATAAATCAGAATGTTCGAAAATATTAATTTCTTCAGTTCGACGCTTTCGTACAGCACAAACTCATCTTACAGCCGGGATTGAAAGATATCAAACAGAAAAAGGCTGAATTTCTCGAATCAGGGCTGAGCAAGGCTGAATTTGCAGCCGAAGTTGTGAGTCTACCATTTTTATGAATTTGAACTCAAGATACGGCTCGCCGTCTCTTCATTTTACACACTATCTCACCGGTTCTCATTGACCGCAGTTCGAGAACTAGCATTCATCAACGAATTCTCTTTCATGCTCCAGCGCCCGGTTTTCAATACTGTATTTTCAGATGCGTAAATGCAGCTCGATCTCTCTCAGATGGGAAATGGATGCATCGTATGAGGCAGAAGAAGAAGCCATGAAAACGGCTGATTTCGATGAGGCCTTCAGAAAGTGGGAAGAGGATGCGAAAGATGGCGGTGATGAAATTCTTAGTGTTCACATAGACCATCAAAGTAAGAAGAAGACGAATACGCTCAAAAGTGAACTCTAGATAACCTTTTAATTCTAATATCGGTAATTATTTACGGTTCGTTCCTCCTTAGCTTGTTCTTGCAATCATTCGCTCTACACCGCCGCACTAGCCAATTTTCTCTCACTCTCAATTTCTGCATCGCTTTCTGCTTTGTAGTGCTCATTGATCTCTCATATTTATCGATTGTCCACTCGTGTGTAATGATAACGGAAATGTGCCGAAAAACTGTCAAACTCGCAAAGCGACCGAAAAATAAACGAAAAAGAAATATGGACTTCGAACTCGTGATATTGCAATACAAGCGATATCGGCATTGTTCACACAATCGAACCCTTGTCCTGAAAACAGAGGTTTATTTTGCTTTTTGAACAGGCGAACTCACCAATCTGATAAACGATTGATCAAGACCGTCCGGTGGTTCTTGCTGTGTTATTTGCTTCTCGTTAGAATCCTCATTCTCATCTCCGAAGAACATCATTGTACAGCCCAAAATTAGCAGCACAAGCCCGCATGCGATGAAGAACAGTCTGAACAATCGACAAATATTATCTACTCATCATACAAATAATCGATCAAAGATATGCACAACAAACATACTGTATCTGCTCTCCATTCCATTTATCTGCTCCTCCAATTCCATAGAAATGGGCGCTGCTCCAACTGCTTCGCCCGTACCATGTGGAAGAATAGCCTCCATTACTACTGTCTCGGGCTGAACTATGACCACGACCGCCACCTCCTTTACCTAGATTGTTCACGGTTTCCAAATAATTTCGACAAATTTAGGGTCCCTTGGAACTAGTAATTCCGAACAAGTAAATGTAATGATAACAAAACGGATAGTACCTCCTTTGGCCTCGACAAGTACGTCTTCGCTGGCGATGCTCACGAGAAGATAACAAGCAAGAAGAAGTCGGGATCGTCGCTGGAGAGCATTGTTCATGTGCATCAACACTATCTCAGTGATAGCTCTACTGTCGGAGAGGGAGGAGTTCCCTTGTGATCAGTGCGAAAGATCAATCAAACCGATCGAAAGAAGAGTCGATGTGAGATAAAAGATAGAGAGGGAGTAAGAGGCTCCGTTATTTTTCTATCTTCGTCGCCTCATTTTTTCTATCTATACGTCATTTCCCTGGGCGATATCAACAAAATTTATCTATGATGTGATATAAATACGATTCATAAAAAACATTTTTTATCAGAGGTCGAAAATGGATTTGGCACCTAGAATACGGTGTGAGCTGAATGGAAATGGGAGTAGAGATAACCAGTTATTATTATAATCTAAAATAGAGTAGAAGAACACTAATCATCAGAATCGCGTGGAGCCGAAGGAGCGAACTGAAAAAGGGACTTTTTAACGAGTAAATTGGGTTGGTTCACTCTGACCGGCTTGACTGTCCATCCGATATTGGGACCCCCATTCGTTTCTGGCGCTGATGGTTGTGGCTCTGGCTCTCGAAGAGGAGGGAATGCGGGATTGCTTCGAAGTTGTTTCGGATATTCGGGACCACTAGCGGCACCATTTCAACGCTTCTGGAGATGAAAACATTGAAGGTAAATGGCATCAAGCTGCCAAAGTTGTAAATAATCATAAAGTAACTGACTGTTCTCTGACTCTCGTTGGATCAGCAGTAATCTCTTCTTCCTTCTTATTTTTACAGCAATGGAAGCAAATGAAAGTCGAGGCGATAATGAATAGGCAGAAAGCGACCAAATGAACAGATCCGACGCTGAATAATATCGGAATTTTTGGCATTTTTTAGGAAAACTCAAAAATACAATCGTCTCAAGTACTTTGAGAGAGTTTGCATTTCAAATTCGAGTATTTAATTATTTATAAATAAATGAATCGTCAAGGATGGTAGACTTCTTGTTACTTACAAGTCCTCATCGGGCGGATCGAATTCATTGTGTGGTTTCTCCACCGTCATACAGCATTCCCATTCACAACATTTGATTGATTGAGGGCAGAACCACGCCAATTCCTTGATGCTGCAGGTGAAATTTATTATTTATTGTTTCTCGATTTAAAGTGCTTCTCTTGTGAAACTGAAACGGAACGAAAACATATTGTATAAATAAAAAATAATGAAAACGTACACGCCCTGCTTATCGTTGATAATTACTTTCTCAACATCGTATTGAGGTCGAGTCATCATTCCATACCCCTGTCTTCTGCCAAGCGATACAACTTCGTCAAGACTCTTAGAGCACCTGTGAAAATACATTTGCTATCTGTGCCCGTACCAAGCTGGCCAAATTTTGACCCTATTCCCCCAAATTTCCCCCTCAAAAGAGCAGAGAGAGCGCTTGATCTACCTCAAAATTTCGCCTCTCAAACCTCTATTTTCCCCTTCCCTCAAATTTGAGCGAGAGATCGTCTCTCACCATAGGGAGAGCGAGAGAGTTAGAGATAGGAAGACCCTCAAAATTTTGGAGTGGTCTTGAGACCACTCCAAAATTTTGACGGTCTCTCTTTCTCTGCCTCTCTGACATAGCTTCCCTCTCTCGTTTTCACCCCAAAAGGAACGGTTTCCTCAAATTTTGAGCCCCCTCAAATCTTTTAAAGTCAGTTTGCAATGAGCTACCGTATGCACTGTAAGTAGCATGCGGCTCCCTGCGCTAATTTCGATTGTCATTCCCGCTCTCGTTAATTATTGATTTTTGTTGTTTTCATTAATTATGTTATTGTTTTTTATGTTGTGCTGCGCACTTTGGTCATCGCGTCCCACTTTGCACCGGTTATTCTGCCGCGAAACTGTTTGTTAGGCTTGCTTGAGCTCCTTGTTTATTTTCGAATTTGCGTATTTGAATTTGCGGATGCCGTTTAGTACTTTCACACCCTATTTTGTATGCTATGATTTGAATCTATTTGCTCATAATGTTTGATGTTGCAGGTGTAATGGCCGAAGAGCGCAAGCGTCTATCAAAGACGGTATATTTATCAACTGCGAGGAATCAAAGAGCATCAAATCATTACTCCCGGCTACTAGGAGGATGTTGAAGGTTATCGAATGGTATGTGTTTTTCACTATTTTATACACTATTTTATTTTATTTCTTACGGCACTGCTTTATGTCCCCGGACCAGCTTAAAATGAGATGATGATCGCTTCCCCCCCCCCCTTAAGCCTAATTTAATGTGGTTCATTTTGATATGATTCGGGGATGTAGAGCAGTGCCATTTCTCACTTTAATTAGGCAAATAGATTTGCAAATAGTACTCTTGTTTCGAAAATTGATTAGAACGAATTTCGAAAATTCATGCTGTTCTATATCAAATTGATCATGTACTTTGAGGCACTGGAACAGGAAGAGAGTAGTGATGAGTACAGTGACGACAGCGAAGAAGAAGATGATAAGAGTAGAAAGGACTCTGATGAATCAAGTAGTGATGAAGATATGTCCAGTGGAATGTCATTGCAAGGATCCCCTCCCTCCTCACTCCTCCCTTCTGTGTATAAAAATTTGTGTTTCTTTGTCATGAGATGGTTTTAATCCGCCCATCAAGGGATATTTTATTATAATGCTCTTTTTGCCCCAAATAGCTTCTTCGTGACGAGGCGGCTGATCTGATGATCTCGATTGGGGCGTTCAATTTGATATTCCCGAGAAGAGCAAGTGAGATCCTTTCCTTCCAGTGTCATTCATTCATTCTCTTCTCAGTTGGTTCGTTCATCGTTGTGGTCGTGCGGGTCGGAATGGTCGAGAGGGATCATCCGTACTCATTCCCACTCACGGACAAGCTGCTTATGTCAACTTCATTAAACAACATGAGAAGGTCAGTGGGAAAGAGAAGTGTAATGAATAATAATATAAGATTTATCTCATGCACGGTGACAATGCATTCACTCTTTTCTTCGACGTCGTCGACAGTGAACCATTTAGCGAAGGAAAAAGTACTAACGGGGATATAAATGAGAGAGGAGAAGGTGTTGTTGTGTAGTCATTGAAGAGAACGAGATGAAGTTGAATGACGATGGAGGAAGGAAGGGGATAACACGTGGAGTTACAGTCCGAGTCTGGAGTCCGATCACACGGAAGAAGATAGGAAGATGATACAGGTGATTTTAATAACTGTTTTTTTAGTTTGGGGTTTATTACCTCGTATCAATTATATTTCATCATTTTTATATTAACATAATTTTTGCAATTCTTTTTTTTCCAGGGAATGAGAGAAAGATCGTGAGCAAGAAATCTTCAGAAGAATGGAAGAGGCCGAGAGGAGAAAAATCAGGTATATCTTAGTTATGTTGTTATAAAATTAAATCGAGGGGTTTTTAAATCAGTGTTGCCCATAATTTTAATGGCGAAATGCATCATCTGAACTGTCTTATTGATAAATTGCAGGGAGACTATCGCTGAAAGATTGGAGCAACAAGGATAGAAGAAGTCTGATTTGCCTAGTGCAGAAAGGAGAAGAAGAAGGGACGACTAGGTGTCGTATCCGATGATAATGATCGATCTCTTTCTAGTGAAAGGGGGAAAGGAGGGGTCACTGTATATATAAAGTTTTCGAGTTGTTGTATGTGTTGGTTTAATCCACTCCCATATGGGATTATCGCTATTAATGCTCTCTAACTAAGTAAACACCTCTCCACGACTGGGCATCGTGTCGAGTGATTAAGACCTCCGACGACGATAGAAAGGAGAAGGGAAAGGTTTGTTCTTTGTTCGCCTCTTTCACAACTCAATTTTATCCCAAAATCGATAATGTTCAATTATTGTAGAACAAGAGTATGGACTCGGACGACTCGGGTTCCGATCACAAGCCAAAGCGCCGTGGAAACGGCAAATCTTCGCAGTTTATCGACTCAGGTTTGTGTTGGCTTTTCACTTACTACAATGCAATGCAACTCCATAATTTCCATGATGCTTCATCTGAACTGACTAATTGATTATTTGCAGGGAGACAAACGCTACAGGATTGGAGCAACAAGGACAAAAGTAGCCTAATTCGCCTGACGGGGATAGGAGAGGAAGAGTAAAGAAGAATAAACGAAAAGGAGTCGATGATAGTGATCGATCTCTATCTAGCGAAAGAGAAGGAAAGTGCCCGATCAAAAGTGAGTTATTATAAGAAATACATTTCTTCATGATAATAATGGATTTCGGGGAAACAGTGTTGTTAAAGTTTAAAAAAAAAAGATTGGTTTCAGAATCGAAGAGTCAGAGGATGGATTCGGATGCATCGGAGGAAGAATTAAGAGTCATGCCATCCGAAGAAAATAGAAACAAGAAACAGAAGAATGCAATGGAAGAACTTCAGATTAGGAGAAGAGAGAAGGAAGGTTAGTTAGTCACTCTCTTAGCTCTCTTAGTTCCATTTTCGACAGTTGATAATTTGTGGTATTTTAGCAAAGAAGGCCGTGGATGCTGTATTTGGAAAGGAGGATTCATCATCCGATAGTTCTTCTAGCAATTCAAGTAGATTGAGTTCTCCTTCTAGCAGGTTAGAGTTTCTTGAGTTTGTTTTATTAATATTCCTTTATCAGATCAACTTCTCGATCTCGTTCTTGACCAGCCATCCCGAACAAAGAGGATCTTTCTGCGAAGAGACCCGTGCCACCTTCCGACCCGACCTCAAGACTTTGGATAGAGGCGTTATTGAGAGCGACTATTGCGAAGGGGATGGGGTTGATCACCATATAAATGATGTTTTATATTGTTAAACCTGGTTATAACCACTCCCATATGGGATTATCGCTTTAAATGCTCTCCTTTAATAAGCACGTCTCCACGACTGGGCACCATGTCGAGCGATTCAGACTTCTCCGACGACGATAGAAAGAAGAAGGGAAAGGTTTGTTTTTTGTTCATCTCTTTCACAACTCAATTCTGCCCTAAAATCGATAAAATTCAATTATTTTAGAACAAGACATGCGTTGTGTACTAGTTTAAGTCATACGGCTGCTCATATTAATTGATTTAGGATGCAATTGTTGGAGTGGATGGAGTGGATGGACGCTTCATTCCAAATAAGGATAACTATAGAGTAAGTGTAGATGAGGAAGGAAAAAGCAGACTTATGATTCGTTCAGATACTGCAAGTGATAGATGTGGTCGAGACAGCTAAAGTTTGTAACGTGGAGTCAACGAAAACTAATAAAGTGAGTTGTTTTTCATTATTTTTGTTATTTTTTGGTTTTGAATCATAGTATTGTGTTTGTTGCAGGGACTGAAGCTTCGAATGGGAACGGAGGAGCGAGTTTATCGACTGGAATTTGTATCTAACAGAGTTTAGCAATCAAGAGTTCCAAGAGTGGATGTCCCCCATGAGGAGACATGTGAGTAATGCCTACATGATTCGAACGTCTTCCGCAATAATAAATTTGCTTTAAATAACAAAATGTAAATTTAGAACCGGTCCCTTCCCACAATGGGAAAAATTCACAAGAAGATGAAGGATATCGTCGGTGCGGTGGAACACAGTTACACCAATGATGGAGCCAATAAGGTAATTTTATAAAATATGTGTTATGTAGCATTCGCAGCGTATTTTTGTGTGTTTTTTTCGTGTGAGCCTAGTATAATTGAGTTGATAATGTGTGGAGGAGCGATAGTTATAAGATAATGTGGAAAGGTATGGGTACAATTGCCTCCACCTTCCTCGATTCTCCCATTTCTCCCGGTGTTGTGCGGTCCATAACAATATTAATTAGGAAGCAGAAATGAGTTGCGTGAGGAACATTTTCGTCTCCTTTTTTCAATTGATACTCAATCACTCTTTTCCAGTTGGCCGAGTCTCTTCGAGGAGAGATGGCGCGAGAGATGGAAGGGATGTGAGAGGTAAGGAATCGTCGCACTCTATATTGTTAATAGTTCCTTCTATAGTGAGACTGAGATGATTGATTCATAGAATATTAATTGATCGATTGATTATTTCGTTGTATAACCGCACTACTTTCCAGTGAGCCCGACTGCTTCATCGTCAACTGACGCGCCGCCAGCGACGATCGATAAGGAATGAAGATTTAAAGTGCTTGGACAAGATGAAGAATAATAGCACACCGATAATCCCCCCCCCCTCTTCTATTCATCCTATGTCGCCTCTAGATTACGGTATTTTTTGTATTGATTAGGGTTCCCTTATTAGTAAGTACTTTCCGTTAACTCCTCATTCTTCACACTCTCGTATTGGGAGTTGTACAATTTCATTATTAGCTTATTGCGGAAAATACTTTCCGTCAAGGGAACCCTAATATTGACTGGATAGGATCGTTAATTGTATCAAAATCGGTTCCGAATACCTCGTATCGGTTCCGTTTGGTAGATATTATTGTACCAAAATTTGTTATACTCTTCGAGGATACGACAGCGCTTACGACGACATCTAATGGATAATAATATCTCATTTCCTCTCCTCCATATCTCCTCAATCAATTTAATTCACTTTATCTAGTTCATTTCAATCCGTTGTATTTTCTTTGCTTATTGTTGCAGCAACAAGTCACGGTTGTGGCAAGTTGTTATCGTTGTTATTATCTTGCGTCTTCTTGTTCACGGTTGTTCTAGCACCCATCCCTCCCCCTCTTCTTTTCACAGGCTTTTGATGACGACCTCTCTTCACTTCAACGGGAACGAGTCGCATTAGCGGCAAACTCCCGCCCCGGGGTCCCTTCCCTTCCCTTCCCCTCTCCCCTCCCGCTCTCTTCCTCCTCCTCGCATGCTCTCTCCGGTTTACACACTATCTCACCCGCTTCCCATGTGCACTCCCCCAGCAGACAGGGGCAATAAACCATTGTTTCAAATATCGATCGTCTCACATTCGAGGGTGAAATCTGATTTTTCGGGGTTGGTACGGGCACTGTCCTATTTACGTGAAGAGTACCGTGTAAGGGCAGCCACACCGTAAACTATCATTGAGTCGTTATTTGTCGATTTGAAGGTAACAGTGTCTGATGCTCGTGGATAGTGATTTGCTAGTGGTGATTTGCCATTGATTGTGTTCCTTAGCATTGCGACTTCTGTTCTCGGAAGGTTCCGATCTCCGAAGAAGTATGTCATCGGTCCAACTCTGCAATTCATTTCTACGTTCAATAGTGCAATTTTCCGTTGATTCACAGTAGTCGAAACCAGTGGAGCGTTCGATGCTAAGTCATTTATTTTAACTCACATTACTGCTTTTTTCTCATCCTTGATCAATACTTGTTCATCCTCTTCACTCGCTCGCATCAGTTTTTCCTTCTTTTGCTCCTCTTCTGTCTTCTCACCATAGTTCATGAGCAACTGCAAATTAGCCTTATGATGTTAAACACGTAGCACCATCAATATCCCTCACATTAGTCCGTTCCAGAAATTCGTTCATCAATTTTTTGACACTGTCTCCGTCGCCCAATCTTCGAAGATTTTCCAAGACATCGTCTGAATCGCGTTCGATTAGGCGATACGGATTTTCCTAAATTAAATTATTTGCAAATCAAAAATTCCAAAATAAAAATAAATTTAAAAAAGTGAAGTGAGCGAGTACTTCGTAATCGAATATCTTCTTCGATGGTCTCCTTAGATTTTTCGATCTATCCTTCCACGGGATAAGAACATCCTTGATCATCGCAACCGTTACTAATTGTCTTTCCGACTCCATCTCAAGAGTGTTCTGCCCTCCATAGATCGGACTCTCGGGATCATGAGATGAATAGACGCTGCTACCACCGCTGAAAATGACTATTTAAAATTTGAAAATGTCTATGGTTGAGTGATTTAAAACCTGCACTCAAGAATAATATTTCAAAAAATATGAGTGTTACCATTTGTTTGAGAATTCTAATATTGTCATATGACTAAGAATCATTACGGACATCAATTCAGTATGACTCAAAGTTACCGTACCCATAATAAGTGTGCGGTCTCATGACGACGATCGTGTTTCCACTGTATCGATCGAACCAATTTCTTCCGGATGAACCGTATGAAGAAGAGTACGAAGATCCAGAAGAACGATAGGAGCTTCCATAAGATGAAGAAGAGGAAGACTTGCTACTCCCTCCAAACCATCCTCTCCCACTACTACTGCTTCTTGATCCACTACTGCCACGACCACCTCCGCCTCTGCCTGTAATTGAAGAGGTCGACTCGTTATCCCCATTCTCCCGGTAAACACCACTGTAGAGCTCATTTCTCGAGCGCTACTATTCCATTTTCATTGTTTGCGTGTATCCCCCACGAAGGTGGGAAAGATACAATCGTGAGCTGTCATAGGACGCTAGCGAAATCGATAAATACTATTTACACGCATTTCTTATTGAATATATTGAAATATTAAAATAAATATTTTAATCGTTACCTCCTCTAGCCTCCACTAGCCAGTCTCCGGCAAACAGCAAACAACCGATAATAATAATTCGGGCGGCTTGAGAGAATCCATAACAATTGTTCATGTACTTATCGGGCTTCCTCTGAAAAATATGTTAAAAAAAATTCAAATAATCACAAGATAGAGCTAAGGGAAAAAATTGCAGCGGCTTTGGGTGTTTTGGGACTGAATTGCACCGAGTTGGGGGAGATTTGAAGTGAGGACTGATGGCAATATCCAAAAATAAACTGCGCGTAACTTCTGCAGACTACTAGTGACGTGAGGAAAGAATGAGTCATCGCGCGTTAGCGTATGGGGAGCTGTGGGATAGGGAAAGAGAGTAGGAGAGGGGAGAGAGAGTGGAAAGAGAGAGCGGGCCGAATACGGGTCGAAGAGAGAATGGGGAGAGTATTTGCATCTGCCAGATGAGTCTCTGCTAGAGGGAATAATGAGATACAACGGGAAAATGAGAGAGCTGCCTGAAAATGGAGAGATGCGGAATACCGCGACATTTTCCCATGATTTCGTAATTGATCAAAGTGTAATTGAAAAAAGTGTCTGTGTGAGATAATAGATAGAAAGAGAATAAGAATATCCTATATTTTCCACCTTCAACGCTTCCATTTATTTGTCTATATTTCATTTCCCTGAGTGAGATAAATGAACTTTACGATGTGATGAAAATTTTCATGAAATAACATTTATTATTCGGTATGGATTAAACGAATCAGACGTCAAAAATTGATTTGACACCTAGTTTACGATGTGTACTAAATATGAATGGCAGTTGAGGTAGAGTGTATGCAATTAATCTCCTCTAAAAGAGAGGAGGTGATCACTAATCTACAGAATCAAGCGAGGCCGAAGGAACGGGCTGAAAAACAAACTGATTACCGAGTGAAGAGAGTTAAATCACTGACCGGCTTAACTGCCCATCCGATATTGGCTCCTCCACTTGTCTCTGTCGCTGAAGGCTCGGGCTCTCGAAGGGGTGAGAATTCGGGATTACTCCGAGATTGCTTCGGATAATCGGGGACTATCGCCTTCATTTCGAAGTTTCTGCAAATGATATTTTTGGATAAATGATTGATTTTTAAAAATGTCTAAATTGACATTGAGAAAACTGACGGTTCCCTGTCTCTTGTTGCCTCGTCAGTTTCTTCATTCTCATCCAAGTCACAGCAACAGGCACAGACTACGATCGAGGCGAGAATGAGTAAGAGGACAACAGCAATGTTAACGGAGGCGACACTCAAATTATTGGGTTTAGTATTATTAAGCAACGAAGTACAGAACTTTTTCTATTTTAGCGCAATCTTTTCACTTACAAGTCTTCATCGGGTGGATCGAATTCTTTGTTCGGTTTCTCTACTGTTGAACAGCATTCCCATTCACAGCACTTGATTGATTGAGGACAGAACCAGGCTAATTCCTTGACGCTAAATTTGAAATTAGTTGTTGAAATCAATTCAGGAAAATTCATGCAATTTATGAAATTGCAAAGTTACGGGAATTTATTATTGAATCAATGGCAGTAAATCTTACATGCCATGTTTGTCGTGAATAATAACCTTCTCAATGTCGGATACATCTCGATTTATCACTCCATAATTCTTCCGCCTGCCCAGAGTTACAACTTCGTCAAGACTCTTAGAGCACCTGTAAAAATATATCTGTGAGTTGTCCTATCAGAACTGAAATGTTTTTGTTTTAGTAGAAATGTTTCTGAGTTATTTTCAAACTTGCACTTCATGTATACTTCAATACTACCTAAAATTTCAGGGTGTATGTGAATAGTACCTGGTCAGCGCAGCAACACCGTAGACTGTGATTTTAGAATCGTTATTTGCCGCTTTGAAAGTCACACTGTCCAACTCTCGAGCATTGTGCGTGCTAACGTTAGTCCTCGGGAGATTCTGATCTCCGAAAAAGAATGCCATCGATCCAACTCTGCAATTCATTCATGATAATCATTTTTCATTGTAATAAGTTCCAGATGAGTATCCATACAGTAAGCAAAGGCAAGACAATACAAATCATAAACTCACATCACAGCTTTTCTATCATCCCTGATAAACACTTGTTCATCTTTCTCACTGTCTCGCATTAGTTTTTCCTTCTTCAGCTCCTCTTCTGATTTTTCTTCTTTCATAAGAAACTGAAAAATATCAAATGATGAGTATAAATATGCATAAAAATGTTCTCACATTGATTGGTTCGCCCGCCATTCTGAAATAGTCTCTGGTCGACCAGGTTTGAAAATTGTGTATTACACTGTCCGACTCGACATGACGTTGACGATATGGATTCTCCTGCAATTAATTATTCAAAAGATTGCATTATTAAAATTAAAATTGCAAAAAAATGCAACAAGTGTTACTTCGTAGTCGAAAATCTCCTTCGATGGTTTTCTGACCATCTGTGAAGGGAAGAGCACATTCTTGATCATCTCTGACGTTACTAATGGTCTCTCTGACTCCAACGCAAAACTGCTATTTGCCCCATAGATCGGACTCTTGGAATCACGAGAAGTGTAGACACTGCTCCCGCTACTGAAATTGACTTATATTCGTTTGGAAAGCAAGCAAATGTTTCACTGTCACAAACACTTTTTCATAAACTTATCAAAATGTAAATCAAGTATGGACTCAAAGCTACCGTACCCATAGTAAGTGTGCGGTCTCATCACGAAAATAGTACTCCCACTGTATCGATCGAATAAATTTCTTCTGGATGGCACATGCAGGGGTCGACTATCGTATGATGAGTACGACGTGGCAGAAGAACGATGGGAACTTCCAGAGGATGAAGAGGAGGAAGACTTGGACCCGCTACCGCGGCCTCCGAACCATCCTCCTCCACTGCTACTGCCTCTCCCACTACTGCTCCCTCGTGATCCACTACTTCCACCACGACCGCCGCCACCTCTGCCTGTAAACGAAGAGATCAGACCCGCTCAATATCAAGAAAAAAATCGTACTTTACTTTAAAAAAACCTTTTCTACCTCCTCTAGCATCAACTAGTCCATCTCCAGCAAACAGCAAACAACCGATAATGACAAATCGGACGGCTTGAGAAAATCCATAGCGATTGTTCATGAACTTGTTGGGCCCTTCTCTGTAAAAAAAAAGAATCATGCTAATATTATAAAACGTATTGAAGAGATTAATCTCTCAATCGTCTGTAAAAATTCAAAACCGTTTATATAACACAAATAGTGGTTCAAAAAGATTCCAATATCAGTTGGGAGGCTTTGTGCTAATTGAAATATTTTTTTGGAATAGTTATCGAGTGGTAGATCAGTAGATCATCCACACAACAATAAACTGCACAGCATCTGCAGTTTATTGTTGATCGCACAGATTGAGATGTTGAAAGAATGAGTCAGCGCGTGCTAGCAAAAGGGAAGCTGGGGGATAGGGAAAGAGTGAGAGAGAGAGAGAGTGGAAGGAGAGAGCGGGCCGAATGCGGGTCGGACAAAGGTCACATAGAGAGAGTATTTAGATCTCGAGGAGTACTAGATACGAGAGACTAGGGGGGAAATGAGAGAGCTCGAGAAACAGAGAGATGCGGAAAACCGCGCCATTTTTCCTAGGATATCGTCGCGGTGGGTCATGTTACAAAATGATGCTGGTAGGTCAACAATGAAAAAGAAACATTTTATCGATCATGTTGAATCTGATATGAGAGAAAAAAAGAAAGAGATGAAGAGTCTAGATACAAAAAATAATGTATGACAGTCGAATAAACGAAGCAGTGAGGTAGGTCATTTGAAAATTTTCCAGTATTAAAATATGATCAAAATGAGTTTGACACATATTACATGTACTCCATACGATGTAGGCGAGGGACCTGGAAAGGAATTATTGGCTAAATCCCAGTTCTCGAATATTTACCGGCTTGACATTCCATCCGATATTCGCTCCTCCATTGCTCTGACGAACGGGAAGTTGTGGCTGTGGCATTCTTACGGGTTTCACGTATTCAGGATTGCTTCGAGGCTGCTTCGGATAATCGGAGGTTATTGGTTGCAGTTCGACAGATCTGCTGCAATACGAGCATGTTTACCATATTTACCATCATTAATGTGTGAGGATCAAGCTTCGGTGTGGAAAGATGGTTCGAAAACTTCGATGGCATACACAAACAGAAGAACATCGAAATCGAACTTTCAAAATCAGAGACAAATTTTTAACTCACCTCTGTCTAGTATTTCTTGGCTGATCTTCATCTTTCCATTTCAACATAGCACAGCAACCGAAGATCAAAATCACAGCCATGATCGCAAAGAGAATGAGAATCTTATGAAAAATGTGCCTGAAATGTATAGGTAAATTTTGCACAGCTCACACATAAACGTCGAAGCAGATTCATAGCTGATCACGTACATTCCTTCATCTGCTTCATCGCCAACCGCCTGTACTTTCTCCTCGACCGCACAGCATTCCCACTCGCAACATCGCTCGTTGTCGAGACAAAACCACGCGAATTCATTCGCACTGCAAGAGATAATCATTAAAGTAAAACTGTATTAGTAGCTTTGTCTTCAGTGAATTTTGCATCAAAACAAGGGAAAACTTCTTTTACGCCGGGTAAAGATGCGAAAATGAGGGGCGATGCTGAAATAGCCAGTATCTCCAAGGTCGCATCAAATAGCACTTAGTATTATCAAGTCATCCAAGAACAAATATCTCACATCTGCCCATCAGAAGTCTTCACTATAACCTTCTCATCATCATCAGTTTTCAGCCCGCTGACCGATTGTCTCTTTCCGAGAGTAACAACGTCCGTAAGGTTCCTACTACACCTGATGACACAATTCGTTTATTTATTGACTTGAATTATTTATTACCTCGTCTTAGAAACCATACTGCAGACTGTGAAGTTGTAATTATCGTTGATTGCTGCGAAATCCGCACAATCGGTTTCGTCGTCGCCTTGAGGAAGATTTTCGACTCCCCAGAAGAATGAAATTGATCCAACACTGTAGTGAATACTTTTGCATGAATTGATAATGCAATGGAACTCACATTACAGATTTCTTTTCATCCTTTATCCTCACTTCTTCATCTCTCTCACTTTCATGAATCAGTTTCACTTTCTCTTGTAGTCTCGCGTCCCTTTTGCCCCCTTCCGTGAATGATTGTTGTAGTGTCTGCAATCTCGCAGTAATGTGCATGATTACGAGTGTAACATTCTTTCTGCTACGTCCATTATCGCATATATATTTATATATTTATATTTTATATAATATTTTATTTTTATTTTTATTTTTTTTTTATATAATATTTTATTTTTATTTTTTTATATTTTTATTTTATATAATATATTTATACTTACTATAAAACGATCGGAATTGACACGCATATATTCTTTAGCGTTTTCCGTTGCCGAAATTTTGTCCACTTCATCAGAACCCAATTTACGTACCCGATACGGATTCACCTGCCAAAGAGGATATTATTTTTAATTTTTCTGAATGTATCATTTAAGAATCGAATGTTATCTCACCTTGTAGTCGAATATTTCCCTTGAAGGTCTTTTCACAGGGAACAATACGTTCTTGATCATCTTGACTGTAATTGTCGGAGTATCGGACGGGTAATTGTGTCTGATCAGCTTGTTGTTTCCAAATTCACTCGACGTGTAGACGCTTCCGTATCCACCGCCTCTGCAATATTATTTCATTTATTTTTGTTGTTTAATTTTGAATTGCTATGCCGCCTGGAGATTCATTGCCTGATCAAAGGATACAGCTGAATCTGCATCAAAAACCGCTCGAACCTGTAATAAGTGTGCGGCTGCATAACAAGTAGTGATGTGCTGCTTCCGGACGATCCAGTCGATGATGACGACGTTCTACTTCCTCCTCCGAACCACGACGATGACGACCCTCCACTCCTTCCAATACTGCCACTACTTCGTCCACTGCTCATGCTGATGCTACTGCGGGAGAAGCTACCCCACGACCGCCTCCGCCACCGCCTGCATATATTTTTGGACACTTCTCTATTTGTTGGCCCATCCATTTTCTCGCAGAGTATTCTCCCTATCATTTTTCTCTACCCCCACCACATTCTAAGCGGTTGTAGCCTGGGCAAAAAACAGAGAAGTATCCGATTTTGCAGATCAAAATCCAGATTCTCGCTTTAATTGTTTGTTCTGCTTCTAGATTCACTCATAGCTGTTTTCCAAGAGGAAGAGAGGGAGAACGCTCTAGTGACGTCAGAGACTCAGAGAGTGACGCCACATGTCCAAGCGCCTGCGGGCTATTTTTAGCGCAATAGGCCAGTTGCTAATGTTATTCTTGCAAAGGCAGATTGAAGTACTGATACTCACCGCCTCTCGCATTCACTGTCAACTCTCCAGTGAGAAGTAAACAGCCGATAAGGACCATTCGGGTGGCTTGAGGGAACCCATGGCTATTGTGCATGTACTCGCCGGTTGCTCTTCTGGAATAGATCGTTTGACTATTATTAGAAGACCCTCAATTTGCGAGAAGTCAAGGGGAAAAACTACTATAAATGCGACTAAAAACGATGAGGTAAAGCTTAGCCCAACATGGCGGCCACTTGGCGTATTTATCCTATTTTGGGAGTGATTATAAATAGGATCGTAGCGGAAGTGCAAACGGAAACGAGCAAGGCCACTCATCAGCAACTTCGATTATTTACGTGCATTGGCAAGGGAGGTGAGCTAGGGGACAGGGAAATGGAATGAGGATGGAGAGGGAGGAGAGGAGAGTGTACGGGGCAGAGGAGAATCAGACGTCCTGGGGGTGAGGGAGAGACGAGGGATAAGGGCAAATGAGAGAGTGGGGAGAGAAAGAGAGAGAAAGGAGAGGTATTGGTCACTTGGATGCGTATCACAACATGTGCTCGTGGCATGTGGTAGGTCATAATTGCAATAACGCTGAAATTCAATAACTTTATTGAACATTTGAAAATGATAATCGATATGAACAATCCCGATCACATTTATAAAATAAACGAATTAACATTGCGATTATGGTCTAACACGCCCTCTAAAATCGGACAATTCCTATCAAATTATTAAACTGGAATGACATTATCCAAAACCGGTAGAGCCTGAAATCAATGGATTATTGAAGAAAATATCATAATTTCGAACCGGGATAGGTATCAGCGATTTTCCTTCTTCTGATTGAGTGGAGGGGACATTGAGCATCGGTCGTTCATCAATTGTCTTGTTATTCGTTCGACTGAACATTTTGACACAGGCGCCGACCAAGCAGAATAAGAGAAGAAACGAGAGTATGACGAAGAGGAAAATTCTGAAAAAGGAGTTGTTTCATATAAAAAAATAATCATAATGGAAAAAAATAAATTTACTCGACTTCCTCCGGAAAAAGTCCGCCTCGCTGTCCTCCACTTTTGCCACGATTACCACCTCGAAAAATGTCATTGGGGTTGAAATTAGACAAAAAAAGAGCATTCGGTGTTTCCTGACACAACCACGAAAGCAATATGTGATGAGATGGCGAAAATATTGGTAGGGAATCGTCCATTTAGAAGTGCGAAATAATCATCATAAAGCTCCAATGATGAAACGTAGGATGAAATCAGCTCACTTCCGTAACCATGTCTGGCATCGACTATCACTGGTCCAGGAAGAATCAGCGAGCTGATAAGTATAATTCGCGCTGCTTTGGTGAATCCATCACAGGTGCTCATGTACTTGCGGCAAGTTTTTCTGAAACAAGGATCTACTCAAGAAATTCGATAAATAAAGAAGAGGGCGAGTAAAATTTCGACGGAAGTTTTGGCTGGCGTGACAGAACGAAAGATGAAAGTGAGATGCATGCGATAGAATGGGTCCGGGTTAGACGACAAAATAGACGGGAAGAGGACGGATTTGGCCCTCTTGGGAATGGACGTCAAAGGGGAAGACGAGAGGGAACGAAGAGAAAGAGAACATCTGAAAGATTTGTCATCGGATAATTGCGTAAGGATAATTTCATTGTTGTGAAATGCCGGACTGACGTCGAAATGAGAAAAATATTCTCTGAAGCCGTCGATCATGAATAGAAGCACATGTCATTTTGCACACTGTGATTCAATTTCCGAGTATGAACTAGCATAATTTCTTTATTCGATATGGATGAATTTTCGGTATTTTATTTGAGGCTAGTCGATCTTGCCTATTTAGACCCTTCAGATATATTGCCATTAATTTGCGCGGATTGTCCAATCATTGAATACGGTACGACAGGTTTCGCTTCTCGTATCGGTAGAGGTGTCGGACTGTAGGGATACACTGGGGCGGGTTGAATTCCAGATTTTTAACGTATTGTCTTCTGATAATTGCGTGTTGTTGTTGTATATCATTCGCTTCTTCCTTGTCCCATTTCTTCCGATAATAACAAGCACATCCGACAACGCATGCCATGAGTAGTACCAATCCGACGCCTAGCCTGAATATTATCGAAATGTACGATTCGGGCCTCACAAAATATCGATTTTACGGATTGATGAGTTGTTTTTAGAACCAAACAAAAAAGCTTACGCCACGAATATGCCGGTGTAATCTGTACTACTGTAGCTTTCTAATTCCTTGTAGTCTTTCGATGAGTATGAACCTGAAGAGAATTTTCAGTCAGTTGAGCTCAATCTTAGACTATGCAGCATTTGCGAAATCAATCACGGATAAGAGAAAAGAGCCACTGAAATTGATAATTTCCTCACTCGTTTCATGAAGAAGAATGAAGAACAAAAACATTGAGAAGACGAAGAAAGTTCCCATTGGAGGAAGAGACCACTCGGAGTGAAGGGAAGAAGGAGGAATGACGAGATCGATTCCTTTAGATTCGTCAATAATAAATTAAATTTGAATATTATTAATAAATGAATACGTTTTGCATAATTTCTCATTTAGATGCTAAAATTTTCCTAATTATTGTTTCCATACCTTAACCACTGTCAAGCATTTCTCAAGCAATTAAGAAATTTTTGAATCGCAAATCATTTCTTTATTCGAATTTGATGAATTTTCGGTATCTTATTCTGATCGAACGTGACTATTTGGAGTTCGAATCTTCTTGAGTGGCATTCACTTCAACCGGTTGCTCAATCATCGAATACGTTGGAGCGGGCTTCACTTCTCGATTCGGTACGATTTCTTTATTCTACTCCTCCACACTTGTAGGAACGAGCATAGGACAATCTGACAGGTTACAACAACCAAACGAGTCTCACGCCAATAATATCGCAATTTTTTCGGCACTATAACTTCCTAATCCTCCATGGATCCACTCGATCCATGAAGAAGAAAAGCAATGATAAGACGGACATAGACATAGGACATAGATATATCCAATTCATTTATTAATTGTAAGGAAAAACTATTTTGCATAATTTCTTTATTCGACATGGGCTAATTTTCGAGTTCTTTGAATACGATTATTGAGTTTTAACCGGGGACTGAGTGCTCGGCTGTTGTGAATTCGCAATTGAGGCCTGACCAGCCATTGTGTACGGTAGAATGGGTTTCAGTTTTCGTTTCGGTAGAAGGGTCGGACTCATGGGATAGAATGGGGAGGAACGAATATGGTTTGTCGCATTCTAACAATCGCCTCAGCTTGCGCTTCTTCTGCTTCTCTCTCTCGTTGAATTCTCACTCCACGTTTCTGAAGGCACCAAAAGCACATCCAAAAGCAAGCACATTGAGCAATAATCATTAATCTGAACGATTGAGTATCAGTATCTTAATTAACTATCCGATTCTGCGCCTAGTAGGGAACATCCATTCATTACATAACACCTATTCCTATTAATCTCTGCCCTATAGAGTTTCTCTGACATTCTCGCCTAAGTGAACAAACGTACAGACAGAGGGAGACATCTGTCAGTAAATTTTAGACGAATAATGGACTTGGCTAAGAACTCACGCTATGAATAAAATACCGGCTCCACTTAAAGATTCTCCTCCTCCACTGGATCCTCTCGATCCATACGAATTGTAATTGTTGCCACTGTAGTATCCTCCTCCACTACTACTTCCACCACTAGAATAACTTCCACCACTGGAAGATGAGCCTCCGGAATTACTGGATGAGAAGGAACCTGGAAAGGAGCAGTAAATCAGTTGAGAACCAGCATCGACTTCGACGCTTTATTTAGGTGCAAGTTCAAATAAGAGTATCTGAGAATAGGGAAATCAATTGTTTTCTCACTTCTGGCATTTGTGTCGTGAAGGAGAATGAAGAAGAAAAGCAATGATAAGACAGAGATAGTTCTCATTGGATGAAGAGACCACTCGGAGTGAAGGGAAGAAGGAGAAATGCGAAGAGAATATTCAATTCATTTATTAATTGTAAGAAAAAACTATTTTGCATAATTTCTTTATTCGATATGGATGTATTTTCGGTATCTTATTCGACGCAAATTGATCTTGCTTATTCGAGGTTCGAATCTTCTTGAGTCTTATTCATATGTACGGGTTGCTCAATAGCAGAATTTATTTATTCGATGTGGATGAATTTTAATAGATGGTATTTGGGTTTAGAGTCTTAGTCTCTTCCGTCTATGACGACACCAACACACGCACACGAAGAATATTATCATGAGAAGAACAGCGCCGCCAAAGAATCTGAACATTATTTATTCCACTTTCTTTTTCCAAATATTATCTCGCATCTGATCATTCTTTCCATGACTTCAGACCATCTTTCTATATCATACACCCATTCTAGATACCTCTTTTCAACAAGTGAGCAAATAATCGTGCGTTTGCAATGTTTATCAAAAGAAATGTGCTGGTTAGTGATTTATCTATATCACGCGTGTCACCTAAGAATCAAATAAACTCGGTCACATCGGAAAAATCGAAAATTTCCTGAATGCAGGTTTCGATAGCCCTTAGGGTCCCTAAGAAGATAGCTTCGAGCTTTGTTCGATAATTTTGATTTTGAAGGCATGAGACGTCCTCAAACTTTATAAAAAACAAAAATGTTCCAACTTTGAGGCCTTGTATCTCAGTCCAGAGTGGTCCTCGCTCTTAGCAATGAAAAGATGCAATGCTTCAAATTTTGTGGAGAATTCACCTGCACTCACGGCCCATTGATATCTTTGATTACATTTGCATAAATCGTTTTTATTGTTTTCTGCTCGTCACAATTTCGGGCCGTGAGTTTTGAAAAGCCTAATCGATAGAGCTCGCGAGGACGAATCGAATGATATGCTGAACATGTAGAAAATAAATATGCGGAACGGAAATAATCGTAAAATAGCAGATTCCAAACTAATGTCTGCGATTTTCCCTTCCTAGACTCAATTTAATCCAATTATTCTTTGTCTCTCTTCTCACTGAGTGGCGTCGACAAGGAATGAGTGGGTGAAGTGGAGAGGGGAACAAAGGGAAATGGTGTTGAAACGGTGAATATGAGATGAAAAATATGCTTTAATCGAGGCTATCTTCTTTCCGCATATTTATTTTCTACATGTTCAGCATATCATTCGATTCGTCCTCGCGAGCTCTATCGATTAGGCTTTTCAAAACTCACGGCCCGAAATTGTGACGAGCAGAAAACAATAAAAACGATTTATGCAAATGTAATCAAAGATATCAATGGGCCGTGAGTGCAGGCGAATTCTCCACAAAATTTGAAGCATTGCATCTTTTCATTGCTAAGAGCGAGGACCACTCTGGACTGAGATACAAGGCCTCAAAGTTGGAACATTTTTGTTTTTATAAAGTTTGAGGACGTCTCATGCCTTCAAAATCAAAATTATCGAACAAAGCTCGAAGCTATCTTCTTAGGGACCCTAAGGGCTATCGAAGACTGTAAAGAAAGTAGGGGGTCAAAATATGTGACCAGCACCCTCGCTTTTTATTTGATTCTTAGGTGTCACACGTGATATATTCCACGGGAGAGAGAAGAAGAAAGAAAGGGTGAGGGCAGATATATCACTAGCCTTCATCCTCGAACGTGCGTCAAAAGTCAGCTACGCGTGGAATGGAAAATAATCTCACGATAAACAGCAAATTACCAGGAGATCCGATAATTTTTAAACAAAAACTCACGCCCATCCTTCCGCGGGCCATTCACCAATAGGTACTCCTGGAAAGGATTGAAAATAAGTATTAATGTAGACGTGGGCGTTGAAAGTTCAATCAAGTACAATCAAATAATAATAATTAGCATTCAGAATCATAAAGGAAACTTCTCTGCTCACTTCTGGCGTTTGTATCGTGAAAAAGAATGAAGAAGAAAAGCAGTGAAAAGACAGAGACACTTCTCATCGGAGGAGAAGACCACTCGGAGTGAAGTGGTAAAGGAGGAATGACGAGAGAATTCGTTCGGTTTCGATCGATTAGTTCGGTTTCGTAAATCATTAAACACCGATGAATATTAAATTTTTTTGCATAATTTCTTTATTCGACATGGGCTAATTTTCGACTTCTATGAACATGATTATTGAGTTGGAATCGGAGACTGAATGATCGGTTCTTCTTGTAAATTTGCGGTAGAGGGCTGCTCAGTCAATGTTTCCACCATAGCGTTGCCATACGACTGTGAAATCATTGTATGAGGATACAAGTTTGTCTTTACCTCAGTCATCGTATGGTTGAATGGGTTTCAGTTCTTGTTTCGGCATAGGAGTCGGACTGTCGGGATACATTGATGGAGGTACGAATTGTGCACGTTCCTATGCTTGCTGTCTCTTTCTTTTCCTCTCAACTCTTCGCATTCTCCTCTCCTTTTTTCTATCCCTTTTAGCTTTGTCTACACAACAGTTAATGCAAATAAATATGCATAGCACGATCAGAACTAGCGCTCCAATGACCAATCTGAGCGATTGAGAGTTGATGAGAATACCGTACAATGTAAATAGTAAATAATTAACACAATTAACTTAGGCGAGGTACTGACATGAATATAATAATGTCCACTGAATTCGCAGTTCCACTACTGAAGCTACCGTATCCGCTCGATCCACTCGAATAGTGATGGTAGCCACCGCTGTAGCTTCCACCACTACTGGAACTGCTCTCACCACCACTAGAATAACTGCCACCACTGGACGATGAGCCTCCGCTACGACTGGATGAGAAAGAACCTGAAAGAAAAAGCGAAATAAGAATTGAGAATCAGAATTATCATGCATATATAGTACTTTGCCAGCTATAAATACGCCGAATTATTAGCGAAAAGTTGAATTCTCACTTCTAGCATTCGTGTCGTGAAGGAGAATGAAGAAGAGAATCAATGGCAAGACAGAGATAATTCTCATTGAAGGAATAGACCACTCGAAGTGAAAGGGGGGAAGGAGGAATGAAAAGAATCGAAAGAAATAATAAATTGATATTGCATAATTTCTTTATTCGGCTAATTTTCTCCGTTCAAGTTCTCTGATTGAATCGGGGACTGAATACTCGGTTCTTGTGTGATCACAATTGCTGGCTGCTCAGTCATTGCGTATGGTTGAATGGGTTTCAGTTCTTGTTTCGGCATGGGAGTCGGACTGTCGGGATACAATGATGGAGGATTGAAAAAGAGAGGATTTGCTTTATTCGCTGCTTTTCGCAATTGTCTTTCCGTGCTCTTGTTCTCCCTTATTCGCCTGATTATTTTCTTCAGACAGCAAATAATGCAAATGAAGATAGCTATAATTATAGCTGGCGATACGAGGAGTACTCTGAACGAATGAGCATTGAATACGCACCATCACAATTTATTAAAAAACTAATAATTGGCGAGATACTCACACTAAGAATAAAATTGTGGATTCACTTAAAGGTTCCCCTTTTCCACTTGAGCTACCGTATCCACCCAATCCACTCGAATGGTGATGGTAGCCACCGTCGTAGCTTCCACCACTACTGGAACTGCTCCCACTACCACTAGAATAACTTCCACCACTGGACGATGAGCCTCCGCCACGACTGGATGTGTAGGAACCTGGAAAGAGAGAGAGATGACAATTCTGGAGCAGAATCATCTTTCATTCACCTACTTAGTACTGACTAGCTAAATTATGAATACAACGAGGTATATTGGAGATGTATTTCTCACTTCTGGAATTTGCGTCGTGAAGAAGAACGAAGAAGATAATCAATGGAAAGGCAGCGATAATTCTTATTGAAGGAATAGACCACTCGAAGTGAGGTAAACTTGGAGGAATGAGTGGGAATTCATTTCGTGCATTAGGTATTTTTCGTGCAATGATTACAGTCAAAAATCATCTGGATGTTGAATCCATATTCCGTTGCAACGGGCTAATGCATAATTTCTTTATCTGACATGTATAGCTTTTGTATGTCAAATAGAACGGATTGATAGTTCTCCGTGAACGATTATACGGTGGTCGTATGGTTCGTTCAGAAATACGATTGTATCAATATCGTAAGCTATTTATTTTGTCAGTTATTTTATGAGGCAGAAAGATTTGACTGCTCATTACAATGTTCTTCCTCTTCTTTCTTCTCCTTTCGTCTGTTTCTTGCTTGCCAACAGAATACTACGCCCGCGACTATTCCAATGATGAGTATGATGACCAGAGTGAGACTGAAATATTCGACTATGTTCCGGAAACGTTTTTCAGGAGAAAATGAGATGTTTAGCTGAAGAAAATTTGACAGACTAATTGCATTACTGACGCTCCAGCGATGAGCAGTCCGGTTATTCATCCTCCTGATGGTTTTTCCGGCTCTGTTACAGTAAAAAGGTCCCATGAAGATAAAAAGGTCCCATGACGATAAAAAGGTCCCATGAAGATAAAAAGGTCCCATGACGATAAAAAGGTCCCATGAAGATAAAAAGGTCCCATGACGATAAAAAGGTCCCATGAAGATAAAAAGGTCCCATCACGATAAAAAGGTCCCATGAAGATAAAAAGGTCCCATGACGATAAAAAGGTCCCATGAAGATAAAAAGGTCCCATCACGATAAAAAGGTCCCATGAAGATAAAAAGGTCCCATGACGATAAAAAGGTCCCATGAAGATAAAAAGGTCCCATGACGATAAAAAGGTCCCATGAAGATAAAAAGGTCCCATCACGATAAAAAGGTCCCATGAAGATAAAAAGGTCCCATGACGATAAAAAGGTCCCATGAAGATAAAAAGGTCCCATCACGATAAAAAGGTCCCATGAAGATAAAAAGGTCCCATGACGATAAAAAGGTCCCATGAAGATAAAAAGGTCCCTTGACGATTAAAAGGTCCCATGACGATTGAAAGGTCCCATGACGATTGAAAGGTCCCATGAGTCCAGTAGTTGAATGACAATGCTCACGTCCGAAATGACCGAAACGCCTCGCAACGAGTTTTTCCTAAGCTGCCTAAACAGCCTAAGCTTTTTTCCAAGCGCAAAGCTTGGAAAATGCGCGTAAGGTTTACCAAAGGTTTGAGCAAGGATACTTGGATGCCTAATTACAAGCGCACGTTGCTTACGAGCTCCATGCATTTTCTAAGCAAGTCCAAGAGGCTTCGAGCAGCGAGACATGTTCACACCGGAAATGCATACATCAGAGCCCGTCCTGGCGAAAAATTGATCAAGCCGCTTAGGCTTTGAAATCAAACAATTTTCGCACGCTTGGTGATCACTTTGCGTCTATAGAAAAAAGCTTAGGGTGCTTAGGCCGCTTAGAAAAAACTCGTTGCTTAGGGAGGCGTTTCGCTCATTTCGGACGTGAGCATTAGTGTTGTTAGACCGAGTGACTCGATACACCGGAGTGAAAATGATTTGAGAACCCCGGAGTGAATTCCTTTGTTTGACTCGCGATCAAATTTTGACTCCGGAGTTCAACTCCGGAGTCATTTCTCAGCCTCGGCGGCCAAAGGATTTGTCGGAAGAGACCAAGAATAGGCCGTCGCAAACAAGGAATGAGAGGGCGAAATTCACTCCGAGTATTCACTCCGGAGTGGATTAGCACTCTGGAGTGAATTTCGTAATTTCACTCCGAGCTGAGCGCGCCGACCGACCGCGCCGACCGAGAAGGAGTCGGTGGAAAATAAACTCGAGGAGTGAATTCACTCGTCGAGTGACACTCGGCCATAACAACATTAGTGAGCATTGTCATTCAACTACTGGACTCATGGGACCTTTCAATCGTCATGGGACCTTTTAATCGTCATGGGACCTTTTTATCGTCATGGGACCTTTTATCGTCATGGGACCTTTTTATCGTCATGGGACCTTTTTATCGTCATGGGCTCTGTTAGAATATCATGGGACCTTTTTATCGTGATGGGACCTTTTATTTTTGGGACCTTTTTATCGTCATGGGACCTTTTAATCGTCATGGGACCTTTTTATCTTCATGGGACCTTTTTACTGTAACAGAGCCGTTTTTCCTTCCCTTCTCCATTTCCTTTGCTTCCCTCCTCCTGTGCAATGACGTTCAATCCATATTTTCCACTTGAGGCACTGCCAAAGTTCGAATCACTGAAGCTTTTGATGCCTCCTCCTCCGCCTCCCGATGAGTATTCTGCAAATGAGGAACATTGTAGATCAAATAGTGAATGCATACTTGCTCCAACAATAGCGAGTAGAAGGGAGAACAGAAGTAGCGTGAGGATGGGGTTCATTGCAAGAAGAGACCGCTGAGGAGGAAGGAATAGTAGAGGAATGAATGTTGAAATATAATTTAATCAATTTATCGAAATTGATTAATTATTCACTTTCTTCTGTTATCTGTTCTGTTCGAGCAACATTTTCAACTAAAATACAAGCTTTTCAGGAGAGATTTCATAAATATTAGATTTGAAGCAATTGGCGCGTTGGATGAAAGCAATGAGAAATTGGTAGTGTCCACGTGAACAAAGAACAGACTTCCCTAAACAACCAGAGGCTCATTATTTGTGCTTTCTCTTGTGTTTTCTGTTTCAGTTTCAAGAGAGTAAGTTGTTTATCCGGAATAAAACATGATAATACCCGTGGACAACCCATAGTTATGCAACAATTATGCTGCGAACAGTGTTGATGTCTAGACGAAAATGAAGGAGACGTTCCCCCTTCTTCCCTTTCTCTTCATCCCAGAGTTGTCGAAATGACAGAGATCGTCTCCCACATTTTCGACTAGATGTCGTGACTGTTCGCTGCATAAGTGCACGCTACACGAGAAATAGTGAATTTAGTCCATCCTTGAATCAACCCTCGACGGTTCCTCTTCCACTATTTCAAGTTCCATTCGGAATGCCGAATTCCCCGTTATGTTCGGTGGAGGGGTCTGGAAATGGACTGATTCCGTAAATATTTCACATTCTCCATGGAATAGCTCACAGTGGTTCTTTGGTTTCTTCTTAACCAGAAAATACTCACCATTGGTTCAGTCATAATCGTCAATTGACCATCCGACATGTAGGTTACAATCGTACTGTGCGAGTCCAGGTCCGGCCCGAGCAAAATTCCGTGCCTGCGAGCGATGATTCGAATATGATTCGACTAATCTCTGAGCCATTAGCTCATCCTTGAATCGTAAGCAAATGCTAACTCTAATTTCCTCCAATGTACATTAGTGGTGTGCAATGATCGAAACATTTGAATGATCAGCGGAAAGATGTGTTGGTACGTCAGAATATGTTTTGTTATATATTCGCATATTTGTTTCTTATTTCGAATATGTGAAACAACAACACTTTCAGGCACGTGGTCTAAGAAGAACAAAGATGAAGAGAAAGGGTTCGCTCACTTCTCAACAGCCCTTTTCGCTAGTTTCTTCCACAATTGTACAGCAGCGAACATGAGAATGAGACCGAGATACCAAGCGAGAAAGAAGAACCAGAACGGATTTATGTCGTCCATTCTGAATTTTTAATTAGAATTATTATTAATAATGTGAACGAATAATGTAACGAAAAAGTAGCAAAATGAAATATAGAAATCGGAAATAGCGATGAGCTCGTACACAACTAAACTATCAGATACTATTTCGTTGCCTTTAATATTTCCTTTACTATCGAGTCACAAACTGAAGCGCGAAGTATAAAAGAGCTCGGAATGAAAGGAACATGATGAAAGAATCTCAGAATGCTTCGCGCTTTCCTTCTTGTTCTAAGCGCAATGAATGGAAATGAACGGCATTGAAGATCGTCTAGTAAAAGCAACCAAATTAGAGGGTGTTTGACTGAAAAATACGATGATGAGGATACCGTTTATTAAGAGATCTCTAGATTCCGACATCTTCGACTACTCTCAAACGTGTTGAATAACAGGGGAGAAAAGCGTATGAAGTGCAGGCGTGAAATGAGAAGAGGAAGAGTTCAAACTCGTGCGACAACAGACGAAATGAGAAATGAGTGAAGGAAACAAACGACGAATTCGTACTCGTCGCCTCTATTACTCTACCTTCCCCCCCCCCCCTTTCCTCTCTTCTCTCTCGTTTCCGTCCCCCGTTCCATCCCTCCATTTTCTGCTCGATTTACTCACTGATAGGATTGGAAAGAGAGGGGATAACGTCAGAGGTCACGAAACAGCGGCGATTTTAGAAAAGGGGGGAAACGAAAGGGGGGAAGGATGCCTTGCAGCCTGACTCTCACTGCAAATGGGCGGATGTGAGAGACGTAAGGATGCAATTTCCTCCCGTCGAAAGTTCGAAGGGGAAGACGACACGGAAAGGGTGGTTGACGGATGAAAGAGAGAGGAGAAGAGAGAGGAGTGATCGAAAGAGTGAGGCAGTCGCTTGAAGGAGGGAAGATTAGGCTCGTAAGCCAGATGTGCGTTCAAGATGCGCATCAAAACATATTAATCTGAGTGAAGCGGAGAGGTAATGAAATCAAACTCCTCAAGCATACTTTTGATGCACTCTGCGCAAGATTCGCTCAGAGAGACTTCATCAGAGACACGATTAGAGCAATTCAAGGTAATTACTTTAGATTAGAGTTCAAAAAGCCCGACGACGCACGGGTCAGAGCAGAAAATGACTCGTTTTTGGATTTCTTTCCTTCTCATCGGACTCTTATCGTGTGAAGAAAATGATGAAGAGCAAGGACACATCGATTTGGGCATCTACTATGGGGTTCCGACTGCCTTCGTCGATCAGGTGATTGAGTGTCGAAATGGACATGACAATTGAAAAGTTCAGATAGTGGAAGCAACTCAAGAAGCCGGCGAAGAGGTCCGGGAATTGGGCGATTCTTTCGAGCCGTGCTTTGGTGATGCCATCGCCAATTCCACATCAGATTGGATCATCGTTGTCGTCAAGTTCGACGGAAACGTTCTGATAAAATGTTATTCGATTCTTTCAGTTCAACGGCAAACTGTCCATCCTCCCAGCCGGATAACGTCCTCCTCTTGCAGTACGATGTCAAAAAGAACGAAATTATTGTTCGCACTCACATTTTTTTCAAAAATAAAAATTCCTTTGCAGGTTCCCGATAGCTCCATGGATCTGCAAGATACGATTCGTCACTTTCTGGGAATCGATGACGAGGTATGCGCACATGGATAGGCTAACTGTACTTGATGTCTCGTTTCAGGACTCCTTCACACCTCCTTCCATCTTCACTCCCTCATTCATCGCCCTCATCGCCCTCTGCATTCTCGCTATCGCACTGAATGCGTGCTGTCTGCTCTCGAAGAGATGCAAACGAATCAGAATGTGAGGTCATTGATACGATTAGAAGCACGACGACAGAAATTCCAGGCAAATTCGGGACGCCGTATGTCCTTGCCTGAAGAAACCAAAGGTAATGTAGTAGGAGTGGTTAACGAAAATCTCAAGAAATTTTCTAGGTACCCATAATCAAAGAGGATAGCGAAAAGCTTGAGCCGATGCCTACAGCTGAAGACATCGCTTCTGATACGACGACATCGTAATATTAATTTAAATGATAAACTAAAGGAAGCAATTCAGTGATGGAGAAGATGAAGACACAAAAATCGACAGATACTTCAAGGATATGTGAGTTTAAAAAAATTTGCTGTTGACAATTAAAATTTAGCAGGGGTTTGCCTCTTGTGAATAACACATGGACTGAAGGTTACCTTAACATATCCAAACAATTTCGTACTCTAGATTCTCAGGCAATCTGATAACAAGCCTCTATCACGATTTTGAAGAGATGAAAGAAAGCGTAACAACATGCTTGAAAAATAATATATCTAAAATCGGATGATCAGGGAACGTGTGACGAATGCGATGAAGAAATAGAAAGGAAGAAAAAGAAAAACTCGTGGAGATGTTCACAATGCAATCTAGAATGTGATCATCTCATTATTGTCTTCATTAAAATGCAATTTCAGGCCATCAGAAGTGTATTAACGGGATGCGTGATGTCCCTTGCATTCCAAAGTTCGATTTACTGATACTGATTCTCATTCTCGCACAGTATATTAAAATATATTGTTCTGGAATATTTAATTTTTAATTTTGTTCATTAAATTCGAACTTTCAGGCATTTTGCAGAAACAAGCAAGCACGTACCCACTAGGGCTCCCTTCATTTTCACTCCTCTCATTGTTCTTGTGACTTCACTTGAGAAGCGGTACCTAGGAGAGGTCATGTTGTTCCTTCATCGTATTCTTCTTCAGAATTGCAAATACTCGCCACGCCACAAAAGATCAAGTTGTTGGAGTCTATCACTATGATCCACCTAGTGAAAGCAAGCTGAAGGTATTCTTTACATTTACACTTTTGATAATACTATTTTTCAGTTTCACCTCTCAGATTTCAAGAAGTACGTTCGCACAGTTCGTGGTGAGAAGTATCAGTCTCCGAACATGGCAGCCACTCTGAAGGAGTTGCTTAGAGTTGTGACGGTATCCTTTCAACACTTGTGTCCGATATTTTTTTTAGTGAAACCAACTTTATCAGCACGACAAAGAGAAATACGACGAAGCAATTCCGTTGATCAAAGATGAAATATATCGCAAACTCTACACTGTCATGATCACACCAAAAAGAAAAGAAGAAAGCGAAGAGCAGAACAAGAAAAGGAAGAAAGTGGGATACATCAAAATTCTTACTGCTCAAGAAAATTCTAAGCTATTTCCCGCTGCAAAACGCGATACACTCGCGTACCTCATGCTCCATTTATACAGGGTTGGTTTTTTCACTCGTCCCTCAGAAAACTTCGAAAGAAGCATGCAGAAAATGTTCAATTGCAGGTAGTAAATGAACCAGTGAAAATGGATCTAAAGAGAATCTGCTGGGAACTTTATCCGTCTATTTTCGGTATCAAAAAGTTGGACATGCGTAAGAACACATAAATTGGTCGTTAAATATTTATAAATTCTAGTCAAAAGCGAGATCTCGAATCCTGTTACTATGAAGGAGTATCGAGATGTATTCATGGAGCTTCTCGAGCTTGGCGAGGTCATTTTTTCGCTTTTTTCAAGTCAACTTTTCCAAATTTGTAGCCAACTTGGCGTCGATTCTTCATTTATGAAGGACAGACGAAATGCACAATCATTGCGGAGCTGCCCGACAATACGTTGAAGAAAGATAAAACTGTCAAGACTAAATAAATTAATAACTATTTAATAAAGTATAAACCACTCATTAACATTCTCGAATTCACGCAAAAGCAGATTCGAAAGTCCTAGAGAAAGCAAGTGAAATCAACACTTAGACCGGAAGTTCGGTCAAGTGCACAACACAAGTGTAGGAGGGAGCAGAGGAGAAAAGGGGAAGCTGGAGGTCACTCTCGCTTCCTTCTTCTATGGCGGTTATTAGCAAGGAAGACTCTGCATCACTTGGTATGTTCAATTGCCATTCATTTTCGTATCACCATTTTTCTTTTTTCGAATTTGACAGTCTCTTGAACCAGAAATTGAGAATCTCTCTCTTCCATCTCTGTCTCCTCTGACGATTGCTTCGCTGTTCAGTATACTACGAAGAGAGTAAGTGACTTTCAATTTCATATCATCACGTCTGCCCAAGTACAGTCAGTCATGCGAAGATAATGTACAATCAGAATCAGATATTCGTGTGGACAGACGCTAAGGCGTTTATCCGCATTTATGGTATGTAAACTGTAATGAGGTGCGGAATGGAGGGGTTCAATCACTGCTGCTCATGCAGCATTCGTTGAAGGGGCTGCAGCTGCTGCAGCAGCAGGAGGGGCTGCGGCTCCTCCATCAGCCTCAGTGACGGTGGCTCCTCCCGTCTGAGAGGGAGGACCACCATCCGTCTTGTCGGTTGAACGAATCTTCTCAGCCGATGGGGTCTTATTAGTAGGCGACGGGCCAATCGAAGCATCCTTCGTGAACTCCACTTTGAACCCTCTGGCTCCTGAACGGAATGGCATAGATTACGGAAGCGTATCGATCGGTTACGGTAATCGATCGATCGATAGCTACCGTACTCACCATCGTACACGTAGGGAGGAATTCTCCATCCCGCCTTGAAGTCATCCGGAAGGGTCTCAGTGTCGATGAAATTGGTGAAAATGTAGACGGCATGCAAATCCTTCTCCTGAAAAGTGTGCGTTGTGTGCGGAGGTTGGGCGACATTTGTAACGTCGTGAACCGCACGCACTTCCTTCTGGTTGGTGAATTTGCAGGTAACAATGGCATTCTTTCCCGGCAGTATGACGCCAGCACGATTATGCACTTTGAAGATAGTCTTATCTCTCGTGAGTACCTACGATGGGTTAGTTCATCACTGTATCTCTAGGAATACTGTACCTTGTAAGCCAGTTTCTTCTCTGTATGTTTGTTATTGATCACCATGTAGGCATATGCAGGCTACAAGAGGGTTAGTACGACTTAATTCCACCGTAACTTTACCTCAGTAACGTTCGTTTTGCAGATGAAATTGATTGTATCCTTTGTTTCTACTTTGTTGCTGTTTTTACACTTGATGTCGATCTCTTTCGACAGCAATTTCATTGGAAATAAACCGTCCGTATTGAAGTAGGGCGTCTTGAAGCACTCCCCTGAACCGATGAAATTACGGTAGCGTGGGATTACGGTAGCCTACCATCGAACTGTAGTGGAACTTCCGTCTTCTCCGCTTGAAATCCCTCAGGCAGCACTTCAGTGTCGACGTAAGATATGAAGATACGAAACCAGTGCGGTCGCTTCGGCTGAGAATCGTCGTCCGTTCAGTGGTGTATTCAGTGGTGGTTCAGTGGTGTATTCAGTGGTGGTGCGACCGGTGTGGACGACGTTTTCACACTCACCTTCTCATTCACATACACGACGTTGATGTTTGCGTGCCTCCCGCAGGAATAATTCCGCATGGTGGTTCAGGACGGAAAAGAGTCTGGTCGGTGCTCCAAAA
The DNA here is from genome assembly GCA_911812115.1 of Pristionchus exspectatus. NCBI lineage: Eukaryota > Metazoa > Nematoda > Chromadorea > Rhabditida > Neodiplogasteridae > Pristionchus > Pristionchus exspectatus. Next base: position 9,608,458 of record OU461584.1, on the reverse strand, counting down.
CTGCAAAGTAGGGATATCCAGCAGTTTACAGTATCCCAATATACCTTGAAAGCGGCGAATTTGGTCGATTTGTTCAGCAGTGTGAGAGCACCGTCGAGGGGCTGAGTGAGGAGAAGGGATATGGTATCCTGCCATAGCCTTATATCACACTTTTTTTGGAGGATTACTGCCGCATTCGTAGATAAGCGGGCCCTCTTCGGGTACGGTAAACACGACATCTCTCGTCAATTTGATCTCCTGGCCGTCACCCTCGTAGATGGGAACGTAGTTCGAGATAGACGTCGACTCTTTCGAATCCTTCGATTCATCCTTCTTCTGACGACCTCTGAACGGATGTCTTGATACTGTAGCAACAATAATCATATCTCCAACCAGTGCAAACAGTACCGTAACCATTGGTTAGCATACTCCTCAATCAGTGGTCAGGGTACTGGGCTGTACCAGTCGAGAAACCAGGTCGGCTTCGGATTCCTTACTTCAAGCACATCTTGAGTGTTCCGGCGATTCCGAGGCAACCGGAGGGGAGAAGGGAACGAGGGCAGAATAAGGGAAGAAGAGGAAAAGAGGAGGGAATTGGCACGTATTGTGACAAACAGGGTAATGAATTGAGATGTAAAGTGTGCAATTTGTTTTGTTCATTCATATTGCGTACGTGCACATATCATTTATTGTCTACTAGTCGAGATCGTCATCGTTCAGGCATCAGAAGGCGCAGTGTCTGTAGTGGCGTTGAGTGTGACGTCAGAAGACGTCGTTACATCAACGACAACGGCATTCTGAGTGGGCGTGTCCACTATCGTCGTCCCTTCACGGGGATGCAGATAGGCAACGCCTTGCATCCTGAACGGAAGAAGGGTTACGGTAACCGATGATTACGGTATTCAAACTGGTCCCACTGTAATAGATGGTACCATACCATCATATTCTTGGGCGGTCCGGTCTTTCCCTTTCCGTAGTGCTCAGGCAGCCTTCTGCCTTCGACCAGCGAGATGAAGATGAAGAAGAAGTATTTCTCCTCTGGCAGCTGGAAAAACGTGGTGTGTGGTATGGTCAGGTCGGTGCAGCGAGTGCATCACACACACAACAATCTCACCTCTTCCTTGTTCTTGAATGTGACAGTGAGGGGCTTCGACGTGCCAGAGTGCACCATTCCCGTCGGCTCTTGCACATGAAAGACCGTCCGGAGACTGCTGATCACCTGTATACGGTGGATTACGGTAGATTATCGATCTGATGAGGATACGGTACCTTATACGCGGCATGCTTCTCGGATCTGTTCGAGATCATAATGCACTGCATCGCACGCTCAAAGGGAACATTACAGTATCCAAGAAGCTACCGTACGCCTACCGTTCCGATGCTTCCACAGCAGAATGTGACCGTTTCTGGCGCGATCTCGATATTCTCAGGGATCGGACGAATATCGAATCGAGCGGGAGGAGGACGCGGTGAGAAGTCCACAGCGAGCAATTGACTCCTGAAGGAAAGGGATTATTGTAGTCCAGGATACGGTAGTCTACCGTGAGCTTGAGTGGGCGGAGCATCGGTCAGGAATTCTCCGGGTAACGAGTAGGAATCGGTGAGCGCAACGTAGACACGAAAGTGGTGCTGCTCCGTTTGCTGAGTGGTGTGGTGTGTGGTGCAGTGAGTGCGGTCGACGTTTCTCACCTCTTGCTGATTCGCATACTGCAGTTGCACTTTCTGCTTCTCGCCGGGTCGCACGATACCGTGTGCGGGGATTGCACTGAAGATGGCCGAGTCTGTGCTGAGCACCTGCAAGGGATACTGTAGGGAAGGGTTACGGTAGGCATACTGTAGGAGTACGGTACCTGATACGCTGCGAACATCGTCGAGCCGTTCGCGACGGTGATACGGTACTCTGTCGGCTGTGATGATACAGTATTACCGTATCCGACTACCGTAATCTACTGTACCTTTCCACCATTTCCACAGTAGAATGTTACTCGGGCGGGCGTGATTTCGATGTGCCGTGAGAAAGTATCCGCTCCGTCCAAGCGAATTGACTTGGCCGTCTCAACTGCGTCTTCCTCGCGCTTCTTTCTCAGTCGACCTCTGAATGGAGGGTACGGTAGAATGAGCCACAGTACTCCTAGGTCTCAACTGACGAACCTTAGACACATTGGAACATCCGGCAGCGCTTCCCTAGCGGGTGACCCGACCGCAAAGGGGAGTGGAGGGAGGGAGGAATGACGTTGGTGAAAGGACTGAAATTATTCGTTCGCGTCAATATTAAGTGATTGATGGAGGCTTGATGAACATCGTACAGCTTCATATTTTTTAAAGCAAATCTATTCAGATCATCACAATCTGGATCCAGCCTCCCACTGTTCTTCTCGCAATGAAACCTGCTGTGGAAGCTGCTGAAATCGTCCATGAAGGTTCACTCAATTTAATATTAAAATGAGGTATGAAGGGAAATACAAAAATCACAGGCGTCACCCGCCTGGAGGAGCGCTCTGTTCAAACGGATGACGATGGAAGGGAATGGAGGGATGAGGAGAGCCAGACGGGAGGAGGGCATCGAAAAGTACGTACTGATTCAAAATCAGTTGCTCTCTGCTGATCATTCAACTGTGAAGTTCGTCCTTTGGTTCTGCCTCTCAAGATTATGTTCCAGACATCCGGCATTCAAGCTGATCTGTGGTTGATTGGACGAGTGGCCGAGTACGAAGAAAGCGCATGTGAGAGAATGCTCAGACACATATCAGCTGATGCACATAAGGAACAGGTAGTATCTACTATGCGACTCCTCTCTCATTTTTGTTCTTGCCTTTTTTCGCTGAGTATTCTCATTTCCATTCGATTCTCATGCTCCAATTGTATCGTTCCAGCTCACTGAATGGGTTGGCGAGTCTCCTTCGAAAGAGGTTTCTTTCTCCATTCGACCACTCGCTCAGGAAGCAAGGACGACGCTCAAGTTGACAGAGTACAATGAGAAATATGTGAGCTTTACTTTTCAAATTAACTATGGTCTGAAGCTCTTCATTCCCATTTACTCTCTTTGCCCTGAATCCAAACAAAGTAGATCGTATCGGTGCGATGCAAGTAAGTTTCAAATTTGCTATGTTATCGAAATGAAAAAATTTAGTAGCCAACTTGACAGTGGTACAAATATAATTTATCAATATTACCCGACGCTCAATATTGCTTACTCGTAGAAAAAATAGATACATTGACAAGGCAAGTAAGGAATTTCTATAGTACAGCTGCGGAATCGATGACACTTTTGCTTTTGGCGACGTCATCTTTCGGTTTGAGATTTCTCAACGCTTCGTTCTCATCGAACATTTTCCTTCTTCTGTTCGCAGAACATGCGTTGCTCTTCGGATTGAGCAACCACATGTGGTTCATTGCTTGACGGGTCATCTGCAGAGAGTACGGTATCAATGTGAATCGCAACTGACGATTCACCTTATTCTTCACTCCCACATAGTAGTTGTTGTTAACGATGTAGGGATCGTAGCGTGCCCGCTCTCGCTCGGATAACTTGAACCTGTGAAGATAATAAGTCATTTGTAAAAGACAATATTATGTTTTGGTGAGCGAGGATTGGCACTTCAATCAATTCCTACTAGTCATAATTGAACGTGAAGCCTAACTGATTCTTGATTTTTTTCTTTGACATTTCGCTAACCATTTTCCATCCGCGATTTCCTTCCACTCGAATGTTCTACACACGACACCGTTGAACTGCTTGCGGCATAACTCGTCCAGAATATCCTCAATTCCTCTTGTTCTTTACATTTTTGGACTGCCAAATTCTGAGTCTTCCAATCCATTATCGGGCTACACTCATGTATCTGGGGCATTTCTCAACCTGATCATAGAGCGATGAATTCGTCGTCAGTCTCTTGTTCATTTCTTCGAAGAGAATATTCGATCCATTCGTTGGATAGACGAGCATTGGGTCGAAGGAGAGCGATTGACCCTGTGATAATTTACTATTTTTTTGGGAATTTTGGTTTAGTGAATGACAGGCAATTTCTGGCAATAATTAACTTAATCATACTCGTGCAGTGTATCCCTTGACGGGCACTTTGATGTCTACATCATCAATATTATTCGATTGTTCGAAGAAAGGAGTCGGATCACGGAACCAGACTGCATCCGTCTCGAAGAGAACGAAGGGAAGCGACAACTGAAAGAGATCCCGATTACATTTATTGATCGCCGTAAGAAAATTACAGCCTTAGATCTCCAGATCACAAGAAAACTGAGCCCTTAGTACTAAGCATAAATTATGGCTGCTCAGTTTATTCGTGTTCTCACCTCTACCATCTTCCTCAATATCGCCGCTCTCATTATCAGCCATTGAATGTACTCTCGCTTTCCCCAATCGAGAGAGGATGAGAAGGAAGAGGGAAGTGAGAGTCTGATGCAGTCAACCTGAAATCGAATTCATTGTTTTCTAGTTCTTTGGTCTCAATTTCTCAATCATACCTTCGAATATTCTCTCCTGATCGCTGCACAGAGTGTTGAACTGCTCGTCGCAATGATAGTGCGATTCAGAACTCCCTGGACTAAATATTAATTAAAATATGATAATTAATTTCGAAATTTCACCTCAAACGCATCGGCATTACACAGCCAGTTCATCGTCAGTAGTGAATAAGCATCGTTGACGAATGTGAAATATATGAATCGCTCATCCTTCTTTTTCTCCGATTGTCTTGTTAGGATCGATCGAGCAGACGATGACAGGGACTGAATAAACTTGTTTTTTCTCTGAATACCATCGCGATATTGACCATCATATTTTCCAACTTGTAAATCAGAAACTGAACCTCGTAAAATTGATCGGATATTGTCGGAACGTCTCTTTTCTCGTCTTTGCCGTCTTTCTTGGTTGATCGAAGAGGAGGGCCGTGTTCATTACGCCCACGTTTGTGTAAACGCCCTGAGTAATTAGCTTAAGCATGAAAACTGATTGACGAGACATTTGGAAATGTACGAACAGAAAATATCTCACATTGACTTTCCTTCCGAACAGTACATTCTTATACTTATCATTGAGCACCAACGGGCCATCGTAGAGCTCCTAGATTATTTATAGTTTACATATGAAAATAAGTCTTTTTCATAATTTATACATTATCTACTATGGTTATTTTTTAAAGCACAGACGGAATCCTTTAACGAATTGCTCTATACCCTGGCGATATATAGATCAGTGAAACATAAAAAAAGCAAACCTTTTTCTCCAATATCCGCTTCTCTTCGAGTACCGCGAAGATACTGTAGAGAAAAGCGAGGAAATGAGCTGTGCAATAGAGGGAAACGACGAAGATAACGGCAGTTTTGAGGGAGCACGACGAGACTTTGAATGGATGAAGAGGACGATAGGATGGGAGCATCAACTCTTCAAGAGTTATTGATTATTGATCACACAATAACAGTAATATGCACGACTTAAACGGGGCAGAGCGTATATTTTTCGGATTTAAAACGATCAGGAAATGATTGCTCCTACTTGCGCAGGCAACTTTGTGACGGGTAAAACCTCAAAAACAGGTGGGAATTACAAGTGAAGAGGAGACGAATCCACTTGAGGTTTCTTCTCTTTCCCTCCCCTCTCTTCCCCCATTCTAAGCCACTTCTCAGGACGGGAGGCAAGCACTGTATGGGGTGTTATTCTCAGCTTCGGGGATGTTTCTGAGAAGGAGTGCGCAAGGATTATTCATGTAAGCCATTTAACGGCGAGAACAAGAGAAGTGAGAAGGGATGGATCAGGAGAATAGGCGGTTACTTCATACGAAAAAAAACGTAGATATGCCTCTACGGCCTCTCATTATGCTCTAAATCAACTGCATCCTCTAAACAGTCTGAATAGAGCTATAAACGACTGACTAGTTTGCCTTTGCTGGGAAATGTCTAGACGATTTACGGGTTCGAATTAAAGATATGCCACTGCACTCATAGATCGATGAGTCATCAAACCATCATACGAACGTGTGAAATAGAGACAGGAAAGGGATCGAGAGAGCCGGAATTGGTAGTAGCTGTAGATAGTAGGAAAGTGTTCTGAGATGAGTGAGGGAGGGATGGATGGAAGGTCAAACAAGGAATCGACGAGACAAATAGATCTCCTCTAGTTCAAACTGTAGAGGGAAAGGTGAGAGTGAAAGATTTACAGGAGTCAGGAGCAGTTGTTCCAGTTCCTTTTTCGAATCTTCCTTTCCTTATTTTTTCCTATCCGTATGAACAGATTTGAACAGGATCAGTAAAGCATTCAAGTTTTTTATAACACAATTTTGCACAAAAGACAACTTTTTTTATTCGAATAGGGAGTAATTGGTAGGTTGGGCGAAGAAGGATAAAGATGACCCCTCGACACTTCTTTGCCTACTGAACAATGCATGAGAAGGCCTTCACAAGAAGGAAAAAGAAGAAGTGGATGAAATGGAGATGGGATTATCGAGAGTAAGCAAATATGCGCATGAATCTCATGTTTCAATTTCATCGGGTTTCCCCCGCTTAGTTTGGATGACCTAGGTATGAATTATATGCACTACCAGTCAGGGAAAAGTCCGCTAAATGTGGAGTGCTGACTGTTCATAGCCATACACAATAGAACACAGCTGGTCAATTCGCGAGAAAGAGAGAGTAATAATGGTCCCTTCTTCTCCTCTCTCAGATCGTTTTCTGGTTTGGTTTGGATCGGCCGATTGATGGGAAGAGGCGCGCAAGTTCGATTGGCTTAGTAATCTTGTCGGTTAGAGAAAACAAGAGAGTGTGTGAAATAAGAGAGTTAGACCATTCTGTTCAGCCGGAAAACAAACAAACGATTACATTTCTCTTTTTTTGCAGCGAACATTCGTGATTCTCGTGCAAGTAAAGGATGATATTATGATCGAATTGAGATCGTTGACGAATCTGCTGGTAAATATAAATTAAATGAAAAATAAATTCGATAAATAATATTTAGAGAAGCACCTCATGCTCCCTTCCCGAGCTCTCCACTGAATCCCGGTTGCACCTTGCCACAATGTCTTCCTGTGTTGCGGTGAATTTGAATGAATTGAAAGATAAAAATAATTTATCTTAGACTGCTTGCGATTCAACGCTAATCATCAAAGACATTAATGATTTTCAGAAATCTATTCAGATAAAGTAAGTTTCTACATAAAATAGTAGGAAATTAGTATTTTTCAGACTGAAAGACCAGATCAAATCAATATTCTTCTCCCAGTCGGGTAAACTGCTAGTGCTCATTGCAGCAGGGTCCATTCTAAAATACGACGGAGAATCGCAGAAACTTCTTCCGTGAGATATTTGTCGATTCTTTGTATTTTATAGCTACTATATATTTAAGGCTACTAAACATCTCTAAGTTCTCCTTACCCGCATATCATGCAAGCTATCTGCTCTCGAGAATTTACGTTTTGACAAGAGGTTTGACGAACCTTCACACTCTCTGAAAATATATATTTCAGTGCACTTTTATCAATTCCCGAACTATTTCCTCTCGACTACGAATCGTATGATCGAATTAGCGTAAGCTTTATCTCAAAATTATTGAACAGAATTCATTGCAGACTCTGGAAACGGATATTGTTCGAGAGCTGAGTCTCGACTATTTCATGGTATTCTCAAAGCAGAGACAGTCACTGTGGATCTGTCGAGAGGACGATCCCAGGTTGCATTAGCTAGTATTTTTGATCTGATAAATCCAATTTAGAGACGTTTCCTGGACCTTTAACTTTCCTGAAGATGAATTTACCGTCGATTGCACGTCATCCGAAGGTGTTTTGTTCACCCTCACAGTCGATGGAATAGTGACAAAGTGGGAGCTGCGATCGAATGGGTATTTCCTTTTCTGATTCTCGTATGATCTATTGAATAACAGGAGAAAGAGACGGTCGGCCATTTATAGAACGGGATTGGAAAAGTCTGTGAAACTACTGCAGATTTTTGATAAGGTTGATTTTTTTCTGTTCCCTTGGATAGGTCATTGTTATTTCAGAAATTCGCCATTGCAAGCAAGAAACAACTCGGATTCTTTGTTTTTACGGAGAGTAAATGCTGAATAAACTTTTTTTTATCGCCGTATCCTACAACGAACTATTGTATAAGCTGAGACTCGAATCAATAATGCCATTGAAACACATCACAACACATGAAAGAACTTCAAGGTCTTGCCAAGATTCCATATCAGGCTTCTTCGCAACTCTTGCATGAATTCCACTACCGCCTTCCACATTCCTCGATGTTCTTTTGGCTTGATATACTTAATCTTCTTTGCCATCTCCTTCTCTCCATACTCCATGAAGAACTTCCTCCTTCGTCCCTCATTACACTTTCCTTTCTTCATCAACAACATATCGTTGATTTCCTCACGTGCCGTCTGAAATTCCGTCCTAATTCTTAGTGTACTCCGAACCATTCAATCTCACCTTATCAATTATTTCCTGCTGTAGATTATTATTCACAATGTAGGGACTGTAACGGGCTCGCTGGCGAGGGCCATAATCGAACCTCAACGAAGACTAACTTATTGCTGTTTAGTGCACTTGGGATTTACCACTTCCCATCCGCCACATCATTCCACTTGAATCTATTACAAGTAATGTCGTTGAATCGATCAAGGCCAAGTTTGTTGATTACTTCCTGAATTGTATAGTTAATAATGTGAGCCTTCGAACCTATCTAACCTTCAGTTCAACTTCGTTGTCCTCATCAATCAACCGTCTTGCCTGTGCCAGAAATGATGTTGTTCGGTTATTGGCAAGAATCAATAGTGGATCGGATGAGTATGGATTTTTCTGAAGACAAAAAACGTACTGGTCATTATTGATCGATGTTTCATACCGCATATCATCGATCCCTGAAACTCACTTCATCCTCACTCGCGGCGCCGATCGTTATGTCTGCTTTTCCATTCTCCATCACGCTCCGGAACAAATCAGATGGATCTCGTAGCCAGAGTGAATCAGTGTCGAAGTAGAGAAAGTTGATGCCGTGCTATACAAAAAAAAATAAAATCGCAAAAAGGATAAAAATACTTACCTCTGCCAGTCTCTCCAATATCCTTAGTCTGTAAGCAGTGAACTCTCTCCGATGCTCTGGTCTCTCTTCGAAATCACGATTGAACGAATCGGGAAGAGTGATGGAGACACAAGAAACCTTTGAAGCCTTCGTTTTGGAAAAGTCAGGGACAATAGCTTACTTCGCTGTATTCATTAGATATTCTGTCACAGACTCGTTTCGAACCAGCAATGATCAGAGTGCGATCGAGAATCGTCTGAAACATAATTTTACGATAAATTTTGATCAATTTTCTCATGGCTAACTCCCATTCATGGTCCATCCTAATCCTCACCTCAAACGGTTGCACATTGCATATCCAATTCATCGTCATCTCCTCAAATGCATCATTGATGATCGTGACATAGATGAAGGGACGATCGACGAGATCAAAGATGAGATCATCTGAGATGTCACGGGCGGCAGCAAGGATTGCCTCAAAACTCATATTTAGTGTGCGCCAAAAGAAAATCACCGATTATCAAATCGATACAGCATTTCACCACTTGAAAGATAGCTGAAACATACTTCAATTTCGCTTTCATTCACTTCCAATTTCTCCGAAATCTCCTCTTCAAAGACAGCTTTCTCGAATCGAATTGGCGTTTGAATGAATCCACCTCCTCCGAATGTTTGCGGCCATGAAAATATGTCCTGAACCGTATTTGTTCAAATTCTAACTGAGAAATAGACAAACCTCACCGAAGAAATTATCCCTTTCCGCCTTCTCTCTGACGAGAGGGCCCGCTCCCAGCTCCTATAATATTATATTTACGAAATTAATGGATATTAGTGACCTTCCTAGTCAGAAATCGTTTGTGTCCCCACACGCCGAGTATTGAATAGACAGCAACGATTGGATAGAGAAGCACGTAGATTAGAATGAGTCGAATGAAGATCTTTTGATAATTTCCAACGAAATGTCGAAGTAAATCCAGAAAGAGCTCCTTCATAAACTGAACACTAAATTCAAGAAATAATCGATATCTAAAGATCGATGAAGTGAAACAGAGAGTGAAGGAAGAAATGAATGGTGATTGACCTTTTTCGAGATGAAGCGAAGGAACTTTCACTGATTACTCTCACTATCATTAGATCCAGCGTTTTTGTTTGCCACATTTCACATACTTTCTTCAAGGCATATCTTATTTGTTTAACTATGTTTTGTTGTTTTTGATTGCTTGATCTCTTGACCAGTCCATCATTCACAAATCACTGCCTCACCATAAACATTACTCCGATCTCTAACGGATGCCTCGACTGTCTCTCCCAGGCCTTCATTCCCTCTGGCAATGTAATAATCGTAAACTGACCCTGTGCGACCTCACCCTTCCAGACAGTAATCTGGCGCGAAATAAGCGTGTTTTTTTATTTAATCCCCTCTGGTAGAAAGATAATCATCCAATTGCTGCATATTGCAACCACTTCATATCATGTCATCCTTCGCCATCTCTGCCGTTCTCAATGCTCCCATGGAGAATCCGTTTGATATTTCTCTCTACGATGACATCTTTCCCTCTCTTGAATGCGGTGTCTGTATCGGTCATTGCGCATGCACTGATCACAACCAATTCGCCAGCTATTTCGAATCGGAGGTCGACTTTTCCGAAACTCATGAAGAAGCTCCTTTCGAGTAAGTTACATCCCTGTTTCATCCCCCACCAACAGTTTTTATTTGTATCCTTTTCAGGTACGTTTATGCGGACGACGCTGACAATTATGAAATAGTCGAGGTAAAAGAAGATCAAGAACATTTATTCGAAATCGTCGAGTTGGAGGATTACAATGAAGAAAGTCCTCAGCAAGTCGAGTAAGTATCCTTATTTCATAAAAGTGAAATTTAAAAAAAGTTATTTGCTCGCTACAGGATCGATGAAATCCAGGAAGAAGAGGAAGTTCACGATGTCGAAGATGCAGCTGCCGACTACGAAAATAATTTCGACTCTAGCAGGTAAACCGTTTATCGTTTGGTTTCTAATCTATTTTAAACACGTTTTTCCAAACTATTACAGTTAATTATTTTCAGATGCACGACTCCAGTGCAGAATGAATGGGAAGAGAGATGGGAGAGCATCAAAGGCCTCGAGTACACTGAACGTCATAGGGAAATGGAAATTGACGCTGAGGAGGTCGCGGCTATCAACTATAAGGTGAGCAATTTGCTTAATCAAATCGTTTAAATATGAATTTCAGGAAACATGCTTCACCGTGATCAAGAATGAGGAGAATTCCTCATAATTGTTCCGTTCGGTGACAAGCCCGTTTACAAGTCGGTCGTCTTCCCTGTGTCTGAAGAGATGGTGCGTGTTGAACGATTTTCCTGGGAAATATTGAATATTATTTTTTATTTACATTTTTTTACAGATGCGCGAACTCTTCCTGACAATTCCTTCGTGGGTTGGTTATCGCATTTGTGAACTCTCGACTGTGGAAGGATTCTGTGGTTAGTCCAATTTATCATTACTTTTCTAACTCTCCGCCAAGAAAGAGCACGTTTTTGAGGTATTCTGTTAAATATTTTGGTAAATATATTGGTGAATATACTTTAGAATTCGCTCGCTTCTTCGAGTACCATGGTTCCGGATATCGACTGGCTGCTCTCATGAGAAGAGCACTCAATGCGGTGAAAATGCCTGAAATGAAGAGAAAACTTAATGACGTAGGTTCTTTTCGATGGAGAATTTAAGATTTTTGAAAACAAATCATCGTTTATATTTTAATTCTAAACATGCAGATACTGCCCTTGGAAGAGGAGGCAGAAGAGATCATTGAGGCCCCAATGGGAAGAATTCGTGAGGGGCGAGCGAAGAGGGATGCTGCAGCTATGGTAAGTAGTATTTGCATTTCCATACTTTCCTGCGGATACAGCCAGCGAAATACTAAATAATTTAAAGTGACCATAATCATTGCTTATTCAGATCGATGGAAGGACACCACTTGGTCGTCGACTACCCATGCGTCAAAAGGTTCTCTTCAGAGAGGAAGAAGATAGAGAGGAGAGAATTGTGAAGAGGCGAAGGCTTGATTTGGAACTGGAGGATTGAAGATCACTACAGCGTTTATATTATTTTATTTATTTATTTGTCTTGCCTACCCCTAACCCCATTCAAGATTTTAAATGTGTACTGCCTGATAAAATATCAATTAAATAATCATGTTGTCTAATCATGGCAGGGTGAATAATTTTACAAGGATCAAGTGGCAGCCCGGATGAACGCATTTTTCATCACATCAAATTGCACATCAAATACAGAAATACACAACACAATCTACGCTACAGTATCCGGTAGTCGCAAAGACGCTTATTTTGCGTTCCTTGTTTTGTTTGAAGTTTTGTTCGAAAACTTTACTTCATAATTGCTTATTTTGCGAACTCAGTGACAAAGCTAATGGGCGAGGAATTTTCTCTCGAGACGGTTCATTACTCTCATACACTCGCTTCTCTCCCGACTGATATCGTCAGGATTATCATTCGAAATGTAGCCACACCGTTTTTTGTTATCAGCGATTTGAAGAAAATTCGAACGGTATTTTTATTCTTACGCGTATGCTCCATCGTTTACAAAACAACTTATGCCATTTAGGGGAATTAAATAGCTATAGAATTCGAATTCAAATTAAGATTAAAAAATATCTTCTTCTACAGATCTCTCCCAAGTGGAACAGAATCGTGGTCGACTGTTTATCCGATCGTCGCAACTATCGCCCGATTGGTACCGTGGAAATTAGTGACGGCGAGCATATAACGGATGTAGAAATATCTATGCACATTGACAAAGTTTTTCACAACAATTTTCTATCCGCCTGTCGAGGATGGAAAATAGATGGAACTAAGGTAATTTCTATTTTGTTAGCGTTTTATTATGATGCAAAAGAGTAAAATTGTAATAGTGAAATAGTAAAATATTTCAGTTTGAGAGGGCATCTGTGAATGTAACACTGTGGAACCCTTTTGGATTTGCCTTTATTGCCTTAACTGCGCCACAAATAATATACGTTTGTGGACTAATGGCTATAGAAAGGACAGATCTTAGGGCCTTCGGTATTGGAGTCATAATTATTGTAATTGGGTTCATTGCATGCGTTCTGTCATTTCTTAAATATTGTGTGATGGATGATCGTCGTGAATTATCTTCAATATTCCGTCGATGTTCCTACGTCAGTACATATCGCGCATACTTCCTGGGTTGCGGAAAGTTGAATGCTGTTGGGAAGGCCATGGAAAACGTGCCTATCAAACATCTAATCGTTTACAGCAGCATATTTTCCACTGAGGATTCTCTGAGGTAACACAAAATTGCAATCCCAATAAAAATTGCAATTTCAGAAAAACGATAATCAAAATGGTTCGTGCGCACAACGTACAATTTGTTTCAATGCACGTGGATTCCTGCAAAATTAAAGGATTGAGTGAGGCTCTATCCTGTTTGCTGTACAATCAGTTATTTTAGGGAAATTCTTTGCCGAAATCACGAAAGTTGCGGAGAGATTGGATATTTATTCGACCTCTAAGAAATCCGAAAAATTCTTTGGGAAACCGAGAGATTTCTGGGAGAAGAAAGTGCGCGATATGAATGATGACTCCTTCTCTGTCCAAATTATGAACGGGGAGTCCGGAGACTATTCTTTCAGATTCAGAATCTTCGCAACAAATAATCTCGCACACTAAATATTTGTATTTATTTGTCGAATAAATTTCCACTGTACCCTTCCATGCTCAAGAATAATACGAAAAATAGTATATAATACGTTTTATTCAATCCGCACATAACCGAATTTTGCTTGTTTTTTTCATAGGCGCATATACTTTGTATGATTACAATGAGCGATTATTACAAGTGGGAACGGAACGGGAAGGGGAAGGATCTACTAACAATTCCGAGAGAGTAAAAACGACTGTGAGTATGGCACTGAGTCAAGGTCGCTATGAAGGGGGAGGGGATGTACTCTAGCGATTGAACACAATCTATGGCTGTATTAAGTACAGTCAAACGGGGTGAGGGTACCGTTACCGCCGCTGGAGCAGATACGGTATTCTTCAACGGAGTGTATACGGTACGGGCGAGATAGGCTCAAAGGGGTAATGTATGGGAGGGGATACGGTAATACGGGGTCAGGGGTGAATACACGGTATGCAAGAGAAGAAAATGTTTTGCTGTACACGAATCGGAAGAAAGAGAGAAAAGGCGATCTGTTTCAACAATTTGACACGATTTACGTACAAATTAAGTTATGTATTAATAATAGTATCTTTGTGTTATTTTTTAGGTCAGCATCTATCGTTATACAGACAACGGTCTATTGGCACAGATCGGAGAGGGGAGTGAGAGGTCCTAGCACGAATGAATGAGGGAATACTGTAGATACCTCAGGGACAAGGAGAGAGGAATATCGATTGGCACGAGAGAGGGGATGAGGTTGACCACCGTGTTAGACGTCACTGAAAATAACGTTTGCTATCGATATAACAATATTCAAAGATCGGATAATAGCAGGACAACTCACGAGGTCTCTAGTTGATTGTCCATGATGAATCGCAGAAGCTCCTTTTTACAGTTTATTGCTGCCTGCAATGCGAGGAGTTCCGGATCTGATTAGAAGCTATGAATAGGTGATCGGACCATCACAAAGAACCAACAGTTTCAGCAAACTGGCAATGAAACTGGCAAACTGGCAGACAAATTATGGGTCCACACAGACCTGTTTTTATCACTCCTTGTCTGTAGTTCTCCTAGTAGTTCTGATCACACCACTTTGCGAGGCTTCACTCACCTGAGCAGTATCAACAGTGTTGTTGTTTTGCGGGGTGGAGGAAGGGAGTCGGGAAGGGGAGGGGGAGGGGATGAACCAGAGGACGAAGTGGAAGTGGTAGAGAGGGGAGGAGACTGCTTCGTCATCGGACACGAACCTGCAATGGAACTCTCTATCTTTTATCATAGTTTTTTTTCTAGAGGGAATCGGAAGTACCATTGACTTCTTCAATACTTTAATTCTTAAGTACTGACCGTGAAACATATTCGATAACCATTTTTTTACTGCTTTGAGTATTTGGTGAATTTGCTCACCCGTCTCGGTGGCGGATACGACCGTAGCATCATGGTCTAGAGAGATGCTGAGAGTGGATTGGGATGATGACGTCGATGGATGAATGGGCTCCCCCCAATTGAGATATTCGAGATATGATGGCAAGAGGATAGCTGAAAAATCGACACACTCATCTACCGTATACCCACACAAGAAGAGTGCACCACGACTACAGTATCCCGGCCACCGCACACACACACACCGCGACGAAGCACGCACATACCGTAGCCACAGCGCCGCACCACGCACCACACACAACACCACCACACGCAGAGTGAGAAATGAGAGAATAGCGGAGAGAGCGGATAGATTGAGAGAACCAGCGTTGAAGAATGGGACTGGACGACTGGACAGGGAAAGGGAAACTATCGGCACAGGCGGAAATATATTCTACCCACTCTCTCCATTTCGCATGCTCTCTCGCTGGTCAGACAGTGCGAGAGAGCAGGCGAAACGGAGAGAGTCAGACGATGAGCGAAAGATGAAGAAGAAGAAGAAGGGTGCTCGCGCGCAGCTCACTACAGTATCTCACTCTGCGTGTGGGGGTGATGGTGTGATGCTTGTGTGTGGTGTGGCTTACGGTAGGGAATGTCGGCGGGTGGTGTGGCACGGAGAGGCGGCGGAGGGGTACGGTAGGAAGGGCGGACGGGTCAAAAGCGTGCCTCGTCGATGGTTGGCTCGAGAGTGGAAGAGGCGGAGGAAACTCCGGATGTTGACGAAGCAAAGGATTCAGATGAGGCCGCAGTTGAGGATTGTGAGGAGCGACGGGTCTGAAGAGAATGGAAGATAGCGATAGAGATAGAAGAGAGAAGAAGGTTGGGGGCCTTGCTCTATCCTTGCTGACAATCAGAGAAAAGATGGTGAAAATCGATAGAGTTAGGGACGATTACTCGGAAAGGGTGCTGAACTACGGTAGGATACGGTAGATACAGTACCTGCTCATTCAATCGAGAGATCTTTCCTCGACTTGTGTTCACTGCTGAGCTCACGTTCCAGGAGAATCTGAGAAAACGGCTTATTTTTAAAATCACAACTCGATATGTTTCATGATTTCCTCAAGTTCTTGTTGCCTCGCAAACTGTAATACGTGAACGTAAGTCATTTTTATAAAAAAAATACAAAGGGCAGTGAATTCGTACCTCTTGAGTATTCCACCTGGAATGGATCCCTTCGACTTCGGTACATCGATTCCATCCGACGTGTGGTAACGCTTCTCGAAACGACGATGACCTGATAGTTATCGATTAGTTACCGTACCTCTACCGTATTCAAAGGATGAAAGAAATTGATCTCTTCATAGAAGGCAGAGAGCATTTCTTGAGGAGTCACTTACCATTACTGCATCCCTCTCCTCTCTCCTCTTCCTCCGCCGTCACTAACAGAGCGGGCGAGTGGGATACACTCTCGCAATCGGGTGACCCAGTGAGGGCGGGAGAGCCGGATCGAGGAGTGCCTCGAGCGGAATCGGAGTAACGAACGGAATCAAGGGGAGTATTGCGACCACCCGTGACGAGAGGAGAGGAGCGACCTGAAGGAGGGTAATGACTATCACTGTTATGATGCATGATAGGCCATCTAATCAATTGTTCATCGAGTACGATCAGGGAAAAATCGCTATTGAAAGTCACCTTGCGATCCCTGGGGCGTGCCTCTTCCACTGATCTCTACCGTATGTCTCCTAAGGGGCGATGGACTCCTACTCCTTCTCTTCTCATCCACTCCATTGCACGAATCGCCAATCTCCGGCCCGGACGAGTTCGATCGACTCCTCGACGGTTTCACTGAAATTGCAAAGATGTTTTAACAATTTTCGACAGGCGACGTTTCGCAATTTGCTCCAAGCCAAGACGCACTCACCCGGACTGTCACCACTGCCCGGCTGCACTGCCAGATGGAGGTCGATGGAGGACTTGCTCGTCGAGATCGGGGCAGCTACACAGGATGCGACGCTCAATTTCTGGCCCGCACGAGGGGGAAGGCGCGCCTCAGAATGACCGCCTGAAGAGGGAAATGATGAGGAATGAATTTCTCAGTCTCTCAAAAGTAGAGGATCGGAATCGAATAGGTTTCACTATATGCTCTAAGTCTGATGAGAGCATCTTGTTTCAATTATATTTTCATCTTTCTTTTAGAAGACCCTACCGATTCTTATCTTTTTTTCCAATCGATTGATTTCTCTCTTACCTCTATCCAACTGCTCTGTCGATGAAACGACGCCAGCCTTCCTCAGTTCGGCCACTGCAATGGTGTGCTCATTAGGAAACGTTGTCTATCACAATTTGAACAAGGCGATAATTAGTAAAAGTCGTACTCGTGTGGTGGTGTGCCTGCTGGGCGGCGACCGCTTGGGAGTCCATGCTCGAGCTCTTTCGGTGCACGTTGCCCATCATCGGAGGCATCATCGGCATCATGGGAGGGAGTGTTCCTGAGATTACGGTAGTTACACCATCCTCATCAATCGACGACTGATTGTATTATCTTACCAGTGGATGCGGACGATCCCAACGTGCCGTAGCCGTTCGACGAGCCATCCAGGAAAAGTCGTGTGGTGCCGCTGAATACGGTAGATTAGGAAACGTCGCCTTGCCAAAATTTGAACAGAAGAGGAATTAGTATTCGTCGACAATCAACCCGCACTCACCCTCTTCTGTCGTTCGTTGCCTGCGTTAGCGCCATGAACTCGTCCTGCGCATAGCGAATCATCTCGATCCACCGCCTGCAATTTGCAAAATTCACTCTGCACCGGGCGACGTTTACCATCCCGCCCCACACCACGCCCGCACTCACTTGGTGTCATCAGCAACGCCGGTGGTGACAAGGAACACGTTGGAGGGGCCGAACTCGTTGCCGTACACGAGGTAGAAGTTCGTGGCTGCAAGTGGTCTATGGTCAGTAAACGTCGCCTGTTACAATTTTGACAGGGCGACGAATAGTAATCATCGGACTCACTGAGCGTTTCGTGGGGCATGGCGCAGATCTTGGTGATGTGCATGGGCGGACGGGCGATTCGAAGACGATCGGAACCCTTCTTCGTCAGACGACACATGAGGAAGAGATCGGTGAAAATGAAGCAGACTACGTCCATCTGAAATGGATCCAGTTTGGTGTGCCGTTAGTAAACGTCGGCTGTTGATAATTAGACGGGCGACGATTATCAAAATTGTGTCCTACGGTTCACGGTAAAGCTCAAATGTGGGAGAGGTTCATTCCTACTCAACTGTGCAATAGTGATCAGTGCGTTTCGGATAAGTTTCAGGATGCAAAGAAATATGTGACTACTTTCGCTGTAGTGATCGACGCTTTATCGTCTTTACAAAGAATAAAAACAATTTTCTTACCTTGGGTGCATTCTTTCCCTCTTTGACCTTGATTTCTCCTTTGAGGAGAACTTTTCGGTGCTGAAGAAGGAATGGCATCGGCTGGACGAGATTGATGAAGGGTGCGCGAGTTAGGCACACCTGGAAATAATTAATTAATAAATTTAATAATATATTCATTATTTGTAATTGTACGTCTCCCCGCTTTCCTTGAAGAAACGTTTGTTTTCCAGGAATCGCCTAGAGTGAGATCATAGGACTAATAAGCTTCGTTGCAGGCGGCTCTGTCGAGCTTCAACTCATTTTCTCTCTTTGTTTTGACAACTTATTTTTCCTTGTCGACCTCAAATGGGCCCACTGAGACATGGATGGGATATCTACTTCCTTGCAGGAATATGTCACAACAGAGGAACTACAAGAAGGTCACAAAGACACTAGGAGAGACTATCTTGGGTGCGTGCATGAGAGAGACAAACTGTGTGCGGTTTTATGCCGTACGGCACGGCCGTCCGTGGTGCATTTTTTCGTCGTCTTTGGTCTTTGTTCTACTCTAGTTTGATCTTTATGTCAAGTCTTCTGACTGTCTGTCGACTCGGAAATTTCTGAATGAGTCTACAGAATGCTCAACCCCCGCGACGATAGCATAAGAGGAAATGAAAACAGAGGCATAGAACGGATTACACCCAGAGTTCAATGGATAAATACTTCAAGTAATTTCCTTGCAGTTACTTGAGCAAATATGTTTCATCCGGTTTGCATAATCTCAAGTTCATGGCACATTTCGATTTACTGCACTGCTCCGTTCTGGTAGAAACAAAAAAAAAACGACTGACCCTCTCGGCCTCATCAAAGTCGATATAATCACATCCATCGATGCTCATCATAATCGTCGTCAACTTCGATCGAAGATCTTTGTTGTCCAATTCGTAGTTAAGTCTGAAAGGAAGAAAGTTAGTTGTCGATTGGACTACAGTATCCAGTAGGTTACCGTACCTGTGACTAGCCGCATTTGCCTCGTCGATCATTCGCTGCAGGGACAGGCGCTCCTCCGGGTCCGTCGAGTTCTTGAGCACTGCCTGCAAAACGATAATTACAGTATCTACCGTATCCTAACAACTATGACGTCGCCTATCCCGTGTCAGGTTCCCACACTTTACGGTGCTGGCCAGAGATCGAAGGCGTAAAAATAATGCACAAATATTCTCACGTTGAGACAAATGCTGTAGCGGGTGATGTGCTGCATGGGATACGTAGTAATCGTCTCAAGGAATTTCAGCCGTTTCATCCGATCCTGCTGCTCCACCCACTGCAAATGGTCAATTATTACTCCGAAACTTAGAACATGTGATTTCAAGGCTCAGACCACAATAGATACTTCTTAGTTTCCAGACATCTGAGATACGTGTCTTGAATTATGAATACTGTAACATCATTTTCCTCACACGTCCGACGTAAACAAGACCCTTTCATGCTCACTCATCAAAGATCATTTCGTTTCTTATCCGACTTTTACACTTTCACCGCCTCAAGGCGTGGGAAATTATCGTGAATTATTAATGATCAGTAAACTCTTGAAACTCCACTCTACCCTACTCAAGAAACTAATCATCACCTCAACAAATTCCTTGAAGAGATTGTTTTCCTTCAATTGTCTCTGAATGTATCCTCGATCGTGCTCTACGTGCAGTTTGATGTAGTAATCGGCCCATTCTGCAATTTACGAAATTAGGCTCCGCCCCCTTTAGCAAGTGGCTCTCACCAGCTATTCTCTCGAAGCCAGGCCACAGGTCGAGCGGGTTCAGCGGGGCGCCGGATAACCTGAACGAGATATTGTATGACGACAACTACTAATAGTCGCCTTGTCGAATTTTCGACAGGCGACGTTTCCTTACAAATACACCGTACCTGGAAGACTCGAGCATCGGCAGCACGGCAGTCTTCCAGAAGCAGAGATGGCACGCGTAGAGATCAGAGTAGTTACAGAACACCTGCAGAATATCGATTAGGATACTGTAGCCAACCGAATGCCGTACCCCATAAGTATCGATTTCCTGCAGGAATCCGTGCTTATTCTTGAGCTCATTGAGGTATCTCTTGAGATCATCCATATGTCGGAGATGCTGCAAAGATATTCCACTATTATTATTCTCTTGTATTCATCCCCTTATTCTCTCTTTTGTTCCACTATTCATGGAAAGCGAGGGTGGTAGTAAGGGGGTATTGCTTTCCTCTTTCCATCTCAGATCTCCCATTCCTCTCCCCCTGCTAACTTCCCCTTCTTCCTTTCTTCTTCATTCCCTATGAATCTGCTTCGCTCGAGTGCTCCTGCGCACGATTTTCACACGGTTTTCACAGAATCAGAGGAAGAAAGGGGGGATAGATTTCCATCGGCCCCGGTGAAACGGCAACTAATGATGAAAGGAAGGGAAGGAATTGACGAGTCGTGAGAAAAGAAAGGATCCGAATAAGTGGCGAAATCAACATGTTTTTACTACGCGTGCGGAAGTTGCGCGGGCATATTTGGTTGAGTTTCAAACATTCACCAAGAGGCTAAGAAGAAGGAAAAGTCGATGACGTCTTATCGTTTGACTTATCGTTTGAAAAATTCACGAACCTCTAGATAATTCCACTCTGTCAGAACGATCTCCCATATTGCAGCCTGCTGTTTCTGCGCCAGCAACGGAAGTTTCTGTAATACGTGGTGTAATAGGTGGTGCACTCGGCGGCGACGTTTTCCAAACGTCGGCATCTCGCTCACCTCATGGTCCTTGACGATCTGCTGCCAGTTCTCCTCTAGGGAGAGGATTTCGGGCGCTCGCGATGCGGAAGTCTCCTTTAGCGTCTTCAGTGCGCTCAGCATCTCGGCTCTCTGCAGAACATGCCCGTTTCTCGTCTGATTCTCTTCGTTTCGCACAATCTCTCACTTTCTCTAGCCTTTCTTTAGATCACGTCACGGAACGGTATTCCCCATTCTTCTGCCCATTCCTATTGTTTTCCTGCTAGCTCCTTCTCCATTCAGCGCTCTCTGGTGCAGACTAGGACAGAAGAGTTGCACTAGACCACTTTGGGTACACTATTCAGGTACTCAGACAAACGTAAACGTCTGCTAACGTCGATTTTAGAGTCGTCTATAGAAGTTTGGAGGAAATATTGTATTGTATGCAATTGTATTGTATTGTAGATATTGTTCGACAACTACGACAAACTGTTCGAAAGAAGGCAAATCACTGTACCTTTGGGAAGAACAAGGATATCCTCGTAGACGTAGTCGATCGTGCCCTTCTCGATCCTCCATTGTCATCTCCTCCATCGGAACAGCCCGGTTCGTCACCGAACGAGGACCCTTCTCTGCAAAGAATCGATCATTCTGATGGATTACGTGGTTACGGTAGTTTGTAGAAAAATCGATAATGTTGATGGGTTCGGGGTTGCTGTAGCTCTTTCTAGAATGCTTCTCATGCCACGAACTTCGATTTTGACAGATGTTTCTCACTTTCAGCTGTTCTGTCTTTGTTTCTGCTCACAAGTAGCTGTTTCGCTTCTCTTCTCATCACTTTTCATCTTTTTTTGTACTGTCTCTTTCCGCCTTTTCCACTTGTTGCTCAATTTTCCACCCCTTTCCTCCAAACTCTTTTTGTCTAATCTCTAATCAAATCACGAGTCTCATCTCACAAAACACTTCACCCATCCGCCTCCTTCACTCAAAGTGCGCGCTAATTGCTCAATCCTCACTATCGCTAACATCCATCTCTTCTCCTCCCTTCCCTCCTTCAAGATGGATTTCGATTCTCTTCTATTCTAGTCGTCAAGAAAATAGGCTGTTCGACCGAGCTTGTGTGCAATACCTAGGAAGAGGAGAATGGAGATGGGGAAAAACACAGAGCATATATGAAATAATGCGAAATGGAGAATTACAGACGACGGCGGAAAACGCAATCATCTCAGTGGAGAGAGAGAGGGGGTCGGGAATGTCAGACAATGTCTATCTATTCATCTTCCCCTTCTTCGTCTTCATCTCAACAGCAGCCCATCATAATTGAGTTTGGACAGGGGGCTAAAGTCCCCTCCTCTTCGTCTCCTGTTACTCTCTACACATACATCTCACTTCTCTCTCTTCCTTCTCCGGGATAAAAAGATCCGCAGCATGTCAAAAACAATAGTCGCAGACACAGTGAAAGCAAACGGGATATCACCCTTGGAAACTGGACGGTTACCGAAACGACGGATTGCAAAAACTTCTTTGTTCTTTGTCAGATATTGACATTTTCGCTTGTTATTGTCTTATGGATCGAAGATCTTGCAGAAGAGGAGGGAAAGAGTGAGGAATGAGTTTCGGGGAGGAATTCACGGGTTAGCGGAATTCCCAGGGGTCTCATGAGCGTTGCGAGCGTGCGAGAAAAGCGAAAGAAGAGGGGCAATAGCCGAACTTTTCCCTTCTTTTTCTTTTTCATCTGCTACTCTTTCAGCCTTTCTTTGCGAGGCACGGGGAAGTTCCTGTAAAAATTTGAATGGAAAAACGCGCAGGGGACTAATTTCATTTCCAGGAACGATTTTGTCGTGCAGAAGAAAAGAAGAGACGTGAATAGGGTTGAGAAGGGGCGAGTCATTTCGAGTCGACGAGAGAAGACAACGACACAATTTTAATCCATTTCTCCTCATTTCTCGCATGGCGTCAGAGTAATTGAGTCTGTTTTCCCTTACTCATATCCTTATGGAGGTTCCATTTCAGCCGGTTCATCAGATAAAGAAAGAGAGAGAGAGAAGCTCACGTGAGGAGATGGAGAGCTATTCATCATCCATCAGACCAATTCATTATGGAGATATTGTCCAATCTACCACCTATTCAAGATACTCAGGTCGGATCGATCTAATGCGTCATTAAAGGAAGGAAGCCGATGAAATGATAGATCTTATGGAGCAATGTGTCATTCCCCCTTCTCCTCACCCAAACAACGCGCACCCTCAGGGATTTCAGCGAAAATTCCCCTTCACCTAGGGTTGACTCTCTTTATTTCGCGTGCTCTCTCAGCTCTCTGACTGGTGAGAGAGTGTGCAAAACGAGGAGAGTGACCCTCTCACCTCTGTAGATTCTCCCTGCTCCTCGAGCTGTCCATATCCTCCGATCCTCCGTTGCTGCCCCGTGATTCGCTCTGCTGTCGGTGCTTCGCCTGCAATGCGTCGGCTACAGTAACCATTCGTCGCCCTGGTACACCATCTTCCACACCACCATTTTCTTGCAAAGACGACGGATACTAATCGTCGCCCCAGACCGCACCACCATTTTCCCTTCGGAGAGCGTGCGCGCGTCAGTCTCTGTCTCGTCCCCCTTTTTTCCTTCCTCGACAAAACACCGAAAACGATAGAGGAAACAACAAGAGACAGACGGGGAAGAGAGGGAGGAAGAGGGAGACTGTAACGGGATTAATTCGCCCCGAGAGAAGGAGGAGGATGTTACGCGAGCTACTGCTGCCAAGAGGGAATAATCATGAGATGTCAGGTCGACACAAGTCAAAAACGCGCATTATAGTGCAGGTTCAAAACGAAAAGACGCGTTCCTCAACCCTAGTTAAAATTGCAAGCTTCGTTACCACAAGATGCAGTGCCGAAGCAGTTTTCCTCAGCAGAATGACCCGTTTGGCGAGTGTCCAATCGGGCAGGAGACTCGGTTGAGGGAGTGAATGGCGATGGTTGGAGACATCGGGAGGGTTCAACGAGGAAGATGAGGGACATCCTCCATCCACTGTCGACGTTGAGGACGCGGGACTGATTCGGGGGGAGGGAGCGGGCGAGGAGAGAGAAGGTTCACCCGTTGCATTGTTCTTGTCATCGGAGATGAGGACGACGATGGAATGGAGGCTTCTGAAGGCCTCGACGAGACGTCCTCGACGACGTCCTTCACGCGTCGTTGTGAGTAAGCCACACGGAGAAAGAGAAGGGGGAGGAAAGGGGGCGGAGCCTGCGATCCCCCGCTATCTTTTCGGCGTGCGCCGTGAGCTAGTGAGAAGAGCCTTTCAGATAAAGAGAGGAAAATAACATCGAAAAGGGAAGTGAGGGATGTCCCGAGAACTTGAGAGATAAGGGGCTGTTGTTATTGTTATTGTTTTGGTTTTCGAGCAGTTGGGCTGTTTTGAATGCATCGAAAGGACGGGTGGAGAAGGAGGCCCTTGAATAGGGGAATGAGATTGGGACAGATTGGGCAAATTGTGTGCTTGTAGAAGAAGAGTCCCTTTCGTGTTTCAGAACTCGAAAACGAGCGATGAACCGAAAAAGCGATGGAATGAAGTGAAGACCCAGATTTGTGATGCTTTTGAGCTGTCCATCACGATTTCTGACAATTCTGCGCGCCGAAAACAGGGAATATCCGCTCGGATAATTTCCTAATCCTTGACGACTTCACATGAAATTCGGATGATGACTTGAAAATCTAGACCAAAAAACTCGACCTAGTGAAAAATTCACCCAAATCCCGTGGAGGTTGGAAATAATGGGGTGGGCGAGACTGTGAGAGAGCCGAAAGGAAAGTTGGAAAGAATGTGATGAAGAAAGTGAGGGGAAGGCCGTTCGATTTCCAATTTGGTACGGATATGAATAGGAGGGATGAGAAGGGAGGGGATGGAGGAATGGAGAGAGGCAATCGAAGAGTTCAAGTGTGTGCTACGCTAGCCCAAGGATACTTTTTGTGACCCGACTATTTCGAGTCTTCACACGTTCTTTCATTACATCACACCATTTGTACGTGATTTTGTATTAAACTTTAGTCGAAATCAGCTGCTCAGTTTTTCACGCTTTTCTTTCGCTGTTGCTTTCCTTTCAATACCCGCTTCCACTTTTTGCCAAGCCCCATTTGAAATGCGACGCTATCCATATAATTCTCATGTATAATCAACGCATTGCTTTTCATGTTAACGATCCAATCTAAATCCCAGTCAAAACACCGAAAAATCCGATTTTCTACATTAGAATGTCCTTTTTTGCACGTCATCCATCAGAAATAATACCCAAACAAGCGAGAAATGCGCATTTTCATCTCTTTTCGGCGTTCGAGCTCTTCGTTCTCGCTCTGATTCACCATTGAAAACCGTGCAGGTAGAGGAGGTTGAGGGTTAGGGAATGAATCAGCTGGGCCAATATCTAACCCGACTGTCCCTCTCACGTTCTTCCACTGTCTCTTTCGATCTAACTGGGAAAGAATGTCGAAAGGAACGAGTCAGCCCTACCTAAACCTCCTTCTCGGGTGAATGATAACGAAGAGAGAAACCCTTTCTAAACATCCCGACTCATTCAGCCCCATTCATTAGGGAGTGAAGTGAAGCCAGACCTCCAATTATTCAGAAGTTATCCGAAGGGACTCCCACTATTTATGGGGTTTGTGTACGCGAATATTAGAACATCACAAACCTTTAGTGGATTAGGTATCAAATATCTGCTAACTACAAAGATACGGTTACGAAAAGGGATGAATCACGGGTCGAAATGAAAGAGAGTGAGATAAAGGAACTGTCAAGTCAGTAGACGTGCAATCGAGTGTGGAGAATAGACAAGGGGGAAAGACTTAGAGACAGAGAGTCGAAAGCGCAATTTGATTCGAGAGACACTCAATTTCCGCGATTGTTGAAAGCGTCGGCTAAAAATGGGCTGCAAACGGTACACAACCTGTGCATTTCACCCGATACGCAATCGATCTCCATTTAACCCAATCTTTCCTCCCCCGTTGCGCAACTTTTTTCGTACTCTTTACTCCCACGCTTGAATTACGTAATCGGTCGGTGGCTCGACCAAGATACCAATCCTTGATTAGCTATTCAACAACAACAGCTACAGGTGTGAAAAACAATAACAACAACAAGGAAAAACAAGGGAGGCTCGCTTACCATTTTTGCGTTGGCGAAGCTGGCCTTTCTCATGACGGCATCTGCAGAGATCTTCCGACTGGGTCTGTCTGCATTGGAATCATCCATGGAATGAGCTGATCGAGTATGACGACCCATCCGCATCCCTTTACCTGCAAGGAAAATCCGTTTTAGTTAGAGTAGACGAGAGATCAGGACAATTTGAGAGAGTGCAGAGATTTTGTATTCATGTGTGTATGCTCCCTCGTCAGTTAGACCAGACGAGAGAGCATGGGATTTGGAGAGAGTGGGATGGAAATTACAAGTGAATGATCAACTGATTGGACATCACGTGCAGATCAGGGAAACAGTGAGGCTAACGAGCGGTGCTTTGAGGGAAGAAAAGAAGGAGTGATTAAGGGATGTGAGGGACGGACTGAATGGATACTGCAGCAAAGCTGTGCTATGAGAGTATGTAGTGATAAATATGTGATAAGGGACGGACAGTCGATTCATGGAGAATTTTACAGAAGCACTATCACAGGATTAGACTCATTCTACATTCTGATAATCTCCTATAAATGCGAACTTACGTCGAAATGAGGCTCGAATGACCTCGATGGACAAATGGTCCATCATATAAGAGGGATCGTCTAGAAGAGGACAGTTCGGCATTAGACTCATCGATAGAATGAATGAATGAAGGAGAAGAGAGGTGATAAGAAGGTGGGAAGCCATTCTCGATAATTCTCAGAAGATTTACACACGTTATGCTCTCTTCATTGTCAACGTTCTCTGGTTGGTCAGAGAAAGTGAGAGACAAGGGGAAATGGAGAGAGTGTGATTGGTGATCACGAAAGGCTGCACAGAAGGAAATGATAAACAGAAGGATGAGCATGCTGTTAGAGTGAGGGGCACCGGAAGTGGTTAGAGGACTCTTCATTAAATGCTATGGGCACTAGGTTTCGGGGGGGGGGGGGCACTTAACAATGAAGTTCTCGAAGTCTTACCACGCAGATAGCCAGTTGACGATAGATACCCCGTTTCCACTAGAGTTCCCAGCGTATCTTCACTCATCTTCGACAAGTCAATGTAGGAATGTCTAACTCCGAGGGCGGGAAAGGGAAATAATGTTTACGGTAGTCAAGCCAGTCAGCCCAACCCCCTCTCTCTGATGCCATAATCGATCAGGAAATCGACAGTTATGAATTCAGTGGAGACCATGTCACATTCCGGAACGTCAACGACTAATGGAATAGTAGTGGATATGTTGACGAAGTAAGGCATCAATACCGCATAACTGAATAAGCAAAGAGCTGTGATCTATGTTCTCTAACACGGTGAAACTAGTGAACGAGCGGGAGGGATATCTGTCAAGTCTAATCATTCTAATAGATTCATCTCTTTCATCTGATGACGAAGAGCTTGCGAGAGATCAGCCGAAGCCTTACGAGAAGAAAAATGAGAGGAGGAGGGACGAAGAGAGTGCAATGCGAGATGATAGAGTTGACTAATAGCCACTGGATTCTGTCCTAGA
Organism: Pristionchus exspectatus; assembly: GCA_911812115.1. Taxonomy (NCBI): domain Eukaryota; kingdom Metazoa; phylum Nematoda; class Chromadorea; order Rhabditida; family Neodiplogasteridae; genus Pristionchus; species Pristionchus exspectatus. Next base: position 9,580,646 of record OU461584.1, on the reverse strand, counting down.
GCCCAATTATGCCGCTGCAGTGAAAGTATGCAAGAGTGGAAGAGGGGATACTGGGTCGAGGCGGCCATGAATATCGTAAGAGATGCGTCGGTGGGGGGGGGGCAGAGGGAGTATATCATCTATTCATTCCCTATCTGGAGGCAGCTCGCTCGTGTGAAGGTAGTAACTCAAGTCGTGGGATACTCATGGACGATCGATGAGAGGAAAGGAAGAAGTATGACTATGGGATCGAAAAAGGGTAGACTGAGGGGAGGAATAACATCACTCACTCACACGAGGAGATCAGTGGAGCAGTGCACTTGTGACTACTTCGAAAATCAGAAATCACCGAGGTCAATAATGCCAATCCACTCCTAATGAACGCATTATCTTGATCCCTCTTATCCCCGTGAAAAGGCTTCGAGAAAACTCGTGAAGGGGATTTACGGAAAAGTCGGGGCTGGAAAATATTTGTCAGGTTGGAAGAAAGGAGATTCCAAAGGGGGAGCGGCGTGGGTTATTCGTAGCGGCCTGTTATTGCATTTGAAGAGGACTCTTAGAGAATAAACGCCGCGTTCGAGACAATTTGCCGATGAAGTTACGGAATTCGCGATTTCCTTCGTCTACCGGCACATTCTTTCTCACAGAACCTACAGAATATGATGATCGAAGATCACTGCAGAACGAATTGTTCTTAGATAGCAGAAGCGCTTTTTTCGCCTACATCCGTGATATTAAATTAGCAGCAGCAAAGTCTGCGCTACTTTTGCACACAACGAAAAGGTGCGAATTTGATTAGACGAAGAAGGGCCTAAGAAGAGAGGAGAAGAAATGTAGACGAAACAAGGGCGAAACAACTTGCTTAGTCTCGAGAAAGCTCCTATGGCTAATGAGAAAGAGGAAACCGTCTGATGACGTTATTAGCGCTGACGATTTCCGAGTTCAGAACACGGGAGTTACGGTAAATCGCCCCGCGGATTCTATTCCCAACTGCTTGAAGCCATGATGGAATAATCCCTTTCGGAGGCGTTCCCACCCAGTCCTTCCAACCTCATTACAGTATGTGGATTCGTACTTACTCTCCACTCCTCAGCATCTATCACTTCTTCTGACCGACTAGGGATCAGAAGGAATGAAGAGGAGCGAGACCATCGTGGATTCCCATTTCGACTAAGGGTGAGAAAGCTGTGGCCAGGATCTATAGTGCTGTTCGAGTCTCTCAGTGATGCAGAATGGCAGCAAAACAATCTGCCATCCACAGACTAATTACAGAGCTCAAGTCCGCACAGGAGAAGAAAAGAAACGACGAGAATTTCGCTGTTTTCCTGGCCCATTTCAGAGGGGGTCGGAGCACGGAGGAAAAGAAAGGAGATGGGATGCGGCGGGCTTAGAAGATTGGAAATGACTCGAGAAGAAGGACGGAAAACAGAACAGAACAAGAGGGAGAATGGGAGGAGGGAAGAACCCACGCATTCAGATGGAGGGGTTGTTGTGATAGGATGCAGAGCCAAATGAAGAGACCACGTCAGGGTCGATGATCACAATACTCCACAAAATCGTGAGGTACCTAAAGAGGACGACTCTACTGGAGCCGCGGCTTCAGTGATGAACAGCAAACAATAGCCTTCAATGGTTACGGAAGATAGTCCATAGTATATAGTTTGTAGTGTATAGACAATACGTGTTAAACAATCACAGCTGAAGGGCTCAGAAACGAGAGAAAACATCACGAATGACTTGCTGCACATAGCAGTAATGATCAGCGCACAACCTCTTCAGAGGCTGTTGATAATATTGAAGCAAGCCTACAGAAATAGGATCGTTGTGAAAGACAATGGAGGAAGGTTGAAGTGCTCCGAAAGGGGAGAACCTAAAGATCGCCGGTTCTCCAAACCCAGGAAGGAAAATGAGGGCGAAACACGCGGACGAGTGTCTCTTGAAGTGATCTGCATGGGGCACGAAGGGGAGGAGAGAATACAAACAAAGAGGCGCCCTTCTCCTGCGGGCGCCACGCGTGTGAGACGGAGAGTTCCTTCCATTCAGGAGGGAACGGAGGAAACAATAGGGATATGCGAGCATCAATGGAAGGAAGGAGTTCCTGGATTGAAGGATCGAAAGGATCTGGATATCCACATCTAACTATGCGTGCGGATTGCATCTTCCTGAAGATGCGTTTCGTGATTGATCCAGGGGAAGATTGTTCATGTCGACTCAACTATTAATTCTGTATCCACTGCCACTAAGAATGCACGTACGAATTTAAGAATGCACGAAACCAATTCCACATCACGACAATGACTCTGCTAGGACAGAAGCAAAAGACGGGAATACGTGCTTTTGAGTAGCCTCAGAAGTCTCACTTGTCGATATCGTTGAGCTTCAGCAGCTACGACAACTACAGTGCAAGAAGGGACGCAATTATGGGCAGTGAATGAATTTGCCTTTGTACCCTTTCACCCACCGGTTTGGCCCGTCTCTTCGTATAGGTTCACGTACTAGCCTCCTACGCTAAGTACTCTCTGATGAGTGGGGCGCAATAGGGGCAATTTAGTCAGAGGGGGCAAGGTAGATCAAGCTAGTTTGGACGGAGGCAGCAGTCGATTAACCCCAGCGGCCGATAGAAGGAACTCCTACTCGTCTGCACAGTTGGGATGGCTTCGCAAGTAGATAATTACTCTCCTCATTTCGCATACTCATCGCCTCTCTGACCGATGAGAGATTGTGCAAAAATGAAGAGAGCCATTTCTTGTCAAGAGATCCCTAGACTGTATGAACGTGAGGCTCTGCACAGAATTCTGAGCAGATAAGGGGGTGATTTCGGGAAGATTTCCGGATCTGAAGGGATCATTTTCTCTCTCGAGTATGGTTTCAATATTCATGTATACTACCGGCTAGATTGACGCATGAATCAAAGAACGACGTTAGCTGTCGTGGAATAATATCTTCAGTGGATCTCGAGAGGCGAGGGAGGATACGAGGAACTGATTACCGGAAGTTACTCTCGAATGAAGAACAATGCTTACCAGGAGCGGGAGCTTCCAAGTAGGTCATCATTACTGAAGGAGGAGAGGTGTAGCAATGGAATGACCAAGGGATAGGCGGGGAATGGGAGGAGTCCGAAGGAGGGAAGAAGGAAAGGCAGAGACTCGTTGAACACAGATTTCCTGTCCCCTATTCTCTTCTCATCGTTGAGAGATTCCCGTCGAAGGGAAGAGAAGAGGAGAGATGAAGAGTCTCTTCACGATCTGACGAGATTTCTCTGCACAAAGTGTCAGAAAGACCGTGTTGATTCGGCGGAAAACAACTGAGTAAAAAGCGAAATGAGCGGCGAAATGATAGAAAAAAAGACAGGGGAAGGGAAGGAAAGGGAAAATGACTGCCGGCGCAAGTTTCCGAACGGGGGTCTTCTCTTTTCTCTTCGTCTTCCCCCACATCGATTGTGTGGTGCAGGAGCAACAACGATGTAGAGGAAAGGGAGGAGGAAGTGTGGACGGAAGTGTCCGCTGATCTTTGACTCTCTTCATTTCCCATGATCTCTCGTCTTCGCTGACGAAAACGGCGTGAAATCGAGAACATTGCTCTGCAAGGACCGTCGAGAAATGTCAGAAACCCTTGATGTTTACACATCGCGCTCGCTGACTTTTCGATGAAAGCTCAGAGGGCTTCGCGATTACGTCTAATCCATGCCAATAATTGGGTTTAGCCAGTGGCCCTAATCGAGAGATTATCGAGGGAAGATAAGGTGAGAAGATCCACTGATCCTTCAACCTTAAGGACATACTGAACACTGACGGAAAAAAATAAATGTCATGATAAATAATATTCATAGAATCTGTGAGGGATCATGCATACAATCTTTACGACTAAAGATCAAAGATCACCGTACCATTGAACAGTACCAGAGCCGTCTCTGCCCGGGTAAATCGTGCCCTTCGACTCAGTGGCGACGAAAGCATTCCTGCGGTTAGCGAGAGAGGAAGATCGACGAGTGACGAATACACGATTCTGGTAGAATGAACACTGATCAGTACGAGAATACGAAGAATGAAGAGACAGTGTCGGCAATACGGAGATTCAGTGGGACAACACTGTACATCTTCTAACAGGCTGAGCCGAATATACACGATCGCGAGAAAAACTTGGATGAAACTGCAGACATGAAAACAAAGTATCTAACAGGGAAGGGAGATGGGAGAGACTAGGAAAACTGCTCCGATTCCCCTCGTGGATGATGCATTAATGAGGGCATTAGGCATAATTCGCAGCGTGTCTTGCAGTTGGCACGTCTCCCTCCCATTGGGAATATTCCCCCGATTCGGGAATATAAGGAAGACATTCAACGTGTTTCTCTCGAGTAGTGAAACTACTGTTCCAACGATTCCCTTGGGACAACGCTGCAGAGTTTCGCGCACCCAAGGAGTTCGAAAGTGGAATGATGGATAGTTCGAGCAACGTTTCTGATAAAACTAGAGATTGTGCAGGGTAGAGTTCGAACTTCTCCGGTCAAAACGTGCGAAATGAGGAGACGATTACCCATACTCAAACTCTAGCCGAAGGACTGCGTTTTCTGCAGTGTAGGAGGGGCGGGAGTGATCGTGGATTCTGTCGTGTATCAGCTTTCCAACCCTCCCTTCTACTTCACCAATCTGAGTGATTCCGCCCATTTCCAGAAGCTACGTCGTTGGTGGAAGCAACGAAGACGGTGTTGCAACACGCGAGAATTCCAAGATTCTTTCTATTTCCAAGAGAGATCCCCTACCCATTTCCAGACCTGGATTAATTATGGAGAGATTCCTTCGCTGAATCTTATTCCGAGAGACTCCTATGATTCCCTGATTCCTTTCTGAGAGGACGTTCGTTTCCCGGGGCAACAAAGTGACATATGATTGATGCCCTTCACATTGCATTCAGGGACACGAGAAAGGGAGAGCCGCCCTCTCGGATTGACTCTTTTCGTGAGAGGACGAAGGAGAAGAAGCTAAGGTCTATGAGCCCTATGAGAAGGAGAGATGAAAGAGAGGACGACTCTTCCTCCTTTCTCCAACAATTTCAAGAGATTTCAAGAGAGACTTCGACGACGCGGAATAAATCGGAGACAGAGGCGGAAGAGGATCATTACTGGAGGAAGGATATACATGTAGTAGTCGAGAGTTCGTTCAGACGATACATTTCCCCATGATTCATCATAACAACATAACAACATTGATAATAAGGCTAGAAATGAGTCAGAGTAAGTGAAAGCAACAGAAGAAGTCACGAGCATGCTTATCCAAGAGCAATTTAGAGATTAGGAGTGCTATGGCAAGGTTAGGTCGGGGTACTTTGGCCCTACCGGAAAGAAAATCCGGGGTCAAAAAGTGTCGGTGAGTGCAGTAGTGAAAGTTGTGGCAGAAATAACCAAGTATCTAAGGAAGTGAGCGTGTACGGCGTTGTTTTTCGCACATTCTAAGTGGAGAATGGCTCGTGAATAGGGCTGTCAGGGTGAAGTGTCTCCTCATTCCGCGTAATCTCTCGCAACTCTGATCGATGAGATAGTGGGCGGAATGAGGAGACGGATTCTGGCAGCACTACAGGAGAGCAAAGAGCAGGAGAGCTCGAGAAATGATACCACCTTCTCTTCATTCTGCACACTCTCTCGCCAGCTCGATCGACGAGAGAGTGTGTGAAATGAAGAGACGGCGGCTCATATTTTGGGCTCTAAAATGGAGTAAGATCCATGAATGAATGCATACCTCGTACGATGATCTTCTGTCCAACGAGACACGAGACATCCGCATTGTAGGGAATGGGAGTGGACGATTTGTCGAGGAAGAATTCAACCTGATCGAGACCGAGTCCGCGCTGCTTCAGACGACCTGGAATCATTTCAATAAATTAGGTTTGTGCAGCGCAGATTCCGGAAATATTAGAGTTGTCTCCTTTCATCCTAAGAAGAACGCACTGTGAAACCTAGCCTGATTTTTCATTTTCATTCCCAAGAATTTTTCCTTAAAGAAGGAGTAAACTCAATATTTTCGGGGGATATCTGACGTCATAGGTCGATAGTTTCCGTAAACCACACTCCGAATTTGAAAATTAGAACTCTCTAGCTCAACTTTGAACTGAGTTACACGCGCGCAAAGTTTCTACAGGGCACAGGCAAAATCAAGATGCGCGGTGCAAAGGGAAGGGAGCTAGGTCAAGACGCAGAGGAGATGGGAAGAGACGGGAGAGGAGCGAAAAACTCTCGCGTCTGTCACTCTCACCCTCTTACAGTACTTCCCCTGATTGCACAGGGAAGTGCTTCCCCGATTTTGGAGTTTACGCCTTCTTTAAGTTAACTTTGCGATCTCCGCTATTTTCTCCGGACGAATTTAGCCGCACTCGCTTATTTGCCTTCTCTTGCACTCAAATCTCGTAAATAACCGCGAATATTTTATGCTTTCTTTCACTTTTTTTGCGCGAAAGACGAATGTTCGCTCGCGCTTTTTGTAGTACCAATTCCGGGCTGGGAATATGCGATTGGAATAAGAAGAATAAGGAGAATTGTCCCTCTTAGTTTTCACGCAGTCTATCTCTCCTCTGAGAATCATCAACGATTCCAGTGCAAATATCTCTCTCCCAGGGAAGGAAACTCAACGGGTCCTCCATTTGAGGCGATACCTCTACGATTCCTCAATAGCTTCCTACTTTTCTCTGAATGCGCTCACTAATTGAAGAAGGCGAATCTGCCCTATGGATGTTGCCGCATTCAAGTCGAGAATGTCAGCCCCGTCACATGCTAAATAGCGCTCTTTCACGGAATAAAGCCAGTTATCGATAGCCTACCGTATACCTTTGAGATACTCGGGCAGTAGACCGTCGAGTGATCTACTCATCATCGCAGCCAGCGTGACTGTACGCACTTCATCGAGTACGGTAGCACCGATTACGGTGGATACGGTAGCTCCCGAGGAGGTCGAAGGGGGTGGATCCATACTACACTGGGGTTCCATTGGGGTCGGGCAAGGTTTCTGGTGTTCACGAACTTATGAGAAGGGCGAGAGAAAAGAAGAGGAAAAGAAAGGGAAGAAAAGGAGGAGAGACGAGATAGAGAAGAAGGGGAGACGACCCGCCCCCTATCAGAAAAGGAACAACGATCTAGAAGGGAGGGGATATGGAAGAAGGGGAAGGAAGGAGGAGAGGGAGAGGGAGAAGCGGTCTATGAATCGACGATGATTTACTCTCTGTCTCAACACACTAACACATAGGTGAATACTACTCTAATTCGCGCTTCCTGGTACAATTGCGACGCTCCGATTTTTCCATAAACCACCATACTCGATAAAATCGCCAATGGGATTCATGTTCGAATTTGAATGACCAATGAAACATAACATTTCTTTCGAAAATAAAACCTCACCTTCAACGACATCTTTGAGTGATTTGCCAGGAGTGATCATTACACGTTCCACGTTTTCCTCATCTCGATCCTACAATTTCATTATTTATTATTATATTATTCTGTTCCCTCTTCTTGTTTCTTCCTTATGTCTACTTATTTTCATCTCGTCTTCTCTTCTATTTCGGGGAGATCCTCAAGTAGAGAGGCGGCCTTCTGACTTTCAAGTTTTGTATTCCCATTACATTGCGGCTGCTGCTCTGGATAACAACTCAAACTCCTTTTTCTTGACTCGAGAGAAGAAACGTTCATTGCCTCGCTCTCGCATATGGCTGGGAAGTTGCCCCATCGGACTCTCTCCATCCCCCGTGATCTGAGGCCAGAGAGACGAGATAACACACAAAATAAAGAGAGTGTGGCGCTACTCGCGCGAGAAGAGTACCCTCAGGGGATGGGAAGAGATGAGAGTTATGAGAGGAGAAGATGGGAGATCATAGACAAAGAAGGGAAGAGTCTCGTCTCTTTCTTTCCACACTTCCACTCGAATCACGCATCAAAATCTGAGAAGCGCCCGTTTTGCCCACGCAGAAGAAACGAGTTCGAGATCCGAACTGTGATCTACCCTTTTACTCACTAGTCACCGATCGGCTAGGGGTTCTTCTACGTATATTCTCTATTGTTATTTTCAAAATTTAGCATGGACATGTCTACCCTATAAAACCCAGTTAGAGTTTTCTTGAACAATAATCAAACTACAATAATTAAAAAGGCATGAACAATATAATTTGAATGGCTGAATAGGAGAGTACAATGCGATGGTTCACCTCAAACTGTACGAAGATGAAGTTGAGATCATTGGGAAGGATCGAATCAAATCTTCGATCATCGAAATCCATGGAAGTCTGATGGAAGCGATTCTGCAAAGATCAAAGATCAATTATATACTACCACTCTTCTAATCTTTCCCTAACAATAAGTAGCTCGTCAATGGTCGCTATCAGTGGAACGCATAATTACGATGATGACGCAACGTCGGAATAACATTTTAGTGCGAGATTGGTGACAGGCCCTTTTTGACGTGCAAAGAAGTGCGTAGGAGTGACAGGGAAAAGGTTGGTGAGTGAAGGGCCGAGAAGGGGAAGGAAGGAGGGAAGGGAAGGAAACATCCTTGCCCGATTTCACTATCTATTCTCTCTCCTTATTATTATCCCCTTCCCTCTCCCGTTCACTCGTCCGTTTCACTTTCTAACCTGAGGCGACTTTATGACAAATAATCGAGAGTTCTCTCCCCTTGATGATAGAGAGAAGGATAGAGCGGGAATCAAACGGGTGAAAGGAAGAGATGAAGAAGATGCGAAATCGCCCGCAAATTGGAACGAGACGATGAGTGAATAACAATTCATTGGGAAACCTCAGCTGATTTGAACCCATTAAGTCTCTTCAATCAATTCAATCCCCCTAGCGGCCATTAATAATTTAATGCGCAGAAAGTTGGAAGTTTCACGTGGAAAGAATCGATGAAAGGGAAGCTCATCAATATTCTATGGAGTGAAATCTGAGCGCGACCCAAGGCGTTGCAGACTAGAAAACGAGCACTGAATACGAAATAAAAACTGAGGGAAGGTAAGCAAAGTGGAATCTCCGCATGTCAGTATCTATAATTACAGTCACTTCAAAGCAACGAATCGACAGGGAGATGATAATTATCCTCCACCTACTCCATCTGATAGAACGAATTAGCTATGCGGTAGGTCACAACGGGCCTCGCAAGGATCTTTCCAGGAATGGCTCTCATAGCTCAATCCCACGCGAATGACTGCAGCGATGAGATTGAATCTGCCCCCCCCCCTCTTGAATCGTCTCAAGAATTCTTAGACGATAACGAGAATTTGAACACGTGCGCCTCCTAGAGTCAATTCAGCAGCTGAAGGAGAGGTCATCGAAGCAGGAGGTAAAGGCTCTCACCGTATTCAAGGCACAAGACATACAGGAGCCAACTGTTGGACTATTGAGGATAGTGATCATTCCAATTTATCAAGACGCCAGTTGCCCCAATCATGAAGACCCATAAATTCATTCTACCTTCTTCGGATCGGGCGTTTTCGTCCTTTTAGCGGGCGGTCGAAACACAGGTCGGACGGTTTTCAGGCTCATTCTCAGGGAGAGGAAGACTATGGAAGCTAGCCAGCTATCAGCTCTCAACTGATAGGGAGACGAAGTGAAGGGAACGGAAAGTGCGGAGTGACCCGAATTTGATCGAGTGAGATTGAGAGATAGAAAAAGTAAGCTTATCTCGGGGGAGATAATGAACGGATGAGAAGAATAGATCAGTAATCGGTCTGCTCCCCCCCCCCTCTCAAGTCCCTCATGATCACAAAGTGTTTGCTCCTTCACAGTGAGAGCCGTTGGCCAGCAGGAGGAATTGGGTTAGTGCTCTTCTCCTCTTCCCTTCCTCCTGAGCATATTAGGCAGTTTATTGTGAGAAAGAGTTGCAAGAGTGCCCTCTCAATGGGGACGAAGCAGATTGAATTCAGTTGTGAAGGAGAGAAGGAGGAAGACAACAATAGGAAGTGTCAAGAGAGGCACGGGCCAAGCAAAGGAATCAACGTGCAGCTACGAGCAATCCTATTACACTACACGCTGCAGTGACCAAGAGACCTACAGCAGAGCTAGACGGGAAAATCGATATCTGGTAGCGTACCAGCGCTGTTACCGTAGTCGTCGTGAGGTCGATGGGCGTTCGGGGTAGGCCTCGCGGCGGTCCCTGAGGGTAGCGAACGGAGGGTCTCGCATGGAAACTGACGCAATGGCGTACGGTAGGTACGGTAGGTTGATGGTACATCGACCGTAGTCAGGAGGGTACTGTAGATACGGTACTTGCAGCAGCAGTATGGGGGGATCAACTGATGGGAAGAGGGGATGGGGGGGGGGTGGATTTTCCTTCTTTTCCCGAGAGGAGCCTCTCAATGGATGATGATCACCCGTAGAGAGAATATGGCCGGATGAATTGGGACGAAGAGAGGAGGAGAGGAGGAGGGAGAGGGGAGAGGGGAAGTGACAATCATAACAGTGATAAGTGAGAAGATATGAGATAAGAGGTACAAACTGGATTCGAATTGATATTGAGATGGAGATTGAAACGAGATTAGAAGGTGAAAATGTTCGAGACTATTCTATACTACGGTGTAGAATGGGAGCTCATTCAGATCAGTTCACATCGTTTTCCATTGGTCTATCTAATCTTCAGTGCTTTCCCTATGGAAATGAATCAATCCGTTATGATGCAGCAAAGTGAAAATGTTCTCGAAAGTTCAGTCTGACTCGAGGAATGCGTGACTCTATTCATCACTTGACTCGCCTATTGAAAATTTTTAATAACGGAGACGGAACATCCATTATGCCTCTACACACTGAATGCAATCTACTCAACATCACCTCCCGCATACTGCAGAATATTAAAAGGTTGTGAAACATATTCAGATCCAATGACGAATGAACGGTTCCGATCTCCTAGAGACCACTCAAAATCGAGAGAGAGATACATTCTTCCCCCATTCTAAGCCATTCGACCTCCACAATACACGCGGCGTGTGCGAGGAGTGCAAAATAAAGGGATGATCGGAGGAGGAGGAGAGTGAATCAGTGACAGTGACTAGATAGTAGAGAGATGGATGGAACACACACGAAAGACGAGTTAATAGAGGAGAAGGTTGAGAGGAGGAGTTACTCTCTCTCGCTAGAGGGGAGAAAGTAATTGACAAGCAACGATTATGGTCACTTATCGATCCTGACAGCTCCTACCGTACCTCCTACCGTAATGATTACTGTAGTTGAGAGATTAGCCTCGTTTTTGTGCGTCCCTTCTCAAGTCTCGTCTAATCCAATCAGTGAGGGATCACCACTATCTCTTCCTCTTTCTTGCGCGTTTTTCGAATTTGCTGCTAGTGAAAATGAGCGGCGGGGGTCGTAAAATGAGTAGCGTGAGAGGAGCAAAGAGAGTTCTCTTCTGCTGCTGAGATAAAAGGAGAGCTGTGAGCGGAGCCGCGCGTGCTAAAACGAGGTAATTACATAAATTAGGCCCCTTCTCCAACCATTTGGGACGGTTACGGTAGGTCTCAAAATGGGGGCGGAAAACGAGTGGAAACGGTGTGTGGAAACGTGGCGCATAACAACAGCCCCGTGCGCAGGTTGATCATTTCCTCTCATTGGCCCCCGAGGGGAGCCCTCTCTCTAACCTTTGCGCTCCCGTTTTGGAATTGAATCAATCCGCCCTGAGCCACACCAGCCATTAGAGCGAGAGAGAGACTGTGCATATATCGGAGAGTGCAGACAGCGAGAGAAGACGAGAGATAAGGGGAATCGAGGAGGACACGACAAGAAAGCGAAAGGGTGAAGAGAGAGTGTGCGAAATGAGGAGAGCAGAGGGTTGAAACCGCCCCCTGAGGCGAGTGAAGATGGAATTCGAGTTGCGCTGTCTGGCGCTCTCCTCTTTTCCCGTGCTCTCTCGTTGGTCAGATAGAGCAAGACAGCGCGGGAAATGAGGAGAGTATTGTTCTTGCCCGATCACTACTTATTGAGATGAGAGAGAGAGAGGTGAAGGAGGGGACGACTAAACGAGAATGGGATGGTTATTAGCAGAGGGGGCTAAGGGGGGAAGATAGCGAGATTGAGTGAATGAGTGGGGGAAGAGAAGGGGTGACCTCTCTACGCCCAAAATCACTGTAAGAGTGGCAGATCGAACGTAATGGAAATAACATCGTGCGATGCGGTGTACCGAGGTGGTTGAAACATTCACTGCGTTAAACGTATGAGTAACCAAGGCAAGAAAGTATGTTGGTATTTTCATCATTCTGAACGAGTGACAACATTCTATTGCTCATCATTCAACGAGTTGCTTTGCGATCAGATATGTTTCAGAAGTTATATTTCCAGGGAAGTGATAAGCGTCGTTTGATGGGAGGTCACCGATCGTTGAAAAACACCACTATGAATCAGTGCTATATTTCCTATTCTTTGCGCGATTATGAAATGTCTGCTCAAGCCAATATCGTGCAATTTCGAGGCTCACTTTCGATTCTGACAGGGGGGGGGAGGTGGGGAAAATGAACTAACACTGCTCATATTCTCGGTCCAAATCAGCGATGGTCTCCTCGATCTCTGTCGGCCAATGGATGACATTGCGAAGGTCGGAAGGAGCGGAGGAGGAGGAACCTCGCCTTCCTGAAAATGAACAATAGATTTCATTCTAGAGAGGGCTAGAAATGGTCTGCTCATATCTCTCGAATTCCTGGAAATAATAAACATCTTTTTGGAAATGTTCACCGATAGAGCACTGCAAAATGAAAAAGTCGAAAAAAACATTTTGCACAACCGATTTTCAACTGATTTCAACTATATTTTGGCACTAAATGAATTAGGTTTCACACGCGCCATATCTTCCGCAATTGTTCGGAACATTCAATGACATGTAGTCAAAGGGTACAAAAACTAATAATAATCTAACCTGATAGATGTCGGGAAGTAACTAGAAGAAAAACTTATGTCACATCACAGATTCCAACCGATTTCTCATTTCTGTTTCGGCACAAAATGAATTGCGCTCAAGTAGGTTTCACGCGCGGCATATCCATTGAAATTGTGTAGAACGTTCAGTCAGACCTCGAGTTACGGCTTAAAAAAAATAATACTATCCTAACCTGATAGATGACGGGAAGTGAGGGTCGTCGGCTGCGCTCCAATCGACGAAGGACGTCCTCCCGAAGGGATCTGATGAGAGAGATTATTGATTTATTGATTGATAAGAATGATGAGCTGGTTAGGGGTCTCCTGGCGTGGAAACAGCCTACACATTTATCTTTTTTTAGCCACCTGCACTACATACATCACTTTTATGGAAAATTTTTAACAAACTATGCTCTGGCGGGGGGGGGGGGAGTGGAACTTCCAGCCTTGCGTGGAAACACTCTACACCTTTGGATTTTTACCCATCAAGCTTCGCTGCACACAATACATCTGCAGGAAGATCCAGAGCAGAACCAGGAAGCATACAAACAATACGAACCCCATCCTGATGCCAATAGGAGCGCGTCTCTGCTGCTGTCGCGACACAACTAAGTTGAACTAGGAGCCGACACTGCTCTGGTCAATTGTATTAGCAGTGAACTGGGGGAAGGAGAAGGGGAAGGAGGGAGGAACGTTGCTTTAACTGCCTTCTATCGACCGTGACTCGCCCCATCAATCATTGTTACACGCTCCGCCTATCACCCTGCTCCTTCTGATTACATTGATTCACTTTGAACCAGAGCCAGATAGATGGAGCGCATACAGGATAAAACGTGGACTAGGTTGCAGAAAAAAACAAAAAAATTAATACGAACATCATCGTACAGTCGATCGAAGCGCGGTCAGATCTCCTGCCAACTCCAATTCACTTTTCGATAGTATGCTGCTTTCTCTTTCCTGACTATTTGCCAGCTTCAAAAATGCGGATAATCTTTCCGGAGAATCTCTCCTCTGGCAATTTCTCAGTGCCCCGCAGAACACTCAAGAAGCGTGCGAAATGTCGACGCGTCTCTTCATTCCACGTGATCTCTCGCTCTATCTAACCTGCTAGAGAGCATGCGGAATGAAGAGAGCGCCGTCTAGAAGAGATGTTCGAGATGCTCGAGGCGAATAAAACGACGGTTCGAGAGAAGAGAGAGGAAATCACCCTCTTCCTTCCTAGCCGATCACTCAACTGTTTTTCGAACAAATAGACACTTTCACTAGCTCAGAAAACAGTTACATCAACTAATGTTACGCCGTTTTTAAATGGACACGCTCAGAAAACAGTTACAAGCACGTATTTGTACGCCGTTTTGTGACGCAGGAACGGTTGCAATATGAATAGGCGCGCTGATTTCCTACGGCGAAGCGCGACAGAAACAGAAAGCGGAAGGAAATATTATCGGGAGGAACGAATGAATCTCAATCTTCCCCTCCTCGAAATGTCTCCCTCTCTGACCACACAGATTGAGAGTGGGTCTACAGCCGGAGGACGGACGGGCGGGGAAATTAATGACCTCATCTTTGCATAATCAGAAGCAGTGTCTCCCCCTCTTCCGCTTCTCTCTTCCCTCTCTTCTCCATGAGTCCGAATGAAAAATGGCCCCCGAACGTCAAGCGATTGTCCACTACGGTTCATTGAATTGAGGAGGGTGGGATTGATTTCTGGGGGTGATTGTGCAATGCTAATTTTGCATGAGAGTTAGCGAGATCCCCATTGAAGTCATTCTTCGCACCAATCGTTCACAACGTAAGCTAATCAACTGTGATGGGCCAAGACTATCATCGGTTAGAGTGAGCGAGAGATCGTGCGATCTAGAGAGAGTTAGAGAAGTGCTCTCACCCTCTCCAATCTGCTTGATCTCTAACAGGTCAGAGAAGGCGAGAGAGCATGAGGAATGGAGAGAGTTAGTGAATGAATGCTGTCAGGTGCGGCATCTCACGATTTGATGGGCAACACAAGAGAAAGAGAAGAGGAGGAGGAGACGGCTGTTTGTTTTTCTCGAAGCTACGCTGCAACCGCAAAATATACTCCGAAGCTGCGTGTCGCTCTCTCGTTTTAGTGCACTCTATCGTCGGTCAGACAGTTTGTAATAGAACCCTTACGTGGCCGAAGAGTTGCGCCTAAACGCCGGTAGCGGCATACGGTAGGTCGGTGGGCAGGTCGGTAGGTCAGAGGGTCGACTATGGAAGAGTGGGAGGGAGCAAGGACTTAGGAGGAGGAGGAGGAGGAGAAAGAAGAAGAAGGAGAAGGAGAAGAAAAGGCAGAGAAAAGGAGATTCAGATGCGCAGTGTGAGAGGAAGAAAGGGAAGGAATTCTTTCTGTACTATACTGGCTAACGCCTTCCCTTTCTCATGGTCAGACAAAGTATGATAGAAGGAATAGTGAGACTATTTGTATTCATTTGCTAATCCCCGGGAGATTAATGTAAAAATACAAGAATATTGTGAAAACACGAACCGCGATGGCTGATCTTCACTCACACGACGCGGCTTGACTTTAGAGTCTGAAAATATTATTTTTAATTATTTAAATAATTAAATAAATTTACGATTGTTGAGCTCGAATGGGAAGAGAGTAGAATGAAACACTCTTTTTGTATTTATTTGCCCATCCGGGAAGTTTGAAGGTTTTCCTAGTGGGTATCGGGTGTGAAATGAGGGAGCGGGGAAATTGGAGAGACACAGGGAAATGCTCATTCACACTTACACACAAAAGAAAAGTGTGTGGAACGGAGGACTGCGAGTGGAAACAGGAAGAAGAAAGGGAAGAAGAAAGGAAGAGAAGAGATCGGTCAAGAGGATCGAGCACTTATTAATACTCGTTGTTACCTGTGCAGGACGCAGGGAAAGTACTGATCAGGAAGAGATCAAAGATCAATAGTTTGTTCATTTTGAGCACTCTCTCACAGGTCAAAACGCACAGATACTAAATTTTAAGGTCCTATCGTGATTTTAAACAACCAATAAAAAAGTTCATCACTCACCGTCCTTGCTTGAGCTGCCCAACCAGTGCGGTCGAAGGGTGCCCAAATCCTGCAACAAAATGAATTAAAATTTTATTTTTCATGGAAAAGAGCAGTTTCACGTGACAATACTATAAATAGTATGGGGAAAAGTTCGAATGTCGGTCCAAAAAAGGGTCATGGCACTAGTGGTCACTTCCTCTCTCTCGTTCCTTCTGGGTAGATCATTGGGGTGGAAGGGAATCTCGAACAGAGGAAGAAGGGAAGTAGAATAGGTAGAGGGAGAGAGATGAGGGGATTACTAGTATCTATTCCACTGGAGTTTGGGTACGTGCGCACACGTTTTTCTGCGGGAAAATGCGTGAGAATCGCAGAATAGTCACCTAAAGTCACGATTTATCTACACTCCAGAAATGAGGCTGATCAAACAGAATGCAGGCTGCAACAGCTCTAATGTGCAGTGAACATGGAGAGAGAATGATAGGGAGGAATAGTCTAGCATCGAGGCATCGAAGAAGTTCCGAGGTTTCCTCGACTACCTTCGTACACGTTCACACTCAAGAGAGGGGCGACTCTCGCCCAAGCACCGGAACTGCACACGTAATGTGATATCGGAAGGACAATCGACCCGCACTTTCTCCGTTTCCCATGCTCTCTCGACCTCTCTGACTGTTGAGAGACAAGGGGAAATTAGTAGGATAGTGTGAAGTAGAACAAAGGGGAGGTAAGTGAGGAAGGGAGTAGATGCGTATCTATTACAGGAGGGAGTATGATCGAGTTGGCATCAGCAAGGATGCACATTCTTATCACAATACTGGATGATTATTTCGAAGTTTCGCCATACTCTCTGACGGGAAAAATACCACAAAATGTAGAGACGAGGGCATAATTCGATGACAATACGCTCAAAATAAGGTTGAAACCCGCAAGAATGCGATGATTCAACACGATGCGCAACTCTTTCCTTTCACAATCTCGACTAAATCTGCCCAAGTGAGGGAGTGCATTGAGGTCATTTCACTCCCTCACTCAATACTCACTCATAATTTCATTCCCCCATCCGTTCATTCTCAGAACTGGAATAGAGAGAGAGAGAGAAGGGAACCAATCAGATTTGGAATTGATGACTGCAAGATAGAGATCTTGCACAACTACCCACAACATTCCTGAACCACTTTGGGGGCGGTCTCTCAATTCCGCCTGATCTATCGTCGGTTAGAGCGACGAGATAGCGTGCGAATCGAGGAGAGTGAGGGGTCCATTACGGTCTGATTAGCTCAAGCGTGAAATAAAAGCGCGCGCGTAATTTGTGTTTGTTTCTGTGGAAGAAGGGGTTCATCCAAGGTTGAGAGGGGCGAATAATGACCGGAAAGGAGGAAAAAGTGAGGGGATATAAGGGAGTTATTTATGTTGTTATTCTCGACTGTTCGATGTTCAGTGGAAATATGACTGATTATCTCTTGTGTTTCGCGCGCGTGCCCAGAAAAAATCCTATTTACCTATCTCTGCTTCGTTTCTTCAAAGAACGCGATCAAAACAAGAGTTTTCTCGTCGTAAATTATGATCCGCGAGATCTGACAGATTTCAATGGAGAAGTGATCAACAGATCGGTGATCGGAAGGGTTCAAGATGAGAGATCTCAGGAACTGAAGAGACGGGATACTTCAATGATTCAATGGCTTTGCCAGTTCAGAAATCGCGCCGTTTGTGAGGGTGGGGACACAATAGAAATCAGAGAGCGAAGAAGAGGAGACAGTTGTTAGAAGAGGAGGAAAGGAAGAGGAGAAGGAGGGAGTAATCGGATCTTGTGCTATGAGGAAGGAGAGGAGGAACAGAACTTTGAGGTAGGGAAGAAGAAGGAGGAACGGATTGAGAATTGAGTGAGTGAGGAACAAGTGATTTCTAATGATAACTTCCAGCAAATATACTGCAAACATAACACAAAAGCAGAATAGCACGAACGCAGTGGAGGTTGTATCCTGTGGCTACAGAGTGATTCTCGAGTTCCTGGAGTTATGACGCCTATCGGAATACAGAATGGCTACATCCGCACTGAATACGGCACACAAATAGTCAGCTCGTAGTCAGTTAAAGTGGAAAATACTTCGAGGAAATGCTCACTTGAAGGAGATACGGAGAGTGCGTGAGTTAGTGTGGGAATTCTCTATCATTATTAAGTGCGGAGGAGAGTGGGAGAAAGGGTAGAAACTAAAGTTCTCAGAGCCAGGAAAGTATGACTGTCTGAAAACAAGTGAAACAATTTTTATAAATTCTGAACTGCTGAATCACTGCACGGAATCAATGACAAAGGTAAAAGGTAGTGGTGAATTACAGAAAACAAGTGATGAAAGTATCATTCAAAGGAGCTAATTAAGGAATAGAGAGAGTAGACGTTCTCCTTCTTTCCCTGCTCATCCTCAATGGCTCGACCGATAGTGATCAGAATGAGCGAGAGGAAGAAGGAAGACAATTGGTCGATGCTTGTCTATGGAATGTAAGAGAAGAGAGAGGAGGAGGATTGAGGAGAGAGAGGAGAGAAGGACGGTTTATGAAGGAGAAGAGAAGTCATTGATGATTCGAATGAGAGAGCAGGAATGGATCATCAATGGGGAAATGATTGTGTTGAATAAGAAGAACAACACTATGACACTCTTCATCACCATCCATAAAACGAAACGGATAAAGTACTATGTTGTATCAATAGGGTTGTATTCACGAATCGAAGTGATATTACATACGAAAGATTTCTACAAATTGAAAAGGTTATCTGAAACAAGGAACCTCATTTCCACCACATTGATCAATTCGAGAGGATTACTGCGAAAGGGCATAGATTGGAGTAAAGTAGAGAGGGAGGGAGAGGAGGAGGCATCTCGAGTGCTCTCTCATAATCAAATCCCTCCAATCTGTTAGGGATGACGGATGAAAGGACGAAGCGATGGTCAAAGGAGAGAGAGTAGAGTTGCGTCATTACAAGGGAAGACTAGAGGAGAGCAGTAGACGATTTACGCAGAACTCGGATTTACAATTTGTCTTGAGCGCCGCAGAGGGCTTACAGAATAGACAGAAATGCGTCATTTCGATATAGAAATTCAAAATGGGTGGGAGCATAGTTTTCGAAATGAACGAGGATGGGTTGAATTTCACGTATGGTTGAAAACAGGAAAAGCGGTGAAATGACTCATCAAATCTGCAGAAATCGGCAATATTTCCTGCTAGGGAAGCTGTATTTGATCATTATTCTAATTCTGCGCATTCGTGCCAGGGTATTTCTCGAATCGTAATCAGTCGCCTATTGATAAGCAGATCTGTGATAACGGAAGCAATGAAACGAACGTGACGAGTGGAAATTATCAGGAAATGCCTCTCCCTGACCGTACTAAATTATGCACTATCCGCTCGATTATATCGAAATCTATGCACTGTTGCAGTGTGATCGGAGAAAAGTGCGAAATAATGACTAAGAACCACAATCATCTCTCTTGCAATCAGTGCAAATCACCAGCGTGATCAGAGGCAAAGCAAAAAAACGTAAGAAGAAGAAGAGGAGGAGGAGGAATGAGAGGTGCGAAGAGGAATGATCAGGAAGTGAATAGCAGGTGTGCAGAGGGAGGGAAGAGGCAGTAGCAAAGGAGAGGAGCGATAATGGGATGAGAGAATGGGATTGAGAGAGGCTGCCTAGGGGTGGAAGATCAAGGTTGCGTCATCAATAGGTAATCAGCTTCCTTATCGGAACTTGGACCAGTATGGACAGAAAAAATGATGGTTATCGAACAATTTGAATTTCAAATATGTTTCAGTAAGATCTAATGAACGGCAACTTCAGAACAACTACGGTGTACTGTAGCTGTAAACCAAGTAAAAGGTGTTGAAGGTGATAGACTCTTCCTTACAGATTGCCTTCACTCTAGTGCTAAACTAAGAAACTGCCGCTTATTAGAAAGGAAAAAACTTGATGGGGCGGAGCTTCCTCAAAAAATCCTGGACTTCAAGAGTTCCCGTGACTTCTAGAGAAGTGGAGCAAGCAAAAAATGGTGTGCGTATACCTCAAGGGGTCCGTAATTTGAGGAAACTGTTGTTTGAGTGGGAGAGAAAAGAGAATGGGAAGAAGAGAGAAGATCAGCGGGGGTGGGAAACTGTCGGTTGTGCAACGAAGAAATTGGAGATTTGCTGCTATTTTTATGCATTTGCAACGACCAAGGAACATCTAGGGTCTTCGTTTCTACGGTAAATTTCAGCAGGATCACGAGACGAAATCAATGTCATTTCTCGATCCCCATTTCTTCTCGAACGTGGTCGAAATTCCTCACAACTGATTCATCCTTACGGAGAGAGAAAGATCCGAAGGGTAAATGGTAGAGATGATAAGAAGAAAAAGAAGGACGTGAGATGAGTAAGGGGAAAAAGAACGTCATTGAGAAGAAGGAGAAGAAGGGGCTCGGATATCGTCGTGAGAAACTTATGGGAATTTGCTATTTTAGGTCCCGAGTTTCAGAAGAGACTTACACGAGGACGGTTGAGTTTCAATAGCAATTCAATAAAGATTGGGGCTATCGGCATTGATCATTGGGCGCAAAGCAGGATGAACAAGTCAAAATCACCAACCTTATCCCAACCCATCTTCGTCGCTTCAATCCTTCTCAACACAACGTCTTCTTCTTCCCTCGACACACTGACTAACTAACCCCCGTGTCAATATCCTCTATCTCTTCCCTTTACTCTATCTCCAAAAAGAGCACAAAACAGACTGACGTGTAGATTCCTTCTTCTTTCTCAACTCTTTCCCCTTTCTCTGCCCCCATCTCAGATGTCCCCCCTAAAGGGAGGAGGAGAATGACAAACAAACGGGCAGAATGTGTGAAAAGCGACGTCGTCATCATTGACTGACGTACGATGGATGTCTGCACTCTCTCCATTTCCCACGCTCTCTCACTTTCTCTGATCGACGAGAGATCAAGGTGACACACCGCTCCCACGAGCCCGCCCGTGAACATTGCCATTTGCCATTTGGCGCAATTTGAGAATCGCACCGCTCCCCATGTATTTCTCACGCATTTGTTGTGAGGGTGGTTCAGATGGGGATCAGACGGGGCAGGAAGACAGGAGGAGGAGGAGCGAGGAAGGGAATGAAAGCGGCGCCAATTCAGGAAACATTTCGAAAACGACGGGAAAGGAAAGAATTTTGAATCAGCGAGTGAATTGATCAATGTGGAGCTGATTATCACTTTGTGCTTCGCTCAGCGCCTTTCCATAACCGTCCCGAGGCGAGAGAAAACAAACTCATCGGGAAAAACGAGGTTATTTTGGCGACAAGAGAGAAGATTATTACTAGACCGGGGACGGACGACAGGGAGGATGAAAAGGAGGACTATTTGTAGAGAACGGAAGAAGATGGACGAAGAAGATGAAGGGAACGAAATGGATGGGGACTACTGTACTCTGTGGCCTTTTCCCAGCCAGAATGGGGTAACAAAGATAATTAATATGAGACTAGTGTTCTTCAAAGGCCTATTTCTGCAGAAGGCTACTATCCACGCTAGCCGCGATTAAAATATCAGAAATTTCAGGATTCCTGCTAAATACCGAAATACGAGGCCAGAGTAACCCCACCCTCACTGCCCTTTGACTGACAATACAGAGGAATTCCACTCCCTCCCCCCTGAGGGCACTCTCCTCGATCTGTGCATTATCTCGTCCACTCTAGCCGCTCTGCACCCTCTCAATATCCCATTATCTCTCTCAATAGCATCTTCGCGCCTCCTCAGCACGCGCACTTCATTTGTTTACCGGTGATGGAAATACGGGCGGCGAGAGAGCGCGGGAAACGGAGAGACATCAGTGAGTTAGAGATACGAGAAATAGTGCGCGGATCAGAGAGACGGGTGAATATCTCAAATTGTCTCACTCAGCAGCTGTGAATCAAAGGAGGAATTTGAGATATTCACGCATCACCACCGATGTTATGAGGACAGAATGACGGCATTTCTCATTCTGACAGCAGGAAATCATAACAAGCCGAGACTATTCGAGAATGTATGGCAAAGTTGTCGAAAGTGACGAGGGAGGACGACGCAAAAGGAACAAATTATAAAAGGGATTGAGAGATTGAGAGGGTGATCCTTGAGTTGAAGCAATCAGTGTAATTGGATAACTCTCGTTCACTCTTTCAAGAGCACGTCTCCCTAGGGTGCGTTCTTCAGGCATCCCGTACTTTTTGAGATAACTGGTCATGATATGAGTGAATGTCTGGCTGAGCTGGTCTAGTCTAGAGTGCCTTATGACGTTAGGGTCTGGGTTTAGGTCTCTAGGGTTCCCATCACCTTTATTCCGGGCGGCGATAGTCCGATGATAGTAGATGGTTCGTCTCGATAAGGAGGTCTCTCGCATATGGTGAATAGCAGACCTTGTGCCATCGTCGAGTATCCTCTTCACTGTGGTTGACACGAGTCAGCCCACAGTGATCTATGGTGGTCGATCAAGTTGTGAGTAGGAACAACCCCTCTGATCTACGAACCTCCCGTGTGATCCGACCCACGGAGGAGGAACACAATAATAAGAGCGGACTCTCGAGGGAAAGAACCGAGTCCTCCTCTTCTCACGCAAAGTCTATGAATGGATGAGTAGTGTCCATAGGTCGAATGGAATGGAAGGAAGGAACCCCCAAGGGAACACAAATAGCCCCAGTCTCTGTACCTGAGAGTGACAGGAAAATGAGCGATGAAAGAGAGAGTAGACTGTGTGATGGGCTAATTTTGGACAACTGGCAGACAAGAGAACAAATGGATGAGAGCGATTGCGAGAACGGAGACAACGACAGGTCTGAACTGGACTATGTCAATCAACAATGAGACTACCCTAGTGAGTATGAAAGTAACATTGTATACAATCAACCATAATCTCAATAGCGAAAATTTGCTCGATGCAAAGATCTAGACATTCTGAGTCAATTCTTAGGTGTATGTAAAATGTGAAGTAAAAGGTAAAGGTGTAAGGTCAATTCACAAACAGTCCTACGGCAACGCTTGTTGGGTCGAGCGTGGAAATTAGTCGATCACATAATGATCAAACTTCCTTGTCTTCTCTCTAAACCTTTCCCATCACGTATAAAGGCGGCTTGTACCCTTTCGAATTGCCTTGAAACACATATGAGCTACCTCCTTCCCCCTAATGAGAGAGAGAGGAGAAGTGATCAGAGAGAGAAAGGACGAAATTGGGGTGATCTAATATGCAGCGAGTTAGGAGATGAAGGAGGAGGCAAGTTAGAAGAGTGGCCATGGGTAGAGGAGGTAATAAAAGAAGGCATGCGGAGGAAGATAGGGAGGAGGAGGATGAATAAGAGGAGTGGTCTCGACTGGTTGACTGAGTGGAAGGAAGATCAGAGAAGATCGAGAGGAGAAAGGGACAATTACAGGGTGAAGGGCAGAAGCAACGGGGATTGTAATGGAACTTTCCATTCGATTAGCTTGAACGAATAAGAATGGCTCCTCATACCTCGTCTTAGTCAGGACTCAGAAAGAGACAATTATCAAGTAGTGCATTCGGCAGAATTTTAGTAGACCACAAGCTTTCTGCTGGAATACTGCATTACCATCTACAATAGAAGAAGCTTGCGATATAACAATACGCGCATGATTCTACTAAATGAATGATCTCAAACGTTCAGAAGCTAAACTCCGGGAGTGGAATTGACCCCAGGGGGCGGGCGGTTCTAATATCACACTGAGAGCGATGAGATGTGCTCTCCGATGCAATGTGAGAAGTGGAGAAGTGGAACATTGCGAGCGAGAGAGACATAGATCAGAGATCGCGCAGAGACAAGGGGAATAGAGGAGAGACCAGAGAGCTAGGAGAAATCAGAATGAGAGGGTGGGGATTGAACGGCTGTCGCTAGTGAGGAAGGGGAACGAGGAGGAAGGCAGCAGGTGTGAGAAGAGTGGGGGAGGAAGGAAGGAGGATGCCTCGGGGAATGAGGGAAGGAAAGGGTGGTGACAACTGCACGATAGGAAGTGTACTTCACGTAACGGTTTTTGAGACTGTAGATAAACCAATAATAGCCGTTCCACAAACAGGAAAAGAGAAATCTTTTTGAAAAGCTTGAATTAATGTATTAATCAAACAGATATCTATGTTGCAGCCACTCTTGCACTTTTACAGAAACCGTGATAATGGCAAATAACTTACTTGAACGAGGAGCTCATTCGGGTCGATCATGAATATCTATCAGCGAATCATTAGCCTCACTCTATCACTTGGCAGAAAAGGTGCCAATGATCAGACTACGAAAAGACAAAGGGAAGTCATTAATTCTGCCCCTTATCACTAATAACCTGCGAAGTATTGTGACGAGGAGATGAATTGCGTGCGGATTTCAACACATCAACTACTAAAACACGAGCAAGCGCAAAGAGAAAATGACGTCAGATCACTGCAATTTGCACTATCGTGGGTATTTCTTGCAAGAATCAAGATTTCGGAACAATGCGCGAGAAAAAGTCGACAACGAAAGTTTCTAGTGTGATCTTAATTAGTTCTCGGAAGATGAAGTAAGATGAGAGTCATACTATTTGGAGTAGTAAACTGACAACTGAAAGGCAACAGAGACTGTGAGTTGTGACAGAAATGGTAGAGAGACAGAGAGACAGGGAAGAGATCTGTGCCTTACCCTTCCCTTTCCTCCTCCCTCACAGGTACCCCCAAGGGCCATAATTTCCATAATTAGAGTAGGTAGAGGGAGGAGGAGGAGAAGAAAGAGAAAGGGGATAGATGAATAGGCAACTGTGGGGGGATAGGCACGGTGGTGCATAGAGAATGAAGAGTAAGGTCAATCCCGCCTTGCAAAAATCGAGGGAAGGAAGGAAGAAACGGACTCGCAATTTCACAGGAAAATTGCTCGATAAATTCTCGAAATCACCAGCTCTCCTCGATTCGTGTACTCTCTCGCCCACTCTGATTGTCTCTCGTCTCTTCATTTCACGCAGTCTCTCATCCCCATTTTATCCATTCCACCCTCGCCCTATCGTGTAAAGTTCGCACACAACACGTGTTTTTCTCCCGGAGAAGGGACTAGCCACATTTTTCATCCCGAGGCTACGGTAGTCTAGAGTTTTAACATTTGCAGGCATTCTCGCGTTCCAGTCAATTCTTGAATGCAAAAGGCAATCCAAGGATACATAATCAATCAATAACTCACCCCCGACAGTAACCGCGAGCGTCGCCGCGGCGGTGTGCCCAGCATACTGTAGCCGAGTACGGTCGACGATTATCGATCGATCGATTGAGGGAACGCAGAATTGCTTCTGAAGAAGGAATTATGAGAAGTGGAGGGAGGGGAGGGGACGGAGCAAATATTGAATGATACAGCGGTTTGGTCGTGTGATAAATATGATACGCGAAGGAGATGACGATGCCTATTTTAGGAATGCGAGAGGGCAAAGATTGGAAAGAGTTCGGAATGATCGAGTTGGTCGAGTTTCAGAGAATGCAGATACGGGGTGGCTAGAACACAGGAATGATTTTTTTTACAAATGCCATTTTAGAAATTAATTAATTGCAATAATGAATGATCTAAACTCCTGATCTGTACTCGGAAAACTCGGATCAACAGACAAGACAGGAGTGCGAGAGGGCAAAGAAGAGTTCGGAATGATTGAACTCTGGTTGAGTTTCAGAAAGTGCACATAAGATATGGATCAGTCAGTCAAATGATTTTTGCCATTTCCTATTCTTAAAGCTAATTGATTGCAATACTGAAGATGATGCTGATCTAGCTCTCCACATTCGGGGCTCAACATGGAAGGGGAGAGAATGGAGCAAGCGCCTGTAACTGTACACGTGCGGATGCATAGAGAGAGAGAGGGAGAAACGATGACTCTCTCTATTTCACATGCTCTCTCGTCGATCAGAGATGACTAGAGAATATACCTTCTGAAGAGAGTTCAGAGACGAGGGTGTATCTAGATAGAGTAGAGGGGGCTCTGTGCTCGAGGGGGGATTGGGAAGAGGTAGGGATGGAATGCACATCTCTATCCCCTCTCAATTGAGGGCGTGAAACTCAAACAGAGCTCTCGATCTAGGTAAGGAGCGATGGGCTTGCAATTCTCATGCAGTTACTTTGCTCTCCATCTTGATAAAGTGGCGAGAAATGAGGAACTTCGTGCACTGAGACAATTTTAGAGACTTTCTTTGACGTCGATTTCTGTCTGCATCTGACACGTCCAGAGAAGTTCCAACTTTTTTGGAATGAAGTATAGCCTGTGAGGTCGATCACTAAACATCGCTAAAGGTAAAGATGTACATATCAACGTCAAGCTAATAAGCAGCAGTAACGTTGTTACATCACTGAACAATCACATAAACATCTTTTCATGCAAACATGCGAAACTGCAGCCAAATTGTGCAAAGGCGTCCGGAAAAGTCGAACGGAAGGGCCTTTTCGGAAACACTGGATGCCATTGTGCGCGAGTGAGTCTTGCTATTCTCTAAAAGACGCCCCTCTAAAAATAAACTGAGAAACAACACGGACTGGAAATGGAGCTTGGACTCTAACGAATAGAGAGCATGCGTAATCGAGAGATTCAGACAATTCCAAAATGGAGAAAAAACGCAACGTGGAAAGTCGATAGTCGATTCTTCTTACGCTACGTTGTTCGGAGATAGTGGCATTTGAGGGAAAAGAGAAAAGAGGGGAAAAGTAATCGAGAAATCGAGGAAGGAAGGACAAAGGTCAAAGAGCTTCTGAGACGTAATCATCATCTTTTTGATAGAGACAGTTACTTCTTTTGAAAGAATCTGACAATGTTCAATGCACGAGGTCTGAGAACCTTACAGAGCACGTCGAATAGAGAGAATCAGACCTTCTACATTTTCTGTCCCACGCGCTCCGATGATCATGGGATCATTGTGTTGAAATTGCGAGAAAAGGACGCGACACGAGAACTAAATTGAGAAGAAGAGGGGAAGAAAACTCGTATGATGATGATGAGGATGAGAATATTGGGGTACGAGAATCGATGGAGGACGACGGGTCTATTTGAAGGAGAGAAGGAAGTGGAGAAGGGAGAACGGTACACAGACTTGCGCTGCAGTGGCGGATATGCAGAAACGGATGAATTTGTGATTGGACACGGGGTGGTCAGACGGGGAGGGAATAGAACCACATCAAGAACGGAATGATTGACATGGGGAAAGGTTCTGATCTTTAGCCTAGAACATGTCCTGGTTCAAAATAGCAGCAAAAACAAAAGACAGTTTTCCAATGCATTGTTGTGAATTGAAACTTTACTCCACCAACACCGCACTGAAAGAGGAGAAATTGAGACAATCAACAGACTTCTTCAGGAATCACCGTTAAATTGGCCACGAAATGTCAGAAATCTCGAGGGGGTGCAGATCAACACTCGAAACAACACTAATGATCTCCTCTCGCGCCTCCTAAGAATAACACAATCTGGTACAGATGGAGGGCCTTTTCCATGTGATCATTGTTTTATAAAACTTATTTACAAAAAGCTATTAAAATATATATCAGGCAAAACTTGCATGATTTGACTGGAAATGTCTAGCCAGTCAAAACTAGAGCATATTTCAGAATTGATTCGAAATTTGGTATTCGAACAGGACGGAAAGGCGGAAGAGAAGAGAAGGGCGTACCGCATAGAAGAGAAAGAAGAAGAATATTACACGTCTCGAAAAGCAATAAATCCAGCGAGCGCCCGTGTAAACTCGCCGCTTTTCTCGAAAATCCCCGGAATTTCCCCGTGGCTGTTGCTTCGGCCTTTTCTGCGCATTCAAAGTCCTCTTCTACTTGAACGGAGTCGGCGCTCAAGTTTCTCGAATAGAATGGAGACGGTCTCTTCATTCTGCGCACTTCTTGCTTCTCTGACCTGCCAGAGATCATGCAGAACGATGAGACCGAAGA
Organism: Pristionchus exspectatus; assembly: GCA_911812115.1. Taxonomy (NCBI): domain Eukaryota; kingdom Metazoa; phylum Nematoda; class Chromadorea; order Rhabditida; family Neodiplogasteridae; genus Pristionchus; species Pristionchus exspectatus. The sequence continues at coordinate 9,552,880 of OU461584.1, read as the reverse complement.
GTTTCAAAAGAGGAAGAATAAAGACGATAGAGGAGGAGTAACGAGGATATTGTAGTGCTCCCGAGAGAGAGGAAAGGGGCAATGTCTCTTCATTTTGCTTTGTATCTCGTCAGTCAGAGAAACGAGAGAGTGTGGTGAAATGAGAGAGACAGACGATCGAGAGGGAGAAAAGGAAGAAGGGACGTGAGTGTCTATGCATCGACGATGAGAGGAACATAAAGTTTTATTCTCGCCTATTTTTGACGGCGTGGAAGATCTCTCATCTTTCCCCTACGTCATCAGCCTATCGAAGGTCACTTGTAATATCATATTACTAATATAACTCCGTTCCGAACAGGGATGAGCACAATACGCTCTCGTTAGAAAGGAAAAAGTGAAAATTCACTGAAAAGAGTGGTAGGTGGCCTAAAGGGCAGTATCGCACGAATATTCACAGGCTGAATGGTGAATGAGAGAAGGAGGAAAGAGAAGGATTCAGTGAATCTGAGAGATGAGAGTGAAGATCAAACATGCAGTACTGGAAGATTATTTCTATTCATCCCGCGATCTAACAATAAAGGTGATTAGGAGTGCGTTCCAACGAATATTTCAGCGACAATAGAACAATTATCTACGTTATTTTATCTGAATTTTGCATTAAAATAATGTATTCAAATACAAATTGTAGTTTCAGTTTCACTAATGCTAAAAGCTGTTGCTATGAAATGTTTTTCTTCAAATTATATTTTAAAAGAGCTTCGGGATGGTACAGATCCATCGAAGTGATTGAGCGATATTCCAGATAATTTATGAGACGTTTTCTGAAATAAATTAAATGCATATTGACTGGAGATGTCTACTTACGCAGCACTCGGCTGAATCAACCGATCGACAATGCAGAGACGGTCAATTTGAACTCCTCTCAGTAGCTCACAGATTGCGAATTGCGACGATCCCTCACAATTTTCGATCGCTACTTTCTCGATTCTTCTTCCGATGCAATATTTCAAGTAATTTACTGTGCTACTTACGCTTGCATCGAAATCAATCACATACTCCTAAATTATATTTTCACTCATTCAGGTTTACGATCGACACTCACATTCACACGATATACTTTTTCTCTTTCTCGTAACATTTCAGGTGATTGTCTGATGAGTCTCAACTCAAATATTTCCGATTTTCTTCCTAACGGAATCGAAATTTTGAGTGTCATCCGGCCAGGTTTAGTACTTTGTACGATCGATTCGCATTCCTGGAGACGAATATTCGTGTCTTGAGATCGCCTGTGTTCAAAATACACTTGTTGATAAGCTGATTTGCGTATTCTCAGTTCTTCTACAATTATAGAGGACTGATGAAGAAGAGCCCATTCATCCACTCTATATTTCATAATTCGAGAAGTCTGCAATATTGCTTATTGCTTGTGCTGTTGTTATTGGGAATACCATGTGGAACGAATCTCCTCCTAGCAAGCTACACATAGTCATTACTAAAAGGATACATTGAAGATATAGGAAAACATACCAGTCTCAGATTGTAAACACCATCGTCTACATACTCTATGATCTCACAAATAACTTCTGAAGGCAGTTCTTCAAATGTTGATAAACTCTTCGAAGACTCGAGTGATTCCTTTGAGCTGTGCAGAGTCGGAAGTATTGATCCCATGGTCACAACTTGATAAAAACTGATGAATAATATTATTCACAAATCACGGGATACATTTCAAGAAGGAGTGAAGGATAATTTTTTATTTCAACAGAAAGCGAAAGAAATTATGCTACTCCTTTATACCGGACAATGAATGATTTACCTCCTCTTCTCGAGAAGCATTGCCAGCGGATATGCAACTAAGAAGGAAGCAACGAATATATTAGAATCAGAAGTTTTCTCAAATATATGATTTATCGACACTGATGCGAAGTAAAAAATAGATATTTGGGAACTGTTTGGGAATTGTCGGGGAAAATGCACAAATATAATGTAGCCCTTTAACGTAGACCCGATGCATAATCAAACGATATCTCGTAGTTTTTTTCTGCTGGTTTCAATTCATCGAAGTCGCACCTTATCAGCTTTTATTTTCTGGCATATTTTGTCGCTAAAATTTTTCCTGATCATATTTAGTCATTATTATGACATAAATCCGGATGAACTACTACGAAAAACTTACGAATGCGAATTGAAGACGTTCAGTTTTACGACTTTTATATCTTTGAGGAGCTTCAAAATTGCGGCTTCAGTTTCATGATCTCTACAGTTTACAATCTCCGCATTGTCAATTCTCATTCCGAAACATTCCCTCAGATACTTCATCATTCTCAATTCTGATGCGAAACAATCGAAATTGAAAACCTGAAGAAAATGATCGTTTCCTTTTTAGGTTGGGATCTTACATCACGAGTTCCTATCGTTTTTCGAATCCTCAAAATATTTCCCGGTGACTTTCTGATCAGTCTCATTTTCAATTCCATCGAATTCTCTTGAGCAACTATCATTGAGATGATCATTCGGCCTGGCATTGATTTCTGAACACTCATTGCATTATTCATTCTGTATTATCAAATCAAACCTCCTCGTGGTAGCTGATTATACGAAGTTCATGAAGGATTGAAAATTTATCTTTGCTCGACCTCTCCATTGAGTACGCATCCACAAGAGCTTTCAGGGCTTGGGACGTCTGAATAGATGAATAAAGTCTATGAACAATATAGTCTACTTACCAACCGGAGGTTTAACGCTGTTTCTGGCACTATTTTAATGATAGCGACAAATAGTTCGAATGGAAGTTTATCGAGTGAAGGGCCGATAGCGGGGTCGGATAGACGGATCATCTTTGAGAGAATCGACATCTTCTGAATAGTCGACATCTTGGGAAGATTTGCTCCCATCTGAAGAAGAGAAAAATGATATTGGCAAGATGAAACATATGAGAAAGTGAAATGCAACAAAGGCAACAATTCACCGTTAAAGGGAAGAAAGTGAATCAGAGGAGGAAAACAGCGAAGGGAAAGGTGCTATGGAAATGCTTGCTTCTTCTTCCCTCCATTGTCTTCAATAGAAATATTTTTTATTGAAGAAAACAGTGCTATTGCACGTCCTGGAAAATGTTAGCGTGAGTAGACGTGAATGGCGGGAAATTTGAAATAGATCTTTGAAAATCTTAATAAAACACACTCACGTCTAGTCGATTCGAGTTGGGGCGGCTCTAAATATTTTATTTTCATAAGCGTTCTCAAACAAACTTAATCCTAGTTGAAAGAAATTCTTCGATAGGACGCCCATTATCAATTTATAAACGATTATTAGGTAAAACCATTGCTGCAATCTTACAATATTCTGCTCATCAAAATCATCATTATCGACTCGATTGGCTTCATACTGCGAATGATCTGAGTAAAATAAAATTTGCAGTAATAAAATTAGCCTTATCGCTCCCATTGTCTCAGTGCATATCGATGACGCAATCAGTCTCTCCCGTTTTAGTGCCTTCGTTTCGCCTGTTTGTTCGTGGGTGTCATTCACTCCGCTCGAGAATCGAGAGAAGGGGAGACGAAATCTGAGATGAGCGAAGCGGTGCGAGATCTCTTCGTGCAGAAAAAGGAAACTATCGTCTGACTCTTGCATTTCACGATGATCTCTCGTCTCTCTGTTAGTGAGAGATCATGGGAAAGTGAGAGAGTCAGACCATTCCTCCAAGAAGCGAGAAGAGACAAGGGGATAGGGCACGAAGATGTTCCCTATCCTTCACAGGGCATCGAAATCACTTCGACACTTGAGATTTGCCTTGTCCAGTTGGGTGATCTCCTGGACACAGCCCTAGACCATGAATCTATTTCGAATCGTCAAATCATCTTTAGGGATGGCTTCTGTAGAAATTCTACTCTCTTCATTAAAAACACTGTCTCAGCGAGCTAACCAGTGAAAGTTTTAGTTTTCGATCGTTACAAATCATCGAATCATCCTCTCATATTGACTACCCATAATCGAGAGTGTTGTTGCCACTGGTTTTCAAGTAAATTCTCGCACCTCTCTCACACAAGTCAATCATCATCTAATTTGTCACTCCTCCTCTTTTTTGGCCTCCTTTCATCAGTCAGTTATTACATGGGCTCTTCTCCCCCTCTCTCTAACCCCAAGAACTGGACTGTGTTAGAGAGAGAGCTCGCACGAGCACAGGAGCACAGTGAGAGAATGGAGCTGCTCCCTCCTCCCTTCCTTTCCTTTCTCCTCCCCTACCCAGACCGAGTGGGTCACCCATACTATGTGCGATCCTATTGATTCAATACCATTGTACTTACGCGAGTTCCATGTCGCATAATTGCTTACTTCCTCCAATTCTTTCGTTGTTCGAACATCTTGTGCCCCCTGAGGAATGACTAATTAAAATCTGTCACTAATGAATCCTCCTCGGGTCATTTCGTATGAAAAGCCGAGATGAGTCGCCATCTGGTTATGCTGTCCAATCGTAAAATGACACGCGAGATTTTACTGCCACTGTTTCACTTTCCCCGTCTCGTTCCAAGTGAAAGTCTCATCCTGGGAATGATTTCTGATGTCTTCACCAATTTCGCTGAGTAACTGCTGCTTGAGATTTTACTCATTCCAAATGTGCATAATCAAATCACGCAAAGTGATTTTATCAATCTCATCGGAGTAAAAGAGAGAGAGATAGGGAAAATTCTTCGTGAGGATTGCGCCCAAATCCATCCGGATTTGCAGCCAAAAGTGCTTCATCGAGAGCGGGATTTGCTTTTTGCCTTAAAATCCGCCCCCCCCCCCACCCCACTTGAATTTCAGCTCCGGAATTCTCTCGCTTTTCGAAATTAGAGACGTCGCAACCACACGTAGAAAGGCCTTTTGAGATATGCTTCACGTAGACCACTTATCTCTGGTGAAATCATCGGAGCATTGTGATTTCTGGATTTTCTGCCAAAAAAAATCAATAATAAACATTGCTCCCGATCTCGATGTACAGTACACCCACCTATCTCCGCTCATTCCCTCTCACAACAAAGGACGACACACCGTTTTACTGCTCTCTCATCGTTCGCTCCGCTAATCCATTCAAAATTACCTCTATTTCGTCTTCGCCGACTCTGCGATTTTCAATCGGAGAAACGGCAGAAGAAATCCGCGCGAGATTCGCACGGTCAACAAGTTTGCGTAAGCGATGATCAGCGCCTGTTTGTTGTTGCCATTTTCTCTCTCGTGACGATTCCTATTTGCCCTTCACGTCGATCTCAACGAGAGCTTAAAGCGAATCTGAATCGAACACGTCATCTCAATCTTCTAGAATCTCGTAGACATTTGCAATTAGCAGCACTCTCGCGAGGTTCAACGGTTCGAAGATAATTAATTCAGATAAACGAGAAATGTTAGCAACATTGTGATTGTTGTTGGAGATAAAAGAGCGCATTAATGAGTTCTTCCTCTCTGTATATTAATTCCTCGTTATCTCTAATGAAGCTGTTGTTCATTCAAAAGCCTATGAGGTAGCGCACCAGTCTCATTTCGCCATCCTACCGCTTACTCACCCCAGTCTCCCATTTCTCCATTGTGCTTCATCATCTCATCTACTTGCCATGAGCAGCCTCATTTGCCAAAATGAGCTGGTACTCGATGAGTCATAGTAGTTGCGAATGACAATGCGAAAGTACAATCTCATCATTCTGCGCGATCTCTTCCTGTTCTATTCCTTGGGTGCCAGCATACTCTACAGCTGATTCCAATACGTCATACAATCCTCTTTTATCTCTTTTACAATTCGAAACATTCGCAACTGCTGCTGATCAGCTCGCTTTTCTTTCAAAATCCCGTGCACTATCCTTCGATCCGCTCGAATATTGGGGATAATCTATCGAACTGGGAAGTGCAAGGGGGCTTCTGAAGGGGCGGAGCTTAGCCCCTCCTTCGGTCTCTTCATTCACAATTCGCAGCTGCTTCCCATTCATTCGTACTCTTTTCTTCGTCCATACGAGTTCCCTTCCTTCTCTTCATTCCATAACTTTCCCTCTCTGCCCTCAGGGCAAGAGATTGTGCAGTGAGAATCAATGATCCATCATGCTCATTTCCGGTTTTCTCTCGGACTCTCCTCGTTTTGCACGCTCTCTCGCTCTCTCTGACCTCCTCACTCTCTCAAATCCACGTACTCTCCCGCCCCTAATCTCTTTCTTACCGCTCTCTTCGATCTACCCGCTCTTTCGTTGTCTCTAGCTCTCTGAACTCTCTCGATATCCCCTTGTCCCTCTCTAATCCCAATAGATCAATTCTATTCTTCGTGTATAACCTCGTTAGCGGGGGAAAAGTGCCAATTACGTAGCATCGTTTTCAATAATCTCCTTTCCGTTCCTTTCAAAAGTGAGCGCATCATTCCCGAGCTCTATTTCAGTGTTCACTTCTCCTCCCACAAGAATGATCTACCGAGTTCTCTTCGCTGCCCTCGTTGGAGCTTCACTCGGTATGTTGAATTTCATTTAATGGATGTAGAAGTTTCTTCCATAATCAAACTCAAATTATATCATCGTCATGGACGAGCGCTGTGAAGCACACCGGTAAGATCGAAAGCTGAAATGGAATACGTTTCACACGTTCAATATCTCCCAATTATCGCGCATCTTAACGTTATTTGGAGTTCTAGGAGTAGAACAAGATAAAAAAATCATGAGAAATAGGACGATGATCTGTTGAAAGTCTATTTGGAAATTACTGTGAAGGGAGGTTAGAAAGTTAGCCTTTCAAAGGAACAAAAACCACGCGAGTTTCACAGTTCGCTCTTTGTGGTCAGGGTCTCTCATTGAGTAAGAACCATGTAAAAAGTGGAGGTCGTTTCTCCTTACAATGGTCTTGGACTACTACTCCACTTACCCTGATCGGCCTGAACTGTGAAATGTTCTTTCTCACCCATCAAAGAGAGACGAGAGAGCACGGAAATGGAGAGGGTGAAACGACTAGGGTCTGAACTGTCAGTGTAATCTAGTGCAAAGTATTGAGTGGAGGGACTCAAGCACAATCCCACCTTCCATTGATCTAATTCCCTCCTTCTCCTCTGGATAATGCCACTCACAGCACCTCGAATAGTGCAAAGAGGCCCTTCGAGCATGCAAATTGGATTTGATGCACCCTTCCTCTTCTGGGCCGAAAATGGACTCCATTAGACGTTCGAATTCGATGAGACGCATCTATCTCATGGAAAATGGAAGGAGACGGGGAAATGGGCTGCATTATTTCAGGATGCGTATTAGGGAAGCCATTGTTGTCTCTCAATTATCCAGTGCAAATGATGATTACATCCATCAGAGCAAATAGGCTCCCAAAATAAGCATTACTCATTTGGCCACTGTAAATCCGTGTAATCCGCTGAGGAGTCATCGATAGTTAGCAAATAATCTCCGGGTTGTTCCCAGACTATTTACTAACAGACCGCCCCGATCCCTCGTCAACTGTCATCGACTCATCGGTTATTTATAGCCGCAGTCCAGATGGCGACTAGGAAGAGACCGTCTCTCTATTCTGCATTGTCTCTCGCTTCTCTGACCAGCGAGAGATCGTGCGGTATGGGGAGACGGTGGCTTTCCAAAAACATTCACTGGTGTCGACCACATTGGAAATTTGAAAGTGATGAGATGGGAAGGTTCAGTGGATGTTCCTCGTTTAAACCATTCAGAACTACTCGATAGTATGGGGAATGATGAAACTGGTATTGATCTGAATGCGATTATTTTCAGTGCTCGCCGCCTCCGAGCCCTCCTCTGACTTGACGATTGCCGAGGGAGAATCAGTGGATGCGCCTCCCCAACAGATAACTGTCGATGAGGAACAACCCGTGGCTGGTGAGTTGATGTCTACGATTGTTATTCGAAGACGATGCTCTTCTCGTTTCGTGTGCTCTCTCACCGATCAACTCGAACTGATAACGCGCGCAATAATTCAAATATGTTAATCAAAATCTAAAATTAATTTAACAATTCCGATGATCGTTTCAGCCTTCCAAGACGATCAGCCGCCCGTGCACGTTTCTACTGGATCGAACGGATCCTCTGCAGGAGGAAACACCATGTCCGATGGAGTCACCGGACGTAAGTTGATTCGTGATTACGGTCTTACTAAATGCCGGATATCAATCCGGTTTTCATTCCGCAAAACTACAAGCCGGAGATGATTCCTGGTTATCCTCCTTCCGGTTGTGAATCTTGATCGCAAACTGACTTCTTTCAGAGCCCTCCGTGACCGAATACAAATTCGCATCTGATAAGAACACGACTGACTCCGCAATGGGAGCGACGGCACTCACCGCCCTCGCAGCCGTATCCCTCACCATCCTACTCTAATCAACGGATCCCCGAATTCCCGGCTCTGACTTTATCCCGCTAGAATCCATACTAAATTTAATCGCCTACTTATCCTGTCCTCGAATCTAGCAGCTTCCATTGCCACTAAGTTATCCACAGAGAGATTGTTATTGTCCATCCGAGATTGTCACTGAACAACGACGTTTGTGAAATGTCGCCGTTCAACAATGCACCGACCGCACGCGCACACCACACCACACACCGAATCTAGTCATTCCCCCTACGTCCACACTTTCCCGATACTCTTACCCCGCCCCGCCCACCGATGTGTATTTGCATTTCCATATATTCCATAAATAAATAAATATCTTTATAAATAACAAAAATGGGCGAGCGGTCAACAGAATAGATAGAAGGCAGCATTGAGGCTCTATTGTTGTGAAACACAGAAGGGAAAACTGAAGAGAAGGGGGTGAAATGAATAATCTGTCGATACCCGTGAAATCGTGTGTGGAAAGAGCGACAAATGGGTGATATTGAAGGACAATAAGAGAATGGTTATTGACAACTGAGCCCGCAACGGAAAAGTAGTCATTTCTGATGTGGCAGGAGAGGATTCAAGACGGATTCGAATGACGTTGCCGACCGCCCTCGCATACCCTGCTGACGAATATTAGCTTTTGCGAGAGCGGTCGGCGAGGGAAAATTGAGCTAAACGAGCGGGTCATAGATTCGCGTTGAGGTGTAATGTTACTGTGGAGTCTACCGTAACCTTCGTCCTGGGACGAAGAAGCCAAGAAGGGTGAGGAGGGGCTGGAAGAAGGATGTATTCTGAGATGCAGACTTCCGAGGACATCCGTTCAGGTACATGTGACACGGCAGACGACGTTCTGTAATGCATTTTATTGATATTTTACTGAATACTGCATTATTTTCAACAGTCGGAAATTCTCGAAAATCGGATCGTTTTACGTGGAGACTTTCAAATGGACAGAATTTTTGGCGAGAAAGAAATTAATTCGAATCATTACCCTTCTCCTTCTCCTCCTCTTCCTCACCAGCAGCTCCGGCCACGGACGCCCACTCAGTCTCCATCGCCACGCCCTCTTTCGTGTAGGCGCGCACCTGTATTGGAAGATGAAGATATTCGTAGCATTCGAAATACGAGTATTGCTTTACTGGGATATGAAGCGGCCTATGCGCTGCATTAATGAACCATATCAGGGTCTTAATCCAGACAATAACGGAACAGAAAAGTCTCACCTTCACGTAGTAGTCCGTGTTCGCATGCAGCATCCCGTTGCAGTACTGCAAAATAAAGTGTTTTTTTTGCATCTATGACCTTCAATCCGCATCTGAAACTATCTCACCGGTTCATCCAGTCTCCGCTGCACACAATCATCAGCTCCGATCGTGAACGTCGCACTCTTCTTTCGACTGCCTCGGAAGGGATTGAAATCGGACGATGAAGCTCTGCAAAAGGTAAAAGATGGATCACGTGAAGCGATGTTTAAGACGTACGACAACGCTAAGTAAGACTGGTACTGCAAATCGTATTGGAATATCTATTAGAAACTGCTGTTTCTACGAGCTGTTCAAAACTGTTAAATAAAGGAAGACATAACGGTAAATATTAAGAAAAAATCGTACCGATAAGCTCCCCACACATCATCGTCCTTCACTTCGAACCACGACGGAAGATCGTAATCGTCACCGCCCAACTACAATCAGTTTTTTTTGGAATTTGTATTTCTCCTACTGCCACCTCCACTGATAAATCAGCACACTTCGAGATAAAAAGGATAACGTGAAACATATTCGGAAATGACCACTCACATCTTTCTTCTCCGTAACGATCACAGCGAAATTGTCGACCTCTCCGTTCTGCTCCGAGAACACAGACGGATCGTTGTCGAACTGCGAAATTACGAAATACGAAATATTTATTTACATAAATAATATTAATTAAATAATTTTAAAAGTAGATAATTGGATACCTTCACAACCAATTCTCTCGAGCCGTGCCGCTCCACGGAGGGGAAGCTCTTCGCTGCAATTGTTTGCATTGCATATCATTAGTCCCGCTTCAACCAGTTTGACCGGTTATCTTTAGGTGATGAACTCACGCGGCATTCCAATCGATATAGTGATCATTTCACTCTCACTCTCCGCCTCGCTCGCTCCCATTCCCATGATAACTGTGCACGTGAAGGTGTAGTACGTGTCCCCGGGCAATTTATCGAATCTGACAGAGATCAAAGATCAAACTATAAACTACAGACTACAAAGATCAAACTACAAACTACAGACTACAAAGATCAAAGATCAACGCACTTGTATGTGTTCTTGTTCTTGAGCACGACAGTCGATGCGCTCTGGTGCCCGCTGTTTGAGGTGCCCGTGTATCTGGGCAATCAATGGATTTACATTACGGCAGAGAGAATAATAAGACGTCTCTTTTTTATTCCGAGTGGTCTTTCGTCGTTATGACCTGTTTGAGAGTAGCTGAATAAAAGAAATCTTCATTCTGACAGCCCTAATTAGTATTTGTAGTTTGATCATTGAACTCACGCCACTCTGAATCGACAATCGTTGTCGGCAAAGTTCTCAATGTCCCAGAACAGAACGACGTAATCACGACCGACCACCGGATAGAGCTTATTCACTTTCAGAGGATCTGCAATTTTGAATTACATCGTGTCCGAAAATTAGTGTTCACTCCAATGTAGACGTATGAAGGCACTGTGAAACTTATGCGGCAATCAAAATCCAATATACTCACAGGTGGTGATATTTGTAGTAACAGCCCTGCTCCTTCTTCCTTCGAACACAGTATACAGCTCGAAATTGTACGTCTTCCCCGGGATCAACTTTGTGAACGTGAATGACCGACTGCAATTTTATCGTTGATCTCTGGTCTTTGATCTCTAATCTTTGAACTCACGCGGCAGTCAGAGCGAGTCGCTTCGTGATGTTCTTAGCATTGCCCGTGAAGGTCAGCTCGTACGAGTCGAATTTACTCTGGAAAAAACCATCTTTTTGCAATTAGGTTAGAAACACAGATTTGTTGCCTACCCTAATGATCAGCGTCTATTTCGAATGTATCTCAGTAACCGACCTGTTCCGGATCAGTTTCATCAAAATTATGTTGATCGATGTCGATGAAATCTGTCCGGGTTGGAGTTGGGAAGAGATGATCGGTGCTGGAATGGTATGTTTCACAAGAGTGACAAGTAGCAAAGTAGCAAAGTGACAAGTAGTCGTCGTGAGATCAATTTTGCGCCGTCCTGCGGTTTATACAATTATAAACACTAACGCGTGAGTTCTCTCATCGGGACCGCGGCGCTCTCCAGTCCCAGTTCGATAGAGACGTTTTTCACGGAGATGGAGTACCTGGATAGATATTTATGCTGTTGTAAAATGAGGTACGGAGATCCTAGGTTCATGAGTAGCAATTACGAAGGAATGATTACCACTTAGTCGCTTCCAGTTTCTCCAACACGATCGGCCCTTCCTTGTCGACGTCGAGGACACTCTGGTCGGTGGGCTTCTGAATGAACTTAGCGTTGGAACGATGATACCCGAATTGGTGAGATCAAGCATTGAGACAAATATGATTCAAAACGGGGCCAACCTTTCCTGCAGAGTAGGTCACAATGAGTTTGTAGAGGGAGAAATCGTGGAAGACGGGCCAATCGATGCCCATAGTGAGAGATGACACGTAGAATTCGTCCGTGAACGACGAGAGAAGGCGGAGGCCAGAGGGAGTCGAGGGCTCTGAACAAGAATTTGACTTCTATTTACCACCATGTTTATTACTTCATATCCCTTCCATCGCTTGGTTGTGGGCATACTTAGTAGCCATTTCTTAGGAGTTAGATAAAGAAACTGACTGCTCAGATCGGCGACTCGATACGCCCACCACAGCTTGGAAGCGGCGCCAGAAACGAGACAGAACACTTTCATCTGAAAGAGAAAGATCGATCACTTCTTGTCTATCTCACAATTCCACATGAAGACAGTGCACAATGGAATAAGTTTTTGAATGCTTTTTAAATGCGCAACCGCTGTTATTGTCGATTCCCCAAATCATCCATCCTTTACTCATTTCGTGAAACTCACCTCAATCGTGTGATCGTTGTACATCTTCATCTGCATCCACTGCTCGTTCGTTCGCGCCTATATTTTATTATTTTAATAATTATTAATGTGTGTAACATTTTTCTATTTTTTTATTCACTGCACAATGGTCTGATTCACTGAAAGAACTTCTAGGAAAAGGCCAACCTGTAGTGTCTGTGGATCATTGAGCGTGAGTAGAGTGTAGTTGACGAGAAATGAATCGCACACCGTCCCCTCAGGCACCTCCCACTCCAATCTGAACAATTGAATATTTAGATTTGCACTGGCCACATCCCTCAGAAAGGCATCTTTCGTATTCTCTGCCTTACGCGATCCCCAGTTCAGATGAATCGATTCACGATCTATCTGGCTCTGTACCTTCATGGATGTACCCCGATCTCTTTTGATCCCGCCCGATTCCATATTGTTGGTCAGAAAAGGCGAGATGGGAATTCAAATCCGACCTGAGCATTCGATCCTCAGTCATGGACAGGAAGACGTGCGCGGCGTCGGGGAATCCATCGATAGAAGAAGATGATGACGACGTCATCGATGAGAGCTTCAGTTGCTCACGAGGGTCAGCGATGGGCTGAAATGAAAGTTCTTTTCAATTGATTATTTTTCAACGCTCAACATCGGCAAAATCGTAGTTTTCTAATTTTCTCTCTAGAAAAGCGTCGTGTGAAACACATTTGGATCGTTCACTTCAAACTAACTTTCTGCGTTGTCTCCAGTGGCCTGATCGTCGTGGTTGTTGTGACCATCGTAGTTGTGGTAGGGAGGGCAGTTGTCTCCTCGACCCGATCGATGCGCCTCTGTTCTGCCGTAACTGAAGCTGGCGTGGTCGTGCTCTGAAATAGACTTCGTACAGAAACGTATGTGGTTTGAGCGGTGATGCAGAAGCAGAAAAACTACATTTTGATCACTGTTTTGATGTTTGAGAGAAGTACACAATAGACAATTTTTCAGGCCACCGTACCATCGTGGTAGAAGGTGCAGTGGCTGGTCGTGGAGTGACAGCCTTGTCGAGTAGAGAAGAGTTGGCAAAGGTCGCACGAGAGGGACGAAGCGTTGTTGTTGTGGACTGAATATTGCAAAATTATCTTTTTTATATAAAAAGGTATTTCGAAACCCCCACTCTTGTCTGGCAAAATAAGCAAGATGCAAGACAAGATACCTCTTCCTCCTCATCCTCATCCTCCTCGAACGTTGGCGTGGTAACGATGCGGAATGGGATCTCACTCGAACTGAATTTTGAAAGATATTTTCATGATTCAAACAGCTGGCCTTACCAACTGGTCCCACCCATTGTCAAATCCCTTGACGTGGATTCACCTTTGCCTTTTACCTTCTATGATTCTAAAATCAAAAGATTACCGAGGAGTTGATTCGCCGGATGCCCTAATGAGAATCTCTGCAGATGGAATTCCATCGATTTCTTTCGCTGCGATGGGAGGAACGTCCGTTGTCTTCACTACTGCACCTGAAAATATCCATTTTCGCGAGTTTTATTTCTATCAGTTGTGAGAATGCGATAAACTATTGATGATTTACCTTGCCCAAGAATCGATCCGAAATTGGGCGGTAGCGTCCTTACTGTGATCGATTCTCCACTCTCACCTAAACAAATCAGTTATCGATAGTTAGCGGTTTCAGTTGGTGATTAGCGCTGATTAATCCCTCGATCTGGTTAGTTAGCCCCACTCTTCCATTCTCTATAGCTTGTTTCATTAGGCGGAAGCTATGGGGCAAACACATCCCTCTCTCTCTCATTCTGACACTTTTCTCGCCTCTCCCTCTCCCCTCGATAAACTTCCCTTATTGATCCTCTCAACGTGCCAGAACCGGACCACTCAACTCAACGAGATCGTGTCAAACGCGTAACTGAGGCGAGGGAAACTTAGAGCGATGAAAACACGCATTAGGGAGTTTTTGGTTGGAACTTCCTGGATTGGGTTGATTATTAGAACTAATGTAACTGAAGCTATGCTCTAGTTTATCACGCAATGAACAAAGAGCTAAGATATTCAGTTGGTTATTAGAGTAGCTGAACCTTTGGTAGTAAATACGACGTCGATTCTTTCGTCGCTTCTCGTGTTTCGATACACACTGTTGATCTTGAGTCGATAAGCAGTTAGAGGATCGAGACCACGAATTTTGAATAGCGGAGCACGAGACTCGACAAAGTTAGCGTACTCGGGCTTGTTCACGGGATGGTACTCTGGAAGGGCATCACAAACTGAATGTCTGCGGTTACGCAGGTTCATTACAGAACTGTATAATAATGGTCACTCGGTTTGGTTGGTTTGGTCATAATTATACAACAGAAGCTTCTTATCATAAAACAGAAGGGTTTGATTATTTTCAATGATTTGTGTCAGGTATTTCTGACAGGGAGTAAGGCGTTTCTCACCAATAGCATAGCTGACGTCTCCTGCATCATGAGCTGGTGGGAAGAAGGAGATCGTTGCATCAGATGATGTCGTCTCAGCTGATTCGAAGACGGGCGGAGCCGGACCTATTGCGCCGATTGAGATAAGCAGCATTTCACACTGGTTTACAGGCAGCTGCTGTTTCGGCGGGGTCAGTTCAACACAATGGGCGGTTGTTTCGAAAAGCAAATTACGTCAGGAAAACAGTTGGGAAGAGATACGAAAAGAAAGTGTAACTACAAACTGACTGCTGGATAGTCTCTTGGTGGATATGTTATGGCTGGTTCCATCTTCGAGTAGAGCAGTGATGAACAATGTGTACTCTGTGGCAGCCAAAGTGTCGTTGATAATGATCGAGGAGATGTGACTTGAATTATTATTTTACAGCGCGAAACACCCAAGAATCAATGATGGATTGAATTATTCTCGCTGTATAACGTTCGTGAAACACAACCGATCTTCTTGTTGGAGATATTAGAGAATGAATCATCGTTGCATCAATAAAGATATGTTTCAGCCGGTGCGTAAAATGCAGAGGCTCACAATCGCAATGATTACTCTTTCATAGCTCATCTGTTAACATTTTTAATTTTAACTGAACTTACGGATCAAGGATGGTTCCACTGAATGGTTTGCCCACGGGTGGAGAGTACTGAAGAATGATTCCCTTCACTGGAATATCCGGAGATTCGAGAGACCAATCGAGAACTATTGAGGAACAATCAACCTGAAATTCATAAATTTTTTATACTTCCCAAATTCTAGGAACTTTTTCGCTCTTATCTACGAAGTACCTCAGCCTATGCATGATCGCGCGATTTCACAATGCACCTTTTAGTGGATGCTGAGCTATTCATTGACCTCCCCATAGATCACTTTCCTCCTCTAAAAGACTCTCGCCATTTGGAAGGAAGGGATATCATATCGCTCCGTTCCAATCCATTCATTCACTCAGTCACTACAGGAAATCGGACACTTTCTTTCGCAATGCCACTACCACTTTTTTGGACGTATTCGTCAATCGAAAGAGTGTCAATTCCTCATGATGATTGGATTGGAACGCAGAAAATCATCAAAAAGTGAGCTACCCGATGGACAATCGAGAATAGCGCAGAATGGTCAAAGGTGTCAACTATACACTCTGTTTTTTTTTCGATTCTTGCGCGTCAATACACGTAATAAAACATATAAAAACAACTCACATTATTAAATAAGCTAACAAACAGCAAGAATGTCGCTGCTATGAGATCATTGGAGAACAATTTTAATCGGCGATGGGTTGACGGCAATCTGAAAGAGAGTATGTCAAATCGACGTATTTCGAAAATACATCTTCATTGAAGATAACTTGGGATTTACAAATACAACAATGTCTGAAGAAAAATACGAAAAAAACCTACCTCATCGAAAGTTTCTTCGGGAACCTCTGCGCATGACAGACCGAAGTTAGCGGATGAATACTGAAATTATCCAGAATTCAATTTTCAAAGAAATAATATTTTGCGCAAAACCAGACATACACGTTCATGTATAAATTTCAAGTAAGTAAAGTAAGTTTACAGTGGATCAAAGAATGAAAATAAAATAGGTAATTCGAAGTTCTAGCAATAACGTCCACGCAGAGTCAGACGCGGAACCACGAGAGAGTCAAGTAGAATATTGCGAGATGGATCATCAATGGCCTCTCTCCTCACTCCATTTCACACTCACTTATGCCGATTCGCGCGTGGACAGAAGAGGAGGAGGAAGAAGATTGAGGGGGAGAAGAGAGGGGGCAAAAAGGAGTTCGAGATTCCCCCCTCCGGTGTCAAAAGCGTGAGAAAAGCATAGCGGATCTGCTTGGATGGGGCAAGAAACAACGATGAATTCCGGAACGAACGAAGGGAAATAGAGATGGGATCCGTAAATGAAATGGAGAAGCGTGACAGGAGGAAGGTATCGATTATTTCGCAAAGATAGCAACATCTATCTTACGATGAATTAATTATGATTAGACCAAGCGAGGTGCAAAAACAGGGTTACAATAAATTATGCGCATCATTTAGCAATAAATTTGTTTGAGTGCGCATGCACCGCGAGCGCAGCTTGATAAAGAGTGAAGAAGGGCCACGGTCAAATCTCAAGGAACATCCTCAATGAGATGAGAAATGCGGAAGAACAAACAATTCTCGATGAGGGGAAGGTGCAAAGGAGTGATAAGGGAATAGAAGGGAAGATCTCGCGATCCGCTTCCGGAGATTTGCCAAACATAAGAGATTATTGGGATCTTCGCACTCAGTGATCGATGGTATAAAAAATAATAGAAGATTCTTCTCTAAGTCTCTCATTGAGTACGAAAATCTCAACTCTGTTCTAGCAGTGATTCCTCCTTCGTGCACCATGCATAATGCCAGGATGAAGCAAACCCTCACGAATAACTGCAAAACGCAACGACTATTCAACATGGAGCGCTGTCAGGATGACTTGGAAAAAGTTTCAGGAATTCTACTTATCGCTAGCACAATTCAGAACTTTAATGAAACTCGATGATCATAGAAACGAGTAAAATACGTAATCGGAATATTGCACAGACAAAAGACGAATGATGAATTTTGCAACTGTTACGCGGAAACTTCTGAACACGAACTATTCGAGTGTCTTTCTGAAACTTGGCTGATGGCCTAAGCGTACGAATGAGATTGGTGAACACACGGAAGGGCGAAAGTGCCAAACAGGCACTCTAATCAGATTATCAGAGAGGATTATCGATCGAGGAGGGGAGATCAGGGAGGGAGGGATTCAGAAGGGCGCGCTCGTTTTTCGCGCCTCTCATCAGTGGGGGTCTCTCAGAAAGAGAACACTCGGACAAACAGCATCTTCCCTCTCTCTCTCTCATTCGCCCCCTAACAGGATCCATTTCAGAAGGAGAGAGAGAAGGAGAAACGATGCCGTCGAAGGAGATACAGAAGGAAAGAAGAAACACTGTGAGGGAAAGCGGATATGAGCTGTGAGGGCAAGGGAGGGCACTGTGATTGGAAGGGGGCAAGGAGATATGGGGGCACTTGAGAAAAAAGACAATGAACATGTGACCAATGGAATCATTCGGTGAAGAAAGTGCACATCTGACAAGATATTGTGTTATTTTTAGTGCTGTTTACGGAAACACTAGCCTGCAAGAGTAATTCTCTGAAGTTGTAGACTGACTGAAACATATCCGAGATTCAAATTCGCAACTGCGGCATAACGCGAATAGAAGGGATAAGAATGAAGTACGGCAGAGGTGGAGAAAGGCTACACGTACAAAGCGGCAACGACGAGGGAGGGGAAATGATGACCGACGATGAATATTTCATGTGCGAACGAAACTGCGCGACGATGTTTGCGGAGTGTATACTTTGAGAATGATAAAGTAACGAGCGAAGAAAAGGGAATAGCTTTAAATTTGGACTAGTGCTTGAACGATGCAGAATACGAGAAATCGTTAGCGGCAAATGTAGATATCTACTGGAGAACGCGCACGTACTCAATCAGTCTGTCTGCTTCTTCTCCACAATCAAACCGGGTGTCTTTCACACATTGGCAGGAGTAAACTGACTCCCTCTTACTCGTGTCACCTCCATTCGTCTCCCATTGTTCTTTTGTGTCCGGAAGAGAGGCCGAAAGGGAGGTGGAGGTACACTCTGTCGGGTAATCCTCAACGCACGCAACTGGTGCGTTGCCCCTCCTTCTCCTCAGATTAGTAGGTGTCATGGTTATCGAGAGAGAGTCAACAGGGCATTGATCTATCTAGAAGAGAATGTAAAAGTGAAGGAGCGTCTTAATCATGACGTGGAAACATAGTTGATTGAGTCACAATCCGGCACCTGCGGGCTACTGACTCAACAGAACAAGCAACAGCGTTGATTCAGACAGTGCAAATACGATATCTGAAGGGTGAAAATGGTGGATTAATGGACGGAGACGGAGAATGGAGAGTGGTCAACCATCGAAGTGATCGACGAACGAGAGAATGAGAATGAGATGCAGAGGGGAATGGATACAGTGCGCCGTCTCTTCATTTCACACACTCTCTCGTCTCTCTGACCGATGAGAGAGTGTGTGAAATGAAGAGACGGCGGTATCATTTCTCGAGGTCTAGAATGGATTGACATCTCGCACGGATCACACGGGGATTCACGATGATGATAGGAATGGATACGTCAAATATCGAGCAGACGGAAGTTGGAAAGACAATGGAAATTGCCGCTAACATCTAGCCAATCAAATGAGCAAGAAACTAGCGAATCGAGGATGTTTGTGAGACAGTGTGATTCAGCTGATATATATAAAATCGTTAGTATCCAGCTAGGAAAAGCGCATTGCAGAGATTATTCCTTCGAGTGTGGAAGTCTCCGCACTGTCTGAGATCCCTCTCCCACTCTCGGATTCCTCTGTTCTATCACCTCTCCACCTCCCCCGTTCGATTGTCTCTCTTGAAATCGTGAGTGATTTGCTCGCGTTCCTTTCCTGCTCAAAGAAGGGCCGACGACGACGACGCTAAACTACTGACGGAAAAGGAGCAAAAAAGGGCTGTTGAGACGGTTTGTGAGCGCCCGGGATTAGCACAGATTTGGGTAGTTTTAACAGAAAGGGACGTTGTTCAGTCGTTCCTTCTACGTCAAGTTTAGAGCGGTCAAAAAGTGAAGAATAACTAGGGTCGTAAACAAGAGGGGCGGAAATGGGATCATCATCGTCGGTGTCTCATGTGTGTACTCACTCACACACACGGTCACTGCTCCCTGTTTGCCCTTCCGCCTATTTTTGTTTGAATATCGTCGTAAATGGCTTTTGAGTACACTTGCGATTAGGGATGTCAGAATAAAGAATCTTACTTCATTATTTTATCCTCTGCAACATCATCGAATCGCGACGACAGAATTACATTTTATAAATACATAGTTCATTTTGAGCTTGAGCATTCGACTTGAGTGACGACCACTCCCGCCATCTCCCATGCAGTTCCGCTGTGATTACAAGTGATGATGAGAATAGCCGGATCGGAGATTATTCCCGACTTATTCACCTAAAAAACGTTCTTTTCTTCACTTCTTTTTTTTTACAAATAGAAAAGATAGGATTCTTAGCCTAATGCGATATTTCTATACCTCGATATTGGCTCCCTTCCCCTTGCAAGTGAGTATTCTCTTCGTGCACACTCCTTCAGTATTCAACTCATCGCTTTCGAAGGGATGCGCACCCGCTCCAGAGGTTGAGATCGAGATGAGGGAGAGATCGCAGCAGTCGCAGGTTACGCAGGCTGGGAAAGTCAGTCAAGTGATTCAAGAGATGCCATTAAAATGCAACTCACGGACAGAACTTCCATTGACAGCTACAATGAAGAATATGAAAACGAAGGAAGTGAAGAGCGATGACATCGGCCATAAAATGAGAATATTGAATAAACAATATAAGCATTTACACAATGAACGTATCGAGAAAATGACAGCAGAGCAAGCATCAAAACATCGTATTTGAGAGTATCACCAAATTCTCATTGAAGAGCCATGTTTGGTCACAGCTTGGATTCCTATCAAATACCGCCCACGTAACTTTCAGCGAAATGATAGATTGAGAAAACCTAGAGAGCAAAAGGTGTTGGACATTGAGAAATACTTCACAAGAAAGTTAGTCACGGTCGAACGCTGCAAATTTTCCAAAAATCGAAAGGCTACTTCGGATTTTAAAAAAAGATAACTTTGAATCGGATTCATTTATGTAGAAATGTGGAAGGGATCCAGATCTCAAGATCCAGAAGTAACCTTTTGAAATTCTTTGACGGAGAGACGCGGTCATGATCTTACTCCACCTGGCCTAATGTTCTCAGATCTAATCTCACCACATTTTCCCACTCGTCTACTCATTTCGAGATTCGTTGACCCCTTTCCTTCCTTGTTTTCATGCGATTGGTGTGGATGAAATTGGTTTGGTGTGAGAAGGGAAAGGTGTTTCATCTCTTGGAAGCACGTTTCACTATAATCCTCCCCAAATATCACTGTAATTAATATCATGTGCTACCCCTGATTCATTTATTTTGCAGTCTCTTCAAGGTGTGTTCTCTGAAATATGCGTTAGAGGAATACGTAGTCTGTACGTACTGCACAAATGAATGCTCAATATTCCCACATAAAGTGGAAAGGTCGTACAAAAGGTCTCAGATTCATGACGCATTTTAGAGAGTATACCAGTTATACGATTTATTGCACTTGTCTTCGATATAAGTCTTCATGTCTACCTCGTTTCACGTCTTTCTCACGCTCCGACAATACTGAGATCGAGTTATGCATTATTGTGACATTAGCGGGTCGCGATGTTCTTTGTTATTTGACAACGTGACGTCTGCTCTTGACACAGTCTAGGCACAACTCTGATTATTTTTGTTTTATTTAGGTTGTTCATAAAACCATGTAATGACACATTCCCCGTCACCTCCCGAAAGACTATTGTCTTTAGCATAACAAACAGTAAAAAAATTTGATGATTCACATTAATTTCTTCCACTCTTTTGATTTGATCTTCTGAATGGTTGGTCATTCGATCCGAATCTTCTTCCACAATAAAGTAGGATTAGGTGTCCATCTCATCTCGAGAGATGTGTGACATTCTATAGTTTGACTCTTCTCGTCTCCTCTCGTCTGATTCACTAGTCGTCTCTGTTATTCTACTGATATCCGTTATCTATCGAAATGCCTTGGAATTTGTCAGCGATGAGCGACGAAGACTGGATCACACTGCATAATCAGCAGACAATAGCTGCCAGTGTCATGTTGGGGGTAAATATCTTTATTTATTTCCATAAATCGTAGATTATGAAAAAAACCGTTGAATTCAGGTGGGATTAATCGGAATGACGATAAACTTCAGCGGTGTCTTTCTCTCATTTAGAGTGCGAGCGCTGCGATCGCCTTTTGGTGAGAAACCTCATCTTTTGTTTTTAAATAATGAATTTTATTGTCAGGTCGACTAATGGCTGTTCACTGCTTCTCGGATGCTGCAATTCTCTCGATATTCACGTTCTGGTGCGCAACGAGGACCTATTTGTCAGTTTCTTCACTCATTTCGACAGTAAATTTCGTTGTTGACATCGAAACATCCGTATCAAAAAGTGTCAGTTGTCTCCTTATATCATCCCTCTGACTTCCTTCACAGTGAGCGAGATCATTCTGAACATCGAACAACAAAACAACGTATAGTGGCAATATCACAAGTAAGGGAAGGTATTTCAATCCCACACACTTTGTGCGGTCATCGAAACTGTGCTGCAGATCTGCAGATGCGCTGAATGAGTATGAATGAAATGTTCAGGATCTTCCTATTCTCTCATCTATCTTTGTTGCATGTTCAAAACTGGGAATATTAGTAACGAGATGAGACTACATTTAGTAATTCTCTAGAATTCATAGCAACAGATATCACAAACACCCATTATGCTGCAAGCCTCTGTCTGTCGCAAACAACAGAGTGATGTGTCAAATCCTCTTTCTGCAGTACCAGACTTCATGCAGTGAGAGACTTAATTTCAGAGGCGTCTTGGACCACGATTCTCTCCTTAGTCGCAAGGTCGGACAAGTCTCGTTGTTCTTTTGGCAAGTTTTATTCTCTAATCGTTGAAAGGGCAGCGTATCTTAGTGACCACCGAGTCACGACGCAATGAAGCGTCGCAATGAAGCGGGGAACCAGGAAGTTCCATCTCTGTCCTACTCATTAATCCGATAGGAAGTTCAGTGCTTTTGCACGTCTAAAGTATGATTGACTACTGGTTGTAGTGAAGAGCAGGAATTAGCACATGATAGACCCAAAAGACCTACAGATCAATTCTTAGAAAAGTATTGATAAAAAAATTATCATGTTATCAGGTTCACGAGTATCTACTCGCAACTGGTGATCGCGTTGAATCGATGCACTCTGTTGATGTTTCCGAATATTTACAATAAGGTAATTACATTATTCTCACAATATCACATGCATTTCATACAGATCTTCGCTCGTCACACTCATCTCGTCATTCTCTCTTATTGGGGAATCTGCATACTTCATGCGTGTGTCTACTTTGGAGGTGAGAATGAGAAAGCGGAGAATGTCAGATAACGATGGTTACTGAAGATCAGTGTGTTTGTGTACAGAAATACAAAAACAGTTAAACAAATATCACGAGTGGCAGCTTCTTGGGTAGTTTATAGAGAAATGGGCCGGACTCAAGAGAAAATATTGCAGAGTGTAGAAGAAGTTGAAAATATGATAATTTGAATCGTAGCAAAATTAATGGAAGATGAAGCTCGAGCGATGTTCGGTTTGCTCGTGCGCCTGCAATGAAGACCGAAAATCATTTGAGCATAGTAAATAATGAAGAAACAGATTAACACAACACACAAACAGAATAACAATATTTGCAGTGCCCACTTATTTCGATTTTCAATAATTACAATGCCTGCTCATTTCGATTTCGGTTTCGCGATTTTTTCTCTGAACAAAAAATAGTCTTTCCCAAGAACAAAAATAGGCTATGAGAGAAATTATCATTTACACTGTCATCGCATGATCATAAAATATTATCTCTTACCAGAAGATGATAAAAAGTTTCGCATTGACAACCGCAGATATGGCATATATAGTTATCCTTTACTGTATGATTTTCCTCATGTTCGGTCATCTTTAAAATAGGGAAAGAACAAATTATTACGAGTTTACTATTTTACATACCTGAATTTCCGAAGTAAATTTTCGCATACAGAGACTACACTTGTACAGGGGATTCGAGTGAGTTTTCCTGTGCTCTCGAAGCTCAATCACGTTATCAAATCTCTTGCTGCAGAAGCTGCACTGAAACAGTTGTTGAAACAGTTATTTCATAACAGTTATTAAAGTAGATAGAGATAAAAAAAATCCCTGTACTTGTTTTTTGGCAGATTCTAGATGAAGATGATTGAGATGAGTCCACGTGGTTTCAACAATCTTGTTCTAAAAACAAACACTCACGTGAAACATAAGAAATTTGGTAGGGGTTCGCACATACCAATTCCTTTCGAATCTGCTTTTTCTCTTCCTTCTTCAGTCTCTCCACATCATTTTCGGATAGCATAAGCCAATCGTCATTGTCATTATCCCCGCTGAAATAAAGCTTAACAATTTTGGCAAAATATGTGGGCTCTGTTCCACCCAAAATCAAAAAATATATTATAGCGATCTAATATCTGATTTCAAATTATGTAAATAGAGTCTAAAAATTTAAAGAAGCACATTGCTACTGATAAAGTAGGTAATATGGAAAAACAAACCTTGAACTATTATAACAACCCGACATTGGTAGAAATTACCCCTGAAGAAAACGTTGTTTTCTAGAAAGAAAGGAGAAAATGAGACCACACAACGATAAATAACTGCGCTTGGCCTGGTATTTGATTGATGCGTTGCGGTAGTGCGTAGCGGACGGGTCAGACAGGGCATCGGACACAATTTACAATAATAGGTGGCCAGAGGAAATGAGAGACAAGGGAAAGAGAGATAAAATGCAGAGAAGGAGTGTAAAGGTAAAGGTAAAAAAGGTAAAGGTGTATCCACGTCAAGCAATTTTACGTCGTAAGACAACGCTAGGTGGGACCCACTGGTAAGGCCAGCTGTAGGAGTTACAATAATAGAGAACGAGAGAAAATAGAGCTAGGTCAGGCCAAGATAATGATCGAGCAGAGAAAAAGAACAGAGCTACATAAGCTGTGCAAGGCATAAATGCTTCTGAATCTGATACTCTTTCTTTAATGTGGTGAAAAATACAATCAGAAAAAATAACAAATGTAATGCAAAAGCTACTCGCTTTATCGATTTAAGACGGGTGCGACTTCTACTACAACTCCGAGGTGTTTCATTGGCAGTTCGCCGATACTCCTTGTGGACAAGCAGTCGGATTCTGGCTTGATTTCATCTTCGGATGCGTACGTCATGTTCCTTGTACACGATTTTTTAAACCGTTGTCATACAAAGTATTGTGCTCAAAATCAATGTAACAGATCTTCTACAGGACGTAAGAGTCTTCAGAATTAGAGAACTTTTTTAGTGTTTTTCAATTGATCATTGCAGACAATCTGCTGTGTCGTACTCTTCCTCGATTTTCTCTGTCTTATCATTATGAAGAAGAATAACAGGGTAAGTGATTCGGGAAAAATTCCAACCCTAGAAAATGAATTTGCAGATAATCGCGGGCGCAATGCAATCGGAAGAGATCAATCGAAGGTCGAGAAGAGAAGCACAGTTTATGATTCAAGTGAGCATGGAGATTCTGGAGAAAATCAAATACATTAGAGCAACATTAATATGAAACTGAAACATATTTATTCCGCTATTCGAAAATCAAAAAAAAATATTCGAACAAATTTGCAGGCATGTTGCACGGGCGTTCTCTTCACGCTCATGCTTTTCTCATTTCACTACTTGTCCAGGTATTTTCTGAATTTACATTATTTAAATTTTAAATTAATTCTCAGAATCGTAACGGGCGTCTGGGCGGTGGCAGCGACGACGACACTAATGTGGGAGCTGGCTCATCTCGGGGATGGGTGAGTTGAAGGACATTGTCAATATTGTATCGTGTGGATCATTTGCTGACTACTGTAAACTTTGTAATCTGACCAATTTCAGTATAATCCTGTTCGCGTTCAACAACGAACTGCGCAAGGTCATTTATCGGCCGAGACTACTGTTCGGAATGACAACAATCTCATCGAAAGCACTGGAACAAACCACCAAAGTGAGATTACTCAAAGAAAGGAACCCCTTAGAACATCGTCAATTTAACTTTGTCCCGTTAATCTATCAAATCAATTCAGGTGCATCACACTCCCGTCACGGTGTCAAGCGGCACGAAGCGGTTTTGATTTGATATAATTCATGATTTTTTTCATTTCTGTAAATAACTGTCATTTTTCCCTCGAAACGGGTTGTACCGATAAAGAACATTCAGATGAGGAAGTTGATTGTTTTCTAATTTTCACGGGACTGATAAAGTCACGTAGCAACTACTAAATTATTATCCACCTTCCATTCTCCCTCACTCCCTCTCATTCCGACCCCTTCCCTCCCTCCCGAGTGGTCTCTTCCTCCCTACTAACCCCTACTAACTCCTTCCTTCCACACAATGGGCATCTTCTACAGCAAGTCCCTCTCCACTCATCGCAATTTCGATCGGGTTTGATCGTTGATCTCTTTACTCCTTTGATGACGTCATTTTTGAAGGATTCGGTCGTTCTTGGCGATGGATACGTTCGACTAAAAAGCCCGAAGTATGCGAGTACTGCCGATGGAAGATTCGTCTTCATACTTGGAAATATGCAAGTAAGGGATATATAGATTTGTCCCGCTAATTGTGTACCGCAAAATTATTGAACGCGACCATTGGCCTGAAATAAATATCTCATTTTGAAAATTATTTATGTAGGTTATTTTGATATCCTACTAAATGATATTGGTTCAGACAACTTCCGTCCAAGATGATTCCCTTGAGGAATTGGAGCGAATCACCTCCTTCCAACTGGATGTTATCGATCTATTCCTATCCAAGTACGGTATTATGGTATCCTATCCTACTTCAGAATCCTTATTCAGGCGAATCCTTATTCAGGCGAATTCGCATCGTTGACGTCGGTCCCTTCTACAACTTCGGCCATCCAATAGGCTTCTATGCGCTGAACGAGCGAGCTGTTGTCATTGTGGACTATGAGAGAGTATTCCATAGAAGATGAAAAATAAATAGAATAATAACAATAATTTTCAGATGGACAGCACATTCCGACAGCGACTGATACAGATTGACGTGGGCAAGGAAACGGTTCGTTGTTATACGAGTCGAGATCAGTCATTTGTACCCTCAGCATCAGTTGACTGATGAAAAAGTTGAGAGTGAAGCAACCAATCTCTTCGATGAAGTCCGGTTTGAATTATGAATGGATTCTTACAGGCCGAATGTGTATTCTACCGAGGATACGCCGTAGTCATGGAATCATACGCGTTTGCGGAAACTTCCACCGGAGATGTAAGAAAGACGAAATTCAAAGGAAGATCAAAGACCAATTCAGGAATACGCGGTTACTCTGAATCCGGAGTTGTTTGGATCACGATACTCTGGTATTTCGAATGGAGGAGGAATGGGAATAGTTTGGGGAAATTCAGGAGTCGTTTATCCTCTGAATCCCCTCTCGTCGAAGGCTCACAAGGACATTACGACGTTGATTGATCAAGTACTGCAGCTTTTCAATGAGATGCCTATTCGGAATCAACCTTGAATCATTTTCGAAATGAGTGCTGGACATTTCAGGCGAACGGACACGTTCGCCAATTCTACGAGGCAGGAGAAAGGGCAGTGGAATCGCGTGTATCCACTTTCCATCCTCCATTCTTCATCTCGAGTACGGTAAGTGAGCTGTGATCACGAACTGACTAGACTATTCTAATTCCAGGTGCTTGGCTTCTTCATCGATTCCTTCACTCTCGGTGAAATGGTCGATCCAACGAAAGTGCTCGTGATGGACCTCACGTTTGTTTTCACTGAAGATCAAAAATCAAAGATCATTCCCAGATCAGGGACGTTCTACATTCAAGAAGCCAAGAGCAGCTCCTCCTTCCCACTTTCAGCTGATAAACTGCGACCGACTCATGCCCAGTGGTGTCAGGCTACTGATCGGGAGGTATAGAAACTGCTATTATTTATATATTTTTGGAAATAAAGTAATAAAGGTTATGCTACTGTGTCGTTATCGTCGCAACGATTGTTCGTGGCAAGTGGGCGTGGCCTGGCTTCTACTTCACATCATCAAGGTTTGATCTTTGATCTCTGTTCTCTGATCTCTTTCTTCTTTCAGTACTCAGTCTACGCTGCAGTCTACCTCTGGTTGTGGAACTGTCACAAGTACCGTTGTACAAGTACTTGATCATTGATCTTTGATCTTCCTCAGACTGGGCGGATTCTGCTTGCGAGCGAGTAGACGGATGATTAGGCTTCGATCGGAACTACTTGATCCAAAGACGGAGAAGTTCTATGGGTACGTTTAGTTACAGCCGAAAAAAATGAATGCAATTCAGATTCGGCACTCTCAACACGCGAACCCTCGAATGGAGCGAGATAAAGGTTCAATTTAAAATCCATTTTTGAAAATTAAAATCTTCGAAGGCGACGATGTGGAACGAAGACGAAACGACTCTCGTTCCTCTCAGAGATGGAAACTTGATCGTTGCTTCAATAGTATGCAATTTATTGCACGATATCACACAACATCCGTTCAAACCATTTACAGACGAGCAAAGTAGCAGCTAATCGCGTGATCGGCATGAATGCGCTTGCAACGGAGAAGATGGAGAGATTCCGACTGATCGGCAACCCTTTGAAGTATATCTCTGAACTCTCGATTCCCATTTGACCTACCGCATTGCAGAATGTCCTCCCTCACTCGTCTTTCGTCGATTGCAGTGCAGAGAAATGACCGAGTGCCCAGAGAATTGCTGGAACAAATCGCAGCCCGAATGCTCGCCTGACCTACCGAACGACCTACCGTACTCATCGACTACCGTATCCCCTTCGTCCACTAACACCCAAATGACTTTACTCGTCCATTGAACACGTATGCGACAGATAAATGTGATTAGACGAACCACTGTTTATCAATAAATCGATCACGATACAGTAGTATCCGTTCCCTGACATATCATCATTCTCATCAGCTCTCGCTGTTCTTTCCTCCAGCGAATTCGACGGTTTTGAAACCAAATCTTGACCTGGAAACACGATTACTGACCTCTTGGATAGTGTAACATATCCAAATCCAATAAATAATGCAGAAACAAAGAATAAAAATGTCTCGCCTGTATCTGATTCAGCCCAGACTCTCAGCCAATCTCATTCGCTCAGCCTTGATCATGTACTGCTGACGAAGAAAGGCTTCTGAAAGAGGGTCCTAATTCCAAATACTAATACTTTTTTTACGGATTGATTATTGTAGAAAGTGAAACAACTTGAGGAAACCTTCGCACCTTCAAGCACCATCAATTGCAGCTGAGTGAAGGATGTACGTATGCGTCGTTTCTTCGTTGTTTGCTGGACGTCTTCTGCTTCTTCAGATGCTGAAATGGACTTGCATTTCGACGAAGATATGTCGAGAGAAGAACTCATCGTACTTACTTCTTTGCTGCAATAATCCATCAATACTGAAGGCTGGTTGGCTTGTGCTGGAGCTCTGGAATACATGACATCTTGAGATCAAGGGAAGTCTGACCTACCTGAGTGTCAGCCATCACCGAAGAGAAGTGCACGATTAACCGACTACCCTTCAATTCATCAGCAGAAAGGGCCAATCCTCCTCCCTAATAGGGGCTCCCTCCCTCTCTTCTTCTTCTCCTCTCATCACATCAATCGACAGCACACATAACAGTGGGCTATTATCGCCTTCTTCTCTTACAATAAGAAAGACCTTCTCCCTCCATTCGAGTAACCATCAATTTTTGCACACTCAATGGAGGATCGCATTTGGAAATGAAAGAGTAGGCCAATTGAATTGATTTATAATTTATATAATTTAGGCGAATGGAACAAATAATGTGACGAAAGGGAATGTAGTGAAAATTATGCTTATTCCGAACAGACCTCGTTCGAAATTTCTGAAATTCGCTTCTAATCGTTATCATAAATCTTTCACAACCTTAGACATCATCATCATTTGAGCATCCACAGAGTCGCTCCAGTCTATGTACAATCCATCTAAGGACTGTGGCCACAAATATGTACGCGAGAATAACAAAAACGATTAAGAATGCAACGAATCCTTTCTTGAACATTATCGATTAAAAAAATTGATTTAAATAAATAAATAGTTTAGGTAAGATTAGACTAAATTCATACCGTTCTCCATCCGCCTTTCATTGACAATTTGAGAGCGTGATCATGTTCTGCAATCAAATATTAGAACAGAACATGAAAATGTCCGACTCGTTTTTTTTCTATTTGATCCTAACTAATAAGATGTCGTACCTTCCTTTACTGGTTCTTTGACAGTAATCGTGTCCTCTATCGATTCCCCTTCAGTATTATTAATGAGTGATGCTTGAGCTGTAACGCAAAGTGTTCATATTTTCGTGTTCGCCTATTTTACAACAAAAAAGCAAGCAGACTAACCTCCGTCAGGCAATAGAAGGATGACAATGAAGACTGATAGCGAGACAAGAACATTCATCATAGATCGAATGAATGGAGAGAATTCGATGAAGGAGATGCATCATCTATACAAAGACACAACAGCAAGAAATGATAGTTGGTATTTCAAGTGAAAGGGGAGGAACAATCAGTAATTTACAGATGATGATGGGGAATCTTTTACAAAGAGCAATGCTCACATTCACACCGACTTGCAAAATGGATCCACTAGATTCAAATGTCCTACATCCATTTCATCCAGCACAAAACCAATTACTAATACATTACTAATCTATTTCAAGTAAATTTCCAGTTCAATTCGCACGTTAGTGCATTTTCGATTACTTTTCCCTCACTCGATTTCCTTCATTCTCGTCAGAATGGGCCGTACTGATCGGTCGCCTTCGACCATTCAGATTCCACTATCGCCTAGAAAGGTAACCATATCATTTTATTGAACTCTACTATCACGATATCTAACTTGTACTCTGTGAACTCTCCCCTACTCGCCCTATCTGAGTCACTGATGTGTGTTCTTCAGAACACTCTCCCGTATCCACTAACGACACAAACTCCCCTTCCCCTCCCTCTTCACTCCCTTAGTACTCCCATGTTTCCCTAGGTTACGAGGTGCATATATGCCCGAATTGCTCCGATTCTTCCACTTTCTCGTTGGTGTGATAAGAAGTTTAGTGCGTCTAGGCAACGGGTTTGCCGTGCGCGCTTGTTCATCAACTTCCTTTCTAACCATTAAATTATAGATGCTGTCGCACTGCTTCGCTCAAGGAGACTGGGAGAAACGAGGTATGGTCATTATCAGTTGGCTGATAAAATGAAGAATTTGTCTCTTCATTCGCTGTTCACTCTCACAGGTAAGAGTAACTATAGATCAAGCGGAATGAAGTGACGGATTCTTCAATGTGCCAGCCCCAGTTATCAGTGCTTCTTACTTTATTACTCATCATCCTTTATCGGGGTTGAATCCTGATTGAAACTCAACCATTGCGGGGTATTAGCGATGACGATTAAATAAAAGTACAACGCCCCCTTAAAAACTTGTGAATCACATGGAAATTCCTTATTTTATTGCGTTCTCAATCCATTGTCTTCTTTTTCCCTTATCACTCTGATATGAGTGTATCCCTTCCATCCATCTCCCCCGCTGGCATCTCCAGAGTGTAGTGGAGTCTCTTCCAATCGAGAGCTGTGGCCTTCCTCTCATTCTTTCTTTTCACACAAAAGTGAGAGAAACTAGCGCGGTAGTCAAGGATAATCTCGTGGTCAACCATTCCATTCCTTCCTTCCTTCTCACTACTCGTGATTCAGTGCATTCAGTAGTGAAATCATCGTGATCTTTCATTCATTTTGAATCATCTTCACCTCTGTTTTTCACCTTTCCAATCACCGAATGGGAAGGGCTAGAAAATGATTGAATGGAATGGTTCGATCGCCCCTTTTCTCTCAGACCACTCATTCCTCCGTTCTACCGTACAAGATCTATTTCTAGTCTTGCACTGATGATAACGATATAAAGGGGTGGGCTTCCCCCATTTCCCACGCTCCCTCTCCCCTCTTCCCGTATGTGTGTTTGAATGATCACTAGATTCTCTACCTGTGGCACAGTTCCTTTCCATCTCTCATTCCACTCTCTTCATTCTCATCCCTCCCTCACTTCCCTTCTTTCTCCCTCCCTTGTCTCTTCACTACATTCCGTCCTTCCTATTTACTCAACGTGACCTCAATTTTCCTACACGCGCCTAGCCGATTATTATAAGATTATTATGTGTGTTCCTACCGTGAAGGTTTTTTTCTCATTGTAGGTGTGCCCTTCACCCGATTATTTCCTTCGTTCTAATTCTCCCTTACTCTGTATCATCGACAATGGTGCATTAGAAGTGAAGCAAAGCGTGCATTACTCGCCTTTTTCACACCCTTCTTGCAAGGAAAAATCTCTGATCTGGACGTCACCTGTAATCGGCTCCCTTCACGTTTGCAATCGTCTCAGATCGACCCATTCTTGGAATCTGTGATAGATAAGAACCGGAGAAAGAGAGTGAAGGGGTTCGAAGTCCATGCACTGTTCCTCTTACACAGTGCCTTTTTTAGCCCTGCCTTTTCTCTATAAGAGTATTCCCTCCCTGCCATTCTCATTCTCCACCCCACTCTACATTCGAAGCTATTGTTTCTTTGAAAAGCATAGAAGTTCCCACAGAGTTTCGAAAACCTTCCATTTATTTCTTGTTACTCTGCAGCTATCACGTATTTCCTGTTTATTTTTTAGTTTATCTGAACAAGTGGCAGTGAACGGTTCGGGAAAAAATGAAATTCTTTCAGAAATGAGTGATTCTATCGGTCGATTGCTGATCTTCGTCAACCCCAACAGCGGCTACATGAAAGGCGTCAAAGTGAGCTTCATTTTCATATTTTCGCTTGACAAAAATGGCTTTATCCTTCTCCAACTCTCCCTTCGTTGTGTCTTACAACCGTGGAATTATGTATTCCTTCCCATTCAAGCTGTCTTTTCGAAAGATGATTGTAAAATCTCCTATTGTGTTCACGTATTCGGAAGTCGGAACGTCAATCGATCATACTTGTTCGAGTAACTGTTGCTGAGCGTCAATTTTAGTGAGCGAGTGATTTGTGCGATTTTATAGTGAACTTGACAGTCGAGAGAAAACTAGAGCAATTGTTTGATTAATGGAACCGAAAATCTCAGTGAGCTAAGTCGACCTTTGGACCCTCCATGTTGATTCGCACTTTTGTCTGCGCTCTTTTCGGTATCGAAAGGTTCCTATCGTATCATTCTCTTATCAATCCATAAAGGACATGGGAAAAGGAAAAATTCCAGATTTTATTCTCCTATTTTCAGACTTTCAAGGAAAAAGTGGAGCCAGAGCTGCGAAAGAAACGAATCGATTTCGAATTGATCATCACAGGTGAGACGTTTGGAAAATCCGATGAGCTGTTGCTGAGTTCCACTTTTTCCTTGAAAGTGTGGGAAATTGAAAGAGTCGGAGAAAATGGACAAATTTTCTTCAGATGGCGCGGATCACGCTAAGAACATCGTGGAGACTCGACAGGACCTCGCCGAATTTAACGCCATTCTCATCCTGTCCGGAGATGGACTCGTATTCGAAGTACACTTTCAATTTTATTCATTACAGCACAATCCAAAAAAATTCTCAAAACTTGGTCGTTTTGTGTAGAGACTTTCAATTCCAATAAATAAATGGCGCGAAATTCAAATTCGTATTTGCAGGTGCTGAATGGAATCTTCAATCGTCCCGACCACTGGGAGTTGCTACACGTGCTGCCGATCGGAATCGTACCAAGTGGAAGTGGAAATGGACTGCTGTCCAGTGTGTTCGCATCGAGAAAGTCAGTTTGCGATCGGTCTATGATTTATTATTGTTTCTCAATACAGTAGCGGCACATTTTTTGCTAGATCATAGATGAAAAATTGTGGGCGAATTTGATTTTCTCAAGATGAGTCAGGGCACTCACGGAGCTACAAAATGCGTGCGACTCTGAGCTCAAAGATTTTCGAAACTACCGTATTCCAGATTTCCGCTGAAGAATCCGGCATTCACGAACAAAGCGATCGATCTGGTCACATCCGCCACTTGTCTCGCCCAACCAGTCAATCTGGTACGGTAGTAATCCGTTTTTAGCCGATTGTGGATTAGCATTGACATGATCTTGACAGATTCCTGAGGTATTAGAAAGATCAAAGATCAAATTCAGATTCATGCCCAAACTCGCGATGCGAACTACGCCGCCTTCCTCTCCGTTGGATGGGGACTCATGGCGGATATTGGTGAGGGTTGATCTTTGATCTTTTCTTTTTTTTCTTCAAATTGACCATGTCGAAAAATGGCTGAAATAAATATACGCTTTTAAATGAGATTGTATATTTTACCTTATCTCCCATTTTCAGACGTAGAGAGTGAACGATGGCGAAAGTCTCTCGGATCGAATCGATTCGTCGTCGGCGCACTCATTCGATGCTGTAGTAAGCTTTTTTCTGATTCAAATAATATTCCACCTCAAATGTTTGAATGGAACTAAACATAGCACGCCATTGGGTAGATCATAACCTTTCTTCTGCAGATTTGCGTACCTATCGTGGTCGTCTCTCGTATCGTGAGCACACTCTCTCCGATGACTCCGCCCATTCTCCATTCGCCGTCTTCGGAAGAACTGCTGCTGAGAAGGTAAGGATTAGGGTTGGCAAATGGAAAATACTCGTTTTACGAGCTCTCTCATCGAGCAAACCGGTGAGAATGGCGGAATGAGGAGAGTGTTCTCTTCATTTGCCTACCTTAGTGAAGATGACCGTTGATCCTATCACCAGGGTTGATTTATTCATACTGCTAGTATTCTTTTTAGTCTTTTTTCGAAATCAAATGCACACAATATCGTACGAAGCATTCTTCTCGAGGCTTAGTAGCCGTTGTGAAACGTAACCGAATTCGATTTCTTTTTTTTAATCTGAAGTATCGACCATTTTTTCTCTAATCTTCAATCGTCGACTTCAGCTGCGCGACTGCACGTGCAACAAGCCGGGCACGTCAAGGAGGAATCGATCCGAGTCAACCACCAATCGGTGTGGATTGATCTTTGATCTCTGATCTTTAACCTCTGATTTTTCTCTCTTTGAATTCTCATCAAATCCGATTGATCTTTGATCTTTCCCATGCAGTCGCAACGAGGATATCTGGTTGACAGCTCATTCAATCGAGGGAATTCCTCCAATCGACGATAAGATTCCCGATGAGGGATGGACTGTGATCGAAGATGAATTCGTTGGCGTTTATGCTGTATGTCGTTGTTTTCTATCAAGTGATGCAATGTTATCGGGTCTTTCCTGCAATCGCAGTAGTGCAGGGAAAAGTTGATCTTCGACCTCTGCTCTCCTCTCAGATGGCGGCTTCTCACATCGCAAACGACGGTCCGATGCAGCCACGAGCGATGCTCGATGATGAGAGAATATATCTGTCGTTCATTAGGTATATTTTTCAATGTTATCGTATAAACTCTCGGTAAAAAAATCTGGATTCAGTGAAATGCCTACGTCGAACCATTTCTTGCAGGAAGCGCGATCTTCCCTCTCGTGCTTCTCTCATCAAGATGCTAATCGCCCTCGAGAAGGGAAACCATCTCAAAATGGACTTCCTCAAGGTTAAAATATTATTTTTTAGATAGTAAAAGACGATGAAATCAATAAGAAACTTTCACCTAAAACTTAATAGTGATGGTGAAACACACCCGTATTCTAAACAACTTTTTCGATATTTTCCGATAATTCTGTTCTAGGGATAATATAATTGCTTTAATCATTTCAGTGGGTTGACGTCTCCTCATTCCGTCTCGAATCGCTCACTCCTGGGAAGGGACGAATCGTATTGGATGGAGAGACGATAGGAGCTGATTCCATCCAGGTTAGAGACTGTCTGACTCTCTCCGTTCTCCACGCTCTATCGCCCTCTCTGAACTGACAGTTTTCCATTAAAAATCAATAATTGCAGGTGACGGTGTCCAACTACCGTACGGCGATCATCTCTGATCTTTGATCTTTGCCCATCTCTCATAGCTCCGCCCCCTTTTTGTTCCTTGTTTGTGTATGTACAGAGACAGACGTGTACGCTCCCATCCTGTTGTGCATTCTCGTAGTCCAATGATAAAGAAGTCTAGTCCCGGTGGTGCAATGGTTCGAGATATCCGAAACGTCGCCGCGTCGAAATCTGCATTGCGGAAGCGATCAAAGCGGGGAGCAGATAGATACAAAACCGCTTCGGTCCCTTGACACCTCTCCGAAATGAGGAATGGACTAGGAGGAGGGATGATAGATCACTTGTTAGGATCTTCCCCTTCCCTTCCTCCTCTCCTCTTCTCGGGGTGGGAATGTATTAGAGAGAGCAACCGCCAAAAGAAGCACTGAATTTATGTCTATCATGGGACTACTTGTTCCCCATCGCTCTGGATTACGGTAAGTCTATGGTGTGGGAGGGAGTGATAAACGTCGCTCGTAGCACACAATGAATGTAGTAATCGTAGGCTTAACTGTCAATTATCTCGCGCCAAGAATGAATGCGACACCAATTGGATGTGTTAGGAGAGTGGGGGAAGATGAATTACTTTGGGTTGGAGGAGAGGAGGGACACTCCCCTCCCTCCTTCCAGATAGAAAAGAGATGAAGAAAAGGCGAGAAAATGAGAAATTCAGACCCTCACTATTGCCACAAGAGTCAACACTTCATGTGTGCGAAGATACAGTAATCGTAAACGTCGGCCTGTCGATATTTGCACTGCGTGAGCAACTAGTAAACGTCGTAGGGAGTATCACATTTTTAAAATGATACGATTGTAATTGCACACCTACTAAACTATTCCGCGCGCCAAACGCGTTAGCTCCGCCCACTTTCAATACGTTTTGCGCGTTTTCCTCCTATTTTCACTATTTTTTTCAGTTTTTAATGATAAAACACGATTTCTAGGATGGTTTCGCGTTCATTAAGCACCAATTTTATAATTAATGCTTAATTTTAAACGCGACGGTAGTTTAATAGCAATTTAGTTACGCGCGGAACGAGAAACAACTTTGCGTCAAAATGTGATACTGTAGGCGAGTTGATGATGTCTAAAGTGCACTTCCTCCTCTCTTTTTTCTTCTATCTCTCTGGATCACCCCTCTCCACTTCTTCTCTTTTCAAATGTTCCTTCTCAGCCCATTCAGAGCAAGAATGTCTTGAAAGGATACTATCACTGCCCTCCCCTTCTCCTCCCCCCCCCCTTTCCTCCCTCCTTCCTCCTCCTAACTCGAGTCTCGCACCATTGCTCTCCCTCCTTCTCAGTATCCCCTCCACCTTTTCTATCACTCATTTCTTTTCATACCATACTACTCAACCCCATTTCCTAATCACATTTCTCCACTCTTCTTCTCATAATAGATCAATGACCCGACTACTCCTACCGTATCCCCTCTATCATTCTGGGCGGTACCGCACTCAGATCATAAACTGATCTTCCCACGGGCTGACTGGCACTGCAGATGTGGTAGTGGTGTGGGGATGGTAAACGTCGCCTGTCGAATTTGCGACAGTGTGAGTAGTTTAGGAAATGTCGTCCTCCGGTCTCACATCAACCCGCTGTGTGCACAAGTTGCAATCGCTGATTGACTCTCTCGATTTCGCGTGCTCTCTCACTTCGTCTCGTCGTCTCGTCCTCTCCCGTTCCCATGATCTCTCGCATCGATTGCCCATTTTCATGCTAATTTCAACCGGTCTTTCATATGCCCCGACTACAGTATCCGCTGTGCCGGAGTGAGTGCACTACACTCAATTAGTAAACGTTGTCCTGTCGCGAATTTGACTGCGTGCGAGCAAGTGGGAATCGTCGGCTACCGTAACCAGTCGTGTCCCACTTTGTACCCGTTAACTTCTTTCGCATTGAGAGCAGACGAATAGACAGATTTGATGAGATGGTATGAAAACATGTCCCTTCTTCTATACGTGTCAATTTCCCCATCTTGTCTTTCTTTCAGTCACAACTTTGACTGGAATAGAGCAATCTCTCTACCGTCCATGATCTATCCGAGTACAGACTGCCAGACTACCAGAGGGGAGATAATCTCATTAGTATTCGAGTACCACAAACAGTACCCGACCACCTGCGGACACTCTATGAAAGGTGTTCTCTCACTATTTTATTGCATTCTAATCTCCTAGATTATCAGTAGTTTCAATGGCCGGGGCGGGCCCCATAAAGGGAGTGAGATGATTAATTAGTGCCGACACCCCCTGCGAATACTATGGTGGTGTGCGCCTTGGGAATCGTCACCAGTCGAATTTTGCATTGCGTGAACCCTTTTAGTATTCGTCGCCCTTGGATCAATCGATACTCCTTTCCGGTCGGGGTGCACCAAATGCCACGAGCGAGTAAGGAAGAAGTGGGGAGGAGGGCGGCCAATGAATCAGACAGTTTTCTCCCCCACTCCCCTCCCCATCTTCTCCTCTTTCTCCCTTCAACCCCCAACCTCTTCCTGTTCGAAGTATTCCGATATGTTTCACCATTGTTATGAAACGGCTAAATTTGATTGGAAGTCAATGTCATATGGTCATAGTGTCATAGTGTGAAATATTATCGCCCACAGCACCAATTAACTCATCGCTGTCCTTACTGCGCAATTTGACGAATTTACAGCGCGATCGTGTCAATATTAGGCCAGATAAGATCTCTCCCCTCTCCCCTCTCAGAATGGGTAAAGAGACTGTCCTTCCCTCTGGTGATCTGGTCCGAATGTGCAATCTGTCCTCCCCTCATGGATGGTGATAGATGGACTTGCTCACACTCTAAAAGGTGCCGAAATCGTTGGCTCCCTAATCGGTCAATTAGTCAATCTCCCATCTGATTCGTTTTCTTGATCCTCTTCCTTCCCTTTGGGGGGAGGTGCCATAGTTGCGCAAACTTGATCGAGTGCCCTCCTGACAGCCAGCCGTCTTTTGGACGCAACCACGGGGAGCACTGTGTGCCAGACTGGGGTTCGTCACTGGGTACCACATTTTGAATGCGAGTGACAATTTCAACCATTCATTGCGTAAAGCAATCCCTGCGGAACCAAATTGAAAATGTGAAGCTCAACCGAACCGATTGATTTTTCTGTCCAAATGAGTGTCTCTTCCTGTACCCAAGTCGTTCTTGGGTTCGGAACCCATTTTGGTACCTAGAATGAGGTTTGAGGTCTGGTTCCGGTGTCATATTTCTCCTCTGACAGGTGATCCACCCTGCGATGGCTCATCCACTCGAGAACCTCCTTCACCATTTCCCGTTCCTTTGTGACGTGAACTGCAATTGATCAGAGAGGGAGAGGTGCCCACTTGTGGATAATCCAATTGAGACTGAGACAGAGACCAGTGATGATACCTCATTTCCGCTTATTCCACTGACCCCTCTCCGTATTCTTCCATCGTCGATTTTTCAGTTCTGTTTCAGATGCGCCGTATAGACTCTTGGATTTTTTCAGAAACGATTAGTCGAGTGTAAATTCGTATAACAAGATATTATTAAAATTTATTAGAATCTCTTGTCCTCTCGACCACATTATGGGTGCACTCGAACTTGTCAATCTCATCATTCCCCTCCATCAAAGTTGGCAGATGTTTCCATCCTTAATACTTGTATGTGAACAGTCACTCTCTCCATTCTTCCTACTCTCTCGCCTCTCTCTCCCTCTCTCTCTCCTCCTCCTCTTACTCATCATCACTATCGTTCACACCTCTCTTCTCCATCGATTCTACCGTAATCGGAACTCAGTTCGTGATCGGGAACTACCGTACTCTTCCTCCCATTCAATCTCGAATCAAACCTTTTTACGCCCAAACTCATTTCACAGTCTCAGCCCCGCACCGCCTTTGATCTCGCTGAGGTCATTTCATTCAGCACCAATTTTACCGCGAACCCCCAGTTTCCGCCTATTCTGTTTTGATCTACTCATTCAGGCGCTACCTTAATCCGATTTAGCCTCTAAGAAATAAGTCAGTGCTCGATGGAGTCTCCACCTCACGTTGTCGATCCTACCGTATCCGCCGCTGAGCTGAGTCGGATAGCCCATGCCAAGTAAGTCATTACCGTATCACTTCGAAGTATTTTGAATCAGTTCTCGATCAAACGTGGGCGGAGCCTCTTTGGTACACTCTTTGGCACCTGGCCCTATCGCCATTGTGATCAGCATAAATCTCGTGAATAGATACATCAGCAGACTCCTTTCCCCTCTCCTCCCTTCACCCCTTCACCCTCCCCTTCTTCTCCTTGTAAGGAAGAGGATTGCGTAAGCACGGACAGTGTGTTGTGTAGGGACGCTTCGCACAATGGCAAGACGGTCGTAAAACACTCATCTGAGGATGGGAGCACTGTAACATGGAATATACACGATAACACATCCAACTCGACTATTTCATGCTCATATTAGGGGTCGAGAAGCCAGTCATTCACAATTGATACACAATTTATTTAAAATGTCTTAGATTCAGTTTTGATTGATGACTATCGATCTATCGGACTCAATGTCAAGTGATTGAAAACTCAATTGAAATGAACGCGCCTCTTCATTCAAACCATCTCACAGGCCATTCTTTTTACTGACAGCTCTAATTGTTAGCCTCTTTCTTGCCTTCTCTAACACGATTGGCCCAAGTTCGCACCTTACTCCGTTTTTTTGAGTCCGTCCATCTATTCATCCGAAAAGGTCATCAATGGGTTCTCTTCTAACTCCCTGATCAGACAAATCGAGAGAGCATGTGAAATGAAGAGATCATTGCTCTTTTCCTCACTGTTTTGTGTGTGCATCAACA
Organism: Pristionchus exspectatus; assembly: GCA_911812115.1. Lineage (NCBI taxonomy): Eukaryota > Metazoa > Nematoda > Chromadorea > Rhabditida > Neodiplogasteridae > Pristionchus > Pristionchus exspectatus. Next base: position 9,512,524 of record OU461584.1, on the reverse strand, counting down.
GCCAAAAGTGGCTGGACTAACTCATCTTTGTCTGTCTGATCTCTCCCTTCCTCCTCTCGGTATCACCCGTATAACGAGGTCAGTCAAGTCGGGCGGAAAGACCCGGAAGGAAAAAGGGGCGGAGCTTAATCCAACCATATTGAATCGTAGCTCGAAACATCGGAAATTGTCGTATGCAGAAGTTTGGCAGGAGAATTGACCACGAATGAAGCAGTTTGCACGAAAACGAGGCTGATGCCCATTAGAAGTAGTGGTACACAAGAGGGGAAGCAGTAAATGATTGAGTGCTCGTCTGGTATTCATCTTCATCTTCCTCTTCTGTGCTCTAAGGGGCCCATTTTACGACGTGTGAACGCATTTGGAAGAGAATGTTTGCTGTGAATGGGCAGAGAGATGGAGACTGATTTAGAGTGGAGCGGAAGGAGGGGGATGAGGGAGCATTATTGGCTGGAAGGCATCACAGGATTGAGGGTTAGGCTAAAGATCAAAGATCAACTTCTTTCAGATTCCTTCTGGACGACTATAGGGCACGACGAGATGAACTGATGACGGAGCTGTACGAGTTCAGGTACGATAGAATACCGTAGTCTTTGATTTGATGAGTAAGTGCATATTTTTCAATAAGGAAACACAAAGAAATCAAATAGTCATTCCATTCCAATGCCTTTGAGATCTCTTTGAAACTCAATCGAACGAAAGAAGGGAGTAAGGAAGGGAGTAAAATATTGAAATTAAGGAACAACGAGCAGTTCATCGAAGATACTCAACAGACGATTGCCGATCTGAATGATGAGCAGGCGGAGCACTCCAAGGTCCTCCTTAATATCAAGGAGGTTTGAATTTTACTACTTCCCGCCGAAATAAGAATTTATAAAAGTCTCTACAGAAAATGACCAAATTTTTAGTAAATCTTAACAATGGCACCAATTCAAAAATTTGCAGGAAAAGAAGACACTCGAGTGTGAGATAGAAACTGCCAGAAGTCAGCAGAGAGAAATCGAACAGAAGTTGATCAGGAAATATGAGGTTAGAGTAAAAGAGAGTGTACAACTTTTAGCTATTGGAATCCATTTTATCTCGAAGCTGTTACGCCCATTATGAAGCATATATGAATGTATTCATTGAGATTCTAATGCGAGTGATGGATCAGTCTAACGATAAACTCAAGGAGGCAGGAATGGAAGATACGAGTTTGACTCAGAGTGATGTGGACGCACTCGATATTCCCAAGTATGCAGATTTGAAAACTAATTCGCCTTTATAGACAATTGCAATTTAGAGTGTGCTTCACATTGGGCTCAAAAGGTAGATGTGTGAGAATCAGACGATTTGCTTGGGTTATATTTCTTCATAAAATATTTTCGAAACAAAAAAGAACGGCGACAGTGACATGACGCCATTTGCAGACAGATCCTTGCCGCATCCATCGCAGCAGCCGCCTCACCCGTTTCCTCCTCCAGCACAGCTGCAGCTGCAGCAAGGACGTCATCTGCACCCTCAACGCCCACGCCCATCCAATTCCCACCCACCCATCCCATATTCGCCCATTTCCAGGTAAGGAAAGCTTGAAAGTGGACAGATTGAACACGCTTGTAATTTTTTTTTGAAATATGCTTAGACTCAGGTGTATTCGGCGTGTAGAGGGAAACTTGGAAAACAGAATTATTGTTCCATTTTTCCTACACTCATTTCTCATTTTGTATCTTCCTATGTTAGATTTTTTTTCCTTAAATTCAAAGGTATTTATTGAAATTGGGTTTGAAGCCACGATCCACTTCAGGCGCTCCTGCAGCAGCCATCCCTCCAACAGCACTCCCCCGTCACATCCCTCCACAATCCCATGCCAAACTTCCCCAATTACAACAATCCTTTACAGCAGATGATTCTGTCGAACGCAGTACATGCAGGGATGGGGTATGTTTCACGAGTTGCCTATATATTCCAAAGAGTAATTTCCGTCGATAACGTAAAAACCGGCAGTAGGTACCAAAAAAACGTAGTTTAACTTTGACTAGGATTGCATAATTTATGGATGAACGAATTTCAAATTTTGCAGGGAATGGGAGGATCGTTGAAGACACCCAGTCGAGTCGTCTCCTCTTCATCCGATCACTCATCTCCGCCCATGAAAGTAAATATAATTCACTACATCATTTTTTTATCTACAGAAATTACTGTTTTCGTACTATGTCTGCAGTTACAGTATTTTTACCAAATGATATTGATGAATTAATCAATTTCAGAAGTGTCAGACATGCGGTGAATCGATCCATCGCAATGCCCCGATCTGTCCTCTATGCAAGAGTAAATCACGATCGAAGAATCCCAAAAAGCCGAAGCGCAAGGAGTGAAATCAAGGAGTCTCTCCTCTCAATATTATCACCTATTTATCCCCTTTTCATCACCAAAATTGTCTTCTAGATCTCCTCCGCCATTTCTCGCTGTATTTGTGATGTTTCCTTGTCAATTTTCACTTGTGCTCGAAGTATGAAGCCGTGGTATCTTCCTTTCACACATGCGAAAGAATGTGCCGAATGCAGAGACCGCATCCCATATTTCGAGCTCTATTTTTCGCACCCAAGAATCAGTCGAAATAAAGCTGTGCGCTGGTCGAATCCCATTGTTTTCCTTTCCAGAAATGGCCACTAAGTCAGTCAATACCCGCTCATTTCAACTCCCTTGCCATTTCATTACTTCCGTTACGGCTTTCCTACTCTGAGATTAGAGGCTGAGTAAACGCCTCTCCGGGCCTGCTCTCTACCGTATTGTGGCTGCTCCTGACCTCATTTCTCCCCCTCTTAATTAAACGGTCCTCCCTTACGCCTCACCAACTTCTTTGCTTTGCTCAGTCCTGTCCAGATTATGGGAATTATGCAAATGAGCGGTAGGTCTCGGAAAGGGAGAAATAGAGGCCTGTTGCGTGTTGAACGGACGCATTATTTTCATTGGTACTTGTGAGAGCATGAAGACGGAATGAAGAGAGAGATGAGGAATGGAAGAAGACTGAGGAGATCTGGATTAGAGCATGAGATTGAGGAATGCACCTTTCGTTTGAAATATTCATGTAAGAAATCATCTATACTCTAGTATTTATCCAGCTACGATTAGTAACTTACCTAGCTACAATTTCAGTTAGGTTTCAAGGTTCTCATAACTACGTTTAGAATTCTGATGAATTTGATTTATCGTTTGCGATTCGTTGAATTAGGAAACAGTTCGATAATTCTATCTATTTCCTTCATCTCCGGAAAGCATTCATTTCCTCATTTCCACCCATTTTCATTTTTTTTCCTCCTTCTCTCCTCCCCTCTTCTTCCCGTGATTCATTCACACCCAATCGACTCGATGCTACGCCTATCCCTCCCATACTCTCACTCTCTCCGTTTTACCTGCTCTCTCGCCCTCTCTGTCCGACCAGAGAACACGAAGAGTGGAGAGACCATTTTTCACTAAAATCTCCTCACAATGATGCTAAACTGTCCGGATCTGAGGGAAAGTACACTTCGGGTCCTTTCGTTTTTTTCTGGCCCTACTTCAGATGAAATTTTCGAAGGTATCTGTTCGAATGTCTCTCTCTTTCTCGCACTCAAAGAGCTTCCGACATCTCTCATAACATCCTCTTCTCCTTTTGAGAATAGGCTGAATATTATCTTTCCCTGACCTTTTCCCCTCTCTCCGTCTCTCTTATGAATCCATTCAAACATGAGTTGTCTCTCTCTCTATCATCGGTAGATCAGTTTACGATCGGACATCTGACCTTCCCATAGTGGTATACGGTAGACACGGCTCGTTGGCTGCACAGAAAAGAGCAGCATTGCACTCACATTCTCGTACTCTCACCATTTCGCACACTCTCTCGCCCCTCTCTCACCTCCCATTCGCCCCCAAGTGCATTCATCGCCTCTCAACACACTACCATCATTCGCCCTTTTTCCGTCATATCGATTTAGCAAGTTACAGTACTCCTACCGTACTCCTTATGGAGTTGACTTCACTCGCCGGGGAGTTGGACTGCATTGCATCGGCCAGGTTTGATCTTTGATCTTTACTTGAATGTTCAAAGTAGGTTGAATGGCAGGGAGGTAGACCGTTCTCATGCCATTCCATTGAATAGCTCTCGTTCGTACTCTCAATTGCCATGGGAAATGACAATTTAGTACGCGATAGGGTATGTGCCGATCAACACTTTTAGTAGGATTTTATAAGATTTCCTATGGACGAACCAACAATCCAAAAGGAATTCTTGAAATGCATATGTGGAATGAAACATAACCGAGATCAAATTCACAGTGAGAAACTGAGCGAATTCGAGCGATGTGCGAGTGAGGTCAAGCAGCACATTAGAGAGTGGAGCGATGTCAGAGGTAGGTACACTTCCCAATGAACCAATGCCTTACTGTTTTGTGCATTTATGCAAATGATTCGTAGTACTTAAGACTTGCAACGCTGTCTTTTTCTGATTAGGAGTGAAATTGCAGATTACATTGATGATTGTGAGAATCTGAGCAATGAATTGGAGGGAGAAAGGAAGGAACACGCAGATGAATTGAGACAGATCAATCAGGTATTATTTCTTATTTCTATTTCACTCGATTTGGAATACGCTTCACTGATACTTCATTGAGCGTTTCTCTTGAACTTCTCAATTCGGCCGAAGGCCTGAGAAATAAATAAATAAAAATGCCTAATATTAATGTAATTGAGGACATAAACCATCTCGAGGACATTCTCAAGTCGCTCAAAGCACAGCGAGAATCGACCCGGGAAGCTGTGCTCAAGAAGGTTGGCTTGTTGCAGAGAAAACTAGATCAACGAAATCAATTATGTATTCAGGTCGAAGACTTCCGAAAGCGAGTCGAGGCTGCTAATGAAGTAGTAAAGGTAAGAGGTATCATTGAGCTGAATAAAACAAGCCAGAAAATTGAACCAAGGTTAAAGTAAACATGATTCTATATTCAGATCGCTGGTCTCGCCGACTTCTCATTCGTACTTGAGGAAGAACTACCGAAGGATTGTCTTGATTGGTCAGTGATCTTTGATCTTCACTCACTGATCTTTGATCTCTCCAGTCTCGCTCTCACTCCGGATCTCCCTCAGGATAAGGTTCATCCTGCAGCACCGATGCCTGTTCTACCCTCGTTTCCAATCAAGTGAGCAAGATCGTCGATAAGTATTAGACAAAACCGCAAATTTCATTGTTCATAATTAGTTTTAAAAATGATGAGTTCGGAAAATGGAATCAACTCATTCTAGTTTCCCTCTCGCTCTGCTGCAGTCGTTGCAGCAACAGCAGCCGCAGCCGATGCGAACCATCGATCAGGCGAAGATGAAGGTAAGAATTCGTTGCTTCTATGTTGTAGCGAAATGATGACGTCAATAACGTTCTATCACCTACGTGAATATTTCACAACTAATACTCTAACAACCTTACCCGTGTGCGACATGAAGCCTTGTCGACACGAGAATGCAATGCTTGCAATCTTATCGCTAGGCCTACTTTTTTTTTCCTAATTTTTCATATTTTTAGCATGGCTGTACAGAATCTCATAAAATTAGGGGCGGAGATTTCGTGGTGGGAGTCCCTAGCTGACGTTTCTCTCACTCCTTCCTCTCTTCAGACATGCGACAGTTGCCAGCAGCAGATCCATCGAAATGCGCCCACTTGTCCCATGTGCAAGGCCGTCTGTCGATCCAAGAATCCGAAGAGAAGAAGACAAGCGAATTAGAGAGGAGATTCAGAGTACTTATCGTGCTGAATGAGGGACGGAATAAAGAGAGGGGCAATTTTATTGTGGTTTCGAATTCGGTTAAGCTTCATTAATAGTTCAATTAGTTATTCGTCAACGAAGTCACAATTTTCCCAGGGCACACTTTACAAGTGATAAAAACAACACGTAATGAACCTCCGGCATTGCATTGTTGACGTTCTCATCCACAAATATTTCCAATCTACTGAAGAATCGTCTTACTCGCCTTTCTCATTCCTAGTATACTCAACTGACCTTAGCGTGCCTCTTTCTCTCTTCTGTTATGCTTCCCCAGCGGGATTCCCGTGTCACCGAGAGAAAGGGAATCTGCACAAACCGCTAAACCGGAAAGCCGCTCCAACAACCATAACTTTGTCCCGACCCTTCACAAAGTTACGAGAACTCCCCATGGGGTCGATACTGTAACCGACAAAGTATAAATATGGTTGTAAACCATCCCCTCACCTCAGTTGGTTCCGGAGCAATGCCCCTTCGGCCACATAAATCATCACACTCAACTGCATTTCTTCTCTTCTTTCCTTCCCCTTCCGGATCCCATTAGCCTGTGTCACTCTTATTGTTCTATGAGGCAGCAGGTGTCATCATTATTAATATTATGACTATTGCATTATCCCCCTCTGGCCTCTGTCCCTGCCCCCTCGCATTTCCCTTTCAAGCCAAGTCATTACCACTACCTAGCGCTTTCTCAGTCTGACCTACCCTCTTGCGTTCAGTGTTCGAGGTTACGGTAGTCGACATTTGCAGGATGATTCACCACAAAGGCGCGAGCGCTGCGCTCGCACTATGTGGAGTGTCAGGTACAGCGTTGGTCTTTGATCTTTAGTTCTTCGATTTTTAATCTTTGATGTATCCATCAATTCAGTAATTTCTTCTCTTGTCTTCGGTGCGTACATCCTCAACGACATCCACTCATTCTCCGTCGATGCCATAAACGAATTAGAAGACTTCAGGGTACGGTAGCACTCGAGGAGTACGGTAGGCAAAAATGGATCCCGGGGCTCGCCATCTGTAGTTGCGAAATTGTTTTTATAACGACTGTGCTCTCATCGTATTGCTATTCAACCACGCCGAGTCACTTCAATGGTTTCTGAAACACAATCATATTTTAGTCAAATGTGAACGCTTAGTTGTGGCCTCGATCTGAAATAACGAAAGAGTATTGCAGAAAGTGAGATCACGATTGTTTTTCCCTGAGTCAAGGAACTTTAGGAAGGTGACCGTTCAGGTCCTAGCCGACTCAGCCTCATCCGAGATGCGATCCACATTGGAAGTGGCTCATCCTCGATCCTCACGAGCTGCCGTATCTGGAACGGTACCTCTGATTTTTTTAAGGGAGAAAATGGCCAATTTTGAGCTATCTCGCACGTATCTAAAGAACAGTCAACAAAGAACCGAAAAGAACCGAGCATCCCTCATTTGCATGTCTAAGTGTGAGAAATGCGCCGTGTTCGAGCAAGATTGCAAGTAGTGACGTCAGTATTAAACATACGCTGTTTTCTCTAAAGGCATTCTAATGAACACTAATCCCCCTTTAGCACTATATAGAACCAAATGAAATCAACATGTGACCTAACACCTACCACACATGATTCTGATAAGCAGTCATTCCTCTTCAGCACACTCAAATGAACTATCTCTTCGGAGGGGCTCACAATCAGGAACGAACTCGCACTGCCCGACAGTATTACTCAGCCGCACCACCCGCTGCGTATCAGCAAGCAACACCCAAACAACAATGCAGTTAGTGGATTTGATCTTTGAACTTTAGAGGTCCACTGCTCCAGGTATATAATGATCTTTGATCTCTCAGACTGCGCAGCTCAAGCATCCCGCTGCCCCTCAGGCCCGCCCGGTCCGCCTGGATCAGAGGGAATGCCTGGGTGAGATGATTTACGTGAAAATTTATCCGTTTTTCATTGAAATGTGGTGATTTTGTGTCGAAATGTGGAAGTTGAATGCCTAGAAATGATTTCCCCAATTCAGATACCCCGGTGACCCTGGTCAGCCCGGCAGAGACGGCGTGCCGGGCATTCAGCAAGCGATGAATTCGGGAGGATACGGAACCGCCCAGGTATACTGTACCTTCTCTCCAATCAATCGATAACTGATTCAGGCGTGCATCATGTGCCCGATGGGCCCTCCCGGATTCCCGGGCAACGATGGAGATACGGGACCGGAAGGACCACCGGGAACGCCCGGAATGGTGAGTGATGGGGAAAATTTTTAAAAAAAAATGTTTTGGGAACGTTCCTTTGCGAATGGATCCCAGCACATTCCGTCACCATCTTAGGGCAAAGGTGGAATTTATTCCGAAAACAGGATGAAGTTCTTTTGTATTTTCCGCTATCGGAAACACTTCCGGAGAAAACAATGGTGTAATGGTTTCTTCGAGCGTGTACTCAGTGCTTGAACGATGCATGGCACGAAAAATAAACAAAATGTAAACTATCTATCGTAACTATCGGTAACTATCGGAAGTAGCCAATTCAATGGCATTGATTTCACTGCTTCTAGTCTTGCAAGTGAATCTCAGTCCATTCCCCTCTCACACCTTAGTCCCCTTCCACCACATGAAAGGCAAACAATTTCGCGCGTGTTTCTGCGTAGGAATAACTACCGAACCACCTCTCTATTCTGCATACTCTCTAGTCAGTTAGAGTGAGGGGAGAGAGCACGCGAGATGGAGAGCGCGCAGAGAACGCTTCCCTCGCATTGAGAAGCACCTAATTTGGATACGAATTTGCGAAAGCGAAGAGCGAGTTGAAAGTCGACGACGCGTCAGAGTGAAAAGGTCGTCCAAATTTAGCCAATACATCACACATCTTTTGATCCCTTTGCAGGATGGTCCACCCGGTCGACCGGGAGAGATGGGACCACCGGGACCCGAAGGAGATCTCGGGTTCCCCGGGTCACCCGGCCAACCCGGTGCCAATGGACGACCAGGAGAACCCGGTCGCCGCTTCGTCTCCTCGCCTGGTGCACCGGGACCAATGGGTAGTCCCGGACCCATGGGTGAATCAGGTAAGTGGTGTACCAAGTGGTAATCGTCGCCTTTTCAAAATTTGCGTTGCGTGTGCAATCGTAATAATCGTCGTTCAGGCGAGCCCGGGTACACTCCGCAACAGGGCGAGCCGGGACTGCAGGGCCCACCGGGTGGTCCCGGAGGACTCGGGCAACCCGGACAGCAGGGACGACCAGGAAGCGTGAGTGTGCTGTGATATACATCGTCATTTCATCGTCATGTGCCCGTTGAAATCTGTTCCTCCTTTGGGTCTGACAGGTCCCCCTGAGTGTTTATTATGGAGATACTGGGAGCTGTCATTGCAAGGCAGAACGCGTGGTGGCTAGATAGATAAAAGGAAGCACAATTCCGCCTTTCCTTTCTCTCATTTGATTGCCTCCAAGGAATAATTCGCATACTGAAAATACCCTTGGTCTTCTGATATTCGGCATGTTTTGAGCGTAGGCGCATCGCCTTCTTTGGGGTGGAAATTGGAGTGCGAGTGGACAAGGGGAAGAGTAACCAGTAGAGGGAAAGAAGGGGAGAGAGGAGAGACAAACGGAAGCAGAGCATAATTGCCGCCAAGACGCTCTTTGATAGCTAGAAGTGCTGGAGATGAGTTCATTTTCTTGAAATGAAAAAGCAGAATGGAATAGGTTTCGTGCATTCTATGAAAGGGCCTAGTGATACGTTCAACAATACGGGCTGGTCATTTATCTCAAAAATAAATCAATAAATATTTCAGGTCGGTTACCCCGGGTCACCAGGTAACGATGCCGGCTACTGCCCTTGCCCCCATCGAACAGCCTCTGCCTACGACGCTCCTCCTCCACCTCCTCCTCGATACTCACCCGCACCCGCATATTCACCGTCTCCGGCCCCCTACAGTAACCCGCCTCCAGACTACTCCCCGGCTCCAGCGGCAGCATACTCCGGCTCCAGCGGATACTTCAGAAAGAGCGCCCGCATGATCAATCATCCGGTGAGTATACGGTAGGTGTACGGTATAATATCGATCTATTTCAGCGATCCTCCGGTCACAGTCGGGCACACACCAACTCGGGCGGATCGCCGTTCTACACAACCAGAAGCCAGGTACCGTAGTCAGATGATCGTGGTGAGACCCAGTCCGCATTTCAGTACGGTGTACCTACGATGCGCCATCGTTCGATCAAGAAGCATTGAGCTACCGTACCTTCCGCTTCCGTATCTACTGTATCTATCGTACCTCAATCGATTGAAAATACTGCACTTTATCGATAAATCGGCTCATTCAACGGGATTTATTCTGCTGGTAATCTCTGGAGGAGTAGAAGTGAGAGAGATCAAGGAAAACCGGTCGGAAGATGGTGGTGGTGCGTGGAGAGATCGGAGATCAAAGATCAACACTAGGGACTCAAATATACGTTAATCACATTATAAACGGTAAATAGGGGGGAAGGGGGAGGGGGAGGAGTTGGCCACTTGGGAGTCTCGCCACGAAAACGAAGTGCGGGAGGAGTACGGTAGCAGTCGAGAATCGATCGATTGATTGGAATGGTTAGCGGCGGCCGGCGACATCGAAGAAGTTCTTCATCTCGATCTGGAAAAGGGGCGGGGCTTAGTCATGATAAGGGGCGGAGCTTAGCATAAAGTGCGCGGAATTCGCCAACCTGCTGCTCGAGATCCGCAGCGGGCGAGATCGATCCACGCTTGCGGCCAGCGTCGTACAGACGAGCGTACACCTGTATATCGATTGTTAGACTCCGCCCCTTTTCCGTGAATAGGCCACGCCCACTCTGGACGATCTCCGATGTTGCGTATTTGCCTCTGTGTTTGCAACATTCCCGGCTGCTTGATGGCATTAGCAAAATGAATTGGATGGAAAGAGAGCGAAAGCCATCGAATTTGTGCAGAGAAAGGAGCGAGATTCGAGGAATGCATCAGCCAAATGAGAGGCTTTTTGCTAGATTTGGATCTATTCGGCGCGCCAGAGGAGCGCCAGGTGAGTGCCGAGTGCGAAACTCACATTGCCCATCTGCTGGAACTCATCGGCGGGCGACGCCGAGCGCTTGCCGACTGCGGCCAGCTCTCTGAAATACTAATTTCAATTCCCGCTCTGAAACTTTCCCATTTAGAAAAAAATGTTTTTTTTGCATTACGCCACAAATTGGCTGAGGGTCAAGGCGCGAAATTCAAATTCGAATTACCTGAGGTTGTGGGGCACCTCGGCGAAGATCTCGGAGGAGGGCGCCAGGTGGCGCTTGTGGTCGGCGGACCGCTTCACGCCCGGCTACAATATACCCATTTAGATATTGATTGTATAGCTTGAATCAGGAACTTCCGTGCGGGAGTTCGGGTGTCCTACCGTACCTGGGGATAGGCGTAGAGGTCGAGGTACTCCTGCAGCTGCTGGGCCGGCGAGATCTGGCGCTTGGCGCGAGGGGCCGCCTGCAGGGGGGAGCGGTCTTGCTCTGGTATTGGTCACCTATATAGCCCATCTAATATCCCACAAGTTAGGCTAAGGTGGCGAGCCAGGAGAGGAGGACGGAGGGCCAGATTGGTAGGCCGCCTTACCTCAGCAACCGCCGACAGCATGCACGCGGCGACAGCTGCGAAGAGCGCAAGGCGCGACAGGGAGCCCAGTTCGGAAGACATCTGAGTGTTTAGTGGGTAGAGAGATATCGAGGCCTCATTGAGCAATCGCGAAGTTACCGCAATATGAACGATTGGTGAAACACAAGCGGTCCTCTGTTCAGACCATTGCGCAATGGGATTGGAAACGTGAGTTTCCCAACGAATACGACTATCAGTGGCTTCTGAATTCAGCCTCTGCTGATCTCGGAAGAACATTCGAGGAAACGAATAGCGTGAGAAACAAGCAACGAAACATGGCCATGCATAGTGAAGCGGAGGGGTCTCTGACAACTGATTTGATGTCATGTATTCCGAAGGGGGAGAGGAAAGGGAGGACTAATAGCAATGACGACGTTGTTTTCTGTCACCCGGCGGAACTCGGGCTCATTTTTCACATCCGGCTAGGCTCGATGATCAGATAATGCAATGAGAAATCGCCCCCTCTTTTGTTTTCAATCCCCTCCCCCAGACAAAGAGAAGTGGATGTGGCTAATGTCTAGGCGAATCGGCCCGATTTGTAGTGACAAGTCAGACAAGAAAGAGGGACTGGTGCGGATATCTTCTTAATTCCCGGTTAGCCCCTTCTCCGGCTCTCGCGATAATTCACCAATGCACATCCGTCACGTCACGGATAATGCACGGTTTGGAAGGTTGTAATCGGGAAAGGAGAAAGAGGAGGAGGTTGTTGCCAGGTTTGAAGAGAGGAGAAGATACCCTCAGGGTATGGAATGGGTTCGATATATTGAAATATGAGAAGTGGAGGTTGCGAACTAGCGGAGGAGGACTATGGGAGCACTTACGAGGGAGGGTTTTATGGTGTCCTTTTCTCTATTTTTCAACTCAATGTAGTCTCGCTCACACAACAATGAGCTGTGCAGAGAAATGCGCACTAGAGCGAGTCAAGGGTGTTATTCGGGAATTCCAGGTATGTGCAGAGCACTGAGAATCGAAGAGTCGTCCCGTCAGTCTAGAGGTGTTGCCAAGTCTTTTCCTAGCTTCCGGCTATTTCCCGAGATTTCCCCCGAATGGGAACAATGAATGGGTGCATGAGGACGATTCAAGTCGAAGAGGCAGCTATTTCAGTATGGGGAAATTCTAAAAGAGTCGTAGACAGACATCAACCGGTTTCTAGGGAACGTCTCCATGAATAGACCATTCATCATCACCATCATCATCATCACGCATTCGCACTGATTGTTGTGCGACCGAGGATTATGACTATTCTTATTGGCAGCTGCTGCACTAGATCCCGTGCGGTGTCTATGGGGAACCGGCAAATAGGACCGTCAATTCCCCCGTGATGATGAAAAGTGCGGACTGACTGTAGGAATCTCTACGCTGAGCATAATCTCTGCGGGGAAAGAGGCGGCTTTGAATACAGTCGGCCGTAATTCGAGATATCACATCCATAAATCGTCAGGCGCAATAAATCCCTTCCCTGGCATCGCTACAGCAACGCCTCCACATACAAAAACGAGAGAGAAATATTCCGTGATATCGTATCCGACAATCAACTTTTCTAGAAAGAATTCTCACGATCGTGTGTCTGATAACATGATACAATAAGAAACGGAACGCTATAATTTTGCAGCCATAACTGGATACAGTAATCGAGGGGATGAATAAAGGGAACGGAACTGAAGATAGCTCTCGATAAGTGGGGCAAAACAAAAAAAGAGAAAAAGATGATGAGACTCTGAAGTGACTCTCAACCTCGGGAAGGGTGTCTCGAAACTAGAGACTAATCCTCTCCAAGCTAGGCAATAAACTAGAAAGAGACTGGGGTGAGTCCATGTCGAGTTCTTCTCCCATACTGATTCCACTTCGGAATGGGAGAAGAAGGGGGGAGGGATGAAAGGGGGCGGAGCTTCCCCTTCCCCCCTCCTTCTTCTTCGCCCATCACACGTCCTTCAGTAGGCGGGAGGGGGGGGGTGTGATGGAGGGGGTACTGAATTATTTCGGTGCCCCCTCCTCAATCCTTCCCTTCCCTCCGCTTCCTCTCCATTGCAACAACACACCAGCACCTCTGTAAGGTGATAGGCAGAATATGTGAGAAGGAAGGGAGAATGGGTAATGCATCACGAGCGTAAGCACGTATTGAATATCCCGATTGATAAAGGGGAAGGGGAGGATACGGTACTTGATCGCGTCAGGACCAAAGGATAGTTCTAACTGAATGGTCGATTAATGAGCCTCTTCGGCAGTAATTTCTGATCAGCTCTCGCTGTTTTTATTATGCTCGACAGAGACGAAGAAGAGAAAAAAGTTCGAAAGAAGCTGCAGAAACGAAACGGGCGGCGAAAATAGTCGGGGCACTTCGATAGAATGAATTTTACGATTATAACTACTTTCTTCATTTCTTCATCTTCGTCTGAAATGGTTCAATCGAACTGGCTACATTTCTTCTAAAATTGAGGAATAAACAGGGAAAATGATGTGACTCTTCAAGCAGTTCAATCGAACTACGGCTGACCTTTGGCTACATTTACCTGAGAAGCAGATACATGGAAATAAACAGTGGAAGTGATGTGGTCTCGTATCGAGAATCGAGGGCATCTTTATCTTCCACTGCTGCTAAATGTGGTAATAAGTTCACCGGAAGCGCGCAATGATTTCCTCCACTGCTTCTCACCACCAGGAAACGTGAGAAATATCCGGCAGAAAAAGAGGGAAATGGAACTCCCACGGACGGCTAAAGTTAGCAGATTCCACGATCTCGTACATTTTATCGTTGAAGAGACAGCGTTTAGCAACCAAGTAAGGATCAAAATCGTCATTTCGGAGCTGGCTGGGAATTTGTCCTGTCATCGACCTACATTATACAGCACGAAATGACGATAATTCTGAGAATAGGAATTGGAAGCAATGTGTGAATTGTTGATGCACTGATGTTATGGTGCAAGCGAGTCTAGACCATTTCACTGGAGAGCTACTGCGTCTAGACAAAATGGGGGATTCATTGCATTCTTATCTATCATTTTGTTTCGAAGAATTTAAACAAAGAGCGGAGAACAACTACTGTAGACTCTACACACATGGTGTCCCTACGTCGCATCAGTGTAAAGATTATCGTCTGTCACACTGGAGATGGGATCCCATGCTCGTTAACTTATCCCCAAATGAGTCATAATCATCAGGCTTCACCATATCGCACGGTTGTTCTAATAGGCAAGGGAGTACAACGACAAATCAGTGTGATCGTTGTTCCTTATCATCATCTACAGTGTCTGCTCACACCAATCCATGAACTCCACCTCGCGAATTCACATCGCTCCCATCCCACTCATTGCCAATGCTCAACCTGCGCAGTTCGCGCCTGCGACAATGGCTATTTCCGAAGATCTGCGGGATTTGTAGAAGGATAAATCCTGAGAATAGGGAAGAGACGACTCGCGACAAGCGCGTGAGCATCGATGGAAGTGGTCAAAACACGTGGGCAGTCGAGGGAAGAGGAGGAAGATGGACGGAATTCGATCCACAGGAATGCAAAGAATCCAAAGAAGCGAACACGAAATGAGCAACCGGATGAGTTACAGGAAATCCTACGCTGCCTTGCATGACAAGGAATTTAACCACAGCTACGGAATAAGAAGTGAAATTCCTGGTTGACGAAGCCTTGCAAGAATCAGAAGAAAGAAACGAACAAAAGGACCAGAAGACAAGAGCTATTCAGGGCGTGAAATTGTCATGTACGGAGTCTGCACTGAGCAGCGAAAAGGGGCTGAAATCATGGTAAGAGAAGGAAGTGATTCACCACTTGAAAAGCCGGCGGTAAATGATATTACGATGGCCCGAAAATACTAGCACTCGAAGTTGCGTCAGACCCATCAATCGAGAGACACTAGAGGAGGAGGTTAGTCTAATTTCGAGAGCACATGGTCGAAACTTTAGTCCCCCCACCCAAAGTAAAAAGGAGAAGCTAAATGAGTCAACGGCCCCTCCTTCGCTTGTCAGAATCACACTGAGAAAATTAATCAAGAGCAGAAGAGATGTCTGAGCCATCCGGGAATGAGACTTTGAACTCACGGTGGTCAAGAGACGCACATATGAAGAAATCGTAGTAGTATTTTCATTCGGCGATATTAATCTGCGACGTGACTGACTAGGATCAAAGCAGAATGAAGCGCACTCATATTGAACTATGAACATTGGAAAAAAATGGAACGAAGATCGACGCAATCTCGTCTATGGACTGTAGAAATCAGACATCAATTCGGATTTCTTCAATGAGCAGTAAATTCGATCATTAGGCGACACGAGTGATATCACAATCGTAGTAATGAAAGGGGGAATAGACGACCTTCTAAGGCAACGAAAAAGTCTTGAAGGCCTCGTCAGATTCGGTTAACCCTTTGACCCTTTCTGAATAGGAATTCTACTTCGTCTGAATCGAAATTGAGTGGTCTTTCTTCTCTAGGAATCGAATCAACGATGGAAAGAGTGAGAGTTCTCTGAGATAAGGGAGGGAAGGGAGTTTACAACTCTCGAAGTCAACTAGGGGAAACGAAGTTTCACGAAGGAGAAGAAGACGGATATCTTAGGAACAGTGATGAGATTGTGTGTGGAATGAAGAGAGAACAAGAGAAGAAGAGAATGGAGAATAGTTGAGAGAATTTGTTCAAGTGTTAATTGAGGTACTCCTGCACTGAAAGTTCGCATACGAAACTCGCAGAAAAAATAAAGAGGATGTGAAAGCCAATCCTGATAATTGAGCCGACGCTTAAGATGATACCGTATCATCCTTGCTTATCGTATAGTGATTCACTATAATCTACCGTAATCCAATGCCGACGTATAGGATTCAGACTGCTATCCAGCATAAAAGCGAAGTGTTCGTGTAGACACAACACACTTCATCTTTGGACTCTTCGAGATAAAGTTCAGAAAGAAGTCAGCAAAACAAAATAATTTCGACCTCGCGATTCTCTCGTCATCAATATTCTCACGAAACGTCAAAAGAATTTCGTGGATCGCTCGGTTTGAAAGGCCATTCAATCCACTGGAGATTAGACGGGCACTAAACCTTTCACGAAATGCGAACCCGCGAGAACGAATTGGTCATCAAAGTACGAAGGAAGAAAGAAGGGTCAATTTAGAAACAAGGATAAAGGTCGTGCACCTATGTAGTGGGAGTAGAAGGGGATAGTAGTAGGAGGGGAGGAATCTCATCATACTGAGGACGGTCGGGGTATTTTATGCCCTCAGGGGCTATTTCGAGTCCATTAGAGGAGTAGAAATGGGATGGGCAGTAGTAGGCTCCTTCCAATTACATTCCCTCCTCCTTACTCCCCTCTCATCCCTTATTCACAGATTTATGCGCCTGTGAAATGGACTGAAATGGAGCTAGAATTAGAAAGAGTAGGGATGGGGCAAAGTTCGATGAGGAGGGAGAAGCAGTGAAAAGAAACGAAGGTTGACGAATATCTTTGAACGGAGAAGCCTATGTGAAGAATTATAGAGCTTCCTCGAATGAAGGCGTGAATCACGGAATGTCTACATGGACATAACAATTAGTGAAGAAATTCGAGTAGATTCAGGGGGGTCAAATGGCCGATACAGACTGAAAACAACGTGAGCAATACATTGGAACTTTTTAGAAAACAACTGCCCTGTGAAAAAAGCGTGAAAATTATACCAACATGAAGCTAAAAATGTGGCAAAAGATTCTGACCACTGAGCGGATCGAACGCCCAACCTTTCGATCTGGAGTCGAACGCGCTACCATTGCGCCAAGCAGTCATGTCGGCGTGAGTACTAGAGAGGGAACATAACGGTGGGGCGGCGAGAGATTCGAGAGCAGTAGAGCACGGCGGACAAACTTCAATGCTCCATTGAGCTGCTTTCACAATCAGAATACATTGAACTATTTTTGAACAATTAATCTTATTCACATATTGTTAACAATGTATTAATGGATTAGCGTGAACATGGACGCATTAGCGGACTCAATGTGAGATGTTCTCCCAGCCGTTAAAATATTGATTCGATACCCGGCAACGGAATAATGGCTACTCCGTTATACAAAATAGAATTCTCTGGCTATGACTAGAGGCCACAATGTGGATAGCCGATTTTATGCAATGGGATCAAATTAGTGTTCAAACTATCCCTCATGGACCCAATAACATCATGCTTTTTGCCGTTTGTCGATATCGTGTCTCTGAGCTGCGCTAGAGCCCAAGAAGTACGCTCGCATCGCACTGGGGAAGAGGAGGGAAAGGCGAGACGAGAGGGAAAGGGGGCGGAGTCTCATTTGCGTGTGTCTCTCTCCCTCCCCCCGCCCTCTCGCGCGCCTCTCCCCGCCCAAAAGGCACAAGCCGGGGACGCATGCTAAAAATCTGATTTTTTCACTAAAAATCCTAAAATATTCCAATTAGTCAATAAATTTCTACAGGTTTGAGGTACATATTCCAGAAACGCTCAAATTGAGACTTTTCCGTCTTTTTATCGATTTTTGACTCGCATAGAGAAAACTTTTTCAAAGCCTGTAAGAATTTATTGAAAGGGGATGGTTGTAGCTATCCAACGCGCCCTAGAACGCTTGATTTGGTTAAGAATGAACTTTGTGCTTCCCCGTCTCGTTTTCATTGGAGGGGCATGTCACACCAAAGTGGGCGGGGCTTGTGGCCCCTAGCTATGACTGGGTCTTTTGCAAACATATAAAGGTCTTACGTTTAGAGGAAATTATGACCACCGGTTTAAAAATGTTTGCATGACGACACTAATGTGACAAAAAGTCATTCATACTTGGCTCAGCTATCGCTCTGGACCTCTCCAACCACAAATGCACAGCTTCATTTTCAGAAATAGTTGAATACTTCAATCTTAAAAATACGAACTCTGTAACTACTCAACGATCTTGCCATCCAACGTCGCTAGTGAACACAGCACACGAAGCAAACTGTAACCCAGAAAACACAGCAAACAAAGTAATCCATTCCAGGGAAGGAAAAATGTAGCTATATTCAGAAGGGGTGACTAGAATAACGCGAACTTTCTGAAACATGTTTCACTCTCTTCTAACTTATCACGGAGTGACGCTGCTAATCCCCAGAGATCAAATGATGCTGGTCATGAAATGCTCAAGACAAATGACTTCAAACAAGGATTAACTTCTCTACGCCCCCTTCCTTCTACATACCATTCAAATTTTCGATAGGGCTATCATCAGCGAACAACAGTTCTGATGCCGTGTTTTGATAACTAATACCTCTCCTCAAGTCTAGCCGGATATACAATCCTAAACGATGTCCTCTCGTTCTTCAGTGTGACCATATCAAACATCTCAATTAGTCGCCTTTTTATCAAAAGACAACAATAACAAAAACAAGTCAAGTCATCTTTCGACAACAGTTCGACCGAGGATCAGGCGTGCCGCTCAGTTGGAGGCAGCGGTCTGGGTGCGCTTCTTCTGGGAGACAGCGACGGTTCCCTCGCGGAAGCCGTTCCTGGAAAGTATATTTGTTGAAAATTTCTGGACCGCTTGCTTAATATGTAAGAAGAGGCTATTCAAATTTCCTGACTATCTTGCTCTCGATTTTAAGGATCAATGAAATTACATCATTATCCAACAAAAACAATCGGAGCGATATGTATCCCATTGTATAAAGTTTTCATTGAACATATAATAAATATTATGACGAAGAATAGGCAGCAATTCGCTACCTGAAGATACCTTAGAAAAACATGCCATGAGGCTTGTGAACTACATGAATTGCATGTCACAACAATACTCACTTGAAGCGGCGCTGGACCTTCTTCAGATGACGCATGCGGCCAGTTCCGGTGGTGCGTCTGCGGATAGCCTTGACAGACCACTGGTACACACGCTTCTTGGCGGCGGGGTATCCGCACGAAGCGCAAGTGTGCTTCTGAAATAATTCATTGAAAAACGAAATACCATGATATCATACACCTATAACTAATAACTTCTTGAATGAAACGAAAAGCATATTCGGTACAGGTTATTTTAGTGTCCAAAGCCATCATTCGTTAACTTTTGAGAAACGAAGCAGTGAGCGATCGAGTACGCGAGGGAGAAAATGGCCCTCTACTTTTAGTGAAGTAAAGTAGCGTCTAACATTAAATACAACTATTACAGATTCACAAAACAGTCTCCACGACTATATTTTCAACCAATAATTAAGCAAATATCGAAAGGAATTTTGCCAATAGCATTCTAGGATACAAAAGGGTGTTCAAAATAAGCAATGTTAACATTTTCCCGTACCGTATACATCTTTCCTTGTACTTTTTAGAACGAGTCATTTAGTCATTTAATCGAGACATTACAATATTCACTGAACTTGTAGGACCAACCTGGATGTGGTAGGACGATCTGCCACAGCGTCTGCACAGAGTGTGCGTCTTATTGTGGCGCTTTCCAAAGGCCTGGGTACCCTTGGTCATTGTACCTGCAAAATTGATGTAAAATTCAAGTTTTAACAACAGAAACATCGGGGAAGAGCATATCGATCAATGCAGCGATAACAACAGTTCAAACTGAATCAATATTACTAAAAGAATCGTGAACTACGTAACAAAAACAATCGAAAAAAGAAAAAGTGAAATTTGGAAAAAGAATTTCGCCGTAGAACTACCGTATACTGTAAAAATCCCCCTGATTCAAGCAGTTCCGTTCAAGACACTTGCAAGACTGAATTGAAAGTCTATTTAAATTACGGTAGCTAATTTCAAGAAGAGCACATCCTAGGCCAGATTCATGTTTGTATTTTATTTTTATTGAAATATTTTTATTTTATTTTAATATGAATTGATTTTATAGTACGATTTTAAATGAAAAATATTATATTTCAACTTATGTTTATATTATTTCTTAATTATTTAATTCAAATAAATATTCGGAAAACGTTAAACAAATAAAGCACATCGATTAAAAAATTGAAAATATTATATTTTACTGGGATGGGGGTGCCCAGGGGAATTGTAATAAGTAAGCTCCATTCGTTAAACTGATGACTCGAATCAAATTGCATTTTAAAAACACCTTTTCCAGATCTACACAAAGTATTCAAAGAAGACATTCCGTGAAGAAAAAACCTATCTGTGTCTAATGACATTTAATCCCATCCAAAGACCATTGCAATAGTGAAAGTTCTACATGCAGAAAGAGAACCAATGGATTGGAAGTAGGTTGTGGGGCACCTTTCGCCTTCATTCACCCTTCTCACTCCCATTCTAATCCCGACAAAACGTATCCCCTCCTTCCTACCCTGTTCTCTTGCCAAGATGAGTCAGACCCACTTCGACTCGTTTACAGCTGGTCACTCTCTATTTAGCCCATCGTTGTTGCTCTCACGCGCGCAGTCTCTCGTGATCTACAGTATCCTCAGAACTTCCTTCCAGGATGCGGCGGCTTCTCATCTTATCGATTTTCCTACCCCTAATCTGCTCGAATGGAATATTCTCTCAACTGTTCGACGATGAGGATATGTTCGGAGATGATGATGGTTTCCCTGCAATCAGGCCGATTCGACCGGTTAGAAAATTATCCGTGATCCACTATCTACTCCCTGATCTTTGATCTTTAGATGCAGTCTAAGTATATGCGTCACGTTATTCGAGATGATGGTTTTGACGAGCCAAGAATAGTCAAGGCTCCTGCACCTATTGTGCCGGTTTGATCTTTGATCTTTCAAAATGTAACCCGTGATCTCAAGGTTCGAGCATTCTCCACTGATCCCGCCTCTCGTCCACGATCCGTTTCTCGTGTAATGGATTCCGACTTCGAAGGATCCACCTTCAACAGCTTCAACAGAGTACTGGATACGGTAGCTTTCGATTGATCCAGGTCAATCACTAATTGACTTATTTCCAGGCTCAAAATCTGTTCTCTAACCTCTTCTCCATGTTTCCTTCTCGTGAATTTACGGTCAGAGTTGATCGACCTGATCCCGAGGATCTAATGGAATCGGAGGAGAATGAGTGAGTAATCAGAGATCAAAGATCAAATCGATATTTCTTTACAGGAAGGAAGGATCGGGTGAGCGTCCGTCGAATTCCATTAGACCTCAGAATGATGAAGATGGGGAGATCGAGTGGGTAGACAACATGGATTCGGTAGATTGATTACTGATTTACAGTGTCAACAAGCTGAAGGCAAAGGCTGTCGACCGATTCGCTTCATTCATTGAGAAGATTGGCGCCACAGCAGTTGCAAATTCACAACTGACTGGGTTTGACCTTGATACTTTGTTTACTCATACCCACCTTTTTTAGTCCTCACATTTGTGTTCGCGAACTCAACAACAAGGTACTTGAAGCGACCAAGACAAAGTGAGTTTCATGAGGTGAAAAGATCAAAGATCAAAGTTGATCGTCAGGACCTCGTTCCGCGAATGCAAGAGATTCGAGAAGGCTGTTCGCTGTATCGAACGACGATCGGACAAAAAGGGAGGACTGGAAACTGTCCGGTAGGTCATGCGAGTCAGATTATTGATCGAAGTATTTTCCCAGCATCCAAGAATGCTGCAGTGGATTTGACACTGATGACATCTCTGCAAACGGCTGTGATAGAGGTAGAGATCATATATCAAGGATCGATGAATTGATGAGCAATCTTCAGAGTCGCACGTGATGTCTGCTCGTGATGTGCTTTCACTGGCAAACTCCTCGATGGTCGATCTTCTGGATGAGGCATCGATCGATAAATTTGTCCTAACGTAATCTTTCATTCTTTCCAGTTGGGACTCGCTTCGGTTTTGGATGGCCCCGAATCATACACTATCATTGTCCCTTCTAACTCTGCTATTGAGAGAATTCAGGTAACACACTTTTTTGCACTTTCTCGTCCCGTGATTCAATTCCGAATCTCGGTCATCGTAAACAAAGTAGGACATTCTGAGTCATTTTGGCCTTTCACTCAAATTGTAGTAGAGCAAGATCTTCGATACACTGCGAAACCGGATAATTCGTCCAAAATTGCACTGCGTGCACCGTCAGTAAACGTCGCCCTCCTTGCAGAGATCTTCGTACACCGAACTGCGAAATCTGATTGAGAATCACATTCTGAATGGAGACCTTCGTGATTACGAAATGGTTGATGGATCAGAGTTCAATACGCAAGCAAATTCATCAGTTTCAGTAGTTCAGAAGGACATTGAGGGAAGGCAGGTAAAGAGTTTGAGAGGATAATCCGGGATTATCCTTTGATTCTCAGAAAACCCTTGTGAACTGCGTCCCTCTTACTACTACGAATGTTCGCACGAGTTCTGGTAAGTTACCAGATCCAAAAAATCGAAAAAATACGTATTCAGGAACGATCCATCACGCATCTGATTACATCGGACTCTCCTCCTCAAATATTCTAGAGTATCTCGAAGAGTCCAACCGATTCAAGACTTTTGTTTCTCGTAAGAAAGACTGCAGGATCAAAACTAATTGATATTTGCAGTAATCACTCCCGAGCTTGAGAGAAAGCTTCGATCGACCGATGGAAAGTATACCGTATTCGCATTCTCGGATGGAGCGTTTGCTTCATTGTCAGAGGTGCGAATTGACCGACTTATCGATAATTTAGATTCAATTCAGAGCGTGCGCACTAATGTCATCTCCAAGAGCGCTTGTGTAAATGGTTAGTTCTGAGCTCAAAGATTAAATATCACCGAATGATCTCAGATCTGATCGTCAACCACATCGTCAACGGTACCTTCTGTTCCACACAACTGGAGGAACAGGTCATCACATCCATGGGCGGACAGGAACTGCGTGTGCACACAATGGTACGACGTTTACGACAACCTCACGCATTGCAAAAAATCACTAAATCGTTGATTGGTAAAGGTCGGCGCGAACGGCACGCACACGGTGCACATCGGAACGGCGAAGATCACGGAGGCCGATCGATTTACGTCCAATGGAGTCGTCCATGTCATCGATGACGTCATCTTGCTTGAAAATCGTTAGATTTTTTATATTATTTTGGATTGTCTGCCGATCAATGATTCCAGTTTCACTTACTGATCTCCTTTCGTGTACAGTCTGAAACTCATCTGATTCAATGCACAAAAAAAAAGAGAAACACGAAGTATCTATGCGTTCCTTTTCCAGTGCTCACCTGGAGAGATCATCTCCTTACTTTCAACGAGCCCCTCCTGGATGCTCTTTCCTCTCTAACCATGGATTCCGAACCCCTGACCATCTTCG
Source organism: Pristionchus exspectatus (assembly GCA_911812115.1). Lineage (NCBI taxonomy): Eukaryota > Metazoa > Nematoda > Chromadorea > Rhabditida > Neodiplogasteridae > Pristionchus > Pristionchus exspectatus. The sequence goes on along the minus strand of OU461584.1, from coordinate 9,488,974 downwards.
TTCCGCCCTTCAACGCCACTCTGGTACAGTAATCTTCCTTTCGAGACCCTCATTCAATCGATATTCAGGGCTCGCTGGACATGGATGTCTTCGCTCTGAATCATGTTGCTGAGAACAAGCTAGTGCTCTACCCTGCAGAGAACCAAACTGTCACTACCGTCACGAACTCCACGGTATGAACAATTCTCCGAGCCCAATCTTACAGTATTCTTCAGTTTTTCCTCGGTCTGTACAAGAATCGCTCTCCGATCTCTGTTCGTATCCATTCGGATTCGTCGCTCTTCCGCACCAAGCCTATCATTGGATGTTCAAGGTATACAAACATTCCCGTTTCCTGAAAAATCCTTGGGACTGTTGCAGAATTGTCAACCAATCGATCCACGCTTGCAACAGCGTTTTTCATTTTATCGACAAGGTAAGCTTGACATTCAAAACCAATCAATAATCGACCCCATCCAGCCTCTTCCTATCATCGAGGGTGATCTCAAGTGGCTCTTCACAACTCGTCAGGATCTCAAGAGATTCCACACTCTATGGATGGCATCTGACGTCGCTGACCTACTGAATACGGTTGGTATCCATCGTGAAAGAAAGCCAGTTGTCGATCGATTCAGACCCTTCCCATTACCGTATTCCCGCCCTCTGACGATGCAATGTCTCGCAATCAGTACAATGCCCTGCTGAAGAACGAGACGATGATCAATCAATTCGTTCGTCGATACATCGTCAAGGGTACCGTATCCTTCTCCTACTATACTGTAATCCTCAATTCCTCTCAGGACCCCTCTGCTCCTTCGATCTTCGTGCTCGTGCGAATGAGTTCAAGTACGATCTCATTCCGAATGAGGCCGATGAAGTACTCAAGTCGGACACTTTTGGGAATGAACTGCACATCAGTGGAGCACGCGTACAGGTAAATATCTACCGTAATCGGATCTTCCAGTTAGGACCCAAACTATCCCTGTTTCAGGATGAAGAAATCGTTCTTTCCAACGGAATCGTGCACATTTTGGAGACGCCCATCACTGACATTCAGGTACCATATCCTGGATACTGTAATTCAAGTATCGATTTTCAGCGAACCCGTTCGTCTCCCTTCTCATTCGCTGATATTCTCGGCTTGACTACGAGGATGCTATCGTAGACACATGTTATCTTTCTCATTAGTTCCGAATCGTTGTACTTGTAAATATCCCAATACCTCAGTAGAATTCTGCAATACTGTGTAAATAGCTGCAATTCATAATAAAGATAATAATTTTCTTTTTATCGTACCGAATGAAAATTTCGGTACGAATCGCAAAAAATTGGCAAAAATTGGCAATTTTGGTTACTTTTGAAAATATCGTTCAAAACACAATTTCCTGAGCCGTCTTTGGGCTTGTTCGACGCGCCGTAGCGTTCTCTACAGGTTTTCATTATTAAAAATAATTAAATAACCTTAAAAAGTCATGAAAATCATTAAAAAAGACATTGTATCGTTACGGTAGTTAGCATTTGTAGTTTGTAGTTTGCAAAAATTTGGAAATTTCTGCTAACCACAGTAATGATAGCATATCATGTTTAATTATTTTCGTGCTTTTCTAAAGTTATTTATCTATTTTTAATAATAAGAAGTGATAGAGTACGCGACGGCGCATCGAACAAGCCCAAAGACGTCTCAGGAAATTGTGTTTTGAACGATTCACTGGAAAAAGTAACCAAAAATTGCCAATTTTTGTCAATTTTTCGCGATTCGTACCGAAATTTTCATTCGGTACGATACATTAAATAAAAATAGTCTTGAGTGCTTTGTTATCATTGAAACAATCACGATTGATGCAATATTTATGATTATGTGCAAACTGTGATATGTACTGAATGAATTCCGTAGCAGTAACTCGTTGAGTGGCAAGGTAATAGTTCTAATACTTGATATTTCGCCTATCCACTTGATTTCTCTTCATCATCACAATCGCATTTTGCATCTCCCGTATGGAATTGAACGTGCCGTCGATGTCTTCGCTCTGTTCGAGGACTTCTGCAATTTTATACTTTTATTTTTGTTTTAAATCCGCGATGAATCACAGCTATCACAGCTTACTGAAACTAACAGTGGATGTATACGCTCCATGAAACATAACAATTTTCCTCGTCTGACCCCTATCTACCATTCTCATCCCCTACCCCTTCACATTTATGATACAATTAGAGCTCATGTTGCCTGGTTCAAAACTGAGAAGGACAATTGTCCGTACAATCGATCGATTAATTCAACAAACCTCTCGACGCCCATCTCCTTTCCCTCATCTTCCTCATCGATTTGTAGTGCAAACGACATCCACGGAAGATTCGTAGCTGCAATATAATCGATTAGACTGTTCACCGTACTCTACCGTACCAGTATCCTCACTGGCTCTCTTCACTTCTATCCTGGGAGGTCCTCGTACTTCCTCTTCCTTCCCCTGATCGACCTCTCCCTCGTCATCTGTCGTCGTTTCTCTGAAGAATTTCCCATCATTTCTGTCAATTTCCAGGTGTGTTTCAGCGAACCTATCTCAGTCCAAGCATTGCAATTCATTCGTTGTGTTTTTCTGTCCCCAAAAATAACAATAATTCACCTTTCAGTTTCTCTTCCCTTTATTCCAATTCTTCTGCTCACTAGTCCTTTCCTTCTTCTTCTTGTCGTCATCTCATCCATTCTCCAACGTGCTCGCTCACTTCCGATCCTGCAAAGATTATGATTCTTCATTCTTCTCTCATCCGAATAGGTTTCAAATGAACGATCAAATCACACGCAAGTTTACGGGTTTGCTGACTCAGTCAATTCCGAGAAATACAATTTTCAATAATTGCGATACCTGCTCAGATTAGTAAGACTGCTCTCTCTACTGCTCATCGTTTGTCTCATCATCTGCAGTTGAAGATGATCACTTGCAACGAGAGTCGTCGCCTCCTCCAGACGGGGAACGATCTCCAGTTTACCCTGATGAAAATGGATGAGGAAATTTGCATCAGCTCCTAAGTTTCGAATTCAACGACACGTGAGTTATGTTTCAAGTTTACTATGAAGATCAATGTGAATTGTTCTTTTTAGTTTTCCTTCGTTGATCGATAGATAAAATTATCCATCGAAAAACTCATTCATTCATTCAATTCGAGAGTGTTATAGATTTATATGCAAACCCTAACCTGTAGATTATCCTCATAATCGGACGAATCATCATCGTAGACGTCATGGGAAGACTCCTCCTGCTTCGCTTCTGCCAAAGTCGCTCTTTATTCTATTTCGGTCTCATTATGATTCTAGTTTCTTCAAATTCTACCTATTATGAAAAAGTAGTCATAGGAAACAAAAATATGTGTGACCTCCTCCCTCCTCCTCATCGGCCTCTTTCTCATTCGCTGCAGTCGGGAGCAATTGTCCACTCTGACCTCGCTCGATCGCATCTCGGATCTGCGAATAACTTGTTGCTTGTACATTTTCCTTGAAGAAGACAAGATAAGGATGATCCTCCAATCGCGTATCGAACGAACCTCTTTCAGTGCGACCACTCCGACAAGCCTTCCTTGCTCCGTTACGTACGCTCGATTCAACCCGAGCAGAGAGAACAGCGAGTGCACCTGAGGGCGACGATTACTAATCAGAGCCTCAGTAACAATTTCCATTGCGTGTGCTTCGGCGACGATTCTCACTTTGAACAAACTGGAGTGGGAAACGATCTGGAACGGTGTCGAGTCGACGAGAACGGAGGAGAAATCGATTGATTCGTCCAGAATCGAATCTTCCCATTCATACCGCTACAAGTATCGTTATCATTAACCTATACAGTAACCTAGATGTATACCGTACCTCCTCTCCAACCAGATCGAACATGGTCAGTTCCTCTGAGTCCTTCTTCCGTGATGTACTATTGCGTCGGGTGAGCGAGCGGAGAAAACCTGGAATAGTGAATTGATTGAATTGATTGGAACCCCAAGTATCGGATGAAATGTTGTGCACTCCACTTGTACTCCTCAATATAATAATTTCTGGAAACAATTCAAACCTCCAATCGTGCTGTGAACAGTGGCATAGTTGCTAGCGAGTCCGGGTACAGAGAGGATCGAGGAGGTTGAGAGAGCCTGAAAATGTATGTAATTATCAGGGATCAAAGATCAGCGATTTTTCTGGTTTCTTTGAATCAAAGATCAAAGATGACTGACCTTCGGCCGTCCATCCTGCACTGAAAGAGTCTGTCTGATCTGCTCCTCTACTTTCAGCCTGCAATCGATAGACTACAATAATTGTACAATTCGATTTTGTACGCAAAAAAACCGTATGATAGTTTTGAAAAAAAGATACAGCACATCTCGATATCGTAATCGATCGTACCTCCTCTGCTCTTCTTCCCTTTCCATTTCTTCTTTCTTCTCAAAGACATCATCATTATCGAGGCTTCCTTCCCTCGACACAGGGACTATCGTGAATCTGGGAATCATCAGATGGAAGGGAAATTTACTTTTCCGTTTTTGCGTCATGAATTTTACCTGATCAACGAACCTATTTCTCCTCCTGGATGGTTCAGGACTCTTATCTCCTCCTTCTCCTTCTCCATTTTCTCCTCTTCCTACACTCGTGAGAGTAGCAGCTCGTACGATCGCTGCTGTAACTCTCCTCTTCGCTTCCTCAAGACGCTTCGCCTCTGTCACCTACAACGAAAATAATTTATTTCAGCGAATTCTTTTTCTCACATGGCTATCGGATCATTACTGCCAAACTCAGTATCAGTCAGATTTCTTTCTGCGACGAAACATATATCAAATCGAAATGTTCAAAGTGTCAAACCTGATCGTTGAGCATCTTGAGTAGAGTATATCGATTGACGGAACCGAGCAACGCCATTGAAGCTCAATTCATATTTCGTAGAGTGATAAACCGTTTAGGACCCACTGGGATCTAGATACCATCAGACGAAAAATTGGATCCAATACAGGTATTATAAAATTTCGCATATTTAAGACGCAATTCGAAGTGGAATGATTAGACTAACAGATGGAATCGACGACAGGGAAGGCGCGTAGCTTCGGCATCGTGTTCAATGCGATGCGAACGTGTCTGAAAAAAGATAGATAAAAGATATTCTGTATTTTTTCCAATCAATATCGACTCCATAATAATGTAATATTCATTATCTGCTGAAGTATAAACATTGAAACATAATTCAAAAGGTTCAATAACATCTGCAACGTGGCCGTCAGTTCTATGAAATATCATATGATCTGCTTTGTTCCATCAGAATTGATGATAAGAGATAAACTAATCCGCTCGAAAATCATACCGATACGTGCAATCTCTGGGAATGCATTTCACTGGCGTCACCATGATTCTGTCTACTGTGATCGTGTGGAATCTGCAACCGGAGAAACGTCGCCCTCGCACACACCACACACACAACTCACATGCTTGGTGTGTGTCTGATATCCGGAAGGTACGGTAGGTGCTTTATCCTAATGACGGAATCGTAGATGGACGGCTGCAGATACGAGCACACGGCGACAGCTATGATCACGGATATCTGGAAAAATCAGGGTTCGACAGGGTTCTACCGTAATCGAAACGTCGACCTCACCATGATCGGGAGTAGTGTAATTATCTGGCCGGTAACTTCGAAGACAATCACACACACGGAGACGGTATGGGTGATTGCGCCAGCGAGCGCGGCTGCACCTGCATTGGGAAACGTCGACCAGGCACACCATCAAGGAAAAGAGCCCTTTCCTTGCAAGATGGGAAACATCGTCCTTACCAATGACAGCGTACACTCCGGGATAGAGTGACTGCATCTTTCCGCCCGATTCGATTTCACCATCGAGACAGATTGCCACGATTTCGCCTGGATTACGGTAAGCAATCAATCAATAGCTACAGTATACCTATCGTCCTGCCGAATGCGGCTCCCAGCACGAAAGCAGAGATAAACATTCCAGCAGGAATGGGAAGAGTCGAACAGATGATTGAGAGGAAGAACTGCAATGATACTGTAGCCATGGATTACTGTAGATACGGTAACTCACGAAGACTATTTGAAAGACGACAAGTGAGATGAAGATGGAGTTCTCATGAGAGAGGCCGGTCCAACTGTTTGTTACTGACTGGAAATGCATTCCGTTGAGTAAGAATAGTTTCGAACTTGAAACTTTTACATAGTGATGAAGTAATACCTCACTGCAAGTTTCTCCGTAAGTCGTGTTGCTCCAGATGCAATTGTTGAAGAGATCGGGCACGGTTGATGTGAATTTCTTCTGCAAAGATCAAAGATCATAGAATGGCCGACCAATGGCCAACTAACCCTGCCAGCCATGAACTGTCCGAGTGCCTCTGGATAAGTGATTGTGCCAAATAGGAATGAAATGAGGATAGGGTAGATCATCCAGCTTAGATCGTACACTTTTGCATAGTCATGATGAATCTATCTAACTCACTATCGCTGAAACAACATCTTCGCATATTCATTTCTTCTCAGAAACAACACGATATTTCGATGGACAACTATAAATGCAGCACCGACGATTCCTAGCACGAATCTGTCAAAAAGTCAATCGATACTGATTTTATCGGATCCCCATCAAGGACCCCATCATCACCTACCCCATCAAGGCGAAAATGGGAAACTCTTGCAGAGTGAAAGCTTTGCCTGTCGGGAAACGCGTTTGGAACTGTGCGTTGAAGTCCACTGCAAGGTATTTTGTTGGTGGTTCACTTATGTTTCACCTATTCAATAAGTCCCTACTCAAGGTGAATACACCAATGGGTAGAACAGACGAAATTTTAAAAAAAATCGTCCGAATTCAAGTGATCCGTTCGTGAATATTGACTAACGTTCAGGATCCTTGAGTAGTGTCGTGACAACTCTCGAGATTGTAGCTGCACAACCAGCTGCGAAGAATCCACGCCAGTAATTTCTGTACAATTCTTTGCAATTTTTCTGATAAAAAGCAATTTAAAAAATATGAATTGAGGCGTCGCAAACTTGTATCTCTACTGACCTCACAGCAAAGAACACGGATGTGACTTCAATGGAGAAGAGCACTCCTGAATCAATCGATACAGTAATCCAAATACAGTATCTCGAAGACATTTCCGTACCTCCAATGGGCGCACTGAAAGTGCAGGCAACACCGACTGCACACCCAGCAGCAAGCATCTCCGAGCTTCTCGACTCGTTCTCGTAAATCCCCTGATGAAATCGATGTTCAGGGACTGCCGTAAACTACAGTATACCTGGAAACTGTGGACGAGTCGAGACAGCTGCGATGCCACCACAGAAGACATGTGCACTAGCGGGCCCTTAGATGGTTTATTCATTATCGATTTTCAGCTACAGTAGGTATCTATACCTCCTTTCCCAGTGGGAGTCCGCACCCGATGGTCAGTGTGAGACCGACGAATTTGGCGAGCATCGTGCGCATCGTGAGATATTCCTTGAGGATGACACCGCGAAAGATCGTCTTGATCTCGGGGATACCCGATCCTGAAGTATGGATTGAATTTAGGGGTGTCAGAATGAAGAAACCGCCTCTTCATTCCTCAGAGTGACGAGAAATCAAATCAAGTGCGATGAAGAGATTCAAATTGCTCTAACTGCATCCTTTCTAGCATATCTCTAAGAAACTAAACTAAGAAATACTTGGCTACACTGTAGTTAGATACGAATGTACGAGGAATAATCGATACCAATAGCCTGGGGCGCAATCAACCGGGTGAGCAATGCAGCGAGAAAGATCATCACAACGAAGAACATCGTCCATACACCTTTAATAATTGACTTTGGAGATAAAAATGGATAAATTTCGGACCGTAAGTTGCCAATATCCTCCAGATGCCAACCTCGATTTGATCCGCTTGATCGTATGCCCATTGATGGACTGAAAGAAATTGCTGATAATTTATCATTCGTTGATCCCGTTCAGCTTAGATTAGCAGAAAAAATGTTCACATTTGTTCGTGTTCTCAGTAATAAAGTCCATAAAGAGAGCGAGCAGAGACATAATCGATCCGAGTAGAAGGAGATAGACCCAATCCTCGGAGAGATATCGGGCACGATTCAGTGATGCTCCTGAGCAATTATGATAGGGTGAGCATATCAGAGATTTTGAAATGAAGAATCAACGATAATGCTTACTGAATGCAGTGAATCCTCCCACGTTTTGCTTCTTCGGTTGCTCTGCAGTAGTTGGCACAGTGGTCGCTTCATTATTATTTTTCTGAACAAAGCATTTTCTAGGTAAATAAAAAATAGAGCTACACTATGCTATGCTCTTCCTTTGAAGAAGAATGTATCAAATCGAATTTGTTTTCAAATAATGAGTTAATTAATGGGATAATGGGTTAATTAATTAGGTACTGACTAACCTCTTTTTTCGAAATGAGTGCACCCATCTCCACGGATCGTCGTTCTCGCACGCTCCTCACACGACGTATCTACAAAAATCTTGGAATGGGGGGAAGATCAAAGGCGGCATCTTAACAAGTCTTTCTATCTGACACATGAGGATCATTATAGCCATCATCCCAATTGCAGAAAGGTATAGAGATATTTAACCTTTACGAGTTTTGCACACCTCAATCATTCCTGCAATCTTTGCACAGACCATAGATCAGTGAGGGGAATATAAAATGAAGGAAAGCTAACCATTGCTTGGAGTGGAATTGATCTCTGCTATAGAAAAAACCAAGAAGTGCGCGGGTAAGAAGAAAATTTATGAGATGATACGTCACACGTCCACTGATAAAGTCTTGGCTCGATTGGCCAATCGGGAGTAATCAAAGGGAGATTCCCTTCACTCCTTATCACATTATCGACGTCGATTACTATCATAATAAAAGTGTCATCGACGCATACCTTCGAGTGAGCTACAGACTAAACCTCCAAAATAACGCGGATACTTTGATGTCCATGTGATCGGGAGACGCCCAAAGCTCTAAGATCACTTGAAAATTGACTAACACTAACAATAAAGTTATGTAACATAAATACTAAAAGCATTTGGCAACTTTTGAAAACTGTTTTGAGACTCCCTTAGGGGTACCTATCTACCCTGAAAAATTGGCGGGGATTGAGATATGTGAGTTCCGGTCACTCCCATGTAAGAGTGGGTGAGGGGCAGAAGATGCGAGGATGAACGAGTGAAAAATCGAAAATCAGGACACTTTGCTTGTGCACCCACTCGATTTCACACCTTTGAATGATAAGGGCTTCTTATCTCGAGGGACGGCCCTTCTCCTCCTTCTTCTTAGGTGTGAATTGATCGGCTGATAGTTGATGATGCTGAATGACATTATCGAAAGGCAGTACCGAATCCTCTCACCTCGTCATCATTTATTTCGTCGACAGACGAGATTAGAGTGGGAGTGGAGGGAGGAGGGGAGAGGAATGTTCCCGATTAGTTGAGAAATAATCATTGAAACGCCTTTAAGAGCTTGTTTTTATGAGAGAAGAAGTGCCCTAAAACGATGAAGAAATCGGTGTGAAATTGGAAGAACAGATGGACGAAGGCCAAACAATCAATTGCATTCTGCAAACTCTAGACAAGAAAAACAAGTGGAAAACATTTTCAAGCTATTTCACTCACATTTTTAACCATTTACATACTTAGTCAATCGAAGTAATGTCATCGAAGTCAAATAAGAACGATTCTTCATCCTCCCCCTCATTCGTCTCCCCCTTTCCCCTCAGAGTTGGTCGTTTGCAATGAGTGGGTCCGTCTCTTCAATGGAGGGTGTTAGTTTATCTTTTTATTATCGATAAAGAATACAAAATGACTACAATTCGTTCACAGGGCGAGAAGCGTGCCTCAATCTTCACTAGCGCCACTCATCTAACCGGAAACGGTATGAGTGACACCGTGATCTCGGATATAATATCGATTGCAGACCGGAAAGCAGTCACTTGGCAGCACATCAGCGCTACCGTACCCGTGAAGAAGAAAGGAGCAGAGAGAAAACAAGTGCTCAATGAGGGTACCGTATCCTACCGTAACCACCATTTGATTCGATATTACAGTATTCGGCGTGGCCAACTGCGGTGAGGTGCTGGCTATAATGGGCGCCAGGTAGAGATCAGAGATCAAAGATCAGACTACAAAGTAGTTTAGTGGCGCCGGAAAGACTACACTTATGAACATTCTGGCCAAGCAGAAGAGCGCTGTTGTGCAAGTGAGATCAGACTAGAAATGCATCATGAAATATCACAAATGTCAGGCGACTGGTACGGTAAAGGTCAATGGAGTTACCGTATCCGATCGAGAAATGCAGATGCAGAGTGCTTACGTGCAACAGGTGGATCTTTGATCTCTCGCGATTGATCTTTGATCTCTGTCAGGTTGACGTCTTCTGTGGCAGTATCACAGTGCGCGAGCAACTCATCTTCTCGGTAGATCAGTCAAATCGATAATTGGATCTTACCGTACCCTCAGGCGAAGCTCCGTCTTCCCGAGACTCTCACTGACGACGAGCGCATGCAGCGAGTGGACTCCGTCGTGCGACAAGTAGGGCGACGTTTACCAAAAGGCAGAAAGGATCACACAACGTTGCGCAGATGAATCTCACCGACTGTCAGAACACTATGATCGGAATACCCGGAAGAGTGAAGGGAATATCGATCGGAGAGAAGAAGAGACTCGCCTTTGCCTCTGAGGTATACGGTAATGGAGTATGGTAATCGATGGATCGATTCAGGTTCTGACAGATCCGTCCATTCTCTTCTGTGATGAACCCACTAGTGGTCTCGACTCATTCATGGCTTCGCAGGTATACGGTAGAAATGGAGTACGGTAATCGATAATCGATATCAGGTCGTGTCTGCCCTGAAAGAGATGGCCTCTACGGGCAAGACGATCATTACCGTAATCCATCAACCGTCGAGTGAAGTCTTCAACATGTTCGATACGTGGGAGAATATTGATTGATGGATACGGCAGATCGATAATTGCAGAGTGTGTTTCATGGCGAGTGGCAAGCCAGCGTACCATGGACCTATCAAGGATGTCTGCCCCTTCTTCGCGAAGTTACTGTAGGCCAAAGAGTACGGTAGTTATCGATTATTCAGTCTTGGCCGACCCGAACTCTGTGTGCCCGAATCGTACAATCCCGCCGATCATGCGATCACCCAAATCTCGATGAATCCCGAAACGAAAGATGCCGATTTGGCCAGGATTACGGTAAGATGAAACTATCGATTGATCTATCTACCGTACCTTCTCAGCACATTCGTGAGACATTCGAGAAGAGTGAACTGGGCAAGCAGATGATGGCAACTGCTGATCCATTGAAGGTTAGGGGATTACGGTAGGGAGAGATAATCGTTCTTTGATCTTTGAGGAAGTCACTCCACCAATGGAGACGGATGCGAAGAGTCCGAAGAAGAAGAGCAGGTGTCTCAATCCATTGTACAGTACACCTACAGTATCATTCCAGATACGCCACTGGTTTCTTCCGTCAATTGCGTGTATTGTGCATGCGATCTTTCCTAACGACCCTTCGAGATCCGGTAGTGCTGAGAGTACGATGCGTCCAGATTGTGGTGAGTACCGTATCGTACCCTCCCGACTACCGTATCCCCATTCAGCTGACCGCCATCATTATATCGATCGTATCGTGGAACACACCGATCACCGGGCCTACGGTAACGAGCGCCCGATTACGGTATCAATCGATATTGATTGAAGGTGATGAATCTCGAGGGAGTCCTCTACAATGTCGCCCGTGACATGAACTTCCTCTTCCTATTCCCATCTGTGAATGTACGGGAGAATGCGTAGTTTGTAGTCTGATCTTTGATCTTTGCAGTTCATCACAGCTGAGTTGCCCCTGTTCTTTCGTGAGCACAAGGCGCGAATCTACTCGGTCGAGGTGAACTCTGACCTTTGATCTCCACTAGATTGACCTTTCAGTCGTACTACGCGGCCAAGTCCCTGGCAGAACTGCCACAGTACACCATCCTCCCATTCGTCTACTCGATTATCGTCTACTGGTGCACGGGTACGGTAGCTCCTCTGGAAGTTATCGAACACTGACTTATCAGGACTCGTCCGAGACTTGGCAGATTCATGATCTTCTCGGCTATATCGATTCTTCAAGTTTGGGTGGCAACTTCAATTGGTGATCTTTGATCACTGTTTCTGGATTGATCTTTGATCTCTAAGCATACGCGGGTGCATGCATCTTCGGAGAGGAGGGACTGGCAGTCTCCTATATTCCTCTCTACATTCTTCCCATGCTCATCTTCGGAGGATTCTACATAAACTACGACAGTTAGTCGAAGCGACTTCTCTGCGCGAGATAATGCATCTTCAGGCATTCCGAAGTACTTCCAATGGCTTTCGTACCTTTCCTGGTTTCGCTACGGCTTCGAATCACTGCAGATCAATCAATGGATGGCGATCGATTCGATCCAAGGTATACTGTAATCGAAAAAGAGTTACGGTATTTCGTGTCAGGATGTCCGAAGGATAACGGAACATTGCCTCTTGATTGCACTGCCAGTGATGGAGTCGGACTGTTGAAAAGAAGAGGACAATACGCAGGTTGGATGAAAGGAAAGCAATGAATGATCTTTGATCTTTCTCCAGATCAATTATTCCCGATGTCATGATTCTCATCGCATTCTTCTTCATATATCGAGCAATCGGATTTATCGCCCTCTATTTGCGAGCGAAATATCAGAAGAGCAGTGCTTGATTCCCTCATTCTCCCGTATTGACAAGCTAATGTGCGATCGAATAGAAATCAATCGATAAAGAGAAACATCTCTCTGGAGAAAGAACGGACAACTTGTGAAGTAGACAATACATGTTTCACATTGATATTGATTATAGGATGACTTGGTATTAGGGTTCGACAGAAAAACTTCGGAAAAATTTAGAAATACTAAGATATTCACGATTACGAGAAGACATCAATAAATAATTTTTGAATTTTACGATTTACCGCCGTTGGATAACATACAGTCCGCCGCATCAACTTATGATGTTTTCGCCAATTTTTGAAGTTTCTCGTGGCATTTTACGCGCGAAATCGCGTATTTCATTGAATTTCTCTGTTTCTCTGTCGCGTTTGCTCTATCCGCCTCCTTTTCTACTCAGTGAGGCAGCCATATCTTTTCAGAGCGAGTAGGGGAGAGACTTATCGGAGCTGAAAGTTTGCCGTCCCACCATGAATCCCCAGAACGCGCCGAGCGGTAAGTTGTATTCTCCCTTTTCTCCACGAATATGATGTCTGTGATTGTAGCTAAGTACGACGATGCGGATGCGTACGCACTGTCCATCGTCAGCAATAATGTGCTCATCACCGTCAACCAGGAATACTACGGAGTGTACCTCAAGACGTTCAATCTTGTTACCGGTATGACTTCCCTTCGAAGGCCTTCAAAAGCTTTTATAAACTGTTATTTCAGGATACAACACGGATCGACAGTACGTTAGTGAAACAGCGATGGATCTCATCCCACCTCTAACGATGGTGGAACTTCCGGACAATCAAGTCCAGATCTGCTTCTTCGCAAAGGATTGTGAGAGAGGTCACATTATCAAGTTAGTTAATGTTATTTCAATTTGTCTTGACGTTATTAGTTCATGTTACTTCAATTTGTCTTCAACAATGTACTGAAACGCCAATTCAGGTTCACTTACGTCCTGAGAGCCGGATGGGATATCGATAATACATTATCGACTATGCAGAGACAGAAGCTGCAAATGGATCCTACGTTAAAGGTGAATCATCAAGTCATGCCTACTCTATCGATCGCCTCCGAATACTTTTTTCGTTAGTTTCGCATGGACGGGAAAGAACATTCAGGTGATGTATGTGCACACATTCGATGGCGACGCGTATCCCTCACTCATCTATGCGTACAACGATCATATGTACAGGTCAGTTGACATTTCCTGCTTTTTGCTACATTATTATCTCTTTTTTTAGATTGATTCTCGATCTGGAGAATGACAATGTCCGATTCACTGCCATTCACGTGTGTGAGTATTTCATTCCTCATTTCACAATTATCCTTATGCTTTTGCAATGTAGACTAGTTACTACATTTCTATCAATTTCCCTAGAATATTGGCCATTATCTCTCTAATTTGCAGATCAGGCTGGATTCACTGACGACCGTAAGATCGGCGCGATAATCTGTAATGGGGCAGATTTCGCGGTCGTCGACGACAAACTTTCCAAATTCTTCCGCAGGTGAAACATTAATGTCACTGGACGTCTGAATCGAAGTTGTGATTTCAGGCAGGGACCCGATTTCAATACGTCCGCTATGACCAAAAAAGCGGTATCTATGCAGATTGGAATCAACAGGGGACAGGTACTTTTCTTGCAGTGCTTCACTTGTAAAGAATCTATTGCGACTCGGAATTTCGCGTGTCTTTTGTAACTACAATCTATCATCTTGAAACAACCGAAAAATGCTTTTCTGAAATGAACAGTACATTTGAGTTCTACGTGGCCGTGAATGGGCAGGAACTGTACACGGTAAACGAGCGCACCTCGAAATTCGTGAATATTCCCCTTCCGGAGGATAGGATCATGGGTGGGTGTTCATGGAATATTCTTACTTTTTGTTTTGTATTACCTCGTTGAAATCATGCTTGTAGGTGCGGGTCTTGTCTTCAACGAAAACGATGATCTGATTCTCACTGATCAAACAGGTACGGTATCCAATGAATGGACTAATGAATAATAATAATTGTTAAGGTCTCAATCCGGCGCCCTTCCGTTTCCCGTCACGAGGCATACCGTCTCTGCTGACCATTTCGTGTATGAAAGTGGTCTCTATGTCTCCTGAGGAGACCCTTTCGAGAGTCGAGAGGTATGATTTCCCTTTCGCCCGGTGCTGCTTAGTAGAACGAATTCGTTTATTTATATTACCTTATTTCAATAAGTTATTTGTGTAATTGTATAAATTGAAGGTGGAATCGGTAGCTGAATTTGTGCGTGTTCTGTTCATGCCGAAACGCGATCGAATTGCCTATTCGACCCATCTCATTCTTCCTCAAGAGATTGGTGATCCCCTCCCTGCACCCGATAATTCTCTCCCCACCCGCTCCTCACCCCTATACTCTCTCTCAGAAATCTACAGTGGAAACGCACACTAAATGTACATTAGCTCCCTGATTTAGATCAGTCGTAGTTTTGAAGATTGCTTCACATTGTCCACTCACTAATACATAATATGTCGCTAATATTGGCATTGCACGTTTTCGCCTCTTGTTATTTTGCAACTCACGATATGTCCAATCAATCACCATACTTGTCACGATTCCCATGCCATAACTTAACCGTTGGTTGTTGTGAATACTCTTTAATATTTATCTCTAATATTCTATGAGTCCAACTCAACGTGATCAAACGGTCGATAAATATTTCATTTCTCTTAACATTTGAGTTCTTTGTACAGAAAGTTTACAAAATGATATTTCTGGATCTTTTGAAAATATGAGGGAATGTCGAAATGTACGCCCAATTGAGAGTAGAGATTAATAAATTATTTTTACAAACCAAAAAATAAACTTAGTTCATGACTACCGAATACAGTATAAGGCGGAAGTCGTTCGCGACTTGTCTGTAAAAGATACTCATTCAATTTTCCTTCTTCAAATTTTCGATTTCCATGAGCCTTTTTCATTGTTTCTGCTCTAAATTTGTGTTCATGTGTTAGCTTTATACGTAACACATACCTTCCAGAAGTTCTACATGAGGTGGTAATCTTGTTGACTCGAAGAAGCGCTCACAATGATCTCATCTCGAAGTCTTGCACGTTTTCTTCGTAATTCACGCGGCCTGGGCGTCTCGACCTCGTCCGCTTCACGACGATTCCAATCTGCTTGGGTGAATCTAGCCAGGTGAATACTACTTCCTTCTATTTTGCTTGAAAGTGGGCCGTTTCTCTTAGTTGTTTACGGGGTGCGTCTCGTGGTCAAGCACGATACACATCCAACTGCTCATCTGACACGACTGAATATCAGGGCCGACGCGGACTCGAATCTCTCTTCGTCAAGCAAGATCGATGTCGAGAAGCAATTCACCGATGAACAAGTGCAGAAACTGCTTTCGCAGCTAACGGGAATGGAATTGCAGGACAAAGTGTTCAGGTTTGTCGTTTACACACTGGTTTTCATGGTAGGCACCCCTGTAGCGCCAACCATTGCCAAAATTTACATTTAATTTATACAGACCTCGTCGGACAGCCATTCAACAGCGAGCTCACTATGCCCTAATGACGGATGAACGATTAGATAAGGTATTCGCATATATTTCCTTACAGAATTATCGTACAACTTGTATTCAACAGAAGAAAGAAAAATGCACTCCCTGGATTTGTAAAGCCCTTAGCGAGTTGTTTCCTTTTAATTCAAGTAATATTCTTGCAGACGATGGAAAGAATGGAAGACGAGGCTCGTCGATTTCTTCAGCCCGTCCCATTGAAAGAACCGAGATCAGAGAAATTTGAGGTATCCTTAGTTTTTTTTATTGTTTTAAAGGAAATGAAGTCCAGACAATTGAATTCTGTTGTTGAAACAGGTTAATACGCAACTATGAAACACCAATTTGATGTATATTTATAATTTTTTTAGGTTCTTGCTCGCGATGAGGAAATCGCTTCCTTCGATCACTCTAAATTCGTATTCACTGACATCACTTTCGATGCTACGGATCAGGTATATTCTGCTTCCTTTATTAGCATTTGTTGCACCCCCTCCCTTTACCCCTCGATTAATTTTTACGATGTGCTTAAGGGAGTAAGATTTGTAATGCAATTGGTGTTTTTTGAACGTTGTTATTTCTAAACGTTCTAATTAATGTCGATTGCAGGACCGTACAGTGGTGGTACGTGAGATCGACGGAACTCTTCGCACGGCGACTCCCGAGGAACACGATAGAATGAATAGAGTTTACTACGAGAAGGCCCATCGACCAGTGAACGCACCTGCTGTATTCAGTGATACATGGCTCAAGGTATATTTATTTCTTATGTCACTGAAAATGATCCGTAAATCGAATCGATCAGCATGAGTTGGTTTTGAGTTATTGTGGAAACTGTGGCTCACCGGGGTCACCTCAACTTTTTCGTTGAATTCCGCACGCACGAATGGAGTAAATCACTTTGCTGAAATTATCAGGTCTTTAGAAAAGATTTAAGAAACCGAACATTCCTGGTTCAATTGAAATGGAAAATATCTTGCAGAACGCATTGGACCGTGGCGAGCACGAGTTTGTGATGGACTGGGCGTGCTGGTACTACGAGCCCGATGATCCCGCATTCGTTAAGGTATTGTATTGTTTTATTATTAGAGTGCTATTCTCATTTCGATTGCTCTTCGATCATATGTTCGAAAGATATGCCACTGTTGAAACATCCATCTCGAGTGCAGCAGAAACATCACTATTTGAACGAAGACATTTATTACAGTTGTCCCGTTCGGTGTTCGATCACACAATCGATTCGGGTCGTTTCGATGCCCTTTACTCGACGAGACACTTTGGCACACTCGCATTCTATCTCGCACTCAATGGAGGAATTCCTCCTCTACTCAATTGGTTCGGAGGAAGGGGCAAGTGAGTGAATTGAACGAGGGAAATGTACAGGGTTGGGAACCAGCCAGTTTTGTGTTTTTGGTGGGCTGATTAGTTGTGAATTTGAGACGTGGGCCAATTTTATTCTGAGTACTTATTCTATACTTATTCTCGAATTATAAGTACCAAATATGATTTATTACAGACTGGCCGAGTCAGCCCGACTGGTTCAGCTGCAGAAGGCACTCAATCCCAACTGGAGAGTTGCCGTGTCACAGAAGGTGAGCATTATTTCATATTATAATCAGTTCTAGTTTGTAATTACTCTGAGAATGCTCCCCAGTTAAAATTATAAGTGACTTGCTAGTCAAACTCATTTCAACTTCTCCGTTTCACAGGATTCTGATCGCAAGATTCTGGAGGATTTCCTTCGTCAGAACGAGCGACTGAAGCAGAAAGTGCCCCTGCTCATGGAATATCTTACCACTGGTGGGCGTTTTGGTTCCAATTTATGCCTGTTCAAGGAATTATAATTCTTAAAAAATGTCTATGGTATGAGTGAAGTGCGTTTTTGCTCCGTAATTCGATCATGCATTGAGCATAGTGGCATGTATGCTATACAAACTACGGTGAAACACAAATGTGAACAGCACAATGTTTCCGTGGTTCTTGTTATATTTTTTGCATTGCAGGCCAAACGGTGGCTGATCTGAAGAGTGACGAGGAAAGAGCGAGAGAAGAAGATTTGGATAGCAGGGTGAGTCAATTACATCATCACATGTCGCGATTCTCCATTCAATAACCACAAAATCGATTCTGCAGCGAACTACCGTCACCTCGGCGACGGTCGGCAGCACTTCGGGACCCCTGGGAAGCATGGCTGCAGAGTACAAGGTACGGTAGATGACGATACTGTAGGGAGAACTAGAGATAATCGACTTTTTCAAGGTACACGTAAGAAAGGAGGATAAACCGGCAGAGAAGTCGGATAATCCTCGTAAAAGGGGCGGAGCTAGGACTAAATGGCAGAAGAGACCGGATAAGAAGGACGAGTGATTAAGTGATGAGTAATGACGTCATCCATACGGAATTCCCCCTCTTACATGTTAGAATATTGTAGGTATAGTAGGCATCCACTATGTTTTGTTCCTTTACTGATGCAATGTTGTTATTGAGCGTTGTTGAGTTTGTCCCGAATTTTCCTTATGTTTCCTCCATAGTCATTTTTCTGATAAATTACTGAAATTTTGACAATGTGAAGATGAAAGGTGAATCAATCGTTCGAGACGATCCCGAATACCTGGTCTGACCTTTGAAAGGATCCTGAAACGGCAAGCTCGCGAGTTGCAGATCTGAGGATACTGTAGCCGGCAAGAGTAATCGATACTCTGCAAGGGAGAGAGAGGGACGATGCCCCGTAACAATCTCTCGTTACTGCGAAGGACGGCGAATAGAGGAGATCGACCAGTGAGCACCGACTCCGGACCGCCCTCACCCCTTCCCATGTCGTGAGTACGGTAGAGAGGGATACGGTAGGAATAGGGGGGGAGTAGTGTATCAGAATCGGGAGTTCGTAGCGACTTTTAATCTAGTTTTAAACGAGGTGGTGCCGTCGAGATAAAAGGATTCGAGATTTTGTCGGTAAATGAAACATCTGAAGCGGGGATGTGATGGTGCAAAAAAGTTCTAGGAGATAACTAGAATTCACTCTGACTTTTTTCATCTTTGATAAAGTAGAATAAGAGCGTAAAATGCAAAAATGGAGTAGGGGTTGAAACATTTAGCAGTTTTCGAAGAATTTCTCATAAACATGCCGTACGGATTCGGACTGCCTATTTTTTTTGAAAATTTGATAATCTAACTTCTCCATCTATTCCCCCTTACTCCATTTCAGTGCTCGTTTCCGTCGTACGACCTCCGAGGAAGAGCAGGACGCGATTGCAGCTGCAGCCGAACCGCTGGCGTGCAGCAAACTCTTCTTCTCGAGGGCGGACCTCGATGTCGATTGGATGCCTACCAATGGAGCCGTGCTAAAGGTGACTATGGAGATAGCCAAGATATGGCAGTAGATTGGAGGAGAATTTTGGAGACGAGAGTTGAGCCATATTTTTTTGTTAGAATCAATCAATCAAACCTAGTGTCAAAAATTTGTACATCGGGCTACGAGATTCGAGTTACACACCGTCTATAGGAAATAGCCGTGAAAGGAAATGCGATTACCATGAAGGGTTTCGGTCTCAATTTATTTATGGCTTGTGATCGTACGATGTATTCTGGTTTTGGCGATGTGTAGAGTTCGAAATACGGGTCGCCGACACGTACTCTCTCGCCGGTCAGAGTGGCTAGAGAGCGTGAGAAATGAAGAGACGGTGACCCGTATTTCGAGCTTTAGCGATGTGGCGAGTAAATGCTGTGGGTGAAACGGAAATGTTATGGGTGTGGTTTAGTTCATGTCTCAGACTAGCTATGAAACATTACTTGCAGCTTCTCTTCTCGTTGCGTCTCACATCTGCCCTGTGGTCCGGCATTTCGGACTGTGATGAGGTACGGTATTCGCAATATTCAATTTTTCAGAAATGAAGGATTTCGCTGGTTTGTGAATTGTCTGTTTCAGAAATCGATTGCACAAGTTGCACAAGAATTATTGAAAATCGAAAGATGCAGAGAGTTCAATAAAACTGAGTTATCGATTGCCAGATTACGGTTCATTGTGCTCCGAATGATTACGATAATTGTTCTTCTCGAGGTGTTCAACTACTGGGAGCCGATGCATCTTCTGGTGTACGGTGATGGTCTCCAGACGTGGGAATACTCGCCACTCTATGCGATACGGTATGTACACTATTTGATAGACTACTGAGTGTTCTTGCGATGGATTCGAATTCGTATTTACATTTAGTATCAGTACTTTATCATGCCACGGGGTTGGGTATCGATTGTGTGGGAGATGGGAGGGGGGGGGTCACTAGACTCGGTCTCGGGTCGCTCAACAATAGGAACTACAATAGTGGGTCGGTCACAGAAACAATGCATTAGGTAGTGGGATTGGTCGATAGGTAGTCTGGTTTATCGATTAGGTGGTGCTAGATGGTAGGGGGCGTGTCTCCTAGAGGCCTGATAACAATTCAGAATACGGGGAATAATGGGTGGATCGGTCGATTATAGACGGGTGCGTGTTACTCAAAAGCGCCTAGATTCTAGGTGATAGATTGAGAGGAACGAAAAGGGAAGGAAAGGGATTCTCTAGCATAGGCGGCGTCACATCACAAGAAGGGGGAAATCAAACAAGGGGCGGACAAACTCAATTTTAGGATAATGGGAGAGGGACGGAACGGATACGAGGAAACAATGCATGGAAGGGGAGGGATCGCGGAGGGAACGAAGGACAAACGAAGAGAAGGGGGGAGGGGAATCAGAGGGAGGAGGAGGTTATGGGTGTGGGCACCACTCCTACCGGGTCAGAGACTACTGCCGATCTCCTACAGAGGGGATCAAGGCGGGAGAAGCCGTCCATCATAATAGGAAGGCCCCACGAAGAGAAGAGGGAAACACAGGGAGAGAGGGGGAGGGGGAGGAGGGGGGAGAGGGTCACAGAGGAGAGGGAGGCAAGACTCGACAGGGGAGAGAAGGGAGTAGAAGCACACTCGAGGGAGGAGAGAAACACGCGTGTACCGTGGTCGTGAACCTGCAAGTGGGCGGAGTCACACAACCGATCGCAGACTGACAGTCTACAGTACCTGGCGGGATCGACGCCCGGCTCGCGCAACTACGGTAGGCATCCGATGGCCAAAAATAGTTGAGGGTGAGGCAAGAAGGGAAGAGCAGAGGGCATAGAGGTGGTGACGATTCACGCTGTGTGATTGCGAGTCGACCGAGACGCTGCAAATGAGTACGGTAACTGGAGGAGTACGGTAGTAGAGATACGGTAATGACCAGATTACGGTAACTAGTCGAGGTACGGTTACTCACAGTCGGTAGTGGTGGTGGAGGTGCGAGGGGAGGCGAACGAGGGCTCGGTGTGATGGTGGTGCTCGGCCTTGTAGTAGCCGCCGAAGTGAAGCAGCAGTCGCGCCAGCCAATTGGCCTGCAAGAGTGGTGTGGTGAGAAACGACAGAAAGAGGCGCACACAGTGCAATTTTGACCAAAAACGAAAGTTTTTGGGAAACGACTGAAACGGCTACGCACCTTGGTCGGGCAGCCGATGGTGCAGCAAGTGGTGGGCTGCGTGTGCGAGCCGTGCTGCAGCAGCGCTGTAGAGGTCGTGGTCTTGGCGGACCTGTAGAGGGTACGGTAGAATGGGATTACGGTAAGAGTACGGTACCATCCGGGTACGGTAGGTGCTACAGTACCTCTGGGAGGTGGTGCAGTCGGTCAATCGACACGACTTCTGCTCACGAGCAGTCCGCAGCGAGCAACTCGAGTCTTTCGTCGTCTTAGAAGCCATCGTTGAACGGATGGACGTCGGCTGCAAGGAGTACGGTAGGTTACGGTAGGACTACGGTATGACCAGGACTATGGTACCAAGGGGGGTACGGTACTACGGTAGACCGGGGGTACCCGAGGGTACCGAGGGGTATCCAAGGGGGTATCCAAACGGACCGTAGTGTGCGGGCGGGAGTGGGCGGAGTATGGTGGAAGGAGGAGGGGACCGCACGCGGTCGAGACGAGTAGGGCGAATAGAGGAAGGAAATGAAGACGAGGGAGAGGGAGGGAGGCCTTTTGTGGAGTAGAGAAGATAGGCAAATGGAGTGAAGAGAGATGGAAAATGAGATGAGAGAGGCAAGAAATTGAGTAGAGTAGAGCGAACAATGAGGAGGATTATAAATGTAATGAAAAAGATTATGAAAATATGAATAGAATGAAGGAGGGGCGAGGAAATGACAAAAGGAAAGGGGTTTTGGGTGGCAGGGTGCTTGCCGGATTTGCGGACTACTTTCATCACCCCCGAGGGGATGAGAGCAGTCCGAAACCAAATGCCCGAGGCGAGAGTTGTTTACGTAATAACGACGGTACGCCAAAGTGACGGGCGCGCGCCCCAACCGGTTCCGCGCCCACGGGACGGTGCCAGACCCCGCCCAGAGCAGGGATGAAGGCACCGAGAGGCCAGATGGACGGGGGGAAGAAGGGCGCATGAGAGGACAAGATATTTTTCAAAGTTGGAATGATTGGGCATAGGAGGGGTGCTTTTCGTTGAATTTGCAGTGTAATAGAGCCCGTATCTTTTGCGTTTCGTCTGGGATATGATAGCGAACACTCTTGCGCTCATGGATTCTGGGCAGATTTGCCGTTCAACAATATTGTTTCATTATTTGATCTTTCGGGGTATTGATTGAGTGTGGTGTAATGTGTTGCAGTTGATTCATCACCACTTGCTGCACGTGTCGCATGGGTCGCACCCTAATCCTCTCTCCCCTTGCTGCAGGTCGTGGTTGTACATCTGGCTGCACGCAGCACCGGGTAAGCTGATCGGTCTCCTCTTCCCTCACTCGAAGATCGCCGTATGGGTCACGATGCGGTGTGGAATCGCCTCTCTCATGGCACTCGCAGACTTTGTCATGTTCAAGGTACGGTAGGTACGGAAGGAAGGGGACGAGAATACGGTAGGAAGTTTACGATATGATTGGGGAAAGGGCGCAAAACTCTCACTCGATGTGAAGTAGACCGAGAGACTCGCTCAAGAACGAACGAAATGAAGTAAATGTTGATGACGTCATTGCATCAAGGAGAGGGAATGGTGTTGATTCGATACATTTATCATGCAATACATGATGATGACATTGTGTCGAGTTGAAAGAGAGGTTACGGTAGCTTTTCTTTCAGGTGGTAGCAAGTCGATTGGGCGTATCGATCGCCCGATTCTACCTCGTCATCTCAATGTTCTCCGCAGGAATGTTCATTTCAAGGTGAGAATTTAAGTACGGTAGTTTACTGTAGAGGCTAGTACTCCATACAGTAGGACTGTGGGTCTCTGAAGAGGTTGGTAAATGTCATTTCGTTTGAGTCTTTAGTGTTGCAGGAGATTTGCAATGAAATGTCGTCACCTGGTTAATTCATGTTGAGTGGGTAATGGACAAGGAAGTGATGCGGGGTGTCTTTGATTTATGCTGCGCACTTCTTTCAAAAATATGATATCCCTCCTCCTCTTGCAGTTCTGCATTCATTCCATCCTCCTTCGCTATGGCATTCAACACCATCTCCATGGCAACACTCTACTCGGGACAGATGTGAGTAGAGTGAGAACTACGCGTAATCGTCTCTTCATTTCTCATACTCTCTCTCGCCTCTCTGACCGGTGAGAGAGTACGAGGAATGAAGAGACGATTATTAATTTTATTTCTAGGCGAATTCATCTGCGACTAACTAAAACTCTTGTTCGTTCTGATACTTACACGCATGTTGAAACACTGGTGTGACTGGAGAGCTCAAATCTAGTTGTTTCAGAAAATTCGTTGATGTATTATGATGGGAATAAATGGAGAGGAGTATAAGTTACGGTGCCATTACCGTATCCCATCACAGGTTGGTCTCCACTCTGTGTGTGGCCGTGGCCTCGTTGGTCGGATGGCCGTTCGCCGCCCTGCTCGGAGCCCCTACCGTAATCACGTGAGTATTGATTATTTTGTATCTAGCGGAAGCAGACATAACTTTGAGAATGTTAATCGACCCGTTTCTTAGGAAGTGAGTGAAACCTAAAACTAGATTTCTGTTTTTTTTTGAGTTCTATCATCATGACTCTACAAGATTCCGCACATAGCAATTTTTCCGGGTCTTATGATATTAGTGAAACCTAGAGTTGAATGGGATGGATCGAGCACACTGCACATTCTTTCTTATTCCGATTATTGAGTGGAACGTCAAACAAGGAGTAGACTGGGCGACTCTACGAAATTCATCTATCGTTTCTCCATTCAGCTATCTCTTCTCTCTCCGTCGTCCCGATCGTTTCATTCTTCATTCCCTCATCGCTCTTCTCCTAGTGGCCACACCCCTTCTCGTAGTGGATACATGGTACTACGGAAAGAGAGTCATGGTGAGCAGATATCTTTCTATTCTATTTCATAATAAAACTGGAGTTTTCGGTCGTCGAATCAGTTGGTTGGGCAACTCAAGGCTGGTTGTGGTTGCACCATAAGTCTATAGCAATGAGTGGTAAAGCGATTGGTTGGGCAACTCAGGGCTGGTTGTGGTTGCACCATAAGTCTATAGCAATGAGTGGTAAAGCGATTTGATTGACTCATGAAAATAACTATTAGCAACATCGATGATTGGTTGAGCAATCGCCATGCAGTTAGCTGTTTCATCGTCATGGCAAATATACCAGTGGTGTCAAAGTTTGATTGGCTGTACCCATGCACGTATTGAAATTTTATTTCTGTGTGATTAGGGGACCAGGTAAATTTGTGTTACACCGTCAACCTAAAGGGGTTGTGTGGTGCAGATATCTGATTATGTCCTTGATGTAATGCATAGTTGAACTATTCTCAGGCTCCGTTGAACATCGTGATGTACAACATCTTCTCGACGCACGGTCCCGATCTCTACGGCACCGAGCCACTGTCGTGAGTTGATCAGGGGAGATCCTAGAACTTGGCTAGGATATTTGGGGTTTCAGAGGCAGCTCATTATTCCAAATTCAGAATAGGGTTGATGAGACCTTTAAGAGTTGTGTACAATTTGCCCTGATGTTGTTTGTTTCTTGATTCCCGTAAGTTGGAGTTTCACGGTCTGTTGATATTCTCCGAGAGCAAGGGCTCACCGATTTTAGAGTGTCTTGGTTGGGAAAAATATTCCTCGATTACCCCCTTTGTTCAGATACTATCTAAAGAATCTGGCTCTCAATTGGAACATCGCTTCTCTCCTCTGGCTGGCGGCCCTTCCCCTCTGTGCCGTCGTGTCCGCCCTCGTATTCCCCATCCACAAGACCGCCAAGAGAATCATGGGCATGCGTGAGTCACTCACTCTCTCTCCCGTTTGGAAGTGATCTCTAACTGGTTGGACAGAGTGAGAGAGTGTGTGAGATGGAGAGAGTCTGTAGAGAGAGGGAGCGGTAGAAATGAGTTTCGAAACAAGAGCAGGCAAGTGTGTGTTTCGCCGAATCTACTAGAGTGGGAGTCGAGAGAGGGCCATAGTAGAACCTTCCACATATAATATAGAGAACCCAAACAAGCGAGCGTTGTGCTTCACCGATGCTATGAGAGCATTGATAAGATTGAGAATATGTTGACTTCGAGAGTTTTGTTTCTCGAGAAAAAAATCAATTTCAGCTGTGAGCCCATCCTTCTACCGTCGCCTGTTCCCCGTGGCACTGACGATACTGTCCATCGGCCTCTGGTTCACCGTATTCTTCACCCAGGCACACAAGGTACGGTAGGAGCTAGAATGAGATAACGGTAGGACTGTAAATTGGGGCCAGTAAGTGATGCGTTTCACAGTTCCGGTATGAGAATTATCTGGATAGTGTTTCCTATATTATTTGGTTTCTTTTATTTATCTTACAAACAATAATAATAAGGTCTTTCTTTCGTATTTGTATCAGTCTGGTTCTTTTGTACGACCCCCATTGTAAATACACTCGACCGGGATATGTGATGATGATGATCTTCAGGAGGAGCGATTCCTGTTCCCGTGTTCCCTCTTTTGGCCCTTCTCACTGCCATCACTCTCGATGCACTCAACAGGTGAGAGGAGGGGGATAAAGGGAGTGGTTATGTTTCGGAACCGGGAAGCCAAGAAATACCAAAGACTGGTCGATGGAAGGTAATTGAACAATGAGTGGAGCACGAGTTGCGCTGGTTCCACATTAGTTTGCAATGCAAAGTTCACAAACGTCTTATCGAATTTGTTTGAATCGCAAGTAGTTGTCGACAGTGTGTCACCCGGAAGTGGCGGGCTAGATTATTTTAATGATATTAATCGGACTCGTATTGCAAATCCCGATATCGGTTGAATATGAAAAGTGCGTGTGACGGGGAACCTCCTGCCTGCTGTTTCTCCTCACAACTCTCTTTGCAGATTGGCCTCTCACTTCTCCCTTCCCTCTCCCTCCTATTGGCTCCTCGGTCTCTTCATCCTTCTCTCCACCTCTCGCGCCTACAGTCTGCACAGGAACTACAGCGGAACCATCGATGTCAGTTTAGAAATAGAGTTGTTCTTATCTATCCCGTTCTTGGTTGCTGAATCTGGCCTGGGAGTGTTCCGTTTCACCCTTGCTACATCTAGCTGTGGAGGGGCAAGATATGATTTGCTTCTTGAGTCAAGCTTTAAAAATTATCTGTATCATTCCTAATGGTGGTGGAATCTGCCTAGGCAGGGTTCCGTTTCATCCTTGCTACATGTAGCTGTGGAGGAGGCAAGATGTAATTTGTTGCTTGATTTGAATTGTAAAAAATGACTTCTGCAGACATACAAGGCGTTCGCGGACTACCTCTCGGACAACCACCAGAACTTTGACTTCTCCATCAGAAATGTGAGTGGGGTACGGTAGGATTACGGTAGGACTCCATGCGTCATCTTTGCAACATGAATAGCCAAAGAAAAGTAAATAGACAGTTATACTTTATTGACATGACGATTACAAATAAGCATAGCTGATTGCTGAACTAATTCCTTGTTCAAGATACAGGCATTGTGGATAGGGAACGGTATCGATGCAATCCCCTCTGCAGGACCCTCTATCAGTGTGTGTGGGCAAGGAATGGCATCGATTCCCGTCGTCCTTCTTCCTCCCGAATGCAGTCGACGCCCAGGGACGAGTGGTCTGTATTTATTTTATCGGAAAAAAATCATGCGCTTCGGGCGTAGATAAATTATTATTATTATGTGCACCAGATGTTTCCTGGTTACACTGCCGGTAAATAGGCGAAGGGAAACGGCGCTTTCAATTTGCCTGTGACTGATATTTCAACAAATTGACAATTCTTTATAGCGCTTGTAATGTATTCGTCATCTGCAGAATATTGGGAAAAAATAAGGTAATAGTAGTAATGAATCCTCCTCACAGCGTCCGATGCGTCTCCGTTTCCTCCGTAGTGAATTCCGTGGTCTCCTTCCCAAGTATTTCCCCGATGGACGATTTCCTGCGAGAACGAGAGCAATCCCCACGGAGATGAATGATGCGAATAAGGAGGAGACCACGAGGTGAGAAACAGGGGGATTTAGGGTTTCAAGTGGTTGAGATAGACTGAACATAGGGGTCCTTTAGTGATTCCTTTCGATATCGTTTCGAAAAAAACACAGTTAGTACATCCATAAATCCAGCCGCTATTAAATTTGGCATTTAGCAGATGGCAAACCCAGTGCATCACGGTTGCAATTACTTTATGTAGGATGGAGGAATGGTCGGGAACTGATTCTCCGAGGGCTGGAAGCTCAAAAAAATCCCATCTTTATTGTCAGATACGTGCCGCTGGACACGTGTGACTGGGTGGTGGATCTGGAGACTCCCGAGAGGACGGCACTCGAACCGAATTATGGAAAGGAACATGTGAGTGAGATGGCCAAGGGGGTTCTTTCCAAACGACCAAACAGGCAGTCTCGCGTTTCGCACTTTTCATTTAACTAGAATACTTGTGCATCCATTGGTAAAATGCACGTTTCGAATATCAAATTTAGTTATCATATTAAAAATTTGTCAGGCAAATATTCTCCGCCCAATCATTCGTAATTCCTTCCTTCTCGCCCATCGATCCATTGGCTGTTGAGGGCATTCTTCGTCCCTTTCCTGTCTGAGAGGCCAGTTTTTTTTTTGCCTTGATAAGAAACATGATAAGAACAATGATAAAAAAGAATTCGTTAAACTGTAGAGAGTATGGTACACCCTCTACGTTTGTTGTATGTTCAAAATTAGCACTTATCTTGTGCTTCATAAAAGCAGATGTGTACATGTTTCTGTGGTACTACGATAGGCGGGTAGTAATTCTGAAACCAATGTTCCCTGCGCCTGTGTTGCATTTGTAGAATAACATCATTGCAGAAATTGCGAATTCGGTCAGTACACGATCTACGAGCGTGTGCCTCCTACCGTAGTCACCAAGAGACGATCACATTCAGCAGAAGAGGAGGAACGAGCGGCACGACACGAAGAGTTGTAGAGGCGACGTTTGTGAAACGTCCCTGTTTCGATTTGCACTCCCATTCACACCACGCACTGCCAGTAGTGCATCTAGTCACGTTTTCATTTGGAATACTGAGTAGCGTAGAGAAGTAATTGCTTTAGCGTAAGTATACCTCGTAAGATATTTGTAACATACTCCTGTTGGTGTTGTAGTAACTTATTCAATCTTCATTCTTTTGCGCAACGTTGCCTGTAATAATGAAATTTATTGCCTTGACATAGGATACCCTGCCTAAGATTTACACTTTTTGTATTCCCGGGTTTTCATTTGCTGCTCCCTTTTCTGAATCTACTGTATTAGTATTTGTGCATGTATTTCAATTGCTAATAGTGGGGTCTTCTCGATCACTTCGCCAGTCGCTTTGTAAACAATTTCACTTTATGCATGAATTTATAGTCGATTGAGACAATAAAGTTTTTCTTCTTAAACTCGGAGATGTCTTGAAATGTGAATCGTTGAATGCCGATGCTGTATCTCGAATGTGCGAAAAGGAGCACGCTCTTGCCAGAGGGTGGAGGGGGCGCTCTCTTCCGAATCCGCCTCTCCTTGCAAGGAAAGGGAGAGGGGCTTCCGATCTGGTAGTGGGAGGCTTCCATGTTACGGTGGCTGATTGTCAGTCAGCCGAATGCTGTTTTGTTTCACTGTCCAAATTGCCGCCCCCATCATTTCTCGAGATGAAGTTATAATTGAAATCGATCCCTCTGTATGCAGGTGGTATGACCACTCGTGACGCTGCTCCTCCAGTGGGCGATCCCGATGGAGATTGCTTCGTTATCGATCAAGATGAAGAGACAAAGAGGATGGAAAGGGCGACTAAGGATCAGGAACTGGCTAAGGTACGGTGATTCAATTGTTTTTTCCAGCAATGGAAGATCGTATTGAACATTATCTATCGGAAACGAGTTGATAGGACTGTGAAACGTGCATTACGCAAGTGTCGAGAGAAAAGAAACTGACCAGTATCAGAGAATAGATAGAATTGTTTTTAATCTTCCAAAATCCGCTTCTCGAATTGAAATAGCGCATCCGGCGATGTTAAGGGAGTTCAGTGAAACATAAAATTCGAAAGTGAAAGTGGTGAATGATTGCAGAAAGTGATGTCATCGGCGGCTATGCTCGTACGCGCCTCCAATGGACTGCCCAAGACTGGTGAGTGGATTGTATGGAGGGATACCATACCTGTGCCAAGTATGTACTTGGAATTTTTGCTGCCTATATGAACGGGTAGCCGCAAATAATTAGAATTTTTTCTACGGGTAGCCGACCTATTCCTCTCAAAATCGTCATATTTTGCACAAAACGCTCAAAAAAGTCAAAATTTTCTTACTGGGAGCCGACCTTTTTCAATTATCAGAACTTTTTTTTACGGGTAGCCGCGTACTTAAGTACATGAAGTACGCAGGTGTGAGGGATACGGTAGTTGGAGAGTATGGTAGA
Source organism: Pristionchus exspectatus (assembly GCA_911812115.1). Classification (NCBI taxonomy): domain Eukaryota; kingdom Metazoa; phylum Nematoda; class Chromadorea; order Rhabditida; family Neodiplogasteridae; genus Pristionchus; species Pristionchus exspectatus. Next base: position 9,458,884 of record OU461584.1, on the reverse strand, counting down.
TTCTACAGTTGCTATTCTGGGAATGGTATCACTTGGCTCTATTTGATATGAGGTCGATCTTTTGGTTACGGTTACTAATAATGTATTTTGATTGAGTAGCATGGTGATTCTAAAACGGCGATTAGAGTGGATGTCAACTTTGGTTACGGTAATCGATTAAGTATCGATTGATTATCACTGATCATTTCTCAGCCGACAACTACGCGCTCCTTCGGTCGTTCGGCGCTTTCTCCGAATTGGTGGAGCAGCAGGAGAAGAGAGTGGCCAGTCTGTGAGTGGGGGCTAGGAAAGGGAGAGGGACTAGGTGGTTGTGAGTTACGAGTGATGGATAAGTGCAGCTGGAAGGAGGGATGTGAAACTGTTATGAGCCATGTTTTACAATAATATAAAACCCGTATGTTCAAACACACCTAAATGTTTTCACCTTGTTACATTCCGGTTGCACTGTTGGCATAAGAGTTGACGGGTCATTTGAAAGGCAATGGTCCTCCGCCATCCAGATTGAAAATAATTATTGATCTTCTCTCAGAATCTCTCGCGTGCTCTCATCCGCGGGGTCTCGTGTCCGCTTGCCGCGCGTCGATCGAAACGCGGACTTTGAACACTTCTACGATCGAGTGATAGAGGCCAACGATGGAATCGTCGAGAGGGCGGTCAGTGATTGAACTGATATCTAGCATTTGAAAATGATCCTTTTAGAGGCGATGGCCAATTTAGAGTTTTTTTCACGATGGAATGAATGAAGAATGTTTTATTGTGTGAAGTTGAAAACATATGGGTAGCGTGAAACGCTAAGTTTCTGTGATCGAAAAAAGTAGCGAGGAGATATTGAACAAATTTTATTTTTTTTGTCTAGCAACGCCAAAAAAGCAATTAATAGCTCGATTCATTTTATGTGGTGATATGAGATTCGTGAAGCACAAATGTTTCTTGAAAATATGAAACTTTGGAAGTGTCTGCAATTGATGGAAAGTTTCTAATGATGTGTCATTCTCAGGGCATCGTTCTGGACGAATTGGAGCGATCGCGTCGCGGTGTTCAAGTGAAGGTCCCGAAGGCAGTGATCGATGCAGAGAGCACTCGGTGATGGGAGGTTACAGAGGGGGGATAGATGGGGAGGCAGCTTGAACATCTGATTCGCCTCCAATCTCACTTTGGTAAAATTAAACTATCTTGCGGGTTTTGTGTTCTGCCATGATGCCAAAAGCAAGTTAGCGATGCAGCAAATAATCATTGTTCGTTCTCGATTCGATACAAATCGTACTGACGAAAGGATGATGTGATATTCCATCTTTCGATTCCTAATCCCTCCTTCCCTCTCTCCAGTCGCACTCTATCCGGGGGCGGCGGTCGTCCTGCAGTCGCGGGTCTCGGCGCGAGACTATCGATGGGAGGAGATACCGTATCGGGCAGTGGAGAGCTGCATACTGCAAAGCAGAGAGATCAAGCAAGGATTGCCAGAGTGGTCAGTGTGGTTCATGAGGGGGCACTACTTTTTTTTTCTAAACGTTCGCAAGCCAAGCGTGGTAGAGGTTTCACGGACTTCTCAAGAACAATGCTGCACCTTACCTACAATGTCATTTTCGTTTTGTTCAATTAATGCATTTACCTATTTTTAATAATAGCTAGCTGAAATTGCAGTCATCGACGATAGTCAAGCCCCAGAAGGCATTCGGCTTCGGAGCATCCATCGATAATAGTGAGTTTTTTTGTTTGTGGTAACGCATGGATTGGCGAATATTGTATTGCACCATCTACATGCCTCATGTATCTATGATTCGGCGATTCACCGAGAATTATTTTACTAACTGAAGCAACGGACGATGCATTGGTGTGCCTTTCCTTCATCATTTACGTAGTGCTCGTGAAACATGTTTGCGATCAGTGAGAATTGAGAAAATGATTATAACTTTGTTGCAGGTTCGAGCAAATACCTGCCCATAATGAAGCAGAAGCACCACGCGATGGAGAGAAGAAAGGCAGAGGGACTCGTAGTGAGAGATGAGGATGGAGCGGAGAGGTGCGGTAGTTGTGTTATCTGTGGTCGTACGCAATTTGCCGAGAAGTGACCAGCAAACGGGTTTATGGAGCATCAGACTCCTATTTGTTCATTTGACCAACTATGTGATTTGGTGTAGCAGTAGGGTGATATGAAGCAGAGAGAGAGTCGAGTATGCGGTATTTCGAAGTCACGCGATAGAATCTATCATTATTTTTCTTACAGGGCGAATGCCTCTGCCGCTTTCGCATCGGATGAGGCCGTCGAGGCGCATCCTTACGCGTACGAACTGGACCACGATGAGTGTCCCGAGGAGCAACTGAAGAGTGCCGAACCACAGGTACGGTAGGGGGCATCGACAACTGAGATTCTTGCCAGCATTCACATAGGAGATGAAAATGAAGTCAACGGTGACAGCGAGAAGGACTATGCTAGTCAGATTGTGTGAAAACGAGAGTGTGAAATTTGAAGTTTGGGCCTTCAGAAGTACGGTACGATGGAGTCTACGCCTCTCACTGTGGTGGACACTGTGGAGGGACTGAAGAAGCTCGTGCAGACACTCAATAAGGAGAAGGAATTCGCCATTGATTTGGAGGTGAGGAGAGGAGGGGACTAGGTGGAATGAGGCTTCAGTGAGATGATGAAGGAGGGTGAGGTGATGGCGGGGCAATAGACATGACGCTTTTCAAAAACAATTACCCGGTTGTGTGATGCTCCGCCGGATTGGTATGGTTAGGTGCGAAACTTAAAAACAATTCCGGTCACAATCCAATGAATCTTCATTTTCCGACCTGGTGAGTGGGTGTTGCGGCGATGAGACATAGATGACTGGAAATTTTCTGCAATTTGATCGACGCTCAACGTCTTGTACAAAAAACAAACCAGAAATATAATTTCTCCAGGCGCACTCTCATCGTACGTTCTCGGGCATCGTGTGTCTGATGCAGATATCGACGAGAAGCGAAGACTTCATCGTTGATCCATTCCCTCTATGGAGTCATATGCACCTACTGAATGAACCGTTCTCCGATCCCAACATTCTCAAGGTGAGTGGAGGTTGCAGAGGGAAGTTATAAAACATGATTGCATATGACAGCTGATATTGTAGTTGCATTCAGCGCTTTTAATATTTAGTTTGAGAACTTCAAGCTATTGCAATTGTGTGAGACAATTTTCTGCTCTATATGCAAATCGAATGGAACTCAAAAGCCACTGGTAAGAGTGAAGCATTCAGGTCTTCCACGGTGCGGACTCGGACGTCATCTGGCTGCAACGGGACTTCAACATCTTCGTCAGGAACATCTTCGACACTTGTAAGTGATTTATTTGTGTCGTAATTATTTGAAACTGAATTCTTTCGTTTTTCCTACCCGTGGATTACGGTTCTGCTTGTAGCATATGAATTGATTCAGAGCAATAGATCGATATCATTAACATAGTGAAGCAAATGATATAGATTGAATACTTGTGCAGTTCGTGCGATGAAGAGAGATCAAGGCTGGACGAAGTTCAATCTTGCTGCTCTCGTCGAGAGATTCTGTGATGGACATCAACTGCAGAAGGAATACCAGCTGGCCGATTGGAGAATACGGTTTGTCCCCTTGCTCATAATTGATGGATCAGATGACTATGGTGATGTGTGTTTCACGGATTTCATATATGACTGCGAGTCATCAGTAATAATAATAATGATCTGTTTTGAAATGTAGACCCCTTCTATTGATAGGCCGTTCGTTAGTTTGACGGGATTTAAAGTTTGGTAATGTAGGGTCACATCTAAGTTTCACTGACTTGATATGTGACTGCGAGGCATCTATGAATGATATTTGAACCATGCTACTTCTAGACCCCTCCCTGCCGACTACTTATCGTACGCGCGCGGAGACACGCACTTCCTACTGTACTGCAAGGTGAGTGAGGCTTACGGTAGGATTACGGTAGGTCGTGGTTAGAATACGGTATTTGGAATTCGATTAATTGTTTCTTCATTTCACGTACTCTCTCACCGGTCAGGCGAGAGAGTGTGTGAAATGAAGAGACGATTTTACCGTATTTCGATCGTACGGTATAGTGTCAGTCAATATTACTTCCTTCCCTCCACAGGATATGTTGCGCGAACGACTGCTCGAGACGGGCAATGATCAGGCGAATCTCATGAGGGCAGTATACACAGATGGAATCGAGTTGAGCAGAAAGGTGAGAGGGGGAGAGACCAGGAGGATTCGTGCTGGGAGAGTAATTGATCTAGTGTTCGTGGGAAGAACCAACAATGATCGAAACATTTCTCTCTTGTTAAATGTAACAATAAAAAAAAGGAAAAAACACTGTGCCGATTTGAGCGTGGTGGTTGCGAATTGCGATGATTTGTGATAGAGCTACATGCGAACGATGACCAATCAATCGTCTGCTGGGTTGAGTTTGAATTAGAAAAAAATAGAATACACTTTGTTAATGAATTCAAGCACACTGAAATAATTTATAGATGTACGAGAAGGCGGAATTCGACGCGGATGGATATCGATCACTGATTAGTACGAGGAAGAACTTCAACAAGTCAGTTTTATATTTGAAATGTTTGGTGGAATTGATATGGGTTGAAATGTTTTTCTCACCTGGGAGGTGGATGTTTCATTGGTATGCCGTAAACGATAAGTACTTCTAACAATAATGAGTCTGAGTTGTCTAGAACATGAAAGTGATGTTTCGTTATGTGTTTCATAGGTATGTGATAGTGCCCGCTGGCTATTGAACAACGATTTCTTAATGTTCTTTTCCGGATCTAATCTTACTCATTTTCAGTCGTCAACTGTACGCACTGGCTGAGCTGTGGCGATGGAGAGATGCGACAGCGAGAGAAGAGGACGAGAGCACCACTTACGTCCTTCCCAGTCATATGATGATACACATTGCTGAGGTACGGTGGGAGGGGGCGGAACTTGAGTACGGTAGTCGGACGTAATGGATACGGTATTGCAGGCTCTTCCTCGTGAGATGCAGGGCATTCTCGCCTGCTGCTCTCCCGTCCCCATTCTCGTCAAACAGCATCTCATTCAACTGCACAGGTCAGATATTTGGGATGATTGTATTTTCTCATGATATTGAGCTATGCATTGAAGCACAATCGAAAAGAACGAGTAGGTTAGGCAAATGAAACCGCGAATGTCAAGGAGTGTGTGTAAAAGTTCTTGAATTGACCATGCGCAGCTGTGATGATCGCGACGATTCTGTAAAAGTAAAATGCACACGTGTCAACTAGGTGATTTGTGGATCCAATGATGTAATATATGCTTGAGAGTTGCTGGATATGCAGTGATCCCTTGTCACGGTTTTAAGCTAAAAAAAACAAATTCATATCATTTTGTTCCCCCTTTGAACTACAATGTCATTTCAGAATAATCTACGCGGCGCGCGATCGTCCACTGGAGAAGACGGTTACGCTGTCTACGAGAACGACCGGAACTCAGGGTGAGCAGAGAAGGAGGAGGATGGGTTACGGTAGATTTCGAAGTAGGGGATACGGTAGTGCTATGGGTACGGTATTTGAAGAAAATCGAATTGATATGGTCGCTTCGTATACAGGGAACTTTAGTATTGCACACGGTAAGATCAGATTAGTAAATAGTTATCGATTACAGGTGCAGAGAGGGGTCTGTTCGAAGCGATGGTCGACGAGGCCAATAGAATGACCAAGATAAAGGTCAGAATTTAGTTTCAGGTTTTTTAACTTTAGCAAAAGTTTCAACTAGGAAGTTGAATGTTTCAGAGGATTTATGAATGGTTGATGCTTGCTCCTCAAATCAATACAGTTTCAACACGTAGCGATAAAATATAAATATTCTGTTTCAGTCGGTTCTCCGTTCCTCGCTCGATTTCACTCACTGTGCATTCAACGAGGAGATTGGAGCGATGATTAAGATGCATGAGGAGGTACGGTATTATTGATTGATCCTGCTACAGTAATCCACAATTCCGCTCAGGATGAAGTGGGAATTGACGAGAAGCCGGTGACTGATACCTTCCTGTCTGTGATAGGAGTATTCAAAGTGGAAGAAGAAGAGAAGGAAGAAAAGGCGAAGAAGAAAGAAAAGAAGAAGAAACAGCCAGTGGTTGAGAAGAGCGAAGAGGTGAGTTGGCATAATGCCATGTACAGTAACCAGAAGATCCGTTCAGGAGTCGATCACCGCTCGGCTCGCCGCGATCAATACGGCACTCGAGGAGTGGGCGACGCCCTACGAACGATACTCGATTGCACTGCAGGAGAGTGAGAAGAAGCGGGTGAGTGGTGTAGAGAGTGTAGTGAGGAAGGCGAGAGATGGGGAAAGGTCGAACTGTGTAGATTTGTACGAGTTTTTTTGCAGGAAGAGGCTCGTATCGCTGAGGAACTGAAGAGGAAGGAGAGGGGAAATGTGGACAAGGAAGGAAGACCGCTGTTCTCCCATCACGACCCGGTTGTGTGCAGAAAACCTGTGTTCAAGGTACGGTAGGATACGGTAGGACAGAAGTGATCACAGTATTGATGAGGATTACGGTAATTTTTGCAGGACGAAGCAGTGGAAACGATCGATATCAACAAGAGGAAGGAGGGAGACGAGGATGGGGTAGGTTATAAATATTCATTAATTCCTGTAAGCACGTTCGTCCTATCAATTTGGCATGAAAATTAACGTGTCATCTAAATTCAAAAACACCAATCTGTCAGGTGAATTGTTCACAACCTTTGAGAATCTGAAATTAAGAATTTGGAGCTGAATGAAGCATTTATTGTTCGTTTGCAGGTGTTGACTGCGGACGGAAAGGGACTGAAGAGATCGGCAGAAGGAAAATGGGATGAAAGACAGATTCTAACAAAGAAGAAACTGAAGTTGATGGAGAAGAAGGTGAGAAAGAGAAGATGAATTGGGGATGAGCAAGGGTGATCAGGGTGACTAGATGAAGTTGAGTTGCTGGAATACTATGAATGGAGTTGATACCTTAATGGTCTAATTCCAATTCATCTCTTTTTTTTCAAAATGTAGAAAAATTCGAAATAGTAATTAGTTTTTCTTGGTGGATTTGTGTCTTTGCATTGTTACGTTATGAGAGGTTTTCGTAGTTAATCAATTGGTACGGAGCACGTATTAAATAAAACAGATATTTACGAAAGAATCATTCCAGCGAAAGGCTGCGGCAGACTGGTCAGTGGAGGGACCATCACAGAAGAAGAAGGAGAAGAATGCGGATGGAAAGACAAAGGTGAGATTGGGTTACATGAAGGCAATGAAGGGAGTTGAGACTTGAAGAAAATGATGATGCCGCTGTGGGTTCTATAAAACAAAACAATTGTGCTTTTTGTGGTTTGTATATTTTTTATTTGTAGGCGGTAAAGAAAGAGGAACCTCAAGAGGAAGAGGAGGATGGAGAAGTTGATGATGATGAGGAAGAAGTGGAGAAGAAACCATTTGACTATGGAGAATACGATCCTAAGGCGTTGTTTGGTAAGTAGAAATACTCTACTTTCTTTCTTCGCACGTGCCTTACCAGTGGGTCCCACCTAGCGTTGTCGTACGACTGTAAAATCGCTTGACGTGGATACACCTTTGCCTCTTTTCTTCGCACATGTATACAAATGTAGAAATCTGATATTGTGTTTGGATGGATAAAAGAAATTTTCGCTATTGGTACTGGGTGGACTTGCATTGCTGATCTGCTATAATGTCTGAAATTTCGTAGTGGTGCGTTGAACAGTGCTTCTTCTCTACTAATAACTATGTTTCAATTTCAGAGCTCAGTCAGGATGAGGCGAACGCACAGGCGTACTTTCCTCATAATGGATCGGGAAGATATGTACAGGTTGGTTGAAGGGGGATCCTCGGACAGTAGAAGATGAGATTCATCTTATTATGCTATAATTGTGATGAATTCAGAACGCTCGTGGTCGTGGTGCGAAGCGTGGGAAGCACGGAGGGCACACTAGAGCTGTCGGAATGAGTATGTCATTCGGAGGAAAAGGAGGAAGAGGAGGAGGAGATAGAGGAGGAAGAGGTGGACCCAGAGGTGGAGGAGGAAGAGGAAGGGGTGGAGGAGAAAGATTCTAGAGTACGGTTTTCCAATCGATGGCACGGATATAGTAATCCACAGATCGATATTGTTACGCTCACTTGTTGAATTGAATCGTTTGTTGAGCCATGTTGTTCCAGTTATTTTACCCCCATATTTGTTCGTTGATAATTGTTAGAAGTTCATATCATATGAATGAGGCTGATAAAATCGTTACCTTATATTAAATGTGATTGATTGGCACCGAAGAGGGTTCGGTCCCACATTGAATATCTGCAGGAGGGTGATAACAAATGTATAGATTATTGATTGACTTAAGAATGACGTCGGGTCGACTTCGTCCGATCAAGAGCGATATGGGATTCGTTGCGAGAGCGTCTGACTGTTCGGTCGAAGCTGGAAAGATGAAGAGTACGGTACCTTCTTTGTCTTTTACTCGATTCTTACTCGTAAAATTGAAAACGATTGGAAATTATTGAGCATGAAATAGTCAAAATTTATCTAACCTTTCCTACAAAAATGGATCATGGATCTACCAAGTATAGAATTTTGCACTTGAGGCTGGATCATCAATATTGATGACTTTACAATTGAAGAAAAAAAAATGATTCCATTGTAGTATTTCAGTTCAACAGCCGTCTACGAACGGCACTCAAGCACACAGTACATGACAAGTTCTTCCGGGGGGCTGCCATTCTGATATAATGAGTCAGTTAGTGATCGTATGATTGTAGTTTACGGTAGACGAGATGTAGCGGGATTGTTCGATATATTCACAACAGTGTTATGCAATAAGTGAAACTGCCAATATGCCTATTTGAATTCCCTGGCGATTCGACGTTTTTTCATAGGCCGTAAATTTTTTTGCCGGTTCTCGCATTTTTTTAAATCCCCGGACAAGGACCTAGTCGTGCACTGTTCCCGAGGGGCAGACATAGAAGTGCAAGAAACGTGTGATTCCGCATAAATAGTTAGCACATTGTTACATACACGGTCTTACAACGATGTCCCTGACAATGATCCGGGATTCAGTCATCCATAACCATAAATTAGCAATGTTTTACACGACTAAACGCCGGGCTAAATGTAGAATCAGGGACATCGTTGTAAGACCGATAAAAGTTATTGCAAAGTCTGACGAAAGTTTATGAGCTCACTACCGGATATTTTGACGGAACTTCGACGTTTTCTGCTCCCTCTATGTCAACTCCTACTCTAGGGGGAGGTCATGTGTCTTCTTCATACAATTTCGTGCCATCCTGGTCGAGTCGATTATCGGGCCACTATATATTTTATGGGATTTGTCGTCAGACCACATTATATCCACTGTTAAAACCGGGTTTCAGCTATTAGATTCCTGCTGATCACTATATATTTTTGTTCCCTGGCTAGCAATGAACATGAATGGTCTTCCTCTTCCTCTATCGATTTTCTGCTTTTGTGTTATGTCTTTTATGTGAAAAACTTGTTTCTTATGCTGGATATTTGCAGAGCAATCGACGGTTAATGTCGGATTCTATTAATTCTTGGAACGCGCCCCTGGACCGCTCCACAGGTACTTTTATAATTTAATATGTAAATATTGCTACTGAAATACATTACTTATATTCATTAAACATTGTATTTGTTTCATCAACAATTACACCTTACTCGGACGAAACTAGCCATAGCCAGTGTTATCTTATGAAATTCCTACATGATTATTGTAGGCGATGGTTCTTCCGCTCATAATATGAATCAATTAGGTGCCCAGTGGAACAGAAGTGATACTTCATCACCCGACGACGGGCCGCGAGTCTTCACAATCAATTGGGACGAATACGACTCCTACAGGTTGTTATTGTTGTTGTTGTTGTTGTTTTGGTTCAATATTGTTCCAAATTCATTATTTCAGATGTGGTACTCCGGATTTGGATGAGCTCAAGCTGGCAATTGAGGATGCAAAGGAACGAAGACAGGAACATAGAGAACAATCTCGAAAAGATCAGGTTTGCCTTAATTAGCTTTAGACGATAGAAGGTCCGGGGTAGATTGATGTTTGAAGTATGTAAACAAATTTGAGAATATACATCTCGATGGTATTGGATCTCTTCTTCGTCAACTGCGTGGAGAAGTTCCTCAAGAGGAAGCAATTTCTGAAGAAATGAAGAGCATTGATCTCAATGGAACCGAAGAGATTCTCGATAGAATCAGAACGCGTCCGAAATCTAAAGCATATTGTGCGTTTATTTGCTCTTTCATTCTAGAGGGCGTTTTTCGTTCCCCTTACTCGCGTATTATTTTGAGATTCACGTATGATTAATAATTTCATCAGGTGTTCCTCCTCTGCCCGAATTGGCGAAGGTTGCTTCTCGGTTGGTGGATGTTCTAATTCCCCCTGGTCTACCGCATCCTACAGAGCCGAATGAAATTCGTAAACTTGTGCGTAGCAAGATGCTGAGATGCACAGTAAGTTGTAATATTAGTCTTTGTTTCCATTTTCTGCCTTCCTCATTGTCGTCGATAAAAGGAAAACCGTTTGAGGTATGCCGCAGTCGCTTCGGTGAGATAAATTTGTTGGAGAGACATTTACGCGATCACCATCACGTCGAGTATCTCGAGTATATTGCACAACAAGAAGAAGAAATGCAGTTACAAAGGTGAGTTGGATCTGGACATGCTTAACAGGCTTAATTTTTTTAGACCTGAGGAACAGGAACACAATAGACAGGAGAAATTACAGAGTGGCGGATTCATCCCCCCTGAGAACGAGCTTGCTTCAGCTATGGATGTGAATAACATCCCTCTTCCTGGAGAAAATACAAATGGAATCGTGCCGCGCTTCTATCGAAATGGGATTCTGAGGCAGCCTCCTCAATGCAATTTCTGCGATGAGAGATTTCCGGTCGAAATGTCGCTGAAGAAGCATCTTCTGGAGAAGTGGAGAAGTTCATATTATTTCTGTTTTTACTTATTATTTGTTCTAGCCATCGTGAATCGATCGAATTCGTCCAGTGCTTGGACTGCTTCAAATGCTTGTCCAATCAAGAAGATCTCTCGAATCATCACTGCGAAGTGGTGCGTTTTTCTTATGCTTTGTGCTTTTTGTTGTATCGATTTGGTTTTATCATTGTTTTTTAGACGTTTATGTGCTACGAATGCTTGCCCATGCGCAATTTATGCAATCCTCAACGACTGCTTCTACATCGGAGGAATGTGCATCGAGGAGCTGATCCAGGTACGTTTGGAAGGGGAAATTCGGTATATTTAAAGTGGATAAAGCTCTATAAAGCTGTCTAGGGGCATTACGTCAGGAAACATTTTGACATTTGCAGATGTGTCAAACCCCATTCTGATGCAAAAATGTATGTTCATACTTCTTCAGGTTTCCAATGCGAATTGTGCAATATAAAGTTCCTCACTCCACGTAAGCTTCGTAAGCACAAGAAAATGGCTCATAACTGTTATTTCTGCGATGAGGTGTTTACTTCGGAAATATTGGTAAGTGCCATTGCATTCACATTTATTGATTAAAAAAAAGAGGTATCAGCAAGAGGCCACGGTGTGGATACATAATTGATAATTGAAAAGTTTATAATTTATACCTCGCACATTAAAAATTATCCTCAAAGGGATGTTAGCGCCTTTTCTGAATTGTTATTTTTTCTGAATAAAATCTGAAACGTCTTTTTTCTGTGGCTTTCATATTTACGTGGGCGCGCAAAAAAAAGCGAACGTACTACAGATGTATAACTTTTTCTATCTCTATCCTCAATAGTTTATCTATATATTTTCAAGTTGATTACTCACGAAAGAATGCACACCGGGACAAGTGAATACGTTTGTCTGATCTGCGATTTCCGATGCAATCGTCTTTTCAAAATGGAGGTATGTACAACAATCTAATCGTTCAATCTGATTGTCATTTGGTTCAGGATCACAAAATAAATGAGCACGGTACAATAAGAGGAAAAAGGAGTGGCAAACTCTAGAGTACGGTACTCCAATCGATGGAACGGATACTGTAATTGAATTGAACCATTTTCTTCGAGTTATTTTACCTCACTGTCTTCATTGATAATTGTTAGAAGTTCAAATAATCTGAATGAAGTTGATAAAATCGTTATCTTACATCAATTGTGAGTGGCTGGTACCGATGCGGGTTCGGTCCCACATGAAATATCAGCGGGGCGGTGATAACAAATGTGGAAATTATTGATTGACCTAAGAATGACGTCGGGTCGACTTCGTCCGATCAAGAGCGATATGGGATTCGTTGCGAGAGCGGACGGAAGTTGCTCGGTCTCGGCTGGAAAGGTGAGGGTACGGAAGCTATTGGCCGAGTGACGGTTGAAATGTATGAGGGTTCAATGTTTGTATTGTACAAGTCCTAATCTCGTAGAGTGTAGCGAGATAGGTGAGGGTTTCTGTTGATCTTACGATAGTGGTCTTCATACAATAACTGTGGATTGATGTTATACTGTACTGTATTGTATCGATTCTCTCAGAGTGTTGCGTGGGCATCAGTGAATGGACCGGGTGACTCTCATCCAACGAGGAGACACGGAGACAAATTGTACATTGAGAGCTCCTATCGACCTGCACATGGAGACGCCGAAGACACGCCTGTAAGCAGTTTTCCTTTTTGAATTTTGTTTCAGTTCAGTGGAAAGGAAATTACCAATAAAAAACAAAAAAAATAAGCCTATCATACACACTGTGAATCACGGATGTTCCATGTATGGTATAGAGGGACCATATGGTTTTGCAGTTCAACAGCCTCCTGCGAACGGCGCTCGAGCACACAGTACACGACAAGTTCTTCCCGAGAGCTGCCATTCAGGTATTCGGTAGTTGTATCAAGTCAGTCAGCGATAGTATCATTGCAGGTTACGGTACACGAGATGCAACGGGACGGATCGATGTGCGCCCTTGCGCTGACTGCAGGAGGCATCGCATGTCTCGATGCAGCTCTGCCCATGAGAGCACCCTTCTGTGGAGTACAGGTACGGTAAGGGTACTGTATCCAATGGTTACAGTAGACGAATAGAAGGAGTACTGTACACATCAGGTGGTTCGAGTGGCGGGCGAACTGGTGGCAGACCCGGACGCGAGAATGGAAGAGAAGGCCGATGCCCAATTCGACTTTGCCATTTCGACAGAGAGACAGAAGGGAGAGGAGGTGAGCGACTCTGACTCTCGAGGCAGAATGCATAACGAAAGGCCGAGAAAGGCAGAACTGCATGTGTTTCTCTAATCGTGTTCATATTCAATGCGCATAACAAAGGGAATTCAACAATCTCGTTTAACGTTGTGTTACGGAGAGTGTCTTGTTTTTATTCAAGCGAATCTTCGATTGACTTCATTCGTCTTTCTCCCAATCGTATTTGTCATCGATTGATGCACCAGAGTTTGTCACAGCCTGAACAACTCAATTGATAATCCATCGATTGGTTGGTCACTCACCACTTTGAGCAGATCGTAGATGAAGTTGTAGTCCACCTACAATTCATTCGATGAGTCGATACAGTACTCCCTATAGTATACCTTGCTGTAGTACTGAAGATGGTCGATGTAGTCCATCACCTTTCCCAATTCAACCTCTGCAGTCTTCAGTCCATCGAAGAGTTTCGCCTCAAAGATCAAAGATCAGATGAGAGATCACTCTTGCTCACCCTCTTCTCTCCTCTTCTGCAGTCTTCCTTGCACTGCATCACTGCCTCACGCTGTTGGATGCGTTTCCACGGAAGACCTGAAGGGAAGAAGTTGATTTGATCTCTTGATCTTTCCCATTCTCTTTCCCATGCCAGGTTGAATGACGTCGAGCATCAGATAGAACCACGATTCGCAATCGTCCTTCGGACTCAATTCGATATTGCGATGGCAGGCGATCGATGCGAATTTGACCGTACCCTGAAGGATACGGTAGAATACGGTAGTTCAATCGGGTCACACCTTGAACTTGGCCTTCTCGCGTGGTGTCTTGAGCACGTTCTCTTTGTTGGTGAACTTGCGAGCGATACCAAAATCGAGAATGTACACCTGAAGAGTACGGTAGGTGAGCGAAGGAGTCCGATGGGTCAGACTCATAACTCGCTTCTTATCTGCCAATCCACACGCGTAATTGGCCGGTTTGAGATCACGATGGATGAATCCATGTTTGTGCAGATCTTGTACTGCTTCGAGACATTGAGAGGAAGCTCCGAGACCAGTCGGAAGGGAGAATACCTGAGAGAGAAGGGAGGAGTACGGTAGATAGGAGGGGGACGGTACCTTATCGGGTCTTTTGTTCTTGAGATCGGCCAGTGACTTGCCCACAAGCTGCATTACGAGGAAGAAGTACGTTTCCTTCTTGCCTCAAACGCGGCGGGGTTACGGTAGAGTACAGTACTCGTGCTAATGAGTCAGATTCGTGATCTCTGATCTCTACCTCTATCAATGATGGATGTGAAGTGGGAGTCCTTTCGCTCTTGCGCCACCAACTTGAGAATCGCAATCTGAATATTTACTGGATATTTCAAGTTCGTGAATGAAATTCGGACCTCCATCTTCAGTTTGGAGTCCTTCCGTTCCTCTTTCTTCTTCTCCACCTTCATTGCATACAATTTGGTCTTGTCTGACTGCTCGTACACCCTGAGACAGTAATGAAGAGTATGATGAAACGTACGGTATCTCGGATTGTGGAGGATACTGTAGCAATTCGTCTGTTTAGTGGAAACGATTGTATTGATTGAGGTAGCTCTTGAGTACGACAGGTGGAGATTACGGCAGGTCACGAACTTGTAGACAGCACCGAATCCTCCTTCGCCCAGTAGTTTCTCCACGACGTACTTGCCATGAGAACCCTGAAGAGGAGAATGAAGGGAGTAGTACGGTAGAGCAGTGAGGGATACTGTATCTTAGGATTGTGAAGTCTGTGATGATGGAATCAGAGATGATGGTGTGTGAGGAATCTCACTGATGATACAGTACCTCGATGGTGTGTCCTGCAGGGAAGTGAACGTCGTCTTCCTCCTCACTCATAGCGACCAATTGAGACGAAAGAAAGGGATGAGAATGAGGAGAGGAAGAAGAGAAGAGAAGAGTGAATTAAAGAGCCAATATGATTAGGTAAAATGAAGGACAATATAAAGTTGATGCGCAAATAATCACTGATTTTTTTTGTTTTGGTGACTATCTAAACGTTAAGAAGGGAAAGACTTGTTGTGGTAAAGTCTATTCTTTCAGACACCCACTCCTTCGGTGATCGGCACTTCCTCTCGAGGTGAATTCACTCTGCAAGAGTATCTTCAAGCGAAAGAACTCGCCTGCCAAGCAGCAATCCAAATATTCCAATTCCATCGAGAATGCCTCCAACGAAAGTATACGGTAGAAAGTATCGCCTGATTATCGATTTATTTGGTTGTTGATTGTTGAAGTTGTTTGTTATGAGCTATTGTTATAAAGATTGGAAAATGGAGTGGATTGTTTCGAAGAACTATGAATGGTTAACGGCCACATGATAGATACTTTTGAGAGATTGCGTGATCATAATTTTGAGAGATATTTCTAGAATGGACGACTTTTGCATCTCGGACCGTAATCGACTGGCGACTGAACTCATCGCCGCCATGTCCCAGAATGAGCTGAACAGACTCATCCCGCCATGTCTCAGGGTACAGTAGATACGGTATCCTCACGTTGACTACAGTATCCTCGCAGGATAAATCTCACCAGGCGGTCTTCGATGCCATACGAGAGCAATTAGAGTGTATGAGCAAGGAGAGGATTGAGGCACTGCTAAAGGGTAAGCGAAATTAGAGATGGTGTGAATAAGGGATCTGAAAAACAATTTGCCCTCGTCCAGGCGATGCGTACACGAGTGCTGAAGAGAGCGAGGAAGAGGAAGTAGATCAAGAAGAGGAAAGTAGGGAGGGTACGGTAGAGGTCGAGAGTGAAGAGGATACGGTAATCGATCGGAAGAGCCCTGAGGAATCGATTGAGGACGAAGTAGACGATAATGGAGTAGAAGTGGAAGATGGAGAAGTTGAATCAGAGGAAGAAGAAATCGAACTAATGCCTCTATCACCAGAGAGAAATGAAGAGAAGGAAGAAGGAGAAGTTACTCCAGACTACAAGTTCTCCCCTTGATATGTGATGTAATTTTCTTATATTTACACGGGTTTTGTCAATTATAATCATTAAATTGTTACCGTAATGATAAAATTGTTCTAGTACTGTAACTGTCCATGCACCTCATCGTGCTGCAATGTGCCCAAAGAACATGAAAACGAGAATTCATACTACTAGTCACTCTGAAATAACAATCTCAACATGAATCTATTTCACAGTCTCTTTAGAGTAGTTCAAAAGGGGAACACTAGGAATAGTCATTTGAGGGAAAACAAGTAATAGTTGTAGTAGTCAGGGGACAGTAAGTAGAGTGTCACAACGAGACATCAGTCAGAGGGAAAAGTGAGGAATTCGATATCTAGTAGGGTCGACAAAGATAAAAAGGAATGGAAATTGATTATGCACTGAGGAAACGAAACAAGAATATCTGATTACACGAAACTTCCGTCGATCCAATCGACTTCACACACGAAATTAAACTCTCAAACAACTGTAATTCAATACTAAACTTTGGGGCGATACGATAGGGGACACATTCACAGTTATAATGGGTGATCAGGGTGGAATTAGAGGTAGTGCTACTCATTGAGTAGTCTCTTACTCGAAGGGCCTCTTAGAATAGAGGGACGCTGCTATGGGAGGATGGTCTGCTTCCCCCTCTTCCCTTCACGGGAGATCCAATGACTCCGGCTGGATTGGATGCAGATGTGTCTCCCACTCCAATGTCTGAATCACCATCGAGACCGGGAGGAGAACGAGTGAGAGACGACGGAGTCGACGGAAGTGTCTCTCTCAAATGATAGACAGTTGGACTAGACATGACAATAACTTATATATTATATATAATAATCTTATTGTGGTAAAACTATTGCCATGTAAATTAATTTGAGGGAATAAATAATGAATGAACTTTCGAGTTGATTGATACTATGAAGAAGCTACAAATCTTGATACAACAATTTGCTCACTTGTTGTTATTATTATTGTTGTTGTTGTGTCCGAACACGGATGGGAAGGGAGCAGCGGCTGCTGCGAGTGCCGACGCAGAAGTGGGCGTGTCCAGTGAGAGAGGAGTGAAGTGAGAGATCAGAGTGGTCAGAGAGGGAGATGACGACGACTGAAACAGAAGGATTTATGAATACATTGGATGATGATCGCCATGACACATATTGCAAAGATTGCCAGCTGATCAAGGATCATACTACGATGAAACTTCGATCGAACAGGTCCCGATTGCTTAGATTTGAAAATGAACTCACCTCCTGACATCCTCCCTCTGCCCTCGGAATTCCGGGCGGTCGCAGATCGCAACCAAGCACGAAATTGGAGAAGTGCTTCTGAGGTGAGAAGAAGACGTCGTCGTATACGAGTGAACCACGACGACCATTCTGAAAAGAGGTTTTTAGTATATTTCTTGACGGTAGAGAGAACGAGAACAATCACATCCGGCAGATGCAGTCCACTATGATTTCTTTGGAATTCAAATGGTCCAAGAAAGCAATTTTCCGAGTGAATTGTGAAAGTAACGATAGCGTACCTCATCGGGCAGGAGCATAATGGGGGCGTGCTTGCTGATGGGAGTGGAACATCCATCGGGATCGGCAGACATCGAATGAAGATCACGCAGAGAATTGTGATGGGATGGCATATCGTCGAGCAGGGACGATGGAAGAGCAACCGACTGAAAATATCCATTTTGTTAGAGTTTGTTTTTAACAGATATCTAAATATTAGGAGAACAACATTGGGTATTACTAATATATTGACATACAGATTATCGTCGACCCCACATTTCATTCCAAACTACAACAACCATTCGAGAAGCTGCACCCACCTGTCCATAATCGTCATCATCAATATGATGTAGTTGTCTCTGTCTATGCTTCTCCATTTCATTGGCTGCAACTGTTCCGAATTGTTCCTCTCCGAGTGTTCGATCTCCGTCCTCTTCTGAGTGCAGTCGTCCCTTCCGATGACGGAACGACGCTGCTACAAGGAATTTAGTTCAGTAAAAAGATAACGTAGCCTTGTCTAGACATTTGCGTCGTGGGGAATTCACCGTTAGGTGAGTGATTGATATGGAGTAGAAACACAAATTATCCAACCTAAACACATGACTATTCACTAACCGTAATCTCTTATCTGGTCGCCTCCATTGTGCATCATTGAGGTGATCGAGTCAATCGATCCCCGATCCAGATCCTGTTCATCAATAATTACCGTAACCCAGGGAGTATTCATATACTTACGTCGTAAGCTCCTCCGATTGGCTCTTCGAGTCCACCGAATCCGCCATCACTGTAAGGATATCGATAAGATCAAAACAATCCAGAATGTATCAAACATGAGCTCACCCCTCTCCGTATCCAAAGTATGGTTGCAGTGACTCTTCTACCGTCTCGTCGCCTACAACAGGGATGATTGCCACAAGATATTAGTGATTTGAAGCAAAGAAAGAAACTCGACACAACTTCGAGTTCTTTACAAATCCCGGACAAATAGTTAGTTGTTTTTCAATGGATAGTAAACCTTGGACAGATCCATTGATTGAGTTGACTCCACTCCTAATCTCGTTCATCATCATCATTGTGTTCAATGGTGGTTGTCCACACGAGATTCGATCCATCGACAGTGACGACATGTCACGACGTCTGATTGAATCAACATTTTTAAAAGTTAGGACAAACAAATAATTACTCAAACAAATACCTGGGCACAAACTCCTGGTAGGAGTATCCGTTGCCGCCATGTGTGGCCGCTTGTGCGGGTGAACCATACATTCCATGGTGAGACTGCTGCAAGTGAGCGGCAGCAGCAGCTGCTGCAGCTGCGGCAGCCGGATGGAAGGCAGGAGGAATACCAGCAGGATGAGAGTGATGACGACCGTGGTACGGAGAATCCTGAGAGCATTTATATTTTAGTATCCCCCATCTGAACAATATCCAGGGCAGAAATAAATTCCAAATGTATTATAGATGGATGAAACATTAAATTAACTAAGTGAACGAGGCTAGAGAAGATGAGAACATTCGGACAATAAGAAGAATATTAGCGTTTCTTTTTGGATAGAGATCATACGGACAAAATCCTACAATGCGTGTTTTAAAAAAAAAGCTCATCCGAAGAAATTGTTCAAATTGTAAGCACAGACCTTGTATGCTGCAGCTGCGTGGAATCTCGGTGAGAAAGGAGTGGAAGAGGCTGCGAGATGGTGATGAGACGGCGTCGACGGAAGACGGGGAGAACCTGTTACCGTGTAATTCCACCCAAGCCATTTTTATTTAATTAAGAATGTAGCGACGATTCTAACCTATTGTTCTTCTGGGAGACGCAAGCAGTGCAGCTGCAGCCGGATGTGTTGCATATCCGGCTCCTGCAGCCGCCACAGCTGCAGCTGCTGCCATCGAAGAGGCAGTGCTCGCTTTGAGACGACGAAGGTGCAGGAACAACTGAAAATATACTCACAATGTTGAATTATCGATTGCCAACTCACCGTCTCTAGCTCAAAGGCGTTCGAGAAGCCGAAACCAAGCACGGGCGAGTGCGGATCATATCTACAAGTGAAATATGTCACGCATAATTCGTACTTAGTTTCATTCAGCACCAGAGCTGGTAACGGCTATGAGGTTTCTATAAAAAAAAATAATAAATTATCTTACTTATTGGATGTGACGTGCATGAACTTCTTGCTTGGGCAATGGACGGCGAACGAGGGCAGGAGAGGACAGCAATCGATGATCATCTATAACGTATTCCCTCAATCAAAGGTCAAGATCAACACTAACCTCTTTTTGATGTTCAGCCAGTAGTTTGGGCACGTTTTCATGGCCATCGTTATAGAGATGGACGAGTACTGGACACGGTGAGAGTTCGCGCCATTCAGAACTGTTTTCCTGAAGTTCATGAGTCGATATGATGTCATTGGGTGATATACAACCAAAAAGACAGACCTGCAGCATGTACACTTGCGCCGAGACAGTTATGATGCGGAAGAACCTGCTAACGATTCATGGATCAACCATTCCATTTTAGCAACATGCCACGTCACCTACCTATCGGATCGTAACTCCTCATCAACTTGAGCAGCGATGCCGATATTCATGCTGCTGCTGGAAGCGTAACTAGTTGCAATCGACTCTAACAAGAAGATATTCGAGGCGCTCAAAGCCATAGAGTAACATGATACGTCGAACGCGTATTATAAAGTTTATTTTCAAGTGTAAGTCATACATAACAGAAGTTAAACACATGAGCAACCTAACAAGGTGAGATGCAACATGCGAAGTTATATTTACAGTTAATCTCACAGACTATCACAGTAGTGAACAGGAAGACAACGTTGAAGGGACTATATAAACTTGCAATTTATGTCAATAGATAATAACATCAATGGTGAAGTATGGGTGTGAATTAAACAGGTACAGCTCTGCCAGTAGTTCTCACTGGTCGAACGTCCTCCTCCTCATCCGTGAACTCATCAATCAATGCCATTCTAACTGATCCAGTCGGAATATCCGACTGTACACGATAGACGGGAGTTCGTGTAACGGGCGGAGCAGGAGGAGGAGCCACGGGACGGGGCGTTCTCACTATTCCCATTCGAGATGAATCCAGCGAGTCCGACACTCGACCATCGAGCATTGCTCCCACGGCTGATCGCCCGTTTCGATTCTAAATAAAGCATTGTTATATAGAAAAGCAGAAGCGGTAAGCTCTGGCAAGAAAGAAAGATGAGAAACGTGGGAAACCTGAAGTGTCTGGGCAGCATCGTGGAGCGTATTGGCGAACGCCGACATCGATGCATGGTGCTGATTGTTGCCCTGCATTAAAATATAGTTAATACATAAATAAACAGCAATTTTATGTAACGAACTCGGTTGTAGTGATAAAAACCCCAACGAAAAATGCCACGTCATACCGTTCTTGAGAATCTCGAGATGACTGCAGAGACGTACGAGTAGAAGGCTAAGGCAATAGCGACGACTGCTCCGTGATATCGATCGGCCTCTTTCATCGCTCGAACGCCCGTCACTTTGCCAGATGTGGCAAGAGCGACCTCACCTTCAGCGAGAGCAAGAGTGACGACTGACTTCGTTCCTCTTCTGCAACCGGACATTTTTCTTAATCCACACAAAAATATTGGCGAACCTTCTTCTCCAGTCCAGGCACATGCACGTCAGCCACATTATGAGGCAAACGAGGAGAAGACTAATCAGAAAGAAGACGAAGAAGTAGAGTATTTGAACCTCTGAGAGAGCCATTTCAGGCCTGCAAAAGCTGTTTCTAAGCGAAATTACATGCGCATTATAAGGATAAACATTTTACGAAACAAATTGAGCGACAAAATATGCAGAATAAGCGCAGAAAAATCAATAAAAATGGCAATTTAAAAATTAAATTTTAAACGCAATCAGTCGATAATTGAATTACAGTACTTTTCCTGAGTTCACAATCAATCGCTTCGGGAAACATTCCTTTCGAATTTTATTGACTTCTTTATATTTAATAATTTTTCTTTTCTTTCACCTAAAATTGCAACAAAATGTATCGATTTGATAATATTATTCTATCCCATGTAGGTGAAATCATACTTTATCACCATTTAATTCGATATAACACAATCGCAAATAATGATCTACCACTATAAATGTCACTGATATGTATTCATCTATATAACGAATATATGACCATATAAAAGTTCGGATATCTGAGGCGACGTTATACTGGTATACAGAAGAAATACAAGTAATAGTATAATAATTGCACAAAAAGTGAAGATAAGATTGGTACCGTGTTGAAAACCGAAAAATCGAGGCAGTTTACATACAGAAAGCATAAAAAATGCATTATCTAACTACATCAAGTACTTCTGTATCACTTGCGGGAGATTTCTCTCTTAGAAGAACCAGCAATGAATGAAGGCAAGTTGAAGGAATACCACGTAGAGTGCACCCGCATATCTGAATTGAGGGAATACTTTCGATTCGTAATATTCCATGCTCATCTACTGTAATCTTACTCACCTGACATAAGGCATGAGGGCCCGATTTCCTCTGAGTGCTCTCGATTGTCTTGCTTGTCTCCTCAACCAACTTCTCAGTTGATCCAATACATTCGGAGAAGGAGTCGAAGCGAAGACAAGAGTCGACTGAAATTCTCTGCTTTTTCAATGGAGAAGCTGCAAATACACATGGACTTTCTACTCGCCATTAATTGCCATATAAAGTCCCTATTTCTGACCCTCGGCAATAGTTCATCCATGGGACTGCTTTCCTCTTCTCCTTCCGTCAGATTCGATTCCTCTTCTGGCATGGTTATCGCCACTGCTGGAGACTCCTCTGAATAGGCTCGCTTCATCATCCTCCCTCCTCCTCCCTCTTTCTCACCTCTCGATCCCACATCAAACGACACTCTTCGCGAGACGGATGGTCCTCCAGTCGGATGTGCAGCCTGTGCAGCAGTGGCTGCAGCAGCTGCAGCTGCATTGATCTGCTGCTCCAATTCGATCATTCTGTTCATGCTCTCATTCCGATTTGCACTCGCACGAATGGCCTGTTCAGTCCTCTGAGTGAGCTGATCCCTCGCATCGGCCAATTGAACCAGAGCCGCATCCTGAGATCAGAGATCAAAGATCATCTTCCGATAGATCAAATATCACCCTTTCTTCCTCCATTGCTCGTCGCTGCTCCCTCGCTACAGCAGCATCTCCGGCCAGTTGTGACAGCTCGGTGCGGGCCTACAATCAATCGATATCTTCCAACTACCGTATCCCATCTACCGTATACCTGTTGAAGGGCGTATTCTAGATGATGGACCTCATTTATCGATCTTCTCAGACTTTCCGTCTCTCCGAGTGACTCCGCCAGCTGAGTGCGCAGCTCGGCCACCTAGAAAGATCAAAGATCAATCTCACCAATCGATACTGCCTACCGTATTCTCCATGGCGAGAACGCGCTCTGCAGCAGCTGCAGCCCGGGCGGTCGCAACGGCTGCACGGTCCTCCGCCGACCGAAGATCTTCCAGCATCTAGACAATGATCAACTTGAAAAAGTGCACGGTAGTTGAATACACAGAAGAGCAACGACAGAAGTGAATAAACTGTCGATAGTTTACAGAAGAAGACAGTCAAGCAATTAGTCGGATAAACGTCAGAGGATTGAGAAAGGAACTCGAGAAACGGAGATAAAATGGTTCCCTTTCTTTCCCTTTTGCCTATCTTTTTTATGGTGGGAACATCCCCCTTCTAATTCCTCCCCTCCCTCCACTCCCTCCCTCTCACCTGTCCCATCTCATTGTGTGTCTCAACAGCTTGTCTCTCCAATTCCCTCACTCTCTCATTCGTCTCCCTCTCTCCGCCTGGTGCATCTTCATCCGACCCTTGCAGCAGCTGCGACTGCTCGAACGACAGCTTCTCCAATTCCGATCGAAGACTGAACGAGAGAAAGGAGAACATCATCTATCAACATTTCACACGACATTCTCGTGTCATTTCCCACAGGAAACAAAAAGAGGAGTGAACCCACCCACACTCATTCATGTTTCACCACTACCTCTTCTACTCTGGGGACCCAACATAGACAGTGGGCCACAGGCTTCGACTGCAATAAAATAACCCACATCGCAACCTCCTGTCTCGCAGCGAGTGCCACTCCATCAGAGGTCGCAGCTCTCTCGTTCGCTTCAGCCATCGATTCCTGTCACGACATTCCATTCTACCGTATCCCCCTACCCTCCTACCGTACCTGAGCACTCTCGATTCGTTCTTGTGCCATGGCCAATTCCATCTCCATCCTTGCAATATCCTCCTCTAGATCCTTTCTTGCTTGCTCGTCCATTGGAGGGGACTTCAATCCTTGACGGAGTGCCTCCGCTTCCTGCAATGTTTCCATTAGGGTTGACACTTTGTTAATCTCCATTGTCATCTATTGCTTGTCTGACATATCATCATTAATTCCATTAGGGTTGACACTTTGTTCATCCCCATTGTCATCTATTGCTTGTCTGACATATCATCATTAATTCCATTAGGGTTGACACTTTGTTCATCCCCATTGTCATCTATTGCTTGTCTGACATATCATCATTAATTCCATTAGGGTTGACACTTTGTTCATCCCCATTGTCATCTATTGCTTGTCTGACATATCATCATTAATTCCATTAGGGTTGACACTTTGTTCATCCCCATTGTCATCTATTGCTTGTCTGACATATCATCATTAATTCCATTAGGGTTGACACTTTGTTCATCCCCATTGTCATCTATTGCTTGTCTGACATATCATCATTAATTCCATTAGGAAAAAAGTACTCCTTCTCACCTCTTCTAGCTCGGCGACTCTCTTCTCCAGCATCGCATTCATCACTTCCACGTCTTGACACTGCTGCAGCTGCTGCAATGTGTCCTCTCTCCATCAATGGCCCGTCACCCCCTTGACGCACCTCCTCCAATTCCCCAATCCTTCCTGCCTGAACTCTGATCGTCTCCGCAGCGCCTGCAGCTGCAGCCTGGTCGAGCAGCGCCTGCTGCAGTTGCTGCAAAAAATTCCTTAACACTCTTTTTTCGCTAGGGCAACTAGTGTTTCACCGATAATCCTTTGCCTCGGGAAACTCAACACGAACAATAGTCGTCATCCACGGTTTCTAATAAAAATACACTGTAACGACAGATAAACCTTGAATTCCTTCAGTCAACAAATCAATTTAAACCCCACCTGTTCCACAGTGTGCATCGATTGCTGCAGTAGTGTGGCTGCGGCCGCAGTCGCCTCGACGTCCGCCATGCCTTGCTGCAGTTTCTGCAATCAGACAACCTTGATCCTCTCCATTCCTCCACTCTCCTCACCCTGCCCATCTCTCCCACTGCCCTCGCGTGCTCCTCCTCAGCTGCAGCCTTGTCCGTCTCGGCCTGCTGCAGCTGCTGCAAAGTGAACGGTTAGCTTGCTGCTGCAGCATCCTCAAACCTGCTGCAATTGCTGCACCGTCTGCTGCATCGATGCAGCTGCTGCAGCTGCCGCCTCTCTGTCTGCGGCTCGCTGCAGTTGCTCCTTAGATCAAATTGTTATTTTCCAAATCCATGAAACTCAATGGTACCTGTTCCAGTTCACTCTCGAGTGCGAGTGCTTGAGCCTTCGCAGCATCGGCATCAGCACCCACGTGGGCCATAATTATTTCCAGCTCCTGAAAAAAAATTTGTGGATTCCGAATCGGAATTTCCTAAAATGTCCAATAATACCTTCTTGACCAGCTCGGCCTCTTGCAGTTGCTGAAAATCGATCACTGGATATCTTAATTGCTGTACCATCCTCAAACCTGCTGCAATTGCTGCATCGTCTGTTGTAACGCTGCAGCTGCGGCTGCTGCTGCCTCTCTATCTGCAGCCCGCTGCTGTTGCTCCTTGAAGAGAATTTTTCGATGGTCAAATCCGTGAAACTCAAATGTACCTGTTCCAATTCACTCTCGAGTGCGGACGCTAGAGCCTTCGCAGCATCGGCATCAGCACTCACTTCCTTCAGAGCTACTTGCATGTCCTCAATACAATCTCCCTGCTGCACTCGCTGCAAAAGTGAGTGATTAACGTACTGTCGCAGCATCATCAAACCTGCTGCAATTGCTGCATCGTCTGCTGCAACGCCGCAGCTGCAGCAGATGCCGCCTCCCTGTCTGCAGCACGCTGTTGCTGTTCCTTCAATTCAACTTTGACTTGGTCGTGAAACTCAATCGTACCTGTTCCAGTTCACTTTCGAGAGCTGCAGCTTGAGCCTTCGCGATGTCCGCGTCAGCACTCACTTCCTTCAGAGCTACTTGTAGGTCCTCAACGGTAATCCATTCGTACCGTACAACTGTTACCGCAATGCTCTCTTGGAAAGAGGTTTACGCAAAGATACGCCGAGTTGTTTTTATTGAACACCCTTGTTTCGTACCTCGATAATATTGTTCGATTTCTCCGTAACCACTGCAAACTTCGCCTGAAGCTGAGCGTACTGCTGAAATTGTGCGCCATTTCATCATCTTCCAATCTCTCTTTAACTGACCTTATTCGCCTCTTCCACTTCCTTCCTACTCTCCGTCTCCCTCTCCTCCGTCTCTTGCTGCAGCTGCTGCATCTGTCGTAGTTGCTGCATCAACGGACCGATTCGTTCCTCTCTCTCATTGTCCCTCTCCTTCGATTCTTGCTGCAGCTGCTGCACTTGCTGCATCAACTGTTCGATTCGTCTATCCTTCTCATCCGTCTCTTCCCTTGCTGCCGCACTCTGCTGAAGGCTCTCCGATTGACGAGCTGTCTGAAATATTCAGTTTACAATCAATCCACGATCAAAGATTACTGTATCTCGGTCACCCACCTCCACTCTCATAGTGTTCAATTCCATTCCCATCCTCGCCAGTTGAACGTTTGCTCCTTCAGACTGCAATATCAATACCGTAATCCTCTACCATACAGTACCCTTCCCTTCCTTACCTCCTTCCTCTCCCTCCTCAGATCTTCCTCCAATTGTTCAATCTTCCCTTCGGCCTCTTCAAGCATCGAACTCAATTCGTTCTCAATTCGATCCCTTTCCCTCTTTGCAACCCTCGTTGTCTCTCTTGCTGCAGCGACTTCAGTCGTCGCTGCTGCAGCTGCTGCATCGGCTGCAGATAGCATTCGAGCCAATTCGTCCGCTTGCTCTCGTAGACGACTCCGTTCCCTTTCGTGTCTCTCCCTTCCCGCCTCTTCCTCTTCCAGCTGCAGATCCAGCTGTTGTCTTGCTGCAGTTGCCGCCTCTTCTGCAGCAGCCACTCGCTGCTCCAACTGTGTTGCAGTGGCTGCAGCTGCCTTGGCTGCTTGCTGCAGCTGCCAGATGGCTTGATTGGCCTGTTCCAGTTCAGTCTCCATCACTTCCTTGTCCACTTGAGCCCTTTCCATACTCATCTCCAATTGGGATTGTTGCTCAGTGCGGAGATGATCCATCTACAAACAATCATTCTATGTAATAGTCAGCTAATAATCACATTTCCGATATTTACTTTCTCCACTACAATCAGAACGTACTATTGTAACCATTCAAATCTTTCCTCACTTGAACATTCCGTGCAACTCGAAACAACTCGGTCCAAATGAATCTGTTCCTGAACACTCACCTCCTCCATCTCTCCTTCCTTCTCCCTCTGCATCTGCTGTACTTGCTGCACCCATCCTCCCATATCCTTCACGAGTTCCCTCAGAGAGGAAAGATCAGCACGCGTCGCGTCAAGCTCCTGCATCGTAAACATCATTTGATAATAAAGAAAACTCACAACGAATTCCAAATTCATAATCATGTTTGTCGAAATCACGACAAGCAAGAGTATGTCGAGAAAAGACAAGAAACTATGCGTACCTTGTGAATGGTCTCTCCAACCTTCACATCTTCATCATCTTCTCCCTCCGACTGCGTTTCTTCCTCTGCTCCTCCAGCCTCCAATCGTGCCTCTTCCTGAAGGAAAATTCAATTTATAGAGCTCTAGCTCCTTACTTCATCACTTTCAATGAAGAAACACCCCATCACATGTTATCATTGGGATCCTAACCCTCCCTGCTCACCCTTATCTCCATATTGCTCTCGTCGTGGGCGGGGCTAGCGGGTGAGTGGGCGGGGCTTGATCGACCGATGAGCGAATGTCTTCTCTCCTCTGCCAGTTCAATCTCGGATGAGGAAACCGCCGAGTGGATCGTGGCTGTCATCTGAATAATGTCAGTGATGAAACTACAAACTCCAAACTACAACTTACGTATTCATCCTCCATCGATTCCGTCATCGATTCTCTCGTCGTCACGACATTCTGAATGGAATCAATCGATAATTCCCTCTATCTACCGTACTCCTCTCCTCTCACCTCACTGGTCGTTGTCTCCTCCGTCCGCGTGGTGGCGGCAGGATCCGCTTCAGACGCGGCAGACGTCGTCCGCTTGTTGCGCGTCCCTCGCTTCTTGCCCATCTCTAGCTGCTGATTCACGTGGTCGATACTCAGTTGGAGACAGTCTGAAGTACGGTAGGAGTACGGTAATCGATTGGTAGGTCAGTCAATAAAGCACGCAACGAGAAAGGAAGCGAAAGCGCGGAGAAGGGCAAACAAAAAGGGTGGTGGGAGAGCCGATCCAC
Organism: Pristionchus exspectatus; assembly: GCA_911812115.1. Taxonomy (NCBI): domain Eukaryota; kingdom Metazoa; phylum Nematoda; class Chromadorea; order Rhabditida; family Neodiplogasteridae; genus Pristionchus; species Pristionchus exspectatus. The sequence goes on along the minus strand of OU461584.1, from coordinate 9,430,639 downwards.
GTCTCCTTCTCTCGCCCTTTCCTTTCTGCCGATTCAGAGTTCGTTATGCTAATTGAGTCGAGCGAGTGTGCGCTCTAGTCAAATATCCATTTGCATCCCTATGGAGGCTTATCACGTGCACTTTTTCTCTGATTCCTTCTTCGTAACGTACCAATAGTGACGGCGGTACTTCGATCTCTGTTGTCAGCCTCTAAGAGATACTCAGTTACTCGTTCGAGTAGATCACCAAGAGATCGCCGATAGGTCTCCAAGAGGACCTGCAAGAGGCCAAAGATCAAAGATCAGTTGATAGCGATCAAAGATCAACGAAAGAAAGCCACCCAAGCAGTCTAGTGTGTGCTCATGTGTGTGTGGGGGTTCTCACTCTGCCACCAACCCAAAAGCGTCGTCAGTATTCAGTGTACGGTATTGACAACCTTCTCTCACTTTCACAATCTACAATCGATAAACCATTTTATCCACGATTCACAAATAATAACGAAATAATCCCTACATGTTTATCTTCTGCCGACGGTGATATAATAATTACATTTCTATTCGAACTCAATGAATAATGTGTGTACAGGCTTGTGAAGACGCAACCCATACCTCAATTTGGATCTAATGAAAGTTCGTTTTACGCATCGAATTTACAAAAGTAGAAGAAACATTATTAGACATGTATCATTGACTATATCCTACCATCACCAAATACAAACAAACCAATACAATCTAATCTACGGTTGATCGATCGAATCTAACTACAGTAGGAGTCAGTCTTCATCTACCAATCAATAAATAAACAAGGAATGAGCAAACTTGAGCGGAATGAGAAGTTACTAGCTTTAGAGAGAACGAATTAATGATAACAGGGATAGAAAATACATTGAGCAAAAGGCACCGAACTGTCGTTACATTACTGGGAAAGGGGGGGGGGGACTAGGGTACTCCAATGAGGAAGGGGAAGAGAGAAGTCAATAGTCGATAGACTACCGTAATCTACTTTCGCCTTCTGGTGGTGGTGTATTCGTCAGCTACGGCTGAAGAGGAGGACGAAGAGAAGTCAGTCTGCAATGAGGGACGAGACTGTCAACCGAGTGGAGGTACGGCAATAGGAAGAGGAGTGACAACAAGGAATGGTGAGAGTGCAGATACGGTAGACAGAGTGTGCAGGGTACGGTAGTGGCAGAGTGAGAGACGACCAAGCATATCACAGCATGCATCTTATTAACCTCTTCGATCAGTCTAATGGATACAGTGCAGAGAAACATGCAGACAGATCGATATTCTACCGGAGTTGCCAATAGAGCTCGAGAAATGATACTGCCGTCTCTTCATTTCACACTCTCTCTCGTCGACAGAGCGGGCGAGAGAGTGTGCAAAATGAAGGGACGGCGGTATCATTTCTCCTCTAGTAGTCAGTCAATAAATGTCTCTTCCCCACCTGCATCTGTGCTTGATCTACTCTGGGAGTGGACGACTGCTCGACGGTCTCCTCGTCATTCTCAAATCGATTGATTATCATTCTACCGTAATCGTCGTCTCTCTACCGTACCTCCTCAGTCCGGATTGAGGATGCATTAGAGGTCGTTCTCGATCCTCCAGTGTACGACGGTCGACCTCGGCCCGCAGTCGAACCAGTAGCGGGCTTGTGCAGCTTCTACAATGCATGTTTCACCATTTTACAAATTCAATCTTCCCCTCACAAATTTGCGTTTCACGAACTATACTAGACGAAGACGTATTAGATGTACGACAATCGATCTGCTGGAATCGTACACCGTATCTGCCGTCCTAAAATAGTTCTCACCTCTAGTCTATCCAGTTTGGACTGCAATTCTCCTTTCTCCTTCTCCAATTTCTCATTATCCCTCTTCAATTGTTCCATCTTAGCGATTGCATCAGAGTGATCTCGATCGGCGGCTTCCAGTGCGGATATCTCAATATACACACTCTCGTTCTTCAGTCATCAACACGGGGTCGAATATACGACCATACCCCCGATTTTTGGGAGAACCAGCGATATTTAACTGAACCCCCCGAACGTAATCATTCGTCCGAGGTTGATACTCATCACTAGCCATCTCACGTCCAATTCAGCCATCTCACCTTGGCGTTGAGAGACTGCTCGAGTCCTCTAACTCTCCTCTGCAATTCGGCCATTTCTGCTGCAGATGCCTCCCTCACAGCGGCGATTGTCTCAGCATGTTCCTGTTGCTGCCTGCAATCCATCAAGTATAATCAACCCACGGTCACAACACCAATCCCCGTTCCTCCCATTCCTTACCTCTCCTTTTCAGCAATTGCCACGGCCAATTGTCCATTTCTTTCCTCAAGATTGTCGTACAATTTCGCCTCGGAGTCCTTCAACAGATTGTTCTGATCCTGCAGTTTATTCTGCTCCTGCAAAGATACACCTTGTTATTGTCAACTCTCTCCGATTCACATGCTCTCTGGTCCTTCTCAGCAGTCCCTATGGAGTTAGTCAGGCAACGTTAGGTGGGGGTGCAGCAACCACTGATGAGCTAGAAATCGCCACCTATTTGGACTCCACATATTGTTTCAATTCTCAAGTCGTAGCCGATTTCTAGTCCACCAGTGGATTAATATACCCACACTGTCATCACTCTTCTGCTCCTTCTCCTTTTCTGCATTCTTCTTAACCGCCCTCTCCAATTTATCAACGTTCATTCTTCGTCGCCTCTCATCGTTAAATTTCACTCTCAGTGCTTCCATCTCTATTCTAGCATTCTCCTTCGTCGTCTCCAATTCCTTTGTCTTCTCTTCCAGCTAAAAGTGTGCAATTCTAAGCAAAGCGTGATGTATCTATCTCTTCACACACCTCCACCACACAACAACAAAAACAACCAAAGCAGAAGCATTGAACAATACAAAAGCAGCCCTCCTTGTATTTCCTCACCTCTAACTGCAGGGAATTGCTTCCTGCTCCCACACCGTTGTTGAACATCTGCAATGGGGAAGATGGGAATAGTGAAGGGGGGGGGGGGAGAATCAGAAGCTGAGATAAGAGGGACGGGTTAAGAAGGATTCTTGCAGGAAATAGCCAACATCAACATCTTCAATTATGTTTGAAACATAATACCAGCTACTGTAATAAGTGCTACGGTAATACCAACAAAAATAGAAGATTAGCAAAACAATATTTCGGTAAATAAAAAATGATTGTAAATTCTCACCGTATCCTCCAACTCCTGCAGTTTAATGGACATTTCGTGCACAATGTGTCGTAGACGAATTCGCTCGTTGTAGAGTGCCCTTGTACCGCCACTGAATGAGAAACGTATTGATAAACACAGACACCGCTTGATTCGTGCTTCATCACAAATACTGTAAGGTTCACAATAGGACAGTTTACTAGTGAAGTGATTAGGCAACCCCATTTATTATCCTGGTAAACAATCAAATATCTCACGTTCTCGATGCAGCCTGCAGACTATCCGCATTCTTCAAGTATTGTTGAATCTCTTTGCTGAGTTCCGTCCTGCAAAAAAAACGTTTTTGCATACCGTATTCTCCGTCCCAATCAGTCTACGATACTCACATTTCATCATCATACTCAGATTGCGCACTCCACGAATGAATATCGTACTTCACTTCTTCCTCAATTTCTTCTTCATCATCATCATCCTCCACTGTCTTCGCTACCTGTAATGCAAAGATTTAACATTCTAATCTACAATGAAACTTCAAATTGGCACGTCCACCTCCTCATCACAACACCCCTTCTTCCCTGAATCATCACCATTTTCATTGCAGCTGCTTGAATCACCCTTCACCTTCCCCAACCCACACACCATCTACCCCCCCCCCCTTCTCTCTAACCTTCGCTGCCGTTTCTCCATACAGATAGTTCACTGGTCCATCGATTCCCTTGAATACAGTCATCTTCGTCTGGCTTGGCTCATAGTACAGAGCGTACATCTTCGTTTCATTGGGGCGTTTCAAGGGTGCGCGGGTCCGTGGCGACCCATCCTGCTGCATTTGTTGCTGCACCGACTGCCGATACATATACTGCGGCTGCTGCTGCTGCACATACATCTGCTGCTGCGGCTGCATGGGATACGGTTGCATGTACTGCACTTGATATCCCTGCTGCACCATGCGATGGTGTATCGGCATGTTGGGTACATCATACAAGTTCTTTTCTCCCGTGCACTCCGCACAGTTGCACATCTTCTGGTTCACTGTAGTCGAATACTGGGGGAAGGGACGGTACAACATGATCGTAGGAGGAGCTCGGGCTGCAGCTGCTGCAGCTGCTGCATCGGTCGGGTCGACGGGGACGGACTCGCATTGCAGCGGGGGCTGGGTTGTCTTCATGACTGAAGAGGGGGGGGATGAAGGAGAGAGGAATATTTCACGATCGACGTTAGACAAATCGCGGATGTGTAACTAACGAGAATGGTCAACGGGGCGTAGAACAACGAGAGGAGCGATTAGACTAGACAGAGGCGGAGGGAGAAGAAATAGGATACTGTCTGAGACATAGCAAACTACCGCTGCGAGAAAAGTAATAGACGAACAGCAACAATAAGAAGAAGAAGAGGGTGGGGGAGCATAAAGTGCTGTCTGACCGTCTAGACTGCATGTGGGAATGTCAACAGTGACCGCTCCTTAGTCAGCTACTGTAGTCTCGAGGGGAGGGGGGGGGGCTACCGTATCCCCGAAGCTGCTGCCTCTTTTCTTGAAGGAGTCAGAGTCAAATGAGCGATGCTGCTTCCCTCCGCCCTCTTATCTCCTCTTCGCTCCTCCTTCTCCTTCCATCGAAAGAGGAGGGGGTAGACAGTCTGGGCGGATGAGGAATGCTCATTGCTCCCCTCCTCTCCCTCTCTCCTCTCTGTCTGGGAGGTGAGGGGGACTAGACAGACAGAGAGCACTCTCCTCTCTTTGTACAAGGGTGGGATTGCGGCAGACGAGTGTGTCGCAGACAGGGGAGAGTGTGAGGGAGAGAGAGAGAGTTCCAGGGAGAGCGAGAGGGGGCATTAGTTTAGTCTGGCGACCCTCTTCTCCTCCTTCCGCAGCAGACAGAAAGTGCCATGCATCACGCGCTTTCTCTCCTATTTCATCCAATCTAAAGCCTTCCTTCCCAGATAGACTGGCACTCCCCCGGTTCGATGACTACTGCAGGAGGATGAGGAGGGAACTTGACCCCGAGAGGAAGGAGTGAAAAATGGAAGGCTTCATTTCATTAAGAAGTCCATGAAATGGAATACGGACCAACTGCATGCATCTTGCAAGGAATTACGCGCCCCAATAGAGAAAATGATGCAACCGAATCCATCAAACGACCGGGAAACATCATTCCAGAATGATGTGGTTGTGTGGATGATTCCCTCCCAGTCTGGGGCGAATCTCGTCGTAAAGTGTCATCCTTCCCATTCACTCCATCCATTCTTCAGCCGAGGAGATGGTCTAACTGCTTTCCAATTCGTCTGCCTTTTGTGCGCCCTATCCCATTTCACTCGCGAGGGAGGGAAGGGGTGGATTATATCGAGACATCGTTTAAATGGACGATGGGTAATGGAGGGAGAGGAGGAGAGGGAGGAGAAGAGATCACTTACCGATCAGTGCCCAATTCACAGTCTAGACACCATTCGTGAGTGATCCCTTATTGGCACCCCTTCCCTCTCCTCATTTCCCTCACTCTTTCCTTCTTTCCTTCTACTGCTAATCAGTACCCTCTCTCTTCCCTCCCCTTTTGCTGCCTCTGTTACACAATACTGCCATCATCGAACGTGCGAGTGTAGACAGTCAAACAATTGTAGAGTGATGAAATCGTTCCATAATTTCTCCCCTCCCCCCCCCTTTTTTAGTGCACTCTTGTCGCATTTCTTCAACCATCAACGTGGGCATCCATTCATTCTGCAAGGATGAAAGTATGCATGTCTGATGACTTGCAGTCCACTTAACACATGTCTCGAGTCTGAAGTGGAATGTCTCGCGGAATAAGTGTTTATGCATGTGGGGCTTTTCCACCTCCACTTGAGACATACACAATCGTGCGTTTGCTCTCTTACTCAACCACCTTCTTTCTTCCTCTTCCCTCACAACAAGGCCATTCTGTCTAGGTTGCATCGTCTAGGTTAGTCATTCCGTCTAGGTTCTGCATCATGCAGAGATAGAAGGAAGAAAGGACAACCAGACAAAGTGCGGCAGTCGCAGCTGCAGCATGTCAATAACAAGATTGACGGAGGGAGCCATTCAGACAGATAGCCAATCTGTCCCTTTATGACTACTGTCCACTTCTCTCCCCTCTAGCACGTCCCCAGTTCAGACAAAAACCGACTGAATCACGTAATCACCGGCAACAAATAAATTCGTTCTCATTTCCCCTCCTCTTAATCGCCTCCTCTCAACTCTCATTCAATTCTGGGAAAAATCGACGGAGGGCGAAATGTGCCAGACAGCGACAAAAACGAGGTGGGCAGCAGTGAGTGTGAGTGTGAATTCATCTGTCCCCCGATGCAACTCAATTAGTGCAGTCTGGCAATACCACACCCCAGACAAGAGTACGTCTCTTTCTCAGAATGGGGGTGGATGGGTGGTTGATATATCAGTAGAGTACAAGGTCACCCACGTCTACGTGGTGGTCAGTGATCGAAAGAAGAGGAGGTAAGAATAGAAGGGGGTGGGCGGATGAGAAGGGTGATTGACAGGAAATTGAGAGACGAAGGAAAAAATGGGATAGCGCGACGGAGCGCGCTACTCCGATCATCCAAAAACTCGCCACCCCATCGAATCATCTTAATTGTCTGGCGGAGACTAAAGCACGATGAAGAAATGGGATAAGATCAAAGGGCCGACGTGCATTCTCGATAGAATGATCGAGGTAGGGATTTCGATGGGAGTGGGAGGGGGTTCCTCCTGCTCTATTCCATAGGTGGTCGTGATCGTTGATTTTTTCCTCATTCCCCATGACTACTTCCCATCTGTGACTACTCTCGAGACAGCCACCGCTCACCACACTCTTCCTCACTACATCAACGTCCCTTCCTCCTTTTCAGACACCATTTAGACGGCTTTTCATACTTGTACGAATGAGGGGGAGACAAGACAAAGGGGATGGGCCTAGAGTGAAGCGGCAAGGGATCAAAGGGCAGACAACTTAGTTGAGCGATTCCTCCTTTCAAAGGGGGTTTTCGCTGTTCCAGTCTACTGCCATTTACATGCTAGCTGTCTGACCTTTAGCACGCAGACAAGCTAACTGCCAGCAACTTCAATAGAAGAGCGCGCTACAGTAATCGAAGGAATGGTGTGGCCACGAAAGGAAACGATTTAGTGCACGAGATAGTATGGAGGAATAGATAACCTGCAGTGGTTGCTCCTTATCTGCTTATATACCTCCCCCACTCCCTTCCATTTGGGGTCTAATCACTCGCAGACAGTCTACCATGTCATCCATCCTTCCAATCACGAGCAGCTCTTATTCATCCCTGTCTCTCCTCTCTTTCCACACTATTTCTCCCCCTCTAATCACCCCCGATCGCTTCCTATCACTCGCAATCTCTACTGCGTCTTTTCAACGAGAGAGAACGAGAGACGAAAGATGGAAAGGATGCAGTGAACTTGCTGGAATGTGCAACGATCACTGACCAAACGGTGACCGGTCACCAATCGCAAACAACAACAACTATCTCTTACAGTTTTCATCAGAACCATTCTCCTCAAGTCAAGCTTGTTCTTTGGTAGCGTTATTTTAATCTGAATCTCCATTGATCACACTTCATCCCTTCAACCCAGAGCCCATCTCCCTCACCTTAGGGAGAATCGTAACCTCCGAAGTGGGAACAAAGAGGATGGCAGGCGGGGGAGGAATCTCCCTTCCCTTCTCCATTGCTTCAATCTTGTCTTTCAACCAACGAATCGTTTCATCCTGCAGATAATTTATTAATATTGATTTAGAGTAACGGCCGAAAGCACCGTAGTCACTGTATACCGTACCCTCTCGAGGTTATCTCTCTCAAGGAAGACAATCGCATCCTTCGCTCTCTGTGCCTGTCCTTCCAATTCCTCCGTTCGTTCTTCAAGCTCCGATTTCAACCTTCTTATCTCTCGACGTAGTTTCTCCTCTTCAGTCGAGACCTGGATAAAATGTATGAAAATAATACAATTTATTTTCTCCTGGAGCGCTACAAGTATGCCAAATTTTCGGAAAGCAGTCACTCATTGAAATCATCTCTTCTCGAACTAATAATTTCCCTTGCAACCCGAATCTGCTTTCCCATTCTCACCTCTGCTCCCTCTTCTTCTTCCATCCTTCCTTGGTTATGTGCACTATTCAATGCACCAGTCAATTGAAAAACGTTCATTTGGAGAGTGTCATTTGCTTCTCTCAATCCCTCATTCTCATCTTCTCTTCTCTGCAGTTGTTCAAGGAGCGATTCCTGCTCTGCCTCCTTCTGTAAATATACTTACTATTATTCTCCATTTCATGATACAACAATTATCACTATTTGATACTTGTACCAAACCAAGGTGCGAACCAAGTACTGCTCCCTATCCCCTGTGCACCTCCAACTCACCAGGTCTTCCGCCTCCTTCTTCTCCCTCTCATGCTTCTCGCGGTCCGAAATCACCGCCAACTCCATCTCATGCAGTCTATTCCGCAGTTGGGTCACTTCTACCGCAGGGTCCACCGAGGATAGCTGAAGAAACAATAACAATCATTTGATCATTCGAGTCAGAGTAAATGTCACTCCAAGCGGATCTCTGTTTCATCCATATCACAAAGTGCAATCTGTTTACCGTAGACTCTCCCCATGCAGTATCCGTCCAGCTCACACTCGCCTTCCCTTCCCTTTCCTTCAGCTCGTGAACTTGTCTTAGTGCCTTCTCTTCCCTATCTTCAACTTCTTGTATCCTCTTTCTTGCTCCATTATTCGAGCGCGTCAAATCCTCATTATCCTCAGACAATCTCTTATTGTCTTCCTTCATCTTCCTCAGTTCTTCCTCTGCCTTTTCTCTCGCTTTCCTCTCCAATTCCAACAATTTGGCATCATCCATAGGCACCTCAATGGATTCCATTAAAACATCAATTAGATAAAGGACAATTATTTGCTCGTTCCACACATAGTTATCAACGAAACATCGCATAGCAGTGGATTTACAAAGTTCCTACGAAACCCCAATCCTCCCATCACCCTGCTCACCTCATTCTGATCTGGTGCCCAACCATCATCACTCCATCCACTTTCATCCTCTATCTTCACTTCGTGTTGTACTTGCTGTACCTCTTCTCTTCTCTCCATCAACTGACTCGATTCTAGTCGTAGTCGTGCATTTTCCGACTCCAAACTCTGCAGTTGTTGTGCCAGTGATTCTCTTACTTCATCGCCCTCCTCTACTCTCTCGCGAGCTGAATTCCTCTCTACTTCCATTTCCTTCATCTTCTTCTCCATCGTCATTCTCTCCTTCTCTCTCTTCTTCATCTCTTCTTCTACTGCATTTCTTTCCTCTTCCATCTGCTTCAATTGAGATCGGAGTTGAGCCACCACTTGGGAGGTTGATTGTTCCTGCAAAATTAGAGTTTCAACAACACCAGAAAGTACCATTATTCCAGTACCATTCACTCTAGTGCAATTTATCTTTATCACACAAAACATGAAATGAGTGATTGAACATGGACTCGTAATCTACTAATCATGCTCACCTCTTCCTCTTCCTTCTCCTCTCCTCCCCATTCCTCTTCGGCCCATCCATCCTTCGTCTTCTTCTCCTTCTGATGCACTTGCAGCTCCTTCACTAGCTTCTCTGCCTCTTGCAGCCTCTGCAGCAGCTGCAGCCTCTCTTCCTCCACTTCAGCTCGCTCCTCTTGTTCCTGCTGCAGCTGCGACCGAAGTTGCTGTTCCACATCGTGCGATGAAGTGGACGACGCCTGCAATACTTGCGTTTCACCAATACTTCAAAGCACCATTATGCAACTTCAGGCCGATCTAACCGAGCATCGAGAATAAACATCCTCACCTCTTCCTCCGTCTTATCCTCATTCCAGCCGCCCCATCTACTCTCATCCTCTACACTCTTCACTGCTTTCTCTTCAATCTTCTTCTCATTTTCTTGCAGTATCTTCATCAGTTCATCCTTCTCCTTCTCAACATTCTTCAGTCTATCTTCGTATTCAACAATGGCCTTCTGTCCTTCCTCGACCTTCGATCGGAGTTCAGCCACTTCCTCAGGAGTGGCAGCTCCCTGTAACATTTCTGTTTCAACCAGATATCAACTGCCGTACAAGTCTCACCTCCTCCTTATCGGCTGACCAATCCTCAACACCCCATCCTTCGCCTTCCTCCTTCTCTTCCTCCACTTCCTTCTCCTTCATTGCTTCTTGCAATTGTATAATCTTCCTTTGTAGTTCATCCTTCTCTAATTCCATCTTCCTCTTCTCATTCACAGCTTCTTTCCTCTTCTTCTTCTCTTCCTGCAGCATTCTCTTCATCTGTAACAAATTTAGATATCATCAGAAAGAAAGAATGCAACTAGTATCTCACTCATTTTCCTTCAAATATACGACTTGCTACGCAATAAACTTGCATAGCTATGCAAAAAAAACATTTAAACTAAGGTAAAACAAGATCCCCTCCCCATACCTATCACTATGACCTGAAACACCCACTCTCCTTCACATTTTCAATTATGCAGTGGTCCCCTCACCTCATCTCGATCAGCCGCCTTCAGTCCAATCTCTGTCTTCATATTTTCCACCTCTTCTTCCTCCTTCGCCAGTTCCTTCTCCTTCTCAGTCAGTGCCTTCTTCACCCTCTCCAGCTCTTCCTTCATTGCTGCAGTCTCTGCTGCAGCTGCAGCCGCCGTAGCCTCGCTCTGCTGCACAATCAATATTAATTTTTTGCTACGACAGTTTCTTCTGAACATCAATCCCCACCAGCACTCCGGGCTCTTCACCACCCCATGCAGCTAGCAATCGCCATGTGATTTTAGTTATTTTTCTACGGTTCGTTCCATCAAATACAGATAAGCATTCAACATTAGACCACCTCGTGAAACGCGCATCTCACATGTTGCCCAATCAAAATTACAAAACCGTCATACCTTACAACGCCGTGTTTGATAACTAAATCTGCCTACCCCTTCACCCCTCTCTCACCTGTCTCTCCCTGTCGGCCCTTCCCTCATCGTCAGTCGTCGCATTCTGAGTCTGCTGCAGTTGCATCGTCAGATCCATGATCGTCTCTTCCAGCTGCTCTTGCTGCAACAGGGGTACGGTCGTAATCCAGTCAATCAATACCTCCTCCCCTCACCCTTACCTGCTCAATCCTCTGCTCTTCCATCTCCACTATCCTCTGCTCGGCCTTCCGTCTCTCCGCTCGCTCAGCCTCCAATTCCTCCTGCAAATCAGTAAATTCAATCTACATTCAAACTGGTCACTTCCGTGTTTCACGCTCGTCAGTTATTGGACTGATCAAGAGCAGAGCCAATTCAGGTCGTTTTTTTGCACTTTATAAACCGAAACAAAAAATAACAACAACAACAACCCCAACTAACCTTGATGAGCTCAAGTTCGGCCTCGTCGAAGTCCTTCTCTTCGTGTGTCTGCGTGGAAGATGACGTCGTCTCAGGGCGCACTAACTGGAAACGGTAACAATCAAATTCAATTACATGATGACAATTCAGGGACACAAACAACTAATGGACATCATGAGAAAGGGGAAGCAACAATGCATGGGAATCGCCATGCTACGTGTCCCTTCCCTCCCTTGATCTACCTACTCCCTTGTAGTTCTTCCCTTCCCCCTATCAAACTCCTCACTGTTTCCCTCCCTTGATCTACCTACTCCCTTGTAGTTCTTCCCTTCCCCCTATCAAACTCCTCACTGTTTCCCTCCCTTTGATCTACCGTGTTCTGCTCTGATCGCACTACACTTGGAACTTTTTCAATTTTTGACCCAGGCAACAACCGCTGTGGATGTAGGGAATAAGACTGATACACTACGATAAAACCAAAAATCGAAGAAGTGTCCTACACTGTGCTTTGACCAACCTCTTCCTCCTTCCTTTCCTCTCCCTTCTCTTCATCCATTTCATTCTGCAGTCTCACATTCTCATGAGCGAGTTCGGCATTCGCTCTGAACAACGAATCGACGTCTGCTTCTCTCGTGGCAAGACGAGCCGCTGTAATTAAGCTAATTAGTCTAATTAACGTCTCGATTATTTTTAAAACAGGCTCCTACCACTATCCTAGGCATTTTTCAGAACATAAAAACATTCTCGCTTTAATACGACACTTTATGCACAACAAATCTTGCGAGTTTCATGCTTTGGCGAGAGAGTTAGAAGATGCTCCTCTTGTGGTCTCAACGGGAAGAATCAATCGATATCCCCGTCCGTGACCTACCCAGGAGCGCGAGTTGGGCTGAGCACCCTGCCGCACGGCAAGACACTGTCGGCGCTGCGGCTGCAGCTGCTGCAAAAGAGAGAAGGAGAGAGGGGCTATGATCGGGTTGTTGTATTAGATTATGAAATAGATGCCTGTACATATTGAATTGATCTACAAGTCAAACATGAGAAACATATTGCACCATTCCATCACCAAACCACCTGGGCGAAATCTGCCATCAAAATTTAGTATAAAGTCCAAGGAAAGTAATCAAATGCCATGCAGGTAAGATTGTTAATAGGAAAAGAGTTAAAGTTGAGGGATAAGAATGTCAGTGGGGAGGGGAGGGAATCGATATCTCGACAGTGTCCTGGCGCGCTCAGCCCACTCCACTCCAGAGTGTACGGTAATCGATCGACCTCGTATCGATCGGCTACCGTAAGCATTGTGACAGTATAATAACGAAAGCGTGAGTAATCAGCCAATAGTGGTCAACCAGAGGAATAAACTCAGAATGTGATAGACTACCGTACCCTCGATCCGCACACAGTCTACCGTACCTTCCTCTCTTGCAACATATCTCGATATGATCTCCTGTAGTTGTTCGACGTGAGCTCTCAATGCCTCGCACTCTTCAATTCTCTCTTCCAATTCAGATGGCGCAGTCGAACTGACGCCTCCCGGAGAACCGAGACCTGATACAATTGTATTGTTTTATTGGATGCATTCCGTGAACCGTACTATCACAAGAATACTCGAAAAGGATTTTATGAATCACTGAAACTCGAAACTACCTGCAACCGAGAATCTACTAATTGCTTCTCTCCATTCTACATGGTACAACACTACTCAAATATCCTCCATACTAGTATACTTGACTACATCTACCCTCTCTCTCTCACCAGGCGGTGGCGGTCCAGAAGCTTCCAATTCCGTCAGTCTCTGTTCGAGTGCAGTGCAGACTCCTCGCTGCTCACGAAGGGCCGAGTGCACTCGTTCCACCTCAATCACACAGTCAATACGAGCAATTATGAGGAATATTGCACCCCTTCATATTAAATACCTTATTTCCACATGGTCTCTTCGTTCTATCATTACCTCGCTGCATTCGTAGCCTAGTACTCTAATCGAAACATGAACATTGCATGATCTTCTCACATTTTGAGAAAAAACAATTATATTTTATTGCCGAGGGAGCGCCTTGTCCATTACCTTACCCATCTCCTCTCGAACTACTACTATCGTTGTAACCTCAACTTCACTTGTTCAATTTTTCAAACCTTTTCCTCACCTCCGATATCTTCGCTCTCAGCATTGCGTGCACACTGGCAATCTTCATACGGGCATCCGGAGACACCGACGACGAACCATCGTAGTCCTGAGGGGAAGAGTGAGCTACCGAAACCCCTATTGATGCCTCACGAGTCACTCCCGGGAACTGCCCAAGCCATAGGGTACTCCTCTACCCATGTATCTACCCACGAAAATATACACACCCCGGAGTCACTCCTCGGGCACCTATGGTAACCCCTCCTACCGTAACCCATCTACGGTACCTGAATAATGGCGTCCAGTAGCGAGTCGACGCTCGCGCCCGCCTCCGGACAGTCGTTCGAGAGACCCTGACATTGATTACCGTAATCCTTCACTACCGTACCCTCTTGTACTCAACCATACCTCAATGCTGGTGATTGAATTGTCCAACTCCGATTCGAGAGTGGCCAATTCGGTTGCGAGTACACTCTTGGTCAATTGCACACTCAGTTCCCTCAGTGCAGCGAGACGAGATGCGTATGCTTCGGCCATTGCACGACGAGAGGACGAGGGGATGATACCTGCTGAAGGAGAGGATTGGTTTTTCTTGAATGAAATACGGTCGTCGATCATTGCCGGAGAATTACATCTTGTCAAGTACTGGTGGTGCAACCCGCAATCTCCTAGTATCCTAACATTTTTTCACACAAGGAAAGGAGGAGGGAATGGTGGCTGAGGATGAAGGAGTGTGGAAATGGAAGAGAATGGAAGATCACTCCCGGTGCATGTCATCACATCAAGTACATGTGTCGGAACCCATAATCTCTTGAGATAGACCTAAAATCCATACCTCTCGGAACACTGCCCCACGTCAAATGTCCGATGTGAAACACACAATCTCCTAGCATCCTATCATAATTGAACACTACGAGAAAATGGGGGGGGGGGGGTGGGGGTGGCGACATCTGCAGCGGGAGAGAAGGCAAATTTAGATATTGTTCTATGAAAGGCCGAAGGTTCATCATTCTCGGAACACTCTGACACGTCTAGTAACCGTGGTCGACACTCTTCCATTCACATGTTAAAAAATGCAGAGTGTTAATTACTTCAACACGTGGAGGAGTTTTCTATAAAAGGGAGTGGGATGAATACTACTAACCTGCGACCGATGCAGCAGATATCGAGGGAGACGCTGCTGCTGCAGCTGCATCAGTCTGCGTCGAGCGGTCCTCGCGAGGCGCTCCCTGATAATTTAGATTTATCAATGACGTCTGGAACACATCAGTTGCAATGAGCCCATCACTCTCTAATGTCAAGTGTGTTACTCACAATCCCCCTGTACATTCCAGTAAAATTCATTTATGAAAGCATAAACGCATTATCGTCCTCTAAAAACGAGCTCCCATCAAATATCCCTTGTGCAACTCGCGTTCAACTGGATCAATTTCAGAAAGATTTTTGTTTCAACACAATCGCAGCAAAATCGTCCTCAGAAATTCACAGACCTCTTATAGTCCGCGTGAAACTTGCAATTCACTAGCATATTTTGAGATAATGCTTGATTCGAGAACGAAACGGAATACCATTATCCCACACAACCTCCCACCCCTCTAATATCCCTAGTGCAACCCGAATTCTCCTAGTGCTCTCTTCCACTCGCGCACACTGTCTGATACTCTCCGTTCCGCATGCTCTCTCACTTTGTCTCATCAGTCAAGCCTTACCCTCACCTCTGCACTGGCTGCAGCCTGCAGCATTCTTTCATGCTGCAGATTCGCGTGCTGTTGCTGTTGCTGCGTGTAGAGTACATTGTAGGCCTCTTGCAGTTGAGAGTAGTATCCGGCCAGGAGAGCATACGCCTTCTCAAGATCCTCTCTGAAGGAGAGGAGGAGTCATTAATTTAGAGAATATTCTTGCAGATAAATCAAAGCCAAATAATGCATAAGGAAGTTGTATCACTAACGAAACCTGAACTTCGCTAGAGCAAAATCGACAACTAGAATTTGTTTGACTTAGGGATCTCGTTGATAGCAACAAAACCCAACTACCTAGCAGTTTGATAACCAACTGAAACAATGCTCTTCCTTGAGCTAAATCACCCAATCGACAAAGTTGGATAAAGCGATTGATTACGAGCTATACAAAAGGGACTAATTGACGGCAGAGACGGAAATTAACTAAGTACATCTAGTAAAACCCCAACTCTCCACCCCATCTCCCTATCACATCTCTCTCCCTCACCTCTTTCCATCCATCTCCGCACACTCAGCCAGTCTTCGATTGCTCTCATTCTCTGCCTCGGCCGCCTGTCGCTGCGCGTTCTCACGCAGTTCAACCTGCAGAGCAGAGGAATTAGAGGAACTTCTATATTTATTGGCCCGTCCTTTTCTCGCAGAGTATTCTCTTCCTATCATTATCATTCCCTACCCCCTTCACATTCAGAGCGATCGTTGCCTTGGCCAAAAAAAACAACAGGGAAGTTCCAAATGATATGAATGTACACTACGGATTGCATGCACTTTTACAATTAGGTACTACAGTAGCGCCAAAAAGTGAGTAGTCACTTTTTCATTCTACCATAACTTTTGAACGCCAAAAGGTATTGAAATGAAACTTGGGCAGTACCTTGAACATGCATAGAATATTATTTTGCTTATAGTAGGGTATAGGAAATAATCGATATTATTGAGTAGTGATGACGCAATCGCAGTGCACTATTTCGAAAAGCCATTATTCCTGGCAGGATGTTTTCTAACTCCCAATACTTTTCATGCATATAAAGTTTCAAGTTGCTGCCGCTTGCTGCAGAGGCTGCAGGACTTTTGCAAAATCAAGGTCGGATTTTCGCATCTCCGCTCAAAGACGTGCTAGAGACTCGCTCTAAGGATCATTCTGCTTCTTATGATGAGTAACTAAGATCCTGAGAGTATGGTAGAGATTGACCGGCATTTACAGTTTTGAAACTCAAAAGTTACTTTTCATGATGATCCATGTTTGACCACGTGCCATTCCAAGGGTGCATTTTGTAGACACATGGTTTTGGTGCAGGAACATTGCAAAACCATCCAAGATTAACACCTCAAATTTTTAGAGCAATTGCTCATCTCTCCAGTCTGCTATGATTGATTTACGGAGGTGCATTCAGTTTGAAGAGTCTTCAAAAAATTGAAGAGGATTCTCTTCAATTTTTTTCTAACTGTTGAATTAAGCACATACTTTGCCAAAAATTAACCACCCTCACATTATTATCGTCGCAAGTTTTCAGGTCTGATGCTCGGATAGAACGCAAAATAATAAAGCGCAAACTTCTAGAAGCTAAATTTGTCGAACTGAATATGCCTCCGTAAATCGATCACAGCAGTCTGGAGAGTAAAGCAATTGCTCTAAAAATTTGGGATGTTAATCTTGGATGGTTTTGCAATGTTCCTGCACCAAAACCATGTGTCTACAAAATGCACCCTTGGATTGGCACGTGGTCAAACATGGATCATCATAAAAAGTAACTTTTGAGTTTCAAAACTGTAAATGCCGGTCAATCTCTACCATACTCTCAGGATCTTAGTTACTCGTCACAAGAAGCAGAATGATCCTTAGAGCGAGTCTCTAGCACGTCTGGGAGCGGAGATGCGAGAATCCGACCTTGATTTTGCAAAAGTCCTGCAGCCTCTGCAGCAAGCAGCAGCAACTTGAAACTTTTTTTCTGGGTAGCCCTCAATCACATGTCTATGCATAAAAAGTATTGGGAGTTAGAAAACATCCTGCCAGGAATAATGGCTTTTCGAAATAGTGCACTGCGATTGCGTCATCACTACTCAATAATATCGATTATTTCCTATACCCTACTATAAGCAAAATAATATTCTATGCATGTTCAAGGTACTGCCCAAGTTTCATTTCAATACCTTTGGCGTTCAAAAGTTATGGTAGAATGAAAAAGTGACTACTCACTTTTTGGCGCTACTGTATTAAACGACAATCCTGACAACTATTGACTACTCACTCAATCCCCAACTCATGTACATCCCCTGAAACCTCTACTCACCTGCTCAGCCAATTCGACATCCAACAGATCGGCCCTCCTCTTCTCCAGTGCAACTCGAGTGTCCAATTCGATCACGCGATCCTGAGGAGGAACACAGTCAATTTCTCATTTACCTTACTTTAAAATTGATGTTGCTTGATGTTATAGGACAAGGAGATATCTCGTTTCATTAGCGCTTCATGATGAGACAACTTTCAAGTCTCTGATTTTTGAGGCAATCATATCTCCAAATACCCACAAACAACATTTAGTCGTACCTGTAGATTCTCCCTATCGAATACGCTGGCCTTCAATTGTCCATTGAGACTCCATATCTCTCCTCTCAATGCCTCCACTGCCTTCTCCAATTCCTCCTTCAACTCCAGAAGGCGAGCCACGTCCGACGTTACTGACTCGCTGTGACGAACGTTCTGGAATCGAAATTTTTTTTATGTATGCATGATTCTTCAGGACGATTGAAATGAGTGCGATCCTCATATCAAGTCCTAATTGTGAAACCCCTCCTCACCTGGTAGACAGCCTCCCTCAGCAGTACATTCTCCTGTACGAGAGTTGCTCTTTCCTCTTCGTTCTCTGCCTCTTCCCCTGCTGTCACTGCTGCATCCAACACTGAGAGAGGCTGCTGCCACTCGGTGGAGGAGGAACCTGCAATCGAGAAATAGATTCGGCAACCTAGGTCCTTGGATTCTACAAAGCACATTTCCATTTTAATAAATTTTAATTAATGCAGATAAACAGTACCTGCAGCACCTGCAGCCGCAGCGACAACATCAAAGGTCGCAGCGGTCGCGCGCACCAGCGACTCCGTCTGTAATCATATTGTTGTTTAGAACGCTCGACAGATTGTCATCAAAGATGCCATGCAATTCTATCTTATACCACAAGTTTGTACAACACCGATTCGCCTTGCAAATATCTCAAATATCTCAGATTTTTGAACAACGCTCATTGCCATTTTCCTACAAGAAGCGCTATTGCTACATCACGACACATATTTTCAACACGACCATCGATCTCTCATGCATTCATCTCACCAGTGAGCGTAGCGATGAACTGGCCACCGTCTACAAGCGGATGAGATTTAAAATAAATTAAAATAATTTAATAAAACCCACCTGTTCCCTCTCGGCCAGTTGTCGTGCGACCTCTCTCTTCGCGTCTTCTGCTGCATGGAGAGCAAGCTGCAGCCGGTGCAGCTCCTCCCGGGCTGCTGCAAAAGTGAAATTTGAATTATAAACATAGTCGAAATCGATCACATTCCGAGAAATTTCAACTACTTATAAAGTCAACGTTACACAAAACCTCCTGTTCTGGTGGCACATTCTTTTTTTCCTTCACTCTATACATTTTAATGAAAGTTTCAACCCCATATCCCCACAATGCAACCCCAATCCACCTACCCTGTTGTTCTCTCGCCCTCTGTCTCTTCTCCTCTTCCAGCTGCAGCTGCAACTGTGCCTCCTTCTCTTCTTCATCATCCTCATCTTCATAATCTGCAGCAGGTTGCTGCTGCTGCAGCTGTCCTTGCTGCATCTGTCGCAGTTCGTGCAGTTCATTCGTCAATTCGACGCTCATCATCTCGTGAAGTCGCCGTTCCATCTGAAGATAGGACACAATCATCATCTGAGTTCAACATTCTTCATTTTTTTTTTTGTAACCATTCTACTTTCTCGAAACTTCTTTCTTATAATAACGTAATCAGTTACCAAGCATGAGTAATCAACTTCCGCACCTCCCATCCTAGCTCATATTTTCCTCTCCCCAGTCAGGTTCGAGAAAAGAAGTAGGCATCGCCATATACCTTGCTCATTTATGAGTAGTAGGCAAGGAATGTCCATGAATCGATTGTTCTCGTATTCATTTCCACTCTATCCAGCAAGGTGAGCATCGAACTTTGATTTTTTTAAACGAAAAAAGGTGCTGCACAATTTCGAAATATTGAATAGCCTCAAATCTATACAAAGTATGAGTTCTGGGGTCATTTCTTGATACTTTTGATCTCTTGCAGATTGATTCCTACGAAGCAATGCTGCTGCCTGTGACGCCCCAGTTCGTGCCAGTGGGCGAGTCTCGCACGGTCCGAATCCACTTCAGACCCTTATCCTTCGTGAGTTGGAAACGTCGACCACACTCACTGCACCATTCAGACTTTGGCTACACGCGATGTTCGTGTGTGCGTGTGGACTGTGGAGATCATCGGACGCCTACCTCACAAGCGTAATCAATAATCCACCCTGCTACCGTACTTCTTCCTCTTTTCAGGAGGCAAATCTATTGTCGTAACCTTGAATAAGCCTTCTCATCTGGAAAAAGCTCCTGATGATGGCGTAGAGATGCAATACAACAAGACGCCCAACACCCTTTGGTAAATCCATCCCACTATAGCAATCTTGCCTAACGTTCGATAAAGAAGGTAACATCATGCATTGCAAAATATGAAACAGTTTACATGGGCAAGATCTTTCCCTGGCAATACAAATCGTCTACTAATAATTCGACAAGTTTAATTTCCCATTTTTTTCACATAGAGCGCGTTGAAAAATCACTGGAGTATATTCAACAGAGTTAACAATACACCAATGAAGCCTTAAGACTACAGGTACCCAAATCTAGAACCATTTCCATGTCACGATTCATTCTTGCATTTCTTCTCCTGATACTCGAATCCCTCTGCTCACCTCCATCTCTCTTATCCTCTCCTCCAGCACTTGCACTGTCTTGCCCATTTCCACGTGCAGTTCCGCACTCAGCTCCGCCTCTTCCTCCATTTCCTACAATTCATCAAGTATTCAAATTTCGAATAGTTCAAAGCTTTGAATCCAGCACTACGTGGGATAAGTGCTATTTAGAAATTTGCCGTCAGACATATCAGTTCTATCCCATCTACAAAACTTCTCATTTGACCTCATACTAACAAGAGAAGGTTGTAAAACCCCCGTGCTACTCGATTTCATCCCTTTCATGTATCTTTAGACTGCGACCTCATGATGATCAAGTTGAACCACTTGGAAAAATTTCCAACCTCAATCTTCCTCCTCATCTCCTCCTTCTCCTCCTCATCCACTGGTTGCTGCAATGCATCACTCGGTGCAGCAGCTGCAGCAGTCGCATCCTCCTTCATATCGGCCATATCCTCGGAGAATTCAACCGTCAACGACTCAAGCAGACGCTTCTCGTGCTGCAATGATAGTATTTAATTGGAGATGGCTCACACAGATTAAGAAATAACAGTCATCCGACCATTTAGTATATCATCGTAACAAGAAGATTGCGGCGCAAAATCCGAAAATCAGCAGTCTTTTGAACCATTCTCGTTGGACACAATATGCTTCAAGAGACGCCTCTCCTCACCTCAGACTTCTCCAATCGCTTCTGCAGTGTCTGCACCGTTTTGCCCGATTCGAAGTTCAGTTCGTGGCTCAGCTCCACCTCCGACTCCAATTCCTGTAATGATTACGTTCAGTAATTGACACCTACGAAAACCCACGCAAATCCGCCTATTTTAGCTGCCAAAGGCCTCGTCAAGAGTATCAATACGCAATACAGCGTTCCATCACTTCCCACATCTTCACGCTTACTCATTCTTGGCAAATAATGCAAAAACAAGGGCAGGTTGTCATAAAATTGGCTATGCTAGTCATCCAAAAAAACTACACAGCTTCAAACCCAAAGATCAAAGATCACCTCGACTCTGGCCCTGAGGAGATCCAGTTCGTGTCTGTCCACTGCCTCTTCCTCATCCTCCGTCGATACTGCCCGACGGGGCATCTCCTGCTGCAGTTGCTGCACGGGCTGCAGATGGTGGGCAGGCTGCTGTAAACATCCATTTTCTCGACACCTTCAGATTTAAAATATTTTTGCAAGTGAAATTGTGACTGTAATCGGAGATACATCTTCGAAAAGAGAATCTTCGACCTTACAACAATCCCTCGAAACACAGATAAATCCGAGTGGCAAAACTCAAAAATTTCCTTTCCATCGCTAGCTGCTGCAAGCACTGCTATTCTATTTTACCTTCAGAATCGATTACATTTTTTCCCACCACATTTGGAATCCGATCATCGGAAGCAGAATGATACACCTTACAACAATCACTCGAAACACAGATAAACCTGCAGCATCCAACCATTCACTGACCATTTGCTGTGCCTGCTGCAGTTTGTGCAGTTGCTCCCTCACTGCAGCCGCTTCAGCCTCCGCCCGTGCAGCTCTCAACTCTGCAGCAGCTGCAGCAGTCGCCGTCTCGTCGATACTCGTCTTGCGACTGTCCCAGCCGGAATTGGAGGCCAACTCCTCGTACGATTTGAGTTGCACCATCACCTGAAGAAGCGAATGGTCTAGCTCACGTCCTCTTCCCAAGAGCAAATCACACCATAGCGTCCACTTCCTCTCCTTACCTGTTGCCACTTTGCAGCCGCAGCCTCCCTTTCAATCTCCAGCTGTTGCTGTAGATGCTGCACTTCCTTCTTCACTGCAGCAGTCTCGGCCATTGAGAGATGCGCGTGGTCGAGTTCGGATCGAATCCTGTAGTGATAACTTATTTTTGAAATTGCTTTGAAGAAAGAATCAAAGAAGCTCTTGGTCATCAAACTTTGTATTATCCGTAAAACACCACTGCGCCAGCTACATTTCTTATCGGCGATGCTCCTCTTTTCCAACTAGCAATATCGAAATAACCCACATACATCGATCTTTCAACCTCTCCCTGCAGCCCAGATGCCCCTACTACTCCACACACATCAATATTTTTTTTCCAGCGATTCCACCAATATATCAATCGAATCCAGCATTCCTGTGCCTTCATTCCCTCACTGCAACCCCACTCTCCCTTCCCCATTTCTTCCTCCTCACCTCTTCAATTCCGTCTCCATTCTCTCGACCGTCGCTTCTCTCTCCGTCACTCTTCCTCTCAGATCCATCAATTCCTCTTCTCTTTCCACTCTTCTCTCCTCTCTCTTCGCCCTCTCTGCATCTGCAGCTGCCGCACTCTCAGACGACTCGCGGAGACGGGATGAGAGACGGGATAGTTCACTGAATTGAGGTGATTGGGTTATTTAAGAATAGATGACAAAGGAATCAGTCACAAGTTGGAACCATTCCAATGATGATTCAGTGAAACGTGAAACCTCATATTGATTCGGTATTTGCGATTGTTTTTTTAGATCGAATTTATAGGGGATGTGTCTTTTAACAATTTTACTTACTTCGATCTCAATATAACCCATAGTTGAAACACAAATCGTTCCGCTAACTATACCACCATCAAAATACTGTGATCTAATATAATATTTCCCTGCAGTCGACGCTAACATTAAAATTTTCAACCAAGACTATCTTTCAATCTACCCACGAAGCACGATACTTCCTCCCTCCATTCGCTCACCTCTCCAATCTCTGCACTTCCTTCTCCGCATCATCCGTCCGTCTCGTCAACTCGAAATTCTCCCCTCCGAGCACCTGCAAATTTTGAGTTCCACTGGTTTATTGTAAGGAGCTTGCTCTCCATTCTGAGATATCATGTTGGGACCCCTGCTGAAATATTTCATAAAAGAGGTGTAACATTCGCGTTTCAACGACTGGTTGTAAAGCGAGTCATCTCGTTGCTTAGATTTTTTGAGCTTCCCTATTGCACAAAACAAAAAAAACACAACCAACAACTTGATACTCACATGTACTCTCTCAGCCAGTTCATCCCTCTCCCTCGTGAGTGTCTCCTGCGCACTCGCTGCCAATCGAAGGGCTGCATCCGAGTCCGCAGCACGCTGCAGCTGCTGCTGATGTTGCACTTGCTGCATGCTCGAGGGGCCTGGCTGCTGCTGTTGCAGATGCTGCAGTTGCAGCTGCGCCTGCTGCAGCTCGTGCTGCAGGTAGACATGCTGCTGCTGCAGCATCACATTCTGCTGTTCCGCCTCGTGTCTCGCTGCACGCATCTTGTCGCACTCCTCGCGCAACGAGTCGGCGGCTGCAGAACATTTAGTTACTCATGAACATCTACCCTCCTTCAACATTTCATTTTCCGATTGCATCATCGCTAGCCAATCCCTCCCTTCACTCACCAAACTCCGCTCCCTTGATGCGTGCCTCGAACTCGGTGCGCACTCGAGCGGATTCGGTCTCGGCCTGCAATTGAAAGGTTCACATTTCTCCCGCAAGTTCCGTGCCCCATTATTCATACATAAGCGAACATTAAGCTCATCAGTAATCGCAATCCCCAGCGCAGGCAACAAAACAATTTCTCGTTTGAAACCGCGGCATTCGCGTCTCACAGTTCATACTAATCAGCTCCATTGGTCTATCAACAATCGATTCGGTACTTTTATTGGAACATAATATCAAACCCAATCATACTGAATACTCCTTTTCTCACTGCTAACATCCCTCCCTTACCTCCTCCATCCTTCCCTGTAACTGCTTGCATGCTGCATCGAGACTGCTCGTGTCCTCGCCCGCCATCTCCGCCTGTAAAGGAGGAGATTATTACAGGACCGTATACTTTACGTGGTAATAATTGTTTCCTCGCGATCAAAACCCCACACCTTTCGAGTTTCGCAACCGTTATTGTGAATTTTCCAAACGTCATGATGCTAATGCTTTTCTAGAATTCATTCCATCCCAACAAACAATCACTTTCACTTCCCCCTCCTGCCTTCCCAATCATAGGCATTGCGAAACCGTACCCGCCAAGTTCTGTTTTGAGAAGGTGCATTCGTGCTCAATTCTTATGCTAAAACTTCCTCATCATCTAGTTTTCTACTCTCTAATAAACAACATCAATAACATCAAATGATCCTATCCCTCCTAACATCATCTCTTTTCCCTTGATATCCCCCCTCTCTCACCTCACACAACCTCGCCATGAGTCTCTCATTCTCTGCCTCCAGTATCTGCACCTTCGCATGCAGAGCCTTCGTACGCAGTCGCTCGTCTGCAATTGATCTTTGATCTTTCGAGAAGGTGATCTTTGATCTTATATGGTCTACCCACTCCCTGATAACTTTTCGATCTGTACGTGCTGCTTTCCTTTGTCCCACTCCGCCTTTCTCTCATCCCATTCATTCTACAATGGGAGGAACTTTCACTCCTTTTCACAGTTTTCTTCTTCCGTCTACTTTTACTGCCCGCCTCTCCCCTTCCCGATACTGTCATTTAATTGGATTTTCACTGTTGTATCCCCATTCTGTCTTCCGCCGGCCACACCTAGTAGGTGCCATTCACCCACGAGGTTACTTCCTTAATCATCAAGTGATCGCCATCGTTTATTCTCTTTACTGCATCATCTCTTTTTGCTAGGAACTGTGAAATTCCATCGAACAGTTGATCAAACCTGCCACTTTTCATGGGTGATTCACTCTTCTCGATCCCATTTTCTCTCCCTCTCAATCGCTACTCAATTCATTCCCCGCAAAAACGACGCGACCAATAAATCGACGCATCCATCGGGTTGAATCATCCAAGTTCCGTTAAAATATTTCCCCAGGCGATTCACACATTTCAATTCAGCATTACAATACAATTTTCATATCCTTTAAACTATCCGATTCGTCTGCATAATTTATGGTACAGTGCCGCCGGTGGTTGATGGGAGAGAGATAGGGGGGGGGGGGGCTATCCCGAGAAGAAGAGAAGGGGAATACATAGATGAGAAAGGGCGATAGTCAGACCGATAACCTTCTACCAATCTCTCCCTCCTTCCCTCCGTCCCTCTCCAATCACTCACACGTTCTCATCTGTTATTCCGACTGATGAACCTCCTCCTCCTCTCGTCATTTCACTCCCCGTAATCACAAGGGTAGATCACACCTCCCCTCTTTCTCTTCTCCTTTCTCATGCAAAACCTTGCCCCTCACTCTTCTTGTCACTCTTCGCTATTACACTTCTTGCTGCCACCTCGTCCACATCCTCCATTTTCCAATTATTTCTTGCCCAAGTCGCTCAAATTCATACTGATTCACCCTTTTGAAATGCTAATTTCAGGCAGTCAAGTTCATCTTGACCCCATTCTTCCTTCCCTCTTGCAATGTCCAACGGAGTCGAGAATGGAGGACAGGAAAGGGCAATTGAGATGACCACGGCGGGTAAAGGAGAGGAGAAGGTGAGATAAGAAGGGAAGAGAAGAGAAGGAGTGATCAAGAACTTACCAGAGGGATTCCCTCTACTCACACCATTTGATAAGAAGGAAACCGAATGACTTGCTAGCACCCACTGACTGGATAGATACTCTTCTTCTCCCTCGTCCGGCTGATCAATCATAAAACCAACTCTCTTTCGTTATCCCCTATGACTCTCAATCACAACACACAAACAATCCAAGAGAGAGAGAGAGCAGCGCGAGAGCAGTGGAAATGCAGACATCTCGACCGTCCCTCAGTATCCCTCTCCCTCCCCCCCCCCCCCTCTGACCACTGCCCCCTTTCCCTCCCTTTTTCTCTCTCTGCCTTCCTCTCTTAGGATGCACTCTTTTCCCACGCTCATGTGATTTACAAAAAAACAGCGTTTGTGTTTAAACTTTCTGTAACCCTCCAATTTGCAGCCTCACCCTCTCTCCCTAACTCCTGTAATTCCTCCAATGGAAGCTGGCCCTTCAACATCTGCCAGTTCCCCTTCTCTTCTCTGTCCTGACTGTGCCGTCTCCGTTTCCAGGCGATACACTTGGAAGGTATGACTCTTTCACATTATTTATTTATTCAAATCATTTCGTAATTCCCTTCAGGGTGTTCTATCGGCGGTTCTGTGCTTCCCCTGCGGTATCTATTGTTGTCTCAAAACGTATGCTCGCTATCAATGCTCCAGATGCGGTTGTGATGTGAGTATTACTGTTATCCCTCTCTCTTTTTGTCGATCGTAAATTCGTTTGGTTTGCTCACTCATTCTCGTTCCTCATTCACTCGTTCTGTCGCTTAGTCATCCAATGGGGAAGAACATTTGCTTGTTTTCATCCCATTTCCTGCATTCTTTCCTCCTTCCTAATCAATATTTCGCTTCATTGTTTATCTCTTCTGCCTGCGCACTCACAATTCTCCCTTGTCTCTCCTCTATCTATCCATTCACTCGCAAACAGTACTATCACAAGGTCGGGTTGCTACTATTGTCCAGTTTCTCTTTTTCTATTTACAAGACACTCATGCACACCCCAACATCGCGAAAACATCTGGAAAGAAGTAATAAGGGAACGCTGTCATCTCTTCTCTAACTAATAATTTTCTCTGTTCTACACCCCTCTGCCATTGATTTGCAATTCTTCGGAACTGATAAGGAATAATCACTAGCATACTCAAATAACCTTTCGATGACAAACATCTTCCGGAAAACTATAGGAGGAAAAGGTTCTCTGACGGGGATGGAAATGTCAGAATGCGTGGCCAGTCTAAACAAGTTCACATTATCATTGGTCGCGATGAGTGTAGCGGTGCTCTTTTTCGCACATAACTGATTGAGTGAAATGACTCACATTACACCGTGTGTGAACACTGAAAGTGTACGAGTGAAACGATAACCGATCGATCAACACCCTTTTCAGATAATCGGCACAACATTCCCAGAGCGCGCGCGGTTGATGCAGCACGGATATCATTTCAAGGTGAATGGATGTTTCATGATTCCATTGTCATCCCCTCCCCTGTTCAGGCCTTCCAATCAACTGGATACACGCCTCGTCCCCATCGTAATCCAGCCATGTCCGTGTCGAGTCAGGGAACGGATATCTCCACGACCTCTCTTGACTCACAAACACCACTCATTAGGAGAAGGCAACCAGAGTAACCCTCTTACTCCCTTTATTTATTCATTCCCATCACCCCATGTCACTTCCCATACCTCCTGACTATCACCAGAGTAACCCTTTACTCGAAATTGTTCCCATTTTTATCTTGATTCTTCTTGAATACGATTATATTTTCCCTACCGTGGTATTCGTAGATTTGCCGTTGCTCAATCCACATTGCATACATTGTGATACCAAACACTTGTTTAATTCGGATTCCCGAAGAAAAATACTAGAAACGGGTCGCGTATTTGATAAAGTTAAGTTCGACAAATGTCCTAACGTCGAGCGTCCGACTATCTGATCGAACATATTCAATACCATTTCGAATCACTAAAGCACCAAGGAAAGCGAGTGGCACTGAAGGAAAGCCAAAGGATCAGCATTTACATTATTATTCAACGTTGGGAACACTCATTATCTCCTAGAGAGAATTTCAGCACTTGAGGAAACTATGCACCCTCACTCCACCAGGCCAATTTTGCAAAAATGTTTCAAAATCCGATAACTTGGTCACAACAGTTCCAGATAAAAACATGCCGCAAAATCAAACCTGTATATACAATAGCCCACTACCGTACTCTACTCATCTTACAGTAATCACATACCATTGGCCTTTCGATCGATCTGTTCCTTCTCCTTGTTCACCATTTGCAATTTCGTGTGAAAGGCCTTCGATTTGATGTGATCGCGCTGATTCACCTGCAAATTTTGTTTATAAAAAAAATTAAACTTACAACTCGCAACTATTTCCTTACAAACATGATATTTTTGTTCTACGTACTGGATTCACAACATTCTCACATGTGATTTCCCACAGATGAGAACCTTGTGCACCCCCACTCTGCCTGGTCCATTTTACTCCAACAACTAGAGTTTGGCAGTTACTTCTACGTTTCAAAGCCTCCTTCAAACCCCAATGTCTCACCTTGCTCACTCCCAATTCCTCCCTTAGATGTCCCACTCTCGTCTCATAGATGAGATTGTCCGCCTCCAATAGATTGATCTGCTCCTCGTGCAGTTTGATGATGTCTGAAACCAAGACGCAATTTCAAACATCTTTCCGGAAATCGCCTCAAATTTATTCAATTTGTGAAGCATAAATGGTTCAGCTAGAAAGAAGGAGTCGTTTTCAATTTACGAAAAGAACAGCGACAATGTTCATATTTTATTGTTTGTTCTACGTTCGTTGATGGAATTAAGAAAACCGATATCTTCAGGTAGGTATTGATCATGCAACACCGAAACATCGGATTCAGTTGAAGAAGAAATTAGTTGTGTCCTACTTTAGTACTGTGACAAACCTTTCAACTGATCGACGTCATCGAGTATCTGATGCTTCTGATCTTCGAGGAAGACCGCCAGACTCTCAGCGTCCTCCAATTCAGCCACGAGGGAAGTCACCAGTGATTCCTGAATGAGATACGATCGTTAGATTATGATGAACTCTTAAGCTTAAAATACGTAAATCGTGAATGCAAGATTATTTGTTGGTTTGTTCTACGTTTTTAAATGCAATTACGAAGTGATGAAACTCCCGGTACATACATAGAGGTTCCTATGAAACAAACAATGAGTAAAACAAGGCGATTGCACTTATTTTATTGTTTGTTCTAAGTAAGTGAATGAAATTACGTAAAACAAATGCTTGCCGTACATACATTGATCGCGCAACACCGAAACACTGGGTTCCGTTGAAGAATAACTATTTTTGTTCTACGTTACTGGAAGATATTGAACAATTGAAATTCCTCAGGCATATACATTGAGTGCGCAGCGCCAAAACTACGGGTTTCAGTGAAACGTAAAATGAGAGACTCGTGGTGAATGCAACGTTTTATTTTGTTGTTCTACGTTAGTTGATGGAATTACGAAAGCCAAAATCTTCCCGTACATACAATGATCGCGCAACGCCGAACCTCCGGGTTGAAGTGGAAATATATTTTTGTTCTACGTATGATACTGTAATCGAAAAAGCTGCATCGCTTGGTATCATGAACGTAGCGTGAAACACCAGTCTCCGGGCGAAAAACAAAATAGTAGGTTGCATTCCATACCTTCTCATCGAGTTTCTTCTCCGCCACACGATTCGCCTGTGCAGACGCGTCCAATTCCTCACGCAACTGTCGCAGCTTCTCCCTGACAATGAGATATTTCAATTAACTAACGATATTAATTACGATAATCATGCCAATTATCTTGCCTAGATCAATAGAAAATAATGTGTTTATTGTTCTTCGTTGATCAGAATAATTGCTCGAAGAGAATTCTCTTGTTCTTGAGAACATTGTGTACTCGCAAACCTCCTGGTAATTTCTAACCCTAACCAAATTTTCTCGATGATTTCAAATTATGAGCCTGTCTGACAACTTTCCTCAATTATTCGTTCAAAATTTGTTGTTTGTTCTACGCATCTGAGAGATACTGGCTCATACACCACCTCCCGACTCTTCATACCACGGTGCAACGGCAACCTCGCAAGCCAAAATTCGAATCGCCCAATGAGCAACCCAACGCCCAATACGACCGTTTTTGACGCGCGGAAAACATTTTTCAATGTTCCCAACTCGCTCTATCATAACCTCATCATGCAAGAGAGGCAACATTTTTTTTTCTACGTACTTTGAGATACTGGCATCAGTCCCAAACTTCTAATCTTGATACCACCATGCAACGGCAACCTCACGAGCCAAACCGAATGGCCCGGAATCGCTTTCTCGACGTGCAAATCAACTTTTTCATATCCAACAACATCCAGATCACTCTGTGATATGTTTTCCTCCATAAGGGATAGTAAAGACGACTCACTTGGTATGTGCAAGTTGTTCTCTCATCCTTGCATTCTGCTCCACTTCCCAATCACGCGTCGATCGAAGAGTCTCCGTCTCCACGACCAGACGATCCATCTAATAATCAACTTATTCTTTAATTTTAATTTAAAAATTCAAATCTGCATCGGACAGTATTGTAATGGGATTCTTTTCAATTGACTATATATATTAGAATCAGCGAAGGAACATGAATCGCTCGTTCGCATCAGTGCTCCTATCATAGTATTCGTGAAACTCGAAGTTCACGGATCGGTTCCCAAATTCAGAATGTAAATTCGAACCTGCTGAGCTCCAAACGCATTCTGCGTCGCCATTCGATCTTCCAACTCCTTGATTCGAGCCTGCAAAACAATATCTTGTTGTCAACTCGGACTGTATTTTACTCCCATTCCCTTGCACACCCTAGTAGAACACGAATGAAATCATGGTCGCACTGTAGCATTCTATCAGGACATTCTACCATTACTGTATTATCAATGATCAATCCTCTCAATCATACCTGCGCCACAGCTCTTGCCTTGAGTGACGCGTGTCTCGCTTCCCTCTCCGCCTCACTCACTGCCGATTCAGCCTGCAACACTCATGTTTCATGCGGTGGTCATATTTGGAGAGAATTAAGATTAAGATTAAATATGATCTTGCGTAGGCATCTATTACAAAAAATGGACAGTTTGTACAAATAATTTGCCCAGCATCATTCATGATTCACTCTTCCTACTCATACGGCTCAATTTCCTAATGAACAATTTTTACAGAATATATATTTCAATCATATCCCATATTCGGAAGTGATGTTCCCCACCTGTGCCACTCTGACAGCCATTTCATCCATTTCCTCTTCCATCCTCGTTATTCTCTCCACTTCTCCTCTCAATCGATCATTCTCTGCAGTCAGATTAACGAGTGCCTCCGTGATTTCGTCCGTGTCCGCGTCTGCCGTCAATCTGCAATTGCGCATTTTAAGGACAAGGATCAAAGATCAACTGTTGGGGTCAAATTCCTGCCTTTTGGTAACCTCCCCATGATTTGCATACAATATTTGATATTTGTTCTACGTACTTTAGAGATACTAACGCCAGACCAAAATTCCGAGTCTTGATGCCACCGTGCAACTGCAAGCTCACTGGCCATCAGATAATTTAGAGATATCATTTTCTATTAGAGTCGAAAGAATGGTTGCGATCTTCGAAGGGATCAGTTCCACTTTACCAGCAGATGCTGCAGCACGAAATCTCCTCCTAGACTGCACATAACTCAGAAACGCAGGTAAACAAGGAAAGCATCTTCTCACCTTGATATATCCTCTCTGGATGCAGCTTGTGGAAGGGCGAACGTCACTCTCTTCCTCTGCTTCTTCTCACGAAGGATCGAATCACCGTCAACGTTTGTCTGCAATAGACGACAGCGTCATTTTATGGAAATGAAAACGTTGGTAATCATTCAATTTGGTGCTAGATGAAAATTCATACAATCGCCTAAGGAGAAATATGTTCGCACTTGGATACACTGAACATCGCCAAATCAGCTGGCGCAGAGGAATTTTTGAATAGGCCGAACTAAAGAGTTGGTTTACAAATACAATAACGTATTACCGAGTTGACATGGTTGAACTACCGTACCTTGGCCAGCTTGCTGGTGCCGGGTAGATCGTCGAGTTCCGATGGATCGAGTGGAGGAGGAGAGTGGAGACCATCTGCAAGGAGCAATAAGATAATTATTATTTGATTGTGCTACGTATGGAAAAGGGATCAGAAACAATGTGCACTCACAACACATGAGATACTGCGCATCGTCAAGTCACCTGGCTTTTCAATCAAAAGGGGAAAGATCATTTCCGTTCACTTATCGATAATCGCGTATAACTTGCCATAGATAGATGAGTACTCACTCTTGTTCACCACATGGACTGCCCGACCAGGAGAGGACGTGCGCACTGCCCGCTGCAGCTGAGGTTGCTGCGAGGGCTGCAAAGTACAAATGCTAAAGTTTAATTTCAGATCTAATTAGCATTTGCACATGTGACCCACTACTATAGAATAATATGAACTGTTTGTCAAATCAAAAATGAAAGGGGAAAAGCGGGTACCTGCTGCATCGATCGTTGCGCCCTTTCAGTCGTGACTGCTGCAGGGGTCGCAGTGTCGAACGAGACGCCCGTCACACGGTCGTCCGTCTCGGTTGATGCCTGCAAGGAACAAGGGTGATTGCGTTTCAGCGATATGGCAAAAACATGCAGGAAATAGGTCCTGCCATGTACAATCGACTTCTGGGCAAATATTAACGAATCTGTTGAATACAATTTTCAAGACCAGGATAGTAGCAGGAAAAGTTAAAGTAGTACATTAAAAGTGGAATAAAAAGCGTACCTCTCTCCTGGTTCTCTTCTCCATCTCATCAAACTTCTTCTGGACGATTCTCATCGCTTCCTTTTTCGATGTCGCCACTTCAGAGGCCGATCGACACGCATCCTGATAAGAGAATTACCCATTTGTTTGATTGTAGATTGTTTCTCAATGAACCCTGCGTTATTGCATACATATTATCTGTCAATAATTAGACAATGCCTCGTAGCATGTAATCAATGGTTGGTGAACATGGTATTTTTTTGCATAATTGGAAAAAGCACAGACGCTGCATTAGAAAAATTCTTCTGTTTGGGACTAATAGATAACTAGTAACCCCAAAGTGTCTGCCCCATAACAAAATGTAAAATCTTACCTGTAGATCGAGTATCTGTCTCTCCTTATCGAGGATTACACTGTTCAACTCGACGATTCGCTCGTCTTTGTACATCATTTGCTGCTGCACTCGCTCCAGATCGACCGGCTCGTTACGACGACGCTCCTGCAAAGA
Organism: Pristionchus exspectatus; assembly: GCA_911812115.1. NCBI lineage: Eukaryota > Metazoa > Nematoda > Chromadorea > Rhabditida > Neodiplogasteridae > Pristionchus > Pristionchus exspectatus. The sequence continues at coordinate 9,397,568 of OU461584.1, read as the reverse complement.
TCAAAGATCAGAAATCACTGCTAAAAGATCAAAGATCACATGAAATCAGCAGTCACACCCTAACAAAGTTGTACTTTTAAGAAAAATAGACACGAAAGAACGCAAGGCGAACTCGTGTTTCAACTGCACATAACGTTAGGGGCGAAACGAGCACTAGAGGAGTGGGTAGATCAATGGATTATGGTAATGAGAGGAAGGGGCGGACTTACTCTGGCCATCTCACTCTCCTCCCAGACTCTCAATTGATCCTCGAGATTCTTGATTAGAATGATCTGATCGTTGATATGGACTTGCTGTCGTTCCATATCCGATCGAAGGGAGATCGATAACTGAAATAGATTTCGACGTAGGACTTTCCCTTGAGAAAAAACTTACATTTGGTAGGGTAAGCTATCGATAATTATCAGAAAAGAAAGAACAAGTTGTGAGTTTTAAGAAATACAGTGCTCACCTTTTCCGCTTCTTCCAGTTTGAACTGCGTCTCATTAAGAGAAATGAGCAGCATAGCTGGGTGCTGAAAAAAAGATTTGATATATGCTACTAAAAAATCGCAAGATCTTACGCTATGTGGTTTGCAATAAATGGAAGAGTGGTTTAGCCATAAGGTTAAGATCACAAACGACTCACTTGTTGTTCATCTTCTGGATCGACATTCTTCTCATGCAATATGTTGCTGATCTCGTGTCTCAGCTGATCGAAGCGAACTTTGGTCTTGACTTTATACTTGTTGAACTGAGCTGTGATCTCCTGAAAGAGATCGGTCGTGATATAACATAAGTCAAGACAACGCCTACATGTTTCATGCAAAGATACGTCAAAATTCAAGCGGTTCGGAAAGAAAAGAGCAAAAACGGAATCGAATTAGGGTCACTCACATTACATTCATCCTCTTTTCTGGCCAACTTGTCGATGTAATAAGCAGCCTCAGGAGAGAAAGCCCCCTCCCGAAGGGGAGGTGCTTCCATACCGGTAATCTGAAAACAGAGTTTGAATGAAAAATAGCGAGGATAAAGCAGAGAAAACAATCGACAAAGTTGAAACCAGAAAACACCAACTCACAACAAAACCGTGAAATTCGTTACCTGGAGCCGTGAAAAGGAGTGACACGATTTTTACCGTATCTAAATTGGAGTTAGGCGTTTGCGTTGGAGCAGATTTTATATTCACAAAATTATTTGCTTTCAAACGTTGATTACTGATTTCAACTTGTTTTTGCTTGTTTTTCTTGTTTACTGTTAGTTGAAAACAATTGTCCTACCGAATCGAACTGTTTTGTCTTGCCTAACTTGATGCTATTACAGCCTAATACCGATGTGAGCCTCATGACGGGTTCAGAATCGGCTGAAGTTGCCGCTATTGTGGCTTCTGGTGATTCCGCAGGGTTACCTGCTAATGATGTGAAGTCGAACGAGGAACGCCATTCACAAGGGGACACTAAAAAGCCTCAGGAGAAAATGCGAGAGGCGGCAGAAGTCTATTTGTTGATGCACAGGTCGGTTTGTCCTACCATTTTCCCCAATTTCATGCAATGTGATGTTCTGATTTTCACTGAAAACCATGAAAACATAGCTTAGTCAGAAAGGTCGTAAAAATACGTCCATGTGAGAATAATCTGAAATGAACGATCCAAAATTGTAGGAACTGCCGTGTTTCGCGTAATATTCGAGCGAATTGGTACTTCGAGCATCTCGATAAGCCAGTTCAGATCTACTCAGGACCGGTTCGTTCATATTTTTACTTAGATTAGCCTAAAACAAACTAATTTCATTTTAAAATTTTCACCTTTTGTTCAACAAAATCAGTTGTCAATGCGTACTTACCGTAAGTAAACTTACTGTACTCCAGAACGACATGAGCAATGAGATGCTGGTGTACGGTATGACTCCTCTCGATGGAGCAGATGAGGAACACGTGGCAATGAGCAACTTCTGTTCACGAGAAACTCCAAGATGATCTTCTTCGCCAAGTAAGCACCGTAGTCATAGACGTTATCGATTTTTTACGTATACCGTTCGCAACTGGCTCTCGTACGAGTTCTTGTAAACCCCTCCTTTGTAGACTCTATCGGCAAGTGTACGTGCTCGACCTCAGTCCTTCCACTCTAGTTGCTGTGAGTTACCGTAACTTTTCATTACCGTACCCTTTTTTACCGTAACATTACAGGACGACGAGGCTGGCTGCTGCCTATTCACTCTGCTCATCGAACACTTCAAGGCCTGTCTCTACAGTCTCACGAGACAGGTACGGTAGACGGGTTACGGTATCCTTCTTTTGTTAAATACGGTAACATTCATTGCTGTCAACTGCAGATGGTTCTTCCTGGCAAGCAGCTAACCCTCCGTCCCGCCATCTATCTTACCGTACTCGTCTACACTCCATATCTCACCTTCGAGGAAAAGACGGTGAGATTGAGTACTGTAGGATCAAAGTTAATCGATATTCGCAGGTTCTCGTGCAAGGAACGCTCGTCAACCATTTGAACGTGCACTTGGTAGTCGAAGATGTGGAGATAAAGGTACGGTAGCGTTTGCATACTGTATTCCATCTCCAACTGTATGTTTAGCTTCTTTATTATAAAATGGGACGATAATGGAGCAATCCATAATGAATTTATGTATCTCTTCTTTTGCCATGGTTTTTCATCGTACTCAACATTTCGATTTCAGTTCAAGAAGATCGTCCATTCGCTGCACAAATTCTCTCAGCCAATCGTGGATGCGTGGGGAAAGAAGAACGAAGAGAAGAAGGTACGGTAGAAATATCGATTAGTTACGGTAGTTGAAATTATGAGCATCTTGATACGTTAAGCTACACAGATATTGCTTGTATGTGCGGACTAGTCTGAAATCAATTCCCATGGCTCTACCCCAATGTATCAAATGTACCCTTGAAACCATAATCCTCCCTCTTTCAGCGACAGCGCACTTATCGCTCCTTCCCATCGACTGCCGCTCCGTCCACTCCTCCAACGGGGATTCTCAAGGAGAAAACGGCTGTATTCAGAGAAGAGATCGATGGAACGGATTATGAAGTGGGATTTTGATCGTTGATTTGATCCTTAATGGAGGACTATCATCTAAAAAATGTGTGACTGACCCGCCAACTCCAAGATGTAGCTGTCTGAAGCCACATCAAACGTGTCAAGGCCCCGGTTCTCAATTCTGAATAGCTGATTGCATTTCTGAATTTCCTCCTTTCTTTTTAAAAGTAATGCATCAAGCTCACGGAAAGCCAATTGGTTATTTTCCGACCTGTGTGGATGTATTCATTACCCTTTCGTCGCTCTAATTATAAGTTTCTGATGTCAGGATTCTGATGAGGACGAGGAGAAGGACGACGACGATCCCCCAGGCTCACGAACTCGTCTTCCATCTGATAGTGAAATGGCCATGGAATTGGAAGAGATGGGATACACGAGACAGCAATGGTTTGTTTGGGGGGGGGGGGTAGGGCGAGAGAGGTTGCAGTGGTGGTAGATACTGGGATGGAAATGGGAAATGCAATAGGATGTAGAATCACAACTGAAAAAAATATTTGTCTGTGATGGGGACTAGGAGAATAGCGGTTGCAAGAATAAGAGAAATTCAGAGGTGTGAAGGGAGAATCGCTCATTCGTCGCAGAATGGCTATAAAAATACGAATTCTTCTATGAAGAGTTTGAAATAACGCATGGTCGTTCAGGTCCTTTATCAGTGATGGGGACTAGGAGAATAGCTATTGCAAGAATATGATTAATTGCGAGGGTAGTACCGAGAATTGTTCACTCATCGCATACATCCTGTAAAAACACTATTAAGGAATGGCTTGAAATAACGCGTGGTCGTTCAGGTCAGATGTGTCTGGAGAGGCGACGGCGACAGACGAGGGAGGAGCGGTGTTCGCCAATGCATCCTCACTCCCTCCTGTAGAGGGATACATTCATCCAGAGTGGTACGTAGATTGCAGTTGTTGTGTGCTAGATGACAAGCACTAGGTAGATCACGGTTGTAGAATCGATGTATATAAGACAGCCCGAATACAGTAATTCTTCTTCGCAAACTAGATGAGGAGCTAAGCAAAACTTGAAGTACTGCCAGGATAAGGTTTTGGATTTGAAGTTCGCCTTATAGTTGAAACGTGGGTCGGGTTTTTCGCCGCTTAGAGTTGAAGTTATGCCAACTTTTGCAGCCTTGCAATATTTGAAGTTGTTTCAACTTTTGCTCTTATAGTTGAAGTTGCTTCAACTTTTGCAGAACTTAATGCTGGTGTGAAGGTGGAAAAAAGGTAAAAGGTAAAGGTCACCCCGTACTCTAGTCCTGCGGGAGCCCACTGCTAGGCCAGTGACTATTTTATAATGTCAATTTAGTCCGTAGGGCCCAATCTGGAAGTGGAAGATGGAAGATGATGGAAAACGGCGTTTATCCTACGATCGAAGAAAAAAAAACAATCAACAAAACATCAACATAACTACAAGGGCGAAAGAGAAAGGGAGCACTAATGCACTGCCGATTCAAATGAATGGTCAATGTGATAAAGGAAATCATACAAGTGGTTAAATGATAAAGCGCAGCTAAAAATAAACTATGTATAATTGTTGTGTTCAAGACTAGTTATGATAATTACAAGACTAGTGACGATGATTACAAAACTACAGTCGATGAGTACAAGACTAAAATCAATAATTACAGTACTACAATCGGCGACTGCAAGACTACACTCGATAATCAGAGAGACTATACTCGACAATTGCAACACAAAAAGAGGCAAATACGAGACTGGAATCGATAATTAGGAGAACTGATTGACAAAGAAAACCCATCTAAAGATGAATGAATTGGGACAGCGGTATTATAAAAAAAGATGAGTTTAATAAAGGGAGGAGGCCGTATGGAAGAGATTAGCCCCTCACATAATCAACACCTACCGTACCGTCACTAGATACTCCTACCGTCAAAGATGGAACTTCGAGTAATTACAAAAATCACACGATGGATCACTTCAATTTGCCTTCATGGGTTGGGTAGAAGCAAAGATACAGCTGGGGTTTACAAGCCCCGATTTTGAGAATCAGAGGTTCAGGATCAACCCCGGCGTGTAGTGGCTCATCGGACCAACTGGTGGTTTCTGTCCAACAGTTGGCGGAGTCTCGGGGTACTCGAAAATTTTCAAAGTGTTCCAATCGGTCCAGAATTTTGCAGCCGAGTAGGGGGCACTATGGGGAGTTTCGAAAACGCTTTGGCGAACCGAAAATTCGATTATCAAGTCGTGATCCGGGGTACCAAAGGAACCCGGATCCTCAACTTTAGAGGTGCACCCTGGACTCGGGAATCGGAATTTCGCGAAAAAAAAGTAACAGGGAGAGCTCGGGACACCCATGCGCATCACCTATTCACTTTTGGACCCGATCCCAGACCATGAGTTTCAGGGCATTTCCACATGCCGGGCCATCTGACCATCTCGATCCAAAAAGTGGGCGGAGTCTTGGCTTACCCGGAAAATTTCAAAGTTATCCGATCGGCACCAAATTTTGCAGGCGAGTAGGGGACACTATGGAGAGTTGTGAAAACGCTTTGGTTTTCCCGAAATTTGAATTTGAAGCCGAGATCCGGGCCCCCAAAGTCCCCGAATCCCCAACTTTGGAGGTGCACCCTGGGCCCAGGGGTTCGAAATTTAAAAAAGAAAAGTATCAGGGACCACTTGGGGCACCCCCGGACACCTCCCTGCCAACTTTGGACCCGATCGGAGACCATGAGTTTCAGGGCATTTACTCATGTCAGACCATCTGCTCCTTTCCGAACCAAAAGTGGGCGGAGTCTTGGCTTACCCGGAAAATTTCAAAGTTATCCGATCGGCACCAAATTTTGCATACGAGTAGGGGACACTATGGGGGTTGTGAAAACGCTTTGGTTTTCCCGAAATTCGATTTTGAATCCGAGATCTGGGGTACCCAAGGTAGCCGGACCCTCAACTTTGGAGGTGCACCCTGGACCCGGGAATCGGAATTTCGAGAAAGAAAGTATCAGGGAGCACTTGGGGCACCCCCGGACACCTCCCTGCCAACTTTGGACCCGATCGGAGACCATGAGTTTCAGGGCATTTACTCATGTCAGACCATCTGCTCCTTTCCGAACCAAAAGTGGGCGGAGTCTTGGCTTACCCGGAAAATTTCAAAGTTACCCGATCGGCACCAAATTTTGCAGGCGAGTAGGGGACATTAGGGGGAGTAGTGAAAACGCTTTGGTTTTCCCGAAATTCGATTTTGAAGCCGAGATCTGGGCCCCAAAGGTCCCCGAATCCCCAACTTTGGAGGTGCACCCTGGACCCGGGAATCGGAATTTCGCGAAATAAAGTATCAGGGAGAGCTCGGGGCACCCATGCGCACCACCTATTCACTTTTTGTCCCGATCCGAGACCATGAGGTTCATCCCATTTTGGCTCATCGGATCAACTGGCAGTTTCTGTCCAAAAGTGGGCGGAGTCTCGGGACACTCAAAAAATTTCAAAGAGTTCCGATCGGTCCAGAATTTTGCAGGCATGTTTGGGTGCGTGTTTGGAATGTGAAAACGCATTGCTCAACCCAAAATTCGATTCCTAAGTGGAGGTTCAGGGGATCCAAAAGTAAACAATTTCCAACTTTATGGCGATCCCCAGGATCCCGGGATTCGAAATTTCACAAACGAACTGCTCAGGACACCCGTTGACATCACCTATTCACTATTGGACCCGATCCTAGCAGCGGGTAGCAGACCATCTGGCCGTTCCTAATCTAAAAAGGGGCGGAGTCAAAAAAAAAAGTGAACAAAAAATTCGATGTTGTCGGATCGAAATAATAAATTGGATTAGGTACTCTGGGTGCTATGGGAGTGATTTGCGCGAAATAAAGAGCTTTTGTCCTACGAAAACTTTACTACTTTCACATATCCCAGGACGCAATGGGATCGAAATAGCGCATATAAACCCTCCAGGGGTGCATACAGGGACATGACCTATTCACTTTTGTTCGCGGTCCGATATGACATCACCCCTTAGGATTGTCCACTCGGAATCGGTGTCGGGATTGCCGACATCTCTTCCCTTCTTCCCCTCTCTCCCTCGTGTGTGCCCACTAAAGGGCGAGAGGGGAGGGTTTGCTGAGGAAGGAGAGATGAGAGGAGAGAGGTCAACAATCCCGACCCGATGGTAAGGATAAGGGGAGGGAGGGGCACTAGAAGATTGATAAAAACAGTGATTCGTTGATTTCGCATGGAGTAAAACGTAAAAATAAAATGTAAAATGTAAATATTACTAAAATGCGAGTCTGGGCGGAGAGTTAAGATTGGTTACATTGAGAATGGGCTGTTTGAATTGTTGACAGTTGTGAATTGTCGTTTAAGAGCAATTCCCCCCTCAATCGATTCTCCCTCCCCCAATCCTGCTTTATAAAAGGTGACAACCAAATTATGAAAAAGAACACAATCAATAGACAAGGAAAAGCAAGAACAATCAAAATACAAAACTCGAATGACGTAATCATTGGGCAACTAATAAGCTCCACCTTCGAGGGTTTGCGCTGGCTCCCTCGACGTGCCGGGCATCGTAGTCACTGCGCCGCTCACCTTAAATTAGTTAGTTGACATATTAATTAACTGTGTTGTGAAAGACAATCCAGTACAATGATCGATTTTTTTAAAAGTGCTAATGAGGGTTGTCAAATCGGTTTTGAATTATTCATTCTTTCTAGGCGCCTTCACCTTCTCACGCAAGCTGGTGCCCCCCCCCTCTCCCACCAGGGAAAGAGGTCCGAATAAATCGCGAGCTTTTTAAAATTCGCATCCTTTCCCTTCTGTTTGGGCCTCTGAGGAGCCCACTAAAGAGAGCAGGAGGATGGGTTGAGAGAAGGGAAGAAAGGGAATGGGGAGGCGCGAATATACGCTGGGATTGCAAAGTACAAGAAAATCGCCCACGGTTCATTTTGTGTTCGAGATAAACGAGGGGGGGGGAGGACGAGCCCGCGATTAAACCGAAGCCGAATTGACAACCTCAAGTGTCCTAGTGCTTGTTTTTGCAAGGTCGCATAGTCAGCCTGACGGACAAAAAAAAGATTTTTGTAAAGACAATAAATGAATGAAATGAGTAATAATGATAATTGTCTTACCAATGAAGGACGTCGCCGTTGGTGAAATCGCGCAACGAAATCGCTCGTTGAGAGCGCAGCTAGCCTTCGCCGATTACTTCGACGGCGCCAGTGCCCTTCGATGGCGACTACTAAACCAGATTCGTTAACAACGACAATAAAATATGACACTTTCTATGAATACTTCTCACCTCCTTTAGAGCGCGCTGTGTGTTGAATCCGGGTGATGATAACATCGGTGTTCGTTCACTACGCGGCTACTGAATCCGCCGTGTTGTTGAGCCGCCTCGTCTGTGGTCCCTGGCATTGTTGTGGTTATTAAACAAGAAACAACATGACAATCACGAAATATACGCGTTTTTATTCGATTGTTCAGGCAGCGGGCAAAATTGATAAAATCGGAAACAAACAAAGCGTACGCTGATTTCGACATCTTGGCGCGCGCGCGGTGCGCGTCAGTCAATTAGCTTGCGCGCTTCGTGATTCACTACGGTAGGTGCAATTATTTTACGATTAATAAATAAATCATTCTAAATAGTAAATAAAACGAAAACAGAAACTAGCGAGCGCAACTACCAAAGGAGAAAACCGGAAAATACACGTTTCTGGAAGGTTCTATTGCTGACGTGTTTCATTCTCACCCAAGGCGCACTCCGTTCTAAGCGCAAAACGCGTGCTCAATCTATAAAACAGCAACTGTAAAACTATACGAATGAAACAAAGACGAGCGCAAGTGAGTGACCTCTTCGCTAGGGAGAGAGGACGCGAAGCTAAGGAGAAAACGTGCAAAAACACGTTTCCAGGAGAAGAGAGGCTGAGGAGGCAAGGGGCGGAGCTTGAGCGCGCACACGCCGAGAGAGTGTGGGGAGACGAGAGAGGAGCCAGACGGTGAGAGATGGTCAGGTATCGATTGGGCGAGAGAGTGTGGGGATGCGAGAGAGCCAGATGGTGAAAGACTGTAAGTTCCAGAAACTTGTTTTTGCACGTTTTCTCCCTAGCTTCGCGTCCTCTCTCCCTAGCGAAGAGGTCACTCACTTGCGCTCGTCTTTGTTTCATTCGTATGGTTTTACAGTTGCTGTTTTATAGATTGAGCACGCGTTTTGCGCTTAGAACGGAGTGCGCCTTGGGTGAGAATGAAACACGTCAGCAATAGAACCTTCCAGAAACGTGTATTTTCCGGTTTTCTCCTTTGGTAGTTGCGCTCGCTAGTTTCTGTTTTCGTTTTATTTACTATTTAGAATGATTTATTTATTAATCGTAAAATAATTGCACCTACCGTAGTGAATCACGAAGCGCGCAAGCTAATTGACTGACGCGCACCGCGCGCGCGCCAAGATGTCGAAATCAGCGTACGCTTTGTTTGTTTCCGATTTTATCAATTTTGCCCGCTGCCTGAACAATCGAATAAAAACGCGTATATTTCGTGATTGTCATGTTGTTTCTTGTTTAATAACCACAACAATGCCAGGGACCACAGACGAGGCGGCTCAACAACACGGCGGATTCAGTAGCCGCGTAGTGAACGAACACCGATGTTATCATCACCCGGATTCAACACACAGCGCGCTCTAAAGGAGGTGAGAAGTATTCATAGAAAGTGTCATATTTTATTGTCGTTGTTAACGAATCTGGTTTAGTAGTCGCCATCGAAGGGCACTGGCGCCGTCGAAGTAATCGGCGAAGGCTAGCTGCGCTCTCAACGAGCGATTTCGTTGCGCGATTTCACCAACGGCGACGTCCTTCATTGGTAAGACAATTATCATTATTACTCATTTCATTCATTTATTGTCTTTACAAAAATCTTTTTTTTTTGTCCGTCAGGCTGACTATGCGACCTTGCAAAAACATGCACTAGGACACTTGAGGTTGTCAATTCGGCTTCGGTTTAATCGCGGGCTCGTCCTCCCCCCCCCCTCGTTTATCTCGAACACAAAATGAACCGTGGGCGATTTTCTTGTACTTTGCAATCCCAGCGTATATTCGCGCCTCCCCATTCCCTTTCTTCCCTTCTCTCAACCCATCCTCCTGCTCTCTTTAGTGGGCTCCTCAGAGGCCCAAACAGAAGGGAAAGGATGCGAATTTTCAAAAGCTCGCGATTTATTCGGACCTCTTTCCCTGGTGGGAGAGGGGGGGGGGCACCAGCTTGCGTGAGAAGGTGAAGGCGCCTAGAAAGAATGAATAATTCGAAACCGATTTGACAACCCTCATTAGCACTTTTAAAAAAATCGATCATTGTACTGGATTGTCTTTCACAACACAGTTAATTAATATGTCAACTAACTAATTTAAGGTGAGCGGCGCAGTGACTACGATGCCCGGCACGTCGAGGGAGCCAGCGCAAACCCTCGAAGGTGGAGCTTATTAGTTGCCCAATGATTACGTCATTCGAGTTTTGTATTTTGATTGTTCTTGCTTTTCCTTGTCTATTGATTGTGTTCTTTTTCATAATTTGGTTGTCACCTTTTATAAAGCAGGATTGGGGGAGGGAGAATCGATTGAGGGGGGAATTGCTCTTAAACGACAATTCACAACTGTCAACAATTCAAACAGCCCATTCTCAATGTAACCAATCTTAACTCTCCGCCCAGACTCGCATTTTAGTAATATTTACATTTTACATTTTATTTTTACGTTTTACTCCATGCGAAATCAACGAATCACTGTTTTTATCAATCTTCTAGTGCCCCTCCCTCCCCTTATCCTTACCATCGGGTCGGGATTGTTGACCTCTCTCCTCTCATCTCTCCTTCCTCAGCAAACCCTCCCCTCTCGCCCTTTAGTGGGCACACACGAGGGAGAGAGGGGAAGAAGGGAAGAGATGTCGGCAATCCCGACACCGATTCCGAGTGGACAATCCTAAGGGGTGATGTCATATCGGACCGCGAACAAAAGTGAATAGGTCATGTCCCTGTATGCACCCCTGGAGGGTTTATATGCGCTATTTCGATCCCATTGCGTCCTGGGATATGTGAAAGTAGTAAAGTTTTCGTAGGACAAAAGCTCTTTATTTCGCGCAAATCACTCCCATAGCACCCAGAGTACCTAATCCAATTTATTATTTCGATCCGACAACATCGAATTTTTTGTTCACTTTTTTTTTTGACTCCGCCCCTTTTTAGATTAGGAACGGCCAGATGGTCTGCTACCCGCTGCTAGGATCGGGTCCAATAGTGAATAGGTGATGTCAACGGGTGTCCTGAGCAGTTCGTTTGTGAAATTTCGAATCCCGGGATCCTGGGGATCGCCATAAAGTTGGAAATTGTTTACTTTTGGATCCCCTGAACCTCCACTTAGGAATCGAATTTTGGGTTGAGCAATGCGTTTTCACATTCCAAACACGCACCCAAACATGCCTGCAAAATTCTGGACCAATCGGAACTCTTTGAAATTTTTTGAGTGTCCCGAGACTCCGCCCACTTTTGGACAGAAACTGCCAGTTGATCCGATGAGCCAAAATGGGATGAACCTCATGGTCTCGGATCGGGACAAAAAGTGAATAGGTGGTGCGCATGGGTGCCCCGAGCTCTCCCTGATACTTTATTTCGCGAAATTCCGATTCCCGGGACCAGGGTGCACCTCCAAAGTTGGGGATTCGGGGACCTTTGGGGCCCAGATCTCGGCTTCAAAATCGAATTTCGGGAAAACCAAAGCGTTTTCACTACTCCCCCTAATGTCCCCTACTCGCCTGCAAAATTTGGTGCCGATCGGGTAACTTTGAAATTTTCCGGGTAAGCCAAGACTCCGCCCACTTTTGGTTCGGAAAGGAGCAGATGGTCTGACATGAGTAAATGCCCTGAAACTCATGGTCTCCGATCGGGTCCAAAGTTGGCAGGGAGGTGTCCGGGGGTGCCCCAAGTGCTCCCTGATACTTTCTTTCTCGAAATTCCGATTCCCGGGTCCAGGGTGCACCTCCAAAGTTGAGGGTCCGGCTACCTTGGGTACCCCAGATCTCGGATTCAAAATCGAATTTCGGGAAAACCAAAGCGTTTTCACAACTCTCCATAGTGTCCCCTACTCGCCTGCAAAATTTGGTGCCGATCGGATAACTTTGAAATTTTCCGGGTAAGCCAAGACTCCGCCCACTTTTGGTTCGGAAAGGAGCAGATGGTCTGACATGAGTAAATGCCCTGAAACTCATGGTCTCCGATCGGGTCCAAAGTTGGCAGGGAGGTGTCCGGGGGTGCCCCAAGTGCTCCCTGATACTTTCTTTCTCGAAATTCCGATTCCCGGGTCCAGGGTGCACCTCCAAAGTTGAGGGTCCGGCTACCTTGGGTACCCCAGATCTCGGATTCAAAATCGAATTTCGGGAAAACCAAAGCGTTTTCACAACTCTCCATAGTGTCCCCTACTCGCCTGCAAAATTTGGTGCCGATCGGATAACTTTGAAATTTTCCGGGTAAGCCAAGACTCCGCCCACTTTTGGTTCGGAAAGGAGCAGATGGTCTGACATGAGTAAATGCCCTGAAACTCATGGTCTCCGATCGGGTCCAAAGTTAGCAGGGAGGTGTCCGGGGGTGCCCCAAGTGGTCCCTGATACTTTTCTTTTTTAAATTTCGAACCCCTGGGCCCAGGGTGCACCTCCAAAGTTGGGGATTCGGGGACTTTGGTGGCCCGGATCTCGGCTTCAAATTCAAATTTCGGGAAAACCAAAGCGTTTTCACAACTCTCCATAGTGTCCCCTACTCGCCTGCAAAATTTGGTGCCGATCGGATAACTTTGGAAATTTTCCGGGTAAGCCAAGACTCCGCCCACTTTTTGGATCGGAAAGGAGCAGATGGTCTGACATGAGTAAATGCCCTGAAACTCATGGTCTCCGATCGGGTCCAAAGTTAGCAGGGAGGTGTCCGGGGGTGCCCCAAGTGCTCCCTGATACTTTCTTTCTCGAAATTCCGATTCCCGGGTCCAGCGTGCACCTCCAAAGTTGGGGATTCGGGGACCTTTGGGGGCCCGGATCTCGGCTTCAAAATCGAATTTCGGGAAAACCAAAGCGTTTTCACTACTCCCCATAGTGTCCCCTACTCGCCTGCAAAATTTGGTGCCGATCGGATAACTTTGAAATTTTCCGGGTAAGCCAAGACTCCGCCCACTTTTGGTTCGGAAAGGAGCAGATGGTCTGACATGAGTAAATGCCCTGAAACTCATGGTCTCCGATCAGGTCCAAAGTTGGCAGGGAGGTGTCCGGGGGTGCCCCAAGTGCTCCCTGATACTTTCTTTCTCGAAATTCCGATTCCCGGGTCCAGGGTGCACCTCCAAAGTTGAGGGTCCGGCTACCTTGGGTATCCCGGATCTCGACTTCTGTACTGACATGCACCACTAGCGCACCAAGATGTCGAGATTCACGAAGGAATAAAAATGTGACCTAGCGAACAAATTTTTTGAACCTGCTGTAGTTGCTCACGAAGCGCGCAAGCAAATGTGCTGACGCGCACACAGACGCACCGCAAGCGCGCCAAGGCATCGAAACCCGTGCGCAGTTTGTTTACTATCGATTTTATCGATTTTGTGCTCTTTGTTCTTATCGATTTATTTTTGCTCGCGAATCGTGACCCACTACCGCCTGCTGCACCACCAAAAAACGCATTGACAGCATGATTTGTTATATTCTCAGTGTTCCTTAGAACCTACCGTAGTGGATCACGAAGAGCGCAAGCAAATGTATTGCTGACGCACCTCTAGCGCGTCAAGGTGTCGAAACCCGCAAAGTAATAGAAACGTAGCCCAGGGAACCGGAAATTTTCAAACTACTTTGGCGGATCACGAAGCGCGCAAGCAAATGTGTTGACTAGTGATGTTATTTCGAACGCTCGTCGCGCTCGAGCGATCGTCGTGAAATGATCGCTCGAGCGCAAACTCGATCGAGCGCCATTCTTGAAACGAACGCTCGAGCGATGGCGCTCGTGTGAATTGGAATGATTTTGCTTCCCTCCCCTCTCCTCATTTAAATGCGAGAACAGCGAAGAACAAAAGAGCTAATCCACTTTGACACGTTCCAACTCATTTAATCCATTCATTCCAATACACACGAGCGCTCGAGCGAACAACACTAGTGTTGACGCACCTCTAGTGCGCCAACGTGCTGGAACCTGTGGTGCGCTTTGTTTGCTATCGATTTTATCGATTGTGTGCTCTTTGTTTTACTTACTTTTTTGCTCGCTAATCGTGACCCACTGCCTGCGCAACCGGGAACACTACCACGCTAATAGATTTGATTTTTTTGTATTACCAGACTAATCGCAGCTGCGCAATGGAACATCGAGCAGCCGGTGCCTTCCAAAGCGCAATTGCTCAATTCAAGTCCCATGGCCCCGAACGGACCAGTAAGACCCCATCGTAGTGTGTACAAAGAGTACACTTATTTCGAGTAGTGGCTTAGCAGCGCACTCTTGTAGCTGCCCAATTTCAATTGTTCTTTTTGTATCACGAAAACCCATTTACTCTGGCTCATAAAGCACATAGTAGAAGTTTCCAAAATGTATGTATCACATCATTCCACCTCTTCTTCCTCCAATCCCATGTTCACTCGTAGAAGGTACGCTATCAATTGTAAGCTATTGTAAGCTATTTATTAGCAGCGTAATAAAAAATAATTTGTGAAATTCCATCGAAGAGGACGACACCACAGATTGACGCCCGAAGTGAACGGCACAGAAGGGGTTGACACATGCAAAAAACAGTGAATACAAAACGCAAAGTGCAAAAGTTGAAACAACTTCAACTCTAACCCAAAACTTGAGACAACTCCAAGTTTTGCAAAATTTGCAATTATTGAAGTGCTCCAATGGCGGAAAAAAAATGCTTATATTTGAAACGTTGCATTTTGATAAAAACTTCGGGGTAAAGAATCCCTGTCTTCGGACTGTCTTATATTCTATAGGGAATGGCCAATTTATTAATTGCCCGTTATATTTTATACAATTAGTCATAAAGTTCACTTGACCAGTGAAATCACGGTTGCAGAAGCAGGACATAGTCTGGCGGGATTGGCAAAGAACGATATAGAACAGATTCATAGGTCAAACATATTTGCAGGTCTCTGATCTACATGATCCGCATGGCGATTCTCGCCATTCAGATGCTACCGGAGAACACGCAAAGCAGTGAGTGATAGAATATTACGTTTTGAAACTGATGGTGTATAGGGGATGGAGCTCCGTAGATTTAGCGAAATTCTCACCCGGGGTTCATTGCTGCTTGTCCTAGCTGAGGCGTTGACCAGCGCTAGGATTATACCGGAAGCACAATTTTACCTTCTCGTAGGCTTCTAAATCCAATTAGCTCGTTCTCCTCAGACATCATCCTGATCACTGACGCTGTATGTGGAATGCCCGAGCCATCGGCCCTCCACGATCTCCTCTCCACACTCAGAAGCTTCTCCATCGCATGCTCATTCATCCAGGTGGGCTGCAATTATGATTTTTCTAACCATTCTTCCGAGTTGACATTGCATTCCATTAAACAAACGGTTTATGGTACATCACTGAACCCACGATGGGCCTGGTGAAATTGAACGTCCGGTGGAATGTTCAATACAAATCTTTCACGCTTCTTGATAAGCACCCAGAATACGGCACTTATAAAGTATTATCACGTCTCTCACCTAAGATTCGACATTAATCTTTCAGAGAGTGAAATTTTGAATTTGAGAATTCTACTTATTTTGGGCCTTTTGGTGTATCTCTTCCTCCTCTAGGTGCAAGGTCGTGTCCACTCGGAGCCATCGTTCGGTCACGTTGCATCGTGCGAATTGTTCCACTTTCTCGCAGTGGCCACATTCGGAGCATATCTACCCAATTGCAAGTGCATTCTGGCTGATGTGAAGAAGGGACTGAATACGTATCAGAAGTGAGTGGGGGAGGTACTGAAACTTAAAATGTCATTACTCGATCCAGATACAGTTTGGTAATATAAATTAGTTAGGGCAGAGAAGGAGTGGTGCCTATTGCTCACAATCGCGGCTACTGAAAGATAGTGAATGAGTGAAACACCGATGCGGTGTGCATTTTCAAATCGCTAATTTCTTCTTCTAACGATTTCTCTCTCAGACAATTGATGTGCTTCTGGTTCGAGAAGGCGCTGCAGAAGAACAATCACATTCTGTCGATAGTGAGAGACGTCAACGAGATGTTCGCTGATATGTATCTCAAGTGAGCCGTTGATCTTTGATCTTTAATCTTTAGTCTCTCCCTGATCATGAAGCGATGGATTTCAAATTTGAGCATGGGAGGTTAGCTATGCAGTTGGTGATCTTGTCTCGTAGAAAATATGTTTCGATGGGATGATGCTGGTCATTTTGCAAAAAAATAAAATAATTGATTAGTGCAATATTCTACATGGCGAGTTAGGGATACAAGATCGTCTCAAGGTCATAGAGATCGATCATTAGGCCTCTGATAAAGCCTCTAAATACAGTTATCAATCCGAAAAAATGAACCTGGTTGTTCTGTGATACAGCGGTAATTCATGTCAAGAACAAAGGTTGGATTTCAATTGCATTTTGGCGTGAACTATTTAGTCAATAACTCTATCTTTGCAGTGACCTTCGTCGTCACGCGGAGTCTCGTCTCTGCTACGAGTGTTCCATTCGAGATCTCATGTATGTACGATTGAGGGAGGGATACACCGTCAAGGAGGTATTGTTTTTCCGTTTCTATCCTGGATGAGCACGTGGCGAGTTGGAGTTCCATTGATGCAATAGACGCAAGTCGGAGTGGGAGCTTTGATGTTTCCTAGAATAGGACTGCAATTTGAAATATATTTGCATTCCAGTAGTTTGTGAAGTGTCCACTCGACTGGGGATCTATTATTTCAATCTGCCTATGCCTCCCCTGATCTGACCATTCATCTCCACATCAGATTCGTGAGTCTCCCCGCAAGACGGTGATCGTGCTCATTCTTCCCATTCGTCAACTATCCTGTATTGAGTACACAATCACAGCGAAGGGACCAATGGAATACAAGAAGAGGTCAGTGAGGTTAAAGAATGTCTGGAGTGGATTGTTTGTATCCGACGAGCTGCTATGTAGTATGCGTGAAACACGTGAGAACCAGGTTTGAGTACTAGAATAGGTTAGTGAGACTATAGGATGTCCGGAGTGGATTGGTTGTGTCTGTGTGAGAGTTGCTATGGGGTAGAGGTGAAACATATGAGAACCAGGTTTGAGTACAAGAAGAGGTTAGTGAGACCATGCCTGTGGACGATTGGTTGTGTCTGATGAGAGTTGTTATCTGGCACAGGTGAAACACGTGAGAACCAGGGTTGGTCAAACCGCCAAAGTCACTACGAGATTCTCTTAGAAATTGGCTTCCAAAGTGAAACTAAAGGCAACTGATGGATTGCAGACAAGTGCTGAAGGCGGAGGTCACTCTCATTGCCCCATACAATGTACTGCAAGAGCTGATCGCAGCCCCGACAACAGCAAATCCAACGAGACAGAAGGCTGTGAGGGCATACAGGGATATCATCGATGGGTCAGTTTGAAAAGACAATGAGTAACAATCAAAATGCTTCGAAATTGTGTACCTTTGTGTAGTAGGTGTAGCAGAGAGTTGCCTGGTCACAAGGAAAAATGTAATAATCATTGAGCAGTCAGACCTCCTTCAATTGATAGTTTGATCATTCCCAATGTTATGGTTGATTGGCGGGTGCCGAATTCATCCTTATGGACAATCATGAAATAGCTGACTTCATTGCAGTATCGTTGAATCGGATCGTATCCTCACTCATCTTCACTCCTTCTTCACTCAGAGATCATACTACACCATCCCAGAGGGACTTTCTCATTGTGCAATGGGATTGTTCAGAAGAGAGGATCCACCACCGACCAAATTGGAATTGCAGTGAGTATGAGTTACGGTAGAGATATGGGATCAACTGGGATAGATTTAACGGAAACTAGATTACGGGAGCGAGTAGATACGGTAGACTTTAGAAGCAATGCCTTGCAGCCCGGAATTCTTCACCCGTCCTCGCTTCGACAAATTCTGGTGCCAGCTGATCGATATTGAGGAGAGAATCTGGTTAGTAGAAGAAATTATCTAGAACGAGCACGGTTAAAAATGAATAATATCATTCGATCACCGCTTGACCCGGTGAATTGTTGATTGATGGATAGGATATGTATCGTTGTATAGGAGATATGATCGATAATGAATCGTAATACGCGATAAAACAAATAACTAAATCTACAGGCAGAAATGGACGCACACTCATCAACTTCGTCTTCTGCTCACTCCAAATGAGGAAGTTTGCGGAGTATTCACGAATCGAAATGAGAGCATCGACTTCAAGAAATCAATCAAGATACTCAGACAATATCTGGCCAAGGTATGGTTATTTCTGGGATTTGGTATTCGAACAAGGTGAATGGGTGTTACATCGGGTCTACGTGATCGGAATTTGAAGCTGTAGTTTAATGATTTGAAATGGCAGCCGCTAAAATGTTCCAATCTCGGTGGTTGCGTGTTCCAGCATTGAGAGATGAGACGAATGAAGTTCGAAATTTAGTAACACGTAAATAATTCGTAAAGTAAATAATAAATAATTGTCAGCAAGCGTCGTTCTGCCTGCTGCAGGATCAGATCTATGTATTCTTCGTTGGAGGGTCAGTATTATTTGTTTTTTTGCTATTGCCATTCAGTTGGAGAGCACACATCTCCCCTTGGGTTACGCTAGCTAGCTTGAAGTCTATGGTTTGGATACTGAATGCCAAAAAGTCTCCTTGCGTAAAGATGAGATGTGCGAAAATACTCAGGAAGCTTCATTAGCTTTAAAAAAAAGATTTTATGGTTTGTTCTTAGAGCGAAAATTGGACGAAGTCAATCGAATTTTCAGTGGAAGTGATCGTCCTCCTCGTCAGTTCTATCTGCTTCGAGTGACTGGTCAACCTCCTCTGATCTCATTGAGAGTATCATTCATCGGAGGAATGACCAACCATATACGAGTTGATGTCAGTTTATCGATTAATAGATACGGTAGCGATTAGGATATGGAAAACTAGGTGCTGTCGATGATAAAGACGCTTATCTCTTTGTCTTCTTAATCGATTACGGTGGCCATGATGGGAATTAGGTCCATTTTATGGTAAATAAGTGGTAAATATCTTCAGATCATTCGCAGACTTTCCGAGGACGTGAGCAAGCTTCGATTTGTGAGAGGAAGGAAGAAAGTGGAAATTACGGAGGAGGTGAGCATGAGTTTCAACGATTGCCTATATTTCGTAGTTACGGGAAGGTTTTGATTATTCCTTTTTTTGCCAAGAAACAAAGCATGTCATTAAAGAAGCAGGAAACTTGGTGTTTCGGATGTTCTACGTAATTTAGACAGAACACCTTATTCGATTTCGTTTTGGATTTGGAGTGAACAAGATCAAAATTGCATTGCAGAACAGTACCTTCGCAGCGACGCTACTGAAGAGGCCAATGGAGCGACTGATCGTCACTTACAAGGTAATAATTGAATATTCACTAGAATTAGAATTAACAATAAGTGTTGAACCAAAACCGCTTTAAAAAAAATCTTTAAAGTAGTGATATTAATGTTGCAAAGTTGGTATAAGATCATGATTGAGTATTACATGTAGTAATAATGCGTTTTGGATTGTAAAATGATTTATAATGGACTGACTGTCTGTAATGGATAAAGAGAGAATGTTATCTTATCAGGGAATTCCGTCTGACGTTCATTCGATGATCGCTCACACTTCCTCTGCCGATATGATCCCCTCTGTCAGTGAGCACAACGCCCTGGCGAAGTTCCTCCAAGCGAGGTGAGAATGGGGGTGTAGCTTGGGGTAGTATCTCTAATTGATTGGAATTGTTGTAAAAGATTCGGGAAAGAACTATCACGTCTTCTGGTTGTTTGAAGTCAATAGCATTCCGTGAAACAGCATTGTGAAAGGTCTTGAAAATATTGTCTTTATTGTAGAAGATGGCCATCCGTGACATCATTAATACTTTTGGTTTTTTGATTACTATGAGTGGTGAAGCAATTTGACAAGACATTTTCTGATCTGGAAGCCTTGCAGACGAATCATCTGGAAGCTAGCGTCGATGTTCTGTGATCGGGGAGGAGATCTGCCCCCGCAAGTATCCAACTACTTCACTGATATGATGCTACGGTGAGATTACAGTTTTAGGGCACTGGTGCATTGGCGTTGCAGAAGTGTGATACAACCCGAACAATTACATTTCTTTGATTATTGCCGACTTTGTTAGACAAATAATATTAGTTTAAAAAAGCATAGTATATCTCCTCATGATTTGATAGGAATAATCGGTATCCCTTGCAGACGTCGTCTCGCTCTCGGCTATCAACTGATATGGATGAAGCACGGCATCGTCGGATTGTGCAGACAGGTAAGATTTGGGTTTCAGTGGGACTATGCATTTGATAGTGATTGTTTCTATGTAATCTGTTCACCATTTGTTTTTCAAAAGATACACCTAATATTTCACCTAATATTTATGGGTTTCGTCGATACTACACATATTCAAGGCTTCACACATTTGAGCAATGTATGCTCGGTGTGCCCATAAAAATTATCAATCATGAGATCTCAAGTTGTATCTATCTGGAACGACAGTTATTTCTGACAATTTGTAGATGGAAGCGGAGCGTCCGGAGACGAGTCTCGATCCTAGCGAGGATATGGTAGCGATGAGTGAAGAATCAAGAGTGGCACTCGAACAATTCGTCATCTTCCCTCCAATGCATGAGAGGAGCGAGATTGAGAGAATGTAAGTACGGTTTATGGATCTGATTGAGATTTGAGGACAGTAGTGATATAGTAGTATATAAGTGGCCTGAAACTGTCGATGAAACGTTCTGTAGCAAATAACGATATTGCTTTTGCGGTTTGTGATTTTTTTCTTTTGATTTGTGTTCGACTTAAATGGACCAGTTATTGGTGATATCGCGCAGCAATGTTACTTGTAATACTTCTGAAGCGGGAATATTGGCGGTGGTGTGAATGAGGTGTGTATGTCAATGGAGTGCTTCTCCCTTCTCCCCTTTGTTCCTCCCTTCCTCCAATCACCTCGTCTTTCTCTCCCCCATTCATCCCCCTCCCTCCTCTCCATTCATCCAATATCGATAGTACAGTGGCCCAGAGGGAGGAAGAAGCGATTGAAAGTGGATGGAAGATAGCACAAATCTGTCAATAGAAGGGGGCTCATCCACGTCGAATGGAAGAGAGATCATTGGTTATGAAGAGAGACAGAGAAAGAGAGAAGACGAGAGAGAAGGGCGAATGAAGAGACTCGTTCAGATTGCCCATTAATGGCTCCTCCAAAGGCGTTTCTCCATGTATTCTCCCTCCCTCTCTTCTTCATTCCGATATAGCCATGAAGCTGGTAGAAAGAGACAGCGCGCCCATTTGATGGCTGCAATAACTGAGGGAAGAGCTCTTTTTGGTTTTGAACTATGGAAACGATTAATCAGTGGTGCAGGCGTAGTAGTGGAGTTGTAGGAGAGACGGTGCATGAAAGTGCCTGGGAAGAAGTAGGGGATAATGCAAAGAAGGACTTTGCAAAAGCCACAGTTCCTGAAAAGAGTTACTGAAATGGAATTCGACTGATCCGGTTCATGATACTTATTCCACCCACGTATTTCCGTGTCCGGCCCAATCAAGAGATGGGTAATGAGAGGGGTGAGATGGATATTATGGACGGGAAGGGTCGAAGTTGTCATGATCGGACAGAGAGAGGGGGGATACACACGGTCTTTAATCATCCCTCTCCCTCGGTTATCGCTTGTATATCGGGAGGATCGACAATGAGATCCATGTCCTCCACTCTCTCCATTCCACACACTCTCTCGCCCTCTCTAACCATGGAGAGACAAAGTGAACAGTGCAGATAGAGATCAGAGTGTCGATCTACCATCCCCTTCCTCCTCTTATCTTCCATGTCCATCCCCTTCTTCCCTTTCCCCTTTGGAGACTCTCTTGACCTATAGGAGGAAGATACGCATCGAGGTGAAACGAGGAAGGCAAAAAGTAGAAGAGGAGAGGAGAAGTGCACTGAAGGACGGAGGACGATATCGAGATTGAGGAGGAGGGGGGGGGGTGGATGCAGGGGGAGAGTGTAGGTCACACCTTATCCCTGGTACGGTAGAATTGGATTCATTCGATACAATGCTTCGGATACCTATTAGCCGTTCGAAGTACCGAGAGAGGTTTAGCGTATTGGTGAAACGAACGTGCCTATGTGCAGTTTGGTGCATCCCTCCTCATATTCCGGTGAAAAAGAGGAGAAGTGCACTGAAGGAAGGACGATATCGAGATTGAGGAGGAAGGGAGGGGGTGCAGGGGAGGGGGTAGTTCACAGCTTTTACCTTGTACTATAGCTTTTTTTAGTTTAGTTTTATTCAAGCAGAAGAAAAATCAACCCAGACCAGTGTCACCATGGGTATAGTGTGGCTGTGACACGAATCTGCCGCCTATGCGCAGTTTGGTTTATCGCACCTCCTATTCCGGGAAGGATGGAGGAAGGTAGATGCAGGGGAGGGATAGTCGCATCGTATACCTGGTACTGTAGCACTGCATTTATCGAGAGAAGTCAGAACGAGAGTGGCATTATCCCTAAACTGTATCCTGATTGTCCTAGTGTTGATGTGACACGAATGTGCCTATGTGCAGTTTGGTGCATCCCTCCTATTCCGGGGAGAAGGAGAGAAACGAAGAATAGCATCTCGCTCTCTTTCGTTTTTTTTCACTAATTGGAGTGGGGATGAATCAGTTGTGAATGGAGAAGGAGAAGAAGCTTCGCCCATTGAGGAGAATGAGTGATAGTGGAATGATAGCTGATAGTGAATCAGAGGGGAGAGGGGTTGTGATCTACCCTGAGGAGGAGTACGGTAATTGATCGGTTACGGTATTGAGTCTTGCCAAGTCGTCCCTAGCAGAAGGGCACATCACCTGTGTCCGTTTATCTCTCGAGGGAGAGCGGGGGCTGGAGTATCAACAATCGATAGAGTTTATACAGGATGTTTAGAGGATCCTCCCAGTGGACTCACCTGGATGAAGAGGAGAAGGGCAGGGAAATTGGATAGGGGAAGAAGGGTGACCTGATGGGAGGGGAGGGAATTCCAATACAGTGTTGGTAGGACCATTTGTCTCATGCCATGAGTGTTGCCTTCTAGATTTTCTCAAATTTTCTTCACTGAAAGGGGGGAGGAGTCCTATTGAATCACGCGAGAAGCTTGGGACATGAAAATTACCTGAAACAAAGGACTAGGAATGAAACAACTTGATTTGAGGGAAGGGTGAAAGATGAAGTCGAGGAGAAGGCGATAATGAATACTTCCCCCATTACAGTGCCGTCTCCATCGATGACGTCCATCCTCAAGGATGCCGGCGAAGAATGTAGACGTCGTCATCGTTCAGGAGATGTGGTTGGAACCAGGAGTCATGACGGATCAGGTACGGTATCCAGGGGAGAGTACGGTAGCTAATATAGGTTATGGTACTGTGTAAATATCACATATTTATTGTGATTCCCGTGTTAGATGGTCACGGTGATATGTCAACCCCCGGCTGGTGCTAGCTAGAGGTCGACGACAGGGGAGAGGTGATGGGAGAGACAGGGAGAACATGAATAATCTCGAGGATTATGGGGACTACCTCCACTCCCCCCCCTCCCTCTACTCCAATATAGATGGAGGGAGTACCGACAAAGTGGCCTACAGGGGGTATTGAAATGGAGATGGTGGGGTGGTAATTGCGGTATCTATAGATGGATTGAGTGGAGGTTATGAAGGGGGATTTCACGATTTTCGAAGCCAGTGAGGCTGAGGTTTCAATCACTTTTCATTATTTGGTTGCGTTTCTTGCTTCGATCTTTCACTTGAAATCAATTAGCTACTATTCATCTGAATTCCGTCATCAACGCAGTGCGTATGCCACGTCTTCGGAAGGCTGGCAGCATCCTTCCCTCCCTCCCTCCTCCTCGTCTCTTCAATCTACACACTCCCTCCCCTCCCTCCCCTTCGATCAGTGGGAGGAGACTCCGCCCCCTCCCCTCTCCCGTTGGAACTGTTCTCCCATTCCTCCCCTCTCTCCTCTCTTCTCTTCTCTTCCATTCATTCATCCCCAGTCGCCCTCATCCTGGATAGTTCTCCCCTTCTCCTTCTTCCTTCCTTTCCTTCCTTCTCGCCCCTCTGAAGCCGGAGCCCCAAGGGCAAGTCTACTGTAGTCTCAACACTTCTGGCAACAGTCGACAACAACATCGCTTGTCCTCTTCTCCATGTCAACCACTTCCCCCAGCCCTTACACACATTTTCTTCTTCTCTAAATTCCGATGGTTTTTGTGTAACTAGATCGTATCAGCAGTCTCGTCCCCTCTCATTCCCTCTCTCGTCCCTCCCGTTCCTTCCCTCTCCTCACTGGAATGCTGCATGCAAGGGGTCAGTCGGAAGTTTGGGTCTTGCATCCGGTTCATAGAAGGAGTGCCAGATCTAAAACTTCTTGCTGATCTCGCCAGCTACCGTACGCATCAATCCCACCAGTCCTCGATACGCCCGCTCCCTACCGTACCCCACTGTGTGTTCAGGTGGAGGCTTGAATCGCGCACTGCTCAATCGGTTGCTAGTGAGATTCTCTCCTCCATTTGAACTCCCAAGGTACGGTAGCGGAGGTGAATTGAGAAGTGAGCAGTTTCTGGTTGTGCTCAGCCTTTTTCCGAAATGAATAGTGATCATCCTTCGATTATTCTTTCCCTTTGTTTCCCACTCATTGTTTATTCAATGTTCCTTCTTTCCCTGTGATGTGCCGATGGCTCGAGATGCTATTGTTCGCTTGTAGGATCCTTGGATGATTCTGCAGAAGAATCTAAACTTGTCCATCTGTTCATAATCTAAATTCACTGTTGATAAATATATCGATTGCTTGGGATTCTGTTGTTGGCCACTTCGCAGTATTGGCAGAAGGGGAGGGGTGCGAAGGTGTTGTTTGAAGAAGTGTCATCGAAGGGCAATGAAGGGGAAGGGAATGGAAGGACGGATAACGAGGCTATAAAAATAACAGAGAGGCAAGAGAGAGAGAGAGGGAACCATAAATATGGCGAGGAGAAATGGTTTGGGCAGAGGTGAGTGTACAGTTTTCAAGAGATTGACCCGTGCATTATTGCACGTTTCCGAGTTCGTGATTAGATGAGGAAACGGTGAAACACAAGTGCACGAAGTTACTGAAAATCACATAGGGAGCTACGAGGAAATAGTCAAGCAGTATGAGTGTTGGCGTGGAAAAACAGAAGAATTCAAGGGGATTGATCTTTGATCTTTGTCAGGCATGTCGTCTGATCGCGGAGGAAGTGCTGCTCTCTTCTCTCTTCACCGTCGATAAACTACTGAGAATCTGTGCGATCGGAGGAGTGGCAGCGCCTGTGAGGTGAGTAGGGAAGAGGGAATCGTCTGGTTGGGTGCTTGAGAGGCGAATCAATGGGAGAATCAATCATTTGTTGCAACTTGATGACTTGACACAGCAATGAAACACAAGTTAACTTTGGAGAAGTGTTGCCTCTGGGGTAGAATGCATTTAAGGAATTGAAGCATCATAGAGATGAACCTGGAGTAGAGTTTAAAAATTTATTGCTTGTCGGACTCGTCGTCGTACTAGGACATGACTTATTTGTAACTTCATTGAAACATAAACATTACAGGACGTTCGCGAAGCACAGCGAGGGTCGCGATGGGACGGAGACTCGTCTGATCCAATTCTCACTCGGATCTCTCATGAGAAACTCGCAGAGACATCTCATGCTACTCCCATTCCATTGCCTCAGTGAGTTATCAGTGAGTTACATTCCATTGCCTCACATGGGAACGATCTCAACTCACATATCCCGATCTTGACCAACATTTGTGGGTTTACTAAGTCGACCAGGCTGATTCCAAATCTGTTTTCAAAATCTGCTAACTAGGTCCCTGAGGCAAGTTATGAAAAGTTGAAAATTTGCATGTGATTTTTGGAAAAACGCTCGTGCGAGACGTAAGCAGATCTCTCGCTCCCCTTTCCAACAGCAGCGGTGGCCGAGTCGGTAGGAGAGATGTCTAGCAAGCAGTAGGTCCTAGGTTCGACTCCCGCCCGACGCATTTCTTTTGCAATTTTTCCCTATGTTTTTTTCAAGTCCCCAGCATTGTGGAAACATTTTTTCATGTTCCATACTGATATGGTGCAACAACACGCGAAAACAAAAGTTTGCAATAAATATTTTTCTCTTCATTTTTTTTCCTCCGACCAATGGGTCTTCCATGACAAAACGATCGGAAAAAAATTAGTTTTTTTGCAACTGTTTGTTTTCGCGTGTTGTTGCACCATAAAAGCATGGAATTCGGAGAAAAAAAATGTTTCCGCAATGCTGGGGACTTGAAAAAAAATTGCAAAAGAAATGCGTCGGGCGGGAGTCGAACCTAGTACCTACTGCTTGCTAGACATCTCTCCTACCGACTCGGCCACCGCTGCTGTTGGAAAGGGGAGCGAGAGATCTGCTTACGTCTCGCACGAGCGTTTTTCCAAAAATCACATGCAAATTTTCAACTTTTCATAACTTGCCTCAGGGGCCTAGTTAGCAGATTTTGAAAACACATTTGGAATCAGCCTGGTCGACTTAGTAAACCCACAAATGTTGGTCAAGATCGGGATATGTGAGTTGAGATCGTTCCCATGTCAGTGAGTTAATATCAAGACGTTTTTGATATTAGTTTCCCTTTGATGGTCTCTGAAAATTGCGTTTCCCGATGACTTTATTGATTTATTGAATTTATTGACGGCAAAAAATTGCTTCTCCCATGACGCGATGCTTATCTCCAATAGGCGAAGCAGCATTGCACCAGGCATATGCCCATGTTATTGCATTCCATTGAAGAGGAGAGATGGAGATTGGGGATTGGATAGTGCATGGGGGGAGATTATTGAAAGCACGAAGAGGTGTGGAGAGAGGGATTGGAAAAGTGCGATGGAGGGGATCGAGGGGTTGAGGGAAACTGAGTGATTTGGAAGTAAATGAAACGGTGAGCGGGCGGGACAAATGAGCGGGACAAATGAAGAGTTAATGGATATTTTTAATTTATGATTTATTGGCATTGTGGAAATTTCAAGCTGCTATGAAATGTATTTGTTGCAGAAGGAGTGTTCGAGCAGGATCTGAAGAGGGCGCAGATGCTCATGGATATCCTTCACGAACAGTTGAGAGAGAACTCGGAGTGTACACTCGAAGTGACCGAGAAACACAAGTGAGACGAGTTTGATTACGCACGAAAACAGTGACGAATCAAAATCCTTGCCTTTCTGTGCCTCATGAAAGGAACGTAGAGGTTGAAATTGAGTGGTTTACGTAAAAGACAAGGTACGATCAGCCTCGTTGCAAATTGTGTCTTATGAGCACAAGCTGGAACTTAAATAGTCGGGTTTCAATTGGGTGGAATGTGAGATTCAATTGCAGATGGTCGGATATGGTGGGCGATCTGGAGAGACAGACGGATTACTATGCTGATATGAACAGGTAGGGGCTATTTTGAGTACAGATCTTTATCCTGACATCAGGAAATGAGCCTGCAGCATGGCAAGTTTAGGGAGGGGATTGGGATCTTCGTACTCTGAATCCATGATGAGTATTGCTTTCATTATCCAACGTAATTGACTACCTTTTGCTAGTCTATTGCAAATTTGACTAGAATTGTGCTAAAGATAATCTTTTTCCAGAGGCACTAAGTTCGTGATGTACATGCGGAAGACGAGTCCGTGGAGTGTCGTCGGAGTGGCCATTCCCAGCGAGAAAGGTACGGTAGACTACGGTAGATTGAGATTACGGTAACAATTGGTGCGTAAAGTTGGATTGTTTTCTGAGCATCTGTTGTTCGAACGATTGTGTAGTATCACTTTGGTATCGACTTGTAGTTACCATGAAACTCAAATAAATCTGTGATAATGTTGCTCGTGATTTCGAAAATCTCAGAGAAAGTGCGAGACTGGCGAGACGGCGCCCTTCCCCTGCTCTTCTTCAGCTCTGCCGAACCAGCGGTCACCATTAAAAAATTTATTTAAAATACATTTTTAATTATTTTAATATTTAAATGTATTGTTCTTAGATCGCGCTGGCAGCGATGACGGGCGGTGGAGGAGTGCAGTACATAGAGGATAGAAGGAAGACGGATGCAGGGGGAGGACCGGAACCGGCTGATGGTAAGTGAGAGGGGTAAGGTAGGAGAGTAGGGTGACTGTAATGTTGTGATTAAGAAGATGGAAAAGATGTGAAGACTAAAAAAAAGTTAGTACGATTTGAGATGAGGATACTGTTGTGCTGTGAAATGGAGAATCGATGAGTGATACGGTGATAGGAAGAGTTCTGTAGAGAAGAGAGTACGGTAGGAATCTATTAATTGATGTGATTACAGTGCCCGACGATTTCGTGTTGGAGTGGCGAGGAACGACGGAGGGAGGAGGATTCAAAGTGAGTTTGCAGTTTCCAGGCGATTCTCGGTTTCAAGGATAAGGTATAGGTGATGGTTGAGCGAATGATATGATCTACTCAGCTCTTCTTGCTCTAAATCAGTTATCCAATTTGCAGTCATTCAATCTGACCTCGTACGTGCGGAACATGTACGACCATCTGATCATGAAAAGCATGGTCACCTGCATGTTCAAGGCTGTCAATGAGGGTACGGTAGTTCCATCGATCGATAACTGATTACGGTAACCCCCCCCCCCTTCACAGGCATCCTCGTATCGGACAGGGCGCTGCAGGACGTGACCGAGGAGCACTGCGACTTTATCAATCTGGAGGTACGGTAGCGAGATATCGATTTATCCCTCAGAGTAGGATTACGGTATTCCATGCAGGTCGAGGGCGTGGATGATGCGTTGCGGACGATATGCAGCCATTTGAGAACGGTGAGTTGTTGTTTGAATTGTATGATTCAGATGGATTGGTCAGACTGGTTTTGCTCAGTACATACAATATGAGTGAAACCGACAGGTGACTGCATAGATATTGCAATCGAGAACCTACTTGAGATGATTCGTGTTCGATTCATCTCGTAGTATAGAAGCGAATGTAAATTCTAATACCATCTTCCTTACGTTTTTTCGGTTTCAATGATGAGGTATAGGTGATGGTTATGCGAATGCTATGATCATCTGGACGCTTGTAGTTCTATCATCAATAATTTATCCTCCAGGGACAGACTCCATCTCTCTGCCCGCATCCTCTCCGCAGCAGAGATAGCTCGGAAAAGTGCAATTTGTGCAGGTGAGTGATCTTTGATCTTTCATCCATCTCCTATCTCGATTACAGTACCTCCATGAACGCTCTGCCCCCCGAAAGCGCTGATGACGTGGACTTTGAGCTGTCGTTCTCATCGCTCCTCTCGAGGTGCGGTAATGATCAATATGAGATTACGGTAGGATACTGTTGAAATCGGCTGAACCAGATGAGAAACCAGGTGAGGGTGGGATGCAGGGGTGGGATAAGGGAAGAGAAGGAGGAGCGCTAGTAATTTGGTTTGATTGCTGAGTTACAATAACATTCCCCAATCCAATACTTCTATTGAAGATACTTCATACCCGTCGCTGGTTCTCCCTCGTACTTCCACTACATCTCAAGGGACTCACCGATGTTCTCGAAAATGGGTACGATTTGCTTTTATAGTCATTATTTTTTTTGAAAATAAATGGTGTACTTTCAGGCAATGGGCGATACCTCAACAGGCTGGCGCCTAGCATGGTAAGTGGGCGTTTTCGGGGGGTAAGGATGAATAGATTATGGCCTGGGTACCGTAGTCCGGTAAGAGTACGGTAACCGCAGCGCGTTCAATTCAGCTGCGTCGCGGTCGCGGAGATCTGCTCAATTACTCGTCCGATGACGAGGAGGAATATCTGTACTATCGGACGGGCGAGGGAAAGATTATGAGGAAACCAGGTGAGTGGAGGGTGCAGGGGGGGGAGGAAAGGGAAGAGAGGGACTAGTAGTAGCGTTGAGCAGTTGGAACGTTTTCCAAAATAAGCATAAAATATTCAGAAGACATCTTCCCCGTGCGAATGTACTCTGTGGAGTCGTCGGATGAGAGCTTGACAGGTCATCTTTCGTTTTATTCCATTTATAATGTGTATTTCCTAGTAATTATTCCATCACTGAAACCGACTGTATCAATGAGTTGTGTAACATAAATAATCCTATCCTTGTGCAGGCAGTATGGACAATCTGTTGGACATCAACGGAGAGGAGATGACGCCACTCGGAGAGAAGAGACCAAAGTTCGAGAGCAGAGATGTGAGTAGGAGGGGTTACGGTAGTTAGGAGATGGTGGCTACGGTATCATCATTGCAGCAATACCCTACCCCCATCTTCCTCTACTTCTCTTGCGGTGTGCGTCTTCCGACGGGTGAAATGGAGACGTTCCCCATCAATTCCCTCCCCTCATGCATCCATCACATTATCAAGAGGGCCAATCTACCACTCCTCAATTATAGTAAGTTTATCCTCATGTTCCCAGCTCCTATTGGTGGAAGGAGAGAAGGTGGCACTTTGTGATAGGCCTGAAACATATATAACACCCACGATACTAACATTGGTGGTTGATATGCAAAACTCACCATACGACCATTGCTGGTAGGAGAAATGACGATGCTTTGTGGTAGGCGTGAAACACAAATATTCCCTGTTGCAGATATCGACGATGTGCGAGTGTCACTCGATCTCTACATCCTCACCTGGCCAGTTCAGGTATATTTCAGTTGTTTTGGTTGTGAATTTGGAAAATCCTTCAAAATGCGAAAATATTCCACTAGGCCCGTTTCGGCGTGGATACGTACTTGCTTGTTCCATTCTTGTCTGGTCCCTGTCTCACTAATTCCTCAAAACAAAATTATAGTTGGACGCGCACACTGCGGGCACGGAGGGAGCGAGTTATGCTACAGCCAAGAGGAAGACCTTCCTGCAGCTGCTGCCGAGTAGGGTGAGCAATAATATTTGATCCCTATCAATAATTTTAAGAATAAATTCAACTTTTATGTCTTGTAAATAGTTGCAATAGAGTGAAGGTATTCTACTAGGCACTTACCTGTTTCGGAGTGGCTATGTATGCCCCTGTTTGACTATGATCTGGTTTGACTATATCAATCTTTTCAATAAAATAAATGGTATCGTAACTCGTTCAGGAACGGGCAGTGATCGAGCGTCTCTCCCACTCGATCAGTTATCTCATCGAGCAAGAGATGGTGTTGATGGACAGTAGGAGGAGAGAGGTACGGTAGAATACGGTTATCGATGATACGGTATGCCTTTCAGCTGAGTCTAGATCGAATCGAGCGAATCTCCAACTTCATCTCGAGGGAAATGAAGGTATTTCTCCCCCTATCGCCATTGTTCTTGTTGTTGTTATTGTTTTGCTTATCGTGTGAGAGGGAATAGCGACACCGTTTATCATCTATACGATACAAGGGAGCCGGTGCCCAATTGATCGAGAATATTCAAGTAAAAGGGATTGCGAGGAGGAGGGAATAGGCTCCACCCCTTTCTCTCTATTGCTTTTTATCGGGTCCGAATGCATCCCCGCCCACGCCAGCCATCGTCTGGTAATTGGGATCGAATGTGCCTGCAAAAGATGATCTTTGAGCTCTGGAGCAGAGGGAGGGATGACCGACCTGCTTTCTTGTTCACATCAGCGGGCTTCTTGTGACCGCCACCGCTTCCGCCACCGCCCTACAATGGGCAAGTGATGGATATATCTCAATTGAAACTACAATATACCTTCTTCTTGTCCTCTCCAAACGCATCGGCGCCCATACCAGCCATCGTTTGGTAATTCGGGTCGTGGGTTCCTGAACAGAGATTAATTATCTTTGATCTCTGCATTTGCGTGACCTACCAACAATCTTTTTCTGATCGGCAGGGGCCTTGGGTCCGGCTCCACCACCGCCTCCTCCTGCTTTGCTGGCCTGAATCATGTATACTACCGTAGTCTCTGATGCTACAGTATACCTTCTTCTTGTCCTCTCCGAATGCGTCCCCTCCTACACCGGCCATCGTTTGGTAGTTCGGATCGTGGGTGCCAGCAATCTTTTTCTGGTCAGCAGGCGCCTTGGGTCCGGCTCCCCCGCCGCCCGCTCCGCCACCGTCCTGTAGAAAGTTAGTTATCGATCCATAATGCTACCGTAACCATTCCCTTCACTATACCTTCTTCTTGTCCTCTCCAAAAGCATCGCCTCCGACGCCAGCCATTGTTTGGTAGTTGGGGTCGTGGGTTCCTTAAGTGATTTGATCTTTGATCTCCGCATATTCATAATTTACCAGCGATCTTTTTCTGGTCCGCGGGCGCTTTGGGTCCGGCTCCGCCTCCTCCACCACCGCCGCCACCCTTAATAATGATTTATTGCTACCGTATTCTTTGATGCTACCGTATACCTTCTTCTTATCCTCTCCGAAAGCGTCCCCTCCAACTCCAGCCATCGTCTGATAGTTGGGATCGTGGGTTTCTGAAGAAAACAAGATTGATCTCTGATCTTTGGTACTTGATCTTTACCGGCGATTTTGTTGGCATCAGCAGGCGCCCTCGGTCCACCGCCGCCTCCGCCTCCCTTAATTGTACCAATTATTGAGAGTCATCACGATAAACCCAATATGGTATGTTACAGTACTTCTACCTTCTTCTTGTCCTCTCCAAACGCGTCTCCTCCAACTCCAGCCATTGTTTGGTAGTTGGCATCGTGAGTGCCTGAGCATTGATCGTTGATCTTAGATCTCCGCTTGTGCAATCTAACCGGCCACTGCTTTGGTGTTGGCGGGCTTCTTGTGCTTGTCTTTACCACCACCGCCGCCGCCTCCTCCGCCCGCACCCTGAATTAGTGTTGTATTGTCACTACGTAATCTTGATGGCATTAGGTTTGTCATAGAGTTGCTTTTTGGAAGAATTTGCATGACGCGACAACAAATTCTCCTGGAAGGTTCGTCATACCTTCTTATCGGGTCCGAATGCATCCCCGCCCACGCCAGCCATCGTCTGGTAATTGGGATCGTGCGTTTCTAAAATTGAAATTTGATCTTTTGTCTTTGGCACTTGATATTTACCAGCAATTTTGTTGGCATCAGCAGGCGCCTTGGGTCCGTTCCCGCCGCCTCCTCCGCCTCCGCCCGCCTCAAAGATCAAATATCAATAGCACTAACAGAGATACCGTACTTTCTTCTTGTCGGGACCAAATGCGTCGCCTCCGACACCAGCCATCGTCTGGTAATTGGGGTCGTGCGTTTCTCAAAAAGAGCCGATGATTTTTGATCATTGATCTTTTCTTACCAGCGATTTTGTTAGCATCGGCCGGTGCCTTGGGCCCATTGCCTCCGCCTCCTCCGCCTCCACCGGCCTGAATGATCTCAATAATCATTCGATACTCGTGACTGGGATACCGTACCTTCTTCTTATCGGGACCAAAAGCGTCTCCGCCCACGCCAGCCATCGTTTGATAGTTCGGATCATGGGTTTCTAAATTATCAAATGTTTGTCTTCTAACTCCATTCCATTACCGGCAATTTTGTTTCCATCGGCGGGTGCTCTGGGCCCATTGCCTCCACCGCCTCCGCCTCCACCCGCCTAAAGATCAAAGATCATTCTGAGCTCTCCCCCATAGTACCCACCTTCTTCTTATCGGGACCAAACGCATCTCCGCCCACTCCAGCCATTGTCTGGTAGTTCGGGTCATGCGTTTCTAAAAGAAGGGCAATATTTGAACAATCTCGAAATCTGTTCATACCGGCAATTTTGTTTCCATCAGCGGGTGCCTTTGGTCCACCACCCCCTCCTGCTGCTGGTGCTGCTCCTCCTCCGGCCTTCTTCTTATCGGGTCCGAATGCATCCCCGCCAACTCCAGCCATCGTCTGGTAGTTGGGATCATGGGTGCCTGTGAAATTGATCTTTGATCTTTGTAGTCATGGTCCAGTTACAGTACCAGCGATTCCTCCTGCAGCGGGTGCCTTGGGGCCTCCTCCTCCGCCTCCACCAGCTTTGGTTGCCTGAGATTACGGTATGAGTCAGTGTGTGAGGGGTACGGTATACCTTCTTCTTGTCAGCGCCAAACGCGTCGCCGCCCACACCAGCCATCGTTTGGTAGTTGGGATTGTGCGGGTCTTAACGGGATACGGTAGGCTACAGTATACCAGGGGGTACCGTATACCTACGACGCCTCCCTCAGCTGGTGCACGTGGTCCTCCTCCACCACCGCCGCCGCCTCCTCCCGCCTGGAATAGATACCGTAACCACCGCCATACAGTAATCTACCGTACCTTCTTCTTATCGGCACCGAATGCGTCACCACCAACAGCCGCGAGCGTTTGATAGTTAGGGTCGTGCGTATCGGCGATTGCAAACTGAGCGGGTGGCTTGGGCCCAGCGCCTCCACCGCCGGGCGGCTTGGCTTGCGATTTCTGAACAATGGAGGTTACGGTATTGGGCGCTACAGTACAGTAATCCAGTTGATCTGGTGCCTCACCCGCTTCTTATCGGCGCCAAAAGCATCACCGCCCACGGCAGCGAGCGTCTAAATGGAATATTGTATATTGGATTACAGTAGCTACCGTATACCTGATAGTTCGGATCGTGAGTATCGGCAATCGCAAACTGAGCGGGCGCCTTGGGTCCCGCGCCTCCTCCCCCTCCTGGTTTGGCTTGTGTTGCCTGTAGAGTAGGGTAAGGCACGGTAGAATGCGACCAGTTGAATACCGTACCCTCTTCTTATCGGCGCCGAACGCGTCTCCTCCGACAGCAGCGAGGGTCTGAATAGGATACTGTAAGATGGGTTACGGTAGCTACCGTATACCTGGTAATTGGGATCGTGCGTGTCGGCGATAGCAGGTTGGGCGGGTGGTTGGGGCCCTCCCCCTCCTCCTCCCTGTTGTTGTTGCTGTCTTGGAGGAGGTCCTCCTCCTCCACCCCGCCCAGCCTTGTCCGGACCGAATGCATCCCCACCCACGGCAGCTAGTGTTTGGTAATTGGGATCGTGTGTGCCTGAGAAGAAAGAGTACGGTAGCGATTACGATGCCTACAGTATCTTACCAGCCATCTGCGGTTGCTGTTGTTGTTGTTGCTGCTGTTGTTGTTGTTGTGGAACGGGCGATCGTGCAGCAGGCTGCTGCTGCTGTTGCTGCTGGGGAGGGCCTCCTCGGGGAGCCTTATCCGCGCCAAACGCGTCTCCGCCAACGGCCGCCAGCGTCTGAGAATAGGCTATGGGGATACTGTAACTACAGTATACCTGATAGTCGGGATCGTACGTGCCTGCGACGGCCTCTGCATTTGCCGGCGCTTTCGGACCGCCTCCTGGTCCTTTGCCGCCTCTGAGAGATCGATGGTAGGGTTACGGTATCCTGCTGGGTTACTGTACTTGTTCTTATCGGCGCCGAACACTCCCTGTCCATCCTTGACCGCAGCCAGCGTTTGGTAATTGGGATCGTAAGTGTCTAAAAGTCACTTGTCGATCAAACGAAGATTACGGTAGATACCGTACCCGCAATCTTGTTGACGTCCTCGGGCTTCTTGGGCATCGCTCCCTGAAGGATGGGATTACGGTATTCATCCAGGTATGTGCTACCGTACCTTCTTTGGTCCAAAGAATCCTCCGAATCCTCCCTTCTTCTTATTCGTGTCCTTCTTCGGCTTCTTGTTATTCTTCACCTCATCATCGTCATTGTTGCTACTCTCTTGACCAGACGATGGAGCCATTTTCTCGCCCTGAGAGAGGATACCGTAAGCAGAGTACGGCGGATCATTGGATCGATGGTTCGGAATACAGTATACTTGACCGATACAGCATGATTAGTGCGATTGCTTAGTGATTTTAGTACGGGATAAGTACAGATTTCTGTGGTTTCGATGCGATTATTGAGTTACTACCGTACTCTGTGAGGTACGGTAGTACTGTAGCTCCAATGTACCTTTTCATTGTACACATCGAGATTGGGATCTCCTCCACTGCTCAACGGGGCCATCTTCGATCGGAGCGACACTGGTTCTGAATGGGAAGGGATTGATTAGAGGGACGCCAAGTTGGCGCCAGATGGCCACCACGCCACTAGATACGGTCTCTTCATTCGGCACACTATCTCGTCACTAGAGTAGGCGAGATAGCGTATGAAATAAAGAGATGGCGACGCGTATTCAGCGCTTCACTAACCGCCGTCCTCCGTGTGCGCCACGATAGAATCCGTCTGGAAGGGAGGAGGGTTATCGATTGATCCGAGGAGAAGAGATCTCACGCTTCGCGGCTTGCCGCATCCCAGTACGAACGAGACGGTTGCGAGTAGAATGAGAGGAACGGTGTAGAGCAGCTGAGAGAGGGGAGTACGGTAGAGGATGGAGGGAGAGAGGGTATGGTAGGAGTACGGGGGTACTCAATAGGGGGATGGGATACCTGCCACAGCAAGGGAGGGTCGAGCATCGCGAGTAGAATGGAGACAATTGAGTGATCGACCAGCGAGAGCGATCGATGAGAGATCGAATGAGGAAGAGAGGAGGAGAGAAGGGATGGGGATATTGAAATGAGAGAATGCAAATATTTAAGAGAGACAGAAGGATTGAGAATATTAGTCTTTCGAAAAATATTAAAAATATTCAAAAGTAGTAAATGTGGATAATTTGTTGCAGGAAGTGAAGGAGGAGAAGGACGGTCGATACGATGCGATGACGAAGAGACTCGGCCTAGTGATTGCGAGTCCCGAAGCGAAAGAGAGATTGAAGGTATACGGTAGATTGAGGGGTGATATCGATTGAACGGTTGTAGGAGAGACTGCATGGAATTCTCGTTGATTACTCAATGTTGAAGAGAGTGGGAGACTCGGATCTCTTCTATGCGTGCAGAGTTGTCGATTCGAGGAGGTGAACATTTTGATTCACTTTGTGTTTTTGAGTGACTATAGCTGATCTTTGATCTCTTTCATCTTCAGATTCGCTCGTCATTTCGTGAAGGAAGTTCCTCCTCCTCCGATCATCATTACTCCCCAGATGAGAAGAGCGATGAAAGAGGAAGAAAGAAGAAGGGAAAAGATGGAACAGGAAGAGAAAGTGAAAGCGATTAAGAAGGACGTAATGAGGAGTCTCGGTATGTATGAATTGATGAGGAAATTGTTTTAGCAACGCCTTCCCAAGAGTAATCGGAATCGTGAGTGTTCCTGAGAACTTAAGGAGATGTTGAAACTTGAATGAAATGGGAGTTCGATTATTGGTTTTATTCGAGAGCCGTTCTCCTTTTTCTAATTAGATACATTTAGGCTTCTTGAGTTTTGGGAGGATACTGAAGCTTGAATTGTATCGCTTTTTTTGCAGGATATCGTGAGGACGCGTCTCAATTGATAAAAGCGAGAGAAGCAGAAGAAGAAGCGCTTGAAGAGATGGAAAGAGAAGAGAAGAAGGAAAGAAGGAGGGTCAGAGTGAAGAGGGTCAGTTTAGTGTTGTGTTTTTTTTCGAATTGTCGACTACTGGAAAACTGGTTCATAGAGTTCTAGTGAAATAAGTAAACTCATTGCAGCCTAAACCTCCCTTGATGCCTGCGTTCCCAGTTGAGAAGAAGGAAGGGGAGAATGAAGAGAAAGTAGTGATGAGCAAATCAGAAGAGATGAAGAAGATTGAAGAGAAAAAATTGGAAGAGGCTAAGAAGAAAAAGGAGGAAGAGGAGAGGAGAGAAGCAGAGGAAAGGGAGGATGAAGATGAGGAAGATGACGTTAGTTGTTCATTTATTAGTTGTTTATTTTGGTGTAATAATTACGTTATACATGGCGTTTAGCCAGAACGAATCGAAGGATAAGATTTGGTTTAGATTTAAGAAGCTTTTGAAACGGAGATTCTACAGGGAAAAATATTGATGAATGATCTCTGGTTTGCAGAGTGAAGCAGCGGATGTCATCGTTCCTCTTCCTGAACCACTTGATCCTGAAGCAGAGAGATTAAGACAACTAAAGGAATTGCACGAACCACAGATACCGATGGGAAGGAGGAGGATTGTTGGTGAGTCATTATTTGGGAGTGCACAAAGTGAAACTATCGGAGAAACTAAATGATAGTCGATGGGCATGATAGGCGTGGAGCGCAAGTCTCAAATGTATAAGAATTGTACGGTTTCCTATAGATAATTTAAGCATCTCTTAGCAAATAGAAAAGTGGTGGCTGACTATTAAGCAAACCAAAAAACCTTAATTATGCGCTTTTGTTATGCGCAAAACCTTAATTACGCACCTTTCACTTTTGTTATCATTTTTGACCAGAATAGGAGTACTATTAGAATTGAAATAATTGCCGACGAATACGAAGAGAATCACGAATGTCACTGGACTGAGAAAATATTCGATTGTTTTATTTTTGATAGTGTGACATGGGAAATCGATCTTGAGCAAAATTATTCGCTGACATGGAAACGCAGAATACAGAATGATGCGGGGGAATTAATCCATTTTCTTCTCAGACATGGATTCGCTGGATCTGACGAAGAAGGACGTGATGTGCGACTTCTGGGTTATTGTGAGGATCACCGATCAAATTCACATTCAATTCGCACAGAGGTGAGGAAAGGGGGACTGTTGAATGGGTTACGGAATCTTAGCAGACCATAGTATATCGAGGAATGCTCATCGGTAGTTGAAGCTTGTGGCAACGTTATCGAGTCGATGATAATGAGAAATGTTGCCATTCAGATACGCTCACTTCCGTCACACTCTCATCTTCGACGAAACGTGGAGGAAGATCAAGAGAGCACTCAAGTACGGTTGAGATTACGGTAGATGGGTTGAAGTGGGATATGAAAATACATGAATTTGTTAGAATGTTTAACGGGAAAAAATCGTAAAATGAAGGCTGATATGGCTTTGGGTAGTTGGTGAAATATGAATGAAGTTGAATTTGTGCAATTATGTTTCCTCTGCAGGGTAACGAATCAGCAGATGTTACTGGAGAAGGCACACGAAACAATGGAAGTGAACTCATTACTGCTCATATCGGATAGAGAGAGGAGAGAGTATGGATCGGGTGAGAAATGGACAGATAGGATTGATTTTTCGAAGCCGATACTCAGTCGAATTATGTTTAACGGATAGTCTCGAACTTGAGGATGTCTTGAAACACGAATGCAGCAGGATGAAAGAGAAAATTTTCATGAACCCATATTGCAGAGTGTATCGATGGGTCGATCGAGCCGGATCCTGATTCGATAGTGTTGGAGGATAATTCGAGAGACCAGGTGAGAAGTGGGTGCGATAGGTTGATGAATGGGAGCCTGAACTTCAGATTGAGTGTTGTGATCTCGTTTTGAATGATAAAAATAATGATTGTAAGGTGACGGAATCGGCTCGATTCTACTACACGCCCGGATCGTTCGCCTGCCCGATGGTACACCATCACTGGTTAGTTGAGGTTTTTAAGGTTTAAAAGGTACCATAAATTGAAATTCGAGCGAGGAGAATTGTGATTTCGAGCCAGGTGAAATGTGGGAATGATCTTGGATGAAGTGAAGCTATCTGCTCGGAAAATGTAATTTAATTTTTTGATTTTATAGGTTCGTCGTGCCACCCCGTCTGAAGACGTGCATTCCGAAGCATCATCAGAGGGCAATGGGACAGACTGGAATAAAGGTGTGGTCTTTGATCTCAAGGGTTGATTCATTGTTAGCTTCAATCGCTTCTGACAGTGTAGCAGGGCAGGGAACAGCAAATGATATGGACAGTGTCTGAAAGGGCTGGGCCAAAATGAAACTTGAAAAACGCCCTTTCTTTGAGAATCGTGATCCTCCGGAGACGACGGCGATCGACGTCCTTCGCACTGCACTGCACGCATTCGCAGCGTCCAATGTGGAAAATGTATATCTGTTCAAGTAAGTTCCATTTTACAGACTGAGATGAGACCAGTATTGCTGATTCAGAGAAAGAAGAAGGTATAGGGAAGTAGTGAAACGAGAGTGGTCCAGGTAGAAGTAGTTTTTTTTACTACTATGGATCCTCGCTTCAATATTGTTGATTGGTTGAAAGTGATGACTAATTGTAAGACGAATATGTGAAACAGCAGCGAACCTTGGTCAACTCGGAAGTTTAGTAGAAGTAGAAGAAGGAGTTCTGATCGATTCATAATTATGATTGCAGGGACAGATTGGGTGCGGTGTTCTACATGCATCTGCATGTGGACATTGAGAGTGTGGAGAAGATGAGCAAGTGTTCCGGATAATATTAAGAAGTGAGCGAGGGGAGGGATGAAATGGTTGGCAACCCCTATTCACATGATATATGGAGGTGTATGACGTTTGCTTGTGGAAAATCATTGCTTGTTTTCGGCTAGTTTTTATGAGTTGAGATTAAACACAAATCATTCGAGTAATTTAGAGAGGCGGACAACGGGCAGTTCAGCACGAATGTCCTACTGGCGGTGCATGGAGTGGACAGACCGAATGAGGAGGTGAGCACTGATCTTTGATCTTTTCGTTTGTTGATCTTTGACCTTTTTTCTCAGATCACAATCGATTTGCCCGATATGCTGCAGCGTCAGTTGAATGCCTCCCATCTGGACAAGATAATCGGAATGTTCGCGAAGAATAAGAAGGCGATGCTCGAGCAGCCTGATGTATTGGTGAGTGGATCGAATATCTCATTTGTACGGTACGTTCACTCCGGCACAAAGATTCAATGTGTTTTAGTGTTACTTCTAAAGAACAACATGCCTTGTATGCATTGTTGATTTTTGGACATCAGGAATACGACGGGCATATGAAACATGAGATCGTTGACACCAGATAATCCGAGTACTCAATCAATATCTCCTCCTTTGCAGTTCATTCAACCGGAGCCCCGTCGTCCCTCTCGCATCTATCACTTCTCTGTCCCCGACGCCTTCGCCAATGCGAAGCTGATGGCGGCATTCGATTTCTACGTGCGACAACATCTGACGGTGAGAATAGTGTAGGATGGATAGAGATATACGGTTGTTCAGTATCGGCTGTTCGAATGTTTTTTGTAGTCCAGCATAATGTGAAAGAATCATCTGGTAAGGATCTTTTAGGAGGATAATAGGCGGGCGAAACCTAGATGAATCATGTGATTCATTTGCTTCGGAAACTTATTTACTGAACTTTTACTGAACTGAGCCATTCAGAAAAGTGTAAATCTCTCTCATTTTCAGCACGAATGGCCGGAAGTTCGATACCGTAGTTCACGTGGGACTGCGATTGGATCGATGGATAGACTGGCTGAGTTGAGGATGATGTCATGTACTCACATGAGTATTACTCCCACTATTGATGAACCACCGAAGGAAGAAGAAGTGGAAGAAAGCGAGAGAGGAACAGAGGAAGTTAGTGAGGTAAGCAGACATGTTTGTAGGCAAATGGATTACTGAGTGTGATTGAAAGATACTCAAACTCCTGAATTGATAGTGAAGGTGAAACGTAAGTGTTGCTGTGAGACACAGTGTGAGAGGATGTTTGAGGAATCAAGTGATTGAAGGTGATATTGAGATATGCGCAACACGATGTATTCACAGTGTGGATGAAACCCGGATGTGCTGACCTGAAGTCAAAACGTTAAATTAGCTTGAGAAAATCAATAGTTCATCATTGTCTATTGCAGATCGTTGACGGCAATCTGGCGGTGTCCATTCCAATTCCATTTACTGGAGGAAGGAATACGGCGACGGACGAGGGAGAGAGACAGGAGATATTGGAGATTATGGGAATTGCTGGTATGTGAATTGGCAGGGTGTGATTGATCTATACGATTAGCGCTAGAATATGAAATATCTGTGAAACCCAAATGTGAATTTGGAAATTTGACTTGTTTCATTAATTGACGACTATCTTGAAGGGGAATTCAGTTTGTTCGTATCCGTGTCCGATTGATTTTTTTATAATTCAGAAACGCCAGTGGTACCAGAGGATGGATCGGAGACGACGAAGACAGTGAAGAGTGCGCCCGAAGTGAAGAGAGAAAGGGCACTGAGGAAATTGAGTGGACACATCTATAGAGGAAAGAAGGTGAGAATAAGTTGATCAAAAGGCGATAGGATTATTATTGGTATGGCAACAGAGTCGCTTCTGGTTATAAGAATATTGAAACACGAATGTGGAGTCCTAAAAACGTTTGCCGATGAAGCCTGAGGCCTGAACGATTTTAGCAAAGATACTAGAATGGAGAATGCATTGGTGGGTTAACTCTGTCCTCTTTCAGTCATTCGAAGCGCACACTTCTGTGATGACTCCCAAGCTGCCTCCCACCTACCATCCCAAGTTCAATGTGATCTGCAAACCGAAAGGACCGGGGAGTAATGCTTACGGTGAGTAGAAACTGGGAAAATATTGAACAGGGTCATGGTGATTCAACGTTTCGATGATTTATCGTAATGGGCAGAAGCTCGCTTTTCTAATAACTTCTTTCTCTATTATCTAAAATAGATCTATTATATATATATTAAAATGCTTCTCTCCTCAGGTTTCGCGGTGGCGGAGCTTCGACTGATGGGCACTTCCGGCTCAGTCATCGATCCGGGAGAGACCGAATTGACGGATACGGCTGCGACTGCACTATTCGACACCACGGAGGTCGGAGTGAGACAGTGAGTTATTTGACTTGATTGGAGCTTCGTGTGAAGCTTATGTCCATGACGAAATGAAAGACTATTGTGGTTAAATATCGCCCTGGAAAACGGAAGTTTCCCTTGAATTGGTCTCGTTTAGATTCGAACAGTTGACTCGTTCTGATCGTGCGGAGTTCACTGCTCACAAGAGAATGGAGAGACTCAAACACGGACGATTCAGTCGATTCTTCAAAAATGAAAAACTTGAGAGTGAGTAACAGTACACGAGTCGTTTTGAGCCCGTAGATTTGCGCCTCACAGTATCTATGACATCCTATGTTTCTTGGTTGAACAATGGATTGGCGTTCTCAGGTCTCAAATACAAATAATTAAGTTGATTCCAGAATTCGAGCACACGTTCATGGTTGAATTGGTGGTGTGGGAGATGGGCGATGTCGGCGATGATTACGTGAAGAATGCAACACTAGCATTCATCAGACAGGTAAGGAGAGTTATTGTTATTAGAACCGAGATTTCCGCACGTAGCATCCTTCTGGAAATGATTGAAAATATGAGCTAATGGCGAAACATGACAGTTCCGCTTTACTGAATAGTAAAAGTTGCAACCAACAATGATATTGGGTATATTCAACCACTTCATATCAAATAAGAAGACTGAAACCGATATCTCGCAGGCTCTAGTGGACTGTGTGACAGAGTACTGGATGTTCACTCGCACACTCGTCGATAAACCAGCCAAGGCACAGGATGACACCTCGCCCATGAGTGAGTTATTCTTCTTTCTTTGTGGAAGTACATTTTTAATATCATTATCCAATTGAAATCGCAGTGGTACGTTTTTCTCTATTTGGAACACTTTCGAAACCGAACATCACCGGGACCTATCAGCTAAAAGGTTGACAAGACTAATCTTTGATCTCTGCAGAGCCGGCAGCCTCTCAACCGATGGAGATTCCCCAGGAGAAGGAGCCTCCTCGTGCAGTTTCCCTCTCGTTGGACGATGCCATTCTCATGTCCAACTCGTCCGGATCATACGGAGGTACGGTATTCGAGGGTTGTATCTGATACTGTAGTTTTGTAATAATGTAGCGGTAGCCTTACTTCCTGAATCAAGCCGATTTTACAGTGGTAAAGTGATACAGAGGTGTCTTACTGGGGACAGATTTACTCTATCCTAATATTTCCCAATTAGCAGCAGGAGGTGAGCCGTGCTGCAAGTCTGAGGGCGCGCCAGCCTTCCTCTGTGGAGACTTCGAGATCAGAAGAGAACAAGCGATACCCGTGAGCTATGAGACTGAGAAATACGGAAGATTAAGATGTTTTCTTCGATTTTGTATCTAATTATATCTTAATGATCGTGCTATTGAAGAACGTCGTCAACATCCATTTAAAGGGAATGACTGGAGCACTGATCCACGTGCTGAATTGGTTCGATTTCGTGTCGTCGTCAGTGAAGAAAACGGCAGTGAAAGGAGGAGTTAAGATGATGGCAGTACAGAAGAATGAAGTGGAATGTGCGAGTGTAGAAGGAGCAACCAAGGTAGGAGGGAAAGTAGGGTTGCGAATATGAAACGTAGAATAGACCGAATTTTCAATTTGAGAAGTTGTTATTGACAACTTAGTTTTCAATTAGTTATTATCCCAGGTGATCGATGTAATCAAACGATTGCTGAGCGGCAATCGATACGCGAGATCGGATTCGTACCCGGATGATGTGAGTTTCTGGGAGATGATGAAGTGGGACTGTCCCGGCGAGAAACAATAACTGCAGGACGTTTACTTTGAAATAATATACACGATCTCTATAATAGGTGCGAGTATGCGTGCGACTGCC
Organism: Pristionchus exspectatus; assembly: GCA_911812115.1. Taxonomy (NCBI): domain Eukaryota; kingdom Metazoa; phylum Nematoda; class Chromadorea; order Rhabditida; family Neodiplogasteridae; genus Pristionchus; species Pristionchus exspectatus. Next base: position 9,353,108 of record OU461584.1, on the reverse strand, counting down.
TGGTACGGGCGAGGGGTCGAACAAGAAAGAGGACACTTTCCCCGGAGCGATCAAAGATCAATGGGAGGGAATACAGGTGAGTGTGGGAGTTCTACTAATCATGAAATCATCACTTCTTTATCATCACTCCGCCTACTAGGAGTGATTTTAAGCAAGATTGTAATAAGGCAAGATGCCGAGCTCGCATTGGGATAAGCTCGTTCATGGAAATAAGTATCAAGTTAGTAACACAGAATCAGATGGCACATATTTCAGTCTGATCTTGGAGTGGATCTGGACGAATGCCCACCAGAGGAACCTCCTTCTGTTGTCGTCGTCGCATTCTCTATCGCCGTCTGGGAAGACTCTATCAGGTACGGTAGCGAGTACGGTAGGATAGGAGGTTGGCGATGGGGCAGACTCGTGATTGAGCGAGAACACTTCAGATACTCCCGCGGCGCGGATGGCCCGCCTCCTGACAGTCTGCAGGAGATGAAACATGAAGGTACGGTAGATGGATGGATTACGGTAGAGGAGATGAATATTGATTGAGTCACGATCATGAGGGTCGGTACAATTGTTTCCCGTCCCCTGATACCTTCATCCCGCACTGCAACCCCTCTCATCCGGGTGAATTGCAGATAAGCGAGAACAGTTCATGCCCCGATTCCCGAATGATACGAGACGATCCTACATTCCGAGACTGCGATTCGTGACGGTGACACTCACGGGGAAGAAGGTGAGTTGATGTTTCGACATTGTGATATAGCTCACTCTTACCCGCTCAACTTGATTCTGTCCATGTGTCATCGAATAACAAAAAAATCATCGAACTGAACGATTGCAGGATAGATTATTCACACTTTCCTTTGGGATACTTGATCTTTGATCTCTGTTCTCTTCTCAGGTGACTCTGTACTCGTACAATCTCCGTCACGATCTCCACACGATGATGGTCGACGATCTCAGGACGGCTGTCCAATGGCATGAAGCAAAGTGAGATTGATCTTTGTAGTTTGTAGTTTACATTTGATCGTTGGTCTTTGTAGTTTGATCGTTGCTAATCCCCGAGTATCCAGATGCTGCTGCTCCGACAGATCGGCCTGCACAAGATGGGCATCACGCATCTCGCGCCCACTCAGGTGATCTTTGATCTCTAACTGTAGTTTGATCTCTGATCTCTGCAGGATCTTCCATACGACGAGGGAGGAACGTACGCGACGAGAATCTGGAGATGCACCGAATCGTATCTCGAATCGGTATGGTATACTAATTGAGCTGGGGTATATTGAATCGGTGCTTTCACGTAGGAATGATATGGAAACATAGAAACAATAATCACGCCGGTTGCGCTTTGTTTGAAAAAGCAGTACGAAAATGGAATTTTAAGAATTGGCTGACTTCTATTAAGGAAAATTGCTTCGTAAGCGAATATTGTTTTTTTATATGTCATTGTCTTCAGGATTCCCACCCGGTCACTCGTGCGAGATCACCCCGAAGGAGTGCATACTCAGCATGAGCAGACTCTATAGGGCATCGGTGAGTGACTGCGAATGATTTGTGAGATAGTTGAAACATTTTTTCGTAGTGAATTCGAAGGTTGAAAGTATGTTTCACTAACAATAAGTATCGAAAAGAGTTACGCGAACGTGTAGTTGATTTCGACTTGTCAGTAATAATTAATTCCTGTGAACTCTACCTCTTCTTCAGAGCCGGCTTCGTAACAGCGGGCATCGAGACGTGCTTCATCGATGATCAATTCTTCCAGCTCAAACAGATAAGGTTAGGTATTTACATTGATACAAAATTCGAGTACTACTGATCAAGCCAAACTCTCCATCTCTTTTTTAGCCACACTCGTGAAACACGTAGCTCCTTTGTATCCGAACCTAGTGAAATGTGCAAATTGTAGGCAAGCGGCTCGCAGTCAGCTCCTCCCCCATCACTACCTGTCTGCACTCCACGCCAGAATGATGGTCGGCAAGGATAAGATTACGGTAAGTCATTTATCTACTCTATTTTTGCGAAGAGAATGATAACATGCTGAATTAGAACCAGACCGTTTGTTTCTGGTTTCATATTTGTTCTAAAGGCTACAAAAGGTACACAAAAGGTGCCCTATGGAGATCATTCTAACTTCATTTTTCAATCACAATCACTATATTACAGTACGCTGATCTGTGCGAGCTAGTGAATGCATCGAGAGAGACGCACTTCGTTATGACGCCCATTCTCCTCTTCCCCAAGTGGAGAAGGAAGATTGCTGGCATACGAGCACCCGAGAAGGAGAGGGTACGGTAGAAGGGAGAGGAAGGGAGTACGGTAATCGATCGATTGCAGGAACGAGTGAGAAATGCAACGGCCAAGACGCGAAACGCCAGCACGGCGAGTGGATTCGGAATGAAGGGAACGTCGTCGGCCAGAGGAACTGTTAGCACGTTGAGGTGCGGTAGAGAAGGGGATACGGTATGAGTAGGGTGAATACGTTAGGTACGGTAGAAGGAGAAGGATACGGTAGGAGTACGGTATCGATTGCAGTGTATCGAATTCGCACGCGTCTGGTCTCTCTCTGCCTCCATCGGGCAAGTCGCCCTCGTTGAGAGTTGTACAGCTGGGAGAGGTAAGAGCTGGATTTTGAGGAGATATTATGAATGGACCGCATGATTGACATTCCAAGGCTTTAGGATAGTAGTGAAACACATGTTTCTTGTCTCCAAAATGAAAAAAAATCGCACGTTTGGCTGATATGAGTATTCATTTCTTGTTTACTCGTCGATCGTCGACTAATGGATGACTAAATTGATCTTTGATCTCTACAGGAGACGATCCCTCCACAGACAATTGGAGGTCAAATTGCTCTCTGATTACGTTGAATATCTCATCTCACTCGGAATGAAACCAGTCACGATCGATCGGTGAGAGTATTCATTGACTGGGAAGATACGATAGCTCCTGAATGAGATTACGGTAATCGATTGCAGTCGAACTGCTCGAACGGGACGACAGCCGACTGGAGGAAGCATCGTCAGATGGAATCTGCATCCAGAGGTCAGTGGGGAAGAGCGTTCTATGACCCGAGTGATGCGGGTTTCACATCGATTACATAGTGTTGAGTGTACTTCCATTGCTGATTTGTCACTCGTCTCGCTTCCCAAACAAATTATATTGTGAGTAACAGAAACAATTGGAGATAGAAAAGCAAAGGGATTTATCGCTGGCTCTAGTATCATTCGTTTTATGGGATAGTTATATCGATTGATTTCATTCACATGTAGCATGAGATAGACGGCGGACAAATAGATTTACTCCGTCAAAAATAAGGCAAGAACGAAAATAACAATCATAATTCTAATATTTGCAGCAATGGATGGTGACTGCGGTGGACGGCGGACTGCTCCTTGCTCATCTATGTTTCACACCACCCTACTTCCATGTCAGATTCAGGTGTGAACCGATTATTCACCTGTGGTCTCTGTTCATAGAAAATTCATAGAAACAGTAATAAGGGTATAGAAAGCTCAGACCATGTTTAGTCGGACCTTAAAAATATCACACAATATAATAATGAATTAATGTCGGTCAGGATGTGGCATCTGCTGGGCGTTTTCTCCACTGTGGAAGACGATCACGAAAAGCTGAAGATGAGGAATCTCGAGAGGGCAAAGGTATGGGGAAAGTTGTATTGATTGGAAAAAGCAAATGACTCAAATTGACGCTATCCGTATCGTAGTGAGTATGAGAACTAGTGAAACCTAATTGCGTTGAGAGTGTATATTGAAAAGCTACATCGAAGAAAGATTGTTCTTAAAGAATCTGATAGAATATGAAATAATGTGAAGCCTAAACTTGCCAGGAAGGTGCGGGACCGAACCAGAACATTTCAGGACGAGCTGGTGGCAGCGTGTCACGTGCACTCATTCACGTACGACTTCCATCTGAGAATGTTGAGCAAGTATCTGTTGGGAAGAGATCATGTGAGGTTACTTGAAACATACAGTGAGAAGCAATCAGAGAAAGAGAGAATCAGAGTTCGGTTGAAATAATATGAAATAGGTGCAACAAGAATGTGTCGGGAGTTTTGTTGACTTCTATTCGGAACGGATTAGTTTATGTGATGGTGATAGTCATTCCTACATTGTCAGAAGCAATAATAACAATGGGTGAGTGTCCCTCCCTTCAGATTCTCTTCATGCCGGGCTACAACACCTCAGCCTTCCTCATCGATTTCCTACAGTACTACGGCTGCAGACCGCCCTGTGCGAGGAATTGCATCTACGAAGGTAATGGGGAGGGGAAGGTTACTGCTGATGGATTAGTAAATGAATCCTATTGTTGCATCATTCCTAATTACCCCCATGCAGAGCGTACGTCCTTCTCCCTCCAACACGGAGTGCACGCAGAAGATGTGTGGGCGCACTTCCTCAACACGATAAGTTGTACGGATGGAGAGTCGTCAAGATGAAGGTACGATCAATACTTTGTGGGCAGAATATATTTTTCGGTCCGTATTCAGAAGAGCTATCAGCTAAAACAATATCTCCATTACTTGTGGTAGCGATGAAACACAAAATGATCAACAGTGGGAAAGAAATGGACCGGGCGTAAATTTTCCCTTGCAGCAATCGGAGGACGATTTCTGCCATCATCAGCCGGAGTTTATGCTGGTCCAGACGGCAGTCGATATGCACGGAGAGAGGGATGAGGTACGGTAGGGTACTGTAGGAATGGTGGAGGGTACGGTAGATGAAGTGTGGGCTTTGCATACGCTGGAGTGTAGTTTGAAAGTGAGGAAAGATTACGGTATACGATATTCGTGCTTGCAGGTGAAGATTGTAATCCACGAGCGATCTCTTCTCTCTCCTCACTCGCTCAATCTCGCTATCTACATGGTCGTCGTCAATAAGAGTCATAGTGAGTTGGATGAGAGACGGGAGGAAGAAGGGAAGGGTAGGTCTGGAAGTGGATGTGCACAACATTTTGATCTCTCATTTCGCGTTGCAGAAAAGCCGACAGATCAAGTGAAATGAAAATAAATTATACACAGCCCATGCCTGGAAGCAACGGATAATTTTTTTCATATCACGACGGAGTCAGTATCGTTCGTTCCCAGACTTCCTTGTTATTCAACTCACTCGTGAAGCGTTGAATATGCAGGAGACTTTGCAGGAAATAGGAAGTAATTAAATCGGAAGAGATGTTGTTGTGAATTGACTGGAAGGGAAATCAGAGAACAATTACTGAATATCTACCGTAGAATTCTATCTCACCTTTTCTAATCTATATTATCGACTATCTTGAAAGAAGAAAGGCCTTCTGATACCCCATCTTGCGCCCAGAAAGTGAAACTGATCAATAATGTATTGTATTCCCTAATCGTCATCGACTGCAGAGACGCCCCTATCGGACGAACGTCGTCGAGAGGATTCACGCGCATCAGAGGGAGAATTCAAGCACGTCGCCCCATTCAATCTCCCCCCTGCAGTCCCGTCGAAGGAGGGATCAGAGAGAGCAGAGGAGAGAACCGAAGATGGAGATAGTGGTCAGTGTGGGGATTGGAGTTTCAGTGAGGGGATAACAGGCGGTAGGGGTTCTCCTGACAGTGTTGAATGGATTTCTGCGGAATAAAGATTAATCAATTTCAGGAAGTCGCGATTCGGGCGCGGGATCGTCTGCAGTGGCACTACCAGGATTGGTGTCGGAGATTGAGAGGATGGTCAATTTAGTCAAGTGAGATTTGAGTTATTGAGATTCGTTGAAAGAGTAGCAGAACCGTGAACAATCATCTCACTCTCTCATTTCGCAATGCTCTCTCGTCGGTCAGAGAAGCGAGAGATAGTGGGAAAGTGAGAGAGTCAGACCATTCCTCAGAACCGTAGTGGTTAAGGGTTTGAGCAGACTGTTTTTACAAAAATAAACAAGTGCTAATGTCTTGAAGCGAGGGTCTCCTTCCCTCGGTCGTGGATGGATCTCTATCTCGTCGAAGGAGATTCTCATCGGATGGAAATGTTGCTGGAGGACTCACTCTACCCACGGATCAGAATATTCCCATTGTGCTCACTCCGAGAACAGGTGAGTATTTTCATCGTATGTATACAATCATTGTCATTTCTCTAAAAAAAGATTTAATAAGCGTCAGAATTAATATTAATTCGTTTTTTTCCTTATCCAAACCGACCCGATCGTAGATGAAATGGTTGGGAGTACTCATGGCACTCAGGTGACTCGGATTCACTTGGTTCAATTGGCTCACTGACTTCTCCTCCCTCGCCCTCCGTCAAGGTCCCTCCTGCTGAGAACCAATTGGCTATTCAAGTCAATGCGCCCAGAAGACATCGAAGAAGAGAAGGTACGGTAGCATTGGTGGAAATTATTGTAGGGTTACGGTAGACCTGGCCAATGCTACAACGTTTCTCGTGTATTTCTCCTTTAACTTAGCCAGTATCTGGTGATTGATTACGGTAGGATTACTGTATGATATCAGAATCTCGAGTGGACGGTGCTGGTCTTCCGATCGCACAGGAACGGCCATCTACGTACACTTCCTATCGGCGAGACAGAGGAAATTGCAGAAGGTGAGTTAATTATTCTTTGTGGAAATGTCCTGAACGCATCATTGCGTCGCGAGAATCCGATGATGTGACGGGTGAAACCAAAATTTCATGGGACGATGTTTTGTGATAATGAAGTCAGCGCACGACTGGAATCAATTACCAATCAAGACTCGGTTGATAGGTGGATGTTGAAACACATCATCGCTGGGCGAAATTTTGAGAAACGTGTTTGTAGATAGTGGAGGACGCGACGACCAAATATCGGCTGCAGCTGCAGAAGTGTGTGCAGGATGCGGAGTTTGCTTGCAGGTACGGTAGTTAATCCCATCTTGGGGGATTACGGTAATGACACTTCATTTATCGATTACTTCCCTTGCAGACGAGATACTCTCTGGCAGCGAATAGTCGCCATGCCTCGCCATCCGGTGAAGACTTCGAGTGTAGGATTCTTCAGAACGGTATGGTAGCTTGTGTGATTTGTGGTGTAGAACCTTGGCAATCGTCGACCTAGTGCACAGTGGAAATCCTTCTTTGGCAGGTGAACACGGACCCCTGGCAAGTGGCAAGAACGGCAGCTGTAAGAGGGAAGGACCCAAGCAAGGATCTCGACACGCTGGTGGGTTACGGTTGTCTTATCGATAACATATTGATAAATTACTGTAGATCAAAGATCACTTTTCCAGATATCAATTGTGCACAAGGAGAAAATGGCTGATCGCGAGCCGGGATTGGCACAGCTGACGAGAGGACTGAAGGCTGCAGGACTGTGCAGACATCTAGTCGCAAGGTTCGTCGTGTGTGTGCAATGGGAAACGTCGTCCTCGTGTGGTGTGGCTGCTAGTAATCGGCGTCCTTCAGATTCGGAGTGGAACGATGCCGATTCTTCGAGAACAAGCACGCAGTGAACAAGAAGGGACTACTCATAACCAATCCCAATTGTCTACTCGATGCAGCCATTCTCGTTTCGTGTACAAAGGAGACGAGTCCAGAACTGATCATGATGATCAAGGTACGGTAGATGGATGAAGAGTCGAATCGAGAACTGACTTGATTACGATATCCCTTGAAGGAGTACGATGATGATGAGACAGTGAACGAGCAAGTGAAGAAGTTCAAACAGGCAGCAATCGATACTGCATTCGATGAGGTAGGTCGAGAATACGGTAGATGAATGGTTATGATCCATTCAGGTGGTATCGACGGTAATCGCGTACGTGTGGGCGACTCTCAACACGAGAATGGAATTACCGTAGTTTTGTGAGTACTGTAGAATAGAGATATTGATGTGATCTAGTCAAATGTACAGTAGCCAGTGAAGTTTGTTTGGAGATAGAAGAATATCATATTATTGTTTATTTGTTGTTGTAAATAGAAGATGCCACACAATCAATGCACTCGTGATCTATTAACTGGTCTTCAACTTAATTTAACGATTTTTCCGGGAATTACTGTACCGTTGTTCATCTTGTTTAGTTTGCAGTATTTCTAATTATCAATTATCACGTGGTATCTTACCGGTTGTAAACAGGTCGATAAATTATCCTGGATTTAAAAGTCCATTCACATTTACACCTGATTTATTCACAAACGAAAAACCTTTGCCGTAGCTGATCTTTGATCTTTCTTGACTATCGATTAGAAGGGTTAATGCTCTTGGATAGTACATGGATACTTTTGAGTCACAGCTGAACTTCCGTGTAATAGAGGAGTGTGAGGGAAGAGAAAGAGAGGGATGGGACCGGTTCCTCCTCTGATCTTAGACTGAGACTTCACACAGAGAAAGTTAGTGAGAGAGATCTATACAGATCATTTCTCTAGGATACATTACTAAGTCTGATCCGAGTGAAGATTGTAGTAACCAGTAGGAAGAGTTCTTCCGGAGAATTGATGAGAGACGAGTAGAATCTCCCTTGGATCCCCTACATTGGACTGAAAGTGCATGCTCACTCTCGCATTCATCTCCATCTCCCATCTAAACAACTGACACACATTGCGGCAAAAACGTCCCCCCCCCTCCAACCTACTCTCGAGGAGAGTTTTCAAGTACTCTCTGTGTGTTAGGAACAGTGAAGAGGAGTGATCAAGTGCTCACCGGATTACGGTAAGTGCTCTTTCTAGGAACAATGATTAGGTGCGAAAGCAGGTTGGGATGAAGGGGAAGGAATAGTGGTTGAGCCAAGGCTGACCGTTTATTATCATATCTTATCTGTGTTGGATGGAAGGAGGAGATTGGTGGAAGGGGAATGGGGGGAGGGGGGGGGGGCGAGAGGGAAAGAATGAGACGAGAGAGTGAGAGACGGGAGGGAGAGAGATGGTGTGTGGTGTAGTGTGCAAAGGGCGCCTCCCTCAGGTCAGACTGCTCACTCCTCACTTCATTCATTCTTGTTCGTCAATTATCGATTTTTCTTTATTGATTACTGTCAATCATATCCGCCGTCTTTTTCTCTATCGATTCATACCATTTTTTCACAATAATCAGTGTAAATTGAATAGTTATCAACTCCGAAAGAACTCGTCTCTCTTTTTGCCGCGTTCTGTTTCTCGCTTGGTTAGGTTATTATCGGCTTATTCCGATATTGATTCGTGTTGATCTGTTTGTAACTCCTCTCATGTGATTTCTCTCTTCGGTTCAAACCCTTTTCGTTCGTTTAAGTCGCTATTTATCCCTAATTTATCGACGAATTTGAGTTTTACTTAGCGTACTTCATTGTTATCCTCATTTTCCTATCACAGTTCACTCTTCGCCCTCTCTTTTTAATATTCTCTTTCGCCGACCGCTCCATTTCATAAGTTTTTCGTCTCGTTTCGCGGTCTCAATCGTCCTATTCTCTCGTAATCAATCGTTTCTCCATCAAGCTTTCAATTGGGCGAGAGATCGGTCGTCATTGACGTCTTCCATCTGAATGACGATGGTGAGAGATTCGGACGACGATGCCATCGATGAGGCTCGTGCAGCTGCTTCTATGCTGCAGAGCAAACAGCTCATATCTACAAATGTCGTCACCAAGCGAAAGGTACGCTCTAGTTTTTGCAATCATAATTCAAAATACCCCCGAAAATGTAGCTTAGCACCTCGTTTTCGTTAAGTACAATGCCTAAAATGAAGGATGGGAAACGGGTAAATTGGCAGGATGTGAGAGTTCTCCATTGTGCGCGTTAGCCGACTTCCCATTGAATAGTTGCTTTCCCTCCTTTCAATCCAAGATGGAACCTCGTTCCGGTAGGGTGTGACTATAGCAAGGACTGCGATTGTTGCGGACCCTGGAGGGAATTATGAATAAGTCATAATGAGGTAGCACCCCGCTGTGAAGTCGTCACATAGACGCGCCATGATCAATGGAGCTGGTAGTATGGGGAAATTACCAGAAGGATGGCTTTGGAGGGGCACATACTGATATCTACCAGCTGTTTGACTGAATTGGACGTTCCAATCTGTGGTTCTATTTTGATATCCGGAGTAGTTATAGCTGTCGGATGTCCGGTGGTCTCGATAAGAATAGCCCACGTACTCTCACGCCCATTGGTTATGCTCATCACATCCAATGTTTTTATGTGATTTATGGGCTGGAGCGGCCGTGGCCGACGAATGGGGCTGAGTGATGCGAGAGTGGCCGACGAATGGAATGGAATTGAGATGAGGGAGGTCGAATCGCAAACTGACGTTATTCATTCCATCCGATCCATCTCTTGAGCTCAGACGCGATTTCTCATTCTGAAAGATAGATCTTTTCTCATCTTCTTCTCTTCATAGCTTCATCATGATTCTGTTTGTCAGAAGTCAAGACGAGGGGAGGGAATGGGGGAAGAGGTTAGGGAGGAGGAAGGGATAGCGAGAATAGATGGAATACTTATCAGATGGTCGTTAAAATGACTGGAGAAAAGGGAGTTGAAAGCAGATTTGAGTGGTTCGGAAGGGGCACTGGTCCTTAAATTTAGTTGTCCTCTTACAAGGGAAGCACCAAAGTAAAGGCTAACAGATCTGAACCGTATTTATATGGGCAAGTAGGGTATGAGGCGATATGCGTAACGCATATTGCCAAAGTTGCTAACGGGTATTGGTGGGGTCAGAAAATAAGTAATTGTTTAACGTGTGGATTTTGGCGCGTGCGATCCCAAGATAGTCCCCAGGTTGCAACATGTGTGTGTCAGAAGCGCCGGTAGCTCAACAGGTAGGGACCCCGCCTTGCTCCTGGTACCCACTGGTTCGATCCCCCGCATCTGCATTTTTCTTTTGCCGATTTTTCGCAACTTCGGCAACATCTGTTTTATACTTTTATTCACGTTTTCGAACAATACAATTCAATCTACAAGTGTGTTTAAAAGAATCTACAAGTGTGTTTAACGTGCGAAGAACTTCGAAATTCAAGTAAAATGTACTTTCTCTTGCATTCATGAAAGTTTCAATTTCAATTTCATGAACGTTTCAAATTTTCTCCCTTTCATTCGCTATTGTATACCATCCACCAGAATGGATTCTACAAGGGCGGTTTCGTTCCCATTCACCCCCCCCCCCTCCCTTTTCCCTTCTCCCAAAGACTAAATCTTCGGAAAGGGATCCAATGCCTTCTGCACATGCAATCCCACCAAAAAAGGGTGCACTCATTGTCCAAAATGTGAGAAGGCTTTTTGCTTTGAATGTTTCTGGGAGAAAATCCATCATTGTTGAATGCCACTTATTCCATGAATTTCGAAGTTCTTCGCACGTTAAACACACTTGTAGATTCTTTAAATGAATTGTATTGTTCGAAAACGTGAATAAAAGTATAAAACAAATGTTGCCGAAGTTGCGAAAAATCGGCAAAAGAAAAATGCAGATGCGGGGAATCGAACCAGTGGGCACCAGGAGCAAGACGGGTCGCTACCTGTTGAGCTACCGGCGCTTCTGACACACACATGTTGCAACCTGGGACTATCTTGGGATCGCACGCGCCAAAATCCACACGTTAAACAATTACTGATTTTCTGACCCGCCAATACCCGTTAGCAACTTTGGCAATATGCGTTACGCATATCGCCTCATACCCTACTTGCCCATATAGGTACGGTTCAGATCTGTTAGCCTTTACTTTGGTGCTTCCCTTGTTAGTGGAAGAGTGGAGAAGGGGACGGCACCCCCTATCATTGGCCCTTTGGTTGGCTCTCGTTCTCCCCTTCAGATGACTAATAGAGACCATCGTTCCTTTTCGCCCTTTTTTCTCGCCTTGGCTCGTCTTCCCTATTCTTCCCTTTCTCCTTTCTCTTGCTTCTATCATCATCATCATCACAATCATCATCCTATCTCTCTCTATCCATCCATCCCCCTTTTGTCAATCAATCAATCAATTGGAACGACTTTGCCCGTTTATTCGCACCCTTGATCCCATTCATTCATTCATTCCCTCTTCTGGAAGTGGGTTCATAAAACGCGCCCGGTTTTCGTGGAGGGCGGTTGGATGGGATGATGATGCAGTAGAGTGATAGTTGATAGCTGTCTAATCAACTAGTAGTTATTTCCTTCCTTCCTTCCTTTGTCTCCTCGAGTTTCTCCCCATTTTGGCTCCCGGTTCTATCAAGGTCGGCAGGGGGTGATATCAGGATGTTCCCCTCTCCCTCTCTCTATCGTCTGCCCTCCAGGCATCTCTCTTTCTCTGCACTCTCTCACTCTCGCACAATCTCTCCTCTTCCCTCTTATCATTTGACTCTCTGGGATTAGTGTGCTGTCTCGTCCCTCCCTCCCTCTGATCCGATGTTATCATTCTCCCTGCTGATATTGGGCCATGTCGTGATATGAATGAAGAGAGAGAGAGAGAGAGAGAGGACGGGAGGGGGACACTAATATGAGGATAGATGGAAGTAGTGGAAGGATGTTCATTGTGAGTCATACGCAACACTTGTGATGCTAAGTAGCTGTGAGGTGAATGAGTAAGCGATGAGATGGAGAAGAGAAAGGAGAAGGGAGGGGGAGGGGATCAATCGATAGACAGAAGGAGTGACGTCACACGTGTCAGAAGGGGACGTCTCTCTCTCTCGATTAACGACGTCGTTGTTGTTTTCACTCATTGACAATGGCAGAGCTTGCACACGGGGCATAAATAATGGGCGGATCCCCCAAGGTGTAACAGTATACTCCCGATCCTCCCCCCTCTCGTAGACTCCCACTGGCTACGAATAGTTGATGTCCGAGTGATGGAATCCAGATGGAAGAAAGGAGAAGGAGGGAGTGGTGAGAGGAAGTGCAGTGATTGAAATCGCCAACGCAAATCAGTGCGAAATGGCACAGGATTCTGCACGTCTCAGTTGAGAGAAGAGGGAGAAGGGGAACAAGGGATCGAATTTCGACCCCGTCGGTTATAGAGGTGAAAGCGCGAGAGAATCTTTTGTGAAATTGGAGATTTCTCGACAACGGCAGAATAGAATCAGCCCTGTGTGTTTTTGCCCCAGTGGAGGGATCTGACCCAATCTCCCCCCTCTCTCGATCATTGGAGATGTCTTTCTCTTCTCTTCTCTGTCTCATGAAATGTCTCTCCTCCCTCTCAGCATCAATCACACTTCCCTCTGTCCTCTGTCTCGTCTTTCTCTCTTTATTCTCCTACTCCTCCTCTCCTTCCCTTTCTTTCCTCGATCGCCCCTCCCTCTGACTGCTTGTTATGAAATTACACCACGCACTGGCTCGCAGGATCAGAGAGGGAGAGGGGGGAGGAGAATTTGTGATGTGTTCGAGAGGGGCCAAGGGAAATATAGACACATGCTACTCATTGAGAAGAGCAAGAGTTATGAGGGAAGAAGAAAGGGAGGAAGGGGTTGGGTGTGAATTGCCCAATCTATGGCCATGTCACTTGCACAGAAGGGGGATTAGTGACAGTCGAATGGCCAAGTGAGGCAAGACTCGAGAGAAGAGGAGAAGTATGGGATGAATGGAGGAAGTGACCCCACAGGGAACCTTCGAGACTATCTGCCTGATTGCAAGTGTCTCCCTCCCTCCAACCCCTTGCTAATACTCACGCTCGAGGGAGCTTTTTGAGAGAAGAGAGAAGGGAACAGGTGGGAGAGAGGACACAGACAGAAAGCTGGTAGGGGAGAAAGGGGAAGGGAGTAAGCCATAGGGTCAATATTGGAGGGTGATAAGGCGAAATGAGTGTGTATGTTGCACTGTCTGACCCTGGAGCAGGAACTGACTGTCTCATGAGGGGGGGGGGAGTGGCAGAGTAGAGTTGGTACAGGGAAGTATCTCCCATTTGGTGCTTTACTCCTACTCTACAACCCCTCTCCTCTTTCCTACCTTTTTGTCCCCTCGGGCCACCTCCTAATCGCTCCATGTATCCTCCTACTGTTGAGTGGGCAGTTTACTGCGCGCCAGGCAGATTTGTGTTGCACCGTCGCTCGATTTTAGTGCGCGGCGGCACTGTTTTGATGCCTTCTTGCGTTGCCCCGTGTGAGAGTATCCCCCCCCCCCTTCCTCGCCGCACCCACTCATTTGCTTGATTAGCTGGTAAGGTCATGGGGGAATGGTAGGAGGGGAGAAGATGGGAGAGTGATGTGGATTCAGTTGGGGCCATTCCATCCATTCCCAATATGAATTGTCATTCCGAGAGAACGGGGCGATCGCATTTTTTTGTGAACGTTTTCCGCTCTCTTTCTCTCTCTCTTCCATTTTCAATCTGTGTGGCGTATCGACACGACGACGCTACACGTATTTCTGTGAATGGAGAGGAGATGGAGAAAGAAGGGAGCTTTTGACGGGGGAAGGGGTTGATGGAAGGATGGAGAAGGAAGAAGGGAAGCGATAGATAGCAGAATCATATTGTGGTAGACGATCGATGTTGGAGCAGAGAAGGGAATGAATGAAATGATGATGGTTGCCCCACAAGGAAACAATATGCAGAATAGATTGCCAGGGATCGACCTTATCGATTTTTGTAAACTACCGTAATCTACAGTAACCCATTGGTGTCGTTGCAGGAGCAGCTCGGTCGGTGGGAGAAATCGGAGATGAATATGGAACCGCCCCATCGGACACGAGGGCCAACTGTGCAGTTTATGGTTGGTTTGATGAATTATTGGGTAGTTTGAGACGATTGGGAAACTAGGAGCGTTGATGCTTCAGTAAATTAGTAATACGTGAACGGAACAGGTCATGCCAAAGGTTCATCCTTCAAATGGCAATAAAAATAATGCTTTCAAGATCTTGAGAGGAAATTTTCCTTACTGGTATTCACTGATTATCAAATATTACTTAAGGATGACGACATATTCCTGTCTGCGTGCATGTTTGGCGACGAGGACGAAGTTGACGTGGGTTACAATATATTTTTTATTATACGTCTTCTCAAAGAGCTATTGGATAACAATCCAACTTTCTGACATATCGTTTCATTGAAACGACCACTCACCAAATATAGTGAAAATATCGAGTGTTCGTTTCCCTGATTCCTTTTCGTCGATTGCTTTACTGACTGCATTCTTAATTTGGTTCATCGGTGAAACCTTTTCCCACCTAGTGTTCTATGACTGGCTAATTGCAGGAATTGCTGGCGAAGGGAGCGGATATCAACACGGGAACGGTCGATGGACTTACTGCACTCCATCAGGTGAGTGAGGGATGTCAATCCTCGGTTTTACAATAGTTTAAAAAATTAATTGTATTTATTTGAAAGCAAGGGATACAAGTCATTGTCCACATCAGCTCTGTAGTACTCTAGTATTCGCATAGAAGCCTGAATCATCCGGGGTTGCATCCATCCTCTATCACTTCATTCTCTGATTCGCACGATTGCTTCAAGTAGCGCGGGCGTGATCAGTTTGCTCACGTTTTGTGCTCTCTGACAGAGAACAATCGGAAGAATGAGTGTAAAGAAGGGGCAAGAGGGGTTAGAAGGGATAAGGAAACAATCAGCGACGTTTTTGTGCTGTTACTACATCTCTTTTTTGCCAATAGGAACTCATCTTGTTTGAGCATAGAACAGTAGTGGGATATTGGGGCGAAGAAAAACAACACTTGAGCCCCCGCGAAGATACGAGTACGTTCAAACAGTGGAGATGAGATGGGAGATCGGGCGAAGGACCGAGAGGGATACGGTATTATCGATCCATTTCAGTCTGTGATCGACTCGAAACCGGAGATGGTGCGGTTTCTGTGCGAAAAGGGCGCCAACGTGAACTCGCAAGTAAGTTTCACGGCTCGATACCGTATTATCTACCGTACCCTTTCCGTAATAGACTTACCGTACGCTCATCGTAATCGACCTACCGTAGCCCCCACTGTGCACAGGACAACGAGGGATGGACTCCCCTGCACGCTGCGGCCTGCTGTGGCAATGTGGCCATCGTGCAGCTGCTAGTGGAGGCAGGAGCTGATCTGCGGGCAATCAATTGTGATAAGGAACTGGCTGTGGATCTGGCTGAGAATGATGAGTGCAGGTATGGTATTAGATGGGAGGGGAGGGAATTATATGCTATTGGACTTGCCTGGAAAGAATTAATCATATAAACCTGCAGTTCCGACGGTTAGTGTAGTGCATGAGACGAAGAAATGGGGGGGGGGGGCGTTTAAGTTTGAAAATGTCAGGAAATGGAAAAAAACGTTGAAACAAATTTGAATATGTTAGAAATTATTTGTATTGAATAAATTGGATTTTCTTGCCACACCAGACTGATGAAGAATGGATGAAACGACTTCATTCCCTCCATTCAGAGACTACCTCGAGGGCGAATACGCTGCACGGGGAATCGATTTGGAAGATGCGAGAGAAGCGGAACTATCAACCATGATGAGAGATGTAAAGGAATGGACCAGGAATGGAGCCGTCAAGTTTGTTTCATTTGATGATTTGGGTTGATTGGGGAGGGGGGAGGGGCAATGGTGTCCTCTCTACATTTCTCCTTGCCTCTCGTGAGTTAGAGAAAAGAGAGAGTATTTCGAAATGCGAGACACAGATCACCCATCTTTGATGGGGTTGATTAAGATTTTTTTGGGAATTGAAATACATTTTTTTACATAATGTGTTGCAGTGAAAAGCCGCACCCAAAGACGGGCGCGACGGCACTGCACGTGGCGGCCGCCAAGGGATACACCCAGGTACGGTAGGAGTATCGATTGGGAGATCAATAACTGATCGTGACAGAAAAGTATTGTATGAAAAAAGAAAGGTTCCCTACCAGAGGCAAATGGGTGTGCGTGAGATAATCAATCAATCGATAATTCCTCTTTTACAGATCGTGGACATGCTAATCGCAGCGGGCGCCGATGTGAATGGGCTCGATTATGTTAGTTTAACTTTGATTTGATTTGTCGTCTCACTTGACCAAGGAGAATTGTCCTTACCCTTTCTTCCGATAATATGAAATGGCAAACCCGAAACTGACGGGTGCAAATCTTTTCAAATTTTAGTTTGGAATTGCGGTTATTCATCGATTTCAAATCTTTTCTGATGTAATACTTGTAAATGGTGTTTCCATTGCAGGATGGTTGGACTCCCCTCCACGCAGCCGCTCATTGGGGCGAGAAGAACTGTCAGGCCGTGTGTACCGCCCTCCTCAAGGCTGGCGCCAATATCGACGCTACCACTCTGGCCGTCAGTTTGATCTTTGATCTATAGATTTTGTTCTGAGATAACTCGAGAAGCATTGAATTCCTTCCCTTTTCAAGATATTAAACTGTAGGGTGAGCTTAAAATCAACGGGTGCAACATTTGCATAAAAATGCGTTTTACTTTTTTTCTTCTGCAACTAATCGGTTACAATTATTATTCTGGAATGAAACATGGCATTGATTGAGTGATTTTGTTCAGGGTCAGAATGTGATCGGAGTGGCGACGGATCGAGATATTCTCGAGTATTTGGAAGTAGAGAAGGCGAAGAGAGATGCTGCCAAGGAGAAGGAGAGAGCAAAGAAGGAAACTTCGGTGAGGAAGGGGGAGATTAGAATAGTGTTATTAGACTAAATGCGCGACCTCGATCAATTGTTTGAATGTCTAATGTCTGAAGTGAAAAGAGCGGAACGGAAAAGTTACTGGTTGCAATGTGATTGGGAAAGTTCGAATCGGGAAATACGATTGCACTCTTATTGTCAGGTGCTATCGGAGAAGAATGGCCGTGTCGGGTCGGGCAGCAGTCTGGCTGCGGCAGCTGCAGTCGCAGCAGCAGCCCCTCAGCCGGTGACGCCGTCTGCGTCGACCTCGTCGATAACGACGAGAGAGCATCCCGCCCATCTGATGTCGACGGAGCAGAAGCACGCGTTGACGGTGGCTGATGAGAGGAGCGAGAATGAGGTGAGGTTACGGTTTTACAAAATGGGGAAATACATTGGCTGTTGAAAATGTTTGATGGTTTTGTCATTGTTGTTCGTAAAAAAAATAGTAGCGGTAGGAAAAGTGTGGCTTCAAGCGAGGGTGATAATGATTATCATGTGAACTTGTTCACACTGTCCCTGATTGGGAATTATACAATATTATACAATCGCACCTATTGCAGACACTCCATCCTGCGAAGGTGCCCCGTCTCGGCCCACTCGGACCATCGTCCACTTCAGTCGAAGAACGGTATGATTAGTCATCTTTTTTTCTAGAATCGCTGAATACGAATCATCGCAAGCGCTGAAAAATAAGACCTATAATGGCATTGTGAAACACGAATCTCAATTGATATTGCAGCCCGACGATTCCCTCTCGGACGCAGCAGCCCGTTGCTGCAGCAGCTGCAGCAGTGCCAGCCAGCGAAGAGGAGGAGAGCGGCAGCAAGATGAACACTTCCGGTAACTTATTCATTTTCAAATAAGTTAATCAATTTTAAAAATACAATCCAGTTTCGTGTTTCACGCATGCGAGATTAGAACGTTCTTCTCATGATCTTCAATGATATTGACGTTATGATGCATACAATAAAATACTAATTGCAGTAACCCGCTCGATCGGTAGATCGTCATCGGATCGCGAGTCATCGGCCTCATCGTCGATTACTCCATCGGAGAGATCATCATCCACAACGTCGACGAGAAATGTAAGTGATGGATCAGTCTTTGATGGACATGATCATCCGGGGTTTCAGTTGGGAGATAATCCAACTATGGTGATCCTTAGACAATTCATTCGTTGGACTTCGTCTAGGTACAAATATTTCAAGTTGCATGGATCGGAATGAGGGTGGGAATGCAGAAACCTTTCTAGCAGCAGGTGCCATTACTCATATCCGCAATGCGAGAGGGAGAGAGAAGAGGGTGAATCAGAGGACATCTGGCAAAGAATTTCATGAATTCCATCGATTGCACTCGAGATTTTTGCTCCTCCAATCACTCATTACTGGCGCGATTTGTTTTGGAAAAGTGCACAGGTGTATTGGGGTTGCGTGATTATGATATCACACTGATTGCTAGCCGCATTCGATAAAGCTTCTCATTGTCAGTGAGTGCAATTAGGTAATTATACCCTATCTGGATTATCAGTGATAGAACGTGTAGCTAACATACTCGTGTTGACTCTCCTATTCTAGTAATTAATTTCTATCTCAGGACCTACCATCAGCTGCGCCAGTGGTTGAGCATCCCCCTGCTTCCCTTCCGACTGCAGTTCCTGCAACACCCGTCGTCGCCCCATCCACGTCCACTCCTGCAGCTGCACCAGCTGCAGCCACTCCGACCACCGTCCAGTTCACCGTACCACTCAGGTGAGACTACCGTAATCGATAGAGTTTGATCTTTGATCTTTCCCCTCTTCTCACAGATCGTGGAATCGTCCCGCCCCTATCTCCTCATCATCCGCTCGTTCCTCCACAACCAGCACAAGCTCATCCGCCCTCGCTCCGTTAGTTGATCTTTGATCTCTGGACTTTGATCTAACTTGACTTCTGGGATCAGTTTAATGTTCAAAGGGTCTTTTTTCGTTCTATGTAGCCTGACACAACATCTCAATATCTCATTGTCACTCAGTTCCATTGTGTCATAGTGGCTCTCCTTTAGTGGTGCTGCATCGACCTCTGCAGCAGCTGCAGCCGTCTCATCTCCCACTATGGCCTCCTCTCCTCTGACCGTCAAACCACCGTAAGTTGATCCATCCCCACAACTGTCCCAGTGACCTACCTCAGTCAATCTGTCGTTTTGTTGTCCCCACTCTATTCCATGGTGATTCGTTCGTGCCTCTGCACTCGATTCTATGTTCTAACTGTCGTAGCAAGTGCAAGTAGTCACTATGCATCTGTCTCCATATCAGTCTCTGTCTCTCAGTTCTCCTCCTCTCTTTCCTCACTCCGTCCGTCCCTTACAGTATCTCTCCCGCTCCTGCTCCTCCTCCTCGGTCAACAAGTGCCTCTCTCACGACGACGACCGCAGTGCAGTCACCCCGATCGCCCGCTCTCCCCTGGCAGACGGCCCTCACGTCGTCTCCCTCTCAACGTGCTCCCTCAGTGGTCGTCCCCTCACGCACGTCCGCTTTCCGCCCTCTCGCGGGTGCGGTAGCGGCCGCATCCGGATCTCCCAATGGAGGAGGATCCCCGTTCATTCGTCGACCCGCCCCCGGACCGCTACCTGCTCATATAATGAGGTATTCACATGTGCACTATCTTATGTTCCTCCTGTCAGTCAGTCCCTCGTCCCCACTGTAAGCTATAGCCCCTCTCGTCTTTTGTTCATCAGTAATCGGGCAACAATGGTGGCCGTAGCAGTGCTAAAAGTCTTATCCCCTGCATGTCCTTCCCCCTACCGTACCCTCCGTCGATAGAAAATCGATAATGGCCGTGTTAAGACCCTGGCAGTCGGCGACGGTGGCGTCGCAGGAATCGGAATCGGAACGACGACAGACGGCACGGATGCAGAGAGCACACAGGAGAAGCACCCAGGGTGTAACGAAGGTGAGGAGGGGGGGGATTTCAGTGATGAGTGAAACCAGGAAGATTGTGGTTTCGTCCTATGGTGAAGTATAGTAAGTAAGTTCCGTGGCTTTTGTTCAACAAATAAAATATTACTGATTGTATTACGGTATCATTTATCAATTTGTTCTCAGGAACAATTGGAGGAGGCTTCTCGATTGGCAGCGGAGGAGTCGGCCAGGAGAAGGACCAGTCAGGCATCGGTTAGTGAATTGATTGAGAACTGATCTTGTTTGCTGGATTATCCTTTTCCCATACCCGGAAAATCGTGGTTTCGTCCTATAGTGAAGTATTCTAAGCAGCTATGGTATTTGATGTGTAACAAACTCTTTTTCAAAATATTCGATTATTTTATTTAGGCATTAATTATCGATTCCTTCTCAGAACCAATGATTGAAATTCTTCTCAATTGCAATGTTTGAAATTCATTGAAATTCTTTCCTGAATGTGAGCTCTCTTGTCCCGTTGTGACGGTTAACTTTGGTCCAGGAGAAAAATGCCACGTTCGCATTCATGTTTTGGAGTACGCAGAAGTATGCAGCGATTGAGTTCCGCAATCAGATAGTTTCTCCAACATGATTGATGGACGTTGGGGCAATTTTATGGGAATTTGAGCGAAACGGCATCTTTTGCGTCCCGACATTCATTCCCTCCTCTCCTTCCCTTCCCTCTAGTTCACCCCCAAGGCATTTTGGAGGTAAAATTGTGGGAAATTGAGTGGTTTTGACGATTTTCCCCCCGAGTTATTCATGTTTCAATTATAATTCATATTCTATTACTTAAAATATAATGTCAGGCCTCATCCGGTTCGTCGATTCCTTCTGGACCGTGCAGACTCGCTTCGGAAGAGAAGGATTCGTCTGCTGAGAGGTGAGATCAGAGAAAATGGTCACTATGCGGATCTGTGCCGCACTGCTAGGACAAGTCTCCCGGGCATGACATAGAAACAATTTATTTCGAGCTTTCCTGCAAATATAATATTCTTTATTTATGTCTAATAGCTAGTAAGAATGATTAATATTTCACAGATCCTTCATCGGCACTACTCCGCTAGCCCCGCCACGCATCTCGGCCGAAGTGAGACTGGCTGAGAGGAGGGAGAGCAGTGAGAGGTACGGTAATAGAGATGGGATACTGTAGTTAGGAATATTACGAACTGACTTGAAATAATTAGTCTAGCTTTACAATGAAGTTATCTGCAGTGAATACTCGAGGGGTGTATTTGAGGATGTATTTGCTTGCTGACAAGCTGACACAGTTTCCACTTGAAACAGTAGAGATCCCCAACGCAAGGGAAGGGAAGGGAGGAGGGATGGATAAAGAGAGATGGGGGAGAGAAGGGATCTTCAAAGGCACTGTGATGACATGCTTAGAGATAGAGAGAGAAGATACGGGGGGGGGGGGGGGGCGAAATGTGATACACGGTAGATCAATGGACGGTAATGAATACGGTAGTCGATCGATTTGCAGATATTCTGACTCATCTCGTACATCTCCCTCGTCATCCATTGCTCCTTCCAGTCGTGAGGGAAGCGCCGCCCCATCGGGAAGTCTCACAAATACAGGTGAGAGAGGGGATCGAGGAATTAGGGAGATTGGAGAACCAGGTGGATGGCGGTAACAATGCCCTAATATGAGGTTACAATTGGAGCGCATTGCAGTCCTCCAGCTCAAAAATATGAATCCGCATCTAAACAGTCACGAGTCAATTTTATGATGAAGTAGTTTATCGTAAACCTAGCAAATCGAGGTTCCATGAGATTGGTATGAGCCATACATAATGCTCTGATCTGATCTGATGTTCAGACCTTCTATAAGAATAATACTCAATAATGGCTGATTCATAGGCACACTGTCACTGTCAGCCGCTCCCGCGCCCTCTGCCACTCCATCGGCAGCGAATGTGAGAAGGAAGAGCAGTCAGGTGGGTGAAGGAGGGAGGATTGAGGGATGGGTAGGAGTAGGAGGATTGGGACTGCGAGTTGAGTATGCATTCCGATTTCTGCCTATTGAACAATGTGCAATAGACATAATTTGTAATAAAAAATAACGAAACGCCCGAGCTAACCCAGCCTGGTAGTCGTGCTCTGTGGATAGTGTATGGACTCATCTAATTTGTGGTCTTGGTTCAGTTTCGTTCCTCTTATGTTGTGTGCTTTCTCCTTCAGATTCTCTCTGGAATGGCAGCTCGATCGGCTCGTCGTGGAACGGGACCCGTCTCGGCCGATGACATTGCTGCAGCTGCTGCAGCCGAGAGAGAGGAGAGGGCGGCTGCACGCAGCACGACTGCAGCCCCTCCTGCTGCAGCCAGCAGTCTGTACCAGCCACAGAGCAGTGCGAGACGGTTGATGGGAGAGGTGACGTCAGCGTCGACGACGACAACGACGGCCACTGTCACACCGGTGAGTGACGACCCGTGATCAGAGGGGTCGAGTAGGAAATGAAACCTCAGTTTGACTGGCTTGTAAAAATTGTA
The DNA here is from genome assembly GCA_911812115.1 of Pristionchus exspectatus. Lineage (NCBI taxonomy): Eukaryota > Metazoa > Nematoda > Chromadorea > Rhabditida > Neodiplogasteridae > Pristionchus > Pristionchus exspectatus. Next base: position 9,330,269 of record OU461584.1, on the reverse strand, counting down.
GTTTTTATAGAATGCGTATTGATTTTGCATGAAAAGGCTATCCCATCTGAGGAATCTTACTAAATGTAGTGACTGATAGTAACGGAGTGATGCTTGTAGCACGAGAAAATACTAGGTTAGCAATGACGTGCTGTAAAAACTGAACTGTGATGATGATCCTTTGTTGTGTAGTGTAATCCTTTATCTTTTTTCAACATTTTTGTTGGGTCCGGAAATGTTATTGGAAGAGGGGATCGGGTTGGTGTGTTGGACTCAAAAGAAACAAGGAGGAAGTTAAGTTTCACGTGAAGAATGAGAGGGGATTGAGTAGCAAAAGGGACTGAAGGAAGGAGAAAGTAAGAACAGGTGGTAGGAGAAGGGGAGGGGAAGGGATAAGGGAGACCCTTCTTCAACCACTCAACTCCTTCTCTTGACTCGATCCATCAATGATGGGAAGTAGTGGACAAACTACTAGTACCAACTACTTCCTGGCTCCTGGTACTACCAATAGAGTGATGAGGGAAGGAAGGGAGACCGGAATGGGAGCCTGCAGAGGCGGAATTTGATCGGTAGATCAAGTGAGAGGGGGAAGAAGCTCCTAGTGTGTGGAAATTGGATATTGTCGTGAGAGACGGCGAATTGCCAGAGGGGCAATGAATCCACCTCGTAGATCACTAAAAGATCACAAGATTGATCGAACAATCGGAATTATGCCACTATTTTCGCGACTTGCCTCAATTATATCGACAACGTGCGAGGAAAACAATGCAATCGAACCCCTCAGATCAAGAATAGATGAGAAGATGAACGATTGCTCCGCTCTCTCGCAGCAGCGGATGAACAGCCAGCCTACGTCAAGTTGACGACTTTGCCCCCCCCCCTCTCTCTCTATTATCTCCCTCTTGTCTGGACTCTCTCCCATTCACCCGCTCTCTCAACGACGTGAGACGGGAGCAATTGACTCTTGAGAGGGAGAGAGAAGGGAGCAGCAGTCCTCCTCCCTCCCTACTAACAGCAGTGGTTGCGTGTATCGCCGCCCCATCGACTACTCTGACATTCCCCCTTTCTCTCTGATCCCTTCGGCTCTTCATCTTTCTCTCTGATCTCTCCCTTCTCTCATCGTGGATATCTCATCCCTTCCCTACCTGCCCCCCTCTTCCATGCTCTCATTCTCTCATTAGTGGCGGAGACGTCGGAGAATTGTTGTTTCCGAATCTTCCCCGATCCCTCTCCCCTTCTTCCCATCCATCCATCCATCCATCGTTCTCTCCATCGCCCCCGCTCCCCCGTTCAGTGGTTGGAGAGAGAGAGAGAGAGAGGGGGGAAAGGCAGCCATTAGTCTAGTCACACCCCTTCATCTTGCCCTTTCTTCCCCTCCTGTAGTACCGGCCACTCCACCATCAGATGCAGCAGTTGTGAGTCACTTATCCACTTGAAGAAGGAGGAAACACATCTCACTCCATCATCAGGAGATGACGTCATCAATGTCATCCCATCACAGTTCCAATCAGTACGTTCGCCGCGCACCCGCTTCCTATCTTCGTGCGCATCCGTCGACATGGAAGGATTGCCCGGCGCCCCGTCTCTCTCGCGTAACCGCCGCGCCTTCCTCCCTCGCTGCGTATCGAGAGAGAAGCGCCTCTCGATCGTACAGCAGAGAGAGAAGAGAAGTGGATGTTGTGACGATGAGAGAGAGAACTCCATACAGTTCAGTACAGACTGGTGGACGATCACCAAGAGATCGAAGTTGGGATCCAAGAGGATCGAAAAGTCCCCTCGAAGCGATGAGATTCGTTTTCCCACGACAGTCATCTGAAGGAGGACGAGGATATGGAACGAGATTGGAAGTGGAGAAGGAGAAGGGAGGATTGAAGAGACAGGAAAGAGTAGAGGTGACTCCTGCTGCATCTCCCGCTCTGGTGAAGATGAGAGAGATGATTGCAAGTCTGTCGATGGAGGGAGAAGATGAAGAGGAGGAAGAAGGTGATTACGAAAGTGAAGAGGAGGAGGAGGTGAGCATAGCAGTGCCCATACTGGCTAATGTACTGAAGAGAAGACTGTCCGAACCCGTAGTTGCACCATTGGCTCCTGAGGAGGAAGAGGATGAAGAAGAAGATGAAGAGTGGGATGAGGATGAGGATGAAGAAGAAGAGGAGGAGGAGGAAGAAGAAGAAGAAGAGGAACCAGTGGTACCAACACAGACACTGGTACTCAAACCACCTCCTGCTCCACTCCCAGTTCGACTGATACCCAAAATCGCGCCCGTTGTACCACCCAAACCCAGTCTGAATCTCATACAAGCTACACCGGAAGTGGATGTGGATGAAGAGGCTGAGGAGAGTGAGGAAGAACAATCCATCTCACTTACTCTTCCCAATATCTGGAATCAATCGATGCATGTTTCCAGTTCCCTTCCTTGCAAGTTGGTTGAATTGGATGAAGAGGAGGATGAAGAAGACGAGGAAGATGAAGATGAAGATGAGGACGAGGAGGAAGGCGATGTAGCCTTCGATTTGGAGTCTGAAGAAGATGAGGAGGAAGATGAAGTCGAGGCAGAGCTTCCTTCAGGCAGTAAATCCCTCAGTGAGATACTCTTCGGGTAGATCCAGCTGATCGGAGAGTACTGTTGAGATTGTTGGAGGGAGAGAGTAGTCTGATCAGTAAGGAACAAGTGGGAGAAATACGAAGTCAACTGGAAAAGGCGGATTAGTGATCGATGTAGAAGAGGACGAGGAAGAAGAGCTATCTCCAGAGTTGGTGCTTCCCTCCAAAGTGGCAGTGGGTCATGAAAGTGAGGAGGAGGATGAAGATGAGGAATGGGAAGAGGAAGAGGAGGATGCACCCTCGACATCGGGAGTGTGCGAGGATGAGGATGAAGAAGAGTGGGAGGAGGGAGATGAGGACTTGATGGAGTACGGAGAGGAGTGGATGAAGCCAGGGGTATGTCAATGGTGGAAAGGGGTTACGTGGGGGAGGTTATGAAATAGGAGGGTAGGCGAAGGGAAACTTGGGCGAATATTGTTGATCGTGTTCTAATGAGTTGTTCAGTTTCAGTCATCGACGGGCGCTCCTCCATCGGGCATCGGAAGATCTCCCTCCATTGGATCGACACCCACGAATAGAGATGGTCTGTTGACGAATTGAAATCCTGTCAATTGATTCTATGTTTCGGACATTTGTATTAAGAGGTTATACGCTTCGAAAGTAGTAAATCGAAGTATCCGGACTTTTAGAAAGTATTATTTGTAGGGCGAAACATTGATTTTTGATCTTATGATAAATTCAGGTCTCTCGACGTCGGTGAGTCGAGTGGCGCCGCGTGTGGCGAGTAGTTCTGTGACGAGTGGAGGAATCAGTGATAGGAGTACGGCACAGGTGAGGAAATGGGAGGGGAATGAGAAGTGATTTATTAGGGAAGTTGGGGTTGCACCAACAGCTCAAACATTTGAAGGCCTTGCTATTTTTGGTTTTTCATTCCCTAGAAAAGATAGCAATCAGTAGGTGATTTGAAGATGCAGAAGGGCTAGATGAGAAGTGTGATTAGGCTGAAACGATTCTTGCATGTCGAATTTACATTGAATATTGATTGAAATTCAGTCGATCGATTGATAGGCTGTGTTATTTTTATAATGCCCTTTCTGGCCTAGTGATCATCCCACTGAATCAATTCCTCTTCCGGTTCAGTTCGCTGCTCCTACAATCTCCTCGACAGCTGCGGCCAATGTCAACTATCGATTACTGTACGAGAAGGAGAGGACGGAGAATGAGAAGCTGAGAAGGGAATTGGAGAGGAGTGGAGCACCGCTGCCTGAGGTATGACAATTAATACAATTCTCTTCAGTTATATTGAGGTTTCGAAGCTGGTTCATCATAGCAAGGGATTTGTGGTAATAGTGGTATCTTCATTGGGTTAGAAACAAAAAATTCAAAACAGTTACACGGAATGCTACGAAGTCGCTGTGTGAATTTCAATAATCTATTTCAGATGAACGGTTCGTTATCGTCGACTGGTCTCTCATCGACTCGTCGTCTTCCCACTCGACTCACTTCCAGCCAATCTGTTGTCGGAGGTGAGAGAAAGGACGAGAAGGGATAGACTGGGGACGGGTATAGAGATGATGGATGAAACACGAAACACATGTGCACACATTCCGCCACTAGTAGTAATGGTTGTAAATCCCGATGGTTTGGTGTACTTTCGCATCACACTATCGAATGGCTTCTGATTTGCATCGTTGAAGAGAGATAGTTGCAACTCGAATCTCGCAGGTCTGTCCAAATCGCCGTCTGGCGGATCGATGGAAGACGCAGAAAGACGAACACTCGAGAGGAGAATCACCGAGCTGGAATTGGAATTGAAGGTACGGTACGGTAGATCGATCGTTTAGTGATGTAATTATATGGTAGCTGATTACTGTAGTCGGAATACTGTGTTTGTCCATGCACAGGAGGTGCGTCAACTCCATCGTTCGAATGATAAGCTGAAGCGTGAGAATGAAGCGCTGGTTAGAGTATTGGCCAAGCTGGCCCGACCCGACTCACGGTACACACAACCTCCCCCGATTGCGCATTTGCGGTGTCATCGCCCTCTCGGAATAACACCTTCTTCTTTATTTACCTTGGGACCCATGTCTAGTCCAGTCTGCATGTCGCGTGTTAGCAAACCCAGTGGAAGAATAACTTATGCTCCTGCGATAAGCGAAAAATATATGCCCACGTGTGGATTTCGCGTTTCATCATGGATCCTTAACTGATTGCTTTCAGTCTCTCGGCCAACTGAGATTGGAGAATCAACGACTAAAGGAGGAGAATGGTGCTCTCGTTAGAGTAATATCGAAGATGACCATCTAGACCATCCCTTCCCTTCTAGTTCCCCTCTCTTTCGTCCTACCGTATCATCCCCCCTACCGTACTCTCAGATCGTTTTATCATTTGGTTGTTTTCTAGACCTATGTAATCATTATTCATCAGCCTTTGCAAATCTACCTTCTTCTTTTCATAATTCGGGATCATCTTTCGTTTGTCTCCATTATATATTCTTGCTCCGCAAATGTGCCTTACTCATACTCAATTTACAATCAAATAATATAATATATTAGCTACCCTTTTCATACCCTTCCCCCATCTAAGATATCGTGTAAAGTATAGCCAAAAATATTCACTCGATGTCACTTGCACACAGTTTGTACGCTAAATACCACACAAGTCCCGCCCCTTTTCCTTATTTTTCCCTTCTTCGAACATTATCGTTTGGCTAAACGAGTCCCTCCTCTTCTTCGATTGTACTCTATAGATTCCTACTCACGATCCACAATTCGTGTCTGTTCTTACTACTCGTTTGTAGAGAATCGAACATGGACGGAGTCTGCTAGGAAAGCTCCGCCCAATAGGTCCCGCTCCCTTTCCCTCAGTCGATTGTTGCCACCGTAAAGTCTAATAGGGATGCTATAATCGTAATCCATTTCCGCCTTGGAATATCGACGACTTTCTCCTGCTTTCGCACACTTCTCTGTACTGGATAGGGATACTGTAACATACACACAGAACACACTCACACACAACCAATGTAGCGTAGTAGTTTTGTATTTTCCATTCGATTACACAACTCCCACTCCGCCCGCCCGTCAGAGGTTACTGTAGCACATTGTGATTATCGATGGAAACATCGAACATGCAGCGATTCGCAATCAGGATAAAAAATTCTCCAATTTCGCTCAAGTGTCGATCGCATTTGATTTCTGGTGTGTAAAAACGATCAACAGGGATCGCTTAACAAACGTATTTTGTGATCAGACTGGATTTTATATATCCTCTTTTTTTTCTTCCCTTTTCGTAACTTCATACACTGTCAGCTCGTTGTCAATTCAATTTACACTCACGGTTTATTAGCATTATCGATAGCAATTCTTTACAGATAGTATGCTGGTAAAAAGGGATAAGCCATTACTTTTAGTAATTAAAAACGTTCTATTCGGTCTACACTACAACCTTCTTTGGCTAACAATAAGCAATAAGGCCTTATAAGGGAGATCACATTAAGGGGAGTTCAGAGCACAGAAGCAGGTAACAAGTAATTGCGAATACATTAATGCTGTGAATTAAGAGAATAAATCGCTCGAGGGAGGAGCAACCAACCAGTGAAGTGTGAATAAAAGACTACAATTAATTCTATCGAATTAGGGCTATTACCGGATTTACGACAACGAGACAAGAAGTATGAAACAATGATTATGCACTAAAATCACGATGAAACCAGACAGTGAATAGGGGAAATACCGGGAGAAAGGTTCGCTTGGCGAGTAGTTGACACGTTGTTATCTAATCTATCTATCTGCATCTATTCCAATCGTCTTCTAGTCGTCGAATTGAAGCTGCAATCAAGATCATTCAGTTTCATAGAAAGAAAAGTGATCTGTTCGAAACAAACAAATCCCCCAGTGGCCATGAAAGAATTATTGAATTCATAAAGATATTCCATTCTCACCATGAACATTTCTCCATCATCCATATGCAGACCATTTCCACCGTGATCATTCTGCATATGGGCGTATATATCGCCCTGCGAGTAGCTCGCATGCCCGCACAGCCAGCAGAAGTGCGTCCTGCAACGATCGACGGGATTACGGTAGAGGTCAATCGATATTACCGAATCTCCTCCCCATCCCTATCCCTACCGTACCTGCAGATGACACATTCCATGTGATTGCATCCGACCGTCTTCTCAATCACCGCAGAGCACGATTTATTCGGACACTTGCGCACCTTCTTGTTCTTCATGTACGAAGCGATCGACACGTCAACGTTGTCTGCATTATTTCAATAAAAATAAATAAAACTTATCGTCTGTCGTACCCTTACATGCAAAAACATAAAAAAACGACCAACTCTTAGAAACACAGGTATGAATTCGTATTGTTATAGTTCTCTATGATCTTTCTCCCACTTTTACCGTACCTCTGAGACTCTCGTACTCCTCGCATTCATATCCTCTATGTGGTTCGTATCCGCACGATCCACACGTCGTTCGCTCACACGCTTTGCATCGAACGACCGAATTGGCATCATTCTGACGGGCGAAGATGCCCGCACAATCGGCTGTGCGACAAGCGATCAGACGGTCTCTGAAGAGATTTGGGGATTGAAACCGAGATACAACTGGTACTATCTCACCTCTTAGTCTGTAGTGCATTGGTGACGATGGCGGTCACGAGAGGTCGCAGTTTCATCTCATCAAGATGACTGATTCTCATCTCTCCCACTCCCTCCACGTCCCTTCCCAGCAACAATCGAAGAAGATCAGAGACGGCCAATTTGCAGTCACATCCCTCACGACGACACACCAGAGGAAGAGTACGAGTGGACAGCTCAGAGTGCAACTGAGAAATGGTAAGGGTTACGGTATGATAGAAACTCTATCGATGACTGATCGATATCTACCGTACCTGATGGTAGATGCATGCCGTACAGTAGACATGCCCACACGCCTCGAGACGATAGAAGTCAGCGGAGGGCCGGCAGAAGCAGATGGGACAGAGGAGGGCCGAAGTGAGGGGAGAGAGCGAGGGGTCCTGAATGGGAGAATCAATCAAATCGATCATTCTACAGTCCCTTTCTCATCAGAATACCGTCTACAAGAACCGATGGCTTCATTATCAAATAGCACCCCGACCTCATCTTGTAAAGTACACTGTGAAACCACTACTCACCTGCAGTTTCTCATCCGTCTTTCTCATCTTCTCATATTCTGATTTGGCCGAGTCGCGAAGCTGTAAGATATTCACTGGTCATGGCAATTGGTAATGTTCACCACTCACGGTATCGTCGAGATCCGCAAGGAAGTCCCTGAATCGATCGTACGCGGCTACCGTACCCTCGAAGCGGAGCGTCCGCTTGTCCGCGTCGTCCGAGCACGGAGTGATGCGGCAGCCTGATTGCAATTACGTCATCAGTAGGTAATAAATATTTTTGCTGTTTCTCTACTTGTTCTAATATAGAAACAGTGGTTACCTCCGACAACTCTCTCGACCATTTGCAATCCTCCACAGGTCATTATGGCAATACTCGCGCGATTCATGTACAGGGGTTGCTCTATTGTCACGAGCGTCGAGATCATCAGACTGTCTCTGAATATGAACATAATTACAGTTCTTTTCACTTTCAATCGAAATAAATCAATTCACGATCAGAGTAGTATGATACAGTACCTCCTCTTTGCAATCATCCTCAATCTTTTCTCTACTTCCTTCGTTTCGAACTTCTCTCCGATCAATCGAATCTCCTTTCCGATCACGTTGAAATCCACGAGAACACTGAAAAAACAATAATTTAATTTAATTATTTAAATATAAATCAGTAAAGTGTTCGGATGCGTACCTATATTTCTCGAGTGCCTCCTTCGCCACTGTATTCGCCATGTTGCGACCGATTCTAGAAATTCACAATCAAAAAATCATTTACGATATCGATCATATATCGTGCTCCTTCCCCTACCGTACCCAGTCAACAGCCATTGCTCATCCTTGTCACACTTGATCACGTCGCCTCGGATCACCGACAGCAGTTCCGCGCACCCATCCTCCACGGCACTGAAGAAGCCATCGATTAGCTGATTACCGTACTCCTATCATCAATCAATCAATATGTGTGCCCACTACCGTACCTCTTGGGGAATCCTTCGACGATCAATCGACAGAATCCGGGTGGCGTCGGAGGTGTGGTCTCTATGTGATCAGTGATGAGACACGTCCATTGCACGAATGGTTCCTAAACGGATTGAGATTGCCGTACTCCTTCTTCTCGTTATCGTACCCTCTCTGTTCTGAAGTCAGCATGTGTGAAGTATGAATTGGCCCTCCACGTCTCGTCGAGTCTCCTCAGTCGATTACGAGTGACGGCCATTACGTAAACGGGTACGAAGTAGTGTACACGAAGTTTAGCACGAGCAAAGACACCCTGAGGAGAGGGAGGATGGTATGATGGATGGGAATATTCGGTGGGGTGAGGGGAATCAGAAAGGGGGGCTATATTTCCACGGCTGGCACCCCACGACTTTAAATATCACCCAAGACCACTCGTAATGTTTGATTCAGAGGTAATTCCGATGTAATCAGAGTTATGAAACAAGAACTCACCTTCTTATCATCCTTATTCAGAGTGAATCGATCTTCTCCAAATGGCATGGGCGTCATTCGCTGCACTTGCGCTGCGATCCGCTCCCCTTGCTCGTACGAACTGCAACAATTTCATTCCGATCCTGCTAATCCAGGAATTGCTTTTGAACCCGCGTGATCTAGGCTGTTGGATCCAGGCATATATTTGAAACCCGCGTGCTCTTGGTTGGAAGATATCGTGATCAATCGCTATAGACTCACTCGAAGCGTACGGTAGCCGAGTTCATTCCCGATTGTTGGAGATCAAATTCATTGTGTATCTCGACCATCCACGAGAAGCGACCGCCCTCAAGCATCTACAAGGAGATTTAATTTATCCATTGATCAGAATATTTCGCCTATAGTCGATTAACAATTCGACCAACGCGAAAAAGGAGGGTCGAATAAATCTGACCATCTGCCATTCAGCATCAGTGCTTGGATGGAATCCTGCCCATACTCCTTCTTCAATCGCCACCTTCAGCATACGACGATTGATGGCAAGAGTGCAGTGACTCTGCTTCCTGTAATACCAATCATTGCCCAAGACCAACATCAGTTATACTAGGCAAATTCTGGCTTCACAATCGAGTGGTAACCTCCCATTCTTTCCCCGCCCCACTCACGTTCTGTTATCTATCGTCTGTGGTCCATCCTTGCACTTCTGAGGGAAGATGGATGCGACGCTGACTCCGTTCTCTTCGAGAAGATTCTTGAGGAATCGAAGATCGTCGCTGACGGGATACGGAGAGAGGGGAATGGCAACGTACATCTGAGATGTCACAATAGACAATCATATTATTAAGAAAGGGAGCTGTGATCGGAAAACAATGTTTCGCAGCCTCTTCAATAAATCTCAGAAAAAAATTGCAGATTTCCCGCATCCACTTTTGGTTTAATTCGTGATACTGACCTTATTGAAGTGCTCTTCTATCCTAATCAATGTGGTTGAGAAGTAGTCAGACTTCGTCCTCATCAATCGATCAACGAGATTATTCTGCTGCATCAGATCATTGAACCGCACCTAAACACGCATATTGCAATTCAGAAAACATCAAAACAACAACAAGAAAAAATAACAAAGGAAAAACGGACCATAATTCCATGTGTTCCGTGTCTCTCCCACTCCAATTCCAGAATACATTCTCTCTTCGCGTAGTTTCCATCCCAATTACCCATGATTAGATCACGAGCCATTATCTGAACCATTGTTTCTTTGATGAATTAGTTTAATTGAAATATTCATACCTTTGCATCAATGTTATTCTCCCTCAGTCTCTCCCTCGCCACTCTCGCCTCTGCCACACTTCCGAATGTTATTATCGTATTTCTCGTCGGACTGCAAACGTCATTCCATCATTGCAAAACATCATTTCAGTTACATAAGTTTGAAACGAGAATAATATTTTCACTTACACCGGGTGGTCGGGATCTATTTTCTCCACCGAATAAGAATAGAAGTCACGAGTCTGAAAGACGGAAATTATATCCTCGAATTATCATTTCCGTACCTTGAGTACACTCTCCGTGATTACATCTTTGATTTCATCATAGTTTCTTCTCTTGACGAGAACATCAGTGCAATCACCGTCGAATACAATTTCCGCCTCTCCTCCCGCACCAACGACCAACTGCAATGATATGACATTGATTCGTTCCTGCTCAATCGCCGCTTCATTCAACCTATCAATGTCCTTTTACCTACTGTAATTAGTTTCTTATCGAATGAAGAATTCTAATATCACAATTAAATATAAGTTATATTGTCATCCCCGAGAACCCCATCCTGATAAGCGCATAGCGATACTGATAAATATTATTTTGTATTGCAGTCATAATTCCACTTACCGTAATAGTAGTCCTCGGCAGCGCCAATTGGACTGTTCTCTCATTCGTTTCTCTCTCCACTCTTCCTAATCCGAATTTCTCCTTCGTTCGATAGACCACTGCCTCTGCATCCTCATCGCCCACCCACGTTGACAACTACAAAATCATCGAATAATACAATCATTATCTTATTGTTAGTCTAAATGTCTGTCATCATAACACCCACTATATTGATTTATTGCACTTACACGGCTTCTTGAAATCATTTTCTGGATCCCATACCATAATTGCGATGAAACTAGTATTTCCCTTGTGGGACAATGAAGTGATATGAATTCGAGTGCTCACCTCAACTCTATGCATATCATCCGCAAAGGCAGCGGAGGAATTAGCGGATATTCCGTCGAGACATCGAAATGCCCGACGGACTACGGTAGACACATCGGGACACTTCCAGAAGAAACGAGCATCCGGATCTACAAGGAGAACAAATTACGCTCCCATCGATACCTTTCCCGTAAATCATTTAGGAATTTATTGTCTCGAACGATAGCAAGATCAAAAGCAAATTTCCATCCGATCCCAAGAAATATCTTTAGATAATGAAACATCGATTCACAAATGTGCAACATGAACAGGGACGCAAACTAACAAGGGAAAAATGACTTACGTTCCTCCCTCTTTTCATCTCTACTTTTCTCCTCCTTCAATTCAACTGGCACCTCATTCGACCATCTCCCTTGCCATCCAATTGCCTGAAGAAACCAACATTCATTTCTCCAAAAAAAAAGAGGAGAAATTCATATAAAAAAATGAGTGGAATGCGGAGAACTCGAGTCATTCAAGGTAGTCTTTTCACCTTTATTCCTATCGTACTCACATTTCTCCTCCTCTCACTCGGTTCCACATATTCCGCTTTCCAATTGGGTGTTTTCCTCGAGAATTCCGTTTCGACGCAATCGATTGGTTCGGCTATGGGAGACACGGGCCGCACGTTTCGATGGTGGTACTCATCACTGTGATCTGTAATACACAATGAGCTCTTGAAAAGTCACTTCTCGATCGGTGCTCACTGTATTCTCCGTGGTATCCGCTGTCCTTGCTGTTATCGTAATCATTCTTGCTATTTCTCGAGCCCGATCGATAATATCCGTTGCTCATTCCTCCTCCTCCTCCATAATCATCGTATCTACTACTGGTCTGACTGGCAGGACGCTCGTAGCAATCGTCCCTGCAAATCATCTCTATTCACACTCAAATCCATTTTAAAAATAAAATATATTATTTTTTAAAAAAACATTATTGCTGACCAGGAAGGATTATAAGCAGAGCTCGAGGCACAATCGTCATCCACATACCATTTCGATTGCCTGTATTACATTTATTGGTCTGCAGTTTCTATTCAAAGGTGGCAACAACGTCAGCTCTATGCGATCTCACAGCATAACACTGAACAGTGAAACCGCAACCGTACGAGTATCGTTATGCATTTTGTTCGCTCCATCTTTTCGAGTATTTCCAAATTGAATTAAATTTCCTCCATTACCTGTTATCCGTGTAATCTCTTCTATTGTTCCTACTGTAGCCGGACGTATTGAAAAACGAATCCTTTACATATACTCTGTTGTTCGCATGGGTGAAATTCGAATTGCGAAACTCCAGCATTGTGTTTGGCCTACAATTTGTTCTATGAACCGTGCATTCAGTCCTCGTTATTCACTTGTTCTGTCTACCGTAGTTATGCGATGCGTGGATGTCATGGTTTGAGGAGGATGCCGTGGATGTTCCACTCAATCGCACGTCGTTACTGGGTCCCATCCTGAATGAGTACTGTAGGTCAAGTACGGTAGGATGGCGATCGATAACTAACCATGAAGTGGTGGACGATTGCGAGTCTCGAGATCGGGGTTTCACTTGTGCCTTAGGCGGAGGAGCAACAATAGGGCTGGAAATAAATTAATTCATTTCGGAAATATCAAATTTCGAAAAATTCCAATACATTTTTGACGAAGTGCTCTGACTGACAATTCCAATTAGGTGAATAAAGAAATGCGTTAGTTTCTAGTAGTTTCGAACGTAGATAAAGTCTGACTCAGTCTTGTAGAGGGGAAGCATTCTCTTCTCCTTTGAATTGTAATTGCACGTCTTCTTAATTGCCTCGATTGCCTTTGGGCCGAGAGGAACAGCGAGGCGACGGAGATACGATATCAACTGAAACAAGGCTATATTGGATAGAAATTTCATCACACATCATGCATCCCCCCCCTCTAGGGATCACAATAAGTATATCTCCATTTAGCACACACTTTTCTGGAAGACGGGCATGCATAATGAGGCCAGTAATTTCTTGGCAAAATATCCCTATTCTAACCAATGATCTTACCCTGTACTCATCAGTGAGTATTCGATCGGGTAGATTGGCAGTCCATTTAGGAGTGGCAGAGGGATCGGGAGGACGAGTTATCGTCGTATCTAAACGAGATTACATCATTTTGCATATTATGACGTTTCAAAGACATCCAAAAACTAATTCTAAAACACAATTCGTCGCTCACCGCCGTACTCATTTGCCGTGAGTGCATTCGATCGATACTTCTCCGATGGATCATGCGGGAGATTCATCAACTGAATTGGATTGTTTAAGAGACTATGAGAGAGGTTATGAGGGAGAAATCGTCAACAAATACACGTGCAGATGGAAGAATAAAGTTTATTTTGGTACTGCTTTACTTTAGCGCCCAAAGGCCGCGGTCTAACTTGTTGGTAATATGAAATGAGACGACGAGCGATGAAGAAAATAGCGCACTACCTTTTGGCACAAAAGGAAAGAAGTGCTTATATTTCAATTGATATGCGTACCTTCTTCGTGAGTAACTCTTCCAATGCTTCGTATCCACTCGATTCGAATCTGCTACATGACTTGATTTTGTCACGGAACACCGGAAAGACCTGCAGTTTGAATTTAGCTCTTGACAGTGCGAATGCCTACTCACTTGAATCAACTCCGGTTCCTCTACCGTATCTTCATTCGAGAATGAGGATGGATCGTGAACTGATTGTTCTGCCGCACGTACGTCATCGTCAGTGAATCCACTGAACGAACTACACAAATATTATCTTTTTAAGAGAAAAAAACAGATCTTTTCCGATGTTTTCCTACAGAATGTTTCAAGAGGCAGATAATCGAGAAAAAATAAGAAATGCTGTCTAGATGAGATTCAAAGATGCACTGAGAACTGATTCCAACTCCTTACTTTGCACTTGGATTGGCGGGTCTCTTGTTGTTCCAGAAGTTGCTCACTGGATGAGCATTGAAGGGCAATCCGAGGCTGCCACTTCTGCCATTTTTCCCTACTTTTCCCGACACTTGAGATCCTCTTTTCTGTCTGAAAAGTATGTAACGTTCGCCAATGAATCAGGTTTGTTACTTAAACTAAATGTAAGAACAGTATCTAAGGTTAAATAAGAGATTCAAAATAAGTGTATAAATTCACTGACTTTGCAGTAGATGCGGATGTTTGGAGAGAGGGAAAAGATTCAGAGAATTCGACAGGGAAACTTTGCCAGTCTGTCGGACGATTCGCCATCTCACCATAGAGCGAACAACTGAAATTAATAAGATATTACTTGTGAAATTCGGGTAGATACACTGTAATGTGAAATGGAAATGAAAAGCTACGCATTAGGTCAAAGGGTGGGACAGCCATGAATGGCAAGTAAATGAGAAAAAAGTCACGAGCAAGAGAGAAGTGAGAAATCATGATGAAAAGACGGTCAAGGGAAAAGATAGAGGAGGAGAAACGAGAGAGCGCCAGGAAGATGGTCAATGTGTTCAATTGCAAGAAGACAGATAGCGAAGGAAACAAAAACGGTCGATAAGGGAAAGGAGAATGAGACTCGCAAAATGGATCCATCATCTATGGCATCGTCATGACAGCAACGGGAGACTCGCAAGAAATAGAGATAGACGAAGCCGCACATCACTAATACGACCATCGTCGAGTATTTTCCATAAAACCCCCAAACAGCTGGTACTTACGAAATTTCGAAATATGCAAATTGAGAGTAATGACTAAATTAGATTATGTAGGCAGCTGCTTGTCTTATTTATATGTTCAGACCCTAGAAATACTTTGCATGTCACTATCGATCAATTACAAGTTTGCATTGTAGCCATCCGGTACGCTCAACTCCTAAAATATCATTTCGCAATCTCGATCTCATTCAACCTGGTCTAAAGATAACGGAAAGTGATATGAAACAGATGATATCATGAATGGAAAAGAATGAATGAATGAGTAGCAAGAACAACAGTGCGGAAGCAGCTTTAAAGGAACAAATACTATCTGGAAGTCAACGGCCAAAGAGGTCATGATTATAACAAAGTTATGACGAATAACTAGTGAAGTTGACAGCTCGAGACATCTGATAAAACGAATAAACCAAGGAAATCGATACTTCAAAACAGTGATACTTCAATTCAGAAGCTTGATCGAGTGAAAGAGAGATAACTTGCCTAAAATACACTTCGCAATCAGTCTAAATTTCGATTAAATTACGGGTAAACACGAAACAACAACGCAATAAGCAAGGTTGACTTTTTTCATTACAGTATGACCCTCGTTTACCGGACTCACATCGCAAACTGAAATGGCCAACTCCACTTTTTTTCATCGTTCTTAAACTCATTTATTTCGTTTTCTAGATCTCTAAAGTTAACTTTTACCTTTCAGTAATGGACTATCCTCCTGGATACACGCAGTCGACCAGACAGAGGGCTCCTTCGACCCCTGGTGAGGACGGAGTTCCCCCTCAAGGAGTTGACTTCTCCAATATGCATGGACAAATCGGACAAATGGTAGGTTGCCCTAATATTTTATAGATCTGAACCGATACTAGGACTATTGTAAAATAGGATTCTTTCTGAGAACATGGTATACGGGATCAATACGAAACGTTCCAGTTTGGTTTGGTCTAATTTAAAACACAATCTTGACTTATTTTTAATTTGTCATTTCTCTTTGAGATGTGGGAGGCAGGAAGTAAGCAGATCAAGGATTCGTTCAATTCGTATGGACGAATCGACCTCTTCCGGCCCTACTTCGATGTCGAGCCCATTCAGGTAACCGCTTCTTTTCTTATCTCTAAACTACCCTCAATCCAACTAGAATCATGCCTGTTTTCAGGTTCGAAATCGTCTTGTGCAATCCTTTCTTCCCCGTAAACCATCGCAAATCTCGGTTACGAGTGATCTCTATGGCCCGTGTATGATCGTCCTCACGATGGTCTCCCTTCTACTGTGGAATATGAAGAGCTCGGGGTTTGTTTCCACTTTCTAGCCTGGTCTGTTATGTCACGACTAGATCAGTGCGATTACAAAAGGATTAGGACCAGTAACTAAAAATATATGATATTAGAACATAACCTTCGATATTTATATCTAAATATTATCCCTTTCAGATATATCGTCCAAAACGGTACTCTGATGGGAACTGCATTCGTCTCGTGCTTTGCTGCGTGGATCTTCCTATCGGGAATCGTAAGCTTTTTCTTCAGTTTGATAGTCTGGGGGAACCTCATGGAAAATGGAGAGGGGACTACGAGGTGCCGATGAAAACTAGAGTGATCCACCTTCTCTTCTTTGTTATGCTCTTGGGTCTTTCCGATCTATTGCGGACGCTTCCCAATTCAAAATATGGGAACCTTCCTAGCACCTCCGGACTGCATGTCAGTGATACATTCGAAGTTTACAAGATGAAAATCAGTATGTGTGTGGTACACTAAATTTTGTACCTTTTTTTATCCATCTCAGATGAATAACAACCTAAAGCCCTTCAGAGTAAAAAAAAGAGGGATTGGTCTAATTGTGAGTACTATAGAGACCTCGTTGATCTCATTGGTTGTATTGGATTATCGCTAATTATTTCTTCAGCTGTACACCGTCTGTTTCCTGCTCTCAACGGAAGTCTCCCTCGTCCACATCTTCTCCCTCTTTGTGAGTCTTGACACGATAGTTCGGAGTACTGTAGACGATCGATCGATTACTTGCAGCTCCCAACCACAGTAGAAAAAAAGTAAAGGCCATCCCGTTAATCAAGGCACAAGCGTCTTTTGCGGGAGATCACTGCTATGCCAGTGACCCAATCGCTGTATACAAAATAATCAATATATTCACAGGGTTACTCGATGACCTCTCATTGTGTGGTCCTTCTACTCACTTCCATCTATCATCCCTCACACGATCATCTCTACTTCTTCCTCCTATTGGGAATATTCTGTCTTCCTTCCGCACTTCGAATGGTACGGTATCGTGCGATTATTGATTCATATGCTATACGTTATTGAGTAAGAAGCCTACCCAGTATCCCCGAAATGACAAGAATTAATGAGTATCCACTATTGATGCGTTATTGAAAATTTTCGTTGGACAAACATCTTTGCAATGTGGTATGTAGGAACTTGAACTTTAGGAGACTCGAGAGAATTTAATATTTGAATTTGTATCTCAGGCGTTCTATCTGTCATCGAAGACTCGTGAGAAGACGTACAAGGCGACATTGATGGCTGCTGTGATTGGCATCCATCTAATCTACATCACTTATCTCCACTTTGGATTCCACGTCGTATTGGAAGGTACGGTACACTACTGTAGGCAACAGTTTACGGTATTCCTCTTCAGAAATCGACGAAATCCTCGGAGATTCCCCTCCCAATGTGCCAGTGAAGGCAGCAGTTCCAATTGCGGAGTGATGAAGAAATTATGGGTTACGGTATGGTGCGCTGATTTATCGATTAACAAAACATGCATAATTTATTGTGTACATAGTAGAGCTGTGATAGACTAATAAATTGTATCATTTTGTGAGTTGTTGTTGAGGATAAATCTCTTTTTTTGTAGTCTCTTGTTGTTTTTCTTCCACAGACAAGTATAGGAAGGGAGTAGTGTTAGATAGAGAGACAAGTTGAAGCACTACTGAGGCTGGAGAGCATTGATTTCTCTATCTCTATCTCTTTAATAGAGCGTACCTCCTTCTTTCGTGTGAGTCTCTCACTTGTTTTGGAATCGGCTAAATATTCCTTGGATGTCGTGCTCTCTTTTCCTCAATTGAGTTAGCATTCTATTACATTCTAGAAGTAGTTTAGTCTCCCTGCAATAGTCTTTTCCCTTCTCGCTCTATGAACAGCAAGGTCGTCTCTTGTGCAAAATTGAGTGAGAATATTCCATGTGCGCAATTCTGCCCCCTCTATCCCCTTTCTTTCATCCCTTCTGGATTCATTGGATGGAGAGTGAGATAGAGAGTTTGCATTGGATGGATGTATCACATTCCACTCAAGAGAGCTAAAGTGTCCTTTCCATTCACTGTCACCTTCAGAAAACAGTTTTTCACTTGTTATTATTTCGCTATAGATGACTTCTTCTTCCTTTTCTTTCTCTTCATTCCTTCATTTCAAATGCAAGCTTCTTGTTTGCCGAGGGAAGACTGTCATATGACTCATATTACTTCGTTTTCTCGCCTCGTATTACATAGTGATGACGTTAACGTCGATGCTGGAAGAGTTAGAATGCATGTTCTTTCCATGTCTTCTCTCTTGTCCGTCCTTGATTTCCCTTTGGCACAAAGGAGGGAGAAAAGGTTCCCAGCTCAATTTCGCCCTTCTCTCCCTCTTCAATATGAAGAATTCTCAAGCAGTTTGGGGCCAAAATCTTAATCACATGAGCAATTATTTTTGTGAGAGAGATTCAGAAGTGAGAGAGAGCTCTTCCTACTAACGACTCCACTTATCTCCTTCCTCTCCCTTCTCTTCTTCTATCATTCCCATGACTCCCCCATATTTATTAGACTCTTTCTGGATTAGTTCTCTCACCTCTTTGGAGATTTTCATTCCCTCTCACATTCAGGTTTCAATAACGCTTTGTACATTTTCTCTCCTCGTGAGAGAGACGACTAGAGATGTGTTCTTTGTGAGGCCCTCGAGACCTACAACCGCATTATCCTCTTGAGTTCCTTCTGTCTGAACTGCTTCGCATATCTACTCTTCTTCCTTCTCTGTTCACATCTTTGTATTTCAACTTGGGCTGTGTTTATCAGGCGCATCTTATGGACCGATCTACCACTTCCTCCATTGCATCTACAAAGGCCATTAACGATGGCAGAGTCCGACTCAATATTGGAGGACAAGTATTCGAGACTACCAAGTTCACGTTGAAGAGAATACCGGAAACGGTAGGTGGTCTCTTCAGAGAAATGATTACGGTAGAATCTTCAGGTGCTGAGTACGGTAGTGGAATCGCGTTGGTCTCCAGATGGATCTACAGAGATATTTATCGATCGAGACCCCACCCATTTCACTAGAGTATGTAGGATTCAAATATTGAAGAAATATTTACGGATTGTATTCAGATTCTCAATTTCTTGAGAGATGGAGATAGTTTCATCTTGCCTAAAGACGAAGACTTGGTGGAGGAAATCAGAAAAGAAGCGCAGGTCTGTAAGAATAATCTGACGTAATCTGAATACCGTAATCTCAGTTCTACCAAATCCAAGATCTGCTGAACATCTGTATAGCTGCCCTCGCTCCGTTGACTGTGGGAGATACCGTAACCTGGAGACCGGAAGCAATTGAATTGTACTGGAGAAGTTTCGTCAGGTGTGATACGGTAACGTAATCGGCATACCGTAATCTAATTGAGATATTCGGTGGATGATTCGCTATCACTCCCATTCATCTACGAGAGGAACAATCATACATTCGCTAGATGTATCGGATGTGAAGAGATTCAGGATCCGAAAGGTACGGTAGGCTACGGTAGCTGTAGATCAATAAGTGTCAGGCACATACATCTTCGAGATAAACTACCAGGATTGGGAACCTATGCGCCATCACATGCTCAGTATGCATGGAGAAGTGACACAGGTAGATGAATTTCACCTTTCAGAATCTGGAATTATGTATTTTCAGTTGATGGGAGACAACTGTTGTGTGATTGTATGGGATAATGGTCAGACGATCCATCTACCCAATTCCGCCATCAGAAAAGTCTTTCCGGTCATCGCCGATTACTGACATCATTTTCAGAAATTCTAACATTCCTTCTATTCCGTACTAATACATTCCGAACAAATGTGCAATATAGTGACCAAGTGATAAATAATTCGAGCTTATATCGATTCTTTATTGATAAATATTTTTAAATGTTCATGAACGTTCGAATAGATAATGAGTTAATTGGAATTACGGTAAAACTAAATTACTGTATAGATTGAATTCAAATATAGGTCCTTTCACGATATTCTGATTACAGTACTTTTTCAATATCGACTTTTATGTTTTTCCAAAATTTGGAACACGAACGAGCTTTTGTTGTTTTTGTTTGTTTGTTTCTATATCTTCTTTTGTCTATTTTAATATCTCATTTTCGTCGATTTTTGCGCGCTATATACTTCCGTTAGTTCGCAAGTGTATCTCGGCTTTCCGTCGCTCTCTTCTCGTTTCTGGACATCTCTGCTCCTCTCCCTCTCCTCCCTCTCGTAGTCACATTACACCTTCTAGTCCGTCTTCATCTCTCCACCCTCGGTCCAAGTTCACTTTCTCGTCGCTGCTTTTGCTTTCCCTATCGCAATCAAAAATTTGATTGACACTCACTTATTTTGGCTGACGAAATTGCAGTTTGGTTGTGGGAGTGGAGTGTGGCTAATAATACGGATTGCTCAATCTCCCGCAAGTAAGCGTCTATCCATCGAGAGGGCAATCGATTCATGAGGGGAGGAGGAGGAGGAGGGAATGTGCCCGCCCAATTTCTTCTAGAATTCTCTTTTCACGCTTTTTTTCAAGCGACGCCTCTGCAGGTGTTTTCTTTCTTCGCCCTTCATTTCTCTCATTCTCATTCCCCTCTTCTCCACTCACTGATTGGAGCTGTTTACACGTCAGTAGTTTACTGTCCACCTCTCCCGTGTAATCTTCCACTGTATTGCACTAGTCTATCGGCTCCCACCCGCTTACCCTATCCCCTCCCGCTGTCTCTTTCCGACCCTCAGCCATAGCGAGAGAGTATGTGTCCCGTCAGTTGCGACTCTCTCCTCACTCACTATTCTCTTTAGCGTCTTTCTCTTTCTCTGTACTCTCTCGTCCATCCATTGTCTCTAGTCGACTGCTCAACTGTCCTCTCTTCTCTCCACTCGATATCTCGTCTTCCCCATTCACGAGTCGTCTTCCCTTCTCTCTCCTTCTCGGGACGCATCAATGCACCCTTCTCTCGGCCTCTCGGACGCCTTATTACCTTATTAGTCCTATATTGATTATCCAGATTGCTCGTCTTATCGTTGAAAGGGAGGAACTCTGTTGCTAATAGGAAAGAAGAGAGGGGTTGCTAGCCAGTGTAGAGTGAAGGGAGAAGAAAGAGAAGGGCGAGGACATTTCATTCCCTTTTTTCCTTCTGTCTTTCTCTCCCTTCCCGTCCCTATCCCCTCTTTTCTCTCTAGGTGCATCCACGTCGATATTGCCATTGATTCTCGAATCTCTTTTTCGCGCTCTGTTGTCAATATTTGAATTTAGTCAATTATCGATTGCCTTCATTTCAGTGCAAGACCATCCAAACTTTGGTGGTTGTGTTTCCATCGCTACTCGGCGCGCCCCCGTAACATCCAGCCTAAGATCACCGTGGGCCCGAGCCACCACACACCTTACAACCACAAGGTGAGTTGAGAGATGAGAGGGCATCGATTGTGGGGAGGACGGAAGGGGTCGAGGTGATGACGTAATCTCTGAGCCATTGCAGGAACAAACCAACATAACATCAAGATGAGCAAGACCGAGGAAACCAAGGAGGAGAAGCCCGTCAGTATTTGCATTTAATGATTGATTTAATAGTTGTAAGAACGCTATCATGTAATGGTGATTCACCGCGGGGAAATGTGGATTGCACAATTGGACTAGAGAATGAATAGGTGACTCCTCCCGCTGAGGAGAAGAAGGAAGAAACTAAGCCCGTTGTTGCCGAGGCACCCAAGGCTGAAGAGGGCGCCAAGCCAGTCGCAGAGGCTGTCCCTGCAGCAGCTGCAGCCGCTGCAGCACCTCCGGCAGTGGAGAGACCAGTGCGTAGGCGAGAGTGAAGAGAGAGAGAGAGAGAATGGCTAACGACGAGTGATTTATGGAGAGATAACAGTTTACGTCGACGTCCCAATCGATCGCATCCCCACAGGAAATTTGATATTTCCTTCCCTCTGTCCTATCTGGAATCTAAATGTGTGTGATGATGAAATAACCGTGTGTGGGTGCCCAGTGGTGTATCGATCGATAATATGAACATTGATTATTCAGGTGATCAAGAAGGGCGTCAAGGGAACCGTCAAGTGGTTCAACGTCAAGAACGGCTACGGTTTCATCAACCGTGAGGATACCAATGAGGTACGTATTCGATCTTCCGTGATGGAGTGACTAATCAATGGATCACTCAGGACATCTTCGTCCATCAGACGGCCATCACCAACAACAACCCCAAGAAGTACCTTCGCTCGCTCGGAGATGGCGAGGAGGCGAGGATTTAATTAATTAATTAGTTATTTAATTTAACATATCAATACTTCATCAGGATCATGCATTGAGATTATGTTAAAGCGCATGCTGATAATTAAATATAATTAAATATAAAAATAATGTGAATATAATTAAAATACTAATTGTAGGTGTTGTTCGACGTTGTGGAGGGTTCAAAGGGAGCAGAGGCATCGAACGTGACTGGCCCCGAGGGAGAACCTGTGCAGGGCAGCAAGTACGCTCTCGACCTCGAGCAGGTTCGAACTCGTCGTCGTACACGTGGAGGAAGACCTCGTCGGCCTACTAGAGGAGAAGAGGGAGAAGGAGGAGATGGAGGAGAGAGAAGAGAGGGAGGAGGAGATGAAGAGAGTACAGAGAGAGATGGAGAAGAGCAGGTATTGAATGATGACGGGGATAGGAGATCACCTCATTAAGGGCCTGTTTAGTCACTTCTAGGAAGATGGAGGGGGACAGGGATAAGACCATCGATTGAAGGGTTCGAACCGTCGTCGTGGAGGCCGTGGTCGTGGACGTGGAGGACGTGGAAGAGGAGGAAGAGGAAGAGGACCTCGTCAGGGAGGAGAGAGTGGAGGAGAACAGGGCGATGAGGTACAGTAGTTCAATCGGGTCACACCCATGATCGAGTAGTGATGATTACGGTATTGCAGCAGTCTGGAGGTGAACAGGCTCCTCGTGAGCGTCGTGAGCCCCGTGAGGATGGAGGAGCTCCCCGTCGTGGAGGAAGAGGCAATGGACGTCCTCGTCGTGGTGGAAGAGGAAGAGGAGGAGCAGCTGGAGGTGCACCTCCCCAGGGTGAATCCCAGGCTTAAGCCCCCTCTTCCCTCCCCTCCTTTCCATCTATATCCATCTAACACACACACTTCAGCCCTCTGTCCCATGCCCCCTCGTTATTCCCCCATTTGTTAATAATCCCACCACGATTACATCGTAGGTGTTTCTGAAGATCCCCCCCTCTTTTCCATGGTGTAACTAGGAAAGTCCTCCCATAGCGACGGTACTAGTGCATCATCATCTCTCCAGAAATATACCCTAACCACCCACATTCTCTCTCCCCCCCCCCTTTTCTGGCACTAATAGCTTTACCCACTCACCACCTCAGGCTGTCGATTGATGATGTCTCGTTATCAGTATGAGTTGCCTAGCAACGAGTACAGTTATCGATGCCTCTCATCATTCAAAATAGCCAGACCAATCACCTCCCATTCTCCCGTTTCATCTAATCACTAATTTCCAAAGTGTTATCTTGAGTACGTTGACACTTTTTCTAGTTATCGTAATGCACTGTAACGTTGTTCTACTTTGGAATGTGTAGTAGGTAACGAGAGAAACGTCGGATATGTTTATCACTCCATCAACACCATCATTACCGTATCCCCCTCTCCCCCACTCACCCCCCCCCCATGCATTCATTTCCTGGCAGTGAAGAAGATTTTGTGTGTAAGCTAATGATAAATATTGTTGTTGACTTAAATCCCCATCGCTGTCACAAACATTTGATTTGCTGCTTCCGTACATTTCATCTTTCTTGTGGGGCTTCATATCAGTCTCAATCTGAGAAGGGATCAATGGATTATTCTCTAAAAGTGAAATGAACTATTCTCAACAAGAATATTCGATAGGACGTCTTTCGTTCACGGTAGAGTACGTATCTATCGAATAAAGGACAAGGTGAGAGTGGACAGAGTGACCAGAGTACCTCCCCTCTCTCAAATAGGAACCGAGATGGAAAGTATCGCGTGGAAATTATTGCGAGTGAGCGCATTCCTTCCTCCTCTGCGTCTCTGTCTCTCACCCTTTAGTACTCATAGACTAAAGTCATTTATTATGATATCATCCCAATTCGGTTCTGTTGGTCTATCGAGATACTGAAGCTCTTTCTGATCTCTTCAATCGGAGAATTAGATTTCATTGAAGAATTAGAGAGTGTTCATTGGTCATTGATTGTATAGACTTCCCTCCTTTCCTTCCTCTCTTTTCTCTCCCTATCTCTCCCAAATGGAGTCTCACACACGTTTCACGTGGACGGACGTGAACTATGTGAATACGTTTGATGCTTGGGACGAGGGACTCATCCCTTTCCCTTCCCTCTTCTCCCCTTCTCCCTCTCTCTCCCGTACCCACTCTCTGATAACTTGCGCGATTCTCTGATGATTCAAGGTGTACTCTCTTCTCTCTTTCTTTCCCTCCCCCCTTGTCTCTTAACCGTCTCTCTCACTACCTCGCTCAATGCGTTGGCAATGCGAATTATATTTTTATGAATTATACTTTATTTTCGAGTTGAACTCTATGCTCAAGTCCCCACATCCGCCCTCTCACTTCCTGTCAGAAACATGAATCAATCTCCAAAATGTTAGGATTTCCAAAAATGAAAATCTATTTTTGTCCATTCTGACTGAGCTTCAAGGAAAAATGTTGTTGTGTCTAATGTGCGAATATCTTCAATAATTGTGGCGAACTAGGATGATCATAGTCCACTGGGGGATCGTTATCATCCTAAGTCGGTCTATCGAGATACGAAAGCTCATTCTGGTCTCGAGTTATTCTTACCTCAATTGGAGAGATTTCGTTGAAGAGTTGGACGGTGATCATTGGTCATTGATTGTATATTATTTATCGTCGACATACCGTGTAGGATGATTGCGGCTCTGTGACGAATCGTGCTCGTTGATCTCCTCCCTCCATCTTTTTCTCCCTTCCACCGTGTCTAGTATGAGGAAGGAGAGAAATGATCGTGATCTTTACTCTTGTTCATCTCCTTGACAACAGCTAACATTTCGGAAAGATGTCAAATCAGATAATGTCATCGTAGTCTGATGAGATACTTTCGAGACACGTATTCCGTACCCATGATGATACAAGTTGACGATGGAGTAGCTACTGATTCGGAAGTCCTTGCTCTGTTAGTCTTTAGCGCCATTTCCCTCCTGAGCAGGTGTGTAATTACTTTTCGCCTTGAGAGGTGAGTGAGAGTTCAAAGTGTTCAGACACCTCGTTCTCTCTTCATCTTTCACACAGAGAGAGTGCGAGAGTGCACGCAGGGAATCATAATCTACCCTTTCGTCCGCTAATGGAGGGGAAGGAAAATCAGCCCTTTTGCTTCGATGATCGTCACTGCACCCATTTCCATGTAGAGTGCAACGGATTTTTGCAACTAGATATTTCGCTTTCGCAGTATCACTGGTGAAGTAATGAGTAGGGCAATTGCATTTAGGATGAAGGTACACGCCTGAAACTAGAGTGTATTTCAATTTGCTAAAGTGCATGCACTCGTAAGGAGAGTGTTTACGGCACAAGACTTCACACATCTGCGCCCGCACCATGATTTGATCTTACATGTTACGAGTGAGTGTTAATCTAGAGAGAGAGAGCAATAGTCCGATTTCATTCAAACCCTGTGGACTTGTGACTCTTCTCTTCTAGTACATGAGATGGAGGTGGTAGGTTTGAGCGAGATCTTTCCTCTCTTTTGTCGTTGACGTCGTCCTTATCTACCATGAGGGGCGTCACTGGTGAGAGATGAAAACACACTTCTTACTGATCCATATTATTTAGCTATTCCTCACGTTTTCCTGCCGTCCAGGTGTGATGAGATCTGGTTAGGTATCGTATTTGTTGCGAATATCATTAATTAGTCTACAGTCAGTCTCATTAGATTCACTGTCACTGATGAATGATCTCTGTCTCTCTTTACAATGATCTCTCGTTTCTCTGACTTCCGAGAGATAGGGTAGAAAGAAGAGACGAGACCATTGATCGATTCGAACTCGTCAGTGAGAATGCGAGCTCGAATGAGATTGAATATCTAAAATAAAGCACTATTCATGAGATTGCTCGATCTTCTCACGTATCCGCGCGCGTTTCGAGAAATATTCTTGACTATATCTCACCATCTCTCTCTTTCTCACTGTACCTGATCATTGCAATGGCCTCCGACTGAACCGAGATCAATAGATCTATCTAGTGTCTTCTCTCTTCCCTATCCTAAGAGGGAAGTGCTCTCCTCATCCAAGTGAGCAATCTCTCCATTTCATCAATATCTCGTCGTATCTCATAGGCGAGAGACCATGGTGCATGTCTAACGGGAGGCTGCAGCATCCCGCAATTGGTGTAGATGCATAGACCGCCGCATAGCCTTTCCCTCTCTCTCTCTCGATCCTTATCGTTTCTCCTCCTCCTACGCATATCGTAACCCTTTTGAGCCATGTCTTTCCTCATCCTCGTGATCTCTCGCCTCCTTCGGACCGACTAGGGACTGGCATATCGACTAGAGCCCTTCTCCTCCTCGGTACCCCCCACCCTCACCCGATCGCGAACCTTATCCATGTGCTCGTTGCAGTGGGCCCATATGGAATGGGGTCGTCTACTCGATGGTTCGACGGCCGGCCCTCAACTGGTCCTGCTCCAGACTGCCCCACAACGACCATCGACGATGACGATGCCTCCTCCTCCTCCTCATCATGGAATACCGTCGACGTCGAGTGAGGGAGAGGTACGGGATTGTACAATCATCGGATACTGTGTAATCTTCTGCTTGACGTTACTGTAGAAGGACGAATCACGTTTAGCTGGTTGAAAATGAACGGTTGCATAGAAATTTTCGAGCTCTAATATCAAGAAATTCTTTCCGAGAGTTTAGAGAGCCCATCAGAGTAGATACGTGAACCTCAGGAAAATGAGGAAAGAAGAAGGATAGTAGAGTATGAAACGAATGGCATTCAGCAGACAACGGCAGTATCAGCCCTGACCAGCAGTCCCTCGTCGAAGAAGCCTGTCTGTGCGGTTGCGGTGACACTGTGAGTTGCACGAGTATTGATACCATGGATGAAACGAGAAAGTGACTAATATTGAGAAGTGGTTGATTGTGACGATGCTATTATTCCATATAGATAGGTAATCTGAAAATTTATAGTAGAAGTGAAACCGAGAAGTGGCCAGTCTCAAAATAGAACGTAATGATTCCATCGTTAGAACCGAGAACTGAAAAGTTTTGATCATATTAGTTGCGTAAATCTCATTCGTTGGGCAAGCTCTACACGGTTTCAATATTGAAAGTGAAGCCTAGATCCTGGAGGTTTCAATTATAATATTTTTGAAAATCTCAGGCGCTGGGCAAGCACTACGGTGTGCTTGCATGCAATGGATGCAAGGGATTCTTCCGACGGACGGTGTGGAAGAAGAGAACGTACAAGTGTAGAGGAGACGGACAATGTCCCGTCAATACTGGTCAGTGGGAGGGGAAGCAGAGGTTAGTACAGGATTCGGTGTGAATCGAGTTCAGCTGCAGTAATCGGTGGTTATAGGCTTCAAGCGTGTCAGTGTTAATATCGGGACATAGTCTGATACACTTTTGACGCTTCTAATCAACCGTTTTCGTCTTTCACATGTCTACAAGTGTAGAGGAGACTAGACGCCCTGTGAAACCAAATATCCCCTCCCTTCCTTCAGTGTTAATTAACTTTCGATAAACGCAATAGTTTCGCAATGCGTAAACGGCAGAAACGTTAGGGTTGACGCCGATGTTTTTGTCTTTCTCTTTCCCTGCTCTGTGCAAGCTCAATAGTTCAGTGGAAGCCGAATGATCTTGTGGTACCCGAGAGGGAGGGAGGGAGGGAGGGGAGTTTGCTAGAAAGAGAGAGAGAGAAAGAGCCATAGAGTTGATTTTGTGAGGGTCTGAACAGGAGACTCCGCCTTGATTGCATCAGAGGAAGGAAGGATAGTAGGTCAGAAGGGACGAATCAGTCATGATCATCTCCTCTGCAGAACAACGGAACGCCTGTCGGGCCTGTCGATACTCACAGTGCATACGGTATGTTGCGTTTATTGTTTTTGGTGCATATACCACGAGAATCAGAAAGCAACATTATCTGTTGCCCTAGTAAGATAGATGAAGCAAAAGATCCTGCCGGACATGTAACCGAGAATCGATAGGAATCGTGTTTAGAATAGAGAAACGGGAAGAATAAAAGAAGGAGAAGCGAATCGAATCGAATGTGACACAGAATCGACCGATTGTCCCCTCTCGGTTTGCGGACCCTGTGAACCCCCACATTTCTTACGCTACCAATCGATCTCCTCCCCCCCCCCCTTCCCTTCCCCTTCGACTCTGGACTCAACTCACAACAAAACAATCAATCCCTTCATTGTTTCCCTTCCCTCGAGATGTAGCCGTCCTCTTTCTTTCTATCAAAAGCTCCACGTTTTTGTCTTTCCCATGTCTAGACGCGCCCTACAAAACCGAAAATGGGGTCCCGCCCAATTCCGCGCCTATTCATTCCCTCCTCCTCCTCGTAGGAGAAGCTCGTCCGAATTACGTCATTCCAGCACTTTGTCCCCATCCTCCTCGTCATCCATTCGTTTCATATGGGGTGATCAGGAAGGATCTGATGATTTGACCGATTGGGACTCTGATGTAGTGCGATGGTCGTATACATAGGACTGTCATGATTGAAAATCCGTATCTATAGTCCTCGTAGTATCGCAAATTTGATCTATGAGCGAGTATGGGGAATGAAGAGGCGGGTTATTCACCCTGACAGCCCTAGTCGAGTAGCTCCTCCATTCCCTTCCGTTTTGGCAAGGGCACTCTAACAGCTGGCCTTACCAGTGGGTCCCATGTAGCGTTGTCTTACGACGTCAAATCGCTTTACATGGATACGCCTTTACCTTCCCGTTTGCAGAGTGGGAATGAATCCTCGTGCGGTACAGGGCGATCTGAACGAGTGCAGAAGGAATGGAGTGATATGCACTCTACCGAAGGGATCAGCGGGAAGAGTGGAGAAGGAGGACGAAGAACCGCCCAGGTGAGGCAGATGGAATAGCGTGTGCAAACTGCTAGGTGATTTTGCGATTCTCGATTCCATCCCATTCTTCGGCAAGTCTTTGGCAAATTCTAATGCAATTCAGATGACATGGTGAACGCGTGTTGCATGGGAGTCTCATATTGCCGTCTGGGTTAAGGGGCTGAATATTACTTTAGAAACAACAATTACATGCTCATTTCAGTGAAGGCTGCATGGATGAAGACGATCGTGAGTCGCTGCCGGACGTCAAACCGCCCACGGTAAGTTAAGGTTACGGTAGACACCAATCGATTCCCCCAACCAGGCTACAGTAACCCACTTCCCCCCTTGCAGACGTCGACGACCTCCACGCAGACGAAAGCGATCGAGGAGGATCCGTCCGCCCTGGCCAAGGTACGGTAGAAGGCGTGGCGGAACTCACAATCAACAGAGAATATCGATTTTCTCCTCAGGAAATCGACGAGCTCGTGAAGCGCTTCAAGCGGGTGTGCGATCGATGGGAGGAACCGACAGTGGTGAGTTGAGGGATGAATGAGAAAGGCAACAGGAATTTGCCCCGCAATTTATAATCATTGAATCATAATCACTATCATTGAATGGTTCGCATCCGTTCTTAGTGAATGAATCTATGATTGTCTGAAGTCGGATATTGACCTGAAACATAAATGTGCTGGGTCACATACAATAATAGTTATTTTCGTTGTTGTATCTAATACTGTCGTGTAAATGAGAGAACAGTCATCGATAGTGTGTGATCTAAGGTAGAGGAAGACGAGCCCCTATCGCAGGACCCCATCACGCAGACGGTCCGGGTCGAATTCGCCGTCATCTACAAGCATCCCGAGTTAGTGTGCGCCCGAAGCAAGGTCAGCGGGGTTGCACAATTTCGTTATCAACCGGGTTCCAGAATATTGAATGGTCTGAATCTGGTAACAGTGTTAAAAAATCGACGGTCTAAATTGGGTGGGGATTACGGTAAAAAATGATTACCGTATCGATCGAATTGCAGCTGGACTCGTCCGCAGCACGAATCGCCGACCTGGATGATATCCTGGGCGATTATAGGTGAGTAATTTTACTATGTGAGATACCGTCCATTGCCCGATTTGAATTTTCTAGTAATAAGTATTGCGAGTGAAGCAGCGATCTCGTTGGTGCTCATTTTAATAAATTAATTTATATTTTGAAGACGCGCATTCGTCCTCTTCTGCGATCTTCTGCACGTGACGCCCGAGATTATGGAGATGGATGAGAATGATCAGGTACGGTAAGAGAAGGAGGGATACGGTAGGATACAAGGGGGCTATCGATTACTGAGCGAAAAAGTTAGCTGAGAGTAAAATAGAGAGGAAGATGGGATTACGGTAATCGCCCAATCAATCGATGTTCAGTTGATGCTCGCAAAGAAGAGCTTCGGTTCCTTCTACTGGATGATGACGGCTATCTGGTCGCAGACCAGCCACAAACCGGTTAGTCGAGATGATCTTTGATCTTTGCTGTTCGTAATATCGTCTTTTCATCCTGGAGCCAGTGATTACTGAACATCATGGCTTTTTTGAATGCATTTGGGGAATCAAACAAATAAATGAATAGATCAAAAATTGTAGGGAGTGTGCTACGCGAACGGTTCGTACTTCCCGACGGATAAGGAGCACCAGCGATTCCCCGATACAAAGTGAGATATACTTTTTTGCCCCCTTGAATTTGAGCTGCACACTTTGCCCAAGAGCGAGATGGATTTCGTGAATTGATTTCTGAAGTTTTCGTTTCTCTAAAACGTCAATCACTCCTTATTTGTATTCCAATGGTTTGTCGTCGGCTTTTTGTGAACATTCCCTCCCTCCACCCCCCCCCCTCCCTCCTCCGGGAGTCATCCCCCTCTGCATTCCATTTTTTTTCAGAGATTGTGCCTCTCGTTGTGTCTTCCATCTGAACGAGCCCATTCGTGCACTCGTCCTCACGGAGGCTGAGCAGGCTGTCGCCGCCTATCTCGCCTGCTTCATCGATGGTCAGTCAGAGGGATACGGTAGGATGGAGTGCTGTAGAATCAGAGTACTGTAGGCTTAGAAAGAAGTGTATAAAAATGCGACAAATTCGACGAAACATTCATCCCCATAAATCGATATTGATCGTGGTTGTTTAGGTGTGCCGAAGCTGTCGGCCGACGGCTGCAAGAAGTACAGTACGATGAGAGACAAGCTGATACGGTATCTATACGAGGTAAGACAGAGAGTTCGGCGGGGCAGATTCATTAATTGGTTTCGAATGCTCAAGACATTCTCAATAGAATGACATTCTGACATTGAGCAGACTGTGGAACAGTGAATTTCCTGGAAGGAAGACACGTGGAAGGAAGATTGGAGTTTCATGGGTGAATTAAAGGAGGGAGACTTAATGCGATTCATTCAGTTGTGCGGCAAGACGATGTCCTCCCGTGGAATGCGGGGCGAATTGGCAGTGGCGGGAAGAGTGTCCCGGATTATCTCCATCTATCCAAGCATTACGGTAAGTGGGAAATTGATTGATTGATTGATAGGATGGTAGAGTACAATTTCCCTGCTCGCAACAGTTTTCCACCCGCATACTGCAGGGGAAGGAAATATCAGTATCGGAGGGAGAAAACTAATGTAAAGCCGAGCAAAAGTCGTGTGCAATTTCCGTTGTAGAGGTGTCCTATTAGGAAGCACGGTGGAAGGTAGAATCAAGGAATGATTTTTTTCCTGATTTCAACGTCCTCCTTTGCAGGATCTGTGCATGCGTGCGTCGGACAACATGGAAGTGTGCGAAGTACTGCAGACGGTCAAATTCGACTCGTGGATGACGAAAGTCAGCTGTGATCGAACCCTTTGAGACCTCCTCTCTCCTCCCTCTGGCGCTCTCCATTCCACACACTCTCTAGTACTGTCTGACCACTTATAATAATATATTAAATTGATAGAGACCTATCTCCATAGTAATAATCAGAGTAATCTCAAGGGTTCGTTGTTCTTTCCATTTATTCATTGTGTACATAGTCCATTGGATGCAGTCTATTCAGTGCAGGTCTTTCTCTTCCCCCACCAAATGAGGGTTCATAGGCGATTCATTCGATATCTATATTGATTCTCCTCTCCCGTTGACCTGTTGTGATCTATTCCCCCACTTCCCATCTGTGATACACGCCTACAACCTAGTCTGCAAAAGATAAAGGTGATAAGTATGGATAGAGTTGTTCGACTCGTGGGGATAAGTGAATTGGCACGAGCGTAGTCTCACAAACACATGAAATACATCAAGAACAACCACGGGGAGTCATGGATAATAACGAGGTTGTCGGGTGATGGATATGGGGGATTCTCAAGAAGGAATCTCTCCATTGGACGCTCACTCTCAATTTATCGGGTAGAAGATAGAATGGGAAGGAAGGGGTGATCATTCCTGGAGTGATTTCCTCCGATAGACAAGATCCTCCTCCTTCCTCTACAGCACCCACAGAAAGACATTTCTCACGTTTACCGTGAGATCTTTGTGTTGACATCGTCTGCATTTTGGAAGGGAGGCTCCCACAACGAGAAGTTCTGTGCCACTTTTGGAGAAGAGGCAAATGAGCAATGCCACGGTGCACCAGTGCCCCATTAACTATCTCACCGCACTCAAGACGGCAATGTATGTGCCGTTGGGAGGTCAGTTACTATCGTTGGAGGGTGATCGAACTATCTTGATCTGATTATGTTTAGTGAGTGCATTAGAATGATGACAGTGGTGATCTGTCTACGTTTCTCGGGTGTGAAATCATCCTAACAGGCGGCGCGGCTCTCACCAACGTCGTCCTTCTATCGGCAATCCTTCGGAAGAGATCGCTGCGGACCAAGAGGGAGTACATACTCACTGCAGCACTCGCATTCGCCGATTTCGTTGAGGGTATTCAAATATTCACTTCATAGCAGTCTCACATGGTAATGAAAAATGACTACGAACAACGAACAAATGTAATCATCTGACAAGCGTCGCCGACAGATCTTCATCAGATAGAGGAAAGATCATGGGAAAATGAGAAACATCATCCGTAGTCATCTTCAGTGATGTCATTTCAATACCTCGCATAAAGAGAGAAAAGTGAAATGTTAGGAATTGTTATGCTCTCCTAGGTCTGGCAACGTTCATCGGCGGAGTCTATCGACTGCCCCATGTCTACAATACGACAATGTGCACATTCTACGTGGTACGTCAATTTTATTTAAAAAATTCTTCCCATTCGAATGATTGTGCGCTTGAAAATCCGTTTCTTTTTCCAATCTCATGTCCATTTCATAGGAATAGAATGGAATGAGATTCACCCGATGTAGAAAATGGGCCGCATTCGGGGATGTAGACAAATAGCATTGACGAAGGATCAATTGTTTCCCTTTCCGTTCTCTTCAAAGATTAAATAAATTATACATTTTAAAATAATTTTGCTTCAGTCGACCCTCTATTGTATGTGTCTACCGCACACATTCCTCTGGAGATGGTCAGATACTGCGACAGGATTCATGCTAGCTGCTGTGGCTCTCGATCGATATTTCGCAATCGCCCACACATTGTGGTATCTGGGGTAGGATTAACAACGAGAATTTAGCTTCCAATGAACTTTTTCGTTCAGCAAAGGCGATTTCATCACGAAAGTGTCCATTTCCACCATCTACTCGGCCTCACTGGTGAGGAAACAAGCAGCTAAAAAAGCGGCAAAATTTAGGGCCAAGCCGGTGATCGAAACCGGGACCTCTCGCACCCAAAGCGAGAATCATACCACTAGACCACTTGGCCGGTGAGAGAGCGAGCGCGCCAGTCGAGCCAAGAGCACGCTCCCTCTTTCTCCCCCTTTCACTCCCATGGGGAGGGGGTTGGTCACTCTTTCCCCCTCGCAAGAATGCGTCCCCTCCCCTTTCACTAGAGCCTCTGCGAGGGATTCGGTCTTTCCCGACTGAATAATCCAGAAAAGGATAATCCTCTTGAAGGTCTTCTTCGCTATAGCGTGGATAAAGCCAATCTCTATGACGATTCAGGGCAAAAAGGTGCCTGCTGTTTGTGGCACAAGCGGGTTCATTGACCAAACGTGAGTAGAAACACGTCTTGTATCCGGTTATTATTGCTCCATGATGGTTCCAGACTGGTTCAAGTGACCAAGTATGTGGGCAGTGTCGGATCGGCTCTTTCCGTTATCATCTCACTCGCCGTTGCTGTCAAGATCAGAGAGTTTATGGCGAAAATCGAAGCGAGTTATTGAATTTATTCGCCTTACTTCGAAAAGAAAGAGCAACCCGATAACTGAAGCAAAAATTGTATCTAGATGGAGACGGTTGTCTATTCGAAAACGGGCGAGAAACAGAATGGAAGTGCACGCAGACAGCTAAAATTCACCATTACAACGCTAATCAAGGGTACGATAGGTTGGGATACTGTAATGAATCGATAACTACAGTCTGTGCACACTCGTGCTCGATTCGTTCCCTCGTTCGTTCGGAGTTTACGCTATGATCAGAGAACAAATCGATGGATACAATCCCGAGAGTACGGTAGTTGGATGAAGACAGATGGGGTCAGCGATGGCTTCAGGTGGCGGCATTGGTTCCTTCTTCTTCATTCTCACAAAGGTTAATGCGATGCTCAATGTCTTCATTTACGCACTTCGTCAACCGGAGGTGAGCAAATGAGGAACGATTTGATTGGACGAGGATTGAATTCAGGTGAATATAGCTGTACGGGAACTATTTTGCTGCAAATCCAGTGGAGAGTCAACCTCATCCACGACTCGTTTGGGCAGCGAAGGATCATTCGCGCTCAACTGAATCTAGTCACAGAGAAAACGAAAACGATAAAGATTTTGCAAAAGATTTGACGGAGGTGGGATTCGAACCCACGCCACGAATGACTGGTGCCTAAAACCAGCGCCTTAGACCGCTCGGCCACTCCGCCTATGGGAAGTTCGTCCGGGATCGGCTATAGGTACATTGAGAAGAAAAATACAGATGAAATGCACTACAGACGCTCATTTTTTCTCCAAAAATCGTTTCTGAACAGGGCATCTTTCGGGGCATCTCCCTATCATTCAACCTTGTTACGAAATGAGGTTTCCGGATTTGACCATTTTTTTTAATTAAGAAATATGAGGGGATGATCTGACTCTCCGTTTCACGTAATCTCTCGTTTCTTTTATTGTCAATAGATAATGCGAAATCAAGAGAAGAGAACATTATTGAAAATTGGGGTTCACAAAAAACGAAGATCACGAAGACCATTGAGCTGACACTGAATTTAAAACGAACGACATCTTTCTTCAATATCCTTTCATTTCTTTCACCATTCGTACCAGAATAGTGCACACTAACTTCCATATAAATCGAAAGATCGTTTTTATTACTCGCAGCAGGGCTCACAACATTATTGTACAGCAAGTGAGCCGTCAAGCAAATTTTCAGTGTCGACCTTGATGTCAGAAAGATACCGGGAAAAGACAAGCGATGGAATGTAAGTCAGGGGAATAACCAATTCCCCACGAGGACCTAACAATACTTGATCTCGAAAGCATCCCCCAAACACCTCAGTCTAGATCAGTCAGCAGATCTTGTCTATACATAATCATGGTAACGAGAACGCTCCATACACTGGGTGCAACATTTGTTCTCAAACGCATCAAAAACAGGAACAATGAGAAAGAACTGCATAAGAAACAAGCGGTCTTTAATAGATTACTATGCTAGAGAAGTTAACAGTAGTGTTATAGATAAAATTAATGAAAGAAGCTATAAAGCTGCTAGTGAAAAACACAACTGGAGACTTTGGATTCAGTTATTAAATAATGAACGGGGATAGGGTGTAGGTTGAGATCATCTTCTTCAACTCAAGATTACTCGTGATCTTGGTTGTATTCCGTGTGGTCACCATCGAGTTCGCCATCATCCTCAGCGGTAGCCTCCTGAAAACAATACACTTACATCTTGCCAAAAAATAATGTCGATAATTTTGCAAGCCACTTTCTCTACAAGGAACAAAGCGGTGTAATATAAAATCGTTTGCTCTAGCCACTCAACACCTCGAAAGATCACAGATATCTTGCGAAACAATCTTGATTGGCACACTAGTCAGCGAACGAACTGATTTCGACATACCTGGTACTGCTGGTACTCCGAAACGAGATCGTTCATGTTGCTTTCGGCCTCAGTGAATTCCATCTCGTCCATACCCTCGCCAGTGTACCAATGGAGGAAGGCCTTGCGGCGGAACATGGCTGAAAACCAATACGTCTTAATTCATAATTAATGTATGCACTCCGGCTTCGGCCAGGTTATCCATCAGGGAAGAAATCGTAAATGCATAGATGAAGGTAGCGAGAATAACTTACCAGTGAACTGCTCGGATATTCTCTTGAAGAGCTCCTGGATGGCGGTGGAGTTTCCGATGAAGGTGGCAGACATTTTGAGTCCTCTGGGAGGAATGTCGCACACTGCGGTCTTGACGTTGTTCGGGATCCAATCAACGAAGTAAGATGAGTTCTTGTTCTGGACAGACATCATCTGGTCATCGACCTCACGCATGGACATGCGTCCACGGAACATGGCTGCCACGGTAAGGTAACGGCCGTGACGGGGGTCGCAAGCGGCCATCATGTTCTTGGCGTCAAACATCTGTTGAGTAAGCTCAGCTACGGTGGATGCTCTGTATGCCTGGGCTCCCTTGGCGGACAGAGGGGCGAATCCAGGCATGAAGAAGTGGAGACGAGGGAAGGGAACCATGTTGACGGCGAGCTTGCGAAGATCAGCATTGAGCTGACCAGGGAAGCGAAGGCAGGTGGTCACTCCAGACATGGTCATCGACACTGGAAAAATAATAAACGTTTAACTATATAAATAAAGTCTCCAGCATTCCTTCTGCTGAGTCATCTCCCACTGGCAATTCTATCCTTCTGTCTATTCTCTTCCCATCTCTAGCCTTCCAATACCCTCTAGGACTAATGAAGTGCGCCCGCTCTCGTCTCTTCTCTTCGATTCTCTCAAAATGGAAGTCGCAGTCTCTGTTTCTCTGCGCCTCTTTTGTTCTCACTCCACGTCTCCCTAGGGGACGCATTATCTGCCCATCATTCTAGTATCGATCGACATAAACATGACACATAGAAGACATGACCTCCTGTGCTCTACAAAACCCATAAAACACGTCCAATTGACACCCTCCTTCACGCCATAAAACTGACAATTATACGACCCCCATTGTACTCACCGAGATGGTTGAGATCTCCGTAAGTGGGGTTGGTGAGCTTGAGGGTACGGAAGCAGATGTCGTACAGGGCCTCGTTGTCAATACAGAAGGTCTCGTCGGTATTTTCGACGAGCTGATGGACGGAGAGGGTGGCATTGTAGGCTCGACGACCGTGTCAGAGACCTGAATTTAATTTAATTATGCTTTTATATTTGAATAAACATGAAACTATTTGTGATATCATTGAGGAAACAACAAACCTTGGGCGAGGGGACAACGGAGAAGGAGCTCATGATTCTGTCGGGGTACTCCTCACGGATCTTGGAAATGAGAAGGGTTCCCATTCCAGATCCAGTTCCTCCTCCGAGCGAGTGGGTCAGTTGGAATCCCTGAAAGGCGAACATTAATTAAATATTTCAATTATTCAATGGAGAAACTATAAACAACCCAATTAATTTAGAGAAAAAAATGTTGAATTTTTAAATTCATTACCTGGAGGCAGTCGCACCCCTCAGCCTCCTTGCGGACGACATCGAGGACCTGATCGACGAGCTCGGCTCCCTCGGTGTAGTGTCCCTTGGCCCAGTTGTTTCCGGCTCCGCTCTGTCCGAAGACGTAGTTGTCGGGACGGAACAGCTGTCCGTAGGGTCCGGATCGGACAGAGTCCATGGTTCCAGGCTCCAGATCGACAAGAACGGCGCGGGGGACGTACTTGCCTCCGTTGGCCTCATTGTAGTAAACGCTAATCCTCTCTAGCTGCAGATCAGAGTCTCCTCCATACATTCCATCGGGTAGGATTCCATGCTCGTCAGAGATGACCTCCCAGAACTGAAAGAATAAACGATAGATTCATCATTCACCATCAGTCTTTTTTCTCATCAAAATACCATTCCTTAAAAGGCCTAAATGGACGCCTTTGGAGGCGATCAATTTCTCCCAACCCGCAAGAGACTACAATCCAATTCTTCTCTGTCCTCTCTCACTGCTCTTTCGTAATAGCACTTTCGACGGCGAAACAAAGGCTCTTCTTGGCCAATTCTAAGCAAACAAAATAAATAATCCATACGAATTCAAATCGATAACAACAGGGTAATTTTAAAAGCATTAATTAGCATTCAAAATTCAAATTCAAAGTACGCAGTGACTCACCTTAGCTCCGATTTGATTTCCGCACTGGCCGGCCTGAACGTGGACAATCTCGCGCATTCTGAAGTTACTGTGTGGTACGTTACCTGTAAGAGACGACCTTGAAAGGAATAAACAAGGGACGGTAATGGCGCGAAATGCTTGAATAGGACTCTCAATGCATCGGTTCTTTTTCGCGCGCAGTTTCTTCAAATAGGCGGGGTTCGATGCTAGGGAGAGTGAAATGGTCGCAGTTCGGAAGACCCTCTCGACCAATCACACGAGGGGGGCGGAGCCTAAATACGCACAAGCGTGCGCGCGTGTTTCAAATATTAGACGCGTTGCGGCTAACTTGTATTGTGAAACTGAGACTCGAAATTACTGCTAAGCGCGCGTAGATTTTGATCTACCGAGGATAGGAATCGCCCCATTCGAGTTCTAAATTCAGCAGTCTACCATAGCGGAAGGTCGCGTCTGGATTGGCTCTCTCACTCGTTTGTCATGCATACATTATTGCGTGTATTCTGTATCTCGCTGTTCATTCGCGCTCTCATTCACTCCTCTTTCTTAGATATATCTTAGAATTTGGTCCATCTAAAATAATTCTATTTAAACAACAAAAAATCCGTTGTTTACTCATTTTGGGCGTGGTCACTTTTGGCGCGAAACTCTTCAAACGAAATAGCTACCGTTTCTTTTTGTCAAAATTTTAGGCCCCTGTAAGCAAAATCGTCTTGTTTGTAACGTCTTCTCGCTTGTTTCTCTTTTCTCGTTTCTTATCGCGAATCGTCATTTTGCATACGCTAGTGATTCATCGCTAAAGCAATCATTGTTTCCTTGTAGTTCGGCTCCTTCTCCGTCCAAGACAAAATGCGCGAGATCGTCCACGTCCAGGCTGGCCAGTGCGGAAACCAGATCGGAGCCAAGGTAGGTAAAAGGAATCTTACTTTTGAATGAAATGTTCTTGTATACGAATATCTCTTCCCAAGGTTGTGGGACGCGATCGATACCCAAGGGACACTCGCGTCCTTGCTCCTTGTGTTATCAGATTTCACTCGTTTCCTTTGGTTTTTGTCAAGGACGTTCGACGAAACTCCTTAACACTTGTGATTAATATTTATTTTTTCAGTTCTGGGAAGTCATCTCTGACGAGCATGGAATCCAGCCCGATGGAAGCTACGCCGGAGAGTCTGACCTCCAGCTCGAGAGAATCAACGTTTACTACAATGAGGCCAACGGAGGCAAGTATGTCCCCCGCGCCGTTCTCGTCGATCTGGAGCCTGGAACCATGGACTCTGTCCGCTCGGGTCCTTACGGACAGATCTTCCGCCCTGACAACTTCGTCTTCGGACAGAGCGGAGCCGGAAACAACTGGGCCAAGGGACACTACACCGAGGGAGCCGAGCTCGTCGATCAGGTCCTCGATGTCGTCCGCAAGGAGGCTGAGGGATGCGACTGCCTCCAGGTAAAATGAATCATACAAATGGTGTTTTATTGAGTCCATACATTCCAGGGATTCCAACTGACCCACTCACTCGGAGGAGGAACTGGATCTGGAATGGGAACCCTTCTCATTTCCAAGATCCGTGAGGAGTACCCCGACAGAATCATGAGCTCCTTCTCCGTCGTCCCCTCTCCTAAGGTATTCTTTTTTATCAAGGGGCTTTTTTTCTGCTAAAGCTGTTTGTCAAAGTTAGGTGAGGGAAAGGTACCGAATGTTTGAATAGTGCTATCTAGATAGCGAAAGTACAATGCGTTCCCACATAGGATATAGCTTATATCCAACATTGCAGGTCTCTGACACGGTCGTCGAGCCCTACAATGCCACCCTCTCCGTCCATCAGCTCGTCGAGAACACCGACGAGACCTTCTGCATTGACAACGAGGCCCTGTACGACATCTGCTTCCGTACCCTCAAGCTCACCAACCCCAACTACGGCGACCTGAACCATCTCGTGTCGATGACCATGTCTGGAGTGACCACCTGCCTTCGCTTCCCTGGTCAGCTCAATGCTGATCTTCGCAAGCTCGCCGTCAACATGGTTCCCTTCCCTCGTCTCCACTTCTTCATGCCTGGATTCGCCCCTCTGTCCGCTAAGGGAGCTTCTGCCTACAACGCCCTGACTGTCGCCGAGCTCACCCAGCAGATGTTCGATTCCAAGAACATGATGGCCGCTTGCGACCCCCGTCACGGCCGTTACCTTACCGTGGCAGCCATGTTCCGTGGACGCATGTCCATGCGTGAGGTCGATGACCAGATGATGTCTGTCCAGAACAAGAACTCGTCGTACTTCGTTGACTGGATCCCCACCAACGTCAAGACCGCAGTGTGCGACATTCCTCCCAGAGGACTCAAGATGTCTGCCACCTTCATCGGAAACTCCACCGCCATCCAGGAGCTCTTCAAGAGAATCTCCGAGCAGTTCGGAGGTTGGTGAAATAGTTGTGTGTCTTCAATTATTATTTTTCTTACAGCCATGTTCCGCCGCAAGGCCTTCCTCCATTGGTACACTGGCGAGGGTATGGACGAGATGGAGTTCTCCGAGGCTGAGAGCAACATGAACGACCTTGTCTCCGAGTACCAGCAGTACCAGGTAAGGAGTTGATAAACTCATGTGTTGATTAGGCCAAATTCTTTTATCTGGAAATGCATGCTTGTGTTTTCGAATGAATTTGGCAAGAGCAAATGATTTTCAATTACTCCGCTCTTCTAACGATAGAAGACTGGCTTGCAAGGCTATCAACACTTGATTATGAATGAATACTTCGATTGATATCTTTCCCCTATATTTCTAATTGATTATTTTGCAGGAGGCTTCCGCCGAGGACGACGGCGAGTTCGAGGGAGAGGGAGAAACCGATATGACCGAGAACCTCGAGTAGAGATTTGAATCTGCTTATTTCGTTTTGTATTAAAGTATCGATTGTAAAGTAAGTATCATGCCTTGACTACCCACCCGCTGCGCTATGATATCAATTTCCACTGCTACTTGTTTAAGATCAGCTTTGTTCACTGGTTGCTAAGCTTATTTATTGAAAGTTACGGAATAATAAATTATTGTGGCATGGTGAAATAATTGTTTGTATCGCATTTCCACTTGAACATGAAAGGGAGACAGTTGAAAGTAATGGGAGGAACAAGGGGAATCCGATAGCGGGTAGGGATGTGTGCTTATTTGGAGGGGATGGAGAAGGGTGGGAGGAGTCTCGATTGTTTTGACAG
This sequence comes from Pristionchus exspectatus, assembly GCA_911812115.1. Taxonomy (NCBI): domain Eukaryota; kingdom Metazoa; phylum Nematoda; class Chromadorea; order Rhabditida; family Neodiplogasteridae; genus Pristionchus; species Pristionchus exspectatus. Next base: position 9,288,399 of record OU461584.1, on the reverse strand, counting down.
CTTGATCCGAGCCATCGTTTGGCGCACTAGATTCATCCTCGGCTATTCATCCTCGTTTTCACATAGCCCATCTAGTGAGTATCTGTATTCTCGGTAAAATCATTTCCTCCATCATCTGTCTATAGATCTAGCTCCTCGTAGATGGCATTCATAGCCACTCCTTCCTTCTCCAATCTCTACAGTACTACGGCCACAGCTAATCTGTTATCGATTGCGTCGAATGTAGCACAGATAAATGCTGATTCGGGATCAAATGGAGTACCGTCCGCTTCGGAATCCACCCAAGGTGAGTACGATGGTTCTGTCAATGTGCGATTCATTGAACTCGAAGTTAAGCTGAATTCCAGATCGTAAATTGTTGAATCCATTCGACCCTAAAGCCATTGTTCCTCTACCCCATCAACTTGACGATCAATCAGGGTATGTGTGCTGTGCCTTCTCCAATCACCAATTGATCGACCGTAATGCAGTGCCTTCACTACTTCGGTATGGAAGAGGAATGAGAGGGAGCGATACAGAGTGAGATGTGTCAATGAGGGATACGAGACATTGAGACATCATCTTCCTCTGGCTGACGGGTGAGATTACCGTATTCAATTGTCTAGTGTGATCATACCGTGTCCATGATTTGAAGTTGAAGTAGAAGATCATCTTTGATTCAGAACCCTGTCCAACTACACGTAAGGTCGATAGGGAGAGATTCGGAAAGGGGACAATGAAACTAGAAATGTTTCTGCATTTTGAAACTTTTCAACGTCTGTTGAAGGGATCCGTCCCTTCAGTGGATCCAATGTGTTGATCCTTCCATAGTAATCCATCCACTACCAACACACACCTGCTCCCATCCAAGTTTGATCGCGAGTTTGTTTGAGATAACAGCCTCCCGTAACCCGATCTCCCTTAGTGTCCAAATGCGTGGAAAGCTCACTCAACACATGAATTGGTAATTAGCTCGAGATACTCTCATTTCTTTCTCACTAGCTATATGTTCAAAGAGATTTTGAGAGAGGAACTGAAGTTGACCATTGAAATAATCTCAAGAGACGTCTATCGATTTACCGTATCTCAGCTACGGTAATCCTTCCAGTGAGAAGCGTATCTCAAAAGTGGACACACTTCGATTGGCCGTGAAATACGTGAGACATCTGGAAGCCGTCCTACACCATCCCGAACACGTTCTTCGTTGCCGCTGCTTCGATCGATTCAGAGAGGTTTATGGTATCTACCCGATCAAGAACTAACTTTATTCTTCTTCCAGGAAAGTGAAGGCAATGTGGCAATCGCTATAAAATCGACTGGGGAAAGGTTGAGCTGCTGAATAATTATTGAAGTGAAATTGGTACTGTAAATATTGATAAATGTTTTCTATTATCGGTAAACTTCGCATTACGAAATGTTAGAACACATAGAAAGGGAATGGATAATTCAAAGGGTTCACTCATTTTCTTTGAATCGAGAAGAGCTTGGAATGGAGAGACTGATTCTTCACTAACCATCACTCTTTGCAACTATTTATGTCAAGCATGAATACAGTTCCGTGGAATCATCATAATGCCGAATGATCAATATCTACTTTTGTTTCCGATTTCCTACAAAAAGAAGGAACAGCGAAAATATTTCGATGAGCGCAAATGAGCTCCTCTGTTGATATCAATGATGAATCTTTTGTCTCTATCTCATTCTGCACCATTTCACTCCATGTGCCTGATAACTGATGATTAAATTTATCACTATCTTGTGCGTATTTAGGCTCCGCCCCCCTCGTGTGATTGGTCGAGAGGGTCTTCCGAACTGCGACCATTTCACTCTCCCTAGCATCGAACCCCGCCTATTTGAAGAAACTGCGCGCGAAAAAGAACCGATGCATTGAGAGTCCTATTCAAGCATTTCGCGTCATTACCGTCCCTTGTTTATTCCTTTCAAGGTCGTCTCTTACAGGTAACGTACCACACAGTAACTTCAGAATGCGCGAGATTGTCCACGTTCAGGCCGGCCTGAAATCGAAAACTGAAAAAAAAACGCATCTTCTTTTAACGACACGTGTCATACTGTATTCATTTCAGGTACATCATCAGAAATCGGCAAAAGGGAGAACATATCATGCAAAAATCACATGTCAATTGATCGATTCGACAAGCACAGAAATCTATTTTTCAGAACATGACAAAGGACAAGCCAAGTTTTCAAAGTAGATAGTTGAATATCAGACAGAAAGTTGCACCTGATATTTGCTGATGTGTAGTGGATTATGATAGAATTAACAATTATGTCTTGTCAAACACGCTCACATTGAACCGTTATCATGAAATGATCTGAAAAACTTACTTTTAAATTGAATACATTATTTAACACAATTAATTCTTTTACAATTTCTCTTCTTTCTTATTTTTCACTCTTCTCGTCCGTCCATTTTCGTCTCTTGCGTTCGTAGAGGGAGGTCGCTCTCCTCTCCCTTCCTTCCTCCTCCCCTACCGTACCTCCGTATACGGTACGCCTACAAAAGTGTCTACTAGTATGGGAGAATGTCTCTTGTTTCCGCACACTCTCTCGACTGCTTCAGTGATGAGAGAGTGTGTAGATTGAAGAGACGATTTCTCGTTTCGAGCTCTAGAGAGAGATCGTCGTCGATACTTTAGATGGCCGTGACATCGGAGTCCGACGCGCTGATGACCGATGATGAGGTAGAGGAAGAATACATGACAAGATTAAATGATCAAAACTTACTAATAGTATCAAAACTCACTGATAGTATCTATCCATTAGCTTACACCTGACAAAATAATAACGCCGCGATTCGACGACCCAAAGCTAGAGTTTAGATATCTTCTTCATGGACAACGTAAGCGCATCCATCGAGTTCCCGATCTTTTTTATCAATGGGTGATACAACACGTGAAGAATCGATAATGTATCTGTCGCACTTGGGAACCGACCAATCGAACACTCGAGCAGAGTGCGAAATGAAATTATGATTGTATCCAATCTTGTCCAATCGATGATCCCATACCATTACCGTATTCCCCTCATTCACACCTGTTCAAATTCTCTTGTAGTGGTTTCGTGTTGGCTACGAGTACAATTTAGACGATTTATTTATGAATACAAATACTGTTTATGAATGTATTTTCATTGCAGATATCTGAGTATCCCGGAGACGAGGAAATAAAGCGAATGCTCATAATTCTAATGGAACTGGATGACTTTGATGATGATAGGTATCTACAGTATTTTTTCCTTCCGCAATCAGCAGCATCATTCAGAGAGATCGTGCATAAGGCGTTCTACAAGATTCCTCAACATCAAAAAGTAGATATCTTATACAAATTCTACAAAGACACAGAGGAATCAGATCAGGTAAATGTTTATTGATGTGAGTGAATATTATCTAAATGAATCAATTTCAGTTCCGTGATTACGCACTCTTCACTCTTTTCATTAACACAGCGACGATTGTTTCCACTCTGGAGAAAGTTGGAAGACTGGAATGGTTTTCCGACGCTCTGCTTCAGGTATATTCGCGACAGTCAGACACAGCTTTCTGCACAGACAGAAAAAGAGGACTATTTATTTCTGACCGAACTGTAAACACAGAATAGGTTCTGAAACATGAACTTGGGATTCGCGATAGGTTTCAGAACCTGTTCATATTTTGGACAAACTATTTTTGTTGAATTGAGTTGATCAAAATTCTATGTATCTAGATCGACGATATCTGGAGTCTCTTCTAATTTCATTATAGGACTACGAGAACGAGTGTAGTGCAATGGTCAAACAAAGAATCGGGGAGTGTATCGGTCATGTCGCAAGTATGAGAAGAGGTGAGGTCTTCACTTCATTTCCCTCGGTCTCACGATCGTTGAGAGAGAGAGTGTGAGAAAGAGACGATGCCCTGTATTTCGAACAAAACATTTCACATAGAACCTGTATTCTGAACTTGTTTTTTACCGAACATTCGGTAAAAATTAGGATATTTAATAACTATTTTTATTCATTGCAGATAAATGGCCCAAGCTACAGAAATTGATTCAAGATTGGGTATCATCAAGCGATGAAGCACTCGCTGCGAAGGCTCTCGAATTCATGCAGTAAATTATTCATTCCCATCCGAACTAATTTGTTTGCTACGTTTTATTACTTGAATTCAATCTATTTGGCGGTTTCCAAACTCCAATCCAACTGCACTTTTCTCAGGGGATTCCGCTGCAAGGTGCCAGGCACGAAGAAGTTGATTGTCGAATCACTCCTGAGTTCGAATCCCTCGCTTCGCAAGCCCGCCCTCGGCGCACTCTATTACAATGATGTAGATGAGGACACTCTCGAGATTCTCCTTCCTACATTCATCATGGTAATTCTAAAGCGAAAAAGTTCAAAGTGAACACTAGATCGTAAAAGCCACAGCTTGAGACAATGAGATAGATCGTTATGAGTATTTCTCTTCAGTTGGCTGAGCGAGGATGCTCTGCTCTACCGACAGAACTCGAGAGTGGTGCACCCTGGAAAGGATTGACCGAATGGGTGAGAGAACCAACCTATTTTACTGCAACCATTGCGCGAAATGTTTGTCAAATCGACATCTTCATTTTGAATACGCCCTTTTTGTCCACAAATCGAAATGAGCGAAACATTTTCTTACTGGTATTGCTAACATTAATGCAATCATTACTCATTAATCAGTGCAATGGCGAACATTCACTCGCTCTTGACCGCCTCTACTCTCTCGCTGTGAAGACTTGCGGACGTTGTCGAAGCCCAGACGTGCAGAAATCGAAAGGATATCAACTATTGACTCAGCATATGGAACGATTTCTATCTGTGGCCACTGAGGTAATGATTAGCTCTGGAATTCTCCCAGTGGTCCTCAATGCTCAGCGGGAAAAGATGAAAGGTGCCAATGGGAAATCAGTGGAAAAATAGACTGGGATCCTACTGAGAGAGTAGAGAATCGGCTGGGTAAGACTATTCGAAGACTGTTTTCTTTCAGACGATTCTGAGTGAAGTGAAGTGCAAGGAGGGCGATGGGCGTTACACATCACTCCAATTGATATCCGTGTTGAGTGAGGAGCATGCTGCTCGTTTCCCCAATGAGTCCATTCATGATATCGGTAAGTTCATTTTAATTATACACTTCTAATATACAATAGTAATTTATCTCTGTGTAATCATAATGAAGTGTATCCTCTTTCCAGTCGTCAGCTGTCTGCTCGCTATCACAAGGGAATTGGAAAGTTGCTTCAAGCCATGCAATAGCACCAATCCCAACGTCATCGAGCACAATTTCAATTTCGCGTGAGCAACTTTCGATTGACCTCAATGTCAGAATGAAAAATGAATAGTCTGGGACGTCGATTGCCCTATTAGATAAGTATTTAGCATGCGAAACAAGTGTTGATCCGTAGTCACAATTCAATATCAGGACGACGCTGGGCCATTGGCACGCGAAGCCGATTCTTTCGAGTATTGGCATGGAAAGGGCGGGCGATCATATGGCCAATATCACTCAAGTCTTCCTGAAGAGTGGTTAGTTAGTCGAACTGTCAGAGTGAAAAATTCGACTCTTCAAACCGCTTCTCACTCGGAAAACCATAAGCTCACTGCCATTTCATTCCGCACTCTAACTCTAACCAGTAACCCTAACTAGTAAAGTAACTCGAATCCGCAACCCTACCGCACCATATCCCGTTGTGGACGAGGGAATGTGTAAATGAAGAGAGAGAGAGAGAGAGAGTTGTTTGTATTTCGAGCTCGATCACCAATGGTTTCCAGAGGATTGGTCTCGTCGTGCGTCGGCTATGATTTGCTGGTCGATTCTTCATCCGGATTGGAGCCGTGATAGATTCTCTGTACTCATCGAACCGGCAACTAGTGCTCTCAATGACGAGGTGATCCATCGTATGAATGGCTTATCAAGGGATTGCTAATCAAAATATTCATTCCTTATTCTATCCCCGATATGAACAGCAAATGTGAAATGAGCGGAACATTTCCCTAATTTCCAGGCCTAATCTCATTTCGCCATAATATTGCTCTCTCTATTGTGCCTTTCCAAACGAGAAATACTGTAGAGACGAAAACCGTTCGTAGAGATGATAACTGTCTCTAGCTGTAATCTAAATACTGAATCTTTCCTTTGCAGCATCCTCGTGTGCGGGCGGCAGCTGCCGATATGATTGCTACTCTCCTACGCGGAAGAGAGATTGAAGGCGACTCGGATCAAATTCAGAAGGTGAACTCCCTCTAGAGTTCGAAATACGAGTAATCATATCTTCATTTCTCGCATCGGTCAGAGAGACGAGAGAGAATGAAGAGACGATTATCCGCATTTCCAAGTCTCCTCCTCTTTGAGGCCCATGTGTCATCTTTGATCTGTGTCAGATGGTTTCATCCCTCGTGACGCTCGTATCTGACCCAAGTCCTCAAGTGAGAGCAAGTGCCCTCGTCGCCCTGGCATACTTCCGTTCTTCCAGGGTATCCAACGTTTTCATGATGCATTTCCTCAGATATTAGGGTAACTAAGTTTTGCTTGTGGGTGACACCACAAATTTCATCCACAAAATGTGTGTGCATTGAGACATTGTGATCAATTAATTTCGTGCTAAATAACTCAAATAAAAAATAACAGACATTGCGAAAACAATAACAGACATTATCCATAAAAAAGGTAATCTCTGATGGCAATTGATGGTTCTTCCAGGGGTCATCTGGCTGTACACTACTCAGTTCTCGTCCCTCTTCTCATCACAACCCTGGCTGAGTCTCCCAAGAGCCATTCCACGGTGAGGCTTCTGATTAAAATATATTCAATACCCGTTGAATTATTTTTCATAATCGGCGTTACCGGCGTAATGCAGCGAGTTTGAACGTCGCTTGACGATCGTATCATCGCTTTGATGGGGTTTTACCATTCTCCTTTTTCACGTATCCTAATTTACCCCTGAATGTGCAATCTAGCCTAGAATCGGATGTATTTCTCTATTCAATGTCCAATAGAGGTCAAATTACTTTCAATTCACCCTGTGACAAAAGTGAGAGTTTTCTAAGAAAAAAGGCAGGGACGATTGCCGAATATTTCATAATGAGCATTATAATTGAGGCCATTCATGCATGCTGTATCGACATCTTTATGAATCTCGCAACTCACGTGGAAAGAAATCAAATCATGGATGATTTCCCCGCGGTATGTCGTCTATCTCCCGTTCCCCTGCTCTTGTGATTGTTGATCTTTGATCTTTCAGGTGGAACATGCAATCTGCCTTACTCTCGCGTCCTACGACAAGTCAAAGAAGTACGAACACATGGTCAGATCAGCTCGGAGACTGTGCCAGTTGGCTGATATGGACTGCGAGCTCAAGAAAGTCCTCTCTTCGATTGGACAGTAGTCAAGTTCCTCTAGGAGAAACCTCGCCCATACTCATTCATACTCATGTACAACAAACGACGTTCAATGTACAAAAGTGATAAAGATGCTTGTAGATAGTGATACGAAATTGCGACAAAAGCGTTTCATTATGGATGTTTCAAGAATATTTTTTTCGGATAGAGGCACGAGGGGTATCCAATTGTGTTCTAGATCTTCATTGTCTAAGAAGTCGCTCATCGCAAATGTCATGCTATGCCCTATAATCATCATCTTTCACATAAGAAACAATTAGATAAACGCAAACGAAAGTCGGCAAATAATCTCCTATAATGAAAAATAATGGAAAATGGAATAGAATCTTATTTTTAGATGGCAAAATCATCAAGGTCAATCCGACATGGTAGTGCCGGATGGGATGCGTCGTTATCTTGAAAAAGCAAATAAGTGCACATAGGAAAATCTCAAGAAAAGAGATCAAGAGTGATAGTTTAACCCTCACATCTATGTCAGAAGAGAAAGCTCGCACACCATGGAAAAGGTTTCAATCTTATTTTTTCTTGAATTTCGAAAGTTCGAGAACTTCGAAAGAGTTCGTCTTTTCATACTTGTACTTCTTGTTCAATCGTATCAAGGACAAATTTGACTATTTTTTTATCAATCCTAAGTGATATTTCCCCTTCAATTCTCTGTGAGTATCTAGAATAGATATTTGTAATGCAATATCGAATCAATAAACAAAGAAGACTTGAAGAAGGAACAATGTGCTTGTGAAGTGGTGTACAAGAGACAAGAACAGTTTAGTCAGTACAGATCATTTATCGTTCGTATCATTATTTATTATTCTTCATTCAGTTGACTCCGATAGCCACAGGAAGTTGTATCCATTCAGCAGCAGTTGCCATCGCCCAACCACTGAAAGGAATACGATAAGGAGACGTATGTCGACAGATGCAGTAGGACAATTGGGTACACAAGGGATACTGTGGGACGAGGTTACGGTATCTTACGCAATAGCTCCTCATTTCGCTGGGGCGGGAGTGTAGCGAGTATCGGCGGGATCGATCACTTGAGCAGTCAGACAGTCTACAATGAATGGATCAGTACATACTACCGTACCCGCATCGAGTCTCAATGCAGTGGTAGTGTCCTTATCGAGAGGACAATCGGGATGATTGCTCTGTGCCCATACGGTGGGTTCGACGGCCTGAGCGGTACCAGGGAGATCGAGTACGGTCTGAATAGAGTACGGTAGATGGGTACGATAGGTCAGACTACTGACATCTCTGGCCGAATATTCCTTGGACACTTTGATCTTCAGTGATTGCACGAGTTGCTTCAGATTCTCACTTCCCGAATCAGCGATCCATTCTAGGGACCACTATCCATTTTTATAAATGTGCACGAGCGCCATGTACATTCATGCGAAGGGCAGGGAGAGGCCGCGGGTTCTGATTTCACAGGTGTTTAGTACACCATGTGAACTAACTTTGCTGAAAAAATTAGCAAACTTTATCGATGCGCACGCTTTTTATGAGCAAAAGTATCTGAAAAATAACGTCACGAAATGTAAATAGATTGTTTGAATCGCTGTAATTTCCTTTAAAAGAGAGGGCCGCGATTTTTGACACTTTGCAGTGATAGACTAAGGTTATGAGTATACTATGTCCAAAAATTAGCCAATTCTATCGGTGCGCGCGAAATTTACATAGAGTCAAAGTTTGGGTTGGGAAGTGATCTTTGATCTCATATAAAAAAAACGTGCGCACCAATAGAATTGACTAATTTTTGGATATGGTATGCTCCTAACCTTAGTCTATCACTGTAAAGTCTCAAAAGTCGCGGCCATCGCCTTGATCTCATTCTAGAGCGCTTTGAAGTTTGTTGTCTCTCATTTTTGAAAAACAGATTTTGAATAAAATGAGATTATCTCGAAACCCGTTAACTTAAAGTTGGTCTTCCCTTCACAAAAAATGATTCCATACATCAGTTTAATAAACTGAAATAGTTCAAGGGTCATGATTCTATGATTTGCATAATCGATGATGGTTTCTAGATCCATTCCCTGGAATACCGTAGATTACGGTAGATGAAGAGAGGGATACGGTAACTCACTGAATACATTTGTGATTGGCAGTCGAATAGGGACGGGCATACACATTGACAGAAACCCCCTCCCTAAATTTCCCTTAAATTTCTAATTTTCCCTAAATTCAACACTTATTCTCGAATAATCTAATTTTCGTGCATTGCAGTTTGCAGATCATTCTGCTCGTCCAATATAAAAGGGGCAGGCACTCCTCCATCCATTCATTCCACCCCCATCCGTATCAGAATGTCGGCCCACTCGTCCGAAGGCACCGACCCCTCCCAGCCTTCTGCTCAGGACGAGGCTGCCGCTAAGGTACGGCATGCATGGGTACGGTAGGGAATACCGTACCCAATCAATGTATCGTATTGATTGCAGGGTGGAATTGTCATATACGACAATCACGGCACCATCAACATCAGCTGTACGGTCAATGCGAGTGGCCAGAACAACTACGGATCTGACGGTAAGATCGAACGATTACTGTAGATATCGACAGTCTACTTTGTCGTACCGTAATCTATCTTTCACAGGACAGCGCTAGACGAGGGATGAGTAACTAGTGAGAAAAATACAATGAAATGGTCTCCACTAAATGATAAATTATGACGTCATTGAAACAATTATGTTAGTAGTCGTAGGCTGAAAGTTCATGATTATTCATGCATTCTTTTATCGATTCTACATTGTTTTATTACGTTGTGAATTCTGATTGTGAGCAAAAATTCACTTCTGAGCAGAAACATGATAATGTCCTCGTTTCACTTCATAATTTTCATCTAAATTATCTAGTCAATTTTGAATATCTTTCTCTCTTTATTAATTTCACTCTCTAATTCTTCTGATACCCCTATAAAAAGAGTGGTTCTCTTTCTCAATCAACCATTTCTCTGACGTCCTTCTCCATGTCGCCTCCTCAACCTACCGCATCCGCCATCAACATCACAGGCAGTGTACGACATCCTACAATACTAATACTCTAATTATTGGCTTCAATGAATAACTTTCTTCATTGCAGAATATTACAAACTTGACCATCGGAAGCTGCACGACGACTACTAACAACTACTACAGAGGTGGGATGGAGATAGATCGATGATTGAGGGTTACTGTATCGCATGGGCACTGTAGCGCACAATAACATCGAATTTTCAGAAGTTGCTGGCTCGGCCGAGGAGAAAGTGCCCTCTGCAGACATGAAGTAAGAGCCCAAGCCAACCGTCGGATGCGGTCCTTACCCGATAAAGCATTATTGTGGAAAAACATCAATTGGACATGATTGATTCTTCGAGTAGACCAATCACGTTCGGGATGAGAGGGGAAAGGAGAAGAACTTTATTTGTTGTTCTCCAGTTGTCTTACTTTAGATCGATTTAAACAATTAGAATGAAATTTCGATTGCATTGTGGCCTGAATGTTCCTCTTATTTTGATTCTCAACGTTGAATGATGCCAATCCTTTATTTCATCATCTATAAACCATATTCTGGAATAATTTCATTTTCTTGCTCCGTATCCATGCATTCGTTCATTGATTTTTCAAATTTCTTTTTTCAATTTTTCTATTCGCGATGTGAATTCCACTTCTGCATAGAAATTTGATCATTGCCTCATTTACATCACTGTTTTCTTTTAAATTACCAAGTCATATTTTTAATATCGTTATTCATTTCACCTTCTCATTCTACTGATACCTCTATAAAAGGAGTGGTACTCCCTCAATCAACCATATCTCCTCTTTCGAGTTTCTTCATGTCGTCCCCTCAGTCTATCACATTTATAAGCGGAAGTGTACGTTACTATACGATATTTCCTGTTTGCTGTAGTAGTTGTAATGACTTGCTTTAATGAATAATGTTTATCATGTCAGGTCTCAATGATCCATGTCGGCAGCGTCACGATGGGCGCCACGAATGGCAACACTACAAACACCAGTACCTACTACAAAGGTAGGTAGTTGATAGATCGATGATTGAGGGTTACTGTAGCATACAGTTCCGTTCGAGTTACAGAAGCTGCTGGCTCGGCCGAGGAGAAAGTCCCCTCTGCAGACATGAAGTAAAGGCCCAAGCCGACCGTCGGATGTCGGATGATGTCTTTATCCGATAAAAATTAATATAATTGGAAATATCGATTGAACATTGCTGATTCTTTGAGTAGACCAGTCTGGATCGGAATGAGAGGGGGAAGGAGAGGAACTTTATTGCTATTTTCCAATTGTTTTCTTTGCTGTTCGATCTCCTCAATGAAAATGAAAAAAAAATGTTTGTGTATTCTCGTCTGTACAATTTGTGAATTTTTTTCTATTTTTTATTTTCGGAATCTGTATCGCACTTTTCCTACTCTTCGCCACTCCAAATCGAGCAGGGTGCGTGTTGTCTTCGGTGTGCCAGAATGATTGAATACATGATAGAATCGTAGCAATTGATCGTATCCTCCCGTAACCATTGATTCTCCATCGGGGGAAATTGAGAGATAGAGAGGACGATGTGGATGGGAAGCTATCGTCTCTGGTCGGAGGACCGGATACATCCATCGTTTGATCTACAATGAATTGTCCACTTTCTCCAATCATCAGGCAAACGGAATGAGTGATCGTGTGAAATGAAAAGAGCCAGAATACTACAATACATTACTATCTCTGTTCTGTAAATTCTTCAACCGAGTACCTCATTTTGATTGAATCCATGGTGGACACTAGTTCAGACGCGTTCTTGCTCCAGGCCAAATCGCACACTTGGGATCCAGTATCAACTCTCTGCAGAGGAACTCCGATTTGAGTGTCCCAGAATCTGGAATGAACTCAGTGAAGACGGTCGAAGAATTATCCTTGCCTGATACATTTATCGTTCGTTCCACCGCCCGTCACGAGTAGTCCGCGATGATGTGGTGACCATGCCATCGCCTGCAAATCAGTCGCCAGATGTAAACTGTTATTCTGTCCTAGTACTCTATGGACATTCGTTCTCCAATTGAAGAATTGTTCATATTACAATCAATCGAAGAGCGAAGAAAATATGACGAAAGCTATGATCAAACATGTGTTTTTGCTGTCTACCTTAACTGCCGCCTGATGTTCTCTGAATGTGTATTGTGGATCCTCTCCATGCATACTCCAGATCATCAACGAATTATCGTTGCCGCCAGAAGCAAATGATCGTCCATCTGGCGACCATTTGACATTGCAAACCTGCAGAAAGAAGCGGTCATGCAAGAGTCAGTGTCTGCTGTTGCAAACCTCCATTGAATGTCCGTTCAATGTCCTCTCACTCTTCATCGAATCAGCCACTCGAATATCACGTTCGATGATTTTTCTAAAACAAAAAAAGCAATTTTATTGAAGAGTTTTTGTCTGACTTGTCTCTTCCTCCGGAGCAGATAAGATTGGCATTCCACGCGATACATCCAATTCGTCCCTCGTGACCATTTTTCCTTTCACTGGTCATCCTTTGTGTTTCCACGTCCCAGAGCTGATGGTTTAGTTGAAGAAAAATATCACAATAAAAGATAATAAAGTGAACAATTATCAGAATGAAGAGACGGATAACTCTCCCAACAAAAAATCATAACACCTGCAGATGTCCTTCAAGTGTGCCTACAGCCAGTGTCTCTCCGTTCTCAGACCATTGCACGGATGTCGGCGGCATGAATAGATCCTCTTCGCACAGTTTGATCGCCTATACTTAGTATTTAAATTGGTTTTATTTAAATTATTTCGCCGTCCTTTACTTCTCTCCAATTGTAGAATAACTGACCTTACTATCCACGTGCTCGCTCACATTCCACAAATAAACTTCATTGCTGAGAACGACAGCCAGAATATTCTGACTGCTCCAATCCACCAATTTAAGGTAAAAATCATCAGCCAGATTCGGCGCATTCACAATCTACAATCACTTAGATTTATGCATTGAGAAAAAAAGATAAATGAAACCAGATACGGCTCGATAGGCGCTGCCATAGTAGACAGACGGCTGGGGCGTCCCTCTCTTCCTCTCTCTTTGCTAGCTCGATTGTGACAGGCGGCCCGTGAGAGGGGGAGGCTCGTCCTCTCCCTCCCCTTGCAGGTCAACTGAGGTCACTGACTAATACGAACCTCCCCCTCTCTACTCATACACACTGCCCCTTCCGCTGACCTCTTCACACGGTCTATTACATCCATAGTTATATGACACTTAATGAAGATACCGTATACCGTGAGAGTTGATTCGGATGACACAGTAAGAAAACAGGAGGTCATCTTATTGATTTCAATCGAGATTGGCGGAGCAGATGGTTCCATAGAGAGAAGGGGCTAGAGATCGAGACCGGCAGAGCCTAATAACGTCGATATCATTAGATGGCTTTCTTTTTAAAAAAGATATGTTCTGGTAGTGGAACGTCTGACTAAATTTCCATGTTCTCATCTCTGTATTTCGACTGATCGAATGCTGATTGTAAACGAATAGCACTCGATGGAAACATACATAACTCTTTTTATTATCGGCTGTAGATTATTATTGTACTTACACTGCAGTGAAGACACAAATTATCCAAAACATTTGCAAAGAAAAGAAGTTATTGTACGACACCAAACCAAAGCAGAAACATTTGAAGAATTGAAAAAGTCCCAAAGATTTAAAAATAGCAAGGAGCGGATCGATAATTGTTTAGTGCGAAAGGCAACCACGGTTTGATGAGAGGGAAAGCGCTAACTCAAATTGATCGATCGACGATCATATATTCACACCCATACCGTAATCAGCGAGAGAAGAGAAGTACATTATGTACAGTATGCCAAAAGGAGGGAGGGAGTATAGTACGGTAGGGGTGTGAGACTCTCAAGAGACAAATAATATTGGATATTTGTGTGAATCAGCTAGCGACTATGGTTTACATTTGGGCGAGGAAAAACGAAAGGGGAAGAAAAGAAGTGACAAAATGAGAGTGATTCTCACACGGATTTGTAAATGGTGACTACAATGAATAGAGAATATCGAGGGTGGGATTGCTGTAACTGTGACGCTTTAGGAGATCGTTCGCGTGAGATCCGATCGATCGATACTTCCGTGTCTAGATGCTGTCTCTCGCAACGAAAACCGCAAGGACTACGGTACATGTAGGCGGGGGTCTGCATCTGATTATGGGGCTGAAGCGGGATGGGGGAGGGGAGGGAAGGGGCACGAAGTGACAAGGTAAGTGTGGGTTCGGACTACACGATACGGGAGAAACTCTGACAGGTCGGAATTTGGTAAGCGAGAGTTAGAGCAAATATAGCTATACTTATTACTGTAATACAGCACGCCAATGTACACTAGAGAGAGAGAGAGAGAGAGAGAGAGAGAGAGAGAGAGAGGAGAAGGTAGAAGAGGGGATTGGAGGCACAGAGTATGGATAGGAGGAGGAAGGGAAGGAGATAGGTCATAGCGGGACTATTAACAGTAAGCCATTCACACGAAAGAATATTAGATGAAGAGGGGGGAGAAGACTTATAAGTCAACTATTTACAAAATCTATATTTGGACATGTGGTGATGGGAGACAAGGAAAGGAAATCACAGACTAGTACACGACACTGGTTCTCTCCAATGGAAGAAGTGACAACTGCATCGGGTTGTTGCTATCGAATCGCACTCAATTACGGAATAATAGACCTACTTTGGTGGTGTAAGTATGCGGTGTGGTGTGTGGTGTAGTGCAGAGTGGTGTATGGGTGTCAATTGTCTATTCCTATGCAATTCTGGGATGCGATCAGTGACTGACTAGAGACGACCCCGTGAAGGGGACTGCGATTGAATCGGGTGTAATGGGATGAAGGAAGAAGGAGGAAGGAGGAAGCTCGATACTGAAGGGGGCAAAGGAAGAAAAAAGGGGTAGAATCATGAGGGTGTCGTTGTCATCACTGGGCAGTAGATCAGAACAAGAAAAAGTTGGGGCAGGGGCAGTGACTAGATGGGGCACGAGGGGAGACAAAGAAGAGGTTTGCACAACAAGGAAACAGCACTGGTGCAGCGGGAGGGGAGGGGGGGGATAGCAAGAGACTGGAAGACTGGACAGGATTATGGCATCTGAACGAAGTGGAAGGAAGAAGACGAAGGAGAGGCGAGATGAGGCACGGTCAGGGAAGAGAAAGGGAGAAAGAAGAGAAGAAGGGAAAGGGAAACCGGGATCTGGGGATGGAATCACCGTAGACTCTGTATGAGATTGAGTCTTGAGCGGGCCGTCTTGGGTACTCCACTCTTGCAGAATACGTGCCAGAATCGAAGGGTCTCGTCTCCTGCTCCAGTGACGATTGATTCCCCATCGGGAGACATGGCCAGATAGAGTACACGCGTCTGATGACCAGCTAGCTTCGTCACTGGTTGGAGTGACGGATACTTCCAGATTACCACCTGCAAGAGGGGAGAATGAGGATGGTATTCGCTTACACGGTCTTCGACTAGGGTCACTCATCCTAGAGAAATTGATTGCATATCTAGCAAGTTTGAATGAGCTCGTCACTTTGACCGTGAAAGTATAAAAAGAGCCCTACTCGATAGCATCTATTTTAGGAATCATACCTGATTGTACGAGTATCCATGGGTGGACACCAACTCGGGTGAGTGCTTGCTCCATGCCACATTGCACACTTGGGAGCCCGTGTCGATGCACTGCATCGGCTGACCCGTGAGAGTGTTCCAGAATCTGACAAGGGAGAGATGAGTTTCACTCCATCTATGGTGGATCAGAATGATCTTGAGGTACAATAGAATTGATTCTTCCCATGATTACAAATAAAACTTATTATCTATCATACCTGAGGCATCGATCGGCCGTTCCTCCTCCCGACACGAGCAAACCGTGGTGGTGGGGAGACCACGCAAGCGCCTACAAATCAATTATTAGAATCTCGACACAATTTGTTCTCATTTCGCACGCACTTTGGCAACAACTCTATTTTGCAAACGAGTAAAACCATTTCTCGATACGCGTACACATCCCTCTACCGTACCTTGACAGCGGCGTTGTGCTCGGTGTATGTCTGGCATGGTTCGGGTCGTCGGAGACTCCACACGAGCAGTTGATTGTCGTTGCCGCCCGACGCGAGATACTGCTTGTCCGGAGACCACTTCAGACCGCACACCTGACAGGGATATCGTTGCATTTCATCATAATTTCCTAATTTGTAACCGCGTTTCTCCCTTGTGAACACGCATAACAATAAATATAATGAGAAGGGCGTTATTCATTGATTCTAATTATGTATTTTTAGGAAAGTATTCAACCACAGAAATATTCGGACGTTCGACGATTAAGGATATCCCTTGAAACAAGGAACCGACAAGATGAAAGCCCGTACCTCCTGTCTGTGGCTGGTGAGCCTTCTCTCACTGTATCCGGGCGGAGCTCGCACGTCTCGCTGGATGATCACTCTGAATGAGCAATCTCTAATAATTATTTCTCCGAAGATAGCATGACACGAGATCCCTACTCTACTTTACCAAACACTTGAAGCCCCGAGCTGGCTTGCCCACTTCTTCAATCTGTCAAATCGAATCAGTCTGCCTTGCATCGATTTCTTCCCATTTTATGTCAGTCTACGTCCGATTCCAATTCAATTTCACTTCCAATTCATCAACCAATAATCTATGCTCACCTATCTCTGCTTCCGGAGCAGATGATATCTCCATTCCACGCGAGACATCCGATTCTCGACGAGTGACCGGGCATCTCGTGCACCATCTTGTTCGCGTGCACGTCCCAGATCTGCCAATTAATATATTATTTATTTAATTAATTAATTACAAAAATTAACAAACGTAAATATAGTCAATTGTCAATTGGCCAATTGTCTACCGTAATCCCCTCCTCCTCACCTGAGTGATTCCCTTATTTGTTCCCACAGCGAGGAAATCTCCCTTATCCGTCCACTGCACTGACGTCACCGAGTCAGAATCGTTCGCGAGATCGCACAGCTTTATCACCTGGAATGCATCAAATTAGTTTTTTCTTTGAAAAATGGAAAGTACCCATCGTCTCGTTACATCTTCATAGCCACTTTAACCACAGTTGCAACCCCAACGTGCCTGGTTGATTAATCAAAATCACGACGGTTCAAAAAGCTCATTCCTCAACAGTTAACTTTCACTGGGAGCCGCGCCCCGCCCCCCTCTTGCTCTCATTGGCTAACAGTGTTACACCCACACGCAACGCGTCCGACTGAAATAAGCATTTCGCGCTCCTCTCCTGAGGTCCCAAGCGGACTGAAGCATACTGTATTGCGTGAAATCAAAAATATTTTTTGGAGCGTTTTTTTAGTTGCGGGTGTTGAGCACTCGTGAAAATGTGTTGAAATCTGAACCAACCTGGCTGTTGCACGCACTCCAGAGGTAGACACACTGGTTCAGTCCCACTGACAGCATGTTCTGACTGCTCCAGTCCACCAGATTCAAATAGAAGTCATCCTGCAGCTCCGGCGCGTCCAGCACCTGCGATTACACGATAAATTACTTACTTTTGAAACAATTTATTCTGAAAATATCCGAACGGAATGATGAACGAACCTTGTAGGGGTTCTTGGGCACTTTCCGTTGCGGTTTTCTCGGACTCTTCAGCAATCGCTGACTGTCCTCTGAGAGAGGACCGGAGAAAATGGAGGGAGAGGACGTCGATGCATCGCCGTGTCTTAACCCACAAACCACTCATTCAAGGAAAAGCGTCATTTAATTTCGGAAACGCTATTTTTATGCTGGCAAGGGAAAGGCACCGGGCGTGAGCCCGGTGCATTTAAAAAAAATGTAGCAAAAAAACCCTCAGATGGTGTTGCATGCGCAATATAATCAAACTCCTTTCATAGATCTTGGTGGAATAGGGTGTCACTCATTGGGCAGGATTCATGGAATTTTTATGTTTCGTGGTATAGTGAGGTGAGCAAGGGCTGGCAAGGGAAAGGCACCGGGCGTGAGCCCGGTGCATTTAAAAAAATGTAGCAAAAAAGCCCTCAGATGGTGTTGCATGCGCAATATAATCAAACTCCTTTCATAGATCTTGGTGGAATAGGGTGTCACTCATTGGGCAGGATTCATGGAATTTTTTATGTTTCGTGGTATAGTGAGGTGAGCAAGGGCTGGCAAGGGAAAGGCACCGGCGTGAGCCCGGTGCATTTAAAAAAATGTAGCAAAAAAGCCCTCAGATGGTGTTGCATGCGCAATATAATCAAACTCCTTTCATAGATCTTGGTGGAATAGGGTGTCACTCATTGGGCATGATTCATGGAATTTTTTATGTTTCGTGGTATAGTGAGGTGAGCAAGGGCTGGCAAGGGAAAGGCACCGGGCGTGAGCCCGGTGCATTTAAAAAAATGTAGCAAAAAAGCCCTCAGATGGTGTTGCATGCGCAATATAATCAAACTCCTTTCATAGATCTTGGTGGAATAGGGTGTCACTCATTGGGCAGGATTCATGGAATTTTTTATGTTTCGTGGTATAGTGAGGTGAGCAAGGGCTGGCAAGGGAAAGGCACCAGGCGGGATCCGAACTGGTACCCTCCGCTTGCTAGACCGCGCTCACTACCACTACACCACGCAGACGGTTAGAAGGATCGGGCGAGCGCGTGATTATAGAGCGCACCCCTCTCCTCCCCGCTGGCTGCTGCATGGAGAGGGGCATGCAATAAATAGATAGAAGGTGCAAGCTTACTTGGTGGGAGTCTGCCTTGGTCCAAAGTGGAATAGTGCTCGAACGGGCGAGTCCCTCACGGGATTCTCTGGCGGGGGAACTGCACACTGCACAATCTGCTCCGTCTGATCCGGCTTGTAGCTCTGCAAATGGCGTGGGTGAAACTTAATTTCAACTGCTTCAATCCCCTCATGATTATTCAAATTCCCTTATATTCCCCCCCCCCTCCGGCAGCATATCCGCTGCTCCTAAATGATAGCCATCTCCGAGGTCACTACTCCCAACAATCTCTTACGATCTCATCTAGCCTCCTCTTCTCGTGTCAATTTCAATTGAGAACCGGTTCACTGGGGAATTATAGCCCCTCCCTCAAACTGCGATGTGGTCTGATAAAAATGGTTGCGTGATAGTGTGATACGCTCATCCGGGTTGACCCCATTCTCACGCCTTTTCTCACACCCTCAATCCCGGATCCGCTCTATTGTCAGCCCCCTCTTTCCCATGACTGTATTGTTCTCCTTTTCCTCTCCTCCCTCTTCCTTATCACTATCAATCAGTGATGGTCTGGCATACATAGTCACTGATAAGAGAGGGTCCACTGTGGGTGATAAGCCCTGCCATTGGGGGCCATTCAGCTGTCAGAAGGGACAGTACTAAGAGGGGGGACAAAGACCTCTCGGCTGTCAATCGAGAGAGGGGGGGGGCTGACTCAATCTGAGAAGGGGGAAGAGAAGCACCTCCAATC
Source organism: Pristionchus exspectatus (assembly GCA_911812115.1). Lineage (NCBI taxonomy): Eukaryota > Metazoa > Nematoda > Chromadorea > Rhabditida > Neodiplogasteridae > Pristionchus > Pristionchus exspectatus. Next base: position 9,268,578 of record OU461584.1, on the reverse strand, counting down.
CGTTCTTTCTCCTATCACACACCCCATCCACTTAGTGGCCCCTCCTATCAATGGTGACCTTTCCCTGATTAGATTGATGACCCATAGTTCCGGCAAGTGATGGGGTCAGATAAGGATCGGAAAGGGGCACTCTGATTAGATGGGGACGGATAGCACTGGCTGCGGGTCACCCGGAAGAATCATTATTGCGCAACCAGCCGATGGGGCTCACGATGACACCACATTCAAAAGATAATCCACTCTTACACAATTTGTCTCCGGATATGTAACCTCGACCTTCGTTTCGGGGAGAGTGCGCAAAAAAGTTTGTGAGATTTGGTTGGCCTCGAGACATCATCCGTAATTATTCATTGGGGGAACGGCTAATTGGTGATCGGTCGTACCAGGCGGGGCTGTAGTCAGTCAGTCATTGGTTCTCCCCCCCCCCCTCCAACGACGACACCTATTCATACACTGTGACATTCGGGGAGGGGGGGAAGAAGGGTATACACTCATGAAGTCATGAAGTCACTCACTCGAATGTCATCGATCTGATCGTATAGCAGTTCATTCCTGAGAAGGGCCTTCATCACAATCACATTGTTCGAAGTATCGTCCGCCCCCGTATCCGCTGCTCCTGAATTATTCATATTTCCCCAAGTGCAAATAAATTATTTCTCGGTAGATTGCGGTTGCAACGCCTCACGAAGTTTATCTTTCAACAATTTCTCGTTATTGTCACCAGGGCTGTACTCGATATATAAAACAAAAGAAGGATAGGTGTGACGTTCACTGTGAACTAACTAACAGATAAATTATTAATAAATAAATAAATCTAACCAGCGCCCTGTTGGTTGTGGTTGCCCGATGGACTGGCATGATGATGGGAGGAGGAAGAAGAATGATGATGGTGATTCGTGCGACCCGATCGAGATGAATCCGATTGAGACTAAAAGAGAAACTCATTCCAATCGAAAATAATCGATCGATGTTTTCACTCTGCCTATTTAGAATTTCCTATACGGCCGGCCTATTTTGAATGTAAATTGAGCGATCCATTCATATTTACGTTTCAGTGCCCTAACCGATACTACTATACAACTAACTACCACTGTGTTATGCTAATCTAGATTCCGAACTGGTTCAAATACATCAAAATCGACTGACATTGTAGATGTAGTATCCATTGCTGGACGGGGACGAGCTATCGAACTGAAGTTCTCTCGTTGCCGTCGGCTGATTGTTGTGCACGTTAGGACGAGTCGAACCACCGAGTGTACGCTTCACCTGCAAATGAAGGGTCATCCATTCAGCTACTCCAACTTCGGCCAAGAGACAATATGTATTTCATCGTGTCCATAATTAAGAAAGTAAAACAAAAATGGTCAATTTAAATTCAAATACAATAATGGTTCACGAACAAAGGTTAAATAAATAAATCAGCAACATACGGGTGCTCTTGCCTCGACGACTTCCTCTTGGGAGATCGCTGAGAAGCGAGTGATCAGGTTCTGCGTCGGCTGTCGGAATGGAACGTACCTATAAATATTATTGTTTATTTACTTATTAAATAAAAAACAAGCTTAAAAATATAATACTACAGTAAAACCCGAACACTACCGGCATTGATCGAACCTGGCTTTGTTTGACAAGCACTAAGTCGAACGAGGCAACTTAGTTTCCGTCAAGTGATACTTCTAACAAATAAAAGAGTAAATACTCACCGATCACCACCTTTGGTCGGAGTAGCATGAGGTGAATTGGCCTACAATCAATGATTTAATAAAAGGAATAAAAAAATAGTCAATAAACTCGAAAACGACATACGTTACTCGGCATCTTCACGGGCGAGTTGGGCGCCGACATATTCCTGACGGCGAACACTCGACGCTCCGTGTCGTTAACCGGTAACATACTATTACCTAAAAATAGGATTAATATTTCATCAATAGCCGCGCAACGATCGAAATTACAAGCACGTGGCGCTAGGCTGCAAAAAGAGGGTGACGAGCATGTGACAGGGGCTGTGGTATGCACGGGGACTAGGAAACATATAACTACTTTAAAGGAAATATAGTTTAGAGAAAACAAGTAATACTCGTATATATAATTCAGACAAGGAAGTGCGATGAGGAAGTAAATTCTACTTACTCTAAACGAACACAACAAGGAACATCAATACAGGAGCAGCAATGGGTAGTAAATGACGAATTCGCGGTCTATGACACGGGAACATATCGATTATTCACTAAGAACCACTTAAAACATTCCAGGAAAAGCGCATGACTCGAAAATGTAGTCAGCCGGCGAGAGACTATGTCCAAAACCAGAGACATCACACACTAGGGGGAGAAGATGCGCAGGGAAAAGGTGGCTCCGCCCACTCTGAGTACGGTAGATTTGAGCAAAATGTCCGTGGGTCAGATTTATGATTTCCCCCGAATTATTTCAGATTATGAATGCAGTGATTATTCAGACATTTTAAAATAAATTAGACATCCTATTGTACCATTGTTAAAAATTTTTTTAAAATTTAGAAAGAAATTCGATAATTGTTGTTGACAATTTCCTCGAATTTATGAATTTGACTAGTGAAATGGATGAATTTCATCCATTTCCTCTCACATTCCTCCTCCCAATCATCTCACGAGTCGGTCGACAATGTCAATGGAGGAGGGAAAGAAGAAGAAGAAAGGTATCGTCACACAACCACATCTCTACTGATCTCCATCTTCATACAGTACCCAAACATGAGGAGCCGGACCCGGGGCCGAAGTTGGCCGCCGCAGGCTCCTGGATACTGTACCCATTGACGGGCGGACTGCACATGGATGTCAAGTGCAGGATCATTTGCTACTGCGAGGTATACGGTAACTACGGTAGGTCAAAGACAATACTGTACCAATGGACAAATGGAAGCAGGGAGCAGGAACAAAGAGTGGCGAGTGCCAATGGAGACTCATTGACCTGATAGAGTGAGGACAGGCGGAACCCCCTCTCTCGTTCCTCTCTCGATACGAATGGAGAGGGAGAGGGAGAGACTCCTCCCTCTCCTCTCCCTCACAGGTCATCTGAGGTCACCACCAATTAGACACTACCTCCTATAATACGCACCCCCTATCTGTCTGACTGACCTCATCCAAGAGACAACCATGGGAATGACACTGTTTCTAGATACTGTCGATTGTAAAGATCAAAGATCATTTCCGACCTCGCCACTCAATCTCATGCGCTGATTTTAGTGCCGCTGGTGTCCCGGTGGGTGGCTGTTTCCCGAAAGAGGAGAAGAGAGAGACTTCAAAGGGAGGGATTGATGGATCCTATGAAGGGAGGGGAAAGACAGGACCATCGGGAAGAGGACAGAGACTGTCACGGCACGGCACTAGAGGGAATGGGGCAGTGGAGGAGAGATGATGAGAGAGTGGGTGAAGTGGAGAGAGGGAAGAGAAGCAGAGGGATTGTCTAGAGAGCGAAGATCACGTGAACTGAAGACTGAGCCAATGGAAGGGAGGGACCAAGGACAATGAGGTCCGGTCTCCCTACGGCAAAAACGAAGGAGTTACCGCTTTACAAGTGCCTTCCGAAGGGGGGAGATTAGATCTAAATTAGATCATCTAAGATATCAGAGAGGATAGATGAAAGAGGGGTTAATGACCGGATGCTGATTACTTAGTAATGACGTAATCTCTTTGTCAGGCCGCTCTCTCTTTCATCTTCAGTGTGCTCGGCTTCAGCAACATTTTCGTATACGGCGACCTCCCGAATGGTAAGATAGATAATCAATGTCTGCACCCTCTCAAATTCCCTTGATCTCTCACCTCCTCTAACTTACGAGATATCATTCCAGGCTACTCGCAGATCGTCAATGGCCTCTTCCTACTCTGCCTATTCATCGAAGTACGATACCTACCGTAATCTGACCCCTCTACCGTAATCCAATCCACAGGCTTTCTTCGGCTTTCGATACCGCTCGCCCGCCCTACTCTACCTGCACACCATCCAATGCGGTAGGTCAAGTGGACCACTCGATACCGTATGCTAATACCGTAATCCGTCTACCGTACTCCCCCTTCAGTGTTCATCGCATTCATGCTCGTGATGGCAGCTCTCTTCTCACTCACACTAATGGATCACGTCGAGGTCTCGGGCCACTCGATACGGTACGTCAATCGGATACTAACCCTCTTCATTCCTCTTCATCTATCGCTACGCGACCGATGGCAATGCAAAGTAGATCGGCTCGTGTCTTTGAACTCCTTTCTCCACCCCGCACTTCCCCTTCCTCTGTCCACCTTATTCAAATGAGTGTGTCTGTCCGGAAGAGTATGCCTGTCCCCACGGGGTCACTCTCTCCCCTCCCCTCCCTCCGTTGCAATAGTCCATTCATCAGCCACAGCTGACAGATGTGTCTGCATATTTATGCCTCCCTGACGTCACAGAGATCGCCTTACAGCTGTTACGCAGTGTCCTTTAGCCATACTTTAGTAACCCCGCTTCACCTACTTATTTCACAAGCATTGAACGAATATCCAAGTGAAAGATCAAAGATCAGTTCCATTTCAGAGCAGTGATAGCCCACATGCACTCTACAGCCATCTGCTTCTCAATCGTGCTGTTATCACTAGGACTGGCATCCCATGCGAGGTTACGGTAGTCCTACCGTACTCCTTCATTCAAATATTCCATTCAGGGCCCGTGATCTTCTCAAGATGCATCGGGAATTGCCTCGACATGCATTGGGAGCAGTCACTCATCGATTACGAGAAAAGGCAGGAATAATGCCCGATCGAGATTGATCATGCAATCTCATTTCCTAGTTACGAAACAGTCTCTTGAACATGTGACACAAATATCAGCGATAAATCTTACTGTTATATAACAACCATTGTCAATGAGAGACAAGAGTGAGGTCGATGTGTCTTTATCCCACAATTCACTCGATCAAGAAGAGAAAAAAAATGTAAGCGAAATGGGATAACGGAAGAAGTAAAATAACGATAAAAAGAAGGCAACCATGCGCAGTTATACACAATCTTCTCAGTAAACTCAGTTATATGTACCGTTCTCATTACAGAAAAAAAATAAAAACTGTACTCTAGCTCTACATTTTGTGCGAAATACGGTCTCAAATTCAACAAACGCTAAATACTTAGATATAAATTACTCTACAATTCTCTTGCGACACCACCCTAGGATAGGAAGGGCGAATCATAAATTTGGAGCATGATACGAAGGGAGGGGAAAAGCTCAACAACTGGATAAAGGGGATAACTTAGAATCTACAATTCACTCTAGAAGGAAAATGGGCGATCAGATAGTTCCTAGTACGAGTTGCAAGAAAATAAACGAGTCGAGAACAAAAAAATAATAATAATGATTCAGACGTGCGGTTGTATCGTGAACTGAAGGGATGGGAGGGGAGGATACGGTATCCACCTTAGATCTCGTTTCCAGTGAAGTCTCCGAACTCCCAGATGTTGGCACGCTCCTTGCGAGCCTTCTTCTCCGCCTCATCGTATGCAGTCACCTGAGAAGAACGGTTGAAACATTAACAATACGGGTAAAAATACAATCCGCTGAAACCCGCTCCATCGTCGTTTCACTCACCAGTTTCTGGAGTCTCTGTTCTCTTCTCTTATCAGCCATTGCGAATCCATCCTCGATCAGAGCCTTGCCCACATCAACCTTCTCCCCGTTGATCTCCACTAACACCTGCAATCAATCAATATACCGTAATCTCCGCCCTGTGCTACCGTATCCCCTTTCCCCTACCGTACCTGAGCGTACTGTGCTCCTCCGAGCGAGTACTCCACATTGATCTCGGCGAACGAATTCGAACCGAGAAGGGTTTGCAGGGCACTGCAATCAAGCAGAAATTATCATCGATTCTCATGTTTTCATGTCACAACATCGCTCAAACTACGATAAGAGAACAGGAATGGACAACTGACGTCAATGCGAATCCGGTGTAGTCGTCATCGTTGGGAGTGGATACGAGGGCGAGATAGTAGTCACGAGCAGAGGCCGGCACGGACGACAGAGTGCCAGGGAGGGCGGCAATGTCAGAGGTCGAGATTGTCTCGCGCTGAAAATTAATCGCTAATACTTCTTGCGGGCTACCGTAATCAATCGATACTATGCCGGGCTACCGTAATCAATCAACAACTCACGTTTCCAAAGTCAACGTAGAGGACGTCGGCCTGACCGGCACGCACCGACTCAACCTTGGCACGGTACCACTGCTTGTCGGCAGAGAACTTGGCAGCAACCATCTCGCCTGAATATCCTCATTTCAATCTTGATTTGTCATCAAATTACCACAAAAAAAGGACTATTGAAATTTTACTATAAACGATACAATCAATAACTGCTGTGACCACTTCACACCCGAATACCATCCATGAGTGAAGCATCAACCCCACAGGTGCTGCCCCCTCACTCACCCCTCTTCACAGTGACATTGGAGGGAGCGGCCGAGTTGGCGACAGACACTCTCAACTCCTCCATCAGTCTCTCCAGTTTGGGTCCGTCCTCGATCGACTGGGCAGAGATGCGGAACGAATTGCCATTCTGGAACAATCACTAATTATTATTTCCATCTCCTATTCCCGATTTACTGTTCTGATGCTTCACATTCGAATATCATTCATACATGAAACCGAAACCACCGTTAGCTATCACTAATTTGTATTATTTCCACCGCCTATTCCCGTTGGATTGCTCCGAATGCTTCTCATCGCACTATAGCCCATGTGTGAAGCACAATTCCTCCAAGTTTCGTACCTTTCCGACATCCGATACGGCGACCTTCTTATAGTTGACGGTTCTCTCAGTCTTCTGATTGGCTGCCTCTTCCTCCTTCGCTTCAGCGTCAGTGTCCGTCCACGTTGCCCAGATGTTGCGCCTTAAAATCAACATTGGTTCAATCATCTGCATTCCCAAAATCCACTATCACATTCCGCCTCATAACATTGTCCAATATCGTTCAACAACCCAATGTTACATTTAGCTCGAAATAGTCATCATTCTCGTGTTTGGCCGACTAAATACAGCCAATCTCACAATTGTCATCACCTTCTCCATTCGCGTTATCACTGCTCCTTATCCCCCCCCCTCCACTCCCTCCTTCCACTCACTTTGCATTCTTCGCTCTCGTCTCGGCGGCCGACATGTGGTTGTAGTGGGCAGATTTCTCGGCGGTGAAGTGAAGTGTCGCGAGTCCTGCAACGAATCGTCAAGATACCGTAACCAATCAATAAATCAATATTCTCTACCGTACCCTGTTCGAGAAGGAGCTCGGACAGATTCTGATGTCTTCCTCCATCCTCGGGTCTCACCCAGAGATACCCGATGAAGGCGCCCTGCTTGTCCAGACCCTCCACCTCGAGTTCAACCTGCAATCGATAATCAATCATCATACCGTACTCTCGATTCAATCAATCGATATCCCTCTCCTCTACCGTACCTCTCTGTGCATGCACAGCTTGCGAGTGAACTTGGCGGCCTCCTCTGAGAATGGTTCGGCAGCAGCGGCAGTCTGGCCGTTGGCTCCAGCGCGAGCTCCCTAGAAGAGAAAATAATCAATAGACCATCATCTACCGTAATCACAGATTCAAATGAATCGATAAGTACCGTACCTTGGGGCAGTTGATCCCTCCGAGAAGGAAGGTGAGCAGACACGTCTCCTTGGGCACGTAGATGCGCATGCGGGAGCCCGACGTCAGGAACTCAACGATTCCCTCGGCACTGCAAACAATATTGAATTGCCTTTCTATATCAATAAGCATTGAAAGAGGAAGACTACGGTTCAAATCAGAACAACACAGCAACAAAGAATCAGTACAGCATCTAACAGGGTGATGGGTACCTAGGTAAAGGTTCTAAAGACAGTCTAATCGCTACTAACCGTGCTCCTCTCTGTAGATAGGGAAGGAACTGCTTGCTTCTCGCGAGATCTCCCTGCAGTTCCTGTACTCTCTGAGTGTGATTGCCCTCTTCCTTGCCCGCAACGGCGAACAATCCCTTCTGCTCCTTCTCTGCCTTCGCTTCGGCTGCGAGGAGGGCATCGTACTGGGAGGAACTGCAACATGAAACTCAATTTAACCTATAATTCGAATATCAATGAAAAGAAGAACTCATTGAAGCCAGATCACCTACTCATACTTCAGACAACTGAGCAACATGAATGCACCTAGGACATCAAATGAATCACAAAGTCATTGAAGCTAGAGCACCTATTCATACTACATTCGACTGTGCAACATGAATGCACCAAGTCCCAAATCTCCCGAAAATGACTCACCGATTCTCATCATCATTTCTGTGTCTGACGACCTTTGACAGTCCTCTTTCGAGCAGTCCAATGGCCACATTTGCTCCTCCTGCCTCGATGGTACAGCACGTCTTCTCGGGAATTGATCCGACTTCGGCTGATGGTAATCCACCGTGACCGAGACCTTCTTGCCAATCAGTCTGCAATCGGACATATTAGAGAGTTGAAACGTAAAAGAACCAAGAAATAAATGATAAAAAAGCTGCTCACTTCTTTCTGAGGTACTCTCTGCACTCGTACATGTAGGGAATGTCGTAGAGGGGACGGAACTGGCGGCCAGCCGCGGCCGGTCTGTCAGCAGCGTCTCTGCAAGGGCAATGTATTAGAACGGGCAGTCAATGATTCACTGGGCATCATCAACTCCACTAGACCATCAACTTCTAGTGAAACACTCACTTACCAAGGGAGTCTAATTATAGAAAGCACCAATGGAGAAAAAAATCATTGCACAATTTAGCAACACGACATCTTCAACCCGCGGTGAAACCTTTTCTCACCTGGGTAGTCTGACGGACGATAGGTACACTTTGCTTTCCTCTCCATTGTCTCGCACCACGATCATCGCGTCGTTCAGCACGATCTCAATCACCTTCGCTGCAAAAATATATAACTTTCATTATTCGGAAGTTTCTCGATGCCAAATATTCACAATTTGCATTTTTTTCAATAGAAACTGCTCAAGAGGTGAATTTTGAAGGGACTAAGGGTGTTGAATCTCAAATCTCACCGTCAAACTTCTTCTTTTCGGCGAGATTTCCGGCGGAGGGCTTGTACGTCGCCCACATTCGCTTGCGGTTCATCTTTGCTTGGCTGCAATCGCATCGTTATTCAACTATTTTCACGAAATTGTTATTATTATAGTAATAAAAGCGTAAAGAACGTACTTCTCAGCAGCTCTGAGTCCCTCTGCTCCTCCCGTGCACAGCCCGATGGACCAATCGACGCACTTAGCGAGTCCCTCACGAACGAGTGCCTCCGCAATGTTGCCCTGCAACAATTCACCGTCAATTCACGATTCACAAACAGTGGTCCTGTTGAATCACCGTTTCACTCGTCAGATAGGATAGCTCACCTTGGGATGGAGGATGGATCCGACAAAGTTGTTGTTCGAGACGGACTCGAGCACAATCTGCACGTCCTGTTGGAGGACACGCGCCTCAGCGAAGAACTTCGCTTCGTTCGCGAATGCCTGAAAGTGAGATATTATAACTATCAATTTAGAGTTTCATTGTCTTACAAGTTAGTTATTTTCTAGTTGTTGTCTTCAATAGCTTTGTTTTCCCTGCTGTGGAATATTCTTGTTCCAGTAAGGTGTCAAAAGAGATGAGATTGATGGGAATTCGCATCCACCCAATTGCACAACTAGACGAGTCAAGGTCAGCGGCTCATGACGAAAATACGCAATAAGTATGTCAGATACGGACAAGATAAATCTGCGGATTTCAACGGGATTTGATCGCATGAAGCACAGCTAAAAGTAGATCCTATCTTGGATTTACGGTACGTTGAATGCGAAGATCCTAATCCGTTTCAAAACACTCTACATGTAGCTCCATTGTCTAATTCCAGTAAAAATGTCATACCACTTTGGAATAGATAAAGCAAAATCGCACCTCGACTCCGTCATTGCCTGCTCTGGTGGAGGGCGATCGGACTCCCGACAGTTGGAGAGTAATGTACTCGAATCGAGGAAGGAGGAAGGCACGGACAGTCGATCCATCGCGGACCTGAAGAAAGGGAAGGGGTTAGCATCTAACACGGCCAATTGGTGTTTCAAACCTGCTCGATGACGGCATCGACGGGCTTCTGCTTGTAGAAGTCAACGAGCGAACGAGGATCGTTGAATGTCCACCTAAAAACGATGATGATAAACATCGTCGTTTCACATAGAAAAGGCAATCGAAAATGAAAATAATGAATGCTGACTTGATGTCTCTGACCGCTCCGTCAGTGTTGTCGCTCCATCGGCCAATCTTGGCGGATTTGGCCTTCTCTTGCAGATCAAGCAGCTTCGACGTGAACTCACTGTAACGATTATTTCATTTCATATGAAATTAAAAGAAAAATGCTGAATCGACAAGAAAACAAGGGAGAAAACTCACTCGGTAACCTTTCCTTGCCTCACTTCGAGCCATCCCTCAGCGACTGCAGTCTCGTTCACGTTCTCAGCCGTCTCCACGGCTGCAAGGTTTACAAATGAGAAATAATTGGGTAAAAAGGGCAAATAAACAAGGAAAAGGTGCTCACAGGTGCCTCCGAGGTAGATCTTTCCGTGATCTCTGGAGGAAGTGGCAGTGAACTCCTTGATGAAGGTGACCATCTGGCCGACCAACTTCTTCCTCAGCCACTCACGGGCTTGCCACGCGAACGGCTGCAATATAGAATAATTAGACTTCGTAATATGACAAATTCTAAGAAAATAATCGAAAACGATTAAAGAAATAGAGAAAAAAAAATTAATTTTGACCTCATCAGGAGTGGCGGTGACGGTCTCAGTGGGTCGCTTTCCCATACGGGGAGCGCTCACATTCGAGAGGTAGACGGTGGCCTCCTCGGGAGGGCCGTTGGGTCGGGGAGCGCCCTGGATGACCACAGAGTCGCCGGAGAGCACCTTCAAATTCGAATTTTAACTAGCTCAATCGGTGGGAAAATGGGCGAAATCGTGAAGGAAACGCTGACAAACCTGCTTGACGAGTCCTCTGCGCATGGAAACTCCCTCTGAAGCCATGTTTGCTTGTGGACTGAATGCGGTGACCGGGACGAGAGGAGAAAAAGAGCACGGATGTGCGTGAAACTACCCTGCAAAACGAAAGAGTAACATTCGGAAAATAGGATCATGATGACAAAAAGCGGTGAACAACGAAGAATAACGCATGTTTATTACCCGAACAATCCCCAAAACCCACGAAAACGGCTGCGAAACGATCGGAACTGCTTCATAAAGGCCGCCACAGTCGCTAAACGGGATTCGAACTGCAAGCGAGTGATCCCAAGACGTAAACTTTCAAACTCATGCGATACGCTGATTGGGTGACATGTGTGATACAGTATGCATCGGAATGTTTGGCCAACATTCGCACTTTGCGAGCCACGTGGAATATAAAATAGGTAGCGAGAGAGCAGGCAAAATGGAGAGAGCTTGTTGGCGCGCATCGTGCGTCCAGTTCAAGTAGAGCGCGTCTCGTGTCGGAGTTATGATCGCTTTGCTCATTTTTTTGTATTTTTTTGTTTTCGTTCAATTTCCGAATCATTTCTATTTTTTAGTGCAGATAAATTTAATGTGAAACACGAAACCTTTATTGGAAAATCGTGCACCAAGACGAAAATGGGGGAAAGGGTGGATAGCCTGACTTAAGGTCTGAAAAACTACACACGACGTTAAAATTTTTACAAAAGGGCTGAAAAGATGGTTGTGAATACAGTAACAACGGAACAACGGGCGAAGTTAGAAATCAAACGTGGACAAATGTGTAGAAAAGAATGAGGGGATAAGATGATGGGGGAAGGGGATACGGTAGGAAGTGACTTTTACAGATACTGTATTTAGGTACCGTCTTAGCAGATCGGGGATCGGGAACTGGGTGGTCGTTGAGATTCATCAACAAGAATGGGGTGGATAAAAGCACAGCTAAATGTAACAATCAAACTAATAATTGAGAAATACTGATGCTACAGAACATTAGCTCTCAAATATGAAGCGACATAGTAAAAAATGAAATATGAAAATGATAAACTACAGTATAAAGCGATATGCAGGAATTATCGATTTCCAAATAGCAGGAGTAAGACAAGATCGAACATTTACGGGTAGGAAACATATGAAAGTATTGCCTGAAGAATCAATGGCACGGTGCAACATCGAATCGAGTCGGGTAAAGCGGAGAAAGATACTCGATGGGTGGAGTCATAAATCATGGCAATATTGAGAGACAGGGGGGGGGGGGTAACCGTAGGAGCAGTCATAATGTATACGGTGGATCAAACAATAAATGGATAAGTCTATTCGACAGTCTGAGGTCGGGATCCATTCCTGGCCCTTCTCCTTTCCTCTTCAGATTGCTCGCTCACTTCACGTAGAGCTTGGGTGCGGAGCTGAAAAGTGTCAATCGATAAGTTACTTGGCCCTCTACCGTAATCCACTGACCATATCTATCTGGGAGTAGCTGATCTGGCTCTCATCATCGTCTTCTACCGTAGCCAGCGGGGCGGGACTCAGCTTGAGACGGTCGCCTGATATCAATTTTGTTAAAATCATCACAACACAAATTCTATCAAATAAAGAAATACTGAAACCATGTCTATCCCAGACGAAATGCTCACCTCGTCCCAATGGTAGACCCAACTCGACTCTGCTGCCCACTGAGTTGCTTCTGCAATGCACACCGTTATTCATCTCTTCGCTCCCTCATCTGACCCACCTGGACTGCAGTTCTCCTACCGTATCCGCGCCCTCGACCGAAGCGTAGTTCAATTGGGGCGAGTACCCGTGCGGAGGAGTCATCGGTTCGTAGTGACGAGGAGGAACGGACATCTACAAGTACCGTATACCACTCCGCTTCAATACAGTAATCCGTGCCTACCGTACCTCTTGCATATTGACGTATCTCTCTCCTCCTCCGATCACAGTGGGCACTGTGTCCGCACGCTCACGATGACCCACACGACCTGCAATTATTGATTGATTCATCACTGGCCTCCAGGGGACATATTGAATCTGTGCCACTTTTCACTACCCAAATACAACTAGCGAACCCCGAAACATACATGCGACCCATTGATCGACGTATTATTGAACCTGCCCTGCTCCATTCCCTGCTCAGTAAGAACATGCGAAACCCGAAACAGACATGTGACATCATATACAATCTTCCACTCGTGTCCTTCACTTACTCATAGTGTTCGCGTAGCAGAGGAATGAGGTTGATCCCGCGCCGCCGTCCCTGCAATCCCTTCAGTTACAGTAATCCCACCTATCGTACCACTTTATCGTCAATCAATAATCTACCGTACCACTTGATGGGGAATACGGTTCGAGTGGGCGTGGTTGGCTGGGAGGAAGTGGATCCGACAGAGACAACGGACGTCATCGAGCCTGCTCCCGATACAGTGAAACGAGAGGAGGAAGAGGAGGTCGGATGAGGGGCCACCACTCCACCGTTGAATGTGGTCGAGGGAGGAGTCACGTTCGCGTAGGCTTGACTACAAATGAGCAACATTCATCTTTCCTGTTGTGTTTGTGCTACGCTGATCCATCATCTACTTCAAATTTGCCATACTTGTCGTTAAGAATCCGATAATTTGTCCAAAAAATACTACTTTTCTGACATTCCCTTATCTCACCAGACGAAATTATGACACAGTGAAACTACGTACTTCAAAAACCACCTTTGATTCGCTATTTCGCACTAGTCCATGTGAAATAAACTATTTCTTCGCATACAGATCACTTCACAAAATGTATCATCTACCGTACCCCCTCCTACCGTACCCCTCATGGACGCTTGCATCAGTCTCCGATCCGCGTGGAGCCTTCCTGTAGACGACCGAGCTCATGTCCGTCGACGGACGAACACGCTTCTCCGTCCTAATTAAATAGTTGTTTAATCACATAAATAATGATAAAAAATCTCAATCAGAACGAGAAAGAAGCAATGTTATTGACGCCATTAAAATTATTTGTTGTTTTTCGACTGAAATCCGCAAGGTTACCATTGAGCAACTATACAACCACCATTCCTATAACCACAATGAAACCGTCATCTCACATGATGTGTCCGACGATGCCGGCATTCGATCCTCCTCTCTGGTACGAATCGGGAGGAACACGGGGAGAACTTGCCTGCAATCAACACATTTTCACCTAGTCATCTCTGCGTTTCACTGACGATACTTCACAACTTGTGCAACGTAGAACATTGATGATCTCCATACAAAGAAGACAAACACATCTAATCATCCCTCATCATGCCTTATCTCACTCACCGATCCGGCCCTGGCGGCTCTTGACTCCATCTCGGCAGTCGTTCTATCCTCTCCCCCACTGACACTGCGGGGACGAGGAGGAGGAGCTGCTGCTACTCGACTGCAAGAATAGGGGATTCAGAAATCGAGATGTTGAAATCGCATTGAAATCGACATAGACGCCCAAACTCCGCTTGTACTCCATCTATGAAACACAATCCTAGCAGCGAACAATTTTGGGAAATAATATTATTCCACTCCACATGTGATCCCGATTGCAAAATTGTCGATTTCCCTCTTGTATCTCAACGACGGAACACAACTCTCACAGGCGACTTTTTCGATTCAAGTTATCGTCAAACTGTTGATGGGTTTTTTCCTAACAAAAATAATACCAATTGATCAGAATTCACCATCAACCAAATCACTAATCTACCGTACTCCCCCCTTCCCCGCCTACCGTATTCTGGCAGACGACGGCGGTTGATGGATCGTGTTATAGTTGCCGCCGTGTACGGAGATGTAGTCACCCGATGAGCCTGTCATTCATTTTTAAGTCAACCGATACGCACAGATATTAGTTTGTGACGGAAAATCATCCTCCATACTTCATCCGTGAAACACAACTCCTACTGGGATGAAATTTGAAGATCGTGCATACGCCATACTGTGCTACCGTAATCGTACCTTCACTGGAGTATCTCTGGAGTGGATGAATACGGGGCGATTCTCTCGATAGTCCAGTGGACGTTGTCGACGAGACTGATGCACCCACCGAACGGGCACGCTCCATTCTGAAAAGGGGAATTGTTATTTCAATTGGATATGACAACAAAATGCGCTTTGTACTAAACCAGCTAGTTGTTGCCGGTAATGGTATACTCGTGAAACATAACACCACCATGTTTCTTCAAACAGTTTTCAGCAGCGTCTGTGCCAGGCGGGTAAATCTACAGTACCCCCCTCTACCGTACCTCACTCTCCTTCCACCGTACCTCATAGTCTCGACGGCGGATGCATTGGCGCTGTCCTGGATGCGTGACTGGACCAGCTGGAAGATTGCCTCGGCCGAATGGGATTGGAACGTGTGCAGACCCTCGCCCGTCGGGCATCTGTAAGGAAGGGAAAATTAGGAGGGTCCACCTGTCAGACACCCGTTTCACGCATATCAAAAGTATGCTGATAGACAGGAAACATTAATTGTTCCTGGCCGTGTAGGGTTTAAAAAAACGTCTTGTAGAAACGATCAACGAATCCGATCAACGGAATAAGCAATCAAATCACTCCCCGTTTCACATGTAACTCAAGCGCAGGATAGCAAGACGTACAGCTAGTCGAAGCAAACAATCAATAAGAATGAGCCTGCCTATCAATCAATACCCGCCCCTCCCACCGTACCTCCTTCCACTCTCGAAGAAGAATATGCCCGCGGACGTGTACCCGTAGCGACGGAGGAACTTCAATTCAGAGATGTAGGCAATTGCACCATACCGACGAATTCATGTTTCACAGATCTCTCATTATTGCATCGTGCATAGTATATTAGTTTTTTTCGGGTTACGCGATTTCAAAACAATAATATCCAACCTGCAATGGCCAAGTGGTGACGTCCGTCTTCGACTTCTCCAGCATGATGGCCGATGGAGAGACACGCAACCAGGCTGCAATTTATTGAATTACTTTGCTAATTATATCACCCCCCCCCCCACCATCATCAATCAATCCGTACGTTTTACTAGTTCTCGTGTGTACCATGCGTGAACCAACCATTAACATTAATGCTAGAGCAATCGAGCCAGCGTAACAAAGCAATGCGTAGAACTAATATCATCAATATGAATATTGAAAAAGATCGTCAACATCTCCTCACCATGGATGAACTTGTTCCTTCTGTGGATGTACACTCGGAATGACGATACTTGTGTGGTCTCATCGTGAGTGGCAGCGCCCGATTGAGATCCCGATGGCTCCGTCGATACTGCAATTTATATGTTTCACTACTTCATCATTATCACGCACTACTTGACAGAGACAAAGTCCAACCAGCTGCGATATCTACCTCAAATATGGTGAAATAAGAAATGGAAAATATTGTGGCTACTACTTGCGCGTTTCATCTTACTTGCGAGCTTTTGATTCTAATTCGATCCATCTCCCACTCTCGCTTTACAAACAATTATCGAAAGAACAATTAAACTACCAGCTATACACGGGTTTCACTGTCTCCTCATCATCTTAGCTATGTTCCAAGTACTAATAACAAGCTATCGTTTGTGAAAACAAAAACATCGAATATGCGCGGGCTCGCCACATATTTCACCATCTCATCATTACCCCGTCATTCGTCGAGACGCTAATGCGCACTCGGTTTCACTATCAATTACAAAAAAATAACAGCCATGTCAATATGAGAATCGTTTTGGACTGACCTCCTCTCTTGAATCCCTTGATGAGTTCCTTGTTGTGGACGACTGCTCCACTCACACTGTTGCCCATTGCTATTCTTCAGAGGTGTGATGGGGGTACTGATAAAAAGGGGGAAGTGGATGATAAAACGGGAGTGATTGGAGGCTTCCAGGAGATGCGAAGTGTGTAGAGATCGCGATTGGTTGCAGGAGGAGTTGATCAAGGAAGCCGCGAGGGGAGAGGGATGGGACTGGGGACGGGAGAGGAGATGGGGGGGGGATGATCAGATCGACCGACGATTTACTCCGTCTCCTGCAATGAGAGAATGTTAGATACGAATCAGCATCAACAAGTGACCCACGAGGATTTCATGATGACTGTTATCATCAAACCAACTAGACAACCTCCCAAGAGATGTTCAAAGACCAAAGATACCGGTGTCCCAAGTATTTTGCCCAAATGAAACCCGAACCAACCTGGAGCCTCGCTGTCGAAGTCTGTGTCGGGAGTAGCGCCGCTTTACGGGTCCGTCTGTAGCATAACGAGGGGGATCTGAACGAATACCATTCATAATTGGGGCATGGTTCAAGGGATCATCAATGGAATCGGGGATGGGGTCAGCACGTTGCATGGTTCCATGCTAGGGTCCGGTGAGTAAGATCGGGTCCTCGAAAGACAAATGGGGAATGGGGTGCGCGGTACGAGTTGCGACACAATGACGGAATGCCTGTCTGGTCTCTCTCTCTCACCCCTCCTCTCCTTTTTCTCTTGATCTACCGATCTATGGATAGGTCACGAAACGCGATTTCACGAGTTTTTCATTTCAACTAGATCGAATCACGTGATCTCATTACCCGATTCCTCGGTGCTTCTCCTCTGACTCATTCTCTCTCCAGATTACGGTATTCATTCATGACTCATCGGTATCTTTCCGTAGAGTTCAACGGTAACTTTCGCACAAATAATTACGACATCAACTTCAAAAAGCATTTTTTTACCAATCAACAATAACAATGAAACGACGTGCGGAATATCCTATAAGATTGTATCACAAGGGAGCTGAAAGAGAGGGACGAACAACAAAAAGGATAAACTACTCTACTAGACTGAGCGCATTCTCAATCTCACATCAATCTGACTTCCCCTCAAATATCATCGCGTGAGAAAGACAGGAGGGAAGAGAAGGAAGGGGAGAAGATCAATCGATCCGAGGCAACTTGGACTTCTGTTCGAAACGTCAAAAACCAAGTGTCCCCTCGGTGAGAGGATGGAGAGGAGGGATGATAGGAGAGGGGCTGATACGACTGGGTAACAACTGGGGTGCGGTAACAAGACAGCGGGGCAAGAGACAGCAGTAAATTAAGAGAGTGCAGAGTGGTGATAGATGGAGAGAGATGACTGGGAGATGAGAGAGAAGGACGTCGAGTCATCAGTCGAGGCTGTCTTACACCTTCCCCTCTCTATTCTCCCTTCTGTGCCAACTGCTGCTCGAGGAAGGCGATAAGGGGCTCTTTATAACGGGACATCGGAGGAATAAAGTGTCCCCCATCATGACGAATCTCCGATGAGCAATCGACTCCTGTCGAGGAATCGCCCTCGGGGCGGAACTGATCACGCAGTCGCTCCGATACCTGCAAAAGGTTTACCGTAAATGGCCTCTAGGTACAGTACTCAAGAACAATCCTTTGAGAACAATAACAAGTTTTGCATATCTCAGACTGAATAAATTCATCCAGAATAAGGGGCAATCAATACTGACCGGATACAGTACGACCTCGTCTCCGGTACCGAATATGTGGAGGGAGGGCGTAGTGAGGAGACGGAGTGACGTGTACTGCGCGTGTTGAGAGGACAGCGAGAGGAATCCCGAAGCGAACATCACGAATTGAGGCTGGTAATGGAATTAGTGAGTACATAACGTGATTGAACTTCACGAAAAGTGCGGAAATACATTAAATTACGCAAAAATCGAGATTAATCAATTCAGAGTTAAATTGATTTACAGCATAATTACCTTTGATATCTCGACCTCTCCCAGTTCCATCTTGGCCAGCAGTAGATGGAGCATGCACGCACCCTGACTGAAGCCGAGAAGACCATCGAACGGACCGTTCTCCTTTATGTACTGAAGAAAGACGTTAGAATGACATTGAAGCGAGATGAAACACTCAAATATGCGTAGTCTTTTGGAAGTTCAGGTTAGAAGTAGGAGAAAACAGTTCATTTGGATTCAGTTGGTTGACTAAATGGTACTACTACAGAAGCTCCGTACGCCCAAAAAGCCCAGAGCAAACTAAGCACAAAGCCTAAGACTAAAGTAGAACGCGTTTACCTTGACCAGATATTCGACGGAATCATCGAATCCGGTGGCGAGGTCCGTGACATCTCTGGAGGAGAATTGCGAGTCGGCCTTCGTGAACCACCATCCGCGCACATCTCCGCGTTCTTCACTGTCGAAAAAGAGGAAAATGAGCACAAAATCATAAGAAAATCGATACAAGACGGACAAATTTTTAGATTTGTCATCATTGAAAGCATGTTTTACCTGGACTCGACGTTCGGTCGATGGGGAGCGCACGCGTAGTGGAGATCCGCGTACTTTTTTATCATCTTCCGCAAGCTTCCCGTCTGAAAAGGTTCGATGAGTCGCAGAACGAATTGCCCAATCAGTATACACAACGAAATTCTAAAAAATAACCTTTTCCCTGAAGAATACGTCGTTCTGCCTGTATCCATGGAGACAGAGGATCTGCAGCCGTCGCTCAGAAGCCATTCCAGCCAGAAACAGACTTTGAAAACGTGTCGAAATGGTGTGAAATGTTCGAAAAAAAAAGTGGAAACAATCACGAAGGTTAACAATTTTTCTTACCGTACTCTCAATTGCGTTTATCGTAAAGTAATTTATTATTTAATATTTTTCAAAATTTTGAAACCTACTCAAATCTGAATATATGGGGCTTTCACAAAGTCCAATGATAAAAAATGAACCACAACGAATAATAATTTGTCTCATAAACTTATAAAAATCTTTACCGAAGCATGTTTGGGATATCCCATTATCGTCAATTTTGCGAAACGGTAAGTTGCGACCGTTTGCGCAAAATTGTTAGTGGAAAGTATTTTTATTTGATAGAATAACGAGTATTCAAAATATATTTAGATATGAGATGCAAAACGTTGCAAAACGTTGCAGAGCGACTTGAGGCTCCGGGTAGCACGTGTGCTCGACTTAACACGCCGCGTCCGGCCAGTGTCTCAGTCCAGAGCCCCATCAGCCTCCCCTTCCACTCTCAAACGCTCCTGCTCCACGTTCCAACCAGACGGTTGACAGAGAGACCAGCCCTCCGGCCTCGGCTCGGGGAGTCGAACCAACGGCCTCTGTTTGCACAGACAAGCGCGTTACCAACTGCCCCACCGAGACATTTGGGGAGGGAGTGCGGGGGGGAGAGATACTGCAAGGGAGGAGAAGTAAAGGCACGCACCCAGAGGGCATGAAGAGAGGATACTGTCCGTCCCTGCCGTCACTGCCCGTATGTAACTATCAAAATACTTCCTGAAAGTGAGATTCTTTTACGAATAAAAACAAAACAAATAAGAACATAATCTTCGAATTTCGAGTGATTTCGAGAAGTGGATCGTTGCTCGGATTTTCTTTATTCTTCCTAATCTTCTATTTTTTCAAATTGTTCTCTTCAGTTGAAGACATTCGCAAATTAGACATTTCCTTGCACCCCTTCCTCCCTTCCACTCTCTCCTCCCTTCCACTCTCTCACTCTCTCTCTTTGTGAAAAAAATGAGTCATTCCTATCTTTCTGCCTGTAGAAGACACTCCATTCCTCACAGTTCCAATTGGCCAATGTGTTCTTCAATATTCTAATCGTTTTCTTCAGATTATATATCTAGATAAACTGCTTCCTTTTCAGTCTTTCCGATCTATCTACACTCCGAAGATTGAAGAAACGAGTCAAGATCGTCCATAATCGTCAGATCGACTTGAGGTGCGCAACTGCCAATATAATATTGTTGAAAGAACTGAGTGTCAGAAAGGCAATGTAGTTTATAGTCACTCCTCTTACTGAATTTGGAGTCCGCCTTCTAGAGGGAATGAGCCCATACTGATCTAACTCCACCCATTGCAGGAACAGCCAATCAGATGATAAGTCCGGCCCTTCGGCCAGTGAAGCGCCCAGCGCGTCTATTTAATGATGAGGCTATGTCTGTAGAATCAGATCTCCAAGAGAGTCCGCCAGCCTTTGTCCTTGTCGCCTATCTAGCCTTGCTACTCGTTGCCCCCTTCGTTATCCGTTTTCATTTTGTTATTTTTTTAACACATTTATCAAGAGTAGGCTCTAATGTGCATGGCAGGCCTTTCATGACTTCTTGCTTGTCTCAGAAAAGTGGGTCCGACTGTTCGCATGAAGAGATCTTTCCATCTTGCGTTAGGCCGGCCACGTCTGTGCTTGGGACCTCGTGGAGTCCATTCGATCATAGGTAGCTCTGCTCCACTTCAAGTCATAAGCATTAGCAACTTTATGCACCCAGAGCCATTTTCTTTTCAATGAGGCACGAACAACATCCTCTATCTACATACCTTTGTGAGTCCGCGCAGCCTGTCCTTCGCTAAATGATCTAGGTAAGACATTGCAACCGACCATCCATCGCTCCATGCGTCTTTGTGCCACCTGGGCTTGTTGGTTGGGTTGATTAGTGCCTATGCTTGTTGGGGAGACAATGAGTGGAATGAATACAGAAGGAATAAGATATGGGCAATCCAGACACGCAGATGCGACCTATCTACTTATCATTACACAAAATTCATAAGAAGCAAATTCTTCATTTGAATAAATGTCGCAATCATTCAATTTCCATAGCACTAATCAATTTTGATGTCTCCTATAAAAGACCCCTCCTTCCATCTTCATTCCATTCTCACCCCTCTTTCCCTCCCTACTCGGTTGCCCCCTCCTTGCCCTATTTCGAAATGGGCGTCCCTCTACGAACGGAGATCGTCCCGGAAACGGTGTCCTACAGTATCATACCGTACCCTTCTGAATACCGTACTCCCTCAGATCGAGTTCAAATCCCGCTACGAGCGACAGACGGTCACATTCGAAATCAAGAACAATGGAGAGGTGGTGCAGATGTATAAGGTATACTGTAGTGATAACTACCGTACTCTCAGTATCGATTCATAGATCAAAACAACAAACTCGAAAGATTTCAAAATCAAGCCTGTCTACTTCGCGATTGAAAAGAACCAAAAGCGTAAAGTGAATGTGACTTACAATGGAAAAATTGAAAAAGCAAACTCGAAGGTATCATTTCCTACATACGAAATCGCAAACTGAACATCTACCGTATCCTCAGGACCGCATTACCGTAGTGTACGGCCACCAACTGAATCTTGCCACTACAGTAGAACAAGCGTGGGAGGACCAGAGACATCTCCAAGTATACTGTAGCCTACAGTGCCTACAGTAACCGTGGTCATCTCAGAACATCTCAATGGTCGAAAGGAGGAAGTACGTGAAGATTGCATACAGGGAGAATACTCCGAAGGTATTACTGTAGCTGATAGGAGAAGGGCCGATCGATGACTGACTCTTTTGAGAAACCTGACGATAGCATCACTGCGTCAAAGACTGCTATGCCGAGATCGGTCACTGTCAAGCCGGTCCTTCCGACCGAGTCCCAGATGAGTGAGTGGAGTGTCATGGTCAAGGGCTACGATTAGGGTTGTCTGAATGAAGATCACGTCTCTTCATTACTCGTACTCTCTTTTCACTCTGACCGGTCATCAAGGGGTAATGAAGAGAAGTATTCTTCACTCTGACAACTCGAGTTACGCTTTCGTTAATCGACATCGATACGGTAATCTCAGGTGGTATAAATCGTGATCAAGATTCGTACTTCGCCATTCCCCGGGTGGTCCGGCCAAGATTGCCCTTCCCAAGAAGAAATCGAGTGGAAGTTCGAGAATGGAAGTGAATGAGGGAACGACTGAAGATGGAAAGAATAGGTACTGTAGCATACCGTATCCTAGGGATAGCGAGTCTTCGTTTCGCCTGCTGTCTCGCTTCACTCATCGGCAAGAGACTGTAAAATGAAGAGATCATCTCTTCCAAATCAATGCCTGCCGTAACCTACCGTAACCCTTTCCTTCTCTCAGGGGATCTTCATCGAAGAGCAAGAAGAGCAATAATAACGACGCGACTCAGACGGCGGATGTATCACAGGAGGATGGAGGAGAAGTTCCGCCCCCTCCAATGAAGAAGAAGGGAGGAACGAGAAAGAAGGTCGCACCTCCTCCTCCTCAAGAGGAAGAAGAGGACGACGCACCCAAGACTGCCCTTCATGCACCTCCCATTAAACGAAAGTCTGTGGAGGAGGAACCACCCCGTGCCAAGACACGCAAGGCCCCTCCACCTGCTCATGAGGAGGAAGAGGAAGAGGAAGCTCCGCCCCCTCCTAAGGTCACTCCTAAGAAGGGTCGTAAGGCCACTCCAACTCCGCCCCCTCCTCCTCCCTCTCGACCCGCCCGCTCACCCGCTCCAATGGCATTCAATGATGAGGATGAGGCCACCGAATTGGACGCCAAACCAATCTCGAAGAGTAAGTACTGCATAGAGGTCGAGATACCAGTCTCTTCATTTCACGTGCTCTCTCACCGATCAGAAAGGCGAGAGAGCGTGTGAAATGAAGAGGCGGCTACCCGAATTTCGAACCCTAGGTACCGTAGGCATACTGTAGTCTTGATTATCGATCGATTGATTCAGTCGTGCCGGTTCCCGCAAAGAAGACGCAGCCTCCTCAGCCGAAGAGCAAGCGGAAGAGTGAGTACGGTAGATACCGTAACCTCTACCGTATGACCATTGCAGGAAACAGCTCGTCGTTCGATCCTCTGGCTTCGCTCATGAACGACTCCAAGATCATCTACGTGGTTCAGCAGGTACGGTAGGAGTAGTCAAGTATCAAGTACTGACTTTATTCCCATTCAGCCCTCTCGTGAAGATGAGGACGATGAGGAATCGGAAAGGAAATCGAAGAAGAAGAGTAAAGAGAATAAGAAGAAGACGACAAAGAGAAAGGAAGAAGAGGATGAAGATGAGGAACAATGAAGATACCGTATCCCCCATTGGATTACTGTACCCCCTTCCCGATCCCTCCCTGGTAGATCATTCTTAGATAAACAACTCTTCGGACAACTGTGGACTTTACATTGAAAGAAATCATCAATTGATTCAAAATCTGTGTTCTCAATCGATTCTTGTGTGTCTTCTCCTACATTTGAAATTCGTCAGGACAACAGCAAAAATATTTATTTGAAGCACAAACAACAGTTCACAACTCATGAATGTGGGGTGAAATGTGATAGAAAGTCACGGGAATACGAAAATAGAACTCATTAGTCTACATCTGATAACGGAAGACTATTCTGATTCAGATAAGTGCCACAACATTAAACTGAGACCCATCAATGATTTGAAATTCCACTAGACTTTGAGAGTGATGATTAGATACTCTGAGGAGACTGTATTATATGAAACAGGAGAATAGCTTACAACCGACAGATAAGTGTTTGCGATTATGCATAGTATAATAGATCAGGGAATAAATAATATCATCTCTACAATTCTCTCTTTTAGCTACACATGGGTACAGGTTTGAAAAATACTGCTAAAAAATCCGTGCAAATGCTTTCCTACAAACTAAATCCGTCTACAACGTGCGCATTGGCTTACAAAAAAAAGATCGATCGATAAAAAGTAGTAGAAAGGGGGAAATTGATTAGCGTACTTTCAATTCGTATGCGGCCTTCTTCGTTGCACGTCCACAACAGCATCCAATGAGGAAGAGAAGGAAGATTATTCCTCCCATCCATCCAAGGATCGAAACCTTCTGTGGATGAGCCTCCAGAGCAGACACCAACTCATTGAAGGAGTTAGGCAGACCAACGTTGTAGTCCTGCAATGGAGTAATCACGCTTGATCCACTACATTACCCATCAGTTGTCGATCACTCCCATCATCTACCGTAACCCTTCACTCACATCATGGGCCTTCTTCCACAGCTTATTTCTGTCGTTCAGTTTGGCGATGCATGGCTGAGTCATCATTGGGTTTCTCGCCTCCAGAGCGTCCATTAGACAAGCGATCACTGCAATTATCAATTGACTACCGTATTTATAAAATCAGTACTCGATCACCCCATCTCGAATACCGTACCTCTCGAGTGTCCCGGCTGCACTCCACTACACACTCGCTGGATGTCGATGCCGCACGATTGGTAGAGGATGGGATCGAGATGCACGTCCACCATTGCCTCTTGAGTGCGGAGGGCAATCTGAGAGAGGTATGAATAGACAGTGAAACACCAGTCTTGGGGGAGATTCTACATCAGATAATAGCACGCATAAATACAGTCCAACAGTCGGCCTTACCGGCGGTCCCTACCTAGCGTTTTCTTGCGACTTTTAAATAGCTTCAAGTGGATACTCATTTAGTTTTTACTATCTACCGTATCTGTGATCTTCTACCGTACCTGATTGGAGCATTCCTTATCATTGATCTGCCCCGAGTAGAAGTCCGCCTTGAGACACTCGAGCACATTCTCGTACGTGCCCGTCCGCTCGATCACCGCCTGTCAACATTATCCATTTGATCTGGCTTTCACGAAATCGCTCGTTTCCCCCCCCCCCGTGAGAATCGCGTACGGATCGGCGAATTTCGAAAATAGGTTATACCTGGGTGCAGTGCTTCTCAATGGTTCCCTTGCAGGCATCGAACAGTTGAGGGTCGAGCTTCACGTCGAACTCCGACTCCAGAATCACCTTCGAGATCTGCAAACAACAACAATGTACGATGACCTTGTTTACCATAACACATGGAAGAACAATTTCGGTTCATTTTTTAAAGAAACTTCTGAAAGTATTGGTTACATTTTCAATCCAGAACCAAACTACAGATTTCATGTTTCACACCCAGTACATCCTTGATTGTTCGCTGACAAGATGATAAAATCGGGTAAAGTCTTCGACAACATCTATAAATTTCCCCAACATCGCTCCATGAAGCAATATTGCCATAATTCAGCCATTTGATCGATTCCCCTCACCGCCATACCTCCGCCTGGCACTGCTCTCCCAGTCTGATCTTCTCATTGAGTGATCGACGGAATTTCTCCCTCAGACAATTGACGACGACTCCTTCCAACATCTGTCTCGCGTACTTGGGATTCTTGATCTTAGCGTAGTCCTCGGGGCAATGCTGCTTCGTCTCTTCCTAAACACATACAAATTAGTTAAACTGCAACTAGTATACAGATTTTTCTCAAATCAAGAGTAAAATGAAGCTATCTAATGTCGTCACAGGCGAAACAATTATCAAACGAAAATATCGGCATGTATCACCAACTCGTGAAACATTAACCTACTGAGTTTCCGTGAATCATAATCCAGTCTAGATTCTGCCATTCCAAATCTCTCACTCTTCCCTCTTACCTGACAAGCGATAAGAAGTCCGGGGCGCAGTCTGATGTCCTTCGCAGCCTCACGCATGCGCTCCGAGACAATCTGCAATAGGATGACAATAAAAATAAATCACCAAAACAACAAAAAAGCACAATTTTCGACTACTTTCTGTACAACTTTTGAGTTCTATGTTTCAATATTAGTATTAGTCATTAGAGCGGCTAACTGCGTACCTTCTGACAGGGTCTCTGCAGTAATCGTACGATCTTCGTATTGGACAGACACTCGAGGACGTTCTCCTTGTATCCCGCACAGTACTTCCCAATATCCGCCTTGCAGTTGCGCTGAAGCATTTGAGTTTCAATTACTGAATATACTTCACACCTTTTAAAAAATATCAATCGATCAGCCGCTGATACCAGAATATGCAATCAAATAAGAAAAAATATCGAAAGCTGACTGCAACGTTCATGTTTCACGCCCGTTACATACTTGAACTGTTTTGAAATCGACCAATAATCGACACTGGTTTCAGCGAGAAAAAAAACCATCACAGACCATTAGCCAAACTTTCTAAATCGAAAAAACGATAATTCGAAGAATCAGTTACCCATTCCAAACAAGTTTCACACATCCTACATGTTCGCTCAATGGCAAGTACATCAATTTCGCTTGGTCGATGTAGTTAGAAATATTCAATCAACCCCTCCTCACCTGCAGTTCATCATCCATCTCATTATCGACTGCTTCAATCTTCTCTCTCTCAAAGATCATCGCCTTGCAGTCTGGTTCGAGCTGTTCGAAGCGCACGCGCAGACACTCAATCGTGTCCTCGAACGTCTTCGCCTGATGGAAGGAAGAGATAGGGAAGTGTTTAATTAACAAGTACATTAAATTAATACCTGCATACCCCTTTAGTACGTTCAAATATATTTCTCAGTTATTTACACACCACTTATCACTCAAAAGGAATCAAATGTGAGGTAAACAAATCGTGAAACACAAAATTTACAGTATTTTTCTACTCAATCCAAAGTGTTCCCTTCACAACCGTAATCCCTCCCTTATACCGTACCTGATCGCACTGTAGTCTCCTCAGATCATTTCCACACTTCTTCATCAATTGGGGATCAGCATCGGCCATATGCTCCTTATCGTCGAACTGAAACACAACTCCTCGTTACTCTTTTGCCCATCTGCAATCGATATCAAATCTCAGTTATTCACGCAAACTTTGAGACCCCAAACAACCACCGGAAAGTGAAACCCAAGGCAAAGGAGGGGCGGGGGAGTCGGGACATGACCGTGGGGATTAGTAAATTCAATCGATTCATACTCGAAAATTGAATAAAAAAATAGAGAAAAAGTAGTGTAGTATGCAGAAAGGAAGAGCTTTCACAGTTTTCCTCTCCAAACGATCAAATATTGCTCTTCCTTCCCTCACTCAACCCTGATCGTGCTTGGAAAGGGAGGGATCTAGCGTGCGCAATTCGGGTCTCTTACATACATTGCTCGAGAAGAGACGGCGGCCCGAATAGCGCACTCTAGGGGGGTGGGGTCAGGGGACCAGAAGGAGGGCGATAGTGGGAGGGGAAAGACGGGACACTGACATCGACCTGTTCCTGCTGCAGATACGCCACTCTCAGCTGCTTGCGACACTCCTTTTGAAGGTCTTCCGGAGTGCCGAGCAGACGATGTTCGAAGGCCACCGACGACAGACAACGAATGATCTCCGCCCTGTGATCGATCTATTGCATACCGTAATCTTTCGCTACCGTAACCTCATGCTACCATAGTGTCCATTACCAATTGGGGTTCAAAAAACTGATAAGTGCTCCAATGGTATGATAAATCGATAAGTGGACCGGTATTCCGATTGGTGGAAAAGGGAGTTCCATGGCTACCGTACTCACTTGTCGTTGCCCGAGGCAGAACAGTGCTTTCTGATGTCGACATCGCACGCCTGCTGGAATCGATACGAGAAGTGGTAGTCACGCATCGTGAGCAGCTCGAAGTGATTCACGTACGTTCTGCAATGAATTCCTCGTGAAGAGTGATATTTATACCCGCAGAATTGACGTTGCACGAATATCTTATAATCGGAACAAACTTGCACTCGGCTAATGCAGATATCTCTCACTTTCGTCAAAATTTCAAAACAGCCAGCACCATTCGCGCTGCACCCATTTCACATAATGAAACATTGCTGCATATATTTAATCATTTGGAGGCAGCAACGGTTGATTCCAAAAATATTTCGCCCGCAGCATCCTGCTTTCACCTATCTATCATATCCCAGCAACTACTTATGCAATCTAATTCAGATCACGAAAAGAGTTTAATACAAACCCCTGTTCATACCTGCACTTATTGGTCATTTCATCGGCCTCCTTATTCTCGAGTAGACACTGCATGACATCTCCATGGTCAATCTCCTCGTTGAGGAACTGTGTGCAATGGGCCTGGATGACGGGACGGCACGCGCGAGTAAGAGCACGATTCAGTTTCGTGTCCTGAAGAGGGGAAGGAGATGGATTGAGTTTTTGTTGTTATTCGCTCGGTAGCTAAGTCAGAATTAATACATAGCCATCTTGGCTACTCTCACAGACACGCTGTAACCTCAAGCAACCTTTGATTGATATGTTTTTCCCATATTGTGTATGTTAAAAAATCAAATTCAGTCTAGCCTATCGATTTCCATGGACCCACTGGAACCTCGACTACCATGGTTAAACCATAAACAGAAAGTTGAGCTTCGTGTCCTGGACAGGGGTGAGGGGAAGGCCAAATATTGTAGTTGTTATGGCGAAGATGTTGGGAAAATCAGTACAGGTTCACCTCGCCTACTCTCATAGGCCCGCTACAACCGCGGATTGAAAAGTATTTTTTCATTATGAATGTTACTCTGATCAAATTCAGTCTAACCCATCGACTATCATAGCCCCATTACAACCTCTCCCCCTCCCCCCAACTTGGTCGAACTTATCAACAACAAAAAATCGACATTTTAAGGTCAAAACAACAACAACAACAACCCAAAACAACCCTTACCTTGGCCTCAAACTGGGTGAACTTGACGATGGCTGCCTGGCAGGTGGGATGACGACGGATGAAATCCTCCTTGTGCATGTGCGTCTGCAGACAGTCCATCTCCTGCAATGGGGATTATGTTATCAATAGCCAATCATTATTGTCGAATTATACAAATAAATAGCGCGGCAGATTTTTTTCTAGCATGTCAATGGAGATCAATCAGCTATAAGAGAGACTATCTGACTCAAGTGAAAATGTCTTGGCAAAGTGCAAGAAACGGAATTCCCTCAAAATTGGTGGGTGGGTAGTACCCATCGAGTGTATCCCAGCCCCAACTTATTTTGTGATTTGAATCACTCTCCGACGAATGGCGCGACATTTCAAAGTGAAACATAACCCAGCCGAGTTTCTCATTTCGCAATCAATCAAATCAAGTGATAGCTCAAAAAATGCACAATAATTCACTGATTATACGCCCCGAATTTTATCCCGATCAACCGCGAACTCATTGAGAAATGTTGAAAAAATCATTTTTTTGCTTAAATTATCGCTATTTTCTCGCTCGGATGGTTAACAAGGGACCTTTTTTATTTCACCAATAATAAGAGCAATCATTCAGCTCTACTTCATGTTCATATGAAAGAAAGAAAAAAACAACGCCTCAACTTATTGCGAAAAATCGGGCTCCAAATTGAAATAAAATCAGTTTGTGATCCGGTCGCCTACCGTAACCCAGAGAGCGGCCGGCAGAAAAAAATGCACTTATGCATGGGGGTCATGGGTCAGAAATTTTTTTGTTCGATATATAATTGGTACTGTACCCATTGTGTTTCACAGTATCCCAAATTACCGTATCTGGCTACAGTACCCCGAAATATCACGAACTGACTTTTTTTCAAAAGTGCGCCAAATGTCTTCGATCTGTCATTGAATGTGTACTACAGTAACTCACGATGTTACCGTAACCCGAATTACCGTAATCCGGTTATCGCGAACTGGCTTTATTTTCATAAATGCCTTTCAAAATTCCGTTTATAAAAATAAAGTCAGTTCGCGATAACCGGATTACGGTAATTCGAGTTACGGTACCATCGCGGATTACTGTAGTACACATTCAATGAAAGATCGAAGACATTTGGCGCACTTTTGTAAAAAAGTCAGTTTGTGATATTTCGGGGTACTGTAGCCAGATACGGTAATTTGGGATACTGTAGAACACAATGGGTACAATACCAATTATATATCGAACAAAAAATATTTCTGACCCATGACCCCCATGCATAAGTGCATTTTTTTCTGCCGGCCGCTCTCTGGGTTACGGTAGGCGACCGGATCACAAACTGATTTTATTTCAATTTGGAGCCCGATTTTTCGCAATAAGTTGAGGCGTTGTTTTTTTCTTTCTTTCATATGAACATGAAGTAGAGCTGAATGATTGCTCTTATTATTGGTGAAATAAAAAAGGTCCCTTGTTAACCATCCGAGCGAGAAAATAGCGATAATTTAAGCAAAAAAATGATTTTTTCAACATTTCTCAATGAGTTCGCGGTTGATCGGGATAAAATTCGGGGCGTATAATCAGTGAATTATTGTGCATTTTTGAGCTATCACTTGATTTGATTGATTGCGAAATGAGAAACTCGGCTGGGTTATGTTTCACTTTGAAATGTCGCGCCATTCGTCGGAGAGTGATTCAAATCACAAAATAAGTTGAAGCTGGGATACACTCGAGGGGTACTACCCACCCACCATTTTTGAGGGAATTCCGTTTCTTGCACTTTGCCAAGGGTCAGTGCAATTTTTTTCACTGACTCAGAAACTCTCTCATAAGTCCTTTTGACAGAACTCATAATCCTTGTGAAACCTCGGTTCGCCGCAGCTTTGAATTCACCACACTAGAAGTACTCATCCCTTTTAACATCGTATCCGTACCTCCTGTGGTTGCACATTATGGGAGCAGTACTCTGAGAGTGCCTCTCTGCAGTTCATCTCCACATCGGGAATGAGATTCACTCTCACGGCACGATTACGAAGCACACGATGCACTTCTGATGTGCACTTGGTAGACATCTGCAAAGGGGAGGGAGGAATCAGGGGAATGGATGGAGTGATTAATTAATATTTTGTAATTACTTACAAGGTCCGAAATTATCAAAGGGCTGCCAGCCTGGCAACTATCTACTACCACTGAAACATGAACGTACCAACTTTTGAAACGTTAATAAATAGTGCCTAAAGTGCCACTAAAGTGCCTCACCGGATGTTCCTCATCGTAAGCATTTCTGTAGAGACAGGCGAGAATGGCTGGTCCTGGATCCACCTGGTTCGACGGATTCTTCGTCTCGTGCCAATTCGGAGTCGCCGAGCATCTTGAAAAATTAAAATTAAAATTTATTTATAAATTTTTCTAATTTCCATTTCACTTTTTTTGTCAACAACATCATCTTGCACTTTCCATTAACATTTCAATTGCATTATTTCCTCTATTCTACCCCCCCCCCTTCCCCTCCTCTCCTCATTCGCTCGTCTCACTCTCGTCTCGAGAGGTTCGTCCTCGACTCGACTCCGCTCCTCCCCCTCCCAAGCTCCGCCCCTTCAATGTTCCTCATTCTACTCATCGCGGCGGTACTCGCTGCTGCCGCCTACTATCACTTCCAGGTACTACCGTAACCCCCAGGACCACACTAAATTCCGGTTCAGCAATCGCAAAAGGCCGGTTGTCCCATCTCCGGAGGTGCGAAGAGGAACGATGTGCCTACGAGCTGCGTTTCCACAGCCGCCCAGGTATACTGTAACTCTAGGGTACGGTAGAGGACGAATTTCGAAATTCCAGCCCGGCACCGTAACCTGCGCCGCCGGCTCCGTCCTTCCGGTACGGTAACTAGCTGGATTACGGTAGATGAATCGTGCATTATCGATCGTTCCTTGCAGCAATCCGTCACTGCTGTGGCCAAGTCGACCGACTCCGATGTGCGGAATCCTTTCTCACTTCATCCTGATCTTTGATATCTCAAACCCAATTTGATCTCTTCTCAGGTTCCTCAGAAGCCCTCTCTGACTGAGTCGACAGTGAATCGTATCGATGCTCTTCCTGCCACCACTCCCACTCCCGTACCCTCCGATGCACCCGCCAGTACCAATACTGCCAAGTGAGTACCGTACCCCCTGACTACAGTACTCTACCGTATCTCTCAGACCCTCGGACAGCACGACTTCTGCCTCGACAGGACCGGGCACTCCGTCCTCTGGAACCACGCCCAGCAAGGGAAGCAAGAAGGTACGGTAGCGACTACCGTATCCCTCATCTACAATAATCCTACTATAGCAGAAGAAGCGCACTCGTCGTCGCAAGAAGTCGGCCGGAACTACACCGGCCCAGTGAGAGGGGAAGCCGGCAAATAGAAGAGAATGAATTGAGTGTGATTGTGTGTGAGTGTCGTGGCCGCCCTTTCCCAATCCCCCTCAAAGGGCCGCCAACGGTTCACTATGCCTGACTGCCGAGTAAAGTGCTATTGGGAGACTATCCAGAACTCGTGTTTCGGCAGAGCATTACATGGGTCTACCCCAAGAGCAAGCAATTACATCAGCTGAGTCAATAATACAGACTATGATTGTGATCGGTGTGTCTACCGTGTTCTAACACAGTGCAATCGTTCCGAGATCCGATACTCCCAATGACGTCATCACTAGGAAATTGCGAATCCATTTCTCACCTGGAAACGGCCTCATCGTGACAGGCAGAGTACATGGCCGGGTCGAGAGTCCAATCACGAGCGAAGAAGTATTGCACCTTAAAATACAGATTCACTCATTTGTATTCAGTAGTCTATATTAATGAATGAAAAAGAGGCACAATCGAGCATCCTCAAAAATTTCGATAGATGGATGACCGTTGAAACAGTATTCGAGTGGGTTAGGATATAGCGAAAATTAGAACGGTTCAGCAGAGATCAAAGCTCATTGCATACCTCGAGTAGTCTCTTCTCGCACTCCTTGGGCATATTGGGCGAGTCGACGTTCTTCATGAGACAAGTGAGAGTGGACGCCTCCGATTGGGCGTCAGATGCACAGATGCCTGAGGAGATAAGGATGGACTTGAATTTGACCATGACCAGCGATATACTGATGCTCAACCTATTTCCTCCACTGTATTCTACGCCTGAAACACCGTTCCCACTCTCTATTTGTAACCATAAATTGCTTGAATTCAGATTAGATTCAGATTCACAATGTCATTGATGCTCACCCAATTTCCCCCGCTGTAAGCTACCCCTGAAACGCCACTCTCACTGCCGGATTGTTGTCATCAATTTTTGAATATTTTGAACAAATCCTGAATTTACAATACCTTCCTACATATGCGTAGATTTCGGGGGTTTTTTTTAATTGTAAAGTCGGAATATGTCCTCATAATTGCTCAACAACCAATCGACCAGGCTATCCCCTCTCCCATGAAACCCGTAACTCACTATCGATAATGGGCCTGCACGACGCGTACAGCACTTTGTCCACCTTGTAGTTCGATCCAATGTCCGCCGTCTGCAAATTACATTTATTTTTTAAAACTTTTATTATTTTTTCCTGAATGTGCGCAAGCACAATGCAATGTATATTATTTTAATATTATATGAAGAATACATGGAGCTGTGAACAACAAATTCTACTCCCATTCTCTTTTCTCTCTTCCCTGAAAGATCATTAAAACAAATTTTCTTTAAAAAATACATAAGACCAGACTAGGAGAATAATTGAAATAGGAAGTGTCATGATGGGATCAGTCCACTTCATTCTTCCCCTCTCTTCCCTCCTCCCTGCAACCCGTAATCACCTAGTGCTTTTTTTCAAAAAATTACATAATTCGATTGATTCAAGCCACTTATTTTTTAACAGCGTAGTAGAGATGGAATCAACCCCGTTCATTCTTTCTTTCTATTTCCTCCTCCCTGCCCCCCCCCCTCCACTCACCTTGACAACCATTCCCAGTGCCTGCATGCACTCGGGCGTCACTTGCTTCTTCTCGTCACGCTCCTGCAATTGATAATGTCAACTACCGTAATCCTCGATCTACCGTACTCCATCCTCATCTACCGTACCTGAGCGTGTGCCATGAGACAGTGCAGGGTGCGTCCCTCTGCCTCGATGTCTCCGCGCGGCGAGCAGTACGAATCGATTTCCTGAGAATATTATTTCGTGAAAGACCCTTCCAGTGATCAAATGTGCCTCAAAGTGTCCCTTAACATGATATACACGAAGATGTTTCACCATGTTTGAAAATTAAGCGAATAATTATTTTTAACTCTACAAAATGAGGTTTTACCTTGGCGCAGCTGAGTACGATCTCGGGGGCGATTCTGAACTCCTCCATCATCAGCTTCCTGTGAGTGAGCATCTCGTGACGACATCCCTCAGAGGCTGGCTTCGCGTCCTGAGAATGAGAGGGATTTCCTTACTTGTCAGAACAGGTGTTTTGTTTGCGGAAGATGGGCAAGTACGCATTAGTGCTGAATTTTCACAAACTTCTTAAGAAATCTCTGCTGCCCCGATTCACCACCAAAAAAACGAATATTTGCTCCGCTTCCATAAAAAAATCGTTAACGATGTTTTTTTCCTTATTGCAACAACAATAGCGATGACTCGAATATCAAAAAGCATGCATCTTCAGTTACTCGTGCATAACCGATTCACCAAGTGAGCCAATTTCACCCTGTTTGTTCTGCTCCCCGCAGACACATTGAAAGGGCGCGCTTCCAATAATTCCCTCCCTCGCCCATCCCATTACGCCCACTCAATCCCCTCGACGTGTCTAATAAGGGTAGATTAAATAGAATGAGGGGGGGGGGGAGAAAATGGGTAGGGTTAGCGCAGATGAAGAATCTATTCTTATCTAAAGATGATGATATTTCGGCTGCTTAGGAAGCTTAGGATCAGTGCTTACTGCTTATTGTTAGTCCGCCCACTCGGTATCTCTTCTATAGAAGTGCTGAGAGGGAGAGGAAGGAGGTAAGGGAGGGAGGACTCACCTTCTGATGTGCTCCATTCTCGAGACAGAGCATGATCCAATTGAGATGGAAGTGAGCGGCAGACTCGAGATTCGCCTGAGGTTCGCACTTGTAACTGCAATTTATGTTATTGACAACACTTTCCGATTCAAATCAACTTTTTTTTTTCAAAAAAAATTCTCAATGATCAAATGATGTTAGAATTTTCAAGCAATGCCGAACGAATCTTCGAATAGTCTCACTCTTGCTCATCTAGTATCGTTGTAACTCAAAACCAACTGAGAAAATAAGCAAATAGAAAAATAAACATACTTAGTCATTTCCTCCTGACAGGCCTTCGTGAGGGGATGGGCCATACGGTAGTCTCGACCCATCAGATGGGCACGCTCAGCCAGAATCTTGGCGCACTGAAAGGATCACGATGTCATTACCGTATCAATCGATATTCCATCGATTACCGTACCTCGGGCTGCATGAATTGGTCGTGGCGGTTGAAGAGGAGACACTCAAAGATCTTGCCACTTCCGGCGGGCACGTCACGACAGTACTTCTGCAAGGGAGGGAGGATACCGTAATATCCGTCTACCGTATCCTACCGTACCTCTCTATCAGCACGGCAGGCGAAGAACATGGGTCGATCGAGGTTGAAGTCTTCCGCTTGCATCTCGGCCAGTCGCATTACCTGGGAAAATAAGATATTAGAATTGCAAAGACAATGATACTGCAACGCTAATTCCAGATGTATCTTCTAGTTTCAATGAAACTCAAAATCACGGGGCCACCACACCCGGATATAGTCCATTCCGTGCCCAATGGGCTATCAATCTGCCCTACCGCACTCCCATACCGTACCTCATGTCTACAATCGTCCTGCAGATTGCCTCTCTCATTGGGCGTCTTCTCCACTGCGATCACCTTCTGGATCAGACACTCGAGGGCCATTCCTGACACAATTATCAATATTAAACCATTTGACCACATGTGAACTTTGTGTTTCACGAAGACTACAAGACACGCGTATCTTCACCGGAAACAGTGATATCCTGGATCATGGATTTTTGAACACTTAAAAATTCATCTCACACACAGTTCTCGTTTCAGCTAGAGCCCATAAGAAAACACCAAATGCTGACAATGAGGCTATCGTTTGATGACTATATTGAAGAAAAAACCCAAATGCTCACCCTGCGTGTGCGGAACGCGGACCTTCTCGTGGGCCTTGTCGGGAGTGATCACGGCACATCCGTGTCGCTCGATGTCCTCAAATAAGACCGGGTTAGAGCACGAACAATACCAGCCACCCCTCGAGTAAGGAAAAACGCAGGCTCTTCTAACGACAAGAATTAACATACCCTCTGGCACTTGGAGATGAAGGGTCCGACGAGACGAAAGTCGGAGAAGGCAAGACGCTCCGTGCGGGCTGCAGATTAAAAAGTTTGTTCACAATATTGAGGATGAATTGGCGCGAATCCGTGAGTCATCGTCCAATTAAAATTGATGAATCTCAACACTAGGGCGTGAAACAGCAACTCACAGAGGAATCCGAAGCAGGTGCTCGTCTTGGTGACGTTCTGCGTGTAGTCCATCATGCACGAGAGTGCATAGCCGGGCGCCGTTTGCGACACGCACGCACCTGAAAAGATATACCGTATTCTAACTCTAAACTAATCGATTAATCACCGTAAACCACCGTACTCACCGAAGGCGGGAATCTGCTGCATCTCAGCCGAGCAGTACTTCTTCGCTGCGTCCGTGAATCGATCGTCTTGCGTCAGTTTGACCTACAACAACATACATTTTTGTACCTACCGGGCCGGTAATCAGACCACTATACATTTAACCGTGTCAGTTGTCAGACCACTAAATATTTTCGTTCGGGCGTTCAAATTTCTTCCACCATCTATGGTTAGCAGTATCAGACCACTATATATTTGTGGTTCCCGGTTGGTAATGAAAACGTATGTATGTATATGAATCAATCAACTACCGTATCCTGACCAATCGATTTCTGAATCTACCGTACCTTGAACTGCCAGACGAGAGCCTCGCAGGCGGAAGTGAGGGTGGCAGTCTCACTGTAGCCGGAGTCTTGGAGACATTCCAAGATGGACATGTCGGATTTGAGATCCACGCCTTCCTGAAATGAGATTATAGGGTGATTTTATCGATTTCACTGTTGTAAACTACATCAGCAGTTCAAAGAACCATCAAACGAGTATGACCTTGTTGCATAGCTTGTGAATATCCTCCTTGCAGGCATCGAAGGAGAGAAGACTCTCCTGACCACTGGAATGAACATCATTTCCTACTCTTATGTTATCGATAATCCTGTGGTCGTCGAATAATCTCATCGATCGCCACCAAATCGCGTGTGTTCGGTAAACAGGCGACACTCCGCACAGAGTGCCGAATCGATGATGTCTCCTCTTGACAAATAGAGTGAATGAGTAAGAGTGGTTTCAGAGAAAGCTAGATATTTCTTCACACGCTTTCAACCCTCCCTATCATCCCTCAATTAGTGTGACGATAGGGAACAATTGGGGCTCTTCCCTCTACCTCATTTCACTTTCCCCTCTTGCTCCCTATCTAACTATTCACGCGAATTCACTCTCGACTGGTCATCTCTCAAGGACATCTTTCTCGTGTGCGAATCCCCAGCAGAAATCAATGGGAAATCCAAAGACAGAGAGAAGGAAGGTTGACTAGCAACGATGAATTGAGGCAGAACGGGACAGACAGATGTAAAGTGGAAGGGAAACTCACTTCGCGGCACCACCGGCTTGGTCGGCTGAAAATACAACATTATTGAATAATATTGGAGAAATTATATGATTGAACTAAGTCAGAAAATGTATCCTGAGGGAAAATAACAAATCGTGAGAGGATAACTAACCGCTGGCGCCCGCAGCAAGAAGAACGACGAGTAGGCGATACATCGCCATCTTCGAAGCTCGGTTAACGGAAACGGGATTAATATTCCCTACCGAGTTGCACCCTGTAAACGTATTTGTAAACTTATATGATAAGACAAAAAATGAGACAGTTCAGAGAAGCAGAACGTCATAATTCGATTGGAAATGAGTGAAGAGGATGATAGACCAGGATAAACGGGGGCGAATGGGCGCTCAAGTAGACAACAAGATACAACAATGGTCAGTGAACAATTGTGGAATGTTTGGAAAGTGTAATTAGGCAAACACGGCATGTTAATTGCAATCAAACGTGGAATTAGAACAAGAGCCCCACGGTGTGCTGAGGTGTCCAGAAAAGCGACAAATCATGACAAACAGCAGAAAAGGTGTACCGTAATTTCCAATCTTGTGTATCGCATAATAATCTTTTTCTTTTCCTGTTATTTGATGTTCTCGCAGCACCTTAAGGAATAATTACAAAACACTAAAATATTAAACGCATTTTCAATAATAAAATTTGGAATTTTCCAAGAAAAGGATTAAAATTGCTACGATAGTTTTCAAATGATTTTGACCCCGTAACGAATTTCTTCGACTACGGTAGATATTGACTTTTTAAATTTGTTTTGAAATTTTTCATTGTTTTTGTTTTTATGGGCTTTAGGGGCTCCTTTTGTTGCATATTCAGTGTGCTATAATTTCAGGTAGACCGCTTTCATCAATTTCACCCTACTCAATGGCGCTCTCCTTAGTAGGTTCGTTAACACCTCTTAAAAAAAAAATTTCCATTGTTACTATCCAGAAAGGCGAGCCCAGACACGGACGCTGCGTAATGTGTACTCCTGGCTGCATCCTCAGTCGCGCTACTTTGATGACAACTCGATTGCGATGCCCATCGAACAATTCGAGAAGTATGTAATGGGGTTCAATATGTCTTACCTCCTAATTTTGATTTCAGGCTGTGCGGACCTATTCAAGACACCCAATTCGATGCGGATCTCGCCAAGGAGATCGTTCTGAATCCTTGCCTCAATATGGCCGAAGGACTCCTCATCGAATATTCGATTATATTGGGATACAAGCCAACCGACTTCATCCTGCCCGATGGATATTCTTTCGTTTCCAGACTGACCGTCAGTATCTTTTTTTTGTTAATTTTTTGCATATTGGGCGTTCGAGTATATTATTTTCAAGAATCTAGCCGCATAATTGATCACCCGAATATTGCAGCATGGCAATCCAGGAAAGGAGCTGGACCTCACTCTATCTGTACTTAAATCTATCATCAAAGGAAATGAGGCGCTCTCCGAGATGTCGGAGAAGTTGAATAAATTGATCGAAGAGAAGTCTATTCTTGACAATAATGAATCTGAGCTTCCGAGGGTGCGTTGTCCTACCTGCTTACGGATTTGTGTTATTCCTTTTCAGATCTATCCAACACTTCAAGATCGAATTGAGAAATGCGAAGAAGTCGCCGACGAGGAAATTCACGATTTCATTGATCAAATCGAGAAAGGTCATATCAATGAACTCGTCTGGTTATGATTATCTATGGTTTTAGACGCATCCTACCAAACTCATCTTTACTTATTCAAAGAGAGTCGTCCCCATTTTCTCAAGGGAGCAAATCACGTCAAGTTGTTAGTTTATCCTTCTTTTTTTGCACGTTTACCTCATGACATTGTTGCAGCATTCAAAATGCGTACTCGAGCAACAGTGTTGATCATTGTATTAGCAAGCCCTACTTCGATTCTGTGTTCTACGTGAGTGACGGCTACCGTGGAAAATTATTAAAATATGAGATTTAGGTGATGGAATCGATAGTTGCTCGATTGTCGAATGAAGAACTGGAGACGGCATTGGCCGCATCGAAGGGACACTTTACGAAGGTGCTCATGAAGAAGCGCGAGTATATCTCTGATTTCAAGCTGTCGAGTAACAACCCTTCCAAGGCGAGTTCTCAAATCGGCAATATTGGTTCTTAATGAAAAAAATGCCCTTGAAACTGAATATAATATTAATTTCAGAACGTAGTGATGTTCACTGCACGAGTACTCCTTCGTGGACCAAAAGCTGTTCGTTTTCTTCCTTTGTTTCATGAGAATTATTAGAATTATGCAGACAATTATTATCGAATTGCAGGCTTGCGATGAACTAGCTCCTTTCCTCTGTGATTCGAACGTTGTCTGCATGATGTTATTTGCCGGGATGCCACCTCCTCTCCACAGGGTGAGCTATTCATGTGCCCCTACCTGTGTCCAATTAAACAAATGTCCTTGTGGTCAGTACGATTATCTATCGTATGAGTCAATTCATTGAAGTCATTTACTGTCGCTGTTACAGTTCCTTCTCGAGAGCGAGACCCCCGTTCTGCTTCAAGTGCTCTTCTCTATGAGAGGACGCTATGCCTCGAATAACTTCGTCGAGCCTATGGATTGTACGATTTCTAAATAGCTTTATTGGTTGACAACTAATTTGTTTTCCA
The DNA here is from genome assembly GCA_911812115.1 of Pristionchus exspectatus. NCBI lineage: Eukaryota > Metazoa > Nematoda > Chromadorea > Rhabditida > Neodiplogasteridae > Pristionchus > Pristionchus exspectatus. The sequence continues at coordinate 9,228,002 of OU461584.1, read as the reverse complement.
TTCGCAGGTCTGGTTCGTCCTGGCACCTTCCCCTTGCACAAGTTGCTGAAGGTGATGCTCAAGGAAAGTCAGAGCTTCAAGCCTCATATGGCAAAAGTTCTTCATTGTCATGTCATACGGGATTGCATCGAAAGTTAGTAGACAGCTCCCTATTTTCTGTTCTTTTTTATGCAGATCAGTTCAATTAAAATCTGACTGCACAAATTATGAGCATCACTGTTGTTGAAATTAATTCATAATATGTTGAGAGGCAGCCGCAAAGGAGGAATGGGAAGAGACAGCACAAGCACTGATCACAGCTCTGTCCATTCTATGTGGAGATGATCGAGTGGACAAACGTTTGTATTTGGTGAGGAGTCACTTCTCTCTCATCATCTGTTAATGATGTTACTATTCAGAGTCTACTCGATGACATGAAGAAACACAGCAAGGACAGTACGTTGTTTTCCTTTTTTCATACTCTGATTTTCTATGTTATTAATCTCACTATTTATATTGAGAGGACGTTTTTTTTCTAAAGCAACAAATGTATTACAGAATCGTTGCACGAAGAATGGCTAGCCAAGTATGAGAACAGCGAGGCTGTAGCAGTATATATTGGACTGATGAAGAAGAAAGGTATGCAATACTTGATACAGATGTCATTGGAAGTCTAGTTGATGCTGATGTTGATCGAATTTGCATTGCAGAAGAGCCTGTGACGAATGAGGAGGAGGCGAAGGTAAAGGAAGAGAAGAACGAGGAAGGAGAAACAAAGAAGATGACCAAGAAAGAGATGCAGAAGGAAAGAGAGAGAATAAGGAAGGAAGAGGAAGAGAAGAAGAAGAAGGAAAAGAAAGAGAAGGAGAGAGAAAAAGAAGAAGAAACGAGAAGAGAAGGAGAAAGAAAAGAATAAAGGTATGGAAGAAGTGAAAACTGAAGTAGAGAAGGAAGGAAAGAAAGAAGAAACGAGTGATAATGAGAAAGTAGCGAAGATGGAACAGCAAGTTGAAAAGGAGGAAGAAATGAAGGACGGAACTGCTACTACTCATACAGAGGATAAGGAGGCTACGACTCATGAGGTTTGTATCTCTCTATTTGTCGAATCATCATGATATATTTAGGAATACGAGGATCTCGATGCGCCTGCCGTAGCAGAGAGCAAGGATGAGACGTCTGACGGGGTAAATCTTTGTTTCATTTCCTTTCCTTGCTCTTTTTTTCTGTTGTATTCAAAGAACGCACAATATTTAGGAATACGAGGATCTCGATTGTACTTCCGTTACGGAAGATAAGGAAGCTACGAGTGACGAGGTTAATTTGTTCCTTATTCTCAGTACTTTTGAATATTCAGTTGTTGCGCAATTAATCAACATGCCATATTTAGGAAACCGAGGATACCTATGCTCCTGCCGCAACGGAGGACAAGGATGAGGCGTCTAGCAGTGTAATTATTTTCTTTTTTTCTTTTCTTGGTCTTTTTTGTGATATATTTGAACAACGTAAAATATTAAGGAATACGAGCATCTCGTTGTCGCTTCAGAGGATGAAACATCCTCCGTTACAGGGGATGAGAGTTCTGACGGGGTTAGCTTGTGCTTCATTTTCCATTTTTGAATGTATATTATTATACGTATTTGAATCATAAAATATTAAGGAATACGAGAATATCGATGCAGAGCATACGGAGAACAAGACGAATATCGAAAAGGTGAATCGGAGTTACAATAACAATATTTTAATTATTTTATACCTTATCATCATCATAATTTCAAGCTGTATAATTGTATCGTTCATTAATATCGACGCGCCACGGGCGTAGATAAACTATTGTTGTTATTATAATATTGAACGCAAGGTTGGCAAGGATAACTAATTTGTCACGGTCTGTTGGAATATTTAATAGTTTGTCCTCATCCGAACTGTCTCTTTGTCTACATTACATTGCAGATATCTCTACTGAGCGAGGCGTCTACCCAGGAAAACAGTGCAGAGTCTGATGAGGTGAATCTAAATTACATCTTTATTCTTATTTATGTTGGATTTATTTCTGACAATGTCTTGTGAAAAATTTATGATTTCGATTTATTTGAGCAACATACATTATTGAGGAATTGGAGGATATCGACGGTGTTGCAGTCGATAAGGAGAAGGATGCTACCGAGGAAGAGATTGCAGAGGATAAAGTGGTAAATATGAAGAACGTTGTTATCATTGTTTGAAGTCTATTTTCCAGGAGCACCACAGTAAGACTGCAGCCAAGGCAGATATTGCAGAGATTGAGCAGGCGAGTTGGAGATTTTGGATGACTTTTTTCTAATTTTGAATTTGAATTAAATATATAATAATTGAGGAAGTGAAGGATGAATGTGGCCTCGAGGAAGGAAATGTAGACAATGAGAACCAGGTGAGAACAAGATTCAATCTACCTGTATTATTTTATTGGGCGATGATCCCTAATGATCGATTCGATACAATAAAATTGAAGGTGTCATCAGCTGAGGATGAGGAGGAATATGTATTGATCGATTCATCGTCTGACCACGAGGAAGGAAATGTAGTCAATCGCCAAGTGAGAACAAGATTCAATCTACCATTATCTTTATCGGATGATGATTGCTCAATCTCGATACTTGCGATTGAAGGTGTCTGAAACTGAGGACGAGGAGGAATATGTATTGATCGATTCATCATCGGATTCGGAAGTGGAACCGATTGTGGAATTCCCTGAATCGGATGATGAAAGACTCGCTGCCACTCAGAGTGAGTTGTACTGTAGTTTTGAGACGGTAATCATAGTCGGTTACGATGTTATTCTAACCCTTTTTTCCTTTGCTACTCGACGACGTGGTTGCTAGCCCATCTTGCTAGATAAGAGGCCAAAACTACATCTACATGTATTTTAATAAGATCTTGTATTTAATTAGCTAGTTGCAGGCTCGACGAATTCGCAAGAGGGAGCCGATGGATTCACCAATAGTATTAACAATATGGATCAGATCGGAAAGACGGAGTGAGCACGTACTCGAATTATCGACATTGGCCAAAGCCAAAGTAAAGAATGTCTGTAAAAAAAACTCATTTAGTTCGCTATTTATCTAACTGTTATTCTAACCCTTTTGTTCTCGAATTTGTTGTGATGATAAAGAAGGTGAATTATCAAGAAGAATGGCACAGAATCAGTTAGATCCTGGGTACTGTATCTTCAATTGTTGGCGATTGGAGAGACACACAAGGATTTTCACTCATTCTTAGTGGCTGGAAGGATCGTGCTCGGTCGGTAAAAGGACGGAGGCGAGGTGAGAATGGGTTCGTTGATACTTCTAGCGTACTGCTAGATTCTAGATTGATCCACCTACTGAACGGATATCCTTGAGATGATGCAATAATCCATTCATTGATTGATGTCTGATCACTCCACTTGTCCCTCGTAGCATGCCTATTAGGCACGTGGCGTGATATCGAAGAGATCGAACTGTATCGCTCTTTTTCTCCCCCTCAACCTGCCAATCTTTACTCTAACAACCGAACTTCCCCTTCGCCAAACCGCTACTTTCGTTAAATACTTATTGAGATAGGGAAGTGATCTGCCCCATGACGACTGTTTTTATTCCATTGTCACGAGCATAATCACTACAGAGCGTTGAAAATCATTCCCCCTCTCCCTTGTCTATCGGTTATCGTCCCCTTCGCAACTGTCTCTTATCGCGCGCCCAAGTGTCGATTTCTTGCCGAATTTCGGTTGTGGGTGCAGTGGTGAAGAGTGCGCGAGAGGGGCAGAGCAGATTAGACAGTGGGCAAGATCGAGAGAGTGCAGGGAAGAAAAGACAAAAACGATGTGAGAAGGAAGATCGTTAGGCCGTCCACTGACCATGAAGCGTGTGCGAAACTTATACACTTGCTTGCGAACTCTTCAATCGTCCCCGTGGGCGGCATTCGTCCTTTGATCTACCACACTTTTCCTGGTTTTAGCGACAGCATTTCAGATGCAGCGTGCGGCTCAAGCCTTGCTGCGCGGCAGACTTGCTGCAGCTGCTGCAGGCACCCAGTCCACCGGTACGGCAGCTTTGATAATAGATTATTGGTTTCTCATTTCAAACAAGATGCGATTATCAAACAAGCCTATATCTTTTCGTTTACAGTGAGCTCTTGAAACAAAGATATTTCTGGTTTTCAGCGACTCGCAATGTGGGTATCGGGATGGCATTTGCCGACAGACACATCGGCCCGTCTCGATTGGAGAAGCAGCAGATGCTTGACTATCTCGGATTCAAGGTATACGGTACTCAGTTGGTGATTAGTGAGGGATACGGTGATTAGTGAGGTCGATCGAAGCTACGAATTATAGTCAGTTGATGATTGTAGATAGGTACTGTAAGATATTATCGATCGCTGAATACGGTAATTTGCAGAATCTGGACGAGCTGACGGCAACGAATGTGCCGAAGGATATCCGTCTGAACAAGGATCTCGATCTTCCTCCTGCCCTCGATGAACATCGAATGTTGAGAGAACTGAGAGAGATCAGCAAGATGAATAAGGTAAGGGCATCGTCAGATCTCTTGCAAATATCGGAAGAAGACTGTACAACAATATTGATTAGACGGCAATGATGTGAAATTAAAGCAAAACGTTGGTTGCGGATAGAAGACGACTAGAGAAACTGCTATGAAAAATTAAGCTGAGAGACTTCCCAGATAAACGCGGTTGGATGTTTCGGTCCTCTTTAATTGTAGATCTCATATCGAAGCCTGATTCAGGTGTGGCGTTCATACATCGGTGTTGGCTACTACGATTGTATTGTGCCCGCTGTGATCCAGAGGAACATTCTGCAGAATATCGGATGGTGAGCAGACGATTTCACTGTTAGGCCAGGATTTTCGTTTTCTGATTTCTATAGCAAGATCTGGTTAGAGATGTGTAGGGAATGTTGCGATGTCAATTGATACAAAGGATTACCGTAGATCACAATCGTTGCAGGATCTCGCAGTACACACCGTACCAGGCGGAGATATCGCAGGGTCGCCTCGAGTCCCTCCTCAACTTCCAGACAATGGTCGCAGAGCTGACGGGTACGGTAACCTCTATCGATTGGATTACGGTAGTTATCGATCTCCTTGAGGTCTCCCGATGACGAATGCCTCTCTGCTGGATGAATCGACGGCCGCTGCAGAGGCAGTGACGATGGCATGCAGAACGACCAAGAGATACAAGGTAAGGAGGAAGAGGATATTGGGAGAGGTGAAACAAGGAAATGGCTGGGAAATTGAGGACTTTGACTCTAAAATAATCCTGAAAAAGCCATTCAGAAAAAAGGAAAGGTAGCGAAATCGCGATATTTTTTGTGAAAGCAATGAAAAGATAGAATAAAAGCGATATTTGATTAAATTGAAGGTGCTAATCGACCCTTTGCTTCATCCGCAGAACATTGATGTGATCAATACGAGATGCGAGTAAGTCATGATACTTTCGGGGTAAATTTCTTCCCCATGGGCTCGAAAGAACCTCCAGTTCGAGAGTGAACTCAATGTAAAATTCCCTCCTCTCATCACTGTTTCCCACTCCCTTTCTCCTCTCTCGCTATCTGCGCCCGTCTAACCCCTCTCCTCTACCAGTATTCTCTCCCGAGTCTTCTCTCTCCCCTTCTTTCCCTTCCCTTGCTCGCTATAGACGCGCTCTCGATCCCCTTTCCTCAACGCACGGATGGCCGAGTGGTCTAAGGCGCCAGACTCAAGCGACAAGCTTGGCACGAGTTCAGTGCCTCCTGGGTGTTCTGGTACCCGTATGGGTGCGTGGGTTCGAACCCCACTCCGTGCAAATCTTTTACTCTACTGGAAATCATTTTTTGCTATTTTTGCCCGATTTTTGCTTTGAGAAAAATTGGGTTTACAGGCCTCTGGAGATCGGAGTGGGCAAGCTGGACATCAATGAGCCCGCCCTCGCCAAGGATATCGCTGCTGTCGTTGTGCAGGTATCTTTTGCTATTTATTGACTAGTGATGATGTAATCTCTCTTAATTTACAGTATCCGAACACGCAAGGAAGCATCGAGAACTTGGAGGAGCTGATCAAGAAGGCGCACGAGAATGGGGTGAGTTTTTTGTGCCAGTCGATGGATTATTGATGATTGGGAATGTGTGATGTGATATTTAGTATGTGAAACATCCAAAAATCAGGTGTTAATTTGAGAATGTTATCGTTCTTTACTTTGTCTTCCCGAAGAAGATCATATCCCAGTTAGCAAACGCATAGAGATGTATTGAGTCGGTGAAACCTAAAAGATTCGGGTGACCATTTTCAATTTCCACTAGTTTTCAGTCACTGGTCGTGCTTGTGTGTGATCTTCTCTCGTTGACGATCATGAGATCGCCCGGAGATCTCGACGCTGACGTCGCCGTGGGATCAGCACAGAGGTAGGAAGAGGGGAGGGGGGGGGGAGGGGTTGAAGAGAAAGAGCTCTTCATTTCACGAATTAAGAGCGCTTTTCTTCAGAAACTATCACGAATATAAGAGGGAGTTTCTGAGTCAATGAAAAAATTTGCACATACCCTTGGCACTAGCCAAAAAATCGAATCCGCTCAAAATTGTTGGACAAGTAGTACTCATCGAGTGTAGCTCAGCCACAAAAATTTTAGTGATCTGAATCACATTCCGCCGAATGGCAACAAATTTTAAAGTGAAACATAACCCAACCGACTTTGTCATTTCTCAATCGATCGATTCAAGTGATAGCGCAAATAATGCGCAATAATCCACCGATTATACATCATACGTTTTATAACGATCAGTTTCTAACTCGTTGAGAAATAATCATTTTCCCAAATTTTCGGACATCAATAAATTGTATCTTTTTCGCCTATAGGCGGATTACCAATTTTATTTCATTAATTAGTAGAGCAACTATTTACCAAGCTTTGCTGCAAATATAAAAAAAATTGCAGGTGGGAGCCATGAGAAATGTTGAAAATACCATTATGGCCTAAAATAAAATCAGTTCTCGATAGGGCAAATTACCGTATGCAGGTAGTGCTCATCGAGCATACCTCACCTGCTTCATTAGGAATCTCCTGTGCTACTCGCCGCTGAATAACAACGAAATTTTGAGTGAAACGTAAACCAGCCGGGTTTGCTATTTCGCAATAGTTTCGAACAAATAAGTGCGCAAAAAATTCACAAAAATCAGGCGAACACTCGCACAAAGTTTCATCGATAGAAAACGAACTACGACAATTTAGCGAGCTGCAATACAAAAACTGAAATTTTTTTCAGAATTTCGAATTTTTTCGTCGGTCTTAATAGCGGTAGCGATGAAACTTTGTGCGTGTGTTCGCCTGATTTTTGTGAATTTTTTGCGCACTTATTTGTTCGAAACTATTGCGAAATAGCAAACCCGGCTGGTTTACGTTTCACTCAAAATTTCGTTGTTATTCAGCGGCGAGTAGCACAGGAGATTCCTAATGAAGCAGGTGAGGTATGCTCGATGAGCACTACCTGCATACGGTAATTTGGCCTATCGAGAACTGATTTTATTTTAGGCCATAATGGTATTTTCAACATTTCTCATGGCTCCCACCTGCAATTTTTTTTATATTTGCAGCAAAGCTTGGTAAATAGTTGCTCTACTAATTAATGAAATAAAATTGGTAATCCGCCTATAGGCGAAAAAGATACAATTTATTGATGTCCGAAAATTTGGAAAAATGATTATTTCTCAACGAGTTAGAAACTGATCGTTATAAAACGTATGGTGTATAATCGGTGGATTATTGCGCATTATTTGCGCTATCACTTGAATCGATCGATTGAGAAATGACAAAGTCGGTTGGGTTATGTTTCACTTTAAAATTTGTTGCCATTCGGCGGAAGGCCAACCATAACACTAAATAAGCTAGCACCGAGATACACTACATGAGTGCTACTCACCCACACATTTTGGAGGAATTTGATTTTTGGCTAGTGCCAAGGATATTTTCACTGACTCAGAAACTCGCTCATAAACTATTTTGTTTGTTTAGCTTATTGAGTGGCCCTTTGAGCGACGAGATGAGTAGTTATGGATATGACCAGAATAAGTGAGAAGTCGTAGTGAATACTCTCAGATTCGGTGTGCCCCTCGGATACGGTGGTCCGCACGCGGGATTCATGTCGGTCGCCAATCGAGATGGAAGGAACAGTCTGGCAAGGATGATGCCCGGAAGAATCATCGGAGTCACCAAGTCAGGCATTTTTTTCTTTGTAACCCTTTCACGCCAAATATTGACGTCCCACGCATTCTACGAGTTTTGGTATAGTGGTGAAACATCAGAGTGATATGTGGTGGGTGATGAGACCGAGAAATTAATTGTTTGTGACCTGAAATTGATAGGAAACACGATTCCTGATCAGTTTCAATTGGTTTCTGAGAACATCCACGGTTTGGAATGTCAAGGACAGATATCTTTCAGGGATACAAACGGCAATCGTGCCCTTCGATTGGCCCTTCAGACGAGAGAACAGCACATCAGAAGAGACAAGGCCACCTCCAATATCTGCACGGCACAGGTAAGCATGCGATGCAGAGGTCAAATACTCATGTCATGAATCTTGAATTGTGGCATGCTTTTACACATTGTGCATTTTGTTGGGAATGTGGTGGTTGGGTTTCGTATTAGTTTCTCTGTTTTTGTGTAATAGTGGTATGCTTTTCTCTAATTTTTGTTCAAATCAGGGTCGAAATGTGGGATGCATAGGTCGCTTTGAGGGTAGTATTTGATCTCTGATGCGATGAGAAAGAAGTGGGGATGTATGAGTATGCAGCTCATTTGTCTCGTCGTATCGGAGATTTTTTCCTCGGCAATTGTTACGGGTGATCGATTTAAATTTTTTGTAATGATGAATCGTAGGGCCGAATTGAGGCATCCATACAGTAGAGTATGGTGAAATCAATATTCAATTATCTATCAGGCCCTTCTGGCCAATATGGCAGCGATGTATGCGGTGTACCATGGGCCGAAGAGACTGGAGGAGATCGCAAGAACAGTCCACAAGTCGGCCGCCTATCTCGCTAGTCGTACGTTGGTTTACTTTTAAAAATGTTGTTTTGAGCAGAAGAAAAACGCCTCATATATGTATTATTCTGGCCTGCTTTCGGTCTGTCTTGAGAGATGAGTGAAACACGAAAGATGATGGAAAATGAGGAATTGAGACAAGTTTGGTTCAGACATCAGAGATGCCGAGGGCTGCGGGGTGAGACACAAGGACTACTTCGACACCCTTAAGGTATGTTTTTTTATATACAAACCACGAGAACCAATAATCAGTTCGCATAGCTTCTCATGACTTTACGAGATTGGTGAAACACTATCGTCCAACTGTGAATGAATAATTTGCTTGGTTGTGAGGTTTTGAAGGTGAACAACTAGCTAGCGGCCAACTTTAAGGGCTTTTCAATTGAGAACTGCAATTCTGAGATTGATATATTGTCAATAAGATGGATTAGTGATGACGCAATGCCCCTACAGGTGCAAGTCTCCGATGTGGCCACGATCAAGAAGCGAGCGGAGCTGAAACAGATCAATCTCAGGTCAGAGAAATAGTCATTCCCCTTTCGAGGGGAATAGTTGAAGCGTACAAGGCAACCCATAAAACTAATATTGCATCCGTACGCATTTGTCCAGAAATCTATCGAAATTGAAACGGAAATTTTGCGGGTCCCCCAATCACAAAATGCAGATACTACGACGATGGAGACGTGGGAATCGCCCTGGACGAATCTTGCGAGCCCGAGGACCTCGCCGACCTCGTCTACGTCTTCACTGGAAAGGAAGTCACCGCGGTTAGTAGGTGACAAAAAGAGTAAAATGCAGCAAAAGCTTTGATCTCGGGCGGGCTCGAACCGCCGGCCTTCTGTGTGTTAGACAGATGTGATAACCACTACACCACGAGATCTGTGTTGCCAGGGCGCGATAAAGGCAATGAGCGCACTGGTTGATTGACTGGTTCAGGAAGAGGTGGAACACGACAGACAAGAGCAGGCATCGCCCCTCATCGGAAACTCCGTCCATGCAAGACGGTTAGTTGAGATTGTGACCTTCTAATTAGCTTCGCGATGATTCATAAACATTCATCAAACAGGTGAAATCTCGACGTCTCTAGTTGATCGAGGGTATTTAATCTGATTGACGGGGTGTAGCTAACGAAATACAAATTTCTGTGAGAGTTACCAGGACTTTCAGCAGGAAATTAACCTATCTCATTTCACTAAGCTCTCTCGATCTTTCTGACCGGAATGAGATACCCTTCCTTTTGTATAGCCCAAATAGGTCACATCTCTATTCCTTGCAGTTCATCCTTCCTCCAACACGCCGTCTTCAACAGCTACCACAGCGAGCAGCAGCTTGTCAGGTCACAATGAAATAATAATCGCAGATTAGGCTTTCAATCGTAACGAAACAACTAGTCGTTTAATAGGGAAATGCACCGCCTTCTTCACGAGAGACAGCGCGGAATGAAGAGAGCGATGGGTGATTTCCCTATTAAACGACAAGTTGTTTCGTTACGATTGAAAGTCTATCGCAGATAGATGAATTCTTACTATTAGTGCTACAGAAGTTTCGTTGTCTTGAACAGACGATGAAACATAGGAACGCCGGGAGTTGGTCAGAGACGAGAATGAATGTCCCTTGAGCGAAATTCCTGTCCTGGATCCTTACTCATTCCCTCTCAATATCAGATACATGAAGCGTCTTGAAAACAAGGACGTCTCTCTCGTTCACTCGATGATTCCTCTCGGATCGTGTACGATGAAGCTAAATGCAAGTGCGGAATTGATGGTGAGGATGGGAGTACGGTAGTCGGACAGAATAGGACTATAGCGTGAACACTTCTAAAGCAACTTTGGTGAACAATTGACTCAACTGCTTGATTGGAGCTCATTGGTGATTTACTGTTTCTTCGATGGCATTTGAAGAGTTGAGGAAATTGCTTTGCAATAAACCAGACACCGTAGGGCCCAAAACAAAACCTATCTTACACCTAGCAACCGGACTAGGTGATGTGGTGCTTCTGACATTTCTCTTCTACCTAGTGAACGAGCTTATTCATTGATTGATGGATTTCGGACTGCAACAAATCAACCATTTCAGCCGATCACATGGCCTCAGTTCGGTAACATGCACCCGTTCGCTCCTCTCGATCAGGCGAAGGGATACACAAGACTGGTCGGAGATCTCGAGAAATGGCTCTGTGAGATCACCGGATACGATAAGTGAGTACGGTAGCATCACCGTACCATCATCGGATTACGGTAACCATTATCGATTTTTCTTCCCAGATTCTCGCTGCAGCCAAACAGCGGTGCGAACGGAGAGTACGCCGGACTGCTCGCCATCAGAAACTACCTGATCTCGCAGGGACAGGAGAAGAGAAAGGTACGGTAGGGAGGGAGGATTACGCTAGATATCAATTTTCGCAGATCTGTCTGATTCCGTCGTCGGCGCACGGCACGAATCCGGCATCGGCCCAAATGGCCAATATGAAGGTCGTCCCCGTGGCATCCGATCATCACGGAAATATCGACTACAAGGATCTCACTGCGAAGGTACGGTGATTATTGTTTGGATAGGTTTCTGTTATTTTTTCGGGAGGAATGAACAATATACTGCAGCATTCGTTTAGCTGCTTACATGTAACTGCGCTGAAACTCAAGATCACATGGAAAATTTGAATTGCTTTTTCGGATATTTCGACTGGTTAAATAGTGAAATAATCATGATTTCAGGTGGAGAAATACAAGGACGAGCTCGCTGCTATCATGGTCACGTATCCCTCGACCCACGGAGTGTTCGAGTCCACCATCAAGGTATACGGTACTCGGAGAGGGTTACGGTATGTAGAAAGGAATCGATAATTGCAGGACGTGTGCGAGCGTGTGCACGAGGGCGGCGGACAAGTGTACCTCGACGGAGCGAATATGAACGCCCAGGTACGGTAGTTTGGTTACGGTAGAGTACGGTAGCCTATGTTTACGGTAGGGTACGGTAGACTGAGTCGATTAGGATTACGGTAGGATGCAGGCAGTACACGATACTATCAGGTGGGTCTCTGCCGTCCGGGTGACTATGGTAGTGACGTATCTCATCTCAATCTGCACAAGACCTTCTGCATTCCTCACGGAGGAGGAGGACCCGGAGTCGGACCCATTGGAGTGTAAGCGAGGGTTTTATGAGGAAAGACGTCCGCTGAAATAAGTCGTGGAAGCTTTTGTTAAGTCAAAATCTTTTATCAAACGAAAACTGCGAATTCATTATCTCAAGTAGTCGTGATACGGATAAGTGAAGTTCGTGTAGCATCGAACTGCCTAGTGTCGCATTATGCCTCACTGTCGAAAAGACTTCACTTTGTCGTGTGAAGTTGAGGATTTCGAATTCAAATTCGTTTGTAGAGTGAAAAAATGGGGAATAGACGATTGAACGATGACTGAGTACGGTATATCTACAGTACTCTCTTTCCATACAGGAAGGCCCATCTCGCTCCATTCCTTCCTGGCCACGCCATCATTCCCATCAACGGAAGATCCGAGGGAGCAGTCAGCGCCGCGCCCTACGGATCTGCCGGGTGAGAATAAGGATACGGTAGTTTCCATTAATCGATATTCTACAGTATCCTCCCGATCACATGGGCGTACATCCGCATGATGGGCAATCACGGACTGCGAAGAGCCACTCAAATGGCCATTCTCAACGCGAACTACATGGCCAAGCGACTGGAGAAGGCCTATCCCATTGTGTACAAAGGTGCGGTAGGGTATGGTAGGAAGGTATCGCTAACTGACTTTTCTCCAGACGAGCAGGGTCTGGTCGCACACGAGTTCATTCTGGACTGCAAGGCATTCAAGAAGACGGCAGGAATTGAAGTAGTCGATATCGCCAAGAGACTCATGGATTATGGGTACGGTAGTCCTACCAAAGTACGGGAGATATCGATTACTGTAGATTCCACTCGCCTACGATGTCCTGGCCAGTGCACGATTGTCTGATGATTGAGCCGACGGAGAGTGAGGATAAGGTCGGTTGATGGAATACGGTAGAATTACGGTACCTGATCCTCAGGGTGAGATGGATCGATTGATTGACGCGCTGTTGGCGATCAGAGAGGAGATTGCGATGATCGAACGAGGAGAACTGGACAAGACGAGAAATCCCCTCAAGGTACGGTACTCTTCAGTTATCGATTGACTACCGTACCACTTGTCAGATGGCTCCTCACACGCAAGCGCGCGTCATCTCTGACAACTGGGACCTACCGTACTCTCGCGAACTGGCAGCCTACCCTCAGCCGTGGTGCCACCACAAGCAGTGGCCTACCGTGGGCAGAGTGGATGACCAGTACGGAGACAGGTACTGTAATGGATACCGTATGCCGCCCATTATCGATCGACTTTGCAGAAATCTGGTGTGCACGTGCCCTCCGATGGAATCCTACCAATAAATCCCTCCTCCCATATTGAATACCGTAGATTGTCAAATATAGTGATTGTTGATTGCCATACTCGCCGTACGATTCGAGGATTCTGCCCAAACTAATTTTCTGAACATTCCAAAACTATGATATAAATGAAACGAGGTCCCTATGAAAGATAAAGACTTTATCATTGCTTGACTATGTTTGTCTCTATCTTATCGCACTAGAAAGGAGTAAAATTGTACAGCTATTTTGCTAAAAAAAAATTTACTAAAAAGTTAGTTTTCGATTGAAAGAGTGATGTTCAAAGGTAGTACGGTAGAAGCGCGCGATTTCAAAATTTGGAAATGTTCCAGATCGAAGGTTCGAGAAGCGCCTAGAATTTACTGTGGTAAATCCACCTTATTCGATCGATATCGGGGATTGTATTGATTTTTGTGGTCTTCTTTTGTTACTGATTGTTGAGTTGTCTTATTAGCCATATCTTTGAGCTTACCTAGGACACTCCCACGCAGGAAATAGCGAGGAATTCAATGTTGAAATCAGTTCATCGTGTCAGACTCATGACTATTATTCTCGAATTTTCTCCAATCACGCGTTGTTTTCTTTTTCTTTCGAGTATATTATTCTGAATTCAACGCTGCCAGTGGGTTGCGTCCTTACTAGCGTCTTCACTTTCACTATTACTGTTCTCAATGTTTCCAATACGTACTTTACTCGAATTTAGGTCAAGAAAAGGCCGATCTCTATTTCATTGCATCCCTATCCGTTTTATTCTTCGATTGTTCTTCCCTTTTTTTTATTAATCATTGTTCCTCCACCATTGTCTTCCCCATTGATCATAGTTTTCTTGAATTGCTCAGGTTCTGATAGTTTCTCTGTTCTCGCATCGCGCTTAGAGCGTTCTGTTTACAATGGCTCGTCTTGACTCTCCCACATGCTCGTATTCTCGCTAGTTTCATCACTTTTCCAGATTCGAACGCGCATCAAAGATGGGCAAAGACTACTACAAGATTCTTGGAGTCGCCAAGGGTTCGTCGGACGATGAAATTAAGAAGGTTCGTCTTGTTTCTTAATTGTTGCTTGATCGAAACATTGCACTAACATCCCATGAAAGACCGATTCTACTGTTTTAAAACTCATTTCCTATGGTTTCAGGCTTATCGCAAGATGGCCCTCAAGTTCCATCCTGACAAGAACAAGGAGCCTGGAGCCGAGAATAAATTCAAGGTGAGTGATCATTTTCTTCCTAATACAAAGCAACCAATAATCTATGTTGAATTGTACTAGTTTATTAGTTCTGCGATCAATGAAAATGGTATTCTCAGGAAATCGCGGAAGCGTATGACGTTCTGTCGGATGCGAAGAAGAAGGAGATCTATGACAAGTATGGAGAGGAGGGACTGAAGGGCGGCGGAGGATCGGGATTCGACCCATCTGGAATGGGTGGAGGAGGAGGCGCCAACGGATACCACTACCAGTTCCAGGTTAGCATTGAATATTTTATTATTGTCGTGAAAAAAACGATTAAAATATAATATGACCCTATTAAATTGGTTTTAGGGCGATCCGATGCGAATGTTCTCGCAATTCTTCGGAGGCAGCGATCCCTTCTCCATGTTTGGTGAGGGCGGAGGCGGAGGTCATCCGGGAGCTAGTGGAATGTTCTTCGACTTTGGTGGAGGAGGACCCGGCGGTATGGAGGGTGTAACAGGTGTGCAGTCACGCTTACTAATCACTGCTTCAACTAGGGTGTGCATCTGACGCACTTACACTAATAACTCACTGGATTGCACTTTGATTCTCACATTTTTGAGTGAAATTTCGATTTGGTTTTACTTGTGTAATGGATTAATGAATGATATTTATGGATTGCCCTTGCAGGTCATCCCTCACAGCGACGTGGTCGACAAGATCCCACCGTGCAACACGAATTGTCCGTATCCCTTGAGGATATCTACAAGGGATGCACGAAGAAGATGAAGATTACCAGGTGAGAATACGTTTTAAATTTTAGTTTCTTTCTTTTAAGTTTGGTTTCTTTCTTTTTTTTCTTTTCTTTTTTTTATAATACTTTCCTTTATAGGAAGGTGATGTCTGCGGATGGGCAATCGACTCGAGTGGAGGACAAAGTGCTGACGATCAATGTGAAGCCGGGATGGAAGAGTGGCACGAAGATAACCTTCCCGAAGGAGGGAGATCAGCATCCCGGAAGAGTTCCCGCCGATATCGTATTCGTCATTAAGGTACACTTTTTGATTAACTTGAACTTGCACATTATTCAGTGCTTATCAACAAAATCTCAGGAGTAAAGCAGTAATTTGGATCTTTTCAGGATAAGCCGCATCCGAAGTTCAAGCGAGAAGGCTGCGATATCCGTTTCGTGCACAAAATCTCGCTGAAGGAGGCACTCTGCGGAGTCAGTCTGCAGGTACGGTGGAGCTGTTGATCTCTATTTTGGTTTTGAAACACACTACTCGCTGGCTACAATGACCCTTCCATTGATCGTTATCACGGTTCTTGAACATTCTAGGATTAATGACAGTAAAGCTTCTATTTTGAAAGAACGTTTCAACATGAGCCACGTGGCGTTTAGGCCTTGGTGTTGATGTTTCACCATTGCATCATAGATTGAATGATATCACCAGCTGATGAATGAATGTGTTTAGGTTCCGACGCTGGATGGAACGATGATGCCGTATTCGGTGAACGAGGTGATTCGACCCTCAACAGCTCGACGAATCACCCAACAGGGATTGCCCAATCCTAAGGCACCCACTACGAGAGGAGACCTTATCATTGAATTCGATGTCAAATTCCCCACTTCCCTCACCGATGCACAGAAGACGCAGTTGCAATCGATCCTACCTGGATTATAAGACCATCGATTGAGTATTCCCCATCTTCCAGTGCCTTGCACCACCGCCCTTTTTGGTTCGCTTTGAGAGACCCCGAAGTATATGTTAATTAATCCATCTGCCGGGTAATTCTTTTCTCTACGATTTGTTTTTGCGCTGTTTCAGTTTTTTTCCATCGCACGTTTTATTCTCGATATATAATCATCATTGATAGATCAGTGGCTGTACTGTACCGTAGCTTACTCGAGTGCGATAATTATTACATGGGTGCCGGGTTTCAGATTCTATCGAATTTCTTGGTAGCCGTTAATCCTCGAATTGTGCGTATGCCTAACTAGTCTTACATTTGCTGCCTTTTGTTTCATACCCCTAAAATTTTCATTGTCTTGGTTGGATGCCGCTTACTGCTGCTTAATTGGCCTGCTGGATACCAGTAATTTCTCATAAGGACCTCAATATGCATTTTAGGCTGACTTCACTAGTACCTAAGAGTTGATTCTCCTCTCGATCTTCCTTACCCACTTCACCTTCTTCATTTTGTGTGTAGGAGTTTTGCAAATAATATCCATAATTTGTTGATATTTGCGTGCGATTAAAATGGTATTTATTGGTTTTTGTGTACAGACTTGTATTCGAGTGTTCAAGTGGCACTACAATATCTGATGTTGGAAACGGAACTATGATTGGCTAGGAAAACATGAATCAATCGGGTTTTTCTAAGAATTTTTTTCTTGTTGCACAGAGAGTCGATTATCGAATAGCCTTTGTTGGCCCTTGAGGCTACACAGCCCGTTGCTGGGTTCGGGGAGCCGGAACCGCACGGACGCGTCTTTCACGCGTCGCGGCTCAAACTAAGAAAGCACCTTTATCTGACTTATTACTCTTTTTTTGACTTTGTAAACTTCTCAGGAGATGCGCAAGCGGTCAACTTACATGACGAGACTTAGCAAATTAATAAATATTTAATGGCTGATTTTATATTATTTTTCAAAGGCAGGAGCCGGCGAAAAGTCACCATGTTGGCACAAAAAACATGAAAGATATCAGTGATTACTGAACTATTTACTTGCTTTCATGATTCATGTGGTCAAGTGGAATGTCCTCTACAACTTTTGGTTGCCAAATTCTTAATTAATTGTACTTTAACTCTATAAGTACCAAAAGAACGTATTTTACGTTGTAAACTGCAACTGAAAGATCTCTCCGAATACTGAACCAAATTCTTCGTTCTTGGTCTCAAACGATTTCTGATGTCCAGCGCTACAACTTTTGGTTGCCAAAATAAAAATATTAGGGCAAATTAACGAAATCGCGTAAAAATGCGTGAAACGTCGCCACCATTCGCGCACTCGCGACGCGTCAAAAAGTGGTCGCGTCGCGGCAACAGGACCGAACTGTTGACTGAAGGGCAACGGGCTGTGGGCTAGTTCGCCTGTCACTATAATTCCCTCTTGTGACTCACTTTAGTCCGCCCTCAAGTGCACTCTCCTGTGGCCGTATATGTGTAAAAGTGCAATTACTGATCGAGCTTAGATTAGCTTCTTCTCCTTCCCGTTCCGCACTTTTCAATCAAGGCTGATTGATACACAGAAATTAGCGAGATGACCGTGAAATCCGATTGCTTCACAGGACCGCGAATTAGGATGTGTAATGCAGTCGGAAGAGGAACGGGAACGGCAGCAGGTGAACGGAGGAGGAAAGGGAAAGGAAAATTCTTCATTTGTCGAATACGTGGCTGGAATAAAGTCCATCGTGATTAATTCCGTTCCTTTTCAGGACGTTGATGTGATAGTGCGAGGAGGAAGTTAAGGGAAGGAAACATCTCTAAATGGTGAGTGAGAATGATCTGATTAATTGTTGATCCAATTCGTGCGCGCTCGTTCCGGACGAAATTCGTCGCGACCGACGACAAATGGTCAAAACATTTGTTGCCCATCATCACCAGCTTGCCAATTTTTCTTTCTTCCCTCACGGCCCGCGACATTTTGCGACGAAGTTTTTAGAGCAGCAGAGAGGGAAAGTGAGAACTAAAAACGGGGAAGGTGGGCCAGGTGGAGGGAGGGGGGGGGAAGGAGGAGGAGAAGAGGGAGGAGGGGGGCTGGGAGCGGGACAAGGAATGAGGGCGGGCACTCGATCTCTGAGTGATAGTAGACAGACGATTCGCGCTCCCTTCCCCCATGTTATTCCGCCCCCCCTCCATCCCCTTTCCTTCATTTCAATCACTCTGGCACATGCTCCTCTGATCTACACAGTCCGTACCATCTCCATCTCCATCTCCATCTCCTAACCCACTCCCTCCTCCTCGTTCCTAAGTAATGGCCATCGTTCCGGTCCGATGCGTTTTTACGCGCGCGAGAAAGACGAATGGGAAGAAGGAGGAGGAGGGAAGGGAGTGGACCGAATAGGAGAACCCGACCCTGCCCGTATGATGTTAGATCCCACACGGATCTCGAATTAGATTAGCTGATCACTCACGAGGGATTGGGAGGAGGAGGGGCCCTCTCTGACCACACCCTTGTATTCGCATTCCTATCTCGTTCTGTTCTCTTGTGTTCTATTCCGTCTCCATCCCAATTAACCCGTATGGTGACGCGTGCGCGACCCCCTCTGTTCGATGTGAGTGTCACTGTGTCGAGTGCACTCGTCCAGGAGAGGCGCGCGCGAGAGTCGAATTGGTGAATAATGAGTGCCCTGTGAAGCATGAGTCACCCGGGGGATCCACTCTGATTGAAGAGGGGAAATGCTCAAACCACTATACGTTTCACAACAGCCTTTTTCTGCTCCCTGTCAGCATATGCTGATTGGGGCGTTCCGCTGTGAGTGAGTGACACTGATTCGCATCAGGCGGCTGTTGTTCGGCATTAACGACTACTCATGGTAGAACATTCCACTCTACTCGTAGGCAAGTTTTAGAGTAGATACGAGCGAGTGATAGGAAACAAGCACGTGCCATACTAGGTGGAATATGGTTTCGAATCTGGTAGTGACCTCGGCCCTTCATGCTGCAGCTATGACTCTCCTTCGT
Source organism: Pristionchus exspectatus (assembly GCA_911812115.1). Classification (NCBI taxonomy): domain Eukaryota; kingdom Metazoa; phylum Nematoda; class Chromadorea; order Rhabditida; family Neodiplogasteridae; genus Pristionchus; species Pristionchus exspectatus. The sequence continues at coordinate 9,208,701 of OU461584.1, read as the reverse complement.
TCCCTCATTCCATCCATTTCTCTCTCTCGAGTTTTATGTGTACTGCGAAGGTCGCAGAGGAGCTTCCCCCCCCAGTGTGTCGCAAGCCGTTTTTAGCCCCTCTGCTACTTACTCTCACTAGCATACTCATCGATCGATAATCTATTGTTACCTTCCGCTGTTCACTGCCCTCTTTTTTTGCGGCCCCTTGCCTCTATCATCACACATTCGCCCGTTATGATGGCATGCCTCGAGGCAGGCGTTTTGTGAGATGAGAGGTGCGTGAGGAGACGGTGTAATGTCATGATCACTCTGTTGGCATAGGAGGAGGGGGATGGTAGGATGTTGCGTGATCCACTTGAATTCTGCACTTTGTTTTGATACTTTTTTCGAGAATTGATTACTTAATTTAGTTAATTGGTTTATAATTAATTAGTGTTAATATAATTGTCGTTCAGAATGGTAGCGACGGAGGGCAGTAGCAGTAGCGAGAAGAACTACTACGAGGTGCTAGGCCTGTCGAAGGGAGCCACGTCTGAGGAGATCAAGAAGGTTGGTTGATCTTTGATCTCTAGTGATATCTATGATCTTTGAACTACCGAACAGTAGCTTATGATTCCTCCCTTTGGAGATTTAGTGTTTCACCCTGCGGATATCACAGGTAGATGGGATGATGATGATGAGATATACGTGTCCCTTTCTCCTAACTTGTTCGTTCCGACTTGATAAGGTATAATCGAATGACAGGATGAAGAGGAGGGGATTATCGAGGGGGGGGGGGTGCAGATCAGCTGATGAGGATGGGGACGGATAATGATTATCGATCGATTGATTGGATTGCAGGCGTATCGCTCGCTGGCACTCCGATACCATCCGGACAAGAACAGAGAGGCCGAGGCGGAGACCAAGTTCAAGGTCTGAGCGGTTATTTTTATTAACAGAGTACCTCGATGGTCGATTATTGTATGGCGATTTCGGCGATTCTTGAGAAGTTTGTAGAGCGAGAATCCGCCAGTATGGCATACATGATAGTTTCTTTGTAGAAAGAATTTTGTGCTGCTCATTGCTCCACAGTCTATTCGATGTCTCTTGAGATGTTGATGAAGCGTAAACCAGCCGGGGATTCAGTGGTGGGATTTGATTTAGTGACGAGAACACGGGGGATCATGTTCTCCCCTCTCTCTTCCCCTTGCTGAGATGTTTGTAGTACACACGGAACGAACAAGGATGACGAGAAAGAGAGAGATACATGGTGGTATCGTGAGAGGGGGGGGGGGGGCGACGGGTGAGGGGGAGTGCTTGATTCGCAGATCAAACATATGAGTATTGAGGAGGAGGCGATGGGAATCTGTCTGCTGGGCTACTTTTTGAAGGAGAGGGAGCGAGTATTTCTGCACGCAAAGTTATTTCAGGGGTATAGGGCAACGAGGAGCAATAGGGCGTTCGTAATCTGCTACTAGGAAGGGAAAGTTGTGAACGAATAGAAAAATGAACGAAGGGCGATACGCTTTTTTTTGTAAACTTATTCATAAACATAATATAAATGTAAAACCGCTCAAATATAGCGGGTGTAGCTCTCAAAATCGGGGGATTTGAGCTTCAAACTAGAGCTAATATCGGGGGTATAATCCTCTATCCGACCCCTCACTCATCAATGTAATTTACAGGAGATCGCAGAGGCGTTCGAGGTGCTGTCGGACGACGAGGCCAGACGGAAGTATGATGCGGAGGAGATTGGAACGACCTTCGGAGACTTCCACTTTGGATTCCATGTGAGGAGGTGGGGGGCAGGGGGATTGAGGCTGCAGAAGTGAACTTTGATCAACGAAGTAGGGTCCGCGACAATGGTGACTCGGAATCTCTGAATCAATAATAGATTATGAACAACATAGTTTGGCTCTGTCATCACCAGGCGAATAGGTGCGACACGCATATCATGTATGCTGGGAGTCTGACTTGAGTCAATTGCACTGTGGTTACGGTTCTCATAACTCAATATCATTACTCCATGACGTAGTGTCCATGACAATGTCTTATCCGACAATATTTTATCAGCAACAGACAATTTGGTTCGGTGGTCACTGGGTGAATAGGTGCAACACGCGGACCATGTCTGACGGAATCATGACTTGAGCCAATTCTCCGCGTGGACATCGATTCGATATCCAATATGAATGTCTTCTATTGCAGATGGGTCCGATGACGATGTTCAAGGACTTCTTCCAAGGGGAAAGCCTCTTCAAGGGCAAACTGCCCATGCCCAAGACGCCCGCTCCCAAGAGCATGTTCTTCGAGTTTATGCCCGCTGATAGTATGTTTCATGAGTATTACTAGTTTATGGAGGGTGGGGTGTTGGTGATAGAATCGACAAGTTTGCTATACAAAACAAACCAATAAAACGATGGTGCTAACAAATAATATTTGCAGTCCGTCAGAAGGTGTGATCTCCCCGTCTCCCCTCCTTCCTATCATCTCCTCTCCCCTCTAGCGGCTGATCTATCGACTACGGGCAATGGACGGCACTGCGAATCTTCGTGCGAATAGAGAAACTATCCCCCATTCAGAGTAGATTATTGATTATTGGTTGTATTGATTGATAGGGAAGAGCTCATTGTTACCCTCTCTTCCCCTCCATCCCCCTCTCACACACTCACCCGTATGGTATTTCTTGTACAGTCGAATCTCAGTATTTGTGATGTGATTGGTGTCGAGCTTTCACGGTGAATTTGTATGCGAACGAATTGAATGAATGAATGAATGAATGAAGATTTTATGAGGCATTTGGATCGGTGTCGACGCCTTTGGTGAATTGAATGCAGTGTTCGCGAGCTCACTTGAAATACCCGACAGATGGTAAACACAGAAATGGTGGTGATTTGTGTGTATGGAAATGGAATTAAGATGTCGCTGTCGGCCCTTCGTACTGGTTTCGGCAAAGTGTGCACTGTATCGGCAAGAAGTGAGTTGATTCGATTTGAGTACCTTCTTCTCCCTCTTCGTCCACTCGGGTTTATGACAAGAGGGTTGATGAGGTGGACCAACCAAGTTTCAAGAGTAGAACTATTGAGATAATGGAGAATGCAAATAGGACGTTGTCGGTTCTAAATCGGCAGCTGGTGCATAGGTTATCGAATTAGAATTGAAGTGGATGCCACGATGGGCAAGTAAGCAACAATTATTTATTTTGTTAGAGAAAAGCTACTTCAAATCACGGTTGGTCTGCTATAAACTATACAAGGAGGTCATGAAACATTGAAATGACATGTGATTCTTTGACAATGTTGCTAAAAGTTGATTAGTGATAGGATTGCTCGTTATTATTGAATTATGTACAAAGTTTAGTACAAAGTGATCGACTGAAACGCGGAATTGACAAGTCATTAAATTAAAATTAAAATTTGAAAATTAATTAAAATGACAGGCGCGTCGTTCAACTTCACGGATGCCTTCGATCTCTCCTCCCAACTGAATGATGAAGAGAGAACACTCATGGAGAGCAGCAGAGAATACTGTCAGGTATCAAGATGATTGTTTTATGGGAAACGAGAAGTAGAATAAAATTGACCTGAATAAATAAATTAATTATAAATAACGAATAAATAATGAATTGAATAAAATTACCTGAACTTGTTTGGTCAGTGAGACCCGGGAGCATGGACTTAATATTGCAATAACATAATCAATCTTGCTTAGCCGAATGAACTGTATTAGTTATTTGAAGAACAGCGCCTTTCGTCGATTATGGAATCATAAATTTCAAGACTAGATACATTTGATGAAACTCTAAATAGCTAGTTGAATAATTCTTTCCAGGGCAAGCTGCTGCCCCGCGTCACCGAGGCGTACAGACAGGAGAGTGAGTCACTTTATTGTTATTTAGAATTACTTTAAATTTTTATTTTAAATTAATGCAAATTATAAAATGAAATTTGATCTTTGATCTTTCGCAGAGTACGATCCGACGCTGATTCCCGAGATGGGCAAGATGGGCCTGCTCGGAGTGCCCTACCAGGTATGCATTTTGATATTCTATTCGGGAATTAATTGCGAAAATTAAGTGTTCGCTAATATTTTATATACCTGGTGGAGTAGGGCTGCTAGCACGATATTAGTGATATTCGTGATCAACGGAATTGATGAACCCGATAACACGTTTCCAAAAAAACTTGAGCTTTGAACGTGATTTGTACGTGAGCTCAGTTGACACAAATTCGTGCTTGACTCTATTATTTTCTTCGTATTTCTCAAAGTCCTTTTACATTTTCTCAAACCAGCTAGAACTGTGCTTCTAGGGATCGATACGTGGGGCTTGTGATTGGCGTGCATGATATATCCCGTTCTTCTTTTTCCTGATCACTATTCCTAATTCGAACTTCAGTTTCCTAATTGTCAATTCAGGGCTACGGTTGTGCTGGCGCGAGCACGGTCGGTTACGGTCTCGTCGCGAGGGAGGTGGAGAGGGTCGATTCGGGATACAGATCAACTATGTCCGTCCAGACTTCACTCGTTATCGGACCCATCTACAACTATGGTTAGTGATGAAGGAGTTAAAAATAAGACAAGATTTCGGGGATAAAGAGGAATAGGGGGACTGCTAGGAAGAAGTTAAACAGTGTTGAGTGAGTGACAGTGATTTAGTGAAAAGAATGTATAGTGGAATTAGTTTAAAGGTCATAGCACAATTAGATAATATTTTCAATTATTTTTGGTGGACTAGCACTTTGACGTTTCACTATCTAATAAAATCTAAATGTCCTTGAGAGAGTCTAATAGTGTTTTGGTTCAGACTTCAAAAAATAGAATTTGAATTCAAATTTATCTCTTGATTATTGTGTTGATGTAATTTGTCCCATTTGAAGGTTCCGATGCGCAGAAGGAGAAATGGATTCCCGGTCTGGCATCGGGTGATCTCGTCGGATGCTTCGGTTTGACTGAACCCAATCACGGATCCAATCCCGGAGGAATGGAGACAAAGGCCAAGTGAGTTGGAGTTTCAATCAGCCCTCTTAATCAATATTACACGACGTGAACAGTAACGAATCTACGGGTGAAATTTTGGTATCAGAGAAATATTAAAAACCTTGACTATGAGGGTCGCTGCTTCATCGCTTCATGATATCTGTCAGTGTTCGCATTGTGTAATGCGTTCTGTACTTTCTCTCGCAAAACATCAATCAATCAAACTAATCATCCACGCACTTGCCATTAGATGGGACGAGAAGACGAAGACGTATCGTCTGACGGGAACGAAGACGTGGATCTCCAATTCGCCCGTCGCTGATGTCGTCGTCGTGTGGGCGAGAAGTGACAGACACAACAACAAGATCAAGGTGAGGAGGATAGCTTATCCCTTATCTTATCCCGATCCTGATGATGTGAGATGTAGAAATTTAAAGTGCAATGACGAAGCATAGACACAATTTTTCACGTGAAGTTGATCACATGTATGCGAACTCGCTCTATCTTTCCACGATACCTAGACTGAAACTACGGTATCGACGATACTCGGTAGATGTCAGAGGGGCAGGGACAAGCTTAGTACGAGTGTGACGCTGACTGATTGTACTGAGGTGTACGGTAGATGATGTACGGTACGGTGTGATAGCTCAGTGAAGTAACAATAATAATTTATTATTACAAAGCCAGGGAAGGGGATAGGACGGGGAAGGGGACGTGATGAGGGTACTGAAGTGAGATCCGCGAGGGATACTGTAGTGACTGTAGTGATACCCGTGAAGGGTATTGGAATGACTGAGATCCTGAGGATCTATGACTGACTGTGAGGGTCTTGGCCCTGCACAGTGGAAATGACTCGCAAGTGAAACGAGGAGAGGTTCAGTGTGACTCTCGTGGTTGGACTGAATGAGATCCCGATCGCGGGAATGAATGGGTGCGAGGGTCTTGGCCCTGCACAGTGATACTCGCAGTGAATCGCGAGGAGAGCAGTGAACTCTGAGGAATAGAGGGAGGGAAACCCTTTTATAGGGTCGAGAGGACGAGTATGCAAAGTGAGGATGAACTGACGCCAACATGCAAATGAAATTGCTGGCGAGTTACAAGGACATGGTAATTGATGAGATCAGACAGGATGGGTGAAAGTGCACATGCAAATGACTGCGTTGGACGACAACGACAAACATCACAGTACAGTAACTGCCCATGAGGATATTGAGAACTGAGTGAATTGTTGTGATTAATTGAAAAGAAATAGCGAATTTCGTGAAAGTCGCTATAACATGTTTCAAGGAGGTAATAACTTCTCTGTAGTCGGTAGTTGTCCGATATGGCGAGTGCTGAAGGTGTAAAAATAAACCAATCATTTCTCACACACTTATCCGTTGATGAATTGGAGTGACACCAGTGAAAAAAATTAACGAACTCATTGCAGGGATTCGTGCTTGAGCGCGGGATGGAGGGTCTCACCACGCCCAAGATTGAGGTGAGCTAGCGGGATTTGTGTTGCAGTGAATGTATAGCTTGTGACAGTTCTGATGGTATTCTGATTTGTATGCTTTTCCTTTCACTAATAACTCCCTTTTAATGTACATAGCGGTTTCCGTATCAATTACGCCAATACTGTATCCATTTCCCTCAGGGTAAACTGTCCCTTCGTGCCTCGGTGACTGGTCAGATCGCGATGGACGAAGTGCCCGTGCCAGAGGCTAATCTCCTGCCCAAGGTGAGTTGGGGATTTGAAAGCAGGTAGATGCATGCTTCGGGAATATTATACATTGGTTGCTAATGCTCAATCGACGATCTGCACAGCATTGACTAATGTAATTTCATTAATATATTGCAAGAAGTAGTGAACGTGGCCACAAACATGTTGCACAAAACTAACTGGTTATGTTGACATTTTTGTTGACACTGAATCGTACCTACATGCTTCTATTTACCAAAACCTGAGAAACCGAGTATGAATGCGGATTTTAGGTAGTTCTCGACGACCTTTTTTTCCAACTCTGGATGGAGATCAGATCATGGCGATTGCAGGTGGAGGGTCTCGCGGGTCCCTTCGGTTGTCTGAACAATGCCCGTCTGGGCATCGCATTCGGCGCCCTCGGAGCGGCCGAAGACTGCTTCCATCGCTCCAGACAGTACGCACTCGATCGGTCAGTGATGAGCTTGTGGGATCGAACGATGAAAGAGTGCGAACATCCGCAAAGTGGCTTTGTGTATTCGATCCGCAAATTTTAAATTGCCACCTCTCCTAGCTCACCAGTGGGGAACAGGGATATTGGGGTTGCGAAGTGGAGGCAATAGTTTGAGCTGACTGCATCTTTCGATTGTTTGAAGTTCAGCAAATGTTAAACAAACAATGTTCTGGTTTCGAAGTGCAGTGAATAGTTGAGCTGAATAGAGACAATGATTTGTAGCATTCGCTCGGTTATAAAACAACATTTTTTTATTGAAAAAGAATATGGCTTACTAACTATGTTCTGGTTTCGCACTGAAGTGAATACTTGCATTGAATTGGGATAACGATTTGTGGTAAAGTATGGTTATATTTGTACAATCGAAACTGTGAAGAAAGAAAAGTTGTGGTTGAGTTACTATCGGTGTTTCGGTTTCTGCATTCTCATAATACCGGAAGTGATCATACTTTTTGATCGTTGGAACAGAGAGCAGTACTAAATTCATTAAATAATGTGCCCATCTCTTGCAGTAACCAATTCGGCAAACCGCTCGCTCAGACGCAGCTGATTCAGCTCAAGTTCGCCGATATGCTCACAGAGATCTCCCTCGGACTGCAGGGATGTCTCAGAGTGGCCAGACTGAAGGTATGGCAGGAGCACGGTGGATCACAGACTGACTAAATAGTTACGGTAGTTGGTAATCGTCAACTGACTGAATTGCAGGACGAGGGTCTCGTGCAGGCGGAGCAGATCTCTATCATCAAGAGAAACTCGTGCGGAAAAGCACTCGATATCGCCAGAAAGGTACGGTAGGCATTGATTGGGATTGGGAAAGAGCAACGGCCAATAATTGAACATCCTGATCACAATTTGAATTTGGAATGTTTGTGAAACACAAGAAATAAGGCTATGAAAAATGAAATGAAATTTGCCAGAAATATAAATACAATAGCATTTAGAAAAAATTCACGTAGCTTTTCTGTTTCGTTGTCCTATGATAAAGGATTACGATTGTTTATGAAGATTGTGATCCAATTTCCGACATGTTCAATTAATACCGTATTGGCAGGCGCGCGATATCCTCGGCGGCAACGGAATCGTGGATGAGTACCATGTGATCAGACACATGATCAATCTCGAGACTGTCAACACCTATGAAGGTACCGTTTTAGCTTTAAATTCTAGACGCACTCAAGCTCCAATAATTCCCAGAAGTAGCATTGTTTCTGACTTGGTGAATCACTGAAACGAGAATGCAACTGTCAAATCGTATCATGATTTCATCTGGATGGTGTGAATTAGTGATACATCAAATTTGGGAATAAATCAGCAATGAATACATGCTTCTCGATTATCAAACATGTGCATCCTCAATCCACCCATCTACTCTCTTCAGGAACCCACGACATTCACGCCCTCATCCTCGGTCGTGCCATCACCGGTCTCCAGGCATTCCAGTAGATCACCCCGTTCTACCGTAATCCCCACCCCTACAGTAATCCCCTCGTTATCGTATTCGGTAGTCATAGTATCTGTTAGTTGTTCCCTGTTGCTAGTTGTATGTATCGCTCAGTGCGAATACTTTCTCCTCCTCCGGTTGTTTGGTTGTACAATATTCCTCTTATAGTTATTGATTGATAGGGAACAAAGCTGTACTATTGCCCCAGAGTGTTTGTGTGACCGTATTCCTTGTGTGATCGACAACTGATTCTTTTCACAAGCAGCGATGTTTATTCACATTGGCTCGTAAGAAATATGAGGATTATCTACGTATTGCGAGTGTTTTGAATGTCGAGTGCACACACGGTCGAATCGCCTGAACAAATAATATCTGATTGCGCCAATTCCGGAGGAATCGATGGGCTACAGTATCCTACCGTAGTATCCTATGGCTCCTCCCTCTCATCTCCGAGTGCCGCCTCCCTTGTTGTTGGGCGGATCTGCAATTGCATAGGGATGACGCCATCCAGGCGGTTCTAGGTTATTCACTTTTGTTGACGGGCGTTAGTACGGCATCTTGGAACTCGTCTTTGGTGGCCGATGCTTCTCAAGGAGGCGAGTATAGATCAAAGATCAGGAGGGATCGGGAAGTGACTCACTCTTGACAGGATACTGCACGACGCCCTTCTTGTCCATCTGAGTGGGTGGTCGAACGGGCATGACGGGAGGGGCGGCTTTCCGCTTTGTCGGCTGACCCTTCTGGGGAGTCTTCGCGTCCGGTCCCTGAAGGGAGGGGATGGGTGATAGGGGCGCCGGGTTAGACATCTTTTGAAACTATCGTTCGAGTACTGGTCAGTTCTTTTCTCAAGAGTGAGTGATGTAGTGATTTAGCATGTAGTTAGTTATCCCTCACCTCCTTGGTAGCGTGTCGCACAGTCTTGTGTCGATTGGGTCCGACGGAGGTGACGGGTGCAGGCTGCTGATGGGGATGGGGCGAGGAGGGGCGGGGAGTGACGGGAGCACCCGGACGAAGAGGAACGCCCCCACCCGCAGCCTTCTTGTCGCGAGTCTTGCGGGAGAGAGAAGCATCGTTCGTCAACGATGTCTTCTTCGTTTCTGAATGGATTCGAGTGATTATTGAACATTCGGTCAGATTCGAGGGAACACTATAGTATTGAAAGTTTACATGGTTATGTAATACATGTGACTTCAATTTTCCGGGTGAAATTACTTGCTTAGCGATTCGTTGATGCAAGATAATTGTGGGATTGCTCACCCTTAGGAGGCGGAGTCTTGGTGCCGGGGGCGGGTTTGGCCTGGGCTTGGCCCGGTCGCGGCGTCAGGACCGCATCCTGGAACTCCTCCTTGGTCAGCGGCGATTTGGCGGCTCCCGGCGCGGCCGGAGACTTGGCCGGCTCGGGCGCCTTGCCCTAGAATTCACGGGTTACGGTAGCTCCAAAGGGTACGGTATCGCTCACGGCTTGCCGCTGCCGCTGCCGCCTCCCAGTGGCGCAGAATTGGTGCTGTCCTGAGGGTACGGGTTACGGTAGGATCGCGCCGGGTTACGGTGGTACCTTGGATCCAGAGCCGCTGGTGGCAGGGCGGCAGCCTCGTTGGCTTCAGCCAGACAGATGTATTCCTCGCCCGGAGCGCCAATCTTCTTCTCTTCACCGTATAACTTCTGGAAGGGCGATGACGTCATAGTTGACCTCTAGTCCTCATCGATTACCTTCTCCTCAGCCTGAAGGTCGGCCAGGTTGAGGTAGCCATTGTCGTCCTGAATAAAGGCAGTTGTCGATAGCCGTGAGCAGCTACCGTACCTCTTCTGCTGAATCTTCATAGCTTCGAGTTTTTTGGGTGCCGGTGGTTCGGGGGCGGGAGGAGGAGGAGCAGGGGCAGCGGCTGCCTTGGCCGGTGCGGCATGGGCCGGATCGTCACGAGTGGCCGATTTCTACAGATTGGTACGGTAGGGGATACGGTAGGAGTGTACGATACCTTCTTAGCCCGCTTGCGGCGCTCTTGCGCTTGCACCTGCGGAAGCAAGCCGAAGAAGGGAACTGAAGAAACGGTAGGGTACGGCGGGGTACGGTCCCCTTACACTGGTAGAAGGGAGGAGGTGCCATCGTCTGAGTCTTCTTTTTCTTCTTCTTCTTTCGCTTCGTTGACTTCTTCTTCGTTTGAGGGACCGCTGCTTGCGTCGTTACCGTCTCCTCTGAAGATACTGTAAGGATACGGTAGAGCAGGGTACAGTAGGCAGGGTTACGGTACCTCCAGTATCCGAGCTGGGCTGCTCCGCTCTGTTGTTCTCGTCCTGAACGGAACAGTGATGACTCTCTCAACTTCGCACACTCTCTCGCCAGTCAGACAGAGCGAGAGAGTATGTCAAATGGAGAGAGTACCGTACCATGGCAGTCATCTCTCGCTCCTGCATCGCAGTCTTGGCCAACTTCTTTATTGCCTGCGCTTGGCCGGGAGAAGGGGCGGATACGGGAGAGGCGCCTGAACGGTGCGTGCTAGGATCGCCGGGTTTGAAACGGTACCGTACCCTGGGTTCCTTGGGCCCCGGGAGTGCCGGCCGGCCCGGGCACCGTGTCATCAGCGTCGTCGCTCGGGGGCGCCTGATTACGGTAGTTCGCCTGGGCACAGAGATGATTACGGTACCTTGTCAGCGCTAGGTCCGCCCTCGGCCGCGCCCTCCTGCTGTGGCGACTGCTGTTGGCCGTCGTCCCGAGCCGTCATCTGCAGGGGAATACGGTAGGTACACGACGACTGCCGATCGACAACTGACCGCGTGTCCGTCCGTTACCGCCCGCTCCGGCGTGTCCAACTCGGAGGCGGCCACCTAAAGAGGGGTACGGTAGATTGGAGATACGGTAGCAGATTACGGTACATTCTGGTTGAGCGCGTTCTGGAATGCCCTCTTCACGGGGTCCTCTTCTTGGGGCTGATTCACTGGAAGGAAGGGGATACGGTAGACGAGGATACGGTAGCAGCTCACTCTCAGACTGTCCCTCGGTAGTCGTAGTCTTTCCATTCTCCTCCTTGGCCGATCCATCCTGGATACGGTAGGGGTATCGATCGATCGATTGATGGGGAGGGACCTACCTGATTTCCCTGATTGTCTTCCATCGCGGACGGCGAGCTCCGTAGAGGAGAGGAAGCGACCTCTCGGATGAGAGCGAAACGAGGGAATGAAGGGAGGAGGAGAGGGGAGGAGAAGGGGAGACATTTATGCTAAAGTTGAGTGCAGATGTAGAAAAAGCGAAGAATGCGATTTGCCAAATGGAGTAAATAAAGAGGCTAGATGTTTGAGTTTGAAGATCTTACCCTTCAAAGATGGTCTGACTCATTTCCCCCATGAATCTTCACTCCACACCTCATGTGAGCGTGATCGTTCGTTGCTTAGTGTGTTATAGGGACAATGGAGAGATAGGAAGGGGAGGGAGAGGGAAGGAAGGGGAAAGAAAGAGTGAGATGATAACAGTCCAGCTCTTTCCCTCTCTACTCAGCCATTGAAAATAATCACGCCGCTCGTCACTCTCTTGTCCGTCGTCTTTCGTGTCTCTGCCGCGTCTGTTTCCCATCGGCGGTGAGATGATTATTGGATTGAGTTAAGATTGGATTTCCGGTAGCAGTTGCGGCGCATTAACAGGGAGATGGTCCATGGTTCCTAGTTTTCTGTGGTTCCTATATGAAATTGTACGGTCTTTCTCACAGTTGAAAAAAGCGTATACGAATTTGAGTTTTTGTTCAGAGCGAGACAGAGGACGAGGAAAGGGAGGAAGAGATAGAAGAGAAGAAGGAGGAAGAGATGCAGACGGCGTCACTAACGACGCCCTCACCGACCAAGATGGCTGCCGCACTCAGGTATTTTTTAATTATTTTTATTGTAATTTATCTCAAAGAGAACTGTTCGCCACTATTGATGCTTTGACAAATGACATTATCGAGAAGAAGTGAAGCCACAATGGAACTGGGCGATTGTGAAACTGGAATCGGTTTTTGGCTTTTTTGAATCGCAATAGTGCTAATCAATGCAAACTTATATCCATTAGACTTATTAGGATCGGATGAAACGAGAATCGTCCATGGTCATTTCACAATCTTAATTTTCGGTGTTTTGCAGGGAGCGGCCGAGTCGGTTGATCGGATTGAGACTGAACGACGAGCAGAGAAGCAGCATAAGGAGCACATTGAAGAGAAACAGTGAGTGGATAGGGTGATACCATGCCTGGGTTTAGATGGAATGAGTTCTCAGTTGATGGTTGTATCTATAATGCAGAAAAATTGACATAGGTGTGGGTGCTCTTTACTAGTCGTTCCGGATCGGTAATCTGCCAGGCTGAAATTGCTTCACTCCCCCCCCCCGTATTTTCTATGTTTAGGATTGTTAATTTATATTTTGGACGATTGATGATGATGGTATTGAGATTGTCATTCATTGTCCATCTATGACCCATCTGAATCAGGAATCGGCCGGGTGCGAGAGCGACGAGTGCCCACGGCGAGTAGAGAAGCTGCTGAGAATTATCTTGATAGTGGAAAGGAGAGGATATTAGGTAAGGATTTTGAGGATGGAGAGTGTCCAATCAACGGAAAAAGGCATGAGTTACGTTAGTGTATGTCTCTTTGTTACAGAATTTTTGACATATAAGTAGGGTGTACACACGATTGCTTCATACTCTCTGATCTCTGGATATAATTTCATCAAAACTCAAATCTCCTGGGCGTACTTGCACATTGGCCACTCGCTGGCTAATAATCTCTCTTCTCATTCAGTACGAGATCTCTCGGATCGTTCGTCCTTCCTCAATCGTCTGTGTGATCTCATCGAGGGAACGCATCCCGATCAACTCAATCACAAACCATTCTTCGAGAAGATTTCCGATGTGTTAGTTCTACTTTTTTTGTATTTGGGTTATACTGATCATGCGCGTTGAGTGATTACAGCAAAATGCATTTGATGGAATATGAGAACTAGCTGAAACATAAGAATGCAAGTTTGATATTGCTACATGTGTTGTATCTGGTGGTAATAAAAACTAATCACATAAAGCAGTCCAGTGATCAATTTCGCAAAAAAGAAAGAAAATTTAGAACTGTGTTAGTTCTCCTTTTTTTGTATTTTGTTTATACTACGTGTGCGTCTCGAATGATTAGTTTATGGAATATGAGAGCTGGCTGAAACACAAGTATGCAAGTTTGAAATGGCTGCATATTTTGCACCTGGTAGCAAAAAAACTAATCACATGAATCTATCAGTAAGCAATTGCGCGAATATAATGAAAAATTAAATATTACTTGTTTCTGGTAACACAATCTGATGTTATTACTGCACCGCTATTTTGTCTGGAATACGTAGGATTTATGATACTCGAAATTCACGGGTGAAAATTGATAATTGCAGGATGCGCGAGTTGCTGCAGGACGACCATCAGAGCATTCGGGCGATGGCACTGCGGATACTACGGTAGGTTTGGGCACCTTGGATGGTACTGTAATTGATGTATTGAATCGAGAAATGGAGATGAGTAGAGTGAGTCCATTTTTGTATAGGCGTTTCAATTATCGAGATAGAAGTAGCCCACAGACTGGATAACTTCCCTCTGCAGCATGAATGGACATGTGTCAATCAATATCTGAGTGAATACAGATACAGATGTATTCAATATTCAGGGATTGCTTCTGTTGAATACTTCTGTAGGGATTGCTTCTGTATGTTGAATGTTAGGTTGAATACCGTAATCCAATTGCAGGTTGTGTCTCTTCAACGAGCACAATATGGTGCACATTCTGAAGACGAACGTTGAAATTTTCGTCGTGAGGTGGGTATCACTGGAATTATTTTATAGTCCGACGAATTCGGTATTCTATCAAAGTACCACTGATTCCTTGTGATTTGGGTAATGGTTGGAACACGAATGAACGTGGATTGTGATTTTCCAGAAAGGCAAAGTTTAACAATCTCAGATCGCTCGACCTGCGCGCGAACAACGATGCGGAACGAGTGGCAGCATTCAGGTGAGATTGAGGAGGAGATTGTGATGGGGGGGGGGAGGGGTAGTTGAAGAAGGAGCCTACTGTCGATGCTCAATAGGACTGAATTGATGTCAATTGTGTTGGCTTAAAAGAGGTAATCTGACTGATGGCTTGCAGAATCATCTACCAACTCATCGCCATCTACGAGAAGAGCAACTACAAGAAGATGGTTAATGATAGGAAGAAACAGAAGAATCAAAGGTAAGATTGGAGATTGAGAGGGGCGATTTCACCCTTGGTAGCTTTCAAGAGATAACATTCTGCCAAGAAGTGGAGCACAATAATGATCATGATCACTTTTACTGTCTGTAGAGAGGATGTGGTGACGTTATTAATTTGATGGAACAACGATGCTTTCTCAAATCGGTGAATCTTGATTTCTCTATGGTATGAGGATTGGCTGAAGCGCAAATGTGATTGCGCTCGAATGAACGTTTTCCTCGATTTAGTCTGATCTGAATATTGCAGTTCGTACGCCTTTCCGAAGTCAGTGATGCAGCCGGTGATCGCCATCGGATTGGCTGCATTGAGACCCATTGGAGAACAGCAGGTGAGAGATGAGACTCTCTCAGTTTGACATGCTCTCTCGGTGGTTGGAGGAATATGAGAGTGTGGGTGAGAGCCTCGTAATCAGTTAGGCATGAGATATAGATAATTAAAAGTTAGAGTTGATGGAATTTCAATTCATGACACTAGGAGCATTCATGCAACACCGGTTATTTAAAATTGGGCGAGCTGGCTGCAGGGTAATACATTTGACACTACTTGTGGGAAATTATCACAATGATGATTGCTAGTGATTAATAATTGAGAATGCGCCAACGTTTTATGCCTGTAGTTCGGCCTGACAAAGTATCGTGGGTACTCCTGAAGACTAATTGCAATTCAGACCGTTCAATCTCCGCAGAAGGCGCAGTGCCGATCATTGAATGAGAAGGAATCGATGGAGGATCCGTGAGGAATTTTCAAATATTTTGATATAAAATTGTTAAGAGGATTGGAATAAATCCCCGTATACGATAGATAGATAGCACGGCTGCAACATCTCTCAACCAAGGCATTTTTTTCCAATTTCAGCAGAATTTGGGTACAGTGGGTTGAAAGAGAGAGAAAGTATTGTCCTGATTCTGATCCCATTTGCAGTCTCGGTCTTCCCAGTGTCGCTCTCCTCATGGAATTCGCAGTATACGAACCGGATCTGACGCTCGAGATGGCCGGTACGGTACAATATTGATTTTATTGTTTCAAGCTTAAGATCGAAACCTCAATATCTTGCTTCTACATCCCATGGTTAGGTATTATGAGAGAAACCTAAAATCAGTCGTTACTTATTTTCGTAATTCATGTTTCGTGAATCCTAGAGAAAGACAATGATCAAGTAAATGTCGATTTGTAGGAAGTCTGGTGAATATAACTGTTTACAAGAAAATTAACAAATTGTATTAATGTTGGGTGTGGTTGCCATACGCAAATTGCCCCTCCTCCGAATCTCACCACTATGGCATACTAGTGAAACTCATCTCCTCCCTGTCCACCACACATAGAAGGAATCTCTTCCCCTTTGCAGGCACAGATTGGATGGTTCGTGTCCTCACCGGGGAGGTCGTCGTCTCTCGTCGAGTGGCCACTCTCGTCACTCGTCTATTCGTCCATTGGCTCGATTCACCGAAGATGAGGAAGAAGGCCCAGATGAATAGAGTGCTCGAGGTGAGAGGGGGTGGTTTGGGTGACAGCACATTGCATTTATCAATAAATGTGGTGACAAACTTGCGGTAGATAAATGAAGGTACTCTTGAGTTTCACTCTTATTACTAAAGCGGAGGTTAGTCTTCAGGAGCAATTTTTCCACTTTCTCGTGTAGAATCAACAACTTAATTTGATCCGATTCCAGCAAATCTTCGCTCCTCTGGTCGACTTTGGCTTCTTCAACAACGAGGTTGGAAGGTTAGTGATTTTACTATTCGACTCTCCTCCCGCTACTTCTGTGTTTCCGAGATTCTTGATGTCATTGAGATATGTAGTTCGATTGATCGATCGTGTGCTTCTGTGGATAAAGTAAATTGATTCTTTAAATATATCCACTGCAGTATCTAGAGTGTCCAATATCTCATTATTGCTATGTGAATTTCAGTGACGAGAGTCGTGCGAAGATCGACACGACACTGGAGACATTCCAGCACACTTTCCTCGCCATTCTAAGGAGTTGGTGAGTAGGAAAGAGGGGGGGGGGGTGGGAGGTGCCGTTTGGCCAGTTCTTCTGGCCAAGTAAGAATCTTATCCCAGGTCCGGTCTCCTCGCTTGTTCGGCGGTAGGCTCGGGCAACACCGTAGTCTCCAGCTCGCCCATACGGTAAGAATATTCTGATTTAACGGTTTTGCGTTGCCAGTGTATTTTTCATGCAGAAATTAACTATGGTTGTTTGGTGTCTCACAAAGGTTATGTAATTTGCAACAATCAAATAATTCCAATAGTTGATTGAGGTGTAATTCTATCAATCAATAATCCCTTGCAGACTGATCGAGTACCTTGGCCTGGGTACGGTAATCTCTCCGTCGCTCGTTCGAATTCGATCGATGATCGTCGATTTGATCGTAGACTTCCTCGATCTACCGTATGCCGATAAGAAGTTTACCTCCTGGAAGGAAGCCCATGCTTATTTCTGTGAGTTGCTTCTATCAATGTCATTTTGCAATATGCGTTACAAGGAGGATTTGAGTTCCTGCGATAGCTCAAAGAAAGTGTGATTTCTTCACTGTCGATTTGAGCTGTCCGAGCCGATCTTACAATTACACACTCACATCCTTCTCTGCAATCATCTGCCTGGTTTTTTCGCAGGATATCTAATTTCCTAATAATGATGCAATATCCGTCCCTTTAGTGAGTCTGCACGAACCTGGAGTCTTCGAGCGATCACTCAGGAACGATTTCGTCATTGCGCACGCTGATAGAAGGACAGTCCACGATGAGGTCAGACATGTTTTTGGATCTGGATTCTCGACAGAATTGCTGTCAAACCTCGTTGAGCTTTATGGGTAAATGGCGTTGCTCGAATCGGCCTAGTTTGCTGATGTAAGATTGGATTGGTCAGAATGGGATTACCTTGGGCACAACGATGTCATCAACCGTCTATGAGTTGGGGCGCTATCCGTATGTAGTCGGTCTAGTGTGCCGTAGCGAAGCAATGCGAATAATTAGTTAAATCGCTGTCAGGAGTGCACTTTGTAGTGATAATTACGATCCGATCTCAGTGGAATTGCTTCAACAGCAATGTGGCTAACTTTGTGTCGAAGGTGAAGCACGGAAAAGCCTAGTATTCTCACTTTTCAAACCGAAGATATTGTAATTGCAATCAGTTTATGTGAGACAGAGAGCACTGGAAAATGCCCTCTATTTACAGCGTCTTCGCAATCACGTGGACGTGCTCGAGTCGTTCCGGGCCATCGCCGTCTACATTCTCGTTAATGCCTCCCTCCCACAGGTACGGTAGATCATTCAAGCTACGGTAGTAAGGCGTTCCTATCTCGCATTGGTACTGTAGATGCTGGGTTACGGTAGTAAGGAGGCTATATCTCATATGGGTACGGTAGCTCATTGTAGATACGGTAGTAAGGAGGCAAGTTCTTGTATTGGTACGGTAGATGCTGGGTTACGATAGTATCGATTGAGTGATTCCTATTCAGTCCCTCTGTCGTCTGATCCTTGCGTGCCCAGACGAGCCATCCTCCCTCAAGGCGACACTTCTGCTGTCGGATCTGATTGGACAGGTGAGGAATTTAAAATTATCATTTGTTCAAAATCGTTGAATCATGCTCGCACGTTCATTTGACGTACCGCTGAAACATTGCGTCATCTAGTATCTTACTTAGATTGTGGGATTTTCGATACAAGATCTGAGAATTAGCGTTAACTCTTGTTCACTTCTCCCTTTGAGTCATTAATGCGGCATAGAATCAGCAAGAACATTTGGCTCGATCATTAGCTGATTGAGAGTCGACTTTCGTTGTGAAATGTCCACGTACAAATCATTTTCTTTGTCAGGCAGCAACAGTTCTCCCATCCGAATGGACCTCCCGTGTGCTCTCTCTGCCCACTCTTCTTCATTCCTCATGCGAGACCATCTCCCTATCAACCGCCACTGCAGCGGTAACCAAGGTGAGTGTCACATATAACGTCTATGGGAACAATACACAGATTTTTAGAGTCAAAGTAAGAACAATCAGTGGAGTTCATAAACATTCTGAGTTTATAGGACTGCTGAAACTAGAATTTGTGTAGCCGAAATTGTGAGAAACGTACCTGCTCCAATTTGATATGGCAAAGATTGAGTAGTAATGATGCAATCTGTCGCAGGGTCGTCCACTACCGGATGAGGGCAAGGAACGATTTACCTTCCAGCATGCAGAGTTAGTTAAATTTTTTTGTATCCGGGAGCAGCGTATGACTTATCATTTCGTTCAGGAATCATCGATACTAGATAATTGTTTGAAACTGCAATGTGATGAGAATTTTCTCTATTCGCTTACTTCGTCAAATTATTCGTCTCCTTGATATTTGACACTTTGAAACTAGCATGAAAAATAAGTTGACGTTTCCGAAATACATTATTGTTACCAACGCTCTGGGTGGAATCATTTTTATGTTGATTGTCTGTACTTGAAATGTGCACGAAACATCGATATTTCGTGAATTTCCCACTCGTTTTTCGACACTAGAGGATTATAAATGAGTGATTCTGTTTCAGAAATGCGCCTCTCGTCCTCTTCCGCTTGGACGAACTGCAGACGGCGTGGCTCAAGTGTGAGGAGATATCAAGGTATGGTAGGATGGAGGGATACGGTAGTATCGTATCGATCTATTGGCATTGATTGTGAGAACATTATCTTCAGATGCGTGTGGGGGAATAGGGTAGCACGATAGGGATGTTTTTGGATAATAAGTGTTTTATAACCCACATGAAGCGAACCGACACTAATGCTCAGATCTATCTATCCAATGTCACCAATCGTGAAACGCAAATGCATCTGGTCTTTTTTTCTCAGATCGCCTCCCTCTCCCACTTCCCTTCTTGCTCTCTTCGTGCCTCGTCGAGGGTCGAAGAATGAGGAAAGGGCGAGATTGATGGATGGAGGAAGGACGCCCTCCTTCAATGATGATGAAGATCTGAGAATGTTCGAGAGTCTCGATATAACGAGCAGACTCGCAGCTGGACCAAGTAAGAGTTTTGTGAGGTTACTGTAGCTTATGATAAAAACTAGGGTTGCCGGTTAGGTATCGGTTTATTGTCCCTTCTTGTGTGAGAGAAATCAACCGTAGTGCCAACGATAACATGGTTACGGTATCGATTTGTAGTCTCGGAGCATCTGATGACGGACATTTTCCACATTGGGAGACGTCGTCGACGGGCCGAGAATCAATTGGAAGACGGCCGCAGTCTTCCTTGATCTGATGCAGAAGGATCCAAAGGTGAGAAGTGGTCTATGTTTCTAGGGTTAAAGACAGTAAAGTTTTCTAGCAAGGCGCTTGCAAGTTACAATGAGAACGTAATATTTCGCATTGAACGATTTTCCTTTAGCTCTCATGGCGTAAAAAATAATATGTAGCAGTTGATTTTTTGTTAATACATGACATTGAATAAGAACATTTTCTCGAGTGCAATAGTGGTGTCATTTTTCGTTCTCTAATGAATAAATCGAGTTACAATTCAGATGGTTGATCGCTTCCGCAGCAACGCCACCGTGCTGTCATTCATGGAGAAGGTATCGATTTGTACTTTGTTTGAGGATTACGATATATTCGCTCTCTGAATATTTTTAATGAGAAAAATACATTCTGATCAAGTGAAAGAGTGCCACATGATTCTGTGTGAGTTGTGTTTCATTCGCACCTCAACTACATTGATCTTGTGTTTGTTGATGGACCTTCTTCGACTTCGAACCCGAAAATAAATAATATTTCAGCTGCTAGCTTGGCTGGCTCCGTCCGCACGCAATCTGTGCAGGACCAAGACGACGGATGTACTGCCGGCTGCAGTGGGAAAACTAGCCATCGAGTGTCTCATGAGGTACGGTAGGAGTACTGTAGGCAAGGGGTAGGGTAGGAGAACTGCAGTTCTGAAATAGTACTCGAAAGACAGCTATTCTAGCTTTGTAGGTAACACTGTCATCTGGTGTACAATGAAATGATATGGTAAAGTGAAGATACTGTAGACGGTCATAGAATAAATTGATTACAGACTGGCGCCCGAAGAGCAGCTCTTCCGTGAGATTCTGGAGCAATTCGCCAACGATTTCGTCGTGAATCTGAGACCGGTGAGTGGGTAGACAGTAGACATGGAGTACTCTTATTTTTCCATGATTTAATTTTTGTAATCGAGAGTATTTGTGGTCAAACAAGTAGTTCCGAATTTAGTGATGCACGAGTGTTGTGTTTCACGGTTACCTCATAGCGAATAGCGTTCACTTCCTTCGATATTTCTATTCTCTTCACTGACCACAATATTTCATAGCTTTCGGTGTGTATTCTTGTCTATTTTCTCAACTCTTCTCATTACAGTCCGTTCTCTCCACGGGTGCTTTCTCCTCGAAACACGTCAATTTCAACGGAGCGATGTACTACTTCACCCTCCTTGCCTCGTACGCCTCTCATTCACTCGGATCGACTATCCTCGAGAGGGCCGGAGTGATGCAGATGTGAGTGACCACGCCCCCGTTATTAGGCTCAGCCCATTTGTAGACTCCGCCCACTTTGCGATGAGGCATTGGCGGAGATAGTGATACTGGTTTATCAGTAATGTCGATAGATAGGAAAGACGAGGAATGACTGTATTGCACCGTGTGATGAGAAGGTTGAAAGGGCAGGAAAAGAAAATCGGCTGCGAAACCGGGCAAGAAAATAACCTGATAGAGGAAAAGGCAGGATAGAAAATGCTGTTGAACAGGACAGCCCTGGATATTAGGTGGATAAGGGAGGGAGAGTATGAAATGTGCTAGTATCTATCCGTATAGTGTTGAGTGGGGGCGAGGGCAGGGAATATATTAGGAGGATTGCAGCGAGGGGAGCTTAGGATCCTTAGGCAGCTTAAGGTCGTTGAGTGACGAAGAAGCATTGCTGGATCTGGGTGAGCTTGACGAGGCACTTGTACTTCTCCGAGAGAAGCCCGCCGTCGGGAATGCCCGCCGAGGGGTTGCAGTAGGGACGACAGTGCTCGTATCCTGCAATGGGGAGAGGGTTATTATTGAATCGTTGTGTAGTGAAGATTCATGAAAGAGAAATATCCGCACAATGTGGAATCGGTGAAACGTAACGCGCGCGTGTGTACTTTTTTGTACGGGAATAACGAGCGGGTTTGTGATTACATAGGATGTCAATCATTGATTAAAGGGATTAAGCTTATCGGACTCTTAGGGAATCGTTGAAACCTAAAAAATGCAGCTGATAATAATTTTGCAAGTTCCGTTATTGGATGCTAGAAGGGAACTTGTTGAAGAACCAGACAAGGAGGTAGGGATAACTAACCGGGCTCGAACACTCCGTAGGCGGTGCAGCAGGGCGTGGCGTCCTCGTACCCAGAGGCGCACACCATCACATCGCCCACCTTGGCGAGCGGACAGCGTCCGGTCAGGACGGCCAGTTGCATCTGCAAGAGTGGGTTATATATCACTTCGAGGGATAAAAACAATCGACGAGAGTGACACAGCTATCAGATGCCTTGTTAAGAAATATGGTTGGGCGAGAGATTGAGATTGTGGGATAAATAAGATACTCACATTGGTGAGGGTGGCGTCGTAGTCGCACAGCGGCGTGCATCCATCGCCCAGAGGAGCGCAGCAGTTGCGGAATCTGGAATGGAGGAAGATGACTATCATAAAATAGTCCAGAGCGTTCGTTATTTGCTGAGGAAATGGTGTAGCGAGATGTTTCCGAGTATGTTCACCGTGACAGTTCACGTCTCTGACCTCTCGTTAGCGAGCTGCTTGGAGATGCAGGCACCCCATCCGGGTTGAGAGGGGCACTGGGGAGCGGCGGGCTTGGGAGGAGCGATGTTCGACGCCTGACATTGAGTTATTGATCTTGGTATACCTTGTCGACTGGAGATTGACAAATTCAGTTTCATATCCATTATAACTACTCGCTGAAACACAAGCTCACCTTGCCCACTTTCTCGTTGTAAGTGGCTGTGGCCTTGTCGAAAGTGGCGGGCGCTGCGTCGATCGATGTGGAGATCTGCGGCAGCTGCTGCGCGGGCTGCGGTGCTGCAGCTGCTGCTGCAGGTGCGGCAGGCAGGGGTGCGGAGATCTGCTGCACCTGCTGCGGTTGAGGACCGGCTGCAGGCAGCTGCTGCAGCTGAGCGGGCGCGGATGGCGAGGGAGGAATGAAGTTCTGCAAGGAGAGATTGGGTCTGAATCATGAATTGAGGAAACGTACGGGCTGCTGGGTGTTAAATGGCTGAGGAATCTGCGGGAATCCGGGCATGGGGGGCAGACCGGGCATTTGGAACATGGGAGGAGGCTGGAATTGGCGGTAGATCTAGAAGTGAAGCGGGGCAATGAATGAAGGTTTTGGTATTGGTTTCGAAAATATATGAAGTGTACCTGGAAAGCGTTAGGCTGAGGAGCGAAGAAGTTCTGCTGCTGCTGAGCGAACTGCTGGTGCGGCTGCTGCAGTTGCTGAAAAGTGTTTGAGTGCGCATTTTATGTGTATTCTAATGTACGACCATCCAGATGTATGTAAGCCATGGGCGAATATTCTGTCACATCTATGGAATAGGTGAAACACAAGATGAATTGGCCACTTTTTGCAATGCAATTGTTTCGAGTACCTGCTGCGGCTGTGCTCCAGTGCTCAACTGCTGCTGTTGCTGGGGAAACTGCTGATGAGGAGGCAGCTGCTGACGGTTGTCGTAGAAGGTCTGATGGGGAGCAGCGGGCAGATGCTGCAGAGGTGGAGGAGTCGTCTGCAATGGGACATGGTGGATCAACTAATTTGATGTTGGAAATGAATTTTTTTTCAGAAACGCGCACTGGACCTGATAGTGAAAACGCGATTCACGTTTCCCTATTGTGGGACGAATGAAACATAAATGATTTTGCTGGCGTTGCATACATTTCCGCTTTCGTGAAAGAAGAATGCGCGAGGAAATTTTTTGGAAGAAAGCGAATGTATGATTGAATGAAAGCGGTTCTGTCTGAAATATATAAGATTCTATTCTTACGGTGGTCGGCTGGAGGGTGAATCCAGGCAGCTGGAATGGGTTGAAGTGGTGCGGGTCGGGAGTGACGCCGCCTGCAGCGTACGATTGATGGAGGAACGGAGCGAACGGATTAAGAAGGGCGTTCTGCTGAGCAGCTGCTGCCTGAGCAGACTGAGAAGTGCCAGGAGGAGCACCGAAGGGAGAAAGACCGGGGAGATTCTGAATGGAGAAAGAGGGTGAAAGTGTGTTTCACGGAGGAGGTATAGGGAAGGAAGAAAGGTCAAAGTAATTTTTTGCTGCTTCTGTTTACAAAAAAAAGTTATATCTGATCTAACGACACACCTGTGGCGGGTGGAAGAGATCAAAGTGCTGTCCGAATGGCTGCTGGAACTGTCCCTGCTGCAGCTGCTGCGGGTTCTGGGGAGGAAGGCCGAACGGCTGAGGCATCTGAGGGAAGCCGGGGAATGGCTGCAATACAATAGCATAACTTGCCACTTTGACCTATGATCAGAACTGCGTCTGGTTGCAGCAATGATCATCACGAAGCGCGAACCAACCTGGAAGGGCTGCTGGGACTGTCCGAAGGCGTTGAACTGCTGCTGCTGCTGTTGAGGGAAGAAGGGCTGCACCTGAGAAGTGATGATGTTAATGGTTTCCATGGCAGTGCCAAAATGCGAGCAAGAAGGAGGCTGTTGATTCGTTACCTGCTGAGGCTGTCCTTGCTGTGGCTGCTGGACGCCAGCACGTTGCTGCTGCTGCTCAGCGTAGTTTCCGTTGAAGGACTGCTGCTGCTGGGGCTGGGGAGGAGGAAGGGGCGCGGAAAGGGCAGGAGCGGGAGCGGCCTGGGCAGTCGGATGGGGCTGCACCACCTGCGGCAGCTGCTGAGTCGAGTAGGGAGGAAGGGGAATTCCACGGGGTGCGGGAGGAAGGGAGATGGGCTGTAAACAGGGGTTCCAAAGAGCGCACGAAATGGATAAAAATACCTGGGGATTGAATGCGGGCGAGGGAGGAATGACCTGCGAGGGTCCGGGAAGGGGCTGCTGCTGCTGTTGATACGGCTGCAAGCAGTGTGCGTAAATGCGTAATTTGATTTCAGTTTGATTGTCGTGTGTAATAAATTACCTGTTGGGGCTGCTGAGGGTAGAGGGGCGAGGTTGGCTTGGGCTGCGGAGCGGACTGAACGATGGGAACGCCGGACTGAGCGGGGCGAGGAGGCGCCTGACATTTTTTTTATCGCCTACCGTGTACGACATCCTCGATGATGGAGATTACGCACATTATATTGAGTGTGAAACACAAACGAACGAATGCAAGAGCGATGCGCTACTTACGACTTGGGCGTTCTGGTAGACGGGAGGAGGCTGCACGGGCAGAGGCTGCTGCACAGCACGAGGCTGCGGCTGCTGATGGGGATGAGCTGCTGCCGCCTGAGGATGGACGACCGTCTTGAAGAGCTGCTGCTGCTGCTGCTGATGCTGCTGCTGAGGAGGTGGCTGCACGGGCTGCAAAGGAGGGATCATAAGATCAGCTCAGTGCGTCATTCCCTGATCTCTAGTCCAAGATTGCATAAGCGAGATCTCAATCATCGCACTATTCATTCATTCTTTCTGTTCTACAAGATCCCGTTTCTTGAACAGAGGAGAGGGCTCATCATTGGCTTGTCCTTCGGCGCACGAATTGTCTGCTTTTCTTTTGAGAAAGATAAATAGATTCGTCTCATGTGAATCACCCAGCCAGCCATTCAATCAAAGTACCCCCTCCCTCCGTTAGCCAATAACGATGCCCCCTCCTCCTCCCCGCCTCTTCCCTATCCCTTATTCCTCTTCCTCCTTTGAAAAAGGGAAAGGACGCCCTGAGCCAAAGGGCCGAAGGAGAAAACTGGTTTGCCAGAGAGAGAGGGAGGAAAAGGGAGCGGAGAGGAGTTCGAGATGTCCATAATGGCAGAAAGAGTGATGAGCAAGAAGGAGTGATCCGCACCATGGCAATGAATGAAAGGCAATGGACCGAGAGAAGTGCTAGTGGCGAGTCCTAGTGCACTGGACTATGATCTTCTTGTCGCACTGAGAGAATGAGATCCAATGACTGTTTTCTTCGAATGTTCCCTATCAGAATGCAGAAGAGGGATTGATCCGACGTGGTCTACTTACCTGAGGCGCAGGAGCAGCAACAGTGGCGCCTCCTCGGGGACAAGTCGCGCATACTGTAGGGCACATCCTGGAAATAAAGAGAAGGATCAATGATCAATACATGATTGAGTTCATCTGTTTTAAGAATTTTGATGAACAGGTATGATATGCCAACTATGTAGCATGATATCTTGCTATATAGTTGGCACATCTGGCTACACATATCTGATTGGCCTCATTTCCTTACCTTGCGATGAACTCTACTGCACAGTGCGGGCATCGTGCTCGTGTGCAGGAGGGAAGGTCGGCAAGGAGTAGGCCGGGAAGAAGAAGTGCGGCCAGAAGAAGGGCCCGCATCGTGCGCCCTGAGAATGGGGTACGGTAAATGGATTACGGTATGACGAGGAATGGAAGAACACGCCATAACGCGACAGATTCACAGTGGATCATCTTCTGCAATGGTAAATCTGCTGCCAAGGGCATGTGGATACAGTGAGAGAAAAACGAAGAGTGATCAACCCTTTGATCTCTCTAACAACCTGGCTTCTCCAGACTAGGGCAGAGCCAGACCGTACTGCCTACTCCTCCCCTCTTCCTTCTCTTACTCTCCCCACAGGGGGCATCGCGATCAAAGCTCTAATCTCCAGCAGGGAGAGGAGGAGGCCAGAGTGTGAGTGTGTATGCGCGCCGACGTGTATTACCAGTATGCGGCTAAGCGGATAACCAGAGGAGAGAAGGCTCCATCGTGAAGCTAGCACAATGAAGCAGATATTGATGGAGGCACGGGGAAAAGTGACCGAGGGAACAGTGGTTTAGTGAACGGACGACTCGAGATGAGGGCGGCAAGTACCGGAACGGTGCGAGTAGCAATGAAGACGGAGGGGACTAACTAGTCCCGTTAGATTGGCGCCTGAGAGGAGGAAAGGGAGATAGGAGGAAGGAGGCACCTGAGAGAGATGCTGCCCTCGAGTGTGTTCATTTACATTTGAAAGGAGGAGAGGAAGCAAAGAAATGAAAGGAGAATAGCCCTCGCCGCCACCAGCAAGCATACTCGAGTCTGTCTAAGACGTATGGAATGGAGAGAGTCTGACCATTCGTAAAGAGGGAATACCTAGTGATTACGAAAGAAAAGAAGTGCAGAAAGTACTGCAGACCCGTTCTCGAATGGAGAAGAACTATCGGAGGAGAACTTACGAGAAAGAGATGAGGCGAACTTTGTTTGCTCGCGAAGAGGAGAAGATGGTGCAGGCGAAAACGAGACCGAACAACCTAGTACTCTCTCTCTCTCTGCGAATGGAGCGGGTACTTCTGCAGATCAGTAATCAGAAACTCTTGCGAATGAGTTCAAAGACGTAGTGTAGGCAGACCTCGCAGTACTCAGTACGCAAGCATTCTACGGAGATATAGAATGTAGAGAAGGGCAAATCCTTGTCGACCGAGATTACTTACCGATGACTCAATCGAAAAGAGTAGATGAAAGTCACCGATCACCCAACCCGATCTGCGAACCGAAAGCGGATAAAAATGCCGAGAAGATCGAGGCTGAATGGGATAAGGAATGGAAACGAGAGTGAAAAGAGAAGAGGAATGGGCAGAGGATAGCGAGTTCGAGCAAGAGATAGAAAACTCCCCACCCCCGGATATTGGAAAGACCGGTGATATAGAGAGGTGGATCGAGAATGGCAAGAAGGAAAAGGAGAAGGAGGAAGAGAGGGATCAGCTAATGATCGAAAAGGGTTCTTCATTCTCTGCTTCGATGTGCGCAGAGAATGCTCTAGCCCGAGCCCCCGTGTAACGGTCCATAGTCCCCTTCCTCCCTCCTCAAGGATGGAATGGCATGTCTTGATGGACAGGAGCGACACACTTTCAAGGAGGGGGAAGAGGCATAATGGGAAGCCAGTCTGAGAGATAGAGTCAGGAAGGAGATGGATAGTACAAGAAAGAGAGAGAAAGAGGGAGGAATGTACTGGAACTGGGCGATTGAGTCACAAAGTGGATTGAGAGAGAGGGAGAGATGTTTTTGAAACATTCTTTGCCAATAATTTGGGCTTATGATTTCGATGTGCTTGATCAACTGCGGCAATCCGTAATCTGCGAGCTGCAAATGTAAAAGCCGGATAATGTCTGTGATTTGAAGCTGTAAAGCGAGAGCCAGAGTAGAGTTGTTTTACTCGAGAGGTTGACTCTCGGCGCAAAGAGGGACCCAATCCGGGTAATCTACTAGAAAACTGTCGGTCACACCTGGTCATATTCTGGTCTGCCCCCTTCTCTCTCAGAGTAGTATCTCACTTCTATTATGAACGGCGGCGTATTGTGCTCTGAGATTGTGAGCTCAAGTTCCTCTTTCGGAGCAAGCTTTCTACCCGGAGGAGTGGAAGCTGTGAAAGGTTGGATAGGGGCAAAGATGGATATCGGGGAAGAGTTCTCTTAAATAGAGCCGGAATGAATGCGAGTTGAACGGGTCAAACAATGGAATGATGGCGGAAGAAGATTGAGATTCCTTGCAGCGTCATTGCGTAATGGGAAGGAATGAAAGCTCGCCTCGCGCGTGCCATGATTTGCTTTTATTTCACTTCCTGACCCATCCAATTTCATACGTTTTTGCGTGAAGGCCAATGGCCCTGAGGGGCCTAATGAGAGTCTGCACAAATAAGGAAAGAAGTTAAAGCGGAAGAGGGACGGGTCCAATCTATTGGTAATCTCTGCGAGTACAGAGAGGGAAAGTAGGAGTAATTGCTGAACTCTAGTCGAAAATGGGCAGATGCAAGGAAGAGTTCACACTTTTCTCGGACACGTTTAGCAGGGAACCGGTCTCGTTCGAAAATTCAAATGTTCTTTTCGCCGCAGTGGCATTTTCGATCTAGTGCCGAACGGCATGTGGTGGTCGGAGAAAAAACACTGGAAATGCACGTTATTGAAGATGTTTTGAAAAGGCGTGAAGGCGCTATAGAATTTTTACCGATTAGTAGAATCAGTTTTATCTGTTCATGAAGCATGAATTTGCATGGAATATGAGCTGATTGCTGTTAGTTATGATATTACAACTGAATAAAGACATGACAATGAGCAATATGCTGCGACACTTGTGAATCTATCCAATTCCCGAATCACCAATGAATGAGGAGTTCTACACGGGGGAGGTTTTTATCAATACATAGACGAGGGGTTTGTGAAAGTCAAAAACTCAATGATATTGAAAACAGTTGCCGCCTGCCGATATCCCTTGTACGTGAAACACAAAGGAAGCTAGTGAACGATGCTTCGATTTTCAGCTTTCTCGATCTGATGGCTGATTCGACACTGGCGGAGCACGTGAAGCTGATCGTGTGTTCGATCGATTACTCGAAGGGAGGACTGGCGAGGGTCATACTCAATAAGGCACTGACTGCCACTAATGAGGTCAGAGTTTAGACATCGAAAAGACCTACTATTGATGAATCGGGCCTTTTGTGAGCTGTGATGGGAAGGTGAAACATAGAATCGCTTTCGAAAGAACTCACGAACATCAATGAACATCAAACTGAATTGTTTTGTGTGAAACCGAAAGTGCAGTTAATTGGTGACTAGCGATTCGTGCAGGTTTGATGGGATGGTGAAACATCGGAGTATCAACTTATTTTCACGACAATCGCGATTCGCGAATTGAAAAGGGACAACGAATTGCGAGTTAGGTTGCTAAACGTCAGCATTTCCAGCAATCTCGTGTGTGGTGCACTCGGTTCCTCGAGGTGCTTGCCTCACTCGACCTACCGCAGTTCGCCGATTGGGGAGTGCGTATGATGATCGGACAGATTGGAGATGCGTCGGTGAAGGTACGGTAGTATTAGGCTATGTTGCTAGTAGAAATCGATCTCTGACATTACGAATTCTCCCCTCTCATGGTATTGGCGATACCTCTGAAGCGCGAAGCTCGCGGGGTGAGCAAAAGTTGAAATGAATTGAATCTACTCTGTAACCAGTTTGGAATAGTTGAAAACATTCAGAATCTATAAATTTGAATGTCCATTGCAGGTGGTGCGACACGCGGTGCGACTGCTGCACACGTGGTTGCCCGTGAGTGAAGTTGTTTGTGCTTTTCATACGGGGAATCTGCATAGGCCAAGTGATTTTACAATCGGAGTTTAACGATCACAAAAAAATGGTTGATTTCATCTTGTGGAGGACACCAGTGTTGTTCGATGGGAGAAAAGTTTCGACAGCGTCCGGTCGAAGTTGTGTTTCACTAGATCATCAATTGTTGGTGAGACTGCGAGATGCTGATGATTCTTCTTTCCGACTCAACTATCGAGAGAGTGCATGAAATGAAGAGAGTGTCTCTTCTCTCTTTCAGTTGCATCCGTCCTCTCTTCCTCTTCTTCGTGCCGTGCCCCTGCAGACACTCGGAGACGCCGGAGTACTCCTAAGGTGAGAGAAGAGTCTATTCATTCGACACGGTAGCTTAAAGGTTTGAATGTTTGAGAGAGTGCTAGCTGCAGAGAAAGGCATAATTCGGTGATAGTAAACCAGGAATAAAACTTATTATTTTTCCACTTCGAGAGTTCGAGAGATCAACGCAGTTGTCATTTCTTAGGCTAAGTGAAACTAGTGAAACCTAGGAGTAGCGAGTGAATTTGTGATGTTTGAAGAATTTACACAGGCAACCTTCTGAATGCTTGATTTTATTTGTATTGTATACGATCATATCTCTATCAGAGTGCATCTCTTCTCATGCGAGACGGAGACGAGGAAGAATATGAGTGCAGCGAGGGAAGTCGTCGACTTCTGGATGAAGGTTAGTTTTCCATTTATAATTTCACTGCAATTATAAATCGAAAAAAGAAGAGTTTATAAAAAGGAAGTGTCGATTATGTTATTTTCGTATTTTTCACACACCCGTAAGCGACACATTGTAATGGCAGTCTGTTGGTGGTTTTGTCATCCAAGTGAAACTCAGAAGTAATGAGCAAAAACTGCTATTTTTAATTGCAATTTGATATTACCGAAGCGCAAACAGTTCGATTATGTGTTTCACTGCGCCTCCAATACCCTTTCACTTCATCCAAGACTTGTTGGGTCAGAGAACGAGTCCATTAAAAAGTTTATCGCTTCAGAAGTTCAACGCTCGCTACGCTGCGACGGTAGAGGAGGAGATGCGAATGGCCCTTCTGGGAATAAAGAGGAGCATGGATGGACGATTCGCGAGGAGTTCACATGAGAAGTTCGTTTATTTTTTTGTGACCGGAATCACGCGATTATTGTGTGTTCAATGTCATGGAGCTCGTTGACAGTCTTATGAAGCATTCGTCCGGCTAGTCTAAAATAGGCCGTTAATTTTGTGCTTGCATACGGAATGGTACCCCCCCCCCCTACCAATAGTTGCCCACCAATACTGCTATCTATAATCTGCAAAGATACCGTATAAAGATTCAATTGCCTATGAGTGATACCATCTTTCAGACACTCTCGATACGGTGTTCGTATGCCCTCCCATCTCTTCTCTGCTCTCGCGAGTCATGAAGTGGGAAGGAGACTTCTCAAGGAGGAAGCTGTTGTCAAGAGACTCACCGAGCAATTGAGGGTTAGTGGAAGAGATTGTTTTTTTTTGTTCTTCGTACAGAAAGGGAAAATCAGCATGTACGAGACTCCTATTGAATATGATGGACAGGTGAAACATAGATAATATGAGCGCCAAATTTAAAAGAAGTTCAGTGATAAGGCACCATGATGGTGCGTTTTTGAAAACACTAGCCTGTTACTGACGCCCTGAAAGCGATTGATTAGTCATGATTGAATTGTGTTTCAGTGGTTGATCATACTCAATCGTGGCCGTGGTGAATTAATGCTGCACGCTTTGCGATTCTAACAATCAATATTGTGCTTTACTTGACTACGAACCAACACGTAACATTACAATTATAATGGGTCTATTATTTCATTGCAGATCGCTCCGAGCACTGACCACAAGGCGGCGATGCTGCTCAAGGCGGCCACCCTCGCACTCGCACACATTGGAGCTGCGCCCAGAGGTGAGCGAGAGTGGGGGAGGAGATGAATGAGGGACAGTGAAAGAAGCTATATTCTCAGGTCATCTCCTTCTCTCCTCCGATTCGCTCGTTCTCATGATTCGTCTTGCGGAGGAATCGGAGGTTCTCTCTGTGAGAGGAGCTGCATTCGCCGCACTCAATGTACTGTCGGGCAGCGAGGAAGGTGAGCGAATATGAGTAGAGTAGTTTAGTGGTTTGGTATTGCTCTCACAAGGCAAGCAAACCACTCCATAATAATATGAGGGATGGAGAAAATGACTAGGAGGTTACATTGAAGGGGCTATTGCTATCAATTTTTTTTTGTCAAAGATCGAATTGCAATTATTGCAGATTGAGTTCCCACGATACGTAGGGTCCGTGAAACACAAAAGTGAAACAGGCTTTGTTGACTGGCGATGGATCAATATCTTATTTTTGTTAAAATCGACCTTCTAATTTTTTGACTAGTCACTTTCCTGTCTCACCAAATACTGACATAAATATTCTCGATCCGTAGAATGATAGTAGCGCGTCAACTCTGATACAAAAAATGTAATCATTAATATTCGCAGGTGCGAGGATGCTGGCCCGTTTCGGATGGGAGAGCAACTGGTATCGATACGTGGCGGAGGAAGTGAGGGTGGAAATGGTGGTGAGTAATTGGGGAATGGGTCTGGAGGGTCTGACTCTATTCATTCTACGTACTCTCTCGTGTTTTCTGACTGCTTCTCTGACAAGTAATTGTGAATATTATATTACAGAATCGTCGCACGAGCAGCCGTCTGAGCCACCACGGAGCGGGCGCTCATGTGAGTAAATTTTGGAGTGAATTGAGCCTTGCGAAAGATGCAGGTTCGGAAATCTGTTGAGGATACAGGAAGTGTCGAAATGTCTTGACTCGGGAACTAGGTGCATTCTTGTTGTGATGAATTCCCAAATGAAGCTGCTTGCAAAGAATGTCAATAAGAAGGCAGTGTAGTAATCTTCTAGAACTAATTTGATGTTGCGCGATTCGTAAGGTTTATTAACGGTTGAATGCGAATCATACCGATATGACATAAGGATGTTCTTGAAATATAAATAACTCCAATAGTTCTTGTTTATTCAGATGGATGTCCGTCCTCCCTCTGCTTCCATCTCTCGTCCTCGTCTCTCTCGAGTGAGATCGGCACTGAGTGAGAGTGAAAGGAAGTACTCCAAGACAGAGGAAGAGAAGAGAAGGACCGGGGAGAGGTACTGTAGGTTACGGTAGCAGTTGGATACCTTATTTTTCCACGCCGCTATTGGGCGCTTCAATGGTATTTGATAAGACAGTGTGACATATTATCGCTATTGCAAGGAACAATGTGCAATAAGAAGGTGGGATGAGATATTTATCATCGTCATCTTCAGTGTTCGTTCGTCCTCGGCACCTGCTCGCATTCGAGTGAAGGAAGTGAAGAAGAAGTTGACACTCGCCGATAGATCGTGAGGGGGGGGGATCAACGATAAGATTCGATAGGGGATGTTTTTAAGATTTTCCTCAGGAAGATCGGTAAAACAAGAAATCCAGATCTATGACATAATCGTGAAACTCAAAATCCGAGGTGGTGGTGACCAAAAGACGACGTCTTCTCTTGTTAGAATGAAAATCTCTCTCTAGACTCTGAAATGTGATTGTATTTGACGCACAAGCTGACGAAATTACTGTTGCAAAATGGAATCGATATTTATATTATGTTCTTGAAACTCAAATTAACGAGGAGACCGTTCATTTCAAATCTCTCATATTGCAGTATCTCAGCCCTTCCTCGTGTGAGCGTGAACAGTGAGAGTGTGGACGATCGATTGGATGAAGAGGAAGAAGGAGGAGGAATGGACATTGAGGCTGATGTACCCATTGAGATACTCAGAGGAACGTTTGGAGGTGAGGATAGTGAATTCGGAAGGGGAAAATGCAAATGTGGTATTTATCACTGTGCTCTGTCATCGGTGAGTATGATATGACCGTGAAACACAAAGTTGGAGAATTTTTGAAATTTTACAAATACAAGCTATCGAAATTGAAACGATTCATCCGTTATTGAGAAATTCGGATGGTCTCTGAATCACATTGAAGTTGAATTTAATTCAAATGTATGGGATCTTGAAACCTAATTCCTCAGGAGAAATTTGTTTCATTTAATCGATGCTCCATCTTCAGACCACGACGACGACGCTTTCCTCCCGAGTGGACAGCGGAGTCGACGGTGTACTACCGTATCCATCGGACGTGAGCGAGATTACGGTAGTTGGACTAGGGGTATCGATCGATATCGTTTGATGAGATTTTGCCTCAGTGTTTTCTACCAATACAGTTGGTTGCAGCCCTCTCCCCCGTGTCCAGTGCCTCATTCTGTCTGGATCCGACGTCGTCTACGGGAGGAATCAGAGGACACTCGGAATCCATTACTGGTCAGTCACAACTACTTTGATGGGCTACGAAAAGAAGTGCATTGTGGCGACAGAAAAGTTGGATTTTGTGCTTTGTACTGATCACTCTTAGGTTTCACGAGTGTATCTTAGTCCTACAGAACGGAGTGAACTCACTGTTTTGCCGATTACCTGCAAACAAACGATCATGTAGATTACTGGATGGCTGGTGTTAGTTCTCTGAAATTCAACCCGCTGCTCTTTCGTTTCACCGATTTCGCATAAATGGTAACCTGTGACTCAGTCGCTGTCTTCCCTTGGTTTCTCGTAAACAGTTGAATGTTTTACACCACTTTGACCTGAAAAATAGAAGAAATCCCTGGATGTCCTAGTCAGAATGTTGTGCACAATCATGTGTGCCTCGTCTCCAAAACACCCCCGTGGGGCGCCGTTCAGTAAGATTGATTGTACTGGTCCGACCAGTGATTAGAATCGTATTACTGATAGTGATCAAGAGGACCGCTCACTGTGCGGTAGAGATGATAGGAGGGAAGGTAAGGTGATAAGATCAGTAGAAGGGAAGGGAGATGGCGGACTCTCCCGATTAGTGCACTCTCTAATGGCTAGAGTTGGGAGGGAGTGTGTGATTGTAGGAGAGAATGGACTGCCAGAGCAATTATCGCGAGCCGATCCTCTTCCTATTATAGATTGTATTCGATACGGAATGCGAGCGGGCAGAAAGGAGCTAACGGCAGATAATGAGAGGATATTCGTGAGTATTGAAGTATCCTTACCTTTCTCATTTCACCAACTCGGCCCTGACCTTACATACGAAATGGAATGAGCAATGGAGATTATGCCATTACGCAATCAGTAGCGAATGACTGATTTACGGTTGACAATCACACTTGAATGATAATGACATTAGGGGAGGGTGTTGCGTAATGACTACGCAATCATTTGCCCCCGCTCGCTCAAACAGTTCTAGAATGTGTATATAATTATCGGGAATCAGCGAGACACTAAGGTGAAATGGGAAAGCAATTAGAACATTCATTATCAAATATTCTCTAAATCAGGCGGGAGAATGGACTCGTCGGCCTCACTTCTCCTCCGCCCTCAGACAGCAGTGGAAACTCGCTCCCATTCTCATGACGTGAGTGATGATATCTTTCCTTTTTGCACGATCTCTTGTCACGGTGAAGAGTGAAATAGAGAGAAGTCTGCCATTCTGATAAACAGATAGTGCCCTGAGCAGTGGTATTTCATGGAATGGCCACAATCACTTGATATATGATTCCTATAATAGTTACCGGTTCGAACAGTCAACACTTTTTAAATTTTGATTGCAGTCAGCAGCCAACAGCGCACCAAGAACAATAGTGTTTCACAGGGCAATGATATTCGATATTGAGCAGCATGAATTGATAGTATAGCTTATAATTGGGATGAAAAATTGACCGTAAATTAACCTTACTGAGTTCCAATTCAGTAAGAGCAGCAGTGTGAATCGGAGCTTCGGCGCTCCCGTCTCGTACTACTTCATGCCACAGACTGAAGTGAGTGATGGATGGAGGAATGGTGTCGTTAGAATTAGCGTTTGATGAGAACAAGACCAGCGGCATTCGAATGGCATTTTATGTTTCACGTGTCCTATGCATTCGGTTCGGGCCCATCGCTTTTATTAACAGTCTGCTCGAAAAATATACGAACAAATGATCATTCAGTTGGAATCACTGGCGGAGTATCGTCACACGATCGACGCTGATCCGTGGTTGAAGAGGGAACTGGAGAGGACTCGACCCCTTCCCGGTCTCCCTCTGATGGATGGAAGAGGATCAGATGGAGGATGGGGAGCGATGCCACCAACCAGAAGAGGAAGAAGTTTAAGTGATCACTCAACATGGACCAATATTGCACTCCCGACAGAGCTGGAGATTGTGTGCAAGGTACGTTAGTCTATGAGTGTACCAGAGAAATTAGGAGCGTACGGAAGGATTGGTGATTACGGTTTCAAAAGGCACGTAAGCGAGGGAATGCAACAATGATGCTTTCTCAAGCAGTTTAGAATTAGATAATCATAGATTACGGTATTGCAGGGAATCTTCATCGAAGATGACGCCGTCGAACGGAAGATTCGCGCCAATTCGAGAACGATTTCGATGAATGCTGCATGTACGGTAGATACGGTATATACGGTAGAATATCGATGGGAGAGTTGAGATGTGGTAGAATGGTAGATGATAACTCACCCAGAACAGTCGTGTTTCAATGTAAGATCTAGTTCGATAGAAGGCGGGATGAATTGATGATCTTTTGATTGCTTAGAGGAAAAAACTAACAATACTTTGATAGACATGAAATCTGGCGATATTTCGCTCATCGATCGCCGGTTCTTGGTTTTGGATACGGTAGCTAATGGATCGATTGCAGCAGCAGATGCGGGTCATGATGACAACCGTGGGCAGAAGGGAGGATACGGTAGAGTGAGATTAGAGGGAAAGAAGAAGAAGCACACCTCGCACTGCTTCTACTGCACTGCCGAGCCCGGCGAAGGTAATTTTCGCACTATTTATTGATCATCATATGTGTTTCACTTGTGTTAGCTGAACATATACGACAGATTTCTACTGAAGTTCATCTTGGGTTGTCTCATGATGAATAATGCAATAATTCGATTTAAAATCAAATGTGAATTATTTTAATGTCAGTGCGTCCTTTCCACGTGCCGAACGCGTCGGAGTTCGCTCAGTTGCGGCTGCAGGTAAAGAATAATGATAAATTAGTAGTAGAAAGTGCATACTATTATTTTGATGTTGAAGAATAGGAAAAATACATTCATCTGTTCTTCACTGATATTTCAAAGTCTATGAATTTCGTTAACAATGAAGTGCCTTTAGCAGTCTTTCTAAAAAGTAATATCAATTAATTAACTTATCTAATTGTAAATAATAATGTGATGGGAATATTCTGATTGTAGGTTTTGGACGCGGTTGATCTACTCGAGATCAAACACGCTCTACCGGAGAAGAAATTGCTAGAGTGAGTTGATTGGGGACACTTGTGTTTCAAAAATATATGAAATTAGAAGGATGTTGCAGGGATTCAATATCAGTCACAGAATTCGACTTTATTCTCCGTTTTTTTACCCACAGACGACAGATTAAAATATTTAATGACTGCTCGTTATTTACCCCTATCCTGGCTTTAGAGTTAGAATACATACGAAAAGTTGAGGATCTGTCCAAACCCCATTGTCCATTGCAGATTACGTCGTCGTCATCCGACTCTCTTCGATTGGCCGTGTCTCTACGCTGATGTCCTCGAGTTATTGGATGAATACAGGTATGTCAGAGAGGATATTGACTTTACTGGCCCGAGATGAGGCAAACTGTTTGAAAACAAGAGAGAAACTCAGAAATCTAGTTTTGTGTTTCACAGATACATGAAGTTTTATGGATACCAACATGAATTAATGAATCGGGACTTTATCCGCATTAAAACGATGTCATCTTTTTAAAAAATAACTAACATAAGTTGGCAAGAAATAAAACAATAATAATGATCATTTGCGTTTTCAGTTTGATCTTTTACAGATTCAAAGCGCAGTCGCGGACGTTCCTGCAAGAGTTGTTCTACAACGCGCTCCGTTTGACACGACCGGAACAGTCATCGATAGTGTAAATAGAGTGTAGTTAGAGATAGAGATAACGGTTGTACATTCCTACGGTATATCACTAATTTAGAGGTTCAACTCACTTTTCGTCTCCAATTCAATTCGGGTTATTTTCCGTGTTCACTTTCCTAGTCGTTGTGAAAATTTTGAACAATAAATTCTTTAAAAATCATCTTTTTTTGTTTCACATCTTGAAGTTATCCGTGATATCACAGTTCCGTTTCGTTTTATCACCTTCGAGTGGAACTCTTACGAAGTTCTCAAATTGCAGGGCGATTAATTCCTTTCCCATTGCGAATCACGCACTTTTTAGCTCTTTCGACCTTTATTTCTACTCTTGAATCGACGAATGACGACGATTAGAGTAATTTAGATAGAAAAGAAAGAGATCGAGACTAACTCTTTCACAATCACATGTTCTTTCGTCGTCAGAGTGAATGAGAGAACACTCGAATACGAGAGACAATCACGTGTTTTTTGTCCTTGCCCTCCATCTCCCTCAGTTCTGCGTGCTAACAATAACAGAGGCGTTGACTGAGCCATCATTTCCATCCACCGTAATCCAATCAATCGATACCTACCGTAATCCGATGATCAATTTCGTGTGGAGATCTAACAACCTTACTCGATTTGGAGGATAGATACCTTCATCTATCTGTGCTCTCTTCCCGTCCACGTTTCTCTACTGATCTACCATCTACTCTAACCTGGAACTAACTCTGCACTCTCTTCATTCCTCATGATCTCTCATCTTCTCTAACCAACTCATTTCTCTCAATTCTCAACAATCTCTAAGGGAAGAGAGATGACCTTGGCTCACGGGGGTAACTGTGTCTCCCCCCTCCCCCTCTGAATGGAATGAATGTGAAAGGAGAACACCTTAGTCAACCCCCATCCTCCTTCCTTTCCTTCCTCCTCCCATGGGAAATGCGATTGACCGAGTCCTCAAGGGTTAAACCATAGGGGATTATCGATCAGGGATAGATCAAGCACCGATGGCTTGTCATTGAGATAATGCAGAATGCGGTAGGATATACCCTAGTGGTGCGGGAATGCTATGAATTTCGCGCGCACTCCCTTGTCTGTCCTATCCTCTTCAATTGACTCACTCTCTCATCCTCATTTGGCGGGAACTCTTCCCACTCTGGCAATTTGCCAATCTATCCATCACTAGGAGTGGGCGGAGTCTTGCGAAGGGGCGGAGCTTAGCTGCGCATTCCCGATCAGTCTCTGTGTCCCTCCTCCCCCTCGTCCTCTCCTCTCTCACCTTCCCCCTCCCTTGATCCTCACTATGACCATAGTCGACAGAGCCGAACGGTCGTCCAAGCTACAGAATGCGAGTCCCCCAATCGCTCCACCCCCCTCATCAGTCAGCCTGTCCCCGGATCGCTCCGCCACTCCCCCCTCATCCATGGTGCATTGTGTGCAGCCCGCAGTGGGTGTCTGCCTCGGTCTGAAGTGTGAGATACATGATCCTCCGTTCTTCACCGGGTGAACATCCATTGCGGGCGAATGCAGCCATTGTCCCCATCCCACTCCACCCCTCATCCCTTCTGTCCCCTTCCTGCTTCCCCCCCCCTCTTCTCCTTCGAGTCGCAGCCCCGCTCTGGATGTGTGATCTTGGTCGTATCCGCGCAAATGCTCAATGACTATGACTAGAGACACATTCAGCTCGGGGCCGACTCTCATGCGCCATTCGCTGTCCCCTTTCCACTCCACCCCTCACTGTCCCATTTCCACTCCCCCCCCCCTCCCCCCCCTCCTGAACCCCTTTCTGAACGGGGCTATTCAATCGATGCCTGATCCTCCACTCGGAGACTGTTTGGTCATGCATTCTCTCCTCCTCCTTCCTCTGCGTCTCTGCCCCCCCCCCTTGGTGACCTTGCTCTCTCGTGTTCGCCTTCACACACACTCTTGAGTGGGGCGCGCTCTGATCGGGTGGACGACTCTGGCATCTCTGACCGCTCTCGTCTCGCGCACCCCTTCCTTCCTCTATCAGCTCGATTGCGTGGTGGAAGGAAGGTATGTTTGTGAGCGGTGTCCATGGGGGAGGGCAGAGACGCAGAGGAGGACAGCACATCGATAAACAACGAGGCGCGTCCCTCTCTTTCTCTGATTGGAATGGAATCCCCGCAGCCACAGGGCACTACAGTACTCTGCCCTATTTGAATTAAGTGCAAAACCTTGAGAAGAGGAGTTGAGTTGCGTAAGAAGGCGCGTGGACCTTGGGAGATGGTATCTCACTACTCTGGAAGGAGAGTACTCTCCCTGAATGATGGATTGTAGAGATATGATCAGGAGAGGGGATTGGAGGTAAGGAAGAGATGAAAGTTGCCGCATCAGTGGAGATTTGATGGGTGACTTGATTAGAGGGGATGGGTAATGACCCTCCAGGAGAGGGGAGGATCATCAAACAATTACGGATCATCCACGGTATACCTAGTAACTAAATCATCCCCCCTTGGTTTCAATGATCGTCCATGTGTTTTCTACCTTTTCTCTCTTTCCATCTTCACTCCTTTCCCATCTCTCTGACTGATCATTACCCTAAAAGGTCGAAAAGGGCCGGGGCAAAAAGAGCCCCTTCTAGATGAATCATTCCCCCTTTCCTTCTTCTTTCCCTGTCCCTCAGTTCGAAAAAGGGCGCGAAAAAAGTAGAGAAGAAGAGGGGGAACGAGCCAGATGGTCATTGCGGGAGAGAGGATATCTCACTTCCTCGTGATCTCTCACTGGTTAAACAGAGCGAGAGAGCATGGGGAATGGAGAGAGTGAGAAAAGAGAGAAGGATGCATTGATGCCATAGACCACATGATGGATACAGGACAGAGAGTGAGAGTGAGAGAAGAAAGGGTCACGAGACCATCGGCTGACAGGACTCAATGAAGGATAACACTGTTTTGAGCACTATTTGGATGGAGATGAGAGAAATCAAAAGCCGTAAGGGAAGAGGGTTACAGTATGCTATGGTGGAAACAATGGAGAAGGGACAGTACCGATCACTGATATCGTAACCGATCATCCGGTTACACATTTCACAATGCACATGCACAATACAGAAATTGCCCACCCGAGTCACTAGTGAGAGCAATGATGACCATAAAGAATTCGTTTAGTGACGGATAATTTATCTGTATAACGCAAAATTTGTTAGACAATTGTAAGACGAAATATGGCAACGATGAAATATGACAAAGATCAGAGATCAGTTAATCAGTAGCTATGCTACAGTACCCTTTTGAAGGAGTGGATAATAATCTAGTACGAAATATCAATCGATGACAGTTTACTGTCGATATCGATGATCTATCGAAGACGGAACATGGAGAACTTGATAAAGGGGATGGCTGAGAGAACGCGAGCGTAGACAGCGGGATAGTCGGGTCGAGCACAACCCTTCCCCATGAGACCACTCCCTCAAGCATACGATAGATTACGGTAGTGAAAAAATCAATAACCTACCTGTAGTTCCCACTTGCCGGCGCGCTCGCACATCAGAGGTCCGCCAGAGTCGCCCTGCAATTCGGGAATTACACAGCCCACACCACTACCGTAATCTGCTCACATGGCACGCGCCGATGCCTCCTCGCATGATGCCTGCGCACATCATGGACACCGGATCGATGCTGCCCTGAAAAAGTTATTTTCGGATAGTGCATGGTGTAGGGTGCTCATTCCTAATTGTGGTTACTCACCGCATAGTGGAAGAAGTTGTTGCATTCGTAAGTGGGAATGATGGGCACTTGAATCTCACGGAGAACCATGGAAGGGCGCCCGCGTTCGCTCGTACGACCCCAACCGGAAAGCATCATGTGCATGAACAAAGAGTGAACATTCTTAAATCAAATGAAAAACAAGAGGTGCTTGTTTCAACCAAGTTGGTAGACAAGTACCAACGGTACTAGGTCGGATAAACACCGTCGGATGAGAACCGACAAACATTCCGTTTGTTTCATTTGTGGTATTTAGAACACAACACATTGAAATGTAATCTTTTAATCTCTCACCTGCAACTACACACATCTGATTGTTGAGAGGCGGAAGAAGAGGCAGACTGATGGATTGAATGGTCTCGTTGAATGTAACTGGAGGAGAGATTCTGAATGGTATAATAGAGTCGATTACTGTGTGGATGAGGTGGATACAGTAAAACATTACTTGATAATAGCGAAGTCGTAGCTCATTGACATGATTACATCGTACAGAGGATGCACTGATATGTTCAGCACCTGGAAGGCCATCGATATTTGATTACGATATTCTTCGAGCTATGAATCGATATCTAAACCGAGCAAACGGTACCTTGTGTTCCTGGCCAGTCTTGCTATTGTGGCCACCCGTGTAGATCTTCAATTGGCTTGGGCTTACACTGGACAATAACAGTTCATAATGATAAATAACAAAGATAATCGTGCATATCACGAGATAGAAACATACTCGTCTACGCAGTGTGCGGCGGTGACGACGAATGAGCGATCGATGAGCGAGCCTCCACAGGTGTGCCCGCCCCTGGAAGAGATTGGTAGTGTTTGGAAGCGACGATTAATAAATGCCGTAACCGATAGCACCGCACTCACCATTGCACCAGCTGCACCATCCATGGCCAAGCGTGTGGCTTAGTCTCGATGCCACCGATGGAACGACCTTGTTGCTTCTGGAAAGATAAAAATAACGGAAACATAGAAAAAAAGCATAAAACGAGGGCCCAGAGCACGAACACGGAACAGTATAGTTTCGTCAGTCTATCGATTGTCCCACAAATACCGTATGCTACAAAATCCGCGTGAGACTATTTTCACCCGGGCCAATCACCAAACAATTTTATTTATAAAAATACATTTTCTCCTTTTTTCAATGACGTTTAAAACTTACAGAATATTTGAGACTTCTAGCGTATGCATTCCCGTTTATTGGCATGCGGGAGCCGTATTCTTGAGGAGAGATTAGTAGAGGAAGAGTTAGGAGGAGGAGATAGATCATCCCTAGAAGAATCTGGATTACAGTTGAAACAATAAAAAACAAAATCATAAACTCAAAACGAGAGGGAGATAGCAATCAAGGGAGCAAAATGATTTCAGGAAGAAAGGGAAGAGGATCATATCCGATCAATACATACATGCCGAGTGATGGGGTCAGGTCAGTGATCTACCCTGCCTGATAAGAAGAGGGCCTTTCCATTTCTCATGAGCATTCTCTTCTCACTGATTTGATACATTGAATGAAACAAAAATAGTTATCATAAAACGTTTATTCGTATTGCTCACAATTTATGAATCTACGTACGGCTTACGGTCGTTAGGGACGACCTATCGAAGGAGGAACATCCATAGCTTCAGGAAGGGAGTGACAGGGAAAATGCGAGAGTAGACGCCCGGAAAGCCGGGTTCAGCACATCCGTATCCCCACGAGACCACTCCCTGTGAAGAGAGGATAAGGTGGAATTCGGTAGCCAATTATTGAGTACCTGTAGTTCCCATTTGCCGGCGCGCTCGCACATCAGAGGTCCGCCAGAGTCGCCCTGCAATTCGGGAATGTTCATTGAGCACCGCTACGTTTCTTCCAAATAGTGAAATGCACCTGGCACGAGTCCATGTCGCCTTTGAAGCTGCCAGCGCACACCATCGACGGAATGTGAATTAATCCCTGATGTGCACTTTATCTATTCAATCGAAGAGCGATCAGCTGGTGCGTGGTGCAGAGTGTACATTCCAAATAGTCGTCTACTCACTCTGTATGCGCGGAAGTTGTTGCACTCGTAGGTGGGAATGATGGGCACTCGAATCTCACGGAGAACCTTGGAAGAACGACCGCGTTCGCTGGTACGACCCCAACCTGAGATGTAAATCGATTCGAGATTCCAGGAAAATTAATAAATATTCTAATTGATCCTTGATCTCTCACCAGCGGCGACGCAAATCTGATTGTTGAGAAGTGGAAGAAGAGGTAAGGCGATGGGTTGCGTGGTATTGTCGAATATCGCTTCAGGAGAGATCCTCAAAGAATGATTACCGTAACAATCGAAACAATACCATAATAATCTGAATAGAAAAAAAGATTACTTGATAATTGCGACGTCGTAGCTCATTTGCCAGACGAGGTCGAACAACGGGTGCACGGTGATCTTTGTTACCTGAAATCAATATTGTCAGGGTGAAGAATTCCTCTCTTCATTGCTCGTGCCTGTCTTCATTGAGAGCAGATGAAGAGAGAGCAGATTCTTTATTATATTTCTATAACTCTGACAATCGATACCTTGTGCTCCTGGCCAGACATGCTCTTGTGACCGCCCGTGAAGACTGTGTACTTCTCAGGCTCACGACTGAAGAGAGATTAAAGATCAAACTACCAAAATCGAAAACCAATGAATAATACGAAAACATACTT
Organism: Pristionchus exspectatus; assembly: GCA_911812115.1. Taxonomy (NCBI): domain Eukaryota; kingdom Metazoa; phylum Nematoda; class Chromadorea; order Rhabditida; family Neodiplogasteridae; genus Pristionchus; species Pristionchus exspectatus. Next base: position 9,164,341 of record OU461584.1, on the reverse strand, counting down.
TTCAAAGCAGTGTGCGGCGGTGACGACGAATGAGCGATCGATGAGAGCACCGCCACAGTGAAATTTGCCCCTGATATTCGTGGTGTGCAAACCGAACCGACGTTTGATAAACATCGACGTCCGTACTTACTTGAACGTCATCTGCGCCATCCATGGCCATGCGTGTGGCTCCGACTCATTACCACCAACGACACGATCCTCTTGCACCTTCAAAGATCAAAGATCACTATGAATAATTTATTCTGCTTGGTAAATTATTCACTTTTTAGACTAAGCAGAGACCGAATCTAGAATGCAAAACCAAAGGAGGCTTCAACAGTAGAATGATAAGCTTACAAAGAGGTCGAGACTTCTTGCGATAGGATTCTCTTCTTTGGAGATTCGTGTGCCATTATCTTGAGAGGTGATTAGTAGAGGAAGAGTTAGTAGGAGGAGGTAGATCATTCCTAGATGACAAAAATTGATTTCGAATGGTAGTAATGAAGTCAGAGAAAAGACCATATCTGGCATGATTCTTCAATCCAGAAATACATTCGAGCTGATCGAAAAGACAGATCAATACATTGAAACAACGGCAATTAGTAGCAAATAGTTATTTATCAGTATATCACAAGTACGTTAGCGAGTTAGATATGACCAGTATCGGAGATCAATCAATCAATAGCCAAGCTATTCATTAGTGGAACAGAATATTCTAGTACGGGGGTAGCCGTGGACGGACGGCGACTTGCGCTCGTTAGCGAGGATCTACCGGAGCAGGAACATCGTTGAGTGCAGGAAGCCGAGTGCGGCAGGATGCGAGCGTAGACGCCAGGATTGCCCACTCGACCGCAGCCAATTCCCCACGAGACCACTCCCTGTGAAGAGAGAGGGTACGGTAGATTACGGTAGTCGATTATTGATTACCTGTAGTTCCCATTTGCCGGCGCGCTCGCACATCAGCGGTCCGCCAGAGTCGCCCTGCAATTGGAAATGTTCACGCTGCACCATTACCGAAACCACCACTCACCTGACACGAGTCGATGCGCCCCTGCGAGTATCCGGCGCACACCATCGTCGGCGTGTGCACGCGACCCTGAATCGTAGTGGTGTGCTATAGGAAGCGACGTTTAGCAAACGTCGCACTCGATAATCTACGTATGCATGCCTAGAGACGAATTCCTCAACGAAGCTTTGCACTAGCTAGAAATAAGCTTCTCGTATGGATAAGATTGAAGAGTCACATTCTTCAATCATACAATTCTAGTGACGAGTGTACTTTTCACATTGCACCTCGTGGTGCAGTGTGAACATTCCAAATAGGAGTACTCACAGCATAGTGGTTGAGGTTGTTGCAGACGTGAAGGGGGACAATGGGCACGTGAATCTCACGCAGAATCGTCGATTTCGTCCCATTCTCGTGGATCAGACCCCAACCTGAACTTTGATATTTGATCCTTCAAGTTCGCCAAATTCGAAACATTCCTACAAATAATTTTCACAAGTTTCTACGAGATATATTCGAACAGAATCTCACTTGCTAGACTCTTTTTTCATTTGAGGGTCGTGTGAAACTTAACACATTCAACTTACTTTTAATATGATTGAAATCGAGAAATTGATCACTGATCTCTCACCTGCCACCACGCAGATCTTGTTGTCGGGAGGAGGAAGGAGGGGCAGACAGATCGGCTGCACTCGCTCACCCAATGTCACCTCGGGAGCGATCCTGAGGGGAACGAGACTGCTACGGTAGTATCGATTGATTACGGATGTTTATCTTTACTTTTGATAGGAACGGTAATATTAGTCGCGTACGTAAGAAAACACGATATTACGAAAAGGTGCGCATCTGGGTGCGCTACAGTAGTTTAATTACGGTATTAGCTCACTTCATGACAGCAACGTCGAAGCTGCTGGCCCAGAAAGCGTTGAAGAATGGGTGCACGGTGATGTTGACTACCTTAGAGACAATTGATAATGGATTACTGTAGGTCTATTGATCGATAACTGAATGCACACGGTACCTCGTGCGGCTGGCCAGACAAGCTCGTGTGACCGCCCGTGTAGACCGTGTACCGTTCGGGCAGACGACTGAAGAGAGATCAAAGATCAGACAACTCGAACATTCTTCCTCGCACAACGAACATCCCAAAAACACTCACAATCAGGGTCAGAAATGAATGAGTTTCAGATTATGATCAAATGAGACTCTTCTTTTGAATTCCAGTTTTTCCACAGCAGTTTTGTAAAATATAAAAAAGTATTTAACTAAACGCATTCGAAATTGTCTAAGTACACTTCAGTAACTATCATAGAATTCAAAAACTTGTCACACACCACGGAATATAACGTTCCGTTCCAATCTATGGTGTACTTTTTTCGCCACTTTCGCATCATTTTTTCACGCATGATATGTTATTTTTTCTGTTTCTAAAGCAATAACCGATTATTATAGCGCGATGAGAAGTGATTGCAAAAGAGCGCTTGATTAAATTCGCATTTTCACGCGTTGCCGCGCACAATATTTCTGAAGCTCCGCCCCTTAGCGTAATAGACGTGTGTCCGGAACGTTTTATTTCTATGATACAACATCCCACAATCAAACTACCGTACCTGCGTGCGAAGCAGTGTGCGGCAGTGACGACGAATGAGCGGCCGATGAGTGCGCCCCCGCAACGATGCTTGCCCCTGAAGAGTCGTGTGGTGTGCCATGTCGACGTTTAGTAAACGACGCCTCCGATCGTTTCACTCACATGTACACTACCTGCACCGTCCATGGCCAGGCGTGCGGATGCGTTTCGACGCCGCCGATGAGACGATTCTCTTGCATCTGCAGAGATCAAAGATCAACTGGGAGAAAGGTGTCATTCGGAGAAGTGACTACGGTATCTGCTCCACCCACCTCTACTCACCTTATATTCCCTCAACAACAAAGGCTCATAGTTGAGTTCACGGGAATAGATGGAGACGAAAGATCAAATATCAACGGGTAAAGTATCTACAGTCAGGCCCACATACCATTCAACAGCATCACTTGCCCCAACAAGAATGAAACGCAGATGAATTCAAGTGACTAGATGAAGACAAAAGATCAAAGATCAATTTGAACTCACGGAGAGGTCAGTTGGGTCGTCGAGGATTCTGGCCAGGGATTGCCGTCATCGTTGAAGTGTGAGCCGCACTCTTGAGAGGTGATTAGTAGAGGAAGAATGAGGAGAAGGAGGATGATCATTCCTAGAAAGGAATGGAGTACGGTTGAAAAAACGATAAGGAAACGATACACGAGAAAGAAAGTAAAGACCAAGTCGGTCGGCAGTGTGCGATGGGAAGAGGGTGCAGTCGATCGATAGTGAGAGGAAGGAGGGAGGAGGGTCAGTGATCTACCCGGACTGGGGGAAGCGCCCTCTCCCTTTCATGTTTCCCCCATCCAGACATCCGATTTCTTGAATTCTGATAGGCGAGAAAGGGATTGAAGAAGCCGAGTGAAATATGTTTCAATGAAGATTAAACAACTGCCAAACTACATTCTTCAATAGCAATTCTGCATCAAATTGATTTATCGATCACAAAAAGAGTACAGTATTCACATGCAAAGAAATCTGTAGCAATTATTTCGAAAGGGAGCTCCTCTAAAGTGGCTCGAATCTCCGACGTCTCTCAAGTTGAGCTACTTTTCAGGGGAAATCGCACTTTTTGCCCTATTCTTCCCTTTAAAAGGCTGAGGATTTTCTAAGGAAATCACACTCGATCCCAGTCTCTTCTGTACACAACCATGTGAGTTTCTTTTGACTACAGTATCCTACAGTACCCCTACAGTATCCACACACTTGTTTCAGGGATCTCAACGTGATCGTGTACAACAAGACTCGCAAACTGGCCGGTCACTCATTCAAGGTCGCAGCTCCTCAGGCGGTTACTGTAGCTGAGGTACGGTATTTCACTGGATTATCGATTTACCATAATCACTTCCAGTTGAAGAAGCTCATCGAGAAGGCCGCTGGCGTGCCACATGCTCTCCAATGCATTTGCTATGGATGTAAGTGGATTACGGTAGTCTGACTATCTTCATTTCACTTGCTGTCTCACTCTGTCTGAATGGCCTGATATCGATCGGATACAGTATCCCTTTGCAGCCGAGCAGCTGGAAGATTCGATTCGTCTTGAGGAGATGGGCGTCCGCACGGGATACACCATCTACAGTACTCCCACACTCGTCGAGATCCCCAACATGCCCAATCTGTGAAGAAACGGATGCTAAACCTATCAATTTATCATATTCCCGATTATTTATATATATATTTAAATTTTTTTGAATAAAGTATTTATTGCTCAATTCACATTCTATTGAAAAAAATTCAGCATCTGACAATATCGAAAAAAATAGAAATAGGGACCATCATCCGGAAAATATTTTTTTCAAAAACCGGAATAAAGACGTTGATGCTTCGGTGGTGTCTTTTGCCCAGTGCGGGAATTCAAATTTTTTCGCCGTTTTCCAAATTTGTGATTAACTCATAGAAAATCTTTCACATTTTCATCCCTCACTGCCTCGTTCAAACGTTATTATAGCTTTTTTGTAATCGACTCCGTTTTGAAACGATGTTTTTCGTAAAGCCTTGTTTTTCGACTGCCATTTCTATAAATGAAGTTCCCCTCTTAAAAATTCGGGTGTATTCGGGTCCGATTAAAAAATACTACAAGTTTCGATAGTGGTCCCTACCAGACATAAAATTTAATAAAATTAGTTTTCAATCGGAAAAATTAAGAGGACTACGGTAAGCAAAATCTTCAAACTTTTGCTTTTAACCGGTTCAGATTCAAAACTTTCCGGCTCAAAATTTTCCTTAATGCTCCCACTTTTTTGCCGTTTTGAATTGTTTGTCTTTCTCCGTTTGTCTTCAATACTGATAGGACTGAACAGCGATAATACGTTATCCAAATCGCTGTCAAATCAGGACCGTCCTCAATTTCCATAGTGCCCTCTCATTCGGGCGTCTCAATTGTATTCTCATTAATCGAACGATCGTTGTTTTTGTCGCTGTGTTCTACTTGTTTTCGAATTCTCTCAGTTTTACTGAATCAGTAATCATATTTCAGAAAGAAAAAGACGACTTAGACGTGTGAGAGGAATCGGAATTCAGGAGGAAAACGACAAGAATGTAAAGGTGAGTCACTCTCGATCGATAGCTTGCGATTACAGAATTAGGAACAATTCATTGATTTATCTGCAACTTTCTTTATTTACAGGTGCACGCGGTCAAGATGGCTAGCACTACAACCTAGGAAGGACTCTCGCATGCTGACCATGGAATCCAAAAGCTAAGTTCCACTTACAATTAGGCACGGAAAGATCATTAAAGTTTCTGTGAAAAAATTCTGTAGAACAAGTTCTGCATCATTTTGTTCAGTGTGGTTGTGTACCGGGCGCTTGTCGCCCCATCAAGAGGAGCAATCGAAGAAGGATCGACTAGGCCGCCGCCACACACCGCAGTGTGGTTGTGCACCGGGCGCTTGCCGCCCCATCAAGAGGAGCAATCGAAGAAGGATCGACTAGGCCGCCGCCACACACCGCAGTGTGGTTGTGCAATCATCGACGCCGCCGCCACACACCGCAGTGTGGTTGTGCACCGGGCGCCGCCCCATCAAGAGGAGCAATCGAAGAAGAATCGACTAGGCCGCCGCCACACACCGCAGTGTGGTTGTGCACCGGGCGCTTGCCGCCCCATCAAGAGGAGCAATCGAAGAAGAATCGACTAGGCCGCCGCCACACACCGCAGTGTGGTTGTGCACCGGGCGCTTGCCGCCCCATCAAGAGGAGCAATCGAAGAAGAATCGACTAGGCCGCCGCCACACACCGCAGTGTGGTTGTGCACCGGGCGCTTGCCGCCCCATCAAGAGGAGCAATCGAAGAAGGATCGACTAGGCCGCCGCCACACACCGCAGTGTGGTTGTGCACCGGGCGCTTGCCGCCCCATCAAGAGGAGCAATCGAAGAAGAATCGACTAGGCCGCCGCCACACACCGCAGTGTGGTTGTGCACCGGGCGCTTGCCGCCCCATCAAGAGGAGCAATCGAAGAAGAATCGACTAGGCCGCCGCCACACACCGCAGTGTGGTTGTGCACCGGGCGCTTGCCGCCCCATCAAGAGGAGCAATCGAAGAAGGATCGACTAGGCCGCCGCCACACACCGCAGTGTGGTTGTGCACCGGGCGCTTGCCGCCCCATCAAGAGGAGCAATCGAAGAAGATCGACTAGGCCGCCGCCACACACCGCAGTGTGGTTGTGCACCGGGCGCTTGCCGCCCCATCAAGAGGAGCAATCGAAGAAGAATCGACTAGGCCGCCGCCACACACCGCAGTGTGGTTGTGCACCGGGCGCTTGCCGCCCCATCAAGAGGAGCAATCGAAGAAGGATCGACTAGGCCGCCGCCACACACCGCAGTGTGGTTGTGCACCGGGCGCTTGCCGCCCCATCAAGAGGAGCAATCGAAGAAGGATCGACTAGGCCGCCGCCACACACCGCAGTGTGGTTGTGCACCGGGCGCTTGCCGCCCCATCAAGAGGAGCAATCGAAGAAGGATCGACTAGGCCGCCGCCACACACCGCAGTGTGGTTGTGCACCGGGCGCTTGCCGCCCCATCAAGAGGAGCAATCGAAGAAGGATCGACTAGGCCGCCGCCACACACCGCAGTGTGGTTGTGCACCGGGCGCTTGCCGCCCCATCAAGAGGAGCAATCGAAGAAGGATCGACTAGGCCGCCGCCACACACCGCAGTGTGGTTGTGCACCGGGCGCTTGCCGCCCCATCAAGAGGAGCAATCGAAGAAGGATCGACTAGGCCGCCGCCACACACCGCAGTGTGGTTGTGCACCGGGCGCTTGCCGCCCCATCAAGAGGAGCAATCGAAGAAGGATCGACTAGGCCGCCGCCACACACCGCAGTGTGGTTGTGCACCGGGCGCTTGCCGCCCCATCAAGAGGAGCAATCGAAGAAGGATCGACTAGGCCGCCGCCACACACCGCAGTGTGGTTGTGCACCGGGCGCTTGCCGCCCCATCAAGAGGAGCAATCGAAGAAGGATCGACTAGGCCGCCGCCACACACCGCAGTGTGGTTGTGCACCGGGCGCTTGCCGCCCCATCAAGAGGAGCAATCGAAGAAGGATCGACTAGGCCGCCGCCACACACCGCAGTGTGGTTGTGCACCGGGCGCTTGCCGCCCCATCAAGAGGAGCAATCGAAGAAGGATCGACTAGGCCGCCGCCACACACCGCAGTGTGGTTGTGCACCGGGCGCTTGCCGCCCCATCAAGAGGAGCAATCGAAGAAGATCGACTAGGCCGCCGCCACACACCGCAGTGTGGTTGTGCACCGGGCGCTTGCCGCCCCATCAAGAGGAGCAATCGAAGAAGGATCGACTAGGCCGCCGCCACACACCGCAGTGTGGTTGTGCACCGGGCGCTTGCCGCCCCATCAAGAGGAGCAATCGAAGAAGATCGACTAGGCCGCCGCCACACACCGCAGTGTGGTTGTGCACCGGGCGCTTGCCGCCCCATCAAGAGGAGCAATCGAAGAAGGATCGACTAGGCCGCCGCCACACACCGCAGTGTGGTTGTGCACCGGGCGCTTGCCGCCCCATCAAGAGGAGCAATCGAAGAAGATCGACTAGGCCGCCGCCACACACCGCAGTGTGGTTGTGCACCGGGCGCTTGCCGCCCCATCAAGAGGAGCAATCGAAGAAGATCGACTAGGCCGCCGCACACACCGCAGTGTGGTTGTGCACCGGGCGCTTGCCGCCCCATCAAGAGGAGCAATCGAAGAAGGATCGACTAGGCCGCCGCCACACACCGCAGTGTGGTTGTGCACCGGGCGCTTGCCGCCCCATCAAGAGGAGCAATCGAGAAGAATCGACTAGGCCGCCGCCACACACCGCAGTGTGGTTGTGCACCGGGCGCTTGCCGCCCCATCAAGAGGAGCAATCGAAGAAGGATCGACTAGGCCGCCGCCACACACCGCAGTGTGGTTGTGCACCGGGCGCTTGCCGCCCCATCCAGAGGAGCAATCGAAGAAGATCGACTAGGCCGCCGCCACACACCGCAGTGTGGTTGTGCACCGGGCGCTTGCCGCCCCATCAAGAGGAGCAATCGAAGAAGGATCGACTAGGCCGCCGCCACACACCGCAGTGTGGTTGTGCACCGGGCGCTTGCCGCCCCATCAAGAGGAGCAATCGAAGAAGGATCGACTAGGCCGCCGCCACACACCGCAGTGTGGTTGTGCACCGGGCGCTTGCCGCCCCATCAAGAGGAGCAATCGAAGAAGGATCGACTAGGCCGCCGCCACACACCGCAGTGTGGTTGTGCACCGGGCGCTTGCCGCCCCATCAAGAGGAGCAATCGAAGAAGGATCGACTAGGCCGCCGCCACACACCGCAGTGTGGTTGTGCACCGGGCGCTTGCCGCCCCATCAAGAGGAGCAATCGAAGAAGGATCGACTAGGCCGCCGCCACACACCGCAGTGTGGTTGTGCACCGGGCGCTTGCCGCCCCATCAAGAGGAGCAATCGAAGAAGGATCGACTAGGCCGCCGCCACACACCGCAGTGTGGTTGTGCACCGGGCGCTTGCCGCCCCATCAAGAGGAGCAATCGAAGAAGAATCGACTAGGCCGCCGCCACACACCGCAGTGTGGTTGTGCACCGGGCGCTTGCCGCCCCATCAAGAGGAGCAATCGAAGAAGGATCGACTAGGCCGCCGCCACACACCGCAGTGTGGTTGTGCACCGGGCGCTTGCCGCCCCATCAAGAGAAGCAATCGAAGAAGGATCGACTAGGCCGCCGCCACACACCGCAGTGTGGTTGTGCACCGGGCGCTTGCCGCCCCATCAAGAGGAGCAATCGGAGGATGATACCGCAATGCGGTTTGGCTACGGCGCATTGGGCGCCGAAGACAAGAGGAGGCGGTGATGGGCGTGGCGGGCGGGTGGGCCTATCACTGCAAGCACAAGAATCGAGGGAGTGGTCTCTATGATACCGCTATGCGGTTTGGCCACGGCACACTGACATGAGTTGTTTTTGTTTTGCTTTTTTTTTTTTTTTGTTTTGCTTTTTTTCTTTTTGCATTGTCGGGAGGCGGACACGGTGATCTCGAAGACGGCCGAGAGCATCGACATCAAGCCGCTGTATCTGGCAGAGGATAGGGAGTGCGATGGAGGAAAGACCCCCGAGGTATGTGGTGGGGATGAAACTGAGAAATGATACGATTGTTTGTCCTGCATGAATATGTTTTTGAACCACTGTCCTTGATGGGTTAGAAAGAGCTATAGTTAGCGGAGGACAAGCAGGACGATAGAGGAAAGACGATGTGATTGTGATAATAGTGCGAACAGAAAGAAATCACAATGTTTGTCGCATTTTTGATAGAATGGGGCCCTGTATCGCGAACGTAGCGGGATGATACTGCAAAAAATTTCGCTTGAATCTTATCTGGAGTGAGTAATAAGGACCTTATACGCTCTATCTTACTTGTCTAAAGAAGAATGCTGAAATGCGATAGTTCATATAAAATATCTCTTTTTCAGTATTTTCTTCATCCTATATTTTCTTAAAATAGTTTTGCCTAAAGCCGTACGAATCATTGAATTAACCATCTCTTCCGCTACAAATGTTTGGACTGAAACACATTGGTAACGGGACTATATTGTTAAATTTCCAGCTGCCGGGTCAGTTCCCGTTCACTCGCGGTCCCTACCCGACGATGTACACACAGCGGCCGTGGACGATCAGACAGTACGCCGGATTTCCACTGTCGAGGAGTCCAATAAGTTCTACAAGGTACGGTAGCGGAGATATGGTAGTACGGTAGTTTTTGTAGTTCTTGAGAAGGAACAGTGTGGTATAGTAATCGAACAAATTCTACAAGGTACGGTAGATTTGTGACTTCTCGATAAGTAAGGTATGAATTTTGAAGATTGAAGAGATTGAAGAGCCCGGCAAAGGTAGGAAAGTTCGAAACTTGTGTGCTTTGAGCCCAGAGTGATTGAGAGAAGGTTATGGTAACTCCGGAGTAATCGATAGTTCGTGCAATAATCCGTTCAGGACAATATCAAGGCCGGTCAGTAGGGTCTCTCCGTCGCCTTCGATCTCGCCACGCACAGAGGGTCAGTGTAGTTAGATGTTTTTTTCTACATTTGATTCTCCTTCAAGATTGTATGGGGAGTGATGTTCCTGATAACTCTTCACGGTGAAGCATGGATCAATCTGGCTTTTTTATTGCATTATTTTATTTTTTCCAATAGAGTAGAGTAGTAAACTAGCGATGCGGTATTTTCTTCATTACCAGGATTTGCTGAAACTTGAGATTATTGCATTATTTTATTTTTCCAATAGAGTAGAGTAGTAAACTAGCGATGCGGTATTTTCTTCATTACCAGGATTTGCTGAAACTTGAGATTACCAAGTATTCACTGCTTGCATTATTGATATTTTGAATCCACAGGACAGGCTTGTTGCCAGTGTTCCTTCAATTAGAATTGTTTGTGACTATCCATTCCATGGAATACATTAGTGTCCTCGACGTTTTCGTGACTTGGATGTGATCTGAAACTTAAACCATCCTACTCGCAGAACGTAGCAATTAATTGATGTTAATTAATTAATTAATTAAGTGTTTAATTGCAGCTACGACTCTGACAATCCGCGCGTGTTCGGCGACGTTGGAATGGCTGGAGTAGATGTCGATTCAATCGAAGACATGAAGCAGCTTTTCGATGGTACGGTAACGACTGATGATGAAGGGATACGATAACATTAACAAAATACGGTAGTTACTTTGCGGATTAATGCCGATCAGGTTTGGAAGTTCGACTAATGATAGCGATAGTGTGAGAAAGTAGAAAATCTGATTCTGAAAAATGTGGTTACAATTACGGTACCATTGATTAATACCGTCCCCTCATCAGGTATTCCCCTTGACAAGATGTCCGTGTCGATGACGATGAACGGCGCCGTCATTCCCGTACTCGCCATGTACATTGCGGCAGCTGAGGAATCGGTGAGTGAGGGAGATTACGGTAGAATAGAGTAACCCGATATACTGTAGATAGTGAATACGGTAGGGGTACGGTAGTGATTTTTTGCTCTTCATTATCGCCTCGCGATTACCGACATGGGTCGTTGAGTGGGTGTATAGACATGCTGAAACTTGAAATTCGCCTGCCAAATGGGTTGTGAAAATAACGCGCAGCCTCTTCAATCAATTATTTGTTGACAATAGAACATTAAACATTTGTGAGTGCATTACAGCGGTGGAGGAGTGGGTGAGATTACTGTGGATAGTTAAAATTCGATAGTTGGCACGGTAGGAGATGTATTCTGATGATTTCACAAAGTTTGTTTTTGTGTGAGAGTGATTTCAATGTAATTGCCGATACTAGTCGGTGCAACTGGAGATTCCTCAGGAGGAATGGTTGAGAAATTTGCTGCAATACTCCATGATCTCATGACGTCACCCCGATTGTCACTCAAACACAAGAGAAAAGCTTTCCGTACCTTCATAACGCCTGCTGCTTTATACGGAGCTGAATTATGGTCGCTACGAGAATCTGACAAAGAGAAGTTGCGTGTCGCACAAAGAAAGATGGAAAGGAAGATGATCGGTATCTCGCTGTTTCACAGATGGACCAATCTGCGAGTGAGGAAACGGACCAAAGTCCAAGATTGGGTGAAATTAGCAGAGAGGAAGAAGATAGATTGGGCCAATCGCGTACGACAAATGGATGAATCTCGCTGGACTCGAGCCTTGACTACATGGGTACCTTACAACTGGTCACGATCGAGAGGCCACCCAAGAATACGCTGGAGAGATGAACTAAGCCGAAACATTGGAGAAGACTGGTGGTCGATATCACCGAGAGAATACAGAAACAGACGAGATCAGCATGCTCTTTAACCTAACCCCAATGCATGATCCTGATAAAGTATTGATTGATTGATTGATGGGGCTGGATTGGGTACGGTAGGGTATCAGGGAATGATTTTTTTACATAATCAAAAACGGTGGAACTTGTAATTGTGATAGGTGAGAGTAGGTTTCACAGTGGGAATATGAGCAAAGATGAAAATGGGACCCATTATGTCTTTGGCCTTGTGAGATTAGAAAACTTAATTTTCATGTCTTTTTAAATCTGTGATAAGCTATGGTATGCGAAAATTAGAACATTTTGTCCTTCTCTATTTTTTCGCAAGGTGAAGCCATGTTTCTAGGTGAGTATCTAATCGTCACGAGCTCTAATATTAATGAAGCTGCTGCGTCTCTAGAAAAAAAAAGATTCAATACCGATCTTCATGCTGTAACTTGTCGACAATCAAGCGATAGATCCCATTAGGCGAAGCTAGGTTTAAACGAGGAGAGTGCTCGTAAAATCTGACCATTTTCCATTGCAGGCTTCGACGTAGACGTCGGTCCGCTGTTCCAGACGCCGGCCGAGGCCGCCCAGCAGGCCGTCGATGCGGATGTCAACGTCGTGGGTACGGTTGATTTGAGCTATTGGAGGGGTACTGTAGTATATCGAGAACTGAGTCTTTCTGAGAGTAAGGTGAATTTATTTCTACCAAAGCCGATGCTATATTGAATAAACTGGGCTCGTAGGGAACAAGAGGGGTAGAGGGTGCACGGATACGCCGGGTGTGCGTGAGCCAGACGCGTTGTGTAAGTTTATAGGGATATTGTATCAGAGGAGGGGACGGATTGTATGTGTTATGATCTCGCGCATACAGTGTATCAGTGAGGCGGGAATGTACTGGGTATGCGAGTATAAAGATTTGAATGAGGGTTTTTGTAACGAAGAAAAGAAATTACTGATGAGTATCTATTCTCATTATATATCACTATGGACGCGCAAATGTGCCTAGTGTTTGTATTCGCGCGTATTTCAATAATCTCCGACGCAATCTTCCCATCGATAGATTCTCGTTGCACAAATAATGCTCGATCATCGATTATCCGGGGCAATAGTTATCGCATACAAACAATCGGAAGAACGCGAATGCGCCGACTTATCCAGATTTGAATTGTATGTTTTAATGAGCGGGTCTTCACAGAATTATTGGTGTGGCGACCTTCCTCATACATGGAGAACTAGAAGCGCAAGAGTGCCTAGTTATCGCGCATCGCCTGGCAATTGTTTGGGGTCCAAAGGAAGCTATGTGTATACACAGCCCGTTGCCCTTCAGTCAACAGTTCGGTCCTGTTGCCGCGACGCGACCACTTTTTGACGCGTCGCGAGTGCGCGAATGGTGGCGACGTTTCACGCATTTTTACGCGATTTCGTTAATTTGCCCTAATATTTTAATTTTGGCAACCAAAAGTTGTAGCGCTGGACATCAGAAATCGTTTGAGACCAAGAACGAAGAATTTGGTTCAGTATTCGGAGAGATCTTTCAGTTGCAGTTTACAACGTAAAATACGTTCTTTTGGTACTTATAGAGTTAAAGTACAATTAATTAAGAATTTGGCAACCAAAAGTTGTAGAGGACATTCCACTTGACCACATGAATCATGAAAGAAAGTAAATAGTTCAGTAATCACTGATATCTTTCATGTTTTTTGTGCCAACATGGTGACTTTTCGCCGGCTCTTGCCGTTGAAAAATAATATAAAATCAGCCATTAAATATTTATTAATTTGCTAAGTCTGATCATGTAAGTTGACCGCTTGCGCATCTCCTGAGAAGTTTACAAAGCCAAAAAAAAGAGTAATAAGTCAGATAAAGGTGCTTTCTTAGTTTGAGCCGCGACGCGTGAAAGACGCGTCCGCGCGGTTCCGGCTCCCGAACCCAGCAACGGGCTGTGGTATACTAATGCTTGAATTTATAGACGGGGTTACGGCAACATTCTTCAATCGATTAATAAGTCGATATCAGGCGCCTCCTCGCTCGCTGATGGCCATCTCACCCTCGTGCCATAGCTGATCGACGAACTGGCCAAGCTGAGCAGAAGGTACGGTAGGGAGGGAGGGTACGGTAGCTTATCACGGACTGAGTTTTTTTTATATGGTAATTGATGTTGCATCAGGATTCAGTTAGGCGAAGTGTAATAATTCCAGTGAAATGATCGTGATTGCGGGCGGTGTCATTCCCCCGCAGGACTACGACACACTGTACAAGGCCGGAGTATCGAATGTATTCGGACCCGGAACCAGACTACCAACGTGTGCCAACCAGGTATGTTGCCAGGAAATTAATGGGAACAATTCTGAAGGGGCGAGTGATGTACTCGTTTGTATTAGACAAGACTAGATTTTACTAATGTAGATAGTATCGGACATCAAATTATAATACGAAACGAGGTGCCACAAGGCGATTTAAAGTTGTTGTGTTATTGTATAGCTGAAGTGGAGCCTTCCTTGGTGATTGTTAGAAGATCTATTGACAATGACTGTAATTGAAAAATCTATTGACTGGTTTTGAACGATCTTACTAGGGATCGCCGGGCTCCTGCGCTTGGTGATTTCAAGTTGTTTAGTTATTGTATAGCTGGTGCAGTGGCTTCCCTAGTTATAGTACGGAGGAATATGTGTGAATACTATATGAGGCCGTTTGCGTAAGAATCAAGCAGATTCGGAAGGGTCCAGCACAGGGCAAAAATTAGAAATCGCTGAAACATTGCGATACGGGGTTCTTGAGTGTGCTGATGACGATAAGCATACTCATTTTGCTCGTTGTCGTCGTATTGGCTCCAGGCGACGTCACGTCGAACTCAGTTTTTCGTTGTTTTCTCGCTTCCCAAATTAGCTAATTTTATGAAATCGCGGTTACCTGGATGGAATTCGATGCTGATCGCGCCTGTTTTATCCATTTTTCATAATTTACATAAATAATTGCGTAAATGAAAACTTCTCTCAGAGTGAAGAGCGAGATGTCCCACCTGAACAGATCGGATCAGAATGCCGAGAAGGCCCTAATTTTAAAATTTCATCCAATTCTGCCATGGATAATTTGAGAAAAGCAATTTATAGTATACCGGGCTTGTAAGTAAGTTTGACCATACTTTCCCATGCTTGCTTCCGTCCTTTGATCTACCCGAGTCTCTCTGCCGTGACCTCTTCCCTGTCTCTGTGCTCTCTCGCTTTCCCATACTCTCTCCCCTCCCTCGAGGAGGAGAGTCCGATCGATCAAGGGATGGGAGCAAACAAGGGGAAGGACGGTCAAATTTACTTACAAGCCCGGTATACTATAAATTGCTTTTCTCAAATTATCCATGGCAGAATTGGATGAATTTTAAAATTAGGGTCTTCTCGGCATTCTGATCCGATCTGTCCAGGTGGGACATCTCGCTCTTCACTCTGAGAGAAGTTTTCATTTACGCAATTATTTATGTAAATTATGAAAAATGGATAAAACAGGCGTGATCAGCATCGAATTCCATCCAGATAACCGCGATTTCATAAAATTAGCTAATTTGGGAAGCGAGAAAACAACGAAAAACTGAGTTCGACGTGACGTCGCCTGGAGCCAATACGACGACAACGAGCAAAATGAGTATGCTTATCGTCATCAGCACACTCAAGAACACCAAATCACAAAGTATCAAGGATTTGAGATTTTTTGCCTGTGCCGGCCTTTGCTCGATTCTAAGGCAAATGGCCTCACATTAATCGATCAATTGCAGGTGCTGGACAAGTTGTTCGTGCAGCTCGATGGTCCCAAGAAGCAGGCAAAGGCCTGAGCATCGATCGATAATCGATGATCTACCGTATCCCTCCCTCTACCGTAACTCGTATCGATCCGAATTGCCATTCATTACTCTATGTAATGCTATACTACTTGTATCCCTCTTTTAAACTCCTCCCCTCTATCCATTCACGGTTATTTGTGTAGATTTGTAGTCGATTGATTTATTACTGTAGTAGCATGTAGTGAGGTACTGTACGTAAATTGAACTAAAGAGATAAACAGATAATGCTCACGGGGAACCATGAACGCGACGCGAACCACCACGCGTTGCGTGCATCAACGCCTCTTGTGGGCGGAGCTTTCGAATATACCTTCTGTTTGCGAAAACTTTCCACTAAAGTGGAAATTCTAGTTATTATTTCAGAGTCCAGTACCACATCCGACTGTATTACAGTGAAAACCAAACCGATTAAAAAAATACTACAAGTTTCAATGGTGGTCCCTAAAATAGAAAAATAAAATAAAACCACATTTCGATAACCCAAAAACTACCGTATCTTGGAATCTTGCCAAATTTTCTTATCTTCATTTTTTAAGTGCTTGTTTTTCGAGGTTGCATTGATCTATATTGTTCAATTTTACGCTCATGATTTACAGAACCGAATGTGACATCTTTTTATCATGCAAAGCAGCATCGATTTAAATTCTCGTAAGCTATTTTTGCCGATTTGTTATTTTCTCACGATGTTCCATCCATTTTTTGCTAGAAAACGCAAGTAATGTTATGGTTCAGGCAATGTGAGCAGCCTGAAAATCTTCCGATCGGGTGGAAGAACGCTTGTGATGAAGCAGGTTAATGATAATACACTTGATTGTTTGTATATTGATACTTGCTTGTGATTATTTTGGCTTGATTGAATGGGTTTCGTCAATTCCGTTGTTCGTTGGTCATCAATTACTTGCAGCCGGATCTGTCTCGTCCCTCAACTTCGATGCGACCGTTGGATAAGCCGATTATCACTGATGAGTGAGTATTCTTCACACACCTTTCTTTGAAGCCAGTGGGTCTTCATTGAACGTCCTTCGCATAAAATGCAAATTTTTTCCTGGGATTGGTTGATGATGCAATCCTCAGTGTTCGCGAGCTCGAACCTCGCGTTGCCTTCAATCTTCGACTTATCGACATGGTGAGGCATCGTCGTGTGCTATTCGATGGAAGGACACCGGGAGGAGGCAATCCTGCCTTTCGAATGCAGGCCAGTCAATTTATGAAACATCTCTGTTCCATTGATCTGTTCAAGTTCAGCCACATACTGTTGGTCAAAATCCTCAAGTAGCAATTGTGAATCTTTGTTTCCCGTAATGCAGTGAAAATAGCCTTGAGTACCTGACTAGAAATAATGGTAAATGCAAGGGAAATGTGTTAGGTATTTGCGTGTTAGACAAAATATTTCTGTTCAATTCATTTTTTTGTTTTTATTTTGGTTTTTACAGATGTGGATGGCCTCGCTCGTCAACTCGAATACGAAAAGGGCGGACCGGATCTGCAGAAGAGATGGAAGCAGATTAGAGATAAGTGAGTTGTTTGATTCACGTTTCACGTTTTTTCCTGCTTGTTTTTTTCAGTTCATGGGAGAATTCAAACAATACATCATTTCGCTTCTCTGTACTTTCTAATTTCTAGAATCCTTGCAGATACGTGAAAGAGCGTCGAGCTCTCCTCGACAGGGATCCCGACCATCCAATGGGTCAAACCTGCACCTGGCCACTCTTCAACAAGATGGCCTTCCTCGATCCATTCCTGGTCGACCGAGAACCGGTGAGATTGATCTTTAATCTTTATTAATATAACGATGCGATTTTTCACGGTGCTGCTTGGCAATATTGCGTTTCATGTAGTCTCTATGAACATTTTTCCTCCGATCGGATTGATAAGTAACGGACAATACGCATGATAAACATGGTTGATCGCTCGTTTCTTGCAGGAACGTTCGGTGTCCCCCATGCAATCGTCTCAATCGAGCACCGGAATGCGCAACCATCTGCCACCAAAGGTACGGTGGGCAGTAGTGATTAGAATTATGAGTGTAATTAGTGATTAAAATTATCAATATTCTCTCGTCGGTCAGACACACAAGAGATCATGCCGAATTGTCAATACTAGCAGGCAGATTGAGAATTAATTCATGATAAAAAGGGGGGGGGGCGTGATCTTATCAGTAAATGCCGTGAATTGTAGGAGATGACTTCCTTCAATCGACGTGTTATCGCTGCCATTCGTGCCCAGCCCGTTCTCTACTCAAAAGCTGATCGTTAGTTCTACACATTTTTTCTCCTTGTACTTTTCTTTCTTTTGTCTTTCACAATTTCACAATTTCCATAGAGACAATGCACTGGATGCATGTTTAATGTGATCACCCTATTCTTTTGCAGAATTAACGGTTTCTGAATTATTTATATCCCCGATTAATCGTTGAATGATCGATTTCTTTCCAGCCGGTTACCACACTCCTGATCGGCGAACGGAGGCATGGCACGCAGTGCTTTCCGACCTCAATTTCCCGTGTAAGTGTTGTTGAATTATAATATGTCAAATATTATAAAATCTTTTTTTAAGCAAATGTTGAATAAAAATATTTAGGCGACACGAATGAAATGCAGCGATACTGGAAGGGTCTCAGGGATCGATACATTCGCCTGAGGAGGAGGATGTTCAAGTTGGTTATTTTTATGTTATTTTGAATAAAGCATACGTCCATTTTCGGATAGTTTGAAGGGCGACATTGTGTTTCTGAGTTTCGGAAGTGCTAGATGAATCAATTAGCTCTCGATAAGTAACCCCGAAAAAATACATGATGACGTTCCACCTCATAGGCTCCGTTTTTACTATTTACTTGGTCATTCTGTGTTTCACTCTTCATTTTTGAACCATTCGATCAGTACGATATCTGACAATATCTATAACATATCACCGATTAGCAACAGTTGTTGTCTTTGAGTGAACACTCCTCCGATGGTTCCTCCTCTTCGCAATCTCATTCGGGCAAGAAGGACGTCACGACATGGGTGCACTACAGAGATCTCACATGGCTCGAGCCATTCCTTGAGATGAGACAGAGGTGAGCAGCATTCTTTAGCTAACAAGTTTACGAGTCAATTCTGGTAACTTTGGAGATGGCAGACATCGAAATTTATTTCCATGAGTCACATGCACCCATAGAAATGCGAGTTTCATTGGCTTCAAGAAGTCTGAATGATATTATTTTTCAGTATTCTTTAGGTTTTACAATTAGAGAATAACTAGCCTTCGGTCATCCTCTAAATATAGTTCTTACAGGGCGCGGGAGGAGTGCGCGCTGACGCGTCAGGCGGCGGATCGGGCGCGTCGCGGTCTCGTCGCCATGGTGGATGAGGAGGACGGAGTGGTCGTCGACTATGAGGTCGACAGGGAGGATGTCGAGGCGAGGTATGATTGATGTCTTGTAGGGGCATGTACTGTCGTCATGTAGAGTGGCCTGTCAGTTCATTGTTAATGCCCACTCTGATGTAACGTGATTACCAAGCAAGTCTGATGATTAACTTACGCTAGCCTTGAAACGCGGATTAGCTTAGAGAAAATGAAAATGTGGTTTGGAAAATTTGAAGCGGCATTTGGATAAAAGAGCATTGCAGTCTCCTGTACGACGAGCACGCTGAGCTGTTGGAGAGTGGCGTCCGATTCGATGGAGATACTGCATATGCGGCGTCTGTCATTGCTGATATTCGGTAAGGGGGGAGGGGGTCTGAGAGAGCTTCTATATATGATCTACTTTATCTTTATATGAAGTATGGTTTTTTTGTACTAATATTTCTACTATAAAATTCATTAGAGCAGATGTGAAAATACGAATATTTACTTCATCCGTGAAACACAACTTCGGTCGGAATATAAATTTTTTAAAATAAAATAAATAAATTGAAATAGAATTCCCCCGATTGAGCGCTCTTCCGGCGGAGATGCAGGCACACGTGCGGGCGCGTATCGAACTGACACTCGAATGTGCACCGAGAGCCAGTGAGATGATGGATAAAGTGAGCAGAGGGGGGGGGGTATTGCGAGAAGATAAGGCAATTGTTTCATTCAACAATATCATGCTTACAATTAGATTTCTTTGATTATAAAAGGAGGGGGGGCGGAAGGAGATAACAGTCGTATTTTGAACTATATCTTGTTCTGATTCCTCCGATTCTGATGTTTTAGAGGGATTCACGGGGAGCTGAGATAGAATTTCGATGTAGGTGATTTCGAGTTTTGAAGTTATTCTAATAGCGAGTGTCAACTTTGAAAGACAATTTCAGACGCCAGGTAGTGCGCAAAATAATTATAACTCATGGACGTTTGTTCAGAGTGCTCCGATGGATCAACTGCAACAGATGATTCAATTACACACGGGAAAGATGGAAGTGAAGGAAGAAGATGGAATGAGATTAGTGAAGGATGAAGATGATGAACGAAGTAAAAGAGATGGATCAAGGGATGAAGAAGAAATGAGAGAGACCAATGATGTTTAGGAACCATTTCATTGTACTATATTTCTGTAGAATCAGCAAAAGTTAGTCCATATCTCTCAATGATTTACGGTTAGTGTTGTATTCATTGCCCTCCATTGAATGAGCTGGTAAACCTCTCACGAGTCTCATATTGTTGCCGAGTGCCTTGTTCCTCGTATTGTTGTTAAGTTTACATGTTATACAATGAATAAATCATTCTTTTTTACATTCACAAGTAAAGTGGAACCTACAATTGAGTTCGCCACTCATTACGTACCTTGTTATTTTGTTGTTCGAAAAAATTGCGATATCGACACCATATCACTGACGTTGATTGACCGTGGATCTTTGTTCCTATAGCATGTGTTTTGTGCATAGCGGGCGGGTGAATGGGAAAAATGGCCCGAAACAGTTTCTCAGTTTCGTGATTTGTGAGTCATGTGCATCTTCTTCCATCTTCCAGTTGTCTTCTTCTCTCCCATCTCCCATCTTGCTTCCATTTATTCCGTGACATTTCCCATTTTCTTGGGCCTGTTCACCGTGTCATCTACAATCCATTCACCGATTCCTGATTCCAATGCGTTGAATTCCGTGACTCTCCAATCGATTAGTGTTGATCTATACTTCATCGTGCTGTGTGCAAATGTAAAACTGTGTTCAAATAATTCCCGCCTTTTTTCAGCCGTGGCTTTTCGTCGTGCAGCAGCCTCTCTCTCGCTGTTGTCGTGCAGTCGAGTGGTCGCAGCCCGATCGATATCTACCGTATTCTCGGCCTTTCGAGCCCCCGTTGCTCCCCTCCCGTCCCTCCTCCAATCAACGAGAAGATTCTGCAGCAACATGACCGAGAAGGTATACTGTAGCACTGGATTTATTGATTTTCGGTGATTAGGAACTGAGCAATTATATGAAACGGGATAATTTGCAGGCGGATCGAATCGTGTGGGTGGACTGCGAGATGACCGGATTGGAGGTCAGGTTTTATTAATATATTCAAATTCGTTGAATACTTTTTTTTGCGATTTTATAATTTGCCAGAACTGTCAAAGTGACTATGAGAATTCGCGTTGCGCAAGTGCATTATTGGCCTTCGAATTGATATCCTACATGAGCTTTTCAACCTTCTGTATCTCTACCATATGCAACTAGCGAGCTGCGAGTTGCGTTGAAAACAAACAGAGGGACATAAATAGATTGTGAAATTAAATAAGTGAATATTTTCTCAGGCGGATAAGGGTCAGACGCTTGTCGAAATCGCCGTCATCGTCACCGATGCGGACTTGAATGTCAGCGAATTTACAGAATTTAATTTTTTGTTGTCCTTCTAATATCCGAATTGATCATGTTGAACGTAGCATTAGGTGAGTAAGGTACCTGATGGTGTATTTTTTTGCAATTATCCTGTGCATAATTGTTCTGGAGATAGATTACTCGAGAAATATGGTTGGTATCACACCAAACTTCCTCCTTCGTTCTTGGCGAAATATCTAACGTACTTTTTTAAAATTATTTTTTTCAGATCGTTGCCGAGGGTCCGGACATTGTCATTCATCAGGATGAGGAGGTGACATAAATTTGAACGCCATTCATTGAAGTGTAAAAACCATGTGATGATGAGTTCCGCAACGTCACTATCATTATGAGTGTTTAGAGTTGTTCGATCACTTCGTTAGGTGCGTGGACAAAAAGAAAATCAAATACGTACACGCTTTTTTTGATTGTTTTTTTTTACAATCGATTGTGCAAATTGCCGGATTCCCTCAAATAATAGTGATATTCAGACGCTATCGAAGATGAGCACGTGGTGCAAGGAGACATTCGAGAAGAATGGACTCACCGAGAGAATCAGAGCGAGTAAAGTGGGAATGGCCGAGGCTGAACAACAGGTTTGATTTTTAATCTTTAGTCTCTCGTGAAATGGGCGGTGTGAGCGAATTGGCTGGTTGGAAAAATAGCTTGGTTTGTGAATTCGAGTGGGACCTTTCCAATTTCACGGTTCGATCTAATGTGAGACATCTATGAAGAATGCAATTCCAGCCCGTTTTCTAATTCTTACAGATCGCAAATAATAATCGAAAATCATTGCTGTAGGTGCTGTCGTTCCTTCGGGAGCACGTCGTCAAGGACAAATCGCCGCTCGCAGGCAACACCATCTACATGGACAGAATATTCATCAAGAAGTGAGAAGAGAGACGAGAATTGGACAATGGAAATAGAGTGGAATAACACTTAGAATTTCATCAGATAGTGCTAATTTAGGTACATGCCCAAGGTGGACGATTATCTCCACTACCGACTGATCGACGTGAGCAGCGTCAAGGAGGTAAGGAAAAGGGGATATAATTTTTCAATCTTATAAGATGGAGGGAGCACGCTGAATGAGGAGCATTCTTTTGTATCTTTTGTAGAGTAGAAGTATATTACAAGCGAATAGGGAGTCACGTTCAATTTACAGCTGAGTCGTCGTTGGTATCCGTCAGCCCTCGAATCGGCTCCCGCCAAGGCGATGACCCATCGGGCACTCGATGATATCAGAGAGTCCATTGCGGAACTCAAACACTACAGAGCTAATGTGTTCAAGTGAAGGATCTTGCATTGCGTTGTATGTTCATCCATGTTGTGTTATGTGATATCTACTACTAATAAAGCAGTTAGAGCACATGTCTCTATATGTACAGAGATGATGGGGGCTCCCGTATTACCCCTGGCAGGCTAGGCCACGCTCCCTGGCCAGGCTGGCCAGGAGTGGCCAGCTCCCTGGCCAGAGGGTGTGGATAACGTCTGCACTCTCTCAGGTGTGTAGGGGGCTCCTGATAGGAGGCATGAAGGGGAGCATCCAAGTAACTGTCGATACACAAAGAGGCAAATAGTAAACTGATGAAATATCAGCTAGTTGCTGATGTGTTTCCCTTTCTTTTCTCGCACTGTTTCGTGCATTTGCGTATCTGATTTTTTTATTTCGTACTCTTTATCGCAACTGTGGTTACAATTTGAATATCATTATACCTAACTATTTTGACCTTTTCCTATCCATCCCTCTAGGCACACACAACAATTATCAAATTCGATGTCTACACATTCCTCATGAAACAAAAAGTGGCAATTGCAACAAGAATAAAGAGTGCTACTGGTGGAATCCACTCTTTTCTTGCAAGCTGCACATGTAGTTCTGTCTGCATTCAATTCTCCGAAATCAGCTTCCTTCCGAGGTCGCTTCCTCGAACGATTAGCTTCAGAATGCTGAAATGTTACTAATTTTGTTAATGCAACTGAAATAAATGTGAACTTTTAAAGGAAATGAATACTGACAGTTTGAAGTTTGATAGGAGTCTTGGCTGGCTGTGCTGCTGGCTGCTTTTTCGTAGGGAATTTTCGTTGCTTCTGAACTGTTTGACCTCGACCGCCTCCAGCATAATGTAGGGGCTGGTTCCCAGGAAGGCATTCATCGAGTTCCAAGCAATTGTTGACAAGCTGAACTTAACGATTTTGGCCTTGTTTAAACATATCCTAGGTGATCCCTTCTATACAATTCTAGCTGTAGGAGCAGTAGTCATTCTCACGATTCTTATCATTTCTTGCTGTTTTTGCTGTTGCAAAGGTTCTACCCCTTTCTCGTTGATAGCAACAACTCTTAGCACTGTAGCTTCATTCTTATTATTCGTCGGTGGAGGTTTGCTGAAAGCTTTTAAAGGAGTTCGAAAGTTCTCACCCTTTCTTGTCTGTTGCCAAAATCGCGATATTCCACATCCCGATGATTTTATAGATGTTTGAAATACATAATTTTGCCTATGTATTGTATCAAAAGTAATATTATATCCACAGTTGCGATAAAGAGTACGAAATAAAAAAATCAGATACGCAAATGCACGAAACAGTGCGAGAAAAGAAAGGGAAACACATCAGCAACTAGCTGATATTTCATCAGTTTACTATTTGCCTCTTTGTGTATCGACAGTTACTTGGATGCTCCCCTTCATGCCTCCTATCAGGAGCCCCCTACACACCTGAGAGAGTGCAGACGTTATCCACACCCTCTGGCCAGGGAGCTGGCCACTCCTGGCCAGCCTGGCCAGGGAGCGTGGCCTAGCCTGCCAGGGGGTAATACGGGAGCCCCCATCATCTCTGTACATATAGAGACATGTAGTTAGAGCTGATATTATTCCTGATGTTTGTCCACTAACTTTCCCGTGTGATGAAGATAATCGGGCGCAATTGACAGTCGTGAAATATGCCACTAGTGCAATTGCTCTAGACGCTTCCACCGAATGTGTTATAGAAGCATCACTCTTTCCTTTTTCTCGAAGTATACACACGCGAAGGATAATCGAGCGATTCCTTTCTTTATACATTCTATTATTCTACTTTAGATTTTCCGTGTTCCCAGTTTTGAACTCTCGCAGGGTAATTTCAGACGCTGCTTTTTTTTAGTGGAGCAGCCTTATTCCCGTCGTTTTGTCGTGCAGTATAGTGGTTGCAGCCCCATTAATATGCTCACAATCACGGATATATTAACTAGTGTCTGTTCATTTTTCCACATGCAAAGTCTCTCGTATTTTTTCTCGTTTTAGTGCTACACGTTCATCCAAGTAGTCATATGATGTCTGTTTCAATACATTGATTTTTATTTATAACCTAACAATAAGCGTCTTCTAAGCGTCTTACTCGTGAAAGGGTGGGATAAATTTCCCTGTAATGACTTTGTTCTTCGGTTAAAACAATAAATTTGTAGTGATAGCTATTATTTTTGTTGTGTGATTTTGTGTTCATCGAAGACTGTTACATAACGATCTGCAATTGTTCTCTTTAGTATTCTCTCGGATAAATTTAGATGGCAATTTATTGATGTTCCCGCGTTGTCAAATAGCCATTACTTTCACTCTCATCTTATTTCACAGTCAACTATCTTCAATCTCCTTATTTATCTTGCAGAATCGCAGCAGTTCGACTATTCTCCGAAGAATTATGGGTATCGTTATTAATTTACTAATCGTTAAAGTTTTAAATTCCATTATCTATGAACACGCATTGCCCCTCTCACCCGAGCTCACCGTTCTCATCTCAGATCGTAAAGCCGACCGCATTGTGTGGATGGATTGCGAGATGACAGGACTGGAGGTGAGAACATCACTTTTGTATCAATGGACCCTTGTGGGTTTAACTCGCTCAGATCATCCGATACGTGATTTGAGTTTATACATATACCGATGGTCTATGCCATCCACGATGATGGAATTTTTCAATGCGCATCATCCTAGTCTCATTTCAGATAGATAATCATACGATCGTCGAGATTGCTGTTATCGTCACCGACGCAGAATTGAATGTATGAAAAATCGATAAATTTAATGCCACATACGTGCATCCAATTTTTTCGAATGCAGTGTTGAACCTAATTTCTTGTAATAAATAGATAATAATGATTCCATTGCGCAGACTGTTGCCGAGGGTCCGAACATCGTCATTCATCAGGATGAGGAGGTATTTTCACTTATCTTGGGAAAGAAATGTTTGAACCGAGTGTCAGCAACGATGTTTTTTATTGGAGCTCGAGCGAATGAATCCCTTTTGAGACGTTGTCGAGAATGAACGACTGGTGCAAGGATAAATTTTCGAAGAATGGCCTCATAGAACGAATTCGTGCAAGTAAAGTGGAAATGGTCGAGGCTGAAGAACAGGTGCACCTTTGATCTTTTCTTGACATGTCTAACCGAATAAATTTATGAATCAATCTTTCCAGATTCTCGCATTCTTGAAGATGCATGTGCTAGAGAAAACGGCGATTCTCACTGGGAACTCAATCTACATGGATCGGTTCTATCTCATGAAGTGAGAATTCTTTGTCCAAAAGAGACCCATTGACTGATTGCAATTTTGAAGTGATCGTATTGATGCTGTATCCATCAGGTACATGCCCATCTTGAGGCCTATCTCCATCACCATCTCATCGACGTCGATTCTATTAGTGAGGTGAGAATACGAAAGAACACCCATTAAATACCAGATGGATGAAGCTGTTAGAGAGAGGCGAGCATATCATTGCAGGTCGCCTATCGATCGTATCCGCAGTCGATTGCTCGTGCTCCCAAGAAGAAAATGACCCATCGGGCACTCGATGACATCAAAGAGGCAATCGCAGAGCTGAAATACTACAAGAACACTGTATTCCGTACCAGTCTTTCGGGTTAGGCAATGTAGGAAGATGTTTGATGTTGTGCACTATAAAATTACAACACACATTTACCCACCCAGACTAGATAGTATGGCAAAACATGCTTCAGATCCGGGTTATTGGTCGTCGAATCCGTCCATTTCCCTCGCCCAATTCGACGCGAGAAAGAAGATGTTCGACAGGGTATGTTAAATAAAATTCCTGGACTGAATGTGAATCAATTATTATTTAAAAAAATTGCAGGCTGATCGACTCGCGTGGGTGGACTGCAAGATGGACGAAGTGGAGGTAATCTTCTTATTCCTTTATTTACCTGTAGATATTATTCGATCCTGTATTTTTGGATTGTCAAACGATCGCTTACGTTGAAGAGAAAATTTCTAATTATGCAGTAATATCCATTTGATTGCAGTCGAATACGATCGAGATGGCCGTTATCATCACCGATCGAAAACTGAATGTGCGTATTTCATGATTAATGTTTACTGTACGGACTCAATTCTTCAGGTTGTGGCCGAGGGTCCGAATATCATAATTCGTCTGGATGAGGAGGTACATTGTTTGCAGACATAAAATATGGAGAATGATTCAGCGTTTCCAGCATTGTTCAGAGTGGGCATCTGAGAAAACCTCAATTTAGAGATTCGATCAATCCTTTCTTAAGATGCTATCGAGTATGAACTCATCGTGCAAAGAGGCTTTCGCGAAGAATGCACTCATCGTGAGAAATCGAGAGTGTGAAATGAGAATGGCGGAGGCTGAGAATAAGGTAGATTAGATTTTCGAATGTGGATCTATGTGTGCCGAGAGACTCGCTGAGGAAATTAGTGAGATTGTTGCAGCTTCTTGCTTTCCTGAAGAAACATTTGGCCATCTACAAGGGTCGCCTCGCAGGGAATTCTATCTACATGGAGCGAATCTTCATTAGGAAGTTAGTACGATTACTTGTTTACTTAGAAGAAAAAAGTCGGTTACGGGAGGTAAAAAATGTGGAACTTACCCCGTACATAATCAGGTTCATGCCTCGTGTTAATGCCTTTCTCAACCATTACATCACCGATGTGGATTCAATCAGTGAGGTCAGTGGGGAGGGTTGAATCACAAGGGGCATTAAAGTTCATTGACCTTGCTCATCCTATGTGAGTAGGAAAAATAAATCAACGGTAATGATTGTCCGAGCTTTCGAAAAACAATTGTTCGAGACAATGCATTGGGCAATTGTTGCCAATCCTGATTGCTATTGTAGCTTGCTCGTCGATGGGTTCCTTCATCCGTCGAATCTGCCCCAATGAGATCAGAAAGATGTCGAGCGATTGATGAGATCAGAGCATCAATCAAAGAACTGGATCACTATCGTTCCCATGTGTTCAAGTGAAGGATGTTGTACAAAATATGCAAATGGACTGACATTGTAAAAGAATTGTTGTAATGTGTTAATATTCTGCGTGTGATCGAAACCTGAATAAACGATTTCGAATTCGTTTGGATTAAAGGAGGGGAAACAGGAAAGAATGTTGGTGACTCTCACACGGAAAACCCGGGACTTGCAAGACACTGTAGTCAAATGAGAGAAGGGGGAGGAGGGGAGAGAGGGGAGGCAGATAGGCATATGTAAATCAAAAGCGCACGCTTAATCAAATCCTCTGTTCAAATTCCCCGCCTTTGCCTGGACTCAGGGGAATTCTGGAACTATGCCAGATCTCTATAACTCGGTTCATTGATGTCGTAAAGACATGGGAGTTTCAGATGTCTGATATGGTTATGGATTGCTATCATCTGATGTTGACAGATTGGTCACCAAAATATTCATGTTACTCCTCCTTTAATCCACAAAGGAAAGTTGTCAACGGAAGTTGGGTTGAGAGAAAGGGAAAGGGGTCGAGCGAGATAGTGGCCCTCTCTTTTTCCCGCCTTTCTTTCAATCCATAAAATTTTGCAGGCGTTGTAAGCACACTTGGAATATTTTCGAATTACTATTTTTATAAATATTTACACATTTCCGCACCAATTTTGTCTCCCGCTTTAGATAGCATTCTCGGTTTGTTTTTATCTCGCTTCGCCACTTATTATTTTGGCCATCTTGTATACATGCTATAAAATTCACAATTTCCAGGGGATGATATGAGGACTACGTTCGTTATCTGTCTCTTCCTTGCGACACATTTACATGCAGGTATGCGTCCGCCTCGATAGTTCGAATATGTGGCTCGATAAATGAAAATGCCATGTTATTGGCTAAAATGGATACATATTTGCCTTCATAATGGATAACTTTGAGAAAGCAGCACTCCTTCATTCTCAACATCTACGACGTCTGCGATAGATAGAAGTCAATCTACAGATGAGTCAACAACGTCATCTTCACTCTTCAACGTCAATGAAGAATTGGCCAAGATTGCCGCATCTTGCATGAGCTCCAGAAATTACGAACAGCTGACGGGCAACGTTGTTAGACACGTCATAGCACGATCGTTTAGCGGCACTCTGATCAGTAATAGCGTAGATACTATTGGACTCGCAGAGTTACGTGCGGTTTTGAAATTTGCACCACTTCCTCCGTGGAAACACTATAACCGTACGATCCCCAGTGAAAGCGAGCTCGAATCCGCACCTACTCTGGAGGCATACTATGATCTGAAGGAACCGCGCTTATTCATGAGAAGTCTTGATAGCAATTTCTTATTTGAGCATAATGTATCATCCGCCGTTGCATATTTGGACAAGCGTTTTCCGTCGATACGCACGATTTACAGGCGTAAATTTGAAGAGATTTGTCGGTCAGCTCCAGGAGTGTTAGATAGGAAAATAGTTGATCGTATGATTGTTGAGTTTCACGCGATTTATAAAATAGTACGCGATGCGATATCGCAAATGTCTAGGAGAGACGATGAATGCTGGGAAGCAGTCGATTAGATAATGTCATAAATCAAAAATACCTTTTTACTTGTCTGTAAGAATGGCATAACAATGATTCTATGGAGATAAATATATAAATTCTTATAATTCGCACTTCTGATCTCAGTGTCAACAAGATTGTAACATGCTTACCTAAGATTATGAGTTGATCCTGTCAGCGAATCGTTTTTCGAAGTCGTGGTTTAGACGCTCGTGGTTTAGACGGACCCTCCCAAACCATCGAATAGGGTAACGGTCCATCGGGTTCTGAATAACATCAGATAGTTCATTGCAGAGCTGAAACACTACAGAACGAATGTGTTCAAGTAAAGACATTGCGTTGATTGATCACCCATGGTGAGTTATGTATATTCATTGCTGCCTTTGGTCTTCTGTTTTTCTCTTAAATTATGAATAGATTTCGATTATCAAATTTTTCCCACCTTTTGGAAAGATAAACAGCTGAAGAGTTTCACTTTCGTCTAGGATGAACAAGATGTGCTAGGTTGCGAGAAAAAGAAATGGGGTCAAGCGACTGTCCGTTTCTCTTTCCATCCTTCCTGTCAATTCGGTGGGGTTTTGCGTGCACAGTGAACACTCTTATTGTATTTAATATGTGATTTAACATGTTTCAAAATATTCCCACTCCTATTTATGCCTGTCGCTCTTGCATTCTCGGTTTGTATCGCTTCGCCTCTTATCTACCGGTTGTTCATGCATGTGCCATTTCCAGGCTAATATATGAAGACTGCACTCGTCATCACCCTCTTCCTTGCTACTCACTTGCATGCAGGTATGACCTAGGTGTGAATGAACTTCGATCAGATATCGGATACACCTTCATAATGTAACTTTGAGAGAGCAACACAACTTCGATTCCAACATCAACGACGCCAGGCAACAATATCTCTACGGAAGACGTGACGATATCCTCTTCACACTTCGACGTCGACGAAGAATTAGCCAAGATTTCCGCATCCTGTATGAGCTCGAAAAATTACGAGCAGTTGATGCACGGCGTTGTTAGGTATCGATTAGTTGAAATTATGAGCCCCTTTTTGTTCGAATCGAGCGTAGTTACTATAGGCCTTACCGAGTTACGAGCGGCACTGAATTTTGCCCCACTTCCTCCGTGGAAACACACTAACTATACGAAGCCCAGTGAAGACGAATTGGCCTCCGCGCCTACCCTCGAGGCCTATTACAATCTGAAGGAACCGTTCTTCTTCATGAGAAGTCTTGATAGTGATTACTTATTCGAGCATAATGTAAATACCACCGTCGCATATTTCGACGAGCGCTTTCCGTCAATGCGTATCATTTTTAGACGTAAATTTCAAGAGATTGTTCGATCCTATTCAGGAGTGTTAAATAAGAAAGTGGTTGATCGTATGATTGACGAGTTTTCCGAAATCAATGACAGAGTATACAAAACTACTAAAATATAAATAGGACTAGAGAATGCAGGGAGGAAAGAAGAAAAGAATAGAAAATTGTAGACTAATATGTACTTTTTTATTTGTCATGTCAATGTTTCCACGTATATATTTAATGAATTTCGTACTTCTGATATCGATACAGTAATAATTTGCGCACACTGTGCGCACAGTATCACACCATGAATCGGACTTTGATTGCTCTTGTATGCAGCTTTGTTGTGAATAATTGAACATGGTTCTCTGAGTTGATTACCAACAAAAAACTGCACCATCATCAATATTAATTGGCACAGAAATTGTTCAATTTTAAAAGTTATTTGTCAAGAGAGGATAGAAGAGACAGTTCAATAAGGGCACAGATTCGCCACGGTGGGAAGTGAATAGCAAAGGAACCGCCTAATCAGCAAAACAAATCAGGTATTGAGAAGACGAGCAAGAGCCCTTTGTCCTACCGATGGTACTTCAGATGTGGAGATATCTTTTATTTTTTGTCGCTACAATAGATAATGGCAAAAGCATCGTTTATTCATTTGTTTGCATTCTATTAGTGGTTCTTGACTGGTCTCTCGCTAATCTCTCGCTAATTCTCCTCGACCGAATCAGAATCGCGATTATCCGCCAGCCACGCCTTGGCGCGTTGAGAGAAGTAACTGAAGAGAGAGAAATACAATCAGTTGTCGATGTTCAACTACCGTACCCGGACGGTTTGGCGTACTGTCGATCGGTTCTCTCTCGCTGCTCGACTGGCAACTGCGGCGATGGACGAGAGGATCGAGGAGGGTGATCGAATTGGTCCTGTCAATGGGTTACGGTAGGTTTTCCTATCGAATCAATCGATAGTGGAGTACGGTATTCTACAGTACCTGATGTCTTCTCTCCGTCGTCGATTCTTCCCTTGGCGGAGTGAATACCGGATCCGTCGATGGCTCGGGGAAGCGTCGGTAGGCAGGAGAGGTGCGCGGAGCCGCGACCGGCGTTTCCTGAGCCGGCCGGGGAGCCGGAGCCGGCGGATCGGTGCGAGCCGTGACCGGCGAGTAGTCGGGCGGCGTGAACTCGGCGAGGTCCGACCGAGCCGAGGGAGGAGCAGGCTGAATAATCGATATCGGGTTACCGTAATCAGTCGATTATTCGGAAAGATACCGTAACCCGAAATCAATTGATCGACCTACCGTAGTCTTGAGATGGGGATTCGTGACGGGATGCAGTGTTGTGTCGGGATCCGACGCCGCAGGCATCAGATTCGAGTGCTGCGGGGGCTTCTCATCTGAATCAATACAGCTACTATAGATCAAAGATCAACCTCTGAGGCCAGAGATCAGAGATCAAAGATCAACAAACCTCTCAGCATGGCCACTGGCACCGCATACGTCTGGAACGGATCGTTTGTGAGCTCGGATCTCTGAAAGGAGTGAGAAGTAGATCTTTGATCTTTGCTCTCCTCTTCTCTTACTGTGGTTCCATCAGGCGACAGGATCTCCGTCTTCAGGCCATAGATGGGATCGTCTGACATTTGA
The DNA here is from genome assembly GCA_911812115.1 of Pristionchus exspectatus. Lineage (NCBI taxonomy): Eukaryota > Metazoa > Nematoda > Chromadorea > Rhabditida > Neodiplogasteridae > Pristionchus > Pristionchus exspectatus. The sequence goes on along the minus strand of OU461584.1, from coordinate 9,132,155 downwards.
TTGATTAATTAAATATTAAATAATTAAAATACCGAGCATCTTCATCGTGTCCACTCGATCGTCCTCCTTCTTGGGAATGGGAGGAGCGGGCTGGAAAGAATGGATTTGCTTTACAATCCAAGAGATCAAAGATCAACCATGGGTGATCTTTGATCTCCGACTCACACTTGCCATTCCTCCAGAGGTCGTGGTCGCTGACGTCGCCTGCGATGAGGAGGCCAATGACGTCACCGCTGCAAATGATCTTTGAACTTTACCGTACTCGGATCGAATACGGTATCAGGGGTCACTTACTGGTGTCAATGTCGCTGCCTTGCTCGATGGTGGAGATGGACGGTAGGTCGGACTGAAATGGAGTCAATTACTCTCACCATTCCACACTATCTCTCGCCAGTCAGACACGGCGAGAGATCAGGCAGATTGGAGAGAGTCAGAGAGACTGACCATATCGGGCAACTTGGGTCGACTGCCTTCCGGGGAGACGTTGACGTAGTCCGATGCCGTCTGTGTCGCATACCCAGAGATCTCCGTCTTTTCCTCGTTCTGGAGAGGGTCAAAGATCAAAGATCATTCGTTACATCATCCAAAACGTGGCAAGTTAAAAACTAAAGTTGCAGATCAAGGATTTACCGAGACAAAAGATCAAAGATCAAACATACCGTAGCGGGATCCTTTACGGGTGTCCGGGCGGAGAGGGGCTCCTCCGACTGTGGGCCCGATTGCGGCCCCGACGACAGGGCTGCCGGAGCGACGGCTGTCGGGCCGATTGCAGCTGCGGCTGCGGGAGAAGGGGGCGCGCGACCGTGCACCAGATGAACCGGCTAAGATGGGAGAGGTCAAAGATCAGAGATCAGAGATCAAAGATCAACTCACGATTCGGTCGCCCATGTGGTTCTTGTTCGTCGAGTCCGTGTTGAGCAGCGGATCGATCGGCACCTACAATTTAATTAGCAATTTTATTACTCTCGCCAAATCGCAATGAATCATTTTAGACATGCGAAAGACTAGCTTGCGGTCGGTTGTTTACGAATTTGAACCCGTGAAAAAATCACAAAATGAGATCTTCAATCGCACGTCAACAATGATAGTTTTTTCCTACAGTAATTCACCTGAATGAGTCCCTTGGCGCCCTCGGATTCGGACGACTTCCCGACCCTCTGCGTTAGCTTCTTCGCCTTTCGATCAAGCAGTCGACTCTCCATCGTCAGTATCTGAGATCGTTGATCTTTGATCTTTCCTTCAAACTCATCTGTCCTTCCACCTCAATCGATATTATGGAAGTTCAGGGTACGGTAGAATAGGGTAAGATTCTCACACTGGAGTAGTAGAGGTACACCTTGTAGGAGATGACGATGACAAAGAGGGCGAGGGCCGGAATGAGAGAGGCGTAGACGATAAGAGCCGTCTGGTTGAAGCAGCATTGTACTGTAATGGGAGGGTACGGTAGGAGTACGGTAGGAGTACGGTAGAAGTACGGTAGGTACGATAGCACGGGCGACAAATTGAAAAAGAAACGAACATCTCAGCATGGCCATTTCCGAAGAGTCGAGACCAGTCGACCACTTCGGAGAAGGGGAAAGGGTAGAAATGAGGGAGGGAATGGAGAGAGGAGAGGAATTGAAAATAGCTAAGATGCAAATGCGATGGTTTATTAGGAATTTGGCAATTAAAATGTGGTAATTAATGATCATTGGATTAAAATTTTCTTGATTGCTTCTTTCAGCTGCCGATCTTTCCGTGCGTGCTCTTCCTCGATGTATTTATTTTCTAATATTTGCTTTATTGTATCGACAGACTCGGCAGCAATGAAAGGATAGAGACGGATGAACTAGTGACGCTACAATTATTATGTCAGACAATGACGAAAGATTTTGAGCAGTATCTCTTCTCGACTTGGATCTCCTTCAAATTTCACCACCGTCTTTTCCTTCAAGACATCAGAAAAAACGGATATTCCAAATATTTATCTGTTCGCACAACAGACTAGCGTGTGCTCACTTTAAATAAGGCGAAGGGATGAATCGAATCTTTCTCTTTCAATTTCAGGAAACGCTGTACTTGCATTAGCCTCCATTTCAACTGGAATATTCTCCAGCATTTCCTTGATTGTCTCCTTTAGTTCATTAGTTCTCTCAAACTCCAGTATGTACTTCTTCTCCAGTGTCTTTACAATTTCATCATAGTTTTCAGCGGCGAGTGAAGGGTAAAGGCGAATAAATTCGTTGAGCTGAAACGATTATTTACTGATATTGACCGCCGAATTTTGTTTTCGAAATTGTCTTACATTTGTCAAATCAGCAGCACGAGTCATGTACACAGTATGAATGATCTCACTCATTCTATTCCTCAATGGAAGATTCGTACTGAAAATTATCACTTTGAATGCAGGCAAAAACACTTTGAATACAAGCAAACTGTCTTACGGATCGATCTCAAACATTTCCATCACAAATTCCATTGTGACTCCCGGATGGTATTTTTCGATGGAATATATCAGTTCCTTAAGCTGAGTACTTCTAATCTTCAATTCATCAGTAATAATCTTTGCGTGCAGCCATCTGAATATTTAGCCATGATAATATCATCATTTTGTCACGTTTACGAGGTAACATTACTTAAAATGAAAAAAAAAACAAACTCGAATACTCTATCCCTGGTTTTAGCAGCCGAGCTGCAGAAAAGGATATTTAAATCGCGCTGAAACGACGAATACATTTTCATTTTTGCAGTTTATTATGGTAAATATACTTCTTTCAAGTAGTAATTGTGGAAGAGATCATTGAAAGGGTGATCGAGTATTCCTCGTTTATCACATTCAATTTCTCGATCATGCCTGTTCAATAATATGATAAGCATTATCTGTTAAAAAATATTTACCACACATCCATTGCATTTTCCGTGTCCTTCAACCACTTTTCTAATTCCTAAAAATTCTGTATAAGTGCGAAATAACTGAACTGTTCGTACTTTTCTAACCGCGGGATTGCCTGCGAAGGGAGACACTGTCTCGGCAAATTTCTTTACACTGGTCATTCCCGATTGAGCAAGATTGTAGTTGAGACTAATCCAACTGCTTATCTAAAATAATGTCATTGGCCTATTTCTAAAGAAGAACTAATTTGCCTTGTCTTCCGGCAACTTTTTCAGAGGTTCCCAAATTCCATAGAGATATCCATAATCATTCTCTACGTGGAGCGTCGAATTGAAATTCAGTGGGATTGTAAGATTTTTAGCTGGAATAAATCATGAAACATCGAGAGTCAGAGACGATTTAAAACCTGAACTATCGAAAACAAAAGTAGCCGGAATGCCATCGATTTCACAGAACAATGGAATTGTGAAGCGAGTTCTGAAAACTATTTGATTGTTGTGAAATTGACAGGAGATTTACTTTTCGTCTCTTAGTTCCTCATCAAAGAAAGAAGACGTGAACCTTCTTTGGTGAAAAATAACCTCATTTTCCGTTCGGTTCATTTCAAGAACCACAACTCCGGGCTGAAATTTAATTAGAAATTGTATAAACCAGATCAAAATAACCTGATAAATCCATTCGTAAAGAATCTTCCGTAGTTTATTCTTGTCTCCTTTATATTCATTGAGCAGATTATTGATGATTTTCGAAGCATCCCCATTGCCGTACGAATTATCAAGCAGATATTTCTGAAAAGTAAAAGGGCCAATTTGAAATATCATTTTCTTCGTTAACAAAACCTTGATTGCCATGTCGAAAATGTCTGTGCCGACAAATTTTCGCACCATTCGAAGAAGGTGGGAGGCCTGAGAAGAAAAGAAAGTTGGAAATAGTTGTACAGTAGAGCCCACTCTATTGTAATGAATGCGCGATTGCGAGCCGAAAGATTTGTCAATTTGAATTGAAGAAGAGTATGTTCTCTCCGAATGAATAGGAATGTCATGAAGAGACACAAAGACCCTCGATATAAAGCCGAAATTCTCTTTCTAAAAAATAAAAAAAATACAAACAATGAACTGTAATGATCACCGGCTTCAAGTTATTTTCGAATAAAGCTGCAAATCCTTCATTCACCCAAATATCTCCCCAAGTTGAGAGTGTAACGAGGTTTCCAAAGTACTGAATGCACTTCTATTTTATGTTAGATTATTTATTATATTATTTACCATATGGGTCCACTCATGAATGTGAATTGGTAGCCAATCGGAGGCATTAGTGTGATATGTAATTAAACCTAAAAATAAACCTTTAACCTTTAATGAAAATGTTCTCACCAGGATTCTCCATTGCTCCACTACTGTAGTCATCAACAACAAGAATATCTAAAAAAAACATGAAATTTTACCAGAGAATTAACATTTTTACCTGTTTTCCTCGGAATGAATGGAACTCCATCGAATATTGAGTGATTTTGCAATATTTCTATACCCTTTGCGGCAGTTTTTGCAGCCGTCTCTCTATTGAATCCAATTGCACGGTACTGGAAATTTATCTTGATAATGATAAGGATAGGAAATAGCTACCTGATATCCATCAACATTCAACTCAAATACGGGTTGCTCAGTCACTACGAGAGCCACCAAATATGTTGGAAGGGGGACAGTCGAAGCGAATTTCGTAACCCGTTTTCTGAATATCCATACACAATTATTTCACAATCAATTTCCCTCTTTATTCTTACCCATTCTTAATCGAGGAAGAGATTTCCTTCGTATTGGAAAAGGCATTCGTCTCTTTCGGGTGGGAAACTTTCAGTTGAAATCGCGCCTAAATTCAAAAATTTTAAATTTTAAAAAAAGTGTACAAACCTTCTTATCCGGTTCGTCGAAACAAGGAAACCATCTTCTCGCTCTCGTTGGTTCACAATGAGTTTGAAGGGAAATGTAGGGCAAGTCAGTAGTTACGCTTTCCCGAGTATTCCTAAAAAATTATCGTTGTGAAACGACTGTTCTCGTTGTGAAACGAATGTTTACCAAGATTCGTAGAGTCCACCTCCATCCATTCTTGCTGTTCCATTGTAGTGAATCTGTAAGGAGAATATGTTGATTGCACACGTGTAATCGTCAAACCTGAATTTTAACAATTTCTCCGGGAAGAAGAAGACGCCCAGAAGGAATCGCTATTGTTTCTCGTTCCTCTCTTTTTTGAAATTTCCCATTGTTGAGATTTTTGGATCCTTTACCAATGAGAGCAACCTGCCAAAAAATATTTAATTTCCAAAGCAAAAACATGAAAATATCGAACCTTTTTGATATTTAGCATGAAAGAATGTAATTCGATTTCTCTCACTGGAGCCGTGATATTGACCGAAATTACTGCTGCTCCTGCACAAAGTTATGGGTAGAGTTATAGAAAGTGACATAACTTGAATACCATTGTAAGCGGACTTTGAAGCTCCGCCGTATCCCAAAACAGACACATCCAAATTCAGAACGTAGGAAATTGGACGGACATGGGGCGAGAGTCGGTGGTCTTTCCTATAACTTTGTTTTTATTTTGTAAAGTTATTTCGAGTGATACCGTAGTTCCATTTCCACATTCTTCCATTCCAATCCTCTCAGATACACAGGTAGGTCACTATCATTCACTGCGTGAGTAGTGCACAGTAAAGTACCGATAAAGGTAGATACTACCAGAAGAAGAATCCTCATGATGAATCTAAAACTGCCATTCTTGCTCTGTTTTTATACTCGTGTAATAACAAAGGCTATTCTTTCAATTCTAAGTAATGATTCAGAAATCTATTTCCGCCAACTTCAGACAGATGATTCAAATTGCGCCTCTTCCTTCTTCACCTTCGGCATTCACATTTCGAGCTTCAACTTGTACGAAAAATTTAACATTACTGTATTGAGGAACGATCCCATTGTTTGCAAGACTTGGTCTCTCTTGCCTCTAACGCGGTCCGTCACGTGTGTGCGAAGATCGGACATTTGCCAAAAACTTGAACTTCATATCCCTGCAACCGAATAAGTAAGATTTTTCTTGCTTATCACACAGTTGATAGGATAATGTTGAAATGTTTCGTCATCATCAGTCCGTTCGAATATCGCCTCAATTGTGGTGCCAAAAACTACTGAAATATTTTGAGCTTTATTTCTCTTCAATCTAGTTTTCTCTAAAATTCTCTCATTGACGATACAGAGCAACAGAAAAAGAAAAATTGATATGTAATATTTATTCATGATTCGCATTACAAAGTGTAGACTGTTTACATGCAGTCATGGAATGGCTCAAATCTTTTGCTTTTAATTTGGGAAAACTCTCAAGGATCAATCTTCACATCCACCGGAACGTCGTTCAGCATTTCCTTGATTATCTTTTTCAGTTCTTCATCCTTCCTCTCGTATTCTTCCAATATGTACATCCTCTCTAATGTCTGGACAATTGCATCGTAGTTTTCAGCAGCGATCGAAGGATGAATGCGGATATATTTATGGAGCTGAAATTTATCGATTAACGGTCTGGTGTCTTCTTTCCTAACCGTGGTCAAGTCAGTATTAGGAGTTTTGCACACAGCTCGAATGACCTCATTCATTCGAATTCGCAACGGAAGGTTCGTCCTGAAAACAATCAAATTTCTGTCGAATCACGCTTACAATAGTTAAAAAAGACTTTCTTACGGATCGTTCTGGAACATTTCCATCACAAATTCCATTGTGATTCCTGGATGGAATTTTTCGATGGAATCGATGAATTCCGCAAGTTGAATACTTCTTATCTTCAAATTGTCAGTAATAATCTTGTTGTATAGCCATCTGAAAAGGTTCACCTGCGATTTATCATTTTTACGAAAATTTATCATTTTTACGAGGATTGAAATTAAAAGTTTAATAAAAACAAACTCGTAAAGACTGTCCCTGCTTCTAGTAGATGAACTACAGAAGAGAACATTTAGATCGCGCTGAATCGACGAACAATACATTATTTTTATTGGCCAATTTTTAAACTAACTTCTTTCAAGTAGAATTTGTGGAAGAGATCATTGAATGAATGATCGAGTATTCTTCTTTTATCGCACTCAATTTCGCGCTCGCGCCTGATCATTATTCTTTTGTAGTTGGAGTATTAAAAATATTTAAACAGTTAAATAATGCGTACCACACATCAATCGCTTCTTTCTGGGCCTTCAATATACTTTGGAAGTACTGAAAAAGAACTCTATGAATGCAGATCGTTAACAAAAATCATACCTTTCTGACTGGAGAGTACCCAATGAAAGGAAGTACTGTTTTGGCGAATTTCTTAACACCCATCATACCCGATCGAACAAGGTTCTCATTGAGGACTATCCAATTATACGTCTAAATGATACTCCTTCGGTTTTTTTAAAAAGAACTCAGTGCCTTTTCTAGATTGTCCGGCAACGTTTTCAATGGCTCCCAAATTCCATAGAGACATCCATAATCATTCTCTACATTGAAAGTTGAATTCGAATTCAGTGAAATTGTAAGGTTCTCCGCTGAAATACGGAAACAATAATCGAGTCTAATTTAGATTTCTAAAATTCACCTGCACTGTCAAAGACAAATGTTGTCGAAATGCCGTCAATTTCGCAGAACAATGGAATTGTGAAGCGAGTTCTAAAAGTTATCTGTTTGATGGAAAATTGACCGAGTCTCACTGATCATCTCTCAATTCCTTGTTGAAGTAAGAGGATGTGAATCTTCTCTGATGAAATACAACTTGATTTTCTTCTCGGTCCAGATTGAGAATCGCTACTCCTGGCTGAGAAATCATATGTAAGAATTTAATTTAGAGGAAAACCTGATAAATCCACTCGTAAAGAATCTTCCGTAGCTGATTCTTGTCTCCTTCATATTCATTGAGCAAATTATCGACGATCTTGGAAGCATCTCCATTCCCGAACGAATTATCAAGAAGATATTTCTGAAAAGTAAAGGAAGAAACATACTGGAAACTCGATATTTCGGACAAACCTTGATCGCTCGATCGAACACCACAGAGCCAACAAACTTTCTGACCATCCGAAGAAATTGAGAACCCTGAAAAGATGAAATAAATTATATGAATTCTGAGATCAGTTCATACTCTACTATAATGAATGTGCCCCTGAGAAGTGAAAGACTTGTCTATTTGAATTGAAGAATAATAAGATCTCTCCGAGTGAATTGGAATGTCATGGAGAGAAATCAAATCATTCGATAAACGCCCGGGTTCCTTTCTCTAAAAAAATAATGAATTGCAGATTAAAAATAATGTATTGATCACCGGTTCTAAGTCATATTGGAATAGTGCTGCGAATCCCTCATTCACCCAAATATCTCCCCATGTTGAGAGTGTGACGAGGTTTCCAAAGTACTGAATGCATTATTTTTAGCTATTTACATGAATGATTTTACAATAATAATTACCATATGCGTCCATTCATGAACATGAACATCGAGCCAATCAGAACGATTTGTGTGATAGGTGATCAAACCTAAAAATATACGAACATGAAGAAGGAAAGTCAGTAATTTGTTCTCACCAGGATTCTCCATTGCTCCACTACTGTAGTCATCAACGACCAGAATATCTAAAATGAGAAATTATATTTTATAGGAATGTAAACTTTTTTCACCCGTTTTCTTAGGAATAAATGGTACTCCTTCGAATATTGAGTGATTGTGCAGTATTTCTATTCCCTTTGCAGCAGTTTTGACAGCTTCCTCTCTATTGTAACCGATACCGCGGTACTGGAGATTAAATTTTGAGGGATTAGGAAAAAAACAAACTGGGAAAAAGGTACCTGATATCCTTTAACATTCAACTCAACCACGGGCTGCTCAGTGACTGCGAGAGAAACCAAATATGTTGGAAGGGACACTGTTGAAGCGAATTTCGTAACCCGTTTACTGAAAATTCTCAAAATAGTGTTTCCCTCTCTATTCTTACCCGTTCTCAACCGAGGAAGCGATATCCTTCGTATTGGAATATGCATTCGTTTCTTTCGGATGGGAAACTTTCAGTTGAAATTGCGCCTGAATTCAGAAATTTCAGAAAAGTTATCTAAAATTAAACTACTAACCTTTTTATCCGGTTCGTCGAAACAAGGAAACCATCTTCTCGCTCTCGTTGGTTCACAATGAGTTTGAAGGGAAATGTAGGGAAGGTCTGTTACATTTTCTCGTTGATTCCTAAAATTATCTCTGTGAAAGCAATGATTGAATTCTAACCATGACTCATATAAACCTCCGCCATCCATTCTCGCCGTGCCGTTGTAGTGAATCTGCATTGATAGATTAATTTATGCCAACAAATTCACAAATAGTTAGTGGATTAGATACGTATATTGATTACAGTAATTTCTGAGGAAATGTGTCAAGCAAACGTGAAAAAGATCCAAGAACTTGTTTTACCTCAAGTGCAACAATTTCACCGGGAAGAAGAAGTCGGCCAGATGGAATCGCAATCATTTCTCTTTCTTTTCTCATTTCAAATTTTCCATCGTTCAGTACATTCGGCTTAAGATGGTCGTCCCATTCTCCGAGGAGAGTCACCTGAACAATACTTTTTTAAATTTTCAAATGTTAACACTATAGAAGAGCGTACCTTGTTTATGGTCAACATGAATGAATGTAATTCGATTTCTCTGACGGGACCCGTGATGTTGACCACAATTGTTGCCACCCCAGAACAGTATGATGGTTACAGAATAGCGAAAGGTAGCTAGCAAACCATTGTAAGTGGATTTTGAAGCTCCGTCGTACCCCAAAACAGACACATCCAAGTTCAAATCATATGCATACGGACGAACGTGTGGAGAGAGACGGTGATCCTTCCTAGAAAGGAATTTTCTTTGTTTCCAAAAATAATAAACTGTGGTTGTCACCGTAGTTCCGTTTCCACATTCTCCCATTCCAATCCTCTCAGATACACAGGTAGATCAGTATCATACACTTCATGAGTAGCGCACAACAGATTACTGATCAAGACAGACGATACCACAAGAAGAATTCTCATGATGAATCGGTAACTGCTTTTCCTTAACACTTTTTATCTAAGACCAATCTCAATTTTAACCAGGAAAAATGTTATTAACGAATATTGCGACATTTGTCATCGACTTAAAAAAGCACTCGAAACGGAAACGGAAGAATTGTATGACTCAAACGGTCTCTAGATAGTGATTTTGAATTGCTTCCGTTTTCAGAGGTTCTCTTTCTTCACACATGAAATTCTTCACCTTTTCACTATATTTTTTTTAAAATTCAGTATTTTGTAAAATCGATACTTTATACAATGAGAATGATAATATGAAAATATTTCAAATGTTCGATCCATCGTCATGATTATTCGACAGACTTCTTGGATTCGTGCGAGAAGTTATTGATCTTAAGCCAGAAACGGACTGGTTGACTGTTGCAGCGGCTGAAATGAGAAAAGACTAGAATACTCGATTGGCTATCCATGCATGCAAACTCATAAAAAAGTCTCATATATTTCTGTATGCACGAATAAATTCTAACACCAACACTGCTTCTGAGAAGTCTCCAATTACATTGCTAATGCAGATCTAATGAGAAGTGACGTTTCTTACTCTCCTATCATAGACAAACTCAAATATGAACGCTATGAACGGTAGAAGATTTAAAGAAGGAGTGGCACGAATATCTGGCAAACAGAGTTCTCGATGTCGGGCGATGTGGCATGACCACCCCATAACGCTTTCGAAACTCCCATGTTTTCAATTTTCGTCTAATCCGAGATATACTCGATTGGCTGATTGCCAAGTCACCCTGAAGCGCAGGCAACGAGCTAGAGAGCATGAAAAATGAGGAGAGCGCTCCGCCTCACTTTGCATATCGGCGCGATTCGTGCCTCTCCTTCTTTAATGTTAGTTGATCGATGCTTACAAAATAGCGTCTTCTTAATTTGTCGTCGGAAGTCACGATTGCAAGAGAGCACGATGAATCTGGAAATTATTGTATTATTAAAATTATTCAAATATTAAAAGTAAATGTCAACGAACCCATCCATTCCATGTACTAGGCACCACGACATCGTTGTCAGAATGAATGCTTCCCATTTATTCCTTGCATAAGGAGAGAGAAGGAAATACGTAATCAGTTCGGAGATGAAGAAGATTCCTTGAAGGGTTGCCTTCAAATGAATGTATTTTTTTGTTCTGCCCAGTAAAAGAAAAAAATCACCTGATAGACTAAATTCATCTGTCTACTTCTGCGAAGGGCTGATGTAGCATCCTGAGCTCCGTTAGCCTGAAAATATATTTTTTAACTTGCATTCTAGCTGAATCATAATCTCGCTAGAATCGGAAACAATTTCGAATATAATCCCTACATTGATGACGTATGTTTCTATAACATCAGGGGCCTTCGTAAGCATCAAAGAGCTTACATGTCGAACATTAACGTAGTGCAGTCTGAGAATGGAGAGGCAATCGAGCGTGGCAACAATTGCAACGTAGGCGACGTACTTGATGAAGTCACCGTACCTGAGTATCAAGATTAGGGTGGTAACGGTCAAGAATGTGCCTTTCCATTATCCGCACTTCACTCATACACCCACAATCAAGATCAACGTTCAAGTTCCAATAGCAAAACTCATAATTCTCGAGCATGTGAAATTACTTCATGGGATGAGAATCGATGCTTTAATTTCTGTCCTTTTTCTTAATTGGCAACTGACCACTGCACTAGATTGCATGTAGGTGTGTCCTTGAAGATAAAGATCCACATTCCTTGGGGCAGAAGGAAAGCGCAGTCAACTAAATGCTTTGGAAAATTAAATTTATTTTGAAATTTGTTGTCTCACTCATTTTGAGCATGAACGTTGTCGTAACTGCAGCTAGAATCCAGTAGCAGCTAATCAGAATCCGCGTATTCTTCATACTGAAAAGGCTTGTCAATCCTCACAATTTGTTTGTAAGTTATCGAGTACCTGAAAATATTCTGATAGGCCAACGGCGCGTAGACTGCCGTGAATCGATTGATTGATATGCACACGTGTGACATTCCACATATCTGAATATCTTATTCCCTCAGTTTCAGGGGAGTTTCCTACTTCATAAATGAAGATCAGGGCAAATCCGAAGTTCTCCGACCACGCATACAACCAGTCGAGGCGCCTAAAATAAGTTCTAGGTTCTTGTAATCTGGCATTTCAAGCGAAATCTGATATTTCAATAATAGTATCCATTCCCCAAATGCGTTTGATGTACGACTTTCAAAGAAAACACCTACACGAATCTAGTCAACCCTCCTGATCCATGACGTCTTTCAAAACAGTTTGATGTTTGTTGCTAGATACTACATACCTGGTAGCTACAGCTCATACCCGGAGAAAACATTTACCCCTTGAAATGAGATGTTAGTACACAATGCGCGCTATTCCCATGAACTAGAGTGATATTTCAATAACAGCTTGTATAAGAGACTAAATGTATTCTTTCTGCGTACTCAATTCTCGGCTAGAAATAACAATTTAAAACTCACAAAAAGATACAAAATGAAAAGTAGAAGCAGAAGATGCCCTGATGGCACATGTCTGCTACTGCCTGGAAATAAATGGAAATAATCGATACTAATTCTGAAATTTGTGTATACAGTAGTCCAATCTTAAAACATACCTGCGATAGCGTCAGACTTCCGAATGAATTATTCAATGACGGCATAATCCGGAGAAAGAGCACGACCATGACATTCGATGTGAAGCCGAAAGTTGCTATCTATAAATTAATATTTAAACTTAATTAAAATAATTAATTTATTACCGGCCACAGTATGAGAGCTGCGTACTGATAGTGCTGGGAGAAGTCGAAATCTGCCATTTTCACGTTGAGAAACGATGAGTGCCTGCGATCGATGCGATGCGATAGAGAGTTTGGCTTAGCGCGAGAGAGAGGGGCAGACAGCGACGAACGGTTAATGCCATAAAATGGGAATGAGATCAAAGCGCGAAGAGTCATCAGATTTCCCTTCCTATACTGGTTAGAATGACGAGAAAGCACGAGTCTAATTTTTGATTCTAACAGTCCTCGTTCATAATCTAACGAAATTCATGGGACGGGAAATGAGGAAACGGAATGAGATGCGTCTGAGGTGGATTCGGCCAAAAACAAAACATCTTGTGATGTGACACCGCGTGTGAATGCATCCTGATGTTGGATAACGAATGCTTTTCTAAATTGTTGTTCATAATTAACTCAGTGATACTGTAACTATTTGGTCTCATTATGGTTGCACCAAAAAATGCAGCAAATGCGCCATGACTATAGATGTGCGTGACATGCCGAAAAGATCACGCAAAATATCACGCTTTAGTATCTATTATGCTGTGAGGCCTTAGTTTGGCCTTTATTTTTCATACAATGTAAATTATGATAACAAGAAATTTAATAACAAGATTCACGACAGCATACCGTATCCAGTAACAAGATTTGATTATTAAATTACACGGAGTAACAGTCATAATGAATACGAATCTCTGATTGTAAAATGAGAGCGGAGCGTTCGCGAGAGTATTACAAGTCTCAAGAAAGAGTGAGAACGGGGAGAGTGAAAGTGCTGGGAAGAATAACGACCATCTATCAACATTGACGATATGGCTCTCACGCACTGTGGAGATCTTTCAACTTGGTTTCAACTTTCTGGTCTGGGATTAATTTTATCTACTGTGTAAATATCGCAGGACTTGTGCTTGTTTGTGTTTGTTCATCTAGCGACATAGAATCTCTCTCATTGTCAGACAAATAGCAAATCCTCACAAATGCCAACTCTCACAACGATTACGATGGGTCGAAATCACAGAAGGATATCCTCCGTTTGCGGTGGGGATGGTGGTTAGTCAATATTTTCAACATTTCGAAATTTCACACTTCTTCTCATCACGTAAATTTCACAACAGAACATTGTTATTCTTGATACTTCCGTGTGAAGTATACTCACGAGTTATACACTATTTCTTGCGCAGATCAAAAGGGTTCAACCAAAAGTGACAAGTAATGAGGCATTCTAAGCGTTCTGTACTGAGAATGTTTCATTCATCGCTTGTCTCTCAGATACATTAATCTTCCATACATCACAATTTCAAAAGAATTCCAAAGAGGTTATGTGACCACGAAGTCTCCTCTATTCGAGGTAGAAGTGAATGCCTCAATCGCATGACCTTTATTGCGGTGGTATTGTGTACATTGAAATTCCAGTGCGTGATGAACAACAGAGCCTCTCTATTCAATGTAGAATTCAATGCATAGTCTTTGTGTAGGTATATTTTTATGTACATTGATCTTGATATGACATTACTCATGCTTAATGAACCACAGATTCTCCTCTATTCACCACCGTTGACGCCGCCCGTCGTTCCATTCGATCGCTGTGCATTGTTCGTCTCCGTCCTCAACGTGATAGAACCCACGTTAGTCGACCGCTCTCGGACTGAAATGGATGCAATTATTCACTTCTATCCTCATTCTTCAAGCTATAGGGCTGTCAGAATTCGTCTCGTCGTTCCGTGTGCTCTTTCCCTGCAGAGAGAACGTGGATTTTCACGTAAGGTAAAGGTGGGAATGATCGTGGTAATCCCTCTCCGTAGTCGGGAGGCACCTTTGCCTTCTCCCTTCGCGGAACGAGGAGCCGAATTCCCGACAGCCCTACTCACATTCCCCGCCGTACTTCTAGCACACAAAATCTCACAGGCAACGAATTTCGCTATCTCCTTGCGGAAATCGCGATTGCACACTAGCACGATCAATCTGGAATTGAAGTCAGTTGTCGATTGACTCAGATGGTGCTACAGTACCCATCCATGCCGTTGACGAGACACCACGAGATGGAAGTGAGCGCGTACGCCTGCCACTTGTTCTGTGCGTATCCCGATAGGAGAAAGTACGTGACGAGCTCGGTGATGAAGAGGATGCCTTGTAGGGCTGCCTATTAATTAATAACTTTATTAATTAATACAAATATATTAATTACCTGATAAGCGAGGTTCTTCTGCCGACTGCGACGCTGCGCGGATACTGCGTCCGTCTGAATAATAGATACATATTAGTGGTGTTTCCACGTAAAGCGATATTACAGTTATCGTTTGATAAACTGATGGCTGCATCATTGTTGATTTTCCGACAAGAAGTTAGTAACAGTCGATTCGAGCACGCCATGTGAAGAATTTTCGCATAAGTGAATTCAAGAGGGTCTTTAAACCGTACATGTCGTGTGTTGTAGCAGTGCAGCTTCAGAATGGCCGCAACGTCGAGAACGGCGACAATAACGACGGACGACGCGTCGAGCGTGAAATCACCGTACCTGAAGGGCACTAGAGTTCGAGAAATGATACCTTCATCTCTTCATTTTGTACACTCTCTCGGCCGCTCTGTCGACGAGAGAGAGAGTGTGTGAAATGAAGAGACGGCGGTATCATTTCTCGAGTTCTAAAAGGCAGTCAGCATCACATTATAAATACAGAAAGATTTATAGTTTTAATGTGTGAGAAAGAGAAAGATCCAATGAGAAATGTAATGTACTGACCACATAACGGTGTAGCATGAGGGTGTGGACTTGAACGTGAATATCCACGTGCCTGTCGGAAGGTACAGTGCACAATCAACTGCAAATATTGATTTTGATTGTAGCAGATTCGATAACTGCAGTGCACGTGATTGATGCCCGAGTCATTCCAATGTCTCTTCAAGTATGCGTGAAACATAACTCAGGCCAATTCACATTTCGCCATACTTTTTTTCGTCACATTCATTTACTTCATTCTGAGCAATCCAAGAACACGGTCTGATCAAAAAGTATCGACGAAACTGACGGTAGGATGCGCTGCGTGACATTTCCGCTGTCTCTTCCCTACGATATAACACATTCTCACAACATTGCACTCTCTGAGCACACGACCACAGCACAAGACTCGTATTTCTCATTCCATATTTTGATCTCTCCCGGAAGGATGATGTCATCGTCTAGGCTAGTCGCCCCCCATCAACAGTCAGACGGCAGCCTTACTACATTTGGACATGTGGTTTGGATTTGATCATGATCAAGTCACTTTCGAAGTCTGATCCTCACCAAATTTGAGAAAATACGTCATGATGCCGATGCCCAGAATCCAGTAGCCAACGATGAGCTTGCGAGTGTTCGATTTACTAGAAAGTTCAATGATTATTGTGACACACACTTTTGCTGTTCTTAAAAGTGAGTACATGGGTACTGCAAGCTTCCCTGTGTACAGACAGACCTTTTTCACTTGAATGCATCTCTGCGTTCAGAATGAGGGGATTCGAAAGATTACTCACCTGAATATCTTCTGATATGACAGTGGAAAGTAACTGCCGTGAAGCGATTGACTGAGATCGAGACGTGTGACAGGCAGCATATCTATAACACAATTATTAAGTTGGTAAAGTAAAGCCTGGTGGTGTACATAGGTAAGGCCAGGTACAGCGTATTAAGTTGGTTAATTAGTTAAAAAAGTATTAACCTGATATGCAGTGAGAATCGCGTATCCAAAGTGTTCAGATTCATTGTACATCCAATTATTGCGACTGAATTTGTATTACTGTGAAAAAAACTCAGATTTTGAAACGTACAAATAAATCGTGGGCGCAAAGTAGAAAGCGAATAGCAGTTGATGGACGCTGTCCACGATTGCCTGTCGTATTTCAATTTCATTAAAAAAAATCCAGTTCTCCGGAGATCAGAACAGGGTATCGAATAAGTATTTTTAATATGAGTCGTCTACGCATTGATTTGGTGGAGCAAATTCCAGTCTTGTTGAGCTTATGAAACTCAACTCATCGCGTGACTATGAACAATCCCACTCGTGACTATGATTTCGATATGAACAAGGATACCTACCTGTGATATCGTGAGACTTCCGAAGGAGTTCTTCAGAGACGGCATCATATTGAGGAAAGCGACGACCGTCAGATTGCACGAGAGACCGATTAGAGCCAACTGAAGTGAGCAATGGCTTATTTCAGTCTTCGCGAATAATCATCTGAGTTTCATGAACACTTCAACAATTTCACTGGAGTGCACGTTCAATTCGATTCCACTTTCGATTCCACAATCAAATTGTCGAGCCGTTTTTTCGAATCGTTAATCTTGAGTTATTTCTCTTACTGGGAAGAGAATGGCTCCTGCCAGCTGGTAGTCCTTGTTCATATCGAAATCGCCCATTTCTTTAATTTAATTAATTTAAAAATGATTATTAATTAATTAAACTGCGGCGAGACCGTGAGAAACTGCAGAATATGAGCTACTGATAACTAGGAAGGTAATGAGCGTGCTGAGTAATGGATAGGAGATCAGAGAATCAGAGGGAGGGAAATCGAACTTCCCTCGCTACAGTAATCTGAGGAGACTTGAGATGTGTGAAGAACATAGACAAGACAAAGGAGTTCCTCATTTACTCATTTACTGTAATGAAGTCGTGAGCTATCGACGCGGAAAGGAAAGGCGTACTGTTACTCTAAGGAAAGGAAGTAGCTACGGAAATGCCCAAACGACGATTGTTTAGTAAATATTCAGAATGATGCATGAGGTAGCGAAGTGTGAATCACAGTTCAATATAAGAAGGCATGAAGTTCAGTGAGCTGAGGAAGTTGATTTATGGTTGGCTGCAGGAGTCTCTGCTATTGAACTTCCCATAGAATGAGAATGATGCCCTGGATGAGAACAAATTGTACTGTCACGCATGGGAATAAGGGGCGTGAGAACTGGAATCTTGAGCAGAATGAGGAGAAATATGAGAAGATAAGTTGGGGACTTGACTATGATGTGCGCGAATAATGAGGTAACGCCCCGTATACAGTAAGGGAGGGTTATTCATTAGTCGCGCTTGCGTAATACGACCAGGACACTACGTGAAGCCTACGGCAAGATGATGTGCGATGTTTAGGTATCGAATTCCTGTTTACTTCGTGGGGTGAAAAACGACATGCCCTTAGTACGTTAGATTTCGAATGATGCGTCATCGATGACTGCACTACTTTGATGGTCAAAGATCCCTTTATTTCGAGCACAATAAAGGCGCCGACTGGTCTAGGAATGATTCAATCACAACAAAATCATAAAGTAAGATCGGTAGCGAAAGATCGACAGTAGTGAATCATTGATAGCCAACATCGAAACAGGAGTAAAATAACGTTTCAAAGTCTAGCCACAATAAGGTCTAACGACGAAGAATAAGTCAGATTTTGAGTAGGCGGTTATGAAGTTTTTAAGGCGCGGGGAGATATTTTAAATACAGTTGAATTATTTAGAATGAGCATTTTTTCGTAACAACCACTGCACAACAGTAGGTCACTTGGGTCTCAAGGGGGGGGGGTAAATTTTGAGCAGACTGTTTTGAGCCAGATGTAATGAGTGTGGGGAATACGTGCTTCTAGGGACAACAATCTTCGAAGAATTCATTCTTCTGGAAGGACGTCATTGACACAGCCAACTTGCTCGCTTGTCCAATCTTATTCGTTCCTTTCGGTTTCGATTTCACTTCGGGTTGACTGCAACACGTCGAGCAACAGCGCAAGAGGAAATCTAAAAAACCAGATGATAATTTAACATATCCTATTCCGCCAAGTCTCAAAAACAATTCGTCTTTTTTCAGTCATAGACCGGTATGTTTCGCGATTGATTCATAGATACTTCAAACTACTTTGTATCATTGATTTAGTGGATTCGAGTGAAACAAAATCTGAAATTGCAGCTTACTGCACGAGTAACCGCAGCACATGAGACAGAAGAATGTGGTGAGAAAGGAGAAGGAAGCGGCGAAGACCGCTATGATCACGACCAGTTGATTGTAGGGCTGAAATTATTTCGATTCTCATTTTCCATTCGTTTTGTCTCCGATGACAGACAGCTTTATAACATTTGTGATCCAGACAAACTTGCTATGCTACGAAACTAATCTATGATGCCCTGAGATGAGTCACAAGACCGTGCTAACAAGCTAAACCGTGCTAGGCGTGATGCGATACACTAACTCGTGGGATAATCACGAAGCCTAGTTAGTCTGTACAGTATTCTGTTTACACATGCGCTGCTAATTCAAATCCTCTATTATTCGCTCGAACTGTACACTAGAGGAATGAACAGTGAACATCTCAGTGATGACAATTCAATATGAGCTTCTCTTATTATAAAAACTAAAAGAAATTTATAATAAACATACCACGAACAGGCCCTCATCCGTAATCTGCAGATTCCATATACTTTTGGCGACTGTGCTGCGCCTGTATCTTCCCGGGCATCCGACAGCTGCAGCTTTATCGGCGACGTCATCAGCCGCACTCCTTCCGTCGAGAAGAACGATAGCGATAAGGAAAAGAAAGTGAAGGGACGGCATAAAGAATCAGTGTCCGAGGAATAGATTCCTCCCTTCTATGGATACAAATCCGGGCGAGCATGGATGTTACTCTACCCGGTGGACTACAATAAAGCTGGATGGAGGTGGTAATATTGGTGAGGAAAAGTGACAGATTGATGGATGATGACCCGCTGGCGTCGCTTTGGTTACTGTGAAGAAGACTCCTCCCCCATGAGGATAATACACAGTGCGGAATAAGTGAGGGACTCATGTGTCTAGCATACTCTTTAGTCGTAGATACTTGTGGGGGAAAGAGAACGATCGCGTCTAATTGACGTAATGCAAAGTTCGACTTGGACATTGGCTATTGGAAGACAAATAGTCTTCCCCGATTTGAATTCATAGATTTGAATTCATGTATTCAGTACGGATTGAATACTTGATTCTAAAAGCCAGATATTTTCTAAACAGAGAGTTCATGGTTGACGACAAATAACAAATGAGAAGCATTGAGTTATAATCATTTCCTACATAAAAGAAAGTGTCGCAGATTCTCTTTCTTCCTCGGTTGAAGATCGGATGTTCATAGCTCATTTCCTTGTTCGGACTCTCTTTATCCCCTCTCTTTATTCACTCTGACCGTTGAGAGAGCAGGCGGAATGAAGAGAGCCCTCTGACATCGATATTGTTTCCGCTGCTTGGTACTTCCGCGGAAAGTATCGATTCCGCCCACAGGGTAGAAAAGGAGGTTGAAACAGTAGAGTTAAATCACAATCACTTCCTCTCCTATACTCTACAATGTCTCGATTCTTCACTGCCCTTACCTTCCTCTGTCTCGTCCCTACTTCACTCTCCTATGATAGAAAATCTGCAGAGCAGGAGCTGAGCTTTCTTTCTCAGGTTTGTTGGTTAATATTTTAATATTGAAAACTGAAACGAAATTCAATTGAACGATTTTCGCGCAAGAGATTTTGTTGACTGAGTGAAACTCATTTCAATTCACATTGGGCGATGAGAAATTGAGAGTTCGCAGTTATTAATATTCCCGTAAATCTTTGACATATCTGTATGAAATTTCTTTGAGAACGCACAGACTTACCTGACGGAGGTGCTCATCTGGGTGGCCGTTGTCTCCGTCCTCATTTTCGCACTGATTCTCTGCATCTGCGGTTAGTTTGTTGTTGTTTTTGTTGTTATCGTTTTCCCTTGTATAAGACATTCATTTCCGGTTCATAGTGTGATTTTCAGACCTGGCCGTGCACATGCTCTTCGACAGTTGCTGCGCAAAGAAGCGTGAGAAGGTCGTCGATGTCGAGAAAGGAGAGGTTTATTCGAAGAGACTTTCCATCTCGGGAGAGGGATACTACCTCAACGTTCCAAATATCCCTTCCCTGACTAATGTTCGAAGATCGATTATCGTGTAATTTTTATCTATCCTACGAACGCTTTCGTTCACAAACTAGTCACTGTTCCTTCTTTTGTTGCTGCCAATAAAGTATTTCCGGTGCAAATGCGTTTAATTGCAAATCCATGTCAAGGCTTCAGAGAGGAATGCCAGAGGGTGAATGTGCCCTCTGGTACCGACTCCTCCTTATCGAATTTCCATTTTCGAAAACAACATTGATAGTAATCTTTATCACTCTGCAAAACAGGCGATCCGTTCACTACATAACATTACATGGCCGAGATAAAAGTGTGAGTAATCGGAATGAGTTCAGGCTAACGTCACAGTCGGATAAAAGAGGAGAACGGAAAGAAAGAAACCAGTGGAATGTGCGGAAACAGAGGACAAAAGAAGGAGAGTTGCACATAAACTAAGAAGGGGCGGGGCCAAGGAACACGTTGAGATTGAATCGATAAGGAGAGATATGATGAAGTGTGGCTACGTGGTTACCTAGTGATGATGTAAAGAGTGGTGGGGAGAGACTCGTATGGGATGATATCGAGAGAAGAGAGAAGAGAAGGGACTCAGTAGGCAATAATTATTAGAGCTTGAGCAAGGAATGGCATATTGAGAGAGGAGTGACTTATTCTCTCCACTTGGTTAGATCCATTCGGGGAATTTGTGTGCAAGGCACGAGACGACCGACACGGAATGCCTCTCGGGGAACCATCTGAGATTAATGGAAAATATTAAATAGTTCCGCTTATAATTCGTTCCGCAGTGTGCCCTCAACACATTATTAAGAAAGCTCATTTGATACCGTACACTTCGCAACCTGTGGGTGCGCTTCACTACCCGTTTCACTACCGTCATCCAACATCGCCTACAGTATTCCTACAGTAACCTTTGACTACCGTAACCCACTGACATTGATATTGTTCGAGTTATCGCAGATGATCCTCGACAGTGACGACCGTCTGATCTCCGCGAGTTGCGCACGAGTGAACACACCAGGGTTCTCGTAGTAGAATCTGAGAAGATGCGTTATACCTATTGGCCTGTTTGACCATTTCTAAAATATATCACGCGTTCGTATCAATTTTTTAAAGACTGTTCTCTCTCGTTTCGAGCTGGATGTGTGCTTTGCCTAATTCAACACAAATATGTTTCACAACCTAATCAAGAACTGGGAATCTGTGTAGTGAATGATATCGTGCATGACCCGATTGTATAATATAATCCTGACCTGTCTCCGTCTCTCGTCCGCTTGAACTGGGGGCCGATGATACAGGCCACGGTCGGGCCGACCATTCCTCTCACAACGGGATCCTCCATCAGAGCACCCACCCACAGATCGATACGGTCTGCAAGTACCGTAATCGTTGAGTACCGTAACCAAACAGTAGAGTTCACTTTCATTGCGATTACGGTAATCAAGTAGTTTTACAATAAGAACAATCAAAGAAATAGCAATAACTCACCAACGGATCCATAGACCTCCTGCATGCGCCTTCGCACGCCCGTGGAGAGAATTTCGCGAGAGAGCTGAGATAGTTCGAAGCAAATAGATAAGTATTAGAACAAAACATTGAATCTAACGTACATGGTCAAAACTGGACGCGGTTCCCATTCCGCACAGCTCTCTGAATCGCACGTACGGTGCGTGACCGTGATCGCGTCCTCGCTGGAAGGATTACGGTATTATTGATTTTCGAGGCGGAAGCCTTTATTTCCGTTACTCTCGAAATAATCATTGAATTTAATTTAATTTTGTCGCGATTTTCGAAATAAGCCTCACCTGAATATTGATAGTGGACAGATCAGTAGATCCGAACATCCTTTCTGTCACGGTTCTCGTCACTCGCTGAGGTCTCTTCACACGCTGCGTCATCAAACCACGAAGCATCGGGTCGATTCCACCCTGAGAGATAAGAGTACGGTAAGAGCACAGTATGTACCATTTGGCAAGCATTCTTTCTCATCATTTCTAGTGAGGCAAATCGGCAACGATTGAAGTACAGTAAGTACCTCGAAGATGAGGACATCCGAGTGGAGGGTTCCATGGACGAAATCCATCGGTCCGAACGTCGTATTTCCGAATCTGTCGTCGAGGCGAGCGTACGTCTCCTGAAGGAAAATGTTCAGTTTTTAGATTGATATTTTAACTAATGTCTCGATTGGTCTTTAAAGAAGGAGAGGCACGAATCGCGCCGGTATGCAAAGTGAGGCGGAGCGCTCTCCTCATTTTGCATGCTCTCTAGCTCGTTGCCTGCGCTTCAGGGTGACTTGGCAATCAGCCAATCGAGTATATCTCGGTTTAAACGAAAATTGAAAACATGGGAGTTTCGAAAGCGTTATGGGGTGTTCATGCCACACCGTCTGACATCGAGAACTCAGCTAGCCAGATATTCGTGCCACCCCTTCTTTAAACATATTCAATGTTTGATCCATATTGCGTTATCATCATAGAAACGGTCATATTGCCTCCTTGGTCCTTTTAAATTCGCAAAACTTCTAGAAATTTTTCCCAGGCGGAAATACAATTATATCAATCCCTACCGTACCTGGATCATTCCGTGTCCGAATCGGAAGGCGGCAGAGGTGAACTCGTTGACGAGAGTTGCGTCCTGAACGGAATCTTCTGATTACTGTACCTCGATCGATAACTGTCGTAGATCAATCGATATCTGTGATTACGGTAGACCAAATAATCGGATCAATGTCTCTCTGGATGTAGAAGATCTGATTACGGTACCTCTGATTACTCTCATCACTGTAGATCCATCGATGTTTAAGATTACGGTATCTCAATCAATGCTCACCTCATTCGGATCGTATCCTCTGTACTCGCCAATGTGCGTGGCGAACGCGGCTCCGAGAATCTTGGGCAGATACTCTCTGCAAGTGATGGGTGTGAAAATCGATTCATGCACTCCTCATTTCGTCTGCATTCTTGTCTTTCTTGCTAACGACATAAAATTGCGAAATGAAGTTCTCGCACACGCTGCTAGTGGGGGTTCGGTAGGGAACGGTAGAATGAGTGCTAGCGCATCGATTTTATAGTCAAAAATGTTTAATTTTTTTAAATTTTGCGATTTTTCTCACCCAACATTTTCACTCGACGATCAGCGACTACGAATGGGTGATGAAACGTATTCAAATCACTGGCATTTTACTCTGATAATTTTCAACGAGTAGGAAAAGGGGGACAACTTTTTCTTAATTTCTCCCATTCGAGGTGTGAGTGTGAAACAATGAGACCAATTTTTCACCCAGAGGTCCATAATCACGACGGTAATCACCTGTACACAATAGCTTGCACTTGTGCCCCGATGATCTTTCTCGTTTCCATAAACAATCTATCGCCGTTCCAATGGGGTTGATGCGCTGCAGCTGCGAGGCAATTCTGCAATCAATCAGTTTATTTATCTTCTCAGCTCGATCAGGGACTCTGCCAACTTATTTGGGTCTTAGTACATCTCCATTTTGCACAACCTCATGCAAACTCTTCGCAATGAAATCAGTATATTGTTTACCTGTTGTGCTCCTTGGTCAGCAGAATGTGGAATGTGCCCAATCCCACGAATAGATTCACTCGCGAGTCTCCCGCCGTGAAGATGGCCGTACAATCGTTTTTATTCTTGCACTTGGTCATGTCGAACGGAAGGGCTGCAAGGAATTTTGCATGACGAGTTTGAAAGAAGAAATGGGCAGAAACAGGAGAGCCTCAACCATTCAAAGTTTGCGGGGTTTGCAAACATATTCGAACAAAAAAGTAAAACTTGACGGTTACTACAGCTGAAATTAAGATAGCAGAATCGGGCACGCGAGCGCGAGGGATCACGAGTTCAAACTGGGTCAGAACGTACTCTGCATTCCATTGAACTGGTTCAGTCGGAGGAATCCGGTGTTTCCATTTCGGAATTTCTTCGAATCGTGCACTGAAGATCCATAGATGGGAGACGAGTCGATATAGCCTGAAATTAATTATTTTTTCAAAGAACGATTCCCATCTTCACATTTTGCCTTATCTGTTGAGACATCTCTACATATTTTCTTATATTATTTATAATAACGTGAGTTGACACTTCAGAGCGCTCCTCGGTGGAGTAGTCAGTACTGACCGGAGTTCTCATTCAACTGCTGTCTTGGCAGCCGGTTGCCGGATCCGCAGATGGGAGAGGAGCGAGAGACGCGAATGCACTTGTTCGATTGGAAACTGCAATGATTTCGGTCCGACTATCTCTGCTAGCTACGAAATATTCAGTAATTTATCTTGCATGGCTAGGGGCCACAAGGCAGATAGCCGAATTCAAGAGTTAGTACCAAAAGTAGGTTCAAACAATCCCTCATGGTCCCAATAACATCATACTTTTTGCCGTTTGTGAATATCTTGTCTCTGAGCTGTGCTAGGGCCCGAGAAGTACGCGCGCAACGCACTGGGGAAGAGGAGGAAAGGCGAGACGAGAGGGAGAGGGGGCGGAGCCTAATTAGTGTGTGTATCTCTCCCTCCCCCCGCTCTCTCGCTCGCCTCCGCCGCCCCTCCTTCGAGCTTCTGGCACAAATCAGGGAAAATTCCTAAAAATATAGTTTTTTTCTCTAAAATTCCTAAAAAGTTCCTTTATGTCAGAAAATGTCTATACCCAAAAGGTTTTTACACGGGAAGTAGCAGAAATAGCCTATTCCCTACCTTTATTATCGATTTTGATATACTTGTTGTTGTTTTTCACTTTGGGTATAGTGACCAATCAATAGATGGTAGTAATAGCTATCCAACGCGCTGTCGAACGAGTGATTTCGTTTAGAATGAACTTTGTGCTGCTCCGTCTCGTTTTTATTGGAGGAGCATGTCACACCAAAGTGGACGGGGCTTGTGGCCCCTATGCATGGCGAATGCCCGAGGAATAATGCGAGAGCCTTCTAGAAAGTTTCACTCGCAGTAATCGGGAGGAGAATTGGGAGGATAGCGATAAAGATTATGACTAGATAAGCGATAACTTACTCCCTGTTATCATCGAACTTGGGCACTTCAACAGCCATGCATCGGGAGGTGATAT
Organism: Pristionchus exspectatus; assembly: GCA_911812115.1. NCBI lineage: Eukaryota > Metazoa > Nematoda > Chromadorea > Rhabditida > Neodiplogasteridae > Pristionchus > Pristionchus exspectatus. The sequence goes on along the minus strand of OU461584.1, from coordinate 9,106,465 downwards.
TCTGGCAGACATTGCACTTGGAGGAAGGAACGAGCGTTGTCTTGGCCATATCATGAGATGTAAACTGACCGAACTGAAAAGGAAAAGTTATTGCTGAAAGCAAAGCGAGTCGTCAAGTGATAAAACTAGTGTTATTGTTCCGGACACAGCGGGATAATCACGCAGGTTTGGCTCGGTACGTGAACCCTTCTTGAGCAGAAAGCGGATGATTTATTATTTTTGAAAAGAATTCCGGATATTATTGAAAAACTGCAATCGATTCTGTAGAAGGACGCGCTGTGAAACTTATTTGAGTGAACATTAGGGATGACAATTCGGCTCGCGCCTCTCTCACCTCGAATGCTTACTCTCACCGATCAGACAGAAGTGAGAGTAAATGTGGATAACGGCATCCCGAATTGTTATCACTAATGGCTATGCAAATTCGCAGAGAATTCGAACCTGCATGAGAAGGGCGTTGAACTCGTTGGACAGAACAGTCTCCGAAGACGAAATGAGTCTCTTGGTGATCTCACGAGGATTGGGACGGAGGTTGGGCATCAGTTGAGCTGAAGAGGGTAGCCAACATAAAAAAAACCGCCGTTCATTCTACGTGCACTCTGGCCACGTTGATAGACAAGAGAGAACGTATGAAGGGACGAATTTTTCATCAGTCCTAACATAAAACATATATGTTAAAGGTAATATTATTAAAAAATAAATAAATACAACACTCACAAATGGGCTCGGAGACCTCATTGTCGTACTGTGGCTTGATCAAACTGAAAATTGAAGAAGTTGTCAGTTCGTGATAGCTACCTAGTTCATTACAGTATCCCATACCGATTGTAGGGCCGGAAGGCGGATCCCTGCAGCGGGTTCTGGAGGTTGTTGCACGTGCCGTCGAAGGTTCTGAAATAATTGGGTTTCTTTATCTCATCGAAAAATGGATTCTATCAAAGATCAAAGACCAAAGTTTTAAGATCTCACCTGAAGTAGAGATTGTAGCAGAGTGATCGATCGCATTCGGCCTCGTCGTTTCTGGGGACGCATGCGTTGGCGAGATTGGATCGGATAATAGTGTCCAAGTCGAGAGGATGACGACCAGAGGCGTCTGAGAATGAGATGAATGAATGAGAGTAGTCATTGAGAAGTGCCCTCTCACTTTCGCATTTTGCACGTAAATACTTGTAACGGGTCAATAGAATTATTTTGCCCACGGAAATTGAGACGAAATAGTGAAATGATTTTGATCGCACTCTTCAATTCACAATGAAACTCATTCACCTTCGAAATCGCCTGGAACTTATCCATTTTTTGTGTTATTTCCCTTGTCAGTAATTCTTCCCTAATTACATATAATTTAAAACAGTTGCGTACCCTCAACGGGGAAGATCAGTCCCTCTCTCAGCAAATTCTCCGCTGCCGTCTCCGGATTGCGCATGATTTCCTGCAATATTTATTATTATTTTTATTTTTTTCGGGAATAATATGCAAGTGTGCATGACAAAAAGATCATGAGTCGATAGTTCTGAATCCAATATACCTGGCATCTCTCGAAGGTCGTCAGCTGTCGAGGAGGGGGAGGAGGCGTGGTCGTAGTAGTAGTCGTGGTACGGAACGTCGTCGTGGTCGTCGGCTGACGTGAATTATGTCATAGATAAATAGTGTTTTTTTTTGCAGAAGCCATCTTCGTTTTATTGGCGCTGATCATCCTTCCGCGCTTTGACTCGTTCATGAAACATATTCGAAAATGTACGGCTGGTCAGATTGTCTATGATATACAAATCTTACCCTGGTAGTGGGGAAGGTCCTTCTGGTAGTTGGCGGGGTCGAGTTACTCTCGTTCGGAACTGAACCACATTGGGTCGGACCGTAGAGAAGGTTGAGGGACTGCAAGGGAAATGGTGAGAAGCGTCGTGGAAGTGATTGAAGGGTGTGTAGGCACTGGGTCACTCTGGTTTCTCCCATCCATTAGGAAACGAGTGGGCAAAGCATGAGCTACTCACTGAGCACCAGTGGGTTCCTGGTGGGTATCTCATCTTCGCCCACTCTCACTGGTTTCCAGTTGGTGGAAGAAACCAGATCATCTGGATATCCGGAGATTCACTGGCATGCGACCCAGTGCCTTCAGCACCCAGATTCAAGCCGGCACACGCCAAATCGGGAATTCGTTCCTACAGTGAAATCGTGTGCAACAGAGTGCAACGATACACAAGCCATGCACTCACAAAGACATTAGACGAACCAGAAACACACTCGGGTCAGGACAAACAGGTCTGGCACGGCGCCACACGGAACCGGGTACCAGATCCAAAAGGACACATGGGGTCTGGTACCAGGAACCAGGATGGAACCAGAGGTACCAGACCCAAGGACGGAAGGACACTCACGAGGAGAAGAACGAGGACGTGGAGGACGAGAAGGACGGGAAGAACGGAGTGAAACTGGTCCGAACGAATTCGGTTGTGGTAGTCGGTGGTTCCGTTGTGGTAATGGTAGTGGTAGTTGTGGTAGCCTCTGTGGTAGTCGTTGTCGTCGTTGCTTCTGTTGTAGTAGTGGTTGTGGTGGGGGCTTCCGTTGTTGTGGTAGTCGTGGTACTGGGCGTGGTAGTCACTGTGGTAGTCGAGGGGGTGGTTGAGAAGGTTGTGGTCGTCGATGGGGTCGTGGTCGGTGTGGTACCGAAGGTGGGCGTGGTACCGAAATCGATGGGGTCGAGGGGCGGCGCTTCGAAGGCGCTAGTCGAAGAGACCACGTTGTTCTGTCGGAAGAAGGGAGTCGTCGGTCGATTGACAATCTGATTGAAGCCCCCATCGTTGAAGGTCGTCGTCGTTGTGGGAGGAGCTGTTGTGGTCGGTTCCCGACTCGAGAAGGATACCGTAGAAGACGGGGTTACTCTCGATGATCCCACACGATGGGACACGCCCATGAAGGGTCTCCTAGTGGTGGGGCCCCTCCTTCTGAAGGGAGTGGGACGGAATGGAATAGAGGGCTCGCCGTCGATCACTTTGATCGTCATAGGCACATCTTCTGTAGTAGTAGCAGGGAGTTCGGTAGTGGTCGGATTGTGATCGACAGGGTGCACTCGAATGAGTTCGTTCCTCAGGGCGATCTCAGCCGGAGTGAGCACATGTCCCTCGGGAGGTGGAGGAAGAGCCGAGGTTGAGGCAAATTCGGAGATCTCGTTGACAGTGGTGGAACTGAAAGTAGACAATTGGACACGGGGAACGGTGGACGGACAGATAAAGATCAAAGATCATGAACGAGAGGCATTGGAAGCGAACACAGAAGCTAGTATAGTACATGTAAGTACAGACACCGAGAGACCCAAAGAACGATTGGTTAGGAACAGCGCGTTAGAGGAAGACTTACGACCGATGAAGTGACGATGAAGGAATTGATTGAGGAGTTGGGACAGAACTGATCGAGCGACAAGACTGAACTAAGACCACCAAAACAGAACCCATGAATAACTATCGTTTTTAGTCTACTCGTTTAGGTTATTCACATTCCGTATGAACATTGAATGTGCTTGCCTAATAATTGGATTGTAGATAATTATGATCGGATTCGATTCCTGCCAAAATCAAAACTACTAGACGAAAACTAACTATAAGATCTTCTTGAAACTTAATTGTTCAAATGTGAATTTGAAACAAAATTCCCCAATTTCGAACTATTTTTTTCTGATAAATTCTTGCGACGATATTATTCCTGGGAACTGTTGCTGGGAGAAATTTCAAAAAATAATGAGGCTTTTCTCTCCCAGCTACAATCTCCATTCAAGCAGTAACCTAGGCCCTTTCGCACAGGTCGTCTTTCAGACTCTTTCCAAGTCCGAAACTCGACCCACAGTTATCAAGGGCGCCCCTCCTCCTATCCGTGATTACAGACAGACAGCACACACATGAGTGACCTTGGCGTGGGCTCCGTGGTGCCTTCGTGATTGAATCGTCTCCTGCCAGAAAAGCCGGTGCTAGATGAGCTACGATGATGCTGTTGCTGCGGCTGTTGCGTGTTATCTGTGCGACCGCCACCCTGCTGCTGCTGCAGCTGCTGTTGCTGCTGCTGCAACTGCAGCTGCAGCTGTCGCTGGAAGAATCGCGGCTGCTGCTCGGGGGTTACGCGCACGAACGTTCGCGAGAAGGATGAGAGGGGCGCTGCGGTGGCTGGCCTCTGTAATCGAGTGGTAGTCGTTGTTGATGGTGTGGGTGTCGTCTGTGGTCGACGAGGAGTTGTCGGAGCGGGAGTCGGACGAGTGGTGAACGGCTTTGAACGAGTGGTCGTTGTCATCTTTGCGAGTGCTGCGAATATTCTTTAGTCTTTGAAAAATAACAAAAAACTGAAAATACGATGATAGTAGTATTTTTTTCATCGAGTACCGTAACAGCATTGAAAGGTGAAATCGCAAGGAGATTTATTCGCTATGTGAAACTCAACTGAGAACTTGTCCCGTTACCGATAGTTGATGAAAACGTTTCCGTGTGATCTAATCTATTCGCATTGCATAATTCCTGGGTGACGTAACATCGAAATTCTCTCTCTCTCTATTTCGGTGTGACCACTGGCCTCTTCTCGCTCTCGCTTCACTTCTCGATCGAACAAGATTTACGAGAGATTTGAACGAACTGGCAACACTTTCTCTCTCTTTCTCTTCCTCAGTTTTCCCTCCTTCGCTATAGACTGTTTGCATGCAAAGTATATTTACCTAGAAAAATACGATATTCGCAAATTTCACAGTGTCAGGTTAAGAAAGAGCAGCTCAAGATGACTTGGCGAACAACCTAGCGGATTCGCTCGACAGAAACTGATACTCTGCGTTTTTGCTAGTCTCAGCTTTCTAGACAGTTCTCTAAGGTCAAACAACGATCCAATGTGATTGTTAGTGCTTATTATCAGCGAAAATGAATTTTTTCGGTTTCTGCAATATGAGAAACGTCGCCCACCTTTCCTGCACGTTCCGCACGCCAACTGACAGTTGTCCTCCATCCACTCCTCGTTGGTCTTGCACTCGCCTGAAAAAGTAAAGTGAAGGAGCTTGTTGACCTGGAAGTGTTCAGTAGCATAAGACAGTTCTCTCTTCTAATCAGCTATGCTTCGTGAAAAATTCATGCGAAAAGATCTAATGAGGAGTACGTTGAATTTTTTTGAACATATCAGATGAACACAGATGATCAGGACATTGATATTTTAACATATGATAAAAGGACATGAAACGTACCGACGGAGGCCCAGAATCGGCACCATTCATGGTGGTCGCAGCACCCGTTAGCGCGACATTTGAATCGAGATGTGACCGGATCGTCGTCGGAGGCATCTGAATGGAAATGAATCACAATTTTATTTTTATTATTACTTCTCACATTCAAAACTACAAATCATCGTCGCATCATTTTGTTCACTGGTCCACTGTATTTGCCATACCAGATTGAAAAAAATCACATTCATTATTCATATTTGGACTCTAGAACAACCGATCACTATAAATTTCATTCTCCTATGATTTTGCACTTTTCGTGAAACATAATAGCGCAATCCCCGAGCGTCATATCCCTCGAAACTGCAATCTTCCAATGAAAAAAATGTTTGGCACGCCTTCAGTGCAAAGCGATACTGATAAAGTTTTTGCATTATTGCTAGTCTCCCCGAGTGTCGTAGCCGGAACGAAACTGTGCCAACTGGGAAGAAGACGGGGAGGAAAAAGCGAAACCGACGAGCATCCTCCTCTCAATGCTCATTCGTCGATCAGACATGCGAGAGACCTGGCGAAGGTGAGAGTGTCAAAGCCATTCTCGAACCGATTTTGCTGCGTATCGCTCTCTCTCTCGCAACATGTTGTGTTGTCACTCAAAGCGTATCCCATCAAGGGAAGGAGAGAATTCTCGAGAGTAAAAGAGGAGGGGACACAATGGTCCTGAGAAGGGAAAGGTCAATTAGATTGTCAGTCTCGTGATTCTCGAAATGGCTCTCTTCCCGTGCAGTGTTCATGGAGGGAGGAGCAAGGGCGAGTGATGCCAGATCGGGAGTGTCTGTCTAGACCTGAGCAAGGAGACAAGGCAAATGGGTCTTTCACAGAGCCGTCAGGTTTCTTTTCCCTAAGGCCTATCCCTAAACCTAAACATACCGATGAAGCGAAGAACATGCTTCGAGCATTGTTCCTTCGTCCATTTCATAGCCGCGTAATAAGCGAGCGAACGAGAGCACAATCGCTCATCAAAGTTCGCTTTCCGCTATTACATCGTCAAGTGCATTGGGGCTCTCGTTGCGTGTCGCCTAGACTAGAAGCAAAAACGAGGGCTAATGATCAGCTCAGAGCATGACGCTAATCTAGCTGCAAGTGTAAAAGTTCTACAACTTCCTGAACTGTATAGTGAAAATGATATACGTTTCAAGAATTCCATAACTAAAATGATTGTTGGTTGCGTTGATCTGTGTGTGCTTGGGAGTCAGCCGTGAAATCTAAAAAAAAGTACCAATATTTCTGACTATTATCATTGGAAGTGTGCGATTCCGAACTATCTACAATTCCTCGACCTTGCAGCAGCTGTTTCCACACTGTTCGCACCTTTTTGCTCATTTGCACACCACGACATTCATTATGCAAAACGGAGATTAGAATCTTCTACTCTTCATTATTCTCGATTGGCACTTTCTCCCTCTTTTTCTGCCACTTTCTCTCGTGCAAAATCACACCAGGATGACCTTCTTCGAGGTGAAAGAACAGTAAGCAAGAGTGGCGGATGGATGGGAAGATCGAAATCATAAGTTGCGCTTTTTGCTAACTTCTTATCCTAGATTATTCATTTGAGCATCAAAAGCCTTAGTTGATGATAGTTTACGGTGACTGCAGCTCGTGAGAGTTGTATACTGCGCGAGTTTCACGGTCGATTTCACTGGAAACAACTGAGCTATGACGAGTGAGTAACCAATTAGTGTTGAGAGTTCTCAGGGCAACGTTTTTTATGCGTTTTCTTGCTCCGACGGAAAACTTTCTTATGCCTAAAAAGATAGCAAGATCGGACATTATCCAATCGTCAAACTCTCACCATTTCATATATTCCCTCGATGCTGTTGATCAGCGAATGAGTAGCAGTTAGATCATTTCGATAGAGTAAGAGAGTAAGTAATGCGGGGTCAAATAAATCGCGAACTTTGTTGAGCTTCGACTCTTTGTTTTGCGCAGAAATTTGATGGTGATCGTAAAGGAAAGGCGGCAGCGTTCCCTCGAGAGGACCAACGATAGAATTCGAGCAATGATAGAGAGATAATGCAATACATCAATCACAGATTCGATGAGTGGAATTTACTACAAAGTTACGGCGGGTTTGTCATTGATTTGTTGATCGTAACATACGCGTGTTTCGGAATAGGTCACGATTAAACTATCATAAGTTGTATAAATAATGATAAATTAATTTAAAATTTGAAAAAAAAAGCCTGACCTGTGAGTGCTGGAAGAAGTGCAATTGCAGCAAGCGCTGCAAGGATCAATGGCGTTTGCCGCATTTTCCCCTTAATCTGCTGCTTTCTGAGGAAGAATCGGACCTTCGAAAGGCCAAGTGGGAGATCTGGAATTGGTACCATCGATTGCGAATAAATCGATAATCGTCGGCGAAGAATGCGGAAATGCGCGGGGCGAGAAACAATAAGCATCGAGGGGGTAAGTATGGGGTGAGGAAGAGGGGAAAAGGAGGAGGCTGTAGTACAAAAAAGCAACGGGGTTCATGCCAATTTGGGAGACGGAATGGGGGAAGAGAGGTTGAGTGAGAATTAACTGTGACGATGGGCAGTGGCTACTACGAAAGATCAGCCGAAAAGGGGGCGGACTCAAGGGGTTTCGAAACTCTCCTGGGCGAAACTCTTCGGGATGATTCTACCGAGGGGTATTGTACCTTTCGGGGGGGTACTCGCTCCTTTTCCCCTCCTTCCTCTTCCCTTTCCATTTCTTTCTCGAGACATAAGAGAAAGCGAACACGACAAGAGAGGAAGAGATGAGGGCAAAAGCATAAGCGTCCTTGGGTCGAGTGCTGTAGTGTGGCGGCGGCCCGTCTGTCTCTCTTCATAAGCCACGCTCTTTCATCTCCTCTGACCATTCAGAGAGCACAAGTTATGAAGAGACGACAGACGACCGGCGTTTGTCCCCCGCTCCCGACCGGGTAAAAGAACCGCGGCGCGAATTAGAGGAGGCATTTCCCCCTTACTCGAGCACCGATCGGTTTTTACTCCCGACTGAGGAGAGAGTGAAACTTTACAAGTATCGCGAGAGATCACATCTAACTCGATCATTAGGCAGCGAGAATGGTGGGTCGAAATTCGAAACAGTGAAGACGCGCTAGGCCCGAACTACACTGTAAGCGCGTACTCGGACCTCTGCACATATCTCTGCACAGAGACCTTCGCTTTTTGCTGTTCCTGTCGCACGAACATACTAGGAGAGTACATGAGGTATTTACTCAGTGAAAGTATCTAGCATGGGAGGAACAGCCTATTGGGGGAAAAGGGGCAGAAACATATCCAGACTCGAGCAAACGGGTCAGGATGACTAGTCTACTTGCTCTCGCATTAATTGTTCCCGAGAAAAGTTCGAGTGTGTTATGGAATGACGATGACTCAAGGTGAATTAGCCGACGAAAAGTCCTCGAAAGTGCGTGAATGAATCATCGGTTCTCAAACTATCCACTATTTAACGCATTCCGATCTCGCCTTTTTTTGTCAGTAAGTAAGGTATAGATAGATCAAACGGCAGCCTTGGCATCTTTTCGAGTACCGAGTAGATCAGAGGCCGAGATATCGGCTGACAAAACTGTTTTGAGCGCCCGATGCAAAAGGGACTCGGTAAGGAGAGGTTCATTTTGAAGAGGGAGGGAAATAGGAAGGGAGGTGAGATGCGGGGCTAAGATAACAATTCAAGAGTTACTGAAAATTACAGCAACAGAAAGGTCGAAAGAAGCTAAGTTATGGACGCAAACAAGGGGAAAAGAAGAAGAATAAATCGGATCGAATGGTGATCAATTCGTCTGATACTGACCATGCAATAGACCAATGTGAGAACGAGGTTCCTTACAAAGGGGAGCTCACGTGGTGATGAGGTCGGATGAGAACTGACTGGATGATAACCGACAAAATATGTGATTGTGGTTTTTAAAATATCATGAGAAACCGATGAGGATCATGTCAAATGTGCTGAACATTTCGAAGAAATTGAAAACGCCAACTAGCTAACTGACTTGCGCAATCATTACTGATAAGGAAGGAAACGGCCTCCAAACCCACAGCGTAGTTTACTTCCAGCCACAAAATACCTCTACTCTACGCTGAAAACCACTTCCTCCCGGTGCTGTAAACGGCTACTCCACTCTACCTACTGGGGACTGATAGTGAACAGCCTCCGCGTGCCGCCCAGCTCGAAGGTCCGTTTTACTGCCCCCGAGAGAAGATGAAGAAACACAATGAAAACAGGGCAGTAAATGGTCTGGGGAGATCACTTCCTTGATCGCAATCAGTCAAAAAAGGTTGAGTTCAAGATACGTAATCAGTAATTCGAACTTCATTGCCGATTCGACGTATTTTTGCTAACAAGCTTTCAATGAAAAAAGGGAGCTTGAATGGCAGTCTAGCCAGTAGAGTTCGAAATACGGGTCGCCGTCTCTTCATTTCGCACACTCTCTCGCCTCCCTGACCGGTGAGAGAGTGTGGGAAATGAAGAGACTTCGACCCGTATTTCGAGCTCTACTAGCCAGGTTCAATCGGAGCGGGACGGTATTGAAAGCGAAGATGAAGAATAAGAAAATAAGCAACACATTCGAAGAGTACAGTGCGAGGAAATGGGTGCTAATTTCTCACCAAGCGAGAGTCTTGAAGAAGGGGAGACCGCGAGCAAAAGCAAACTCGAGCATTGTATCTCGATGTATTTGTGGTATGTTTCGACTCTCGGCCGATGGGCCTAATTTGGGCGCCAATTTGGCGCAGTAGTGTGTTGAAAAAGGTGCGAAGAAGCAACCGAACGGGCAAGCGAAACTGCACTGTCGAAATACGGACTGACTCTCTCGATTTCACCCCTAGTCTAACCGTCCAGGGCCTTTAAAGAGCGCGTGCAGAACTTTACGCGAAACCACCATAAATTCCCACCGTTCGTACCATTCATTCAGCTCCACTTTTTCCAAGCCGTTTAGCGGAGTTGTTTTGGAACCGATCTTGCAGTAAATTGTTCGTATACAAACTCGTGGTATCAATAGGGGGACGACCCTACAGTAGGAAGTGATATAACTATACACAGGTTTAACTATGAAGAGATCGGAACGAAGGAGCAGCGATAAATCGAAAATAGTGGGGAGGAATGGAGAGATTGGCAGTTTGAGCAGGAGTAGTCGAAGAAAAAGAGGAGAAGGAGAGTAGGTGATAACTAATTGGGAAAAGAAGAAGAAGAAGGAGAAGATAAAGACCACGCAGAGTTCTGTGAGGGGAGTTCATCATCTCAATAAATGAATGAGTTGGCAATCGGGAGTATCGATAGGAGGTCAAGGGTGAAGCTGATTTGGCTGATCTGGACTCTAGCTCAAATACGGTAAACTATGGGCCAAAAAATGGCTGCCCCGAGGCCCGTGGTACGATTGACTTCGAAAAAAAGTGATAAGTCTACAACTGATAACTGATACAACTGATAACTGTGCCTTGGGCGCTCATTCTACTGTCCACAAAGTGAACGGAAGGGCAAAGAGAAAGAGAAATGAGTGTAAGTGAGTGAGTGGATTGTCGGTTATTATTGTAGTAGCGGGAGAGAGAGGGATGTGTGGGTGTATATTACACTTTTCTCGAGCAGCAGAAACGGCTGCAATGTTGCCCATGAGTTATTGGGTGCTAAAATGTGCGCAGAACTGAAATTTGCTCTCGGCATGATGAGAACCTTCACAAGGTGAGTGCTCACGAAGTACGGACTCAATTATTGAGTAACTTCAAGTCTAGAAATTGGTCTCGCTATGGTGTTGAACTATCGAATAACTGAATAAGACTTGTACTGTGAGAATCGAAGCCGTAGCAAAACTATTCGACGGACAAGGTAGGAACGGAACGCTAAAAAGTACGGTATTTTTTATTCTTTGTGTCTCGTTGTGACACTTTTGGCGACTCTCTCTCTTTCTCGCCAGTCATTTCATTTTCGGAGCGATTATCCCTCGATTATTTATTTCATTTTGTGTTTAATTGATTACTAATTGTTCGCTCCACGCCTTTACCATGTCCCCGCAACGTTTACAACCTAACTCTAGCCACCACGCACGTTTTTTCATGTTTGGGCTGTGCAGTTCAGCTCGTACTTTGTATTCTGGCCTTATTTACCCTTTTCAGGTCACCGGTAGAGCTGCATCCAAGCTTTCCAAGATCAGAGTCGTCCGCAAGAACATCGCCCGAGTTCTGACCGTGATCAACCGGACGGGCAAAGAGCCGTACTATGTGTCGCGCTCTCACCAAGCACGAGGCTTCCATCAAGTCGGCCAAGCAGCTTGCCAACACGGGTGCGTTCTTCTTAATTTAACGACCACATTCGCTGCTATAATTCAGTAAATCTCTGTATTGTTGGGACAAATTATGCCCCACTTTCGCTTTGAAAAGGGTGTCATATCGGAATATTCTGCTTGATTCTCACTTGAAATGCGTGTTGTTGCTTATTTCGCTTAAATTGCTACCCAAATCCCTTTTTATTCACTGAAAAATGCCATTATTACTGTGTCAGCCACGTTGTTTTCAACTGCCCTTGTCAAACGATTGATTGAATCGTCATTTCAGGCAAAGAAGTCCCTGCCCACGGACATCAGATACAAGAAGACCCGTGCTATGCGTCGCGCTCTCACCAAGCACGAGGCTTCCATCAAATCGGCCAAGCAGCAAGGCAAAGTGAATTTGATCAGGTACATCCTTGTTTCGTCCACGTTTTCATAAGATGAACAGGTTTGGCTTGTGGTTAAATATTCAGGTAACTGGCTCGTCGAGGGGCCGCAAGGCTCGTATGGAGCAAGGGACGATAATTAGGTAAGCTTGTCGAATACAGCCCGATTCTCTTTTTTGGTTATTGCTGACTGATTTGATTAGAACATCGACTGTTTGACATCGAACATCGACACGTTGAGCGCTTTTATTCCAGGAGTTCGGAGGAAATTACAATAATAATAATAAATTGAAATTTGCAGGTACCAGCAGACGTCCGAAGTGGCTGCAGCCACGGCCGAGACCGTCAAGTCCAAGTTCAACGACATGCGCAACTCGTCCCTGTTCAAGAGCTTCGAGAGCAAACTGGGCACCGCCTACACCTCGGTGAGTGTGTGCAAGAGGGCGACGATTACTAAATCAGCAGCCATAGTGGAAGATGTGGCAGGCGACGAATGTGATCGGTGGCACACCATAGAAATTTGGTTTTTGAGTTAAGAGTTGGTGGAGTGGTTTGTTGAAGTGGTGATAAGACTGCTGGATTATTTGTGACATTATGCGTGATCGCATTGAGTATCCATAATTTCCATAATTTGTAACAAAAGGGATTAATAAAAGATTACGTTATTTCACGTCATTTATCGATTTTCCTCAGGCTGAGATGACTGCGTCGACGTCGATCGATAAGCTGTCGGGAGCGGCCAGCGGTCCCTCCGCCGCTTCCACTCCGGCCAACGAGCAGGCCCCGCCCATGCCCTAAATTAGGGACACTGGTCCCGCCCCTTTTTGAGCTACCGTATTCCCCTGTGTATTTTGGTCACCGGCTTTTCAGTAGTTTCCGAAAATTGATTGAAATAGTTCTAAATTGTTTATGTCACCCCCTCGTGAGTTGTTATGAATTACTCTGCTCCCACACTATTTATTGATTCCCCCTTTCTTTTTCCCCACTGTAGAACAAAAGTGAATTGTACCATTTTCGCATTGGGATAAATATATGCATGCTTATTGTTGGAAAGGAGGAATGAACATTGTGATCTGCTAAATTCTCATCTCCCATTGTTGAATTACAAGCGACTAGTAAATGTATCTTTATTAAAAATAGCATTATGAGGGAGATTTACAAATATTTACAAGATGAGCGATTGGGGAGACAATAATAACAACAATTCACGCGATGAGGGGATAGAGGACAAGGGAGGAGAGAGAGAGGAGGTATGGATTTATCTATTTATCATGTCTAGCAAAGTACTGTTCAGTCTCTAAGCGAGTTCACGTCTCCGACCATAACACCGAAAAGACCAGTGAATTCAAGGACTAGGTTATTCCCTCAGAACCCTTCATTCTCTCCCCATTCTGTGTCCATCTTTGATTCAGCTACCGTATCCTCCCTATCTCCGCTTTCGGGCATATTGCCACCTGTCTCTGTCCCTATCCATCATTTCTCTACTCCATCTCATATTTCCGTAACCCCTACTCGAAGTGCCTACCAGCGTACCCCCTACATTAATCGTAATTCGTCTTCTCATTCGACACTGGCGAAACATTTCTCTAGACCATACCTACCTCCACGTGTATCCCCATCTACCGTACACATTCCCTCTCGTTCCACTACTCCATTCACTACTACTGTTTCTAATAGCTCATCGCCAAATAATTTCTCAAATTGTGACCTCATTCCCCTTTCCACTAATGTCACAAGTTCATTCTCAACTCCTATCATCTATTCACCTGTATCTTCTCAATCTCTCCCTCCTCATTCTCTCTTCACATCTCCTTCTTCTCCCTCTCAATCCCTCTCTTCTCCTTCTCATCCAACTTCACTCCTTTCTTCTTCCTCCCGTCGTCGTTCCATCGATGAATCTGTAATGATTAATCATAAGATTGACCCCATTAGATACCACATTGCTGCATTGCTCAATATTCTTGTTCCCCTGTCAGTCCCCGACCAGAGTCCCTCCTCCACTCGCAAATCAAAATTAGTGCAGTGCGACAAAACGAGAGCCTTAATTCACCGCATCCACTCCCTTTTTTCCTCCAACGGTGTCGCTGATTTAACCCCTCATTTCGTGTCACTGCTCCTCACTATCCATCCACAAACGGTTACGAGAACCCTGAGTGAGCCCCCCTCTTCTGATCCACTGAACAGTTTCCCTCCATGCGGCCCTCCACTTGTCAAAATGTCTCGGAAGGCGATTCAAGATCGTCTAACAGCCAGTTTCACGTCGGAAACAAGAGAAAAGGTGTGAAACACAAACTGAACAAGTCAAAACAGATCAATTTAAGCTGCGGCGATTTATTCACAAGGAATACTTCGCAGTTCACAAACGGCTTACGCTCAAGCAAGTGAAACAGAGGACAGAGGAATGGATTGGCGAGGTTGGTCCAGCTATGCATTATCTCAATACAGTACATATTAAAGGGAGATAAAGATCGATATCCATCTATCCCTGTTATTCGAATTCTCCTCCATGGGATGGAATTTTCCTTTGTGAAACTGCAATCGCGCACCCATGTCTACATGGATCCCGGCCTCTGCAAACTGCAAGCCAATTTCTTGCGGTAATCTACCGTACCCTCAGAGCAGTGAGAAATAATATGATGCTTCACAGAATCATGAAAGAGTTGCGAAATCGAGGCAATCTCATGATTTGGTCCTGTGATGAAACGTGGGTCCACAAGGGAATGCGCCCACGCATCGCATGGCAAGATATGCAAGCAGTGAAGCAGCCGCTGACTTTCCTCAAGAACGGACTCACTGTGAGAACTAATATAGAGAAAAAAATGAATCAATCCCATTCTAGGCAGGAAACAGTGCTCAATGGAGGAAAGGAGAGAGACTAGTCATTGTGGCTTGCCTTTCCCACGAGGGATTTCGTTGTCCAAAAGTGTGGAGGACTGGAAGGTGTGGCGACTATCATGCAGAAATGAATGCCGAGGTTCATAAATTCTAAAGAATACCTATATAAAAAACTATTCACAGGAATTCGAGAGTTACATCGAAACGGTATTCATTGCCTTGAGGGATGAAGCGCAAAGGGAGAAAAAAACTCCTGTCCTTCAAATGGACAATGCCAAATATCACTCGAGGTTTGCCTATTACCAATTCACTATACTTACCGTACCTCAATCTATAGAGTACGTGACAAGATGCCGTGCCAGAACGATCGCAAGGAGGTCATGTCCAAGTGGCTAAAGGACCACAATATGCCATGCCCTGATTCATGGAAGAAGAAGGAAATGATTGAGGCACTCAAGCAATTGGACAGAAGGGACTACAATGTCTATATAGTCGATGAAATGGCCAAGTTAGTGTATTATACCCTATAATCCTAAGAATAATAATCTAAGGAAATATGGGATCACTCTCGTGCGCACTCCACCGTATATGGCGGAATATGCCCCCATAGAATACGGATGGTCATCGATGAAAAAAGCAATGGCCGATGTAATCGATACCACTGATGATGGGGCTGTAATTCGTACCAAGTTGATCGATTGGATGCTCAGATTCCCTGCGAATACAGCAAGTCAATATATGGAAAAGTGCAAAAGAGTGGAAGAGGCTAGTGCTACCCGGGGAACTGACGAAACCACTATCCATTTCAGTCGCGCATAGATGAGGGAGGCATATCATTTGATCCAAGACAACTCACGGTGGAGGAAGTGGTGGAAGAGGCAGACGCCCTCATCGACGATGATGATGACGATGAAGTCTTCGATCTAGAAGAAATGAGTGAAATGTCTGTCGAGTTTTGATAAGAACAATACTCGCTTGTATTAGACATTGTTACTTTGTTTATTTAATTGGCAATAAATAGTTAAATGTGCCTTTTTAATACCGATTCTATACTCAAATCAGAGATACATAATAGTAAAACCCGACCATACAGAGATTTACTGAATTTTAGCCGCCAATGCGGTCGTTAAATTAAAACGAACCGATTTGATGGAAGCCTCGTGCTTGGTGAGAGCGCGACGCATAGCACGGGTCTTCTTGTATCTGATGTCCGTGGGCAGGGACTTCTTTGCCTGAAATGACGATTCAATCAATCGTTTGACAAGGGCAGTTGAAAACAACGTGGCTGACACAGTAATAATGGCATTTTTCAGTGAATAAAAAGGGATTTGGGTAGCAATTTAAGCGAAATAAGCAACAACACGCATTTCAAGTGAGAATCAAGCAGAATATTCCGATATGACACCCTTTTCAAAGCGAAAGTGGGGCATAATTTGTCCCAACAATACAGAGATTTACTGAATTATAGCAGCGAATGTGGTCGTTAAATTAAGAAGAACGCACCCGTGTTGGCAAGCTGCTTGGCCGACTTGATGGAAGCCTCGTGCTTGGTGAGAGCGCGACACATAGTACGGCTCTTTGCCCGTCCGGTTGATCACGGTCAGAACTCGGGCGATGTTCTTGCGGACGACTCTGATCTTGGAAAGCTTGGATGCAGCTCTACCGGTGACCTGAAAAGGGTAAATAAGGCCAGAATACAAAGTACGAGCTGAACTGCAAAGCCCAAACATGAAAAAACGTGCGTGGTGGCTAGAGTTAGGTTGTAAACGTTGCGGGGACATGGTAAAGGCGTGGAGCGAACAATTAGTAATCAATTAAACACAAAATGAAATAAATAATCGAGGGATAATCGCTCCGAAAATGAAATGACTGGCGAGAAAGAGAGAGAGTCGCCAAAAGTGTCACAACGAGACACAAAGAATAAAAAATACCGTACTTTTTAGCGTTCCGTTCCTACCTTGTCCGTCGAATAGTTTTGCTACGGCTTCGATTCTCACAGTACCTAGTCTTAAACTGACTCGACGGAACCCTAAACTGCATAACTTTCTCGGGTTCTCTGTCTATTTTGCTCAAGAGCCGCGCGGCGCAAGTTGCGAGATGCGTCAAGTGTCTCGAGAACTTAGCCAAAGAGTCAAACCGAATGAAGAGCTGGACTCTTTATTTTGCATGACCTATCGCCTCTTCGACAGGTGAGAGAACACGAGAAATGAAGAGACGGATTCTTCATTCAGACAGTCAGTTGAGTCATAGCCGTACCGAATGAAGAGCCCTCTTCAATTTAGCTCTTCAATCTCTGAACGATGGCAATCCATGCGAACGTTCATGATCATCACACTTCGTAGAATGAACACAAAGTTATGATGAGTATGCGAATGAAGGGGGCGACACGTGGCAAGTCGACGAGAGAGAATGGGAATCGGAGAGACTACTTCATTCACACTCAGTACATGAACACGCGTGGCACAGAGAAGGGAGATGCTCTCAAACCAGGAAAGGACGGAGTGAGAATTCGATGAACATTCGAGAAAAACGAAGAGCGAAGAATGGCCTTTTGAAGTGTTGTTTGGCTACTACCCTGCCTGCCCTGCCCGGCCGCTCGCCCAATCATAGTATTGCTCGACCGACTATTCCGGACAGGCTAGCGCGCAGTTGTAACGGACTCAAGTAGCCTATTTTGCCCCGATTTGTTATTGAAATCGCGAATCGGGGTGATTGAGCGAACGTAGTAGGTGATTGGTCAGAGAAAATCTTAGCGGAAAGCCATTCGGAACGACGGCGAGCGAGATAAACTGACCATGAGCTCTCGTTCAGCTAATTGGAACGGATCACCAACTAAAAACAACGAAATTCTTTTCGAAAAAAGAAAAGACTTTTGATGCTAGGCGTTTAAAGATCGTACTGGTTAGATAGACGATAGTGATAGAAATGGTTCAGTCTAAGGCGAAAACACGAGTCAGCATCATTGATAGCCCAATAAGTTGGGAAACTAAAGTGAAACTAACGTGAAACTAACTAAAAGGGCAATGGGAGATAAGAGAGCCCTCGGGGCAGGGACAAAAGGAGTGTGCGTACTACCTCGAAAGTTCAGTGAGCATCAAATGGGAAGAGAAGAGATAACCAGCTCAGACGAGTAGTTAGGTTCGTGACTAAATGGAGACACTTGAAGCTGTGACTGACTGAGGGAAGTGATGGAAGGAAGGGCCAGAGATGGCAGAGATTGACTCGCAGGGTCAAGAGCTCCATTCTTTCGTTCCCTTCCCACCCTTTTTACCCGAAGCGCGCTGGCTCAACTGACGAAATGATACGGTATTGAGGCGTTTTTTCACATGTTGCGAGAGCGCCCGCTTCGAGAGGGATGGTGAAGAAAGTCAATGAGACGAAGTAGAGGTCATTGCTTCATTATTATGCAACGATCGCGAGGTTCGGGTTTAGCCCTTTCGAATAGGTCAACAGTAAACTCTAGCGAGATTGTTCAAGATAGCAGTCAACTGTAAACGCTAGTGAGAGTAGTCTACTGCCCAATTTAAAAATTACATTCTTTATGTATAGAGCTTTATGAACAAAAGCATGAATACTATGAGTTTAGTCCTCGCACCAAAAGGTAGGTCGAAATGGAACAAGAGGGAGGTCCAGGATGAATTCCCGCTCATGTCTCGATTAGATGATATCTCCTACCTGTGATGATGATGGACAGCCTCTGTAATCCAATTAGTAAAAGCTAAGGAAGGCCTGACTCTCCTCATTTTGCGTGCTCTCTCACTTCTCTGACCGGCGAGAGAGTATGCGAAATGAAGAGACCATTTCTCGTCCAGCGCCCCCATCTTGAAGCTGACCGGACACGATGAATTATGGACGAGATTGACAACCGATTGGCAGGAAGATCGAACAGATTATGGTCTGACCGAAAGTTAAAGTCAACCGATGTACATGAAATTCTGAAAGACCCACAGCGAAAAACCTGTGTTTCATTTTACAGAATTCCCAAGAATCCAAATGCATGCTTGCGGTTTTTTGAACTGTGAAAACTTTAAATTGATCGTTTTGGTGCATTTGCGAAACAGGAGGTCCACCTAACCTAACAACATATTTCTCAGACTTCGAATTGTTCCACTTCGGCTGGATCTTCAATAAAACTATCATCTTCCAAATAAAATGACGCGACCTATACTGTTGAAATCACATGGGAGCATTGAGACATGCCTCTTGCTCTCATTGAACATCCTTGGAGACAAAGTAACCATTTTGGTTCAAGAGGACAAGAGAGGAGAGGATGAACTCTCGAATGAAGAAGAAGGAACAATGAAAGTGAGATCATCCACTTGTCTCGAGGCTTGTAAAAAGGAGAGAGAGAGGAAAGTGAGAGTATAGTTTCAACAGTGGGCCTCTGTTTGATCAAGAGATGTAAGAACAGCTGAGAATTTCGATCGAAAAGAGTAGAGGAGGATGAACTATGAAGAACTAGGATGAGCGTACTTTGGACATGGAAGTACAATTATTCAATAAGTTCGGAACACCTTTACGAATTGGTTAGGTTTCATACACTGTACTAGAATTAATTCTATATGATATGATAGTACCTCTTCGATTTGCTATTGAAAAAAATATTACAGAAAAAATGCAGGGGTGCAATGGAAGTTCAGCACGCGTTCGTAGTACGATGGCACAGTTTCATTCTCATGAACTCTCAACCCATTCCTTCCCTCCTCGCGGGGCCATTCCAGCTTCTTTTTCTACGGTTATTGCGTGATGAGTTGCGAGGAAATCAGCGCGACAGGCGGAAATGAGAGAAGGGAATGATGGGATGAAGCTAGAAATCGGTAAAACGATGGGGGGGGGATTCAGTTTAGTATATAATAATGCAAATCGTTAGCAATGAAAAAACGGGCAACAGTGAGAACGTACAAAGATGTTTGAAAAATCCTAAAGGCACGATACCATAGGAGAAGATACTAACTCCCAGTTAGCATTGACAACTATCGATGACTGGTTGACCAAAAGAAATAACTCGCAGCTGAAGGTTGAGGAGGCCATTCCATAGAACCCTCCGGGCAAATCATTGAAAATCGTAGTAAACGCTCGCTTGCACACACTTGCTTCACTGCCCATCCATTGTGGACTGTACCCTGCTATTTAGAACATCGAACTAAGACGATTATCGATGGGGCAGTGACGACTACTCTAAGACCCCACTAACAGCTGGCCTCACCAGTATGTCCCACCTAACGTTGTCCTACGACTGTAAAACCTACGACCCACGGGGTTATCAAGACTCGGGAAACGCCCGAAAAAGTGGTCAATTCGTGCAGGAAAAAGTTCGTGATCACGTCACTGTGAAGCTGCGAATTCGAATCCGGCCCCGAATGAACTTGACAACGTGAGGAGAAGCGAAAAGTGCAATTCACATTATGCAAACGACATGAAGACAGGCGCGATTCAAAAGGTGTGCGAATGGCCAGTGAAAAGGAGGCAAAAAAGCAGCGGATGCGTAAAGATTTGTGTGTTTTGTAGGCGCAGAGCGAGGGCCTGAGAGCGGGGGTGGGGATGGATGGGAATACACTACTACTATAAAAAGAGGGCGGTTACTCTCGGGAGGGAAGGGGAGATCTCGTCTCTCTTACCGTGGTTACATTGTACTTGATTGGGTCACCATTTGCATTTGTCGAGCAGATGAATGAGATGGATGGGCGAATCGAGAGGCTTGAGATGGAAACGACACTTGGAGATTGGGTATGGTCAGGCAGGGTCAAAGAATCAATACGGGATCACAGTGTGACTTAGTACCACACCCTTCAATGACCTCGAAATGACAGTATTGTGTTTTGCATTAAGGACCATCTTGAGACCGATCCAAATGAAAATAGCTTTATCATTTATTCTACTGTCTCGAATAAAAATGTGGACCAGCAACAATAAAGATGCAATTTGTACAGTGTGACAAGTAATGAGGCAATCAATCAAGAACTAAATGATGGAGAAGTTATGTACAGAACAATACATGACAATTTATTTTGCATAAATTTATGGAAGGTCATGATTGATTTCCTGAGAATTTTGTAAGGAATGAGATCAGGGGAGTAGATAATAAGGTAGAATTTGTGATCATAAATCACTGTGTCGACGGAGCCCACGGAAATCCCTCCTTGATCACCACATCCTTGTTACATTGTCGCTTGATTGTGGCAAGGAAGTAGTCCAGTTGGGCGGTCGTGAAACCCTGCAAAGAGATTCATATTTTTATCGAAAATATTCTTATGCGGCCTTAGTTGGGAAAATATGCATAATTTCCTCACTGTCATCTTTTCATCGCCCTCCACATCAACAGCGACATTGTAGAAACCACGCTCGCCAGCGTTCCGTCGGAAGCCTCTGAAATATCGATTTTAAAATAATAAACAATTATTATATTGTTCACCTCATAATATCGCACGCCCAACCGCAGAAGAAGGTCAGTCCCCAGACTCGGACGTCTTCGAGCGTGGATGGATAGTCTTGCTTGCTGAAAACATTGTTAATTATTTGCTGATTGAGCATTGAACTACTGATTGTCCAATTACTGATTCATCATCATCAATCCTTGTCGAAAGTAGTTGCAATTGGGCGCATACAAAATCGTACTGCCCAATAAAGGCTAGGTTACTGACCGATAATAAATGCCCTTGATCTGCCTCGTATCGATTCTCTTGCAGGTCGCCGATGGGAAGAAGTACCACGGAACGACCAGTCGATTTGGGTAGATCTGAAAGACGGGATGGCATATGTTTCAGGGTTTTCATTGCATCTTTCGATGAGCTATCATGAATTATGCCATTTTGGATGGATTTTTTTCAAGACGACAAAAATCCTTACCCTGCTCCATTTCTCCCTGAATATGGGCACGAGATCATCGGCTTCTTGCTGGGATCGAACGTCGTATGCGATACCGTATCCTGCTCTGCCGGGCACTGGACCGTGTATCTCACTCGCTCGAAAGGGCTGACTCGCCCATCCCCGACCGAATCCACCTCCGCCTCCACGACCCTTTGCACAGTACATGTTTGAAAGATACGCGTGAGTTTCCTGTAATGAGAAGTCAATGTTAGAATGATTGGATGGAGTCAAAATTGTGAATTTTTTTTTCGCGAAATGCGTTGATCCTTAGAAGCAGTCTCAGGTTGAAAAATGCACCAGCAACGTTAAAACAAGAGCGAAATTCAGCGATGGGCGAGAATTGTTGAAAGTGAGTAGAAAAAATAAGCAAGCGATTTCGGAGGCGTCTTGTCTGCAGAGCAATCGAAGCTGCCCCACTGGGATATATCTCAGCCATCCGCCTTATATTTCGTAAGAGACCAAACGAGAGATGATTAGAGAAGGAGAGGAGGGTTGAGGGAGGGAGAAGAGAAGAAGAGACGGACATACAAATGTTTCGCAAGAGATCACACTGGGAGAGAGTTGGGGGAGCACCTCGAGTTCAATATTTGGGTATTTCCCTTATCACGTCATTATGTGAGTCAGGAGAAAAAAGTATCTGTCAAAGATCTGTCAGTTATCTACGTTGAGCCGAAGGTCCGCTAAATAGCTATAGTTGAGAAAGTATAAACCAAGAAACAATGACAGCGCAACAGGTATCGGGTTCACCCCATGTGGTTTGGTCCATGTGGTTCCTAGCTGAATGTGAGAAGAAGAGAAGGATCGAGAGCGCAATTAGGAAATTATGATCTGTCCAGTCCTCTTTTATACCGATGGGCAAGACCAAAGAAAGATAATGACGAAAGGGTCAGCCATGATGGAGATAGAATACCTTCTGGGTGGGGTCAAAAATCTAGCAATGAAGTGTGACAAGAATAAAATCTCTAATAGGATGGCGAACGTTGCCAGAGGACTTGATATTATTTTAGTATTTGACCTGGTTAATTTTGGTTTAGTAGAGTGTATGATCGACCATATTTTTCACTCTCACAAATATGTTTCGCATCCAAACGTTAATGAAGACGAAGAGAGCCCAATAGGTATACTAAATGAATGAATTCTCCCACATAAAGTGATCCCATCTCTCTCCCTCACTCACATTTCTCTCTTTCTCTCTGCACTCATTCTCTCTTACCAGCGTGCTCTTGCGAAATCGGGAGGAGTGCGAGAGAGACTAGTGTGGAGGAAGAGCTTCCTCTATTATGTGCTTTCAACTTTTTAATAATTGTAGTATGGTTTATTGTCAGCAAACTAATAATTAGCAATATTTGCATTTCAGGCATCACATGCTATACTCACTGGGATTCTTCTATGGCACCGTACTGGATACTACTCTCCAGAAACGAGGAGGAGGCGGTGGATATCGTGGTGGAGTCAGAGGAAGAGCGGCTCAGGCAAAGGGACAGCAACGCGATTTCCAAGCTGCCGATATGTTGAGCGATGCTGCGCATTGCAAGAGGCGAGAAATGAATGCGGAAGATAGGGAAGACGCGAGTTCGGATCGACCCGGAAACGATGGGAAGACAGTGCTATTTGATGAGAAATGGAGCCGGGTAAGCAATTTTTTTTGAATAATATAAACAACATGCCGAAGGCCCATGGATACTTAACACAACGAGTATCTCCGATCGGCCATGATAATCGCAAAATTTCTATCCGATTCTGTCAGATCCATCCAAACGAACTCGTCGTCCGTCGATACTTCTTCCCCTCTGCAGTCTGCAAGAGAATCGACACGAGATGGATCAAAAGCATTTATTATTGGTTAGTAATATCTAATTTTCAAGCCAACAAAGCGGAGTATGACGAATAATGGATCGACTGGAATATTTGCATTGGTCCTTCTTTTTGATTTTATTCCAGCCAGCAAGACTGCCCATCGACATCAGGAGACGTGAGAGTGTGGGGAATGGCTTTCTTCTGTGGATGGGCATTTGACTTGATGAGGTGAGCAATGATATCCATCAAACGTATTGTTAATTTTTCATTCGTTTATTTTTTTCAGGGGATTCCGATCGAATGCCGGCAATCGAGGATTCTACAACATCGTTGTGGAGGTTGAAGGCGAAGAGAAAATGACGGTTAGCATTGCGACGATTTTTTTAACCGATCCGTATTACAATTGTGGAACGTACATTGATCGAAAAAATTGCAGGGCTTCACCACCGCGAATCTCCCATATCTCATGAGTGTCCTCAAACGGCAGTGCCGGATGGATGTGACCGTGCGGGAAGGATTCCCATGGAATCCGACTGATTGTGGGAACACGAAGGATACTGTAGGGAATGTAGTAGACGGATTCGTAGGAATATAACAACTTTGATTACTCAAGATGTACATATTTAGAGTCGATAGAGTTGTACATTATCTTTTTACCCATCACTATACCTCACATTCGTTCACTTGTAAGAAAAACTGCCTCATTTTATTTTCAAATTTTGTAAAGTGTTTCGATAAATTCTATCCATTGTTATGTACAGATACTCATTAAAAACCTGTTTATTGGAAATAATAAACAAAGCGAGGAATCAGGCTGTGGCCGGGGTTGTGCAATAGGGTATTTCATCTCCATTTCATCAGATTTGACCCCATTCGGTCATGATTCTTTGGACTCCCTGGACAACCGGACCAATGTTGATTTAGTACCAGTCTGGTGGCGCTTTTGTCCTCACACATATTTATGGTACAATTTCCTCGGGTACTGAAACACATTCGAGTAGCCTTCTGTACTCGTTGGCTAAGACAGATATCTAACTTGACGTTCATTATGCTCAGTCTGGAATACTTTCCGATCTTGCCTAACCTCATCTCTATTGTCTTCCCGTTTCTCCCTCTTCCTCCCCTCTCGCAACATCACTCTCTTTCTCTGCACCCTCTCTGCCTCTCGCTATTGCGAAATAGGGTAGCGAGTGGGAACGCCTAGTGTGCGGTCCACCTTTGATTTTCTACCACATTCAATTTTTCAGTTTCGCTAGCGACTTGTCTATTTTGCAGTAATCGACAACGGATTTCAGGTCTTCCCCGGCCAACTAGTTGTGCGACGATACTTCTTCCCCTCGGCTGTATGTAAGAGAATCGATATGAAGCAAATCAAGGGTATTTATTACAGCTTAGTGGGATTAGTCAACCAATCGCCTACTGAATTGGACTGAGATAATTCATTTTAGAAAGCAAGACTATCCATCAACGATTGGAGACGTCAGAATCTGGGGAATGACATTGTTCTGTGGATGGGCCTTTGACATCATGAGGCTAGCTTCGAATGTACTTTTATCGTATTGTTTCCGATCCGAAGGTATTCATTTGATTGCAGGAGATTCCGCAAGAATGCCGACGAGCGCGGATTCTTCAATGTGGCAGTTGATGTGAAGGGCGAAGAAAAGATTATCGTGAGCATCAAATGGAAATCCGTAGAATTAGATAGTAATGTTAAGATCACATTGGATGACAAGCGAAATTCATCTAATGACACGAAATCTTCAGAAAAACCATATTCACTCTAGTAACCATTTTTTATTATTTACTGTTCAAAAATATCAGGTGATTACCCCTTTTTGATCTACCTCAATATTTGTCATGCATCAATTGAATTGTTCATATCATTTGTTGTTGTTTTTTACTTAACAGCCGTTTCGTGTCTCAAATGAATGAAAATTTATTTTTCTTGATTGAAGTGATCATTGAATCAGTGATCGGGAGCACCTGGTAGTTTACAGTGGTTCCTCACGAGGAAATGTTTTGATTGGAATGGACGAATAACGAAGCGATCTCCACACTGCTCACAGTCTTCTTGCCTCTGAGTACACATTGGGGTCGTCCTCTCTTCTTGTCCCTTGATCTATCGCTTCTGTGACCTAAAAGAGAAATGAGGGCTCTAGAGAACCAACGAGAAAGTCAGATGGTCAAAGTAACACTCGATCGACTAAAGAGCTTGTAAATTAAAGAGAGTATCCTCCCATGCCTCCGATTGTTATGATTAGCGGGTAGTACACGAGGCTCTCACTGGAATCAGTCACGCATTCTGACCTCGTGATGAAGTGCCTTCTCCTTCTCTTTCTCTACGTCTGCTTCATCGTCGTGACCAACGCCCACAACCACCATAGACATCAGTGAGCATTTGAACGTTATTTATTAATATTTTTGCATAAATATTGTAATAATATCCGATTGATTGCAATTTC
This sequence comes from Pristionchus exspectatus, assembly GCA_911812115.1. NCBI lineage: Eukaryota > Metazoa > Nematoda > Chromadorea > Rhabditida > Neodiplogasteridae > Pristionchus > Pristionchus exspectatus. The sequence continues at coordinate 9,080,644 of OU461584.1, read as the reverse complement.
AGTCACCATCACCGTCGTGATCCGAAACTGTACGACAAATCGTGCGATGAAGAGGCCTTCAAGCTGTTCCTCGCTGATCATAGTCTGAATTTAAAATAAATTTAAATATTAAAATTAATTAATTAAAGAGAAAGCCGCAGTTCACTTCCATCGCGCCGAGCATCGTCAGCGACTGTGCAAGGCCATTGAGGAGTGCGTTCAATATTTTTAAATTTAATTATGATTATTGATTATTTAATTATTTCAGCATCACCAAGCACAATCAGCACCATCGCAAGTTTCAGCGCGGCGTTAATCACCTGTCTGTTATGGTTTGCTATTTTAGGATTTTTTAATGCAAAATTTAATTTCAGACCGACAGCGAATACAAGAAGCTGCTCGGGTCGAGTGTGGAGTTTCGTCATGCCAAGTTCGAATAAATTGTTTAAATTAAAAAAATAAATGAAATTGAGCACGAAAGCAGTGCCGAAGCCAACAGAGGAGCTCATTCCCAAGAGTGTTCCCGACTACTTTGACTGGAGAGACAAGGGAGCAGTCGGCGACGTCAGAGATCAGGTTAATTTGCTAATTTATTTATTTATTATCTATTTAATTGATTATTAAGGGCTACACCTGCGGCGCTTGCTGGGCATTCACCGCCGTTGGAGCTCTTGAGGCCCATAACAAGATCAAGAATGGCGGCAATTTGATTGGATTATCAGAGCAGAATCTGATCGATTGCAACACGCAGGTGATTCGTTTCCTAAATATTTGCCTACATCCTCTAATGGTTCATATATTCCTTAATAGGTGACCAATTGCAGCGATTCTCATTAGAAAAAAGGAAGAGATGCAAGTTTACAATAGCAATAATTGCAGTCGAACGGCGGTTGTCGTGGTGGCTGGACACCGAATGCGTACGTGTTCGTGCAGAGCAACAAGGGCATTGACACACAGCCTGCCTATCCCTATACTGGAGCTGTGAGACTCAATGACTCTTCCTTTGTTGTGTAGCGCAAATAACTCATGTTGACTTTTTCTTGACAGTGTTTACGAATCATTTAGGACGGAACTTGCCACTTCTCTGCGGACAAAGTGGGCGGTCGCAGTGCGGGTTTCGTGCAGATTCCAGCGGGAGATGAAGAGGCCATGAAGGTATTTCAACAATCAAATCAATTTGAATAAACAATATCTATATTGCAGCTTGCCGTAGCGCATATCGGTCCCATCTCTGTGTCCATTGACGCTTCGTCGAGAGCCTTCTCCAGTTACGCTAGTGGTACGGTCATCAATGAACTATTCCAGATCACCTAGCTATCCTCACGATAGTGATGACTGATCTCAATTGAGGCATCTACGACGACACGGCGTGCGATAACACAAAACACAATCACGCCGTGCTCATCGTTGGCTATGGAACGGACACGGAGAAGGGCGATTACTGGATCGTCAAGAATAGGTACGATGAAGTTTTTCTCACCAGTGAACAATAGTGTGTGTGATGCTTCATTAGATTGAGATCACGTAAGATTCGCTTGGTGCCACGAATGAGATGTGATGTTTGAAAGCTCTTTCAGTTGGGGCACGGCGTGGGGCGAGGGAGGTTACGTGAACATTGCAAGAGGAAAGAATCAGTGTGGAATCACCAATTATCCAAGCTATCCACTTGTTTGAACAAGCAATGATAAACAGTTTACTCGCATATATTTCAGTAACACATCTGTGGCAATTTGATGTAAATATTTTCAACCGTTGACTGAAAAGTTGTTAAACAGAAGACGACGACGCTTGAATTAGAAAAGACCATAAATGTGCTTCAACGAACTGTCCTATTGAAACAAGTTGCTGAGTTTATCGGAGCTGGAGCGTATGGAGCAGGATGAACCTGAGAAAAAGATATATTTTTCTGTTTGTTTTGTTCGTTTTTCACAGAAATATTCTCACAATAGTCATCCATGTTCCCATCATGCACGAGATACTTCGAACGTTGTAGTTTGTGAATGAAGACACTTCATAATACTCCGACCGTACCCTGATGTGATCATTTTTAGAAAGAAGGGAAATCGGGAAAATGTTTCCAGAACTTACTGTGTAACTTTTCCCGGGCATACGTCACGAATAAGATCGTCGATCAACGGTGGAGTTGGATCAGTGTAGCTGTATGGACTGTGAGTAAACATTTTGAGATCTGTTAATACTGAGCCCGTCTGCTTACCCGTCCACTTGGGCTGACATGGTGGGTAGTGTGCTGCATAGGCAGCCAGCTGCCACTAACAATCAAATGAGACTATGAAACAAATTTAGAAAATACAACAAAAAAATTACATGGTGATTCAGGAGCATAGACACACTTTGCCGAATTGTAGTACAATCGGTCCGAAGTAGGCCTAGTTTTGAAGTACCACGAGCCAATACAGCTATCCCAGTCTGAATATATTAACCCATTGTACTGTACTTGCAAACAGAGCAAATATTTTTTTGCTTACTTGTTCTGACTTCTTGGCCGTTTTCAAGGACTTTGTGCGTTCCATCATGAAGAATAGCACTAAATAAGAACTTTTCTCCAGTATTACAAATACTGAATCTTACTCGACAATTAATCGTTTTTGAATATCTGTAGTGTTGCCGCGACAGATAGGACGATTCCAAAGTGTTTCTTTGAGTTTTTGAGTGATCGACTACTACAAATCATTTCTTTTCTAACCATCAGGAAGAAGATCATCGTAGACGTCTTGCATACGCGAACACTCTCCATGAGAATAACCTTGTCCGATGGGCCGCTTAGGCATGTCTGCAGATATAGATATAGTATTAGGAATTCACAAATCAAAAAAGGAAAAGTTAATAAGAAAAAAATGTTTAGAATACTTGTTCTCATTTTTTTGTGTTAAATGAATTACCTTTACAGAATAAATTCATTTTCTAACCGGCGCATCCGCTGTCGGTCTTCACGAAACTTTCATAGGGAGCGGTGCATTGGTTATTAGTAGAGACCTGCTTCCCAAGAATGGTGCACCCTGTGCCAACATCGTTGAACACAGTTGCAAGACACTGAAACTGATTGCATCCTGCTCGACATTTCTACGAATTTTCAGGACGAATCCGAATAATGACAATTTGTAAGCGAAACATACGAGTGGATTGTCCGTACAAGTAATGAAGCATCCCTCTTTGGTTATCTGTTTGACGAAGTCTAGCACTTCTCTTTTGTTCTGGGACACTTCGATCTTGTAACAGTAATTATAATTATCGCCAGCCTAAATATTTGGAGATGAATTTCCAACGGTTGCAACGGTTGTTTGCAAAAAACTGACCTGGACATGAGAGATTCCGAAGAGAACGAATATTATCATTTTAGCAACGACGACCTCCATTGAAATCGTACTAGGAGAGTGTGAGGCTCTCTGCCCACTCTATTATCTTCTCGAAACAACTGCCTATTGTCCTCAACTCCAACTAGCTTGCGCTACCACTGGCAACCACCTAAATTGTATCCCGAGAAAGTGGATGTTTACGCCATACAAAATGTCATGACGTTTTTCATGCAAATGAGATTCACTCTTGGATCAAAAGATTGATGAACGTATATTTTTTATTGAACACAATTAAAACATAGTTCCCAAATATAGAACAAAAATCACGGAATAATTAGAAAGTCGGGGCGCCGAAATTAATTTGGGTAATACTTTCCATGAAAACAAATTTTTCCACTAGTTTTCGTGCGCTCGTTTCCATCATTCTCTGTTTTTGAACACATTGCGACATTTGAATTTTCAATTTGATCGGAGAATCCAAAACACTTCTATTCTGTGGTATTTAAATCGACTAATCAAACGATCAAAACGAGAATTGGCATGCTCTTCTTCAAGAAATTTCTCCCTTTGAGCATTTTAAAGGGACCTGGTCATGTTAGACAATAAACCTTCAAATGATACTAAAAGCCTGCTGAAAATGATTAGTAAAAATAAAAATAATTTAAAATTTAATTTAAAATAAATATAAACTTTGCAAAATATAGTAATTAATAAATCGTTCCACGCGTACTGGGGTTTTTACAACTTGCGCTAAATGGAGTATAGCTGGGGTTCGGTAGGGGGAGGGAGACTACAAACTACAACGGCGGGTTTTTTTTCTCCACTGCACTTCATCGCGGTTTTATCGATTTTTACCTTATTTTTGGACGTTTCGCGTGTTTATTTCGTGTTTCACCGCAACCGCTCCTTAACGTTGTCCAGTTACATACAATTTTCATGTAAAAGTTAGCCGAATTGGGATATTTCGCGAGTTGTTTACACGAACAACATTTTTTCGGTTGAATTTTGATTATAACTGGATAAAAATTGATTGAATCAACCTGTGAAATTGTTTTACAAATAGTTCTACTCATCCTCACCCTCATTTCCCCTTCTTACTCGGTAGCGAGTGCTCTCTTGCTCCACTCGCACCATGGCCCTCTAGTTCTGTTAATCGTTAACGCGTTGTACTTAAAGCATCCGTGCCTATTTATTTACTATTAAATACGAGTAATATTTAGAACAAGATGTCGACCATCGAGGAGCAGGCTTCCGTCTACGCCGCACTCGTCCTCCAGGACGATGATGTAAGTTTGATTAGAAAGGAAAAATGAAAGAATTTTCAGTTATTTGACTGATCTAAACCATTGAATTCAGGTCGCCATCACGGGGGACGGCTGAGCCTCAAGGGCGTAGAATGGTGAGCGGTTATTTCTTGTTTCTTATTTTAAATCAAGGATAGGTTCCAACTTCAAAAATTATATTGGTAAAAGCCTAAATCACGTTGATTTGTTGCAACCACTGCTGTTTCCGAGACTTTTTTTCTGGTGTTTTTCACACATTAAGGAGGCTGCTTAATGCTGGCTTTGTTATATAGTTATTTTATTCCTAACAGGTATGAGGAGCTGCCATCTCCGCGAGAACCGTGAGCACTGCTCCACGATCAACATCGACAAGGTCGCCGACACCTCCGTTAACGACTGTGTCGTTAACGGATACAGGTGGGAATTTATTTTATATTTTCCTTTTCATTGCGAGAAGTTGATTCCATTCGACTGACTAATCTGCTAAATTTCATTGACCGTTGTTAGGTTAGGTGGTAGCGTTGGGTTGATGTGTGAGAAAACAACGATCAGCGCGGGTTGTAGAAGGCAAAAACGATTATTCAACGTTTTCGAGTTGCGAGTTCTTGGGATTAGTAAGAAAGTATAATGTTCCATTTGCTAACGATAGAATGAGCTAGTGTTCGATAGAATGAGCTAGTGTAATAGCCTGAATATTGATGATACAATAATATCTTGTTACCTGGTGCATTCGATTGAAACAACGGCGAGGAGGAGGCAGATATTAGTGAAACACTAAAATTGTTGAATAGTATTTACTGGTCCCATTGGTTACATTTACTGATATCAATTTTTAGACCCTCGACTGCTCGTTATTGTGAAGGCCAAGTTCTTCTCCCACTCCGCCGAACAGAAGATTAAAGCTGCCGGAGGAGCTTGCATCTTGATTGGCTAAGGCACGATTACTTGTGTTGTATATTTTTTTGCTTTCACACTTATTGTTTTAACCATTCGTAATATAAATCTTGTTGAACAAAGGGGAAGTTGGTTGTGACGCAGTTGTTTGAAGCTGTGAAACGAATCGGAAAGGAGACTGATCGTTTGATAAAATATTTTTGTTGTTTATAGATTTAAATAGTATTACATGAAATTTTTTCCTATTAGGGTAGGTGAAATCGATTGGTAAGTTTTCGACTTGCTCATCGGAGTTTCTATGGTTATTTTCATCTTTTACGCTTCACATTTTACACCTTTTTCGCTTCACTGTATCCGGGGATGTTTTTTTCCGGTATATATTTGTTCCGTATATAAAACTAAAGTAATAAACTATGAAAAAATCGATAAAAATACAGTATCAAGCAAAAATAAAAATGGTGGTGCGACAGGCGCGTGCACTCAATATGGCGAGATTTCGGAAACAGCCCAGCCGGATTTCGCCAAGAGCCGGACCCCAGCATAAAAACCGGCTCCGGATTTTGAACTTTGAAAATTCATAACTTCTTTAAAAAAATTTTTTAAATTTTTATTTTTTCACCATTTTCATCGGAAAGAGGAGTACTTTCATCTGAAATTCAATGTCTGAAGTGTGCCGGGTCCCTTTAATAGCTTCAGCGATCTCACATTATTGCGAAACATGTGAGGAGGAAATCGCTCGTGAATATTCCGAGGATTGGAAGAACCATGGTATGCCCTATTTTAATTAAATACTAAATTTGTTACATTTTAATCCATCTGCATGTCGTTCGTGTATGATGATTGAAGTGGACGCACAATCGAATTGTCCTCCGATGGGATTCCACTGCGATCCAAATTTCCCAATGCATACCTCGAGTACGCATTGATATAATAATTTAGTCTCTCATTTACTTCAATATTAGCTCTCTATGCCGATTCATGTGCCTGCTCTTACATTCGATGCGCCGATACAAATTCGACTCTTGCAGTTGAGGGACTTCTTGTTCCAAAGGTAGTATTTACTGTATTTCATGCAATTTATTGTATTATTATATTAGATTATTTGTTCTGAGCAAAAGTGGATCGTATCGAAAGGGGTTGCAGCGACTTCAGCAGTGTGTGCAAGAAGTGAGAATATATTGAATTAACTATATTTTGAAAACAAATATATTTTGAAATTAAAAAAAAGAAAATCAACCCAATGCTCATTTTCTGTTATTTTTTTTACTCAGAATGCGATGTGAGAATTTGCTCAACGCTCCCCGATGAATTCTTCCCCGCGAATCCAAAACTTCTTCCGTTTGTCGTTAATCCTCCAGATTCTGAACATCCATGCGCGTGGGGAGCCTGTCCAGGTACGGATTAATTTCACTGAATTCGAAAACATACGAGGTCCAGTATTGTGTTGAGCAAAGCCTATCATGTCAATTCTGTAATTATGTAAAAATTGTAATCGAACTGTTCAGATGGAGCAATCGCCCTAAATTCGAATATACTTTCCGAAGGAATCCCATTTGATGGCCCTGTGGAATTCTCTTGCAATGGATATCGAACTTGGACGTTGCCTGATAATGAAAGATTTGCTCACGTAGCATGTAAACAAAAAGGTGTGTATAATAAATAAAATTTTAGAGTGAACACTGTTTGAACTACAGCTTGCACATCGCTCGAATACGACAGCTCATCTAACCTCTGTGGAGATTCTCCACAGGATAAGTCATCCTGTTATGCACCGAAATTCATAGACGATGAAACTGAAAATGCAGAGAAGAAAATGACCTGTGAAGATGCTAATGATCTTCGTTTGACTAAGAATAATAAGGTGGTTGAACGAATTTGCTCAAGTACAATATTTAAATGGCTTAGCCAATAACTCCTGTATGTTCGCTAGGGAAGTGGACAAGTAATGGTGATCCACTTGACAATGATGAGAAAGGTCAGTTATCACATTTTCACTTTGCAATGTAAAATGAGAGAGAAGAAAATGACAGGAAAATGATAAACCGAAATATCCAACAGCGTTACTTCAGGAATTTTTTCTAGTTCGCGTTTTTGAAGCAGAAACTTCAATCTTTTACTCTCCTATCTTAGCCCACGACCTTTGCATTTTTTTTGTATTCATGCATTTGCAGTGATGTGCCTCACGTGCCCGATTGCTAACTTGGACACACAAGCTGAAGAACTGCCTGTAAGTATGTATTAAGTAATGCAACACTTAGAAATTTGTCCATATGCAGTACGTGCGTACTAATCTTATCTAGCAATCTATAAATAAATGGTTCTCTTGATTCAATGTTGAAATATTGCTGTTTGAATTTTTATTTAGTTTTTGTGTCTTTAAAATATTTTAGGAACGATTGCTTTCAGAATTATTCATAAAAATGAGATACCGAAATCGTTAAAATTTTTAAACTAAAAAGCAATTTTAGTTTGATAATTTCTTCACAGATCATGAACGATAGCCATAAAGAAGTGACGTGCCCTACAAAGGAGTTGGCTCTGATTCTTGTTCGATTACCTTCCAGTTCGTCCCATTTCATAATTCAAATATAATTATATTTTTAGCACATAGGGAAACTATTAAAATCGATTCATTAACGTGCACAAAAGAATATGTGTGGGAGGCGCATCTCGAATGGGGATCAAGTGGTTCGATTCATTACATTTTCATGTGTCAGTCAAATGTTTAACAGGAGGAGAATTTGCACAATTTTCCACTTTGTCGGAAGCTGTTAAGAATGGGGTACGATTTCTGGTTGCTTGCCTGGACAAGTGAGAAGAACGGCAACTCACTGCTCCTGAATTGTGTATTTCACCGAGATAAACGAGCTACATTCATTATCCCAGAGATACACAATCCCAATTGCGTAAAAATATTTCTAATAAATCAATGCAATCGTGATAAAATGACTCGGAATTTCGATTGATTACGTAGAATTGATCATGTAAAGAGATCTCAATTGCCAATCCTTTCTTGTTGATGCGACTAGGTGGTATTTCCCTCTCTTCGCTGCTGAACCTCACATGATATGACATTCTCTTTTTGTAAAAATAGGTTATATCTCATTTCCGGGAAAGATACTGAAAAAAATTTCACGACAAATTAATCTCGAAATGTACGAAAATATGCCATTTGGGCCGTTCATCAGCATATTCATTTGAGAGTAAGTATTTGAGAGTTTGAGAGGTCGAATGATAAAGTAGATAGGCAGGTAAATACATGGGGATTATACGATTATTTTCAATATATGAAGGTGCAGGGGGAATTCATTGGGTAGATGGAATTTCTGGGTGTCTTTTCTTCAGTTTTCTTCGAGCAACTTCGACGATGAGTCTCACAATTAGATATATCAATCCTACGACTTCGACGACCGATACACAACTCATTCCCAGCCAGAGACCCGCATGGCCGGCAATATCGGCGAGTAGAGTGACAAACTTAAGTTATTGATTGAGTGAATATTGTCTGGCCGGCTTACGGAGTATGTGAGGTTCTCTTCGTGTCGAATTTGAATGAGGTTGTCGAAGTAGACATGAACAACCAGGGCGTTTCTCTGGTACCTAAATCGGTGATCTGTGAATATAATACTGAAATTGTAATAGATACCATAGATTGCAGGACTTAGCTCCGGCAAAGTTCTTGTTCGCGAACTCGCAGCTGCCGTACTGAATTATGTTGTCGGTATCTACAATTTCATTTTCCAAACAAACCCCTGGCCTGTCGACAGTAGAAGAGCTAGCATCTCTTTTCTTTCGGCCGAAGGAGTGATCGATTGCTTCATTCTTTGCCTTTATCTGCATCTCGTACATAGTATTCGCAGAGGGAGTCACACTCACCGTCAGCTCACAAGGCGTCATTGTTCCAGTCAGCTTACTCATGAAGTCAGGCTCCAAATGTGAGAGATCAGTTGATGAGATAGAGGGGATGAATTGAGTTGTAACAAAATCGAAATTATTCTTGATCTGGAACGAACGAGAGATAGAGATTGAAAAAAATTAGAACCACTAACATAGTCACATTCAGCACTCGACAGAATTCCGGAAGGCTCGCATAGTGGTTTCGTTTGGACGATGCAACTGGAATAATATTTGTTAATTGCTCTCATTTAAATGCTGCTTAGATAGTAAGCAGTGATTACCCTTTGCAGAAAGTTGCTGATCGACAAGGATAGCCAAAGAGAACCACAACTGTCGAATTTCGAACGAACTCTGCAAAAAAAAGTATTCGCTTTCCTCTCAGTTGATTACGTAAAAACACTTTATGTTATTATGAGCTGGTCTTGCTAACAATCAAATATCTAACTAACTAATACATTCGGCGGGCAAGCCAGAAGTAGCAGTGGCTGAAATCAAACGTTTGATCTGTCCAATTTAATTTCTGTTCAACTTACGCAAAGGGTCATACAGACAATCCTGAGGGGGCGTCGTCGTTGTAGAAGTGGAGAACACTGTGGTCGAAGGTACGGTAGTCGAGGATATCGTAGTTGAGGGTGCGGTAGTCGAGGGAACGGTAGAAGTGGGAACCGTAGCTGTCGTTGTCGATGGGGCAGTCGTTGTAGTTGTTGAAGTTGTCGATGTTGTCGTCGCTGTCTGAAAAACAATTTAAATTCAAGTTTTACCTCAAAGTCATTGTTTACATGCTCATAGTCTAGCTTGTTTAGCTTGAAAAGTAGAGTGCGGGGGAAGAATGGCGAGTCCATTACACTTTCCAGTTTCCGGCAAGAGTTCTCCACTCAGACTCCACTCAATCCTTCTAGATACTTCATCTTGAAAGTTTACACCATTTCTTTCTTTCTGGAGCAGACTACACTCATGTTGTTGTAAATGATGAATGCTTTGTTGAAAACTTTATGTACAGGAATGCGACACTCAGTGATTAAACGATATCATTATTCTACAAAATATGGCAAAAAATGTTTGGAAAATGCTAATATTTATCCTGATTGATCAGATCGAGTTCGTACGCCCAATTATTCTCCTCGCAGAATGCAATCGCGTCTTCGATAGTGGAGAATTTCATGTGAGCCGTGACGATCGGCAGTGGTTCCCCGCTGAATTAAATTATTATTATTTTGTATTTTTGTATATTTAATAATTTAAGAATGTAATTACTTATTATTAATTAAAAAAAACGAACGATGGTCCAAGGAGGCTGCTCTCCTCGTAATTGTCCAGATCGATTTTCCATGTCTGTAAAACATCTAATCGGCGCCACCATTGAAATAAAAAAATGTAACGAAACAGTTCTTGCTTCAGTACTACTCCATTAATTCTCTCTGCATCAAGCTACGGTGCCGATATACACCGAACGCTAATTCTTATTAGGGTTTCCAGAATGAAGAACTTCTCTTCATTCCGTGCACTCTCTCGTGACGCTAACCGTTGAGATACAGCGAGGAGCGAAGAGAACGAGCGTAATTTTGAAAGAGATATTCGTGATAGCTCTTGCTTACCTTGCTCTTGCCCATATTGTTGCCCTGTTCGGCCGTCTTTCTTATTCGGGCGATCATTCCCGGATGTGGCTCTTCATCATATCCATCGAAGGCGCTGTTATGCGACTCGTGAGCTGAGCTGGCCTGTAAGCTATTCGCCCTTTATCTTTGTGAGCTCCGGCAGTGAGATCATTTCGCGGGAACAAATCACGCGGGTCATTTTCTGTGACGCACACTACAGCACACACGCCAAATTTAGCACGTGTGCACTTTTAAAGACACTTCTTTCTTATCGAAAGATTGCGTGGAGCAATGTCACATGTGCTATGCACAGCGAAGACAATGATAGGATGGGCTAAATTTACCTATCAAATGTGATGAGAAAACAATGCGTTATATTGGAACATTGATCGCTAAAGAAATTATCATCGATTGCGATAATTAATACCTGAGCGTGCTCATTTCCGGTTTTCTTGAGATTCGGATTACGTTTCGATTCAGAGAAAATGCAATTGGGCGACCTCAAAGCATCGAAGATGTGGTCGTTAATCATCGCTCCTGAAATGTTGTCAAATATTTCTCCACAAGGATCATCATTTATTGCAAAAAGAAAATATTATTGCAGAAAATGTTCATGATTATTGGTGTCGGAATGGTGAATCCGTCTCTTCGTTACTCGTGTTCTCTCGTAGGTATCTATATCTCTGACCGGTGAGAGAGCACGAGGAATGATTAGATCAATTGTCCATCGTGACAGTCCCAATCAGATTTTTGCAAAAAGTACCTGCTGGTCGCCTGAGATTCTGAGGAGTATTCGGTTTGGCGGGTACGCTGGCCGAGCGTGTGGCCACTCTGGCGAAGGGGCGAGCAACGTTACGGAGCATTTCGTATATTTTTTCTGCAAGTTCCGGTCGATTTGAATCGCTAGATAGTTCATAAGACGTAACGGCAGTCGAGGAACACGTTGCGAATACTCTCTCGGGAGGTAAAAATAGGTGAGCGACGGGAGGGAACAAACAATGAGAGTGTCTTGTTTTCAGCTAATCGAATGGAGAATGGGAAGACAGTCAACAGGGACATTGTTATCTAGCAGGGAGGAGATGGAAATAGGAAAGACGATCACATGCATGGGAAAGACCCCTTAAATAAGATCGAGAGAGAAGTGTGATTCATCCAAATGATCTTATGAACCTGACGTAGTTGTCACGCGGCGACTGTGTAAAGGCAATTGACGTAATCGAAACAAAAAAATCAACGAGAGTTACAATTTATTTCGTGTTCTGAAAGTATGGATTGAGCGCAAAAACGCTTAGAAAATGAAGAACAGTATCTGGACGGTGGTTTTCTAAAATTAATTGTTTATTTCGATGGACTACGATGAAAATATTGCGGGACATTCGGAGATTACTCATAATACATCAGTAAGATCATGTACAACCATGCTACTTGATTGATTCGTTGAACCAGTGCCATTCACTTTCTATTGATTGCGTTGCTCGCTACTCATAGAACGAAAAGTATGTATAACAAGTGTTAGAATATCTAAAAGGTCTAATGTCTGCTAGAAGTTTACCAGTTGTCTACCACATGGAAAATATTACAAATATTAGCGGCCTGCAGGATATTTACATCAATAGGTATGAAAATATGTACAATGTTCTTGAATGAGTAATCTTCTCAATACTTGGGAAGTACTTGATACTTCCAATTGTTTTCCTTACAGAATTCGATGGCGTCGTTCTTAGAGGCGAATCTCATGTGCATAGAAACGTTCGGAAGGAGATCACCACTGGAACGGAGATCGATTTGGATTGTCCCTTTTTGAGGTGTTTATGTGTAGTTAAAGAAGGAGAGGCACGAACCGCGCCGATATGCAAAGTGAGGGAGAGCGCTCTCCTCATTTCGCACAGTCTCTCGCTCGTTGCCTGCGCTTCAGGGTCACTTGGCAATCAGCCAATTGAGTATATCTCGGTTTAGACGAAAATTGAAAGCATGGGAGTTTCGAAAGCGTTATGGGGTGCTCATGCCACATCGTCTGACATCGAGAACTCAGTTAGCCAGATATTCGTGCCACCCCTTCTTTAACCAAGTATGTTTCACGCACATTAGCACACAAATATTTGACATGAGAGCTTTTCTGAAAATTTCGAAAGAAACAAACTCACAATGACGGTCCGGTCAGTCTGCTCTCCATGAAGTCATCGTCGGCATAATCGACCTTCCACGTCTGAGAAAGATTAATTGATTATTCCTTACTCTCCCGAATTCATATCATTTTTTCGATCAAACCTGTCAGAATATGACTCATGACTTGCTCTCAGTTCTCTGCAAACGGATCAAATAACGAGATGTCTCACCGTCTGGTTCCACTCGTTCTGCTGGTAGATATGGGCGACTCTCGGCAGTGGGCGAGTCTGCATGTCGGGATATCCTCCGACCATTTCATTCTCTCCTCCCACAATGTACTCACTGCCCAGCATCGAATTGTGATAGTCGTTCTCCTCGCGCACTGAGTCCGCCTGAGAATTGTTTACTTTTATCCACCACATGTCCCATTATTGATGATCGTATGTGTAGCACTGAGTATCGATCGCGTGTGTTGACCCGTGGACACCAAATGTTTTAAATATACAAGAAACAGTTAAAGAATAACAATGTTCGATGTGGAATAATCACCTGATGAGTGGCACTTCCACATTGTTTCTTGCTTTCAGCCGCGGACTTTCGAAGAGACGCCTCTGTAATACCGTTTTTTTGTATTCTGCTTGGAATGTAGACCACATTTCTCTCGGAATAACCTTTTTCCATGACTAACCTTTGAGCGTTTTCTCCAGAGTTCCCGTCCCGTCCGTGTAGGACTTGTTGGGCTGTCCAGCGAGGGCTCGAGTGGAGATGCGAGAGGCGAATGGAACGAAGTTACGAAGCATTTCTGCAAGGAGTCAGTTGAATTTCCGAACTCGAACTAGGGCTTCACAAGACATCTCACAACGCGAAAACAGCAAAAAAAAAACTCGGTAATTTCTAATTTGAACCGGAATAAAGGCAGTGACTACAGGAAAGTGGGTGACTCGCGATTCTCCAGAAGATTCTGTTATTTCAAAAGAGAGAGAGAGAAAGCCGTTGGCGAGCGCACGTGACGGCGTCCCTTTAAATAGCCATCCTGCAAAAGTGGTCAACAGGCACAGGCGATTGTGTTTTCATGTGCAGAGGGGAGAGAGATGGGAGAGGAGATGGAGAGGGACGGGTAAACATCTCGGAACTCTGGTTCTCATGCGAGGGGGGATAAACATCACAAGGCTTCTGCGCTATTTATTGCTGATTGAGATGGGGAGAGAAACACGTTTACGTCGGGGCTCGTGATGATGACTCTAGTGAGTGAAACGAAGGTGGCGAAAGGTGTTTCCCGGAAAAGCACCAGCTTTCCCCTCCAGAGATGGCAGAAAAAACGTATTCCGAGATGAAAACGTGCCAATATGTCGGTAAACTGAAAGTTTAAAAATTCCATGAAGAAACTGAATGTTACTAATTGTGCTGAGCAATAACCCCGAAAATGCCACTTTTTCTCTGTCCATCTTTTTTTGCTCGCAAAACGATCGCTGCGCTTAGTAAGAGAATTTTAAGTAGTATTAGTTACCTCACTTATATAATTCGGGGAAACAGACATAGAAGATATCCGGAGGTTTGTCTTACTTTTCATTGGCTGCACTTCTTGTACCGTGGTTGTTCAAACTGAAGCGTGTCGCATAATACATGATTCTCCTCCGCCTTCTCCTCCTCTCCGTTGTCGTTGTCGCCTGTAGAAGAAGCGCCTCCTCCTGTAAATCCGATCCTCGAGTGACGAACAGTGTCCAGTGTTGGTACGACAATTGGGAAGAACGAGACAGATGGTGAGATTTCCCTCTTCTCTAGGCTGACGAATACGCTCCTTCTTCGTACTCTATCGTTGTCCTGAGTGACACACTGAATGAAGAGATGATTTCTTTGCATTAATTCTATTATTTGTAAATGCAATTCATGCACCCGTGTGTGATTCAGGTGCGGAGATGAAATCGGGAAGGAAGATGATCGTCGGTTCTCATTCACAGTAAGTAGATAGTTCAGTAGCATATCATCCTTTGGTAATTCAAGAAACAATTATTGCTTATCTTTCTCCATTGCAGCACAAGGGAAGTCGCTGTTACTGCTGCCCTTCCTCTGAAAGGAAGATGCCGGACATTTACGAGCATCTGATCACGCCTGTGAGAAAGTAAGTTTCT
Source organism: Pristionchus exspectatus (assembly GCA_911812115.1). Taxonomy (NCBI): domain Eukaryota; kingdom Metazoa; phylum Nematoda; class Chromadorea; order Rhabditida; family Neodiplogasteridae; genus Pristionchus; species Pristionchus exspectatus. The sequence continues at coordinate 9,065,447 of OU461584.1, read as the reverse complement.
GTGACACAAATGGAACATATAGAGTGGAAAAGGCCCAAGTGAGCGTGTAAGAGCAAATTCGAAAACGTTTCCTTCAGAAAGTTATGTGCAAAGAATTGTAATGTGTGCAAGGAGGCGACATCGGCCTCAGAGTGCTGGAATAACAAGACGGAAAGAGATGAACGGTGAGATGTATGCCATCTGGCGTATTATACTCACGAATCACTGACGATTTGAGATGATTGATCAGGTCAATGATGAATTTGCAGTTGCGGCTCCGAAAATGGACAGGATTCCGATGGTCGATTTTCGTTCACTCGACACACTGCCGACCCGTGCTACTGCTGCCGCCAGTGATCACCTTCATTATCTTCCCAATTGGCTTTTTATAATCATATCACCTTGTAAGGTTTATTGGTATCGCAATAAAATATATTTATTACAAGGCGACGGAAAACATCTTTACAGTAATGTACCAGTGAGTAGGCTACCACGATCGAATGGAAAAAGGGCAGATATCATTCGTAAATTCGCATCGTTCAGCATAAAAAACATGCACATTACCTTGAAGAGTTCACGGTTTAGTCGGCATCTCCACATCAAATGTCCAATTATTCTCTTCACAGAAGGCAATGGCGTCTTCCTTCGTCTTGAATTTCATGTGCATCGACACGTTCGGAAGAAGAGTGTCACCACTGTAATGATCAATATTCGTAATCTCGTTTTAATATGCCATCGCCTAGCAGTGTATCCCACAAAACTCAGAGTACTTCCTTGTTGCAGATTTAATTCTTCAGCGCGAAAATATAAACTGACTATGATGGCCCGAGGAGGTTGTTCTCCCAACATTTATCGTTTGCCAGATCGATTTTCCATGCCTGAATGCCCACAAACTTGTAAGATCTCGAATACGTTGTTCATACCGTTCTATTCCATCCTTGCTGCTGGTAGATTCGTGCGATATGTGCAGACGGTGGATATTCTTCTGCATATCCTCCGAGTGATCCGTGGTGTGATTCGTCTACGATTCGTCTCGGTTCCGACTGAAAATGATTTGTGTTAGTCTACAATAGTGATTTTTTCATTGTTTTTTCTGGTTCTATTTCGGTTCTTGTTAGCATGAGAATATTTATATTATTATTTTCCAATTGTTCGTCTGTTTTGCTGGTAGCAGGAATAATATTATCATACGACTGGATATCTCACGTCTCAAACATCATCTGTGCAATCGAAAATAAATGTGATAATATTTTTGCCGGGTGTCTCTATGGTCAACAGAGCAAGGATTTCACGGTGGAGAGTAATAAAATGGTGAACCTTGACCGACGATTGGGTGGATCCGAGTTCCTTGTTGATGGAAGTACGTATTCCTGCAGATTTGCGCATTAACGACGCTGAAAATTGTAATTTTCATATCCGTTGTCTGAAGGTCGATTCAAAAAATAAACGAATCGAATACCAGAAAGAGTCTTCTTGAGTTCCCCATGCTCGGGAGGTTTCGCTGACGTCTTGAAAGCGCGTGAGACGACTTGTCCGGTGGTACAAGCGACTATTCGAAGCATCTGCCGCTAATTTATTTAATCATCATTGATGAAAAACTGTAAGCCAGGGAGAGACAAGCAACATTCGAGCCACCCAACTGTTTTCTGTGGTTAAATAGGGAGAGGAGGGGCTCTCCCCTGCACAGCAGTCAGTGGTCAACAGCAAGGGCGAAGTGACAATAACGGCCATGTGAGAAACAATGGAAAGAAAGAAGGAAAGGAGAAACTTAGATGGAACTTGTTATTCAAAAGAGGTCGTAAAACTGTATTTTCCTATTCGATCCCGAAAACATCAATGTGTTCCGTTTCGAAAATTATGCGATAATGAGGTTGTGTATCCGCAAAGATATGAAGATCAAAGCTTTTATTTACACCGATTTGCAACAACGAATTATTTACAGTCAACATGAATCCGTAGATTTTTTACATCGTTCAACAACTACGTACATGAGGGTTGAATATCCGATTACTTTCGATTTATTCCAACGACTTCGAAGGCCCAATTGTTTTCTTCGCAGAAAGCCATAGCATCTTCCTCCGAGCCGAATTTCATGTGCTTCAGAAGTTCCGAAACGGAGTCATCACTGAAAATACATGTTCAATATAACAATCTTCTAGCTTTCAAACTGACACGGACAGCTCTCCAATGAGATTGTTCTCCCAGTGGTCTTCAAAGTCTATCTTCCAGGCCTTCAAGAAGGAGAAGTTAGTGCTATTTTCGAAAGGAGTGCCCTCACCTTGACATTGGTCCATCCCTGCACCTCCCGGTCGTGCTTGAAGATGCGGGCGATTCTCGCTTGTGGATGCTCCTCGGGCAGTCCGCCGAGGGCGCCGTTGTGAGCGAAGGCTGCTTCCACCTGAGGATGGGATCGGTTCAAGCCAAGACATACACCAGTCATTTCCTGCGTTATCCCATTCTTTGCTGAAAGGTATTCCTCCTGAGGAAGGATATGTGAGGTCAATACTCTACTCAATGCACTTGTGAAGCTCATGGTTACAGTGATCAGAAAATGCATGATCATTATGAAAATGGGAAGGAAAAGAAAGAAATCTCACTGTCGGAGTAGAGGCAGCACTGATCAGATTGAGTGTGGTGTACTGCCGGAAGGATGCTGAAATGGCCCGATGATGATATGACCGATCTTCTTCATAGAATTAATCTGATTATTACCTGGTTTGCTGTATCCACTGCTGGATATTCGTGCGGCGAGCGGGGCGAGGTTTCGGAACATCTTTCTGAAAGATCGACACTCCTAATCTTCAAGGATCAGATGGGTCTCAGGTATACACGCGAGCGAATTGTCAACGTCTGATCTCGAAGACGACCGCCCCCTTTATAGTGTCCTCCTTTGAATGGGCGGGGATCTATAAATGGCCCTTCTTCTTCTGGACAATCCTTGTTCGTTTCGTTCATGAACAGTCAACAGGTAGGACAGTGACGCGATCCACCTTGAGTGGAGTGAGAAGGAGAGGAATATGACGACAGTGCGTGAGGAAACACCATAAATAGGGCTGTCTGGCGGAAGAATTCGTGTCTTCAATCGGAGTGCTCTTACGTCACTCTGACCGGTTAGAGACAGCAAGGAATGGGGAGACGAATTGTTGAGTACTAGCAACAAAAACAACTTGCAGCGAATTGGGAATTCCCATAGATAATGTGCAAAAGGCCACGAAAACATTTTGATCAGTTGTTGATATCGGGAGAGCGTTTCGAGAAAGTTCCAAGTGCAAACAGGATGATGATAAGAGTAGGTAAGTGTACATCAGCAGAGGACGTTCCACTGACTTCAAAATATTTATTGCAACTTTGATGAGGGTCAAGTACAATATCGAGTGCGGTTCTGATCTAACTGTTCGATCTCTTAGTGCTTCCAATGTGTTTCTCTAATGATCAGCAATGAATTCTCCATGCAGAACAACTAATCATTTGGTGCTGACTCTAAAACGCTTGTTCCATGAGTAAATCGATCCGTAGCTTTTCGGCTTGATCGACCGTTCCTGAGGCTCCTGAACGGATTGATTACGGTAGTCGAAGCCATCGATGTTATCGACCAGGAGAAAAGTGCGCAATGAGGAGCGGTATTAACTACAGATTCGGCTCTCACCTCAACTTCGAAATTCCAGTTGTTCTTCTTGCAGAACAAAATCGCGTCTTCCTTGGTGCCAAATTTCATGTGCATAGAGACATTCGAGAGGGGGTCACCACTGAAATAAAGCTGATGAAACACATTTCAAGACAAAAAAAAGCGATCACTGTCGGACATAAGTAGTATTATTATAGGCTATTTGCAACAATTGTCGCAAATAGCCTATACCAAGCGGGAATTTCCATTTTTCAAATGCCCGTATGCATTTAATTTTCTTTTCCGAAATTCACCAATGAATCAACAAATTTTTTAGCTGAGGGATATTTTTTTCAAGGACAGACATATTTTTGAAGTTGCCTTCCTTTTTTTTATATTTTGCATAATTCCCCTCAACACTTAATGGCACGTCATCTAATCCGAAAAAAACGCACATTTCCATGCCATGAGCACCCTTGCCTATACTGGCATGATATTTTCTTTATTTGAAATTTAGGCGCATGCATAATTATGCGTATCATCTCCTAAGAAGCCCATATTCTCGCATACTATGCATATGAGATAAATAAAATTTGATAGTCGTAAAAGACCCTAACAGATGGCCTTGCCAATATATCCCACCTAGCGTTGTTTACGACTGTAAAATCGCTTAACATGGATACACCTTTAAATTTTAAAAGAAAATATAATTGAAAAAATAAATAATTAACACAATTTGTAACCCTTCCCTTGATTACATTTCGATTTTCATCCATCATCTTGTCTGAGACTTAAAATAAGTCGAAGACAATGACTTGATTCCGAAATATCTCATGCCATAATTAATAGGCAGTTACTACTCATGTGGTAGTAACTTTGATAGCTAAAGAAAACGTGTACCAGAAGTCTGATCAAAGGTTAACGTCTCGACGCATTCCTTCAAGACCATCTCTTGATGACTGAAAGATCGCCTTGTCTAGGCAAATAACTTTGCTTTACTCAAATTCATTTTCAGGCTATATGAGCCGATTGCCTTTGTCTGGTAAGAATTTTTGATTCATTCTATATTTAGGCACATGCATGGTTATACGTATCATCTCAAAACAAGCCCATATTCTCACATACTTTGCATAGATGATAAAAAATGATAGTCATAAAAGAAGCTAATAAATTTAATTGAAAGTAAATTAAATAATAAAGTTTGTAATCTTTCTCTTGTTCACATTTCGATTTTTTCACCCATCGTCTTGACTGAGACATGAAATAGGTCGAAGGCAATGACTTGATTGTGAAATATCGCATGCACTAATTATAATGATAGGCAGTATCAAGAGATGATCTTAGATAAATGAAAAGCGACTCATAAATCTCGTTAAATTCGTTATGATGCATCATCAGAGTAGAAGTCTTCCCTTGAACATCAAATAGACCTTACTTTTCCTATTAATTTGGAAATTTTAAAGTATATATTGTTACCTTGAGTTAACGAAAGATTGGTAGATTTACCACCCGATTCAACTGTAAATTCCTTCCTATCCATATCTTTCCCTTCCATCTTTCGGCTCGTAGGAGTGACTCACGCCTGCCAATCAAACTATTCAACTTGCACGGATTTTTTGATTGACACATGTCAATCAAATAGTTCAAACCGACCTCTGGAACTCTGAGTCATGTTTTATGCTAAGAGATCATCGAAAACAAACATCTCCATCAAATTCCAGAAGAATTAGTCATTTTAAGCGAATGTCAATCAATGCATATGCATCATTCAGTCTTCAGATTCGTTTTGAATCGAACTTTCCCTTTCATCGCGGCTGTTTCCCTTCCAAGCTTCATTACCTGAACAAAAAAACCATCTTTCAATGCAATTCTGTCCCAGTCAGCAAAAAAAAGTAACCAAAATTAAAAATATTAATATTTTCCAATCGCTTACAAATAAGGAAATAATCCATTCACTCATTTTACCATTCATCCAACCCCCCCCCCATGAAGTATAACGTTTTTTTTTCGTAATAAAAAGTTTATTGAATTATATTTTATCGCTTTTTTAATACCTGATAAATACATTCGTTGTGTAAAATTCAGTAATTAGATGTTCGTGGTTTCATCTTCGCTGTCCTCGCTAGCATCCTCTACGGCCATAGCTTCTTCTTCATCTTCTTGATCATTGATATATCCAAATGGGAAGACTTTTCCGTAAATATGGTATCCTTTTTCATTAACAGCCTTGTAGACCTTCTTCAAAGGGACAGTCTTGATTCCTGTAGCAGTTCGTTTGAGATTGAACCGTCTTGTTTCAATTGCATTTCCATTCTTGACCGCATTTCTAAAGTTTTTAAAGGTCATGACTTTCTTCGCTTCATAGTCAAGAGTTGCTCCTCGAATCTTGAGAATGTATGACTTTTCTCCCGTCTTCTCATCGACCAATTCTAGAGCGTACTGCTTCGCTCCTCCGTAAACTCCTCTTTTTATCAGCTTGCCAGGCGTCTCATCCGTCAATTTTCCCAAACCATCTCCAAGAAGGAATTTGAATGGATTCAGATTAGGGTCTCGTGGAATTAAGGCTATGATACTATCAGTATCATTATAGCAGGCAGTTCCATTCGAAGCTTCCAGCATTGAATAAAGAATCAAGCGGGCTTCACTGGTAATATAGCAGGCGAGAGGGACATTTGCAAAAGTTGAAGAATGAATTTCTTCTTCATTCATTTGAAATGATACTATGTAGAGATCCTTATTCACTATGCGGTAGCCGGCAATTTGATGCATTTTTGTATCCATTAGCTCGTTGAATTGATCTCCATCAAGGAATAAAGTCTTCCTTGAACTAGGCTTCTGAGCGTATTTCCCCCAACTGGTGTTAAGGAGCAACTTACTAACACTTCTTAAACTTGGATTATCCTGAATCTGATCCTCGGTGAGCTCAATTCCCATCGTATCCTTATAGTTCTGTAGACATTTCTTCTTGTCTTCATCAGTCTTCACCCATTTCGGCCATCCACTGCTGCTAATCTTGACGGTGTAGAATGTCTTGATATAATTTTTGAATAGAGTATTGCTGAATTTCTTGAATATCCAGACCTCGTAGTAGACCAGGATGATGTAGCCCAAGCTCAGGGCCTTCTGTAACTCCCTATGGGTCCAGGTTCCTACTATCGATCTTTCATCATCCGTGTGATTGCACCTCGTAGACGACTTCTTCGAACCACATAATTTACATAAACAAAACAGGAGTGTATTATTCATCTTGATAGCCAGAAGAGGATATCTAAGATGACGTGGTGGAAGGATTCTGACGTGGCCTAATCCAGTGAAGTTGAATTCTCTTGAAGGAACAGGCGGGAATCCATCTCTCTTGACCTCTGCTGGGCCCACTGGCAGATCGCATGTAGACATGACTGAAATTTTTTTTATTGATTTATTGATTAGATAAGGAGGCTAACCTGTGGGATAAAGTGAGTTGACGTCGTAGTAAACGAGCTTCTTATCATGCGTTGATTTAGCAAGCTTGGCGTGGGCCTCTGTTCTTCCCCCTTGCATTGAAGTTCTTAAAACGAGTCTGCTACTCTGAAAATTAAATTATTATTTTATTATTCTGAATGAAAAAACGTACCTCACAATTGTTGAAGAAATCTCGCATTTCCTTGTTCTTCGGGTCGGCTAATTCCTTTTTAACGTCGCATTCCCACGCAGAGATTACTGTATATGCCGCTGACAACTTCTTATGTCTATCCATGGTCATTGCATACAGTGTTCCAAAACTCTGTTGGCATACTGTATTAAAATCATGTCGGGAAAAGCATCTAACGTGTCCGTGGAAAAAACACCCCCAGAAGTCGAAGATAACGACGGCGCCATCTGATTTACGGACGCAATAACCATCGACATGAGTTGTGAGACCGGGAAGCTCTATTTTTACCTCACCTCCATTCTCAACATGTTGAATGTGCTCGCCAGTCTTCTCCATCTGCCATTTAATCCACTTGATTGCGATAGGACTCTGTTGACGATTAAAAGAAAATCCATTGTCCGGGAAATTGCAGAGAACTTTGGGCTTGATATGATCGCATCGTAGAACGAAAGCCGTGAACGAGGCCAAAGTGGGAACCGCCGGAATCGGATCCCATGTAGTTAGCTGTATCATTGCATGACGATATTCAATTAGTCCCAGAAGAAGAAGATCGACATCCTTCTTACAATATGAAATCAACTCTTCGTCAAATTTGAACACATAGTCTTTTGGATTTTGACTGTCATACCATTTCAAAAATTCTTCTCTTTTATCTTCTGTCTTCGCATCGATATTGTAGTACTTCAATGCAGGCATATGAGGAATCGATTGATGGAACCAACGTTGCTCGATTAGCAAGAAAGGGAACTCACCTTTGTCATCGCATGATATTAGTCCGAACGCTTTCTTGAAGCTGCCAAGAGGCAATGGAATCAAATTGTATCTGAAAATATTTTTATTATTATCTTTATTTAATATTTTGGAACTTACGAATCTCGAATATGAAGAGTGCAGTCATCATGAACAACTGTTCCGAATAATATTTTTCTTCCCCTCATAGTGATATCCGGTCTGATATTTCTATTCACTAAAGCTTGTAGCAATAACAAATAATCGTAACGCCCTCCTGAAAAAATTGAAATGTAAGTACTTTGTTCAGAATAAAACGGACTTACCGCAGTGGGCGAATAGATAACTTCCGTCATGTTGTGGTAGAAATAACCAATCAATAAATTCATCAAGGACATTTTTCGTGTTGCAATAACTTGAAATAAACTTATCAACTCCACATTTCTCGCAATTTGCATCCTTATTAAACCTTCTCATTTCGAAACAGTTATAACAAGCCTGAAAAAAAGTTTTTGTTATACAATTGTTATGTTCCCATAAGAACATACCTTTCTTGCAATAGCACAGACGACTTCATGATTATCCAGATATTCGAAGGTACCATCTTCCTTTTCTATTGATTGAGAACACTCGAGGTCGAATGCGATTATCTTGACAGTCTTCTCTCGTTCTCTGTATTTCTTTTTTGTAGCTTCAGTTGGCATTCTAGTATAGCAGGCATGCGTCTTAATAGGCTCGACAAGACGGCAACAACGCAAACAATATTGGGAGGCTCCACAGACGTGGATTTCTCCAGGTCCGAAATTCTTCTTATTAAAAAAGCGATTGCAAAGTTTGCAAAATTGAACGATATTACATCTACTTGATCCATCATTCGATTTTTTCGATGGCGTTCATAACATTGGAGAGAAAGAAACATTACGTTGCAATTATCACATTGCTTAGCATATTCATCATCGATTGAATTACAAATCATAGTAGAAATTCCACATGATCTGCAAGTCCATCCGCAACGATGGCTGTGCTTGAACCTCTGTAGATCCAGGCAATCATAGCAGAATGATGAATTTTTTAAAAGTTTGTCCATATTTTTAGGCACATCAAAATGTTCAGCAAATTTAATTATTACTATATTCCGCTCAGAAGGTGTAGCTCCGCTCCATAAATGGATGCAATCGTTTCCGATTACGTCAAATATATGAATTCTATATGTCTGCCGACCGTATATTTCATTTAATGATCTCTGAATATACCTGATATCTTCGAGATCATATGTATCCTTTGTAGTCATCCGAATTTCTTTTGCAAAACTTTCGAAAGATTTCCGCTGGCAGTCGTTTCTATTTCCAGTTAGCTGAAAAAACAATGTTGTGATGATTTGAACAATGTAATGCTTACCGTTCTGACTAGGGCATTATTCTTTTTCATAATCGCAGCATCCGATTGATCCATTGATGATTTTTCAATTCCTTTCCATTTCAGCTGGAGATATCTCAAATCAGCTTTTGCTTTTGCAAGTACTGAAAAAAAATTTGTTTTGAAATTCTCAGAAGTTGTGACTTACCTATTGCACGTAGAAGAGTATCTTTGTCGATGATTTTGAGTAATCCTGACATCATTTAAATAGTTCCTGCTATTAAATCTCACAGAATGAGATAATATATATTCTGAAAAAAATGTGTATAGTATCTCATTGATTAAGCTCGCGAAAGAATAAAATACTAAACGGAAGGCAACTTCATAGAAAATTCAGGGAAATGTGGAAGGAATGGTAACTTCACAAAAAAGGAAGGAAACGCATGTAAAGTAAACGTAAATTTGCGAAGGAAAGAAAAAAATGAGAAAGATAATAAGAGAGAGAAAAAAGGAAGGAAGGGACTTCATAGATATTTTTTCCAGGAAAAAAATATTGAGGGGATGGTAAATTATCAGGAAGAAGAAAGAGATGGTATCTAGGCGAAAAAATATAAATGAGATGACAAATTAGCAGAGAGAAGGATGGAATAAAAATTTTGCAGAAAATTGGAAGGGATAGAGAATTCGAGGAAAAAATGAAAGAAATTTTAAATTATCAAAAAAAAAGAAGAAAGAGGTGGTATCTACACGAAAAATATAGATGAGATGACAAATTAGCAGAAGAAGGGACAGAAACTTTGGGGAAATTTGGAAGGGATAGAGACTTCGCGGAAAGATGGAAGAAATGGACGCAACTTCATGAAAATAGAGATGCGAAAAGAAATCTCGCGTAACAGAATGAGGAAAAGGGAAAATACCCTGGCGTGAAAGAATCATGGAAAAGAAGGCAACTCCATAAAAGGGAAAGTAACCTCGCGTGAACGAATGAACGAAAGGGAAAAGTAACCTCACGAAAAGAATCATGGGAGGGAACGCGAAATCGTGAAAAGGAAAGTAACTTCACGATCGAAGGATGTAATTTCTTGAAAAAAGCTGGGAGACTTAAGGGGGGGGGGTATATTCGACGAGAGGGTGAGAGAGTTAGAGAAACGAGAGAAAAGGTGACTCAAAGTTCAAAGAAACAAAAGTTTCTAGATCGAGTTGAAGGATTTGATTGATGGCTATGAGTCACTTCTCCGCTTGAAGACTTTGATTGACAGGTGTCACTCTCAAGTTTGGCGAATAGACATGAGTCACTTCTCCGCTTGAAGACTTTGATTGATAGCTCTTAGTCAACCCCTCCGCTTGAAAAAAGATATAAGGACTTATTGCTATGAAAAAAAATCTGACATTATGTCTCATGAACTTGGATCGGTCTTGAAACATTGGACCAATATTCTTTCGGAATCAGATCAAGTAAAGAAATATGGATATCCTCTTCACTACTTCAGAACGGAGAAATTTACTCGCACTGATGTTGTTGGAAAGAAGAATAAGAAGACGTTATACTCCATTTCTGGATTTCGTTTCAGGAATTTAATGGAAACAAAATCGTCTATAGAAGAAACGTTTATCGAATGCATCAATGCTTATGTCAAGGAAGTAATGGATAAGATGGATGTCAAAGGAAAGACTACTACTCTAGTGATGCATCATAATGGATTTAATGAGATTGATGAGTCGCTATTCATCAATCTAAACAAGACTGTCAGTCCAGGAGAGGCAGTAATGTCATTCATCGAAAGATTTGGGCAATCGAATGATAACATTAAACTAAACGATGAAATGGACTTTGATCTATGGATTTCTAATTAGTATCTCATTCCAGTCTATAGGTCTTTTTTCACCGATTTTTTTCCGTGTATAATTTCGCATATCAATCTGTTTTCGACAAATTATCAGCAAATTTCTTTGAAAGTTTATGCATTTTCTTTATGTTTCTCGATAAATCGTGGATATAATCGTAATTGGGCTGAGAACAATGTCAATGATTTTTTTATATCATATATGAGCAACTTGAAAAATGAAAGTAGGTTAGGTAAATGACATGGAAGGTTATGGAAGGTACTACTGCGTTTTTTTCTTTAGCTATCAAGGTTACTACCACATGAGTAGTAACTGCCTATTAATTATGGCATGAGATATTTCGGAATCAAGTCATTGTCTTCGACTTATTTTAAGTCTCAGACAAGATGATGGATGAAAATCGAAATGTAATCAAGGGAAGGGTTACAAATTGTGTTAATTATTTATTTTTTCAATTATATTTTCTTTTAAAATGTAAAGGTGTATTTTACAGTCGTAAACAACGCTAGGTGGGATATATTGGCAAGGCCATCTGTTAGGGTTTTTTACGACTATCAAATTTTATTTATCTCATATGCATAGTATGCGAGAATATGGGCTTCTTAGGAGATGATACGCATAATTATGCATGCGCCTAAATTTCAAATAAAGAAAATATCATGCCAGTATAGGCAAGGGTGCTCATGGCATGGAAATGTGCGTTTTTTTCGGATTAGATGACGTGCCATTAAGTGTTGAGGGGAATTATGCAAAATATAAAAAAAGGAAGGCAACTTCAAAAATATGTCTGTCCTTGAAAAAATATCCCTCAGCTAAAAAATTTGTTGATTCATTGGTGAATTTCGGAAAAGAAAATTAAATGCATACGGGCATTTGAAAAATGGAAATTCCCGCTTGGTATAGGCTATTTGCGACAATTGTTGCAAATAGCCTATAATAATACTACTGACATAGAAAAAATGGGAGAAAGCGTACGATGAGGCCCATCCGATCAGTGCATTGTCCCATCGACCACGATTGTCCAACTCGATCCTCCATCCCTGTACGATATTTATACAGTGCATCACAAAATACTAGCAAGCAACAAAGCTCCAAAAATATTGGCAAGAAACGGGTATGTTTCAAAGCAATGATAAGGACGCTTATGAATTTTTGAATTGATCAATCTTACTCATCCGCTTGAAAAGCAAACACAATTAATACATTGCATTGATCAGAATTTGATCAGAATGTCGTTGTTGTTCTTTTGTATTTCCCTACCCTTGTGTTGTTCCATCCCTGTTGAGTCGCTTCACGGGCGGGCTTGAAGATGCGCGCCGTTCGTCCCTGCAACGTCGATATTTTCCTACAGGAGGAAGATTCTTTTGGACGAGTGCAAAGTAATGGGATAATCTTAGTCAAGAGTTGATCTCACCTAATCTGCAAAGATTATCGAATAATGGGAGATCTCTGTCTGCAGTAATAGTTGTTATCGCATGGCGTAAGGGGCAAAGTTTGGCGAAACAATTTTAATGGGCGATCGCACTTACAACGTGGTTGTTATTATCAATCACGTTCTACATGCAAACATGCTGTTGAACAATGATCCGGTGCACTGATCAGAATAGACCTCATAGAAGTAGCTTTCGTGTTTACCCAATCGGGCAGAAAGGTGCAAATTTTCAATGACACCCCCCCCCCCCCCCCCCGTCGCCATCGCTAAGCAAGATAGAGCAGGGATGAGGTATCATAACTGGTGTACATTCTTTTGGGAAGAAAATAACTCTTCTTTCTCCCACCTGCTGATGATCCTCCGGCACTCCGGAGATCACTCCCTTATTCGCGTCTTCGACAGTGATGATGGACTCGATCTGATAAGAGGGATAATGATATTGCACAGTAGGGCTGCAGGTCCGGTATCAGGAATACCGGCACCCTCTCGTACCTGACGGTTAGGAATGAGAAATAGCGTACAAAAATGAGAGCGTCCCGACTTTCGGGAATAATAGCGAACCTTCGGCTGAGCGGTGCCCATAACCTCCTCGATTGGCTTTCTTTTCGCGTCTCCGCCAGAAACGACTGGTACACTGCTCTGAAATGGTTTCTTTACCCTCAATCTCCGAAATTCATCGACAGGAACGCACTAAGACGAGGTGGAATATGTTAGTCTGATTTTCAAGAATAAGGGTGGCTCACAGCTCTCGTCTGTCCTCTGCATGCAGTGTGCGCGGCGCGAGGCGCGCGTTGCAGGAAGTAGAAGAGACCGGCAATGCTTCGTGGCATCTGTGTGCACGGATAAAATATTACTAAAATGCGCAAATACAGATGGATAAAGCGTAATCAATACTTTGCGCTTCTAAATAGATTGAACATATTCTATGCTTCGTAGTATTTGTATGCATACTCTCCTACGGATGAAAATTAGCAGGAATTCGCAAAAAAACAGGACAATACGCAATACAACGAAAAATTCGAGCAGAATCAGCAAGCGAGCGAGACGAAGGGAGGGCTGACACACTGCAGAATGGCTGTAAACAAACAACATCACGTGCATGAGTTGCGAACGAGAAGAAGGAGGAGGGGTGAGGGGCACCCTTAACGTCTCTCGCCGGTCAGACAGATGGATAGAGCATGGAGAGTGAAGAGAGACAGAGACCATCGATTCGGGAGAGGGAGAGAAGGGAGAGGAGAAGTGGTCAACAGTCTGCAGAACACGGGACGCTGTGCGTCAATTACTAGTTGAGATAGGGATCTGAAACCTATCCAGAGTTCAAAGTCTCTTCCTTTCGCATACTCTCTGGTCCACTATCTCACTGCTGAGTTCAAATGAATGGAATGAATAGTCGGTGGCCCATATTTCGCCAACCTTCGTTGAGTGGTTTGAATCCATAAAAAGGGGCTGAGATACAGCGACAGATGGTGCAAGTACTCTTCTTTCTACACGAATCTGTGTCCTACTTTATTACCCCCTGCTTCTTCCCACTTCCGCCCTCTTTATTCCCCCATTCCCACATTTCGTAATTTATCGATTTTCATGTACTTTCGTAAGTTTTGTTGCGAAATCGCCTTTCGAAATGATGACGTCATCGCTCCCGCAATACTATCGATCGGCTCCTGCCAGCCAGAGCCGCTCATGCTCTCTCGCCCTGCGCGCGTCCCTCTCCGTTTTCCCGCCCACGCGTATTTCGAATTTACACTGTTGTGACCTATTTTTGGCCCGCCAATTCGGTGTAATATCGATCGTTTTCTCACGCCAGGGGGCATAAAAACCCGCTGGGTGCGCCGCACCACGACGACTTTTCGAAATAGGCGTCGTGCGTCTCTTCGTTTCCATGGCGTTTCCAGTCACTGAGTGAAGGCTCATCAGTCTATAATTTCATTTCGCACACTACGGGTGTTTGCTCATCCCCTCCTCCCTTCCTCCACCTATTTGCTCAATTTAAATTATTAATTTGGTCAGTACTGTCCAGAGTTTCATTCATTACCCAGCCCTTTCGTGTTTTTGACGTGTTTTCTCCTTTTTCCATTTATTAATTAATTAAAATTCAGCAAACCAATCAATAATGGGAGACGCACCCGCCGCCAATGCCGATTCTGAGTACATCAAGCTCAAGGTCGTCGGACAGGTAACAATTATCGATTTTTCACCTTTTTAAGTCATTTTTACGCTCTTTTTATCGATTTTCCCACTAAAAAACGCATTTCAGGACTCGAATGAGGTGCATTTCCGCGTGAAGAACGGTACGAGTATGGGTAAGCTGAAGAAGTCGTACGCCGATCGCACGGGAGTCAACGTGAACGCCCTTCGCTTCCTCTTCGACGGACGCAGAATCCAGGATACGGACACGCCAAAGAGTCTGGAGATGGAGGAAGATGATACGATCGAAGTGTATCAGGAGCAGGTCGGAGGTTGCCAGTGAAGTATCGCACCCCCTTTCCCCATTGCATTCCCTTCCCCGCCCGATTTGTATGCTTTAATTATTGGTCAAATATATATTGTACACCGCATTCGGATTGTTTCCTTGTTCGCCGATAAATTATTTTTGTTCAGTTACACTTTTTTCCAATGAATGCTACAAGTTAATTCTCAGGGATTGGGCTGGGAAAAATGAATATTCTTTCAAATAATATTTGACCGTCAAGAAATGATCCGCGACTAAAGCATGGTGCTAAATTATCAAGTGTCCAGTGGTCACGTGATCTTTCTCTTCAATATCTCCCCCTTCTCTCTCTCGCTCTCTGTAAAGTGATGAACCTTCTCCGTTCACCGTCCTCTCTTTCTCTGCCGCTCTTTCACCCTAAAAGAAGGCTCCGGATTATGCCTTACGGCCCCCTTACAAATGGTTCCTCTAAATTTGAACTGGTTCACAATTCCCGCGCAAAATGCTGAATCTATTTGATATTGATTCCCCATTCGCCAAGCACAACGAGAGCTTCCATGATCAAATTAATTTATTTATTCGTCATTATCAGGAATACTTGGGAAAAGTGAGACTCGGTTTGTCGACAAATAGCTGGGATAGATAGCACTCAAAATAATCGAGAATATTACTGAAGGATGAAACATACTAATTGGTGTGGAATGAATACGTACTTTTACTCGGTTGTACTTATTATTTTTTCAAGAATTGCAATTATTTAGTGGGCAACTCCTCCCAGTTGCTCCTGATACACTTCGATCGTATCATCTTCCTCCATCTCCAGACTCTTTGGCGTGTCCGTATCTTGAATTCGTCGTCCGTCAAAGAGGAAACGGAGAGAAGTGACGTTCACTCCGGTCCGATCAGCGTACGATTTCTTCAGTTTTGCCATACTCGTGCCGTTCTTCACACGGAAATGAACCTCATTCGAGTCCTGAAATGCAATAATTGAAATAATAAATCGATAATTGAAGTGTGCTTTTACAATTGGTCGCCCAGAAATGGTTAAATTATGCGTGAGGATAATGGTCAAGGACCCTGATGCAATTAGGTAGAGAGGCAAGTTGAAAATTTGATCGTGGTAGGTCAATGAATAATTCGGTCTAACCTGTCCGACAACCTTCAGTTTGATGTAGTCAGTGGCTCCGTCAGCGGGGGCGGCGTCTCCCATTATTTCTTAATTATTTAATAATTTAAATGGATAAATTAATGAAAGAAAAGGAGTAGCGAAGAGGAATCGATAGTGCAAAAAGTAGGAGAAGATGGAAAATGAATGCCCTCTCTGTTTGGAACGATCGCTTGGCGGTGCGCCGCACCACGCGCCTTTTCCGAAAAGGCGTCCTAATGATGAGAACGAAGTATGGCCAGTGGGCATTTTTCAATCAATAAATCGATACGAAGACGTCATATTTTCGAAAATGGAGAAATCATTTCGAAAACGGTTTCGAAATCAATTAATTCCTTTTAATCGTTTATTCAATAGAATTCTAACAACATATACAGTACCGTGCAAAAGTTTAGCAACAAATTTCGAATCGTCATAACTTTCTTCAAAATTGAGCTAGAGACCTACGGTTGGGAGCGTTCGATAGGTAAACCATAGGAGACCATGACCATATGGTTTGTGTGTCTGCTTCTCTGCAAGCTCATTCGCCGTGCCGATTCTCCCGAGGTGCGGTCGTGAATGATTTTTTGAAACTCGGGGGATTGTTCCTATCATGTGAAATGTGCTGTGGTGGAAGTACAACCATTGGTCTATAGAATACACATTAGGGCACCTTGGTCAGATTTCGCAATAGCGAGGGACGGCCATTTTCCGACACCTCACAAAAATTTTCAAGTCAGCATAACTTCAGCATACGATGATCTAGAGGTCTGAAATTTGGCAGGTATTATCAGTAAGTGCTAGTGCATGATCCTGCCAAGTTTGAAGCAGATCGGACAACTGCAACGAAAAATCGAAAAATTTTGTAAATAGATATTCAAGGTTTTGAAAAATGCCATTCCCGTGATGGGAAAAATCTGAAATCATGCATCAAAGAGAGGAATCTATTAGTGAATATGTGTACGAAATTGCAAAGTGAAGGCTTCATTTTGGCGCATTTTAGGACGCCATAACTAGAGAGGTGCAATAACAGAAATCATGAAATCTTTCATGTTTGGTTTATTCGAAGATGTCGAATGTGGTGAAATTCTTATCGAAATCATCGTAAAGCACTTTGAGAAGAAACGATAAAATCATTTGAAGAGAAAAAAGACGAAAAGAGTACGATTCTTCACGATTTTTCAATCGAGTCATCGGGGTTGGGCATCATTTTAGCATGTCTGATACTTTTGGTTATGGCATCCTAAAATGCGCCAAAGTGAAGCCTTCACTTTGCAATTTCGTACACATATTCACTAATAGATTCCTCTCTTTGATGCATGATTTCAGATTTTTCCCATCACGGGAATGGCATTTTTCAAAACCTTGAAAATCTATTTACAATTTTTTTCGATTTTTCGTTGCAGTTGTCCGATCTGCTTCAAACTTGGCAGGATCATGCACTAGCACTTACTGATAATACCTGCCAAATTTCAGACCTCTAGCTCATCGTATGCTGAAGTTATGCTGACTTGAAAATTTTTGTGAGGTGTCGGAAAATGGCCGTCCCTTGCTATTGCGAAATCTGACCAAAGTGCCCTAATGTGGATTCTATAGACCAATGGTTGTACTTCCACCACAGCACATTTCACATGATAGGAACAATCCCCCGAGTTTCAAAAAATCATTCACGACCGCACCTCGGGAGAATCGGCACGGCGAATGAGCTTGCAGAGAAGCAGACACACAAACCATATGGTCATGGTCTCCTATGGTTTACCTATCGAACGCTCCCAACCGTAGGTCTCTAGCTCAATTTTGAAGAAAGTTATGACGATTCGAAATTTGTTGCTAAACTTTTGCACGGTACTGTAAGGGGGTGCCCTGGCCCGTTTGTTAAATCTGAAACCGTTTCAATTTTAAGACGGCCGCATCGCTCGGCCGCATCGCCCCCTCCCCTTCGCCAAGCCGGCGATGCGGCCGAGCGATGCGGCCGTCTTAAAATTGAAACGGTTTCAGATTTAACAAACGGGCCAGGGCACCCCCTTATATAAACACAAGAAAATATTTTGTGAAGAGATAAAGAATTGTAAACGCAAGTCCATAACGTATGACTTCTTTGTGGACTTCTTTGCGTAGGACAGAAACATACTGTATTTACAGAGCTCTTTTAGTTGCCAAATCATATCAAATACACATCGTTCGTTTACACTTTGCAGCTAAAATTTAAGAAAATAAAAGGAAAAGTGATGCAACGAAAGAAAAACAAACGAATAATGCTCTTCGAAAAAATCAAATTATTTTTTCCTGATTTTATCCGCCAACTTCTGGAATCACCACGTGCGCGTGTATCTCTTACCTGTCTGTTTCACTTCACCCACAGATCTGTTCTTTCTCGCTTCCGTCTTCGTCTCTCAACCCGAATCGAGATCAATCCTCACGCGGGAACTGGCTCGGTTATGGGTGCGGGACTACAACCATCTCCACTCTTTACTGCTATTTTACGGCTTCACCGGATAACTCGGAGAACTTCCGGCAGCTGTTTTTTCATGAAACAATGACAAGTTGCCGCCGCTTTTTGCCAGACGGTCTAATCATCGAGAGAATGTTCGTCATTTGCGTTTCTCCTCAGCGCTCCTCTTCACACATACACACTTTGCCCCCAGTGTCTTCGCCCTCGCTCGGTGCCAGTCTGACCCGATAATCAGGGTTAACTCCGGGTTCAGTGGGCTAGTTATCACTGCATTCTTGACAAGAGCGCATTCCATCTCATGCTTCACAATTATTACAGGCTATCGTACAGAATCATTTCTAATGAGCTATACATGATCCAGCGATACAAATAAGTTGAGCATCGCCGAATCAATTCGTGTATCACCATAGCCCTCTCAGCCCTTGCTTTTTCCTCCTCATTCAACATAACTCGCTGACTCAACCCTTCACTGGCCATTTCGTGCATCGATCTTGTGCATGTTCTCAAACACAAATTCCTCCTCCCGCTTTGTCCCATGCTCTACTTTCTCCTCCTACGACCTTCCCACGGGTTCTACACATTCTGGTACCATATGGGCCATTCGCAGATGGGAATTCCTTCCAATCGAGCGAAGAGCAATCTAGAATCATTAATTGAATCTGTGATGATGCAGTGACTTTTTCCCCTGGAAAGGGCACGATTTGTCATCGCTCGAGGCGCGGCAAAAAGTGAACTCTCAGTCGATCTTTGCCTGTCTTTCGCTCCCGCTTGCCATCCTCTCCCTCGCTCTCGCTCTGATCCGCAGTGCAAACTCTCTTTACTCGCTTCGATTCGACACGCGTCGATTCAGCTACTCAGCGCCCGGCTTATCCCACCTACTACCGCACTGTTTTCGTTACTCTGTCGTGTAATCCTCCGGAATCGTCGGCTACGAGCTCGCACGCGCCGCACGCCCTAGCACACCACCACATCATTCGCCGGATGCGATGAGCGGATCCGGTTTCCGTGAGGCATGATGACACAATGATGGGAGAGAGAGAGGGGTTCAGAGGGCACAAGAAAGAGATGATGATGAATGAGCTGTTGCGCTAACACAATAGAGCCTCTTAGCCATCCCATCGAACTGGTAGTAGCGAGTATGTGAGCAGGTAATGACTTGTACTCAAATTCCCTTCCCTTAGTCTCATCAAGTGGCATTCGAAAGGAAGACCCCTTGCTGGGTGCCAATTTAGATCAGAGATAAATGGTTACCCGAACCGTTCAGGCCAGTTTCAACGGCTATTCGATTGACCGCTGCTCCATTCCTATGTTAGCCCAGTCTTTTCAAGCAGATTATCCCCTACTCATTCGCATTCTTTGCCTTTTCCACATTCAGAGCGCATGTAGCCTGGGCCAATCAAGCAGAGAAGTTCCCCTTATCCTACCCCGACCCCCAGTTCATTCGATGTCTCATCTCCTCCCTTCCTAAGAACCCTTGAACAATCCCCTGACTCACTCACTGCGCCCTTTTGGCACAATTCCGAACGATTTCAACCAGCCATTTCCGTGTTTGTAATCGGAGATGGAATCTCGAGTATTTTCGCCCCCTGATTTGTGGGGAAGTAGATCACAGGAAGATCCTTCAAGTCATTGTGATCCCTTCTTCTTCCTTCTTTATCCCCCTCTCACCCAGTCACTTTTTGTGTGTGCAATTGAAAGAAGAAAGGGTCCGTTCGCGAGCTGATATGCAGTTTTTATCCGCATTCTTCTTAGGAGAGATTTGCCAAATCACCGTATCGTTCGCTCTTCCTTTATCTTTGCCCTTTCACCATTGATTCACACTTCGATTCGAGTTCTACCTTGCCTGCCTTACATTTTGTTCCGTATTTTTATCAGTATCGGTTGCGTGAGACACCTTACCGATTAACTCGCTTGAGTGATAACCACTGATACTTACTGTTTCACCATCAGACACATCCTGTGGTGACACATCCTGTCTGTCAATTCCTACTATTTCCTAATTACCACGCACACTAGACCTTGTCGCGTGAACAATTCACGCTAAGAAGCAACACAGGGCAATAATCCACTTCACTTTTTCCCCTCCATCGCTAGTGAATAGGGAGGGGTCATGATACTATTTGCCCTGAGGCGGTGAGAGAGATGTCTCTCTTCGGTTTGTGCTCTCTGATAGATTATACAACTCGAGAGACGGGGGATCGGAGAGAGCCGAAGAGTGTGCAATCAGTCTCCAGGATATTCCCTCTTCTTCTCTTCTTTCTTCTATCCATTGTCAATCGACCCCTCACACGCATCCTCGTTTTTTGCATGTACAAATCCGATGTTTGGCCATCAGTTGTTTATCGAATGGAAGGAAACTCGAGAACGTTGCCTGATCTGAGGACGGGATGGCGATCCATTTGTGGGGGTGAGATGAAGGGAGGACACCGGATGCGTGCCACTCGAGCGCGCCATTCGATGTATACGCTCCTTTTTGCATGTAGCTCACTCAGATAAAAATTCTTGTAGCATTCAGTCATGTGTAACTGCGGAAGCTTGCAAAATTTATTCATTTTTATTCACTATTTACGCGAACAAAGATTCTCTCATGTAAATTTGGCGACAGTATGACGTTTTAAAGTTTTATCGCTCATTACATCTTCTTAGAAGGCGTTCAGTCGCTTGGCCTGCCATAATTTACGGTAATTTCCGCCGGTTATGAGCCTTTGTTGACAGACTATTTATGCTGAAGGACCTACAGATTGAGTGTTCCTAATAGACGTGCGGGCGCTCGTTATATTGCTTCTCTACACGAACTTTGTTATTGTTGTCGCTCTACAGTCGCAATTTGTTACTAGTCTCTGGCGTTTGGATTGGGTTGTTTCTCTTCAGTTGAAGTACTCTATCTTCCCCTTCCGCCGGCTAGTCACCAGCTACTGGATAGTTGCTCTATCCAATACGCATGCACCCTCGCCAGTCCGATACTCAAGTGAGAGCATGCAGGTAGAATGATTCCTCTTGCAAACTACTGGATACGCATAGCGATTGTTACGAATGGCAGGACAAAAAGATAGGAGACAGGGCCGGTGAATTGACATGCGTTCACGCTCAATTCAATCCGAATCACCTCTTGCTCCTGTTCCATTCGACAGCACCTTTTGCATGCGTTATTGCGCCTTTGATTCTAGAGGTTCCTCCCACTTCACTTATGGTTGTGAACAGATCTGTTCCTTCTAGAATTAATTATGAATAGTTATCATCCTATAAAATTCTCAAGGACTGCTTATTCCATAGCTGTCCCCCGTAAATCTCATAATATCGCTTTCAATTAAATAGAATGTAGAGCAGCGAGAAGCCGAGACATTAACAACCCAATCACCTTCACATCCGCTCCTATGTCTGGGAACCTCTTTTTTCCTCGTAAATCTCGACTCATAGTACCCATCGCAAAATGAGCACAGTGATCCGTGTCATAAAGTGTCCCAATCACATCCGCTTTCCCTTCAATAGCTGCGAACGAGGTACTCGTCGGCGTCTCTTTTTGCGGTGTTCTTTCACCGATAGCGAAAGTACGAATGATGTACCTTTCCCTTCCCCCCAATCCCATTATCTCTGTTAGCGTTCCCAATTCGGGATTTCGCCCCTCCCAGCCGGATCTCTCTCTTGTCCTGTATCATCTGATTGATAAGGCTCAGGTTCCTGCAAATCACCCGGATCAACCTGAAATTAACCTGAAATGATACTATAATGGCATCAAATCACGGAGAGACAGCATCATAGCAATACCCACAGTAATTCTCTATCATTCCACGTTTCCAGTTTATGCATGAAAATATTGCTGCCTTTCCCTCCTTAATCCTATCGTACTCTGCATCAACACTTTGGTCTAGTGGGAAATTGCCGAGGGGTCACCGACTGATTTATAGTGTGGCTTCATCCCCTTCTCCTCTTCCTTTCACTCTCTCGTTCTCGCTCGCTCCTAGGGCACTCTTCCCCTCCCTCTTCCTCCTTCCTAATCACCACCCCAGATCATGTCATATCTCGCCGCCGAATTCGCATATACGCGCTTTGTCCTCCCCGACTGTCTCTCTATTTCACCTGCTCTCTCCTCCATTGTCTCTGCTTCTCTCGTCGTCTCTCCAATTAGCCTTGTCTCTCATCTCCCTCATCTCAGACTCCTCCCTGCAAATGGGTCAGCACCCGAGGGTAAAGGGAGCAGCAGCAGCAGGTCGTGCAAAGGAAGAGGGTGGAATGAAGAAGAGGAAGGCAGTCAGGATTCTACTCTGTCAACAGGAACCCGTGAGGACGGGCGAGGTTCGTTTATTTCCATTTTTTCCCGCATGCCAACGCCGGATTTCATTCTTCATTTCGTTTTTCAATAGAAACGCTTGTGAAACATATTCAATTGAGCGGTTTGTCAATGGCGAATTTCCTAGTTTCAATCTCGCTCTCATGTAAAAATGAGGCAAATTTCTCCAGCCATTGTGCGCGACCTTTCCGCGCCTTTCCCCTCTTTTCCCCTGCAAAAAGTCCTTGATCATCGACTCTTGAGAGTAGTATTAGATAGTAAGTGCGTGGAATGCCCAGGAAGCTCGGTTTGACCTCTCCCTCTCTCTCTCTCCTTCTCCTCTCTCCATTCTCGTTTCGCATCTCGTGCCCTTGAAAAGGCACACTGGGATCATCATCATGCACATGAGATCATGAGAAATTAGCCATAACTAGGAGGGAAAGAAGGGGTCAATCGATGGGAATGGGGAGCGAGTATTCGGCTGATGCTTTCGCTTGATCTTATCATTGTGATAGCTCCGTTCGTTCCACCCTAGATAGGAAGGGGTTGGAGGAACAGCGGAATTTACAGTAGAAAAGAAGATAAACATTGGAACATGATCACAGATGCTCTTGTGATCGAACAGAATTTATAATAAACTTAATTATTTAAATAAGTAATAAAATAAATTAAGCGATTCCATCTGGACGTGCAAGTGCGTGTCCCTGTGGAGTGCCGTCTGTTGGAAATCGATGCGAATGTCGAGGGACGGTGAGTTTTCTTTGTATTTACGATAAAAGTACCAAAACCTTCGTATTATATTTAGACTGAATAAAGAAATCGCTTAGAATAAAATGCATTCTTTGCATCTTCCTCGCACTTGATCTATGAAATGTGATGAGCTACCTATGTTTCACGCACAGTTCAAAGTCTGATTTGGTAACAAGAAGCAAGCGTCGAATGATATTAGTGAGAATAAAAAATTCAAAATATCGAGCACGCGACGTTCAAACATATTCTACCGTATATCGTTCTTTTCGGAATTCTAGAGAAATGCATTCTTGAAACGAATTGTGGAGAAATGCTGATAGAATCGTCGTAGATGCCGTGCTGCCTTCGATGGTCACGACAATCTGCAGACTCTCGTACAGCAGCCATTGGATCTGCGACCGCTGAGCAACTATGTCAGCAAGGACGGAAAGGAGAAGACAAAGGGTGAGACATTTACGTTAGACATCCTGCACAGAGCCCATTGTGATCTTACTAGTCAATAACCAACTCTTTCCGTTAGTGTGGCTACCATATCTTTCAAAGTAGCCCTTTGAACCGGAGAAAAGTGAAATGAGCATCTTTATGGATCGTAAAAAGATAACCCGAAAGTTAGTGCTTAACACTGGTAGTGAAACATGTGGGTTTATCAGCAAACTTGTACCGATACATGCAACAGAATCATGAACAATTATCATACCTCCCGGAGTCATGCATTTGCTTTTTCCACCTTTACTCAATCAATAATTTCAGACAAACACCCGTCAAAGGACGATCAGACTCTGGTCATTCCTGCTGGTTTGTTCCAATTTTCATTTCTTCTTGCCCAACGCAAAATGAATCCCTCGAAATCTGTTGAGTTTCACACATCATTCAACACACCTTCCGATCTTTCGAAATGATTTATATTCACGGAGATGTACGGAGAATATAGAATAAATAATAACCAACTATTTTTTTCATTATCTTCATGCAAATACCACGCTCCGTAAATAGACTCTCTCTCTCTCTTTACTCTGTCCGGTGAGAGAGCACACGTGAAGAGACGAACTCTTCAGCCCAACACTAATCACTACTTCCCCTCTCAGGTATCCATCGTGTCGTCTGTCCCGTCGTTCTTCCCCATGAGCTTCCCGGCACATTCAAAGCCAAATACGGAGCGATCGCTTATCGCGCAATAGTCAAGGTTGAGAACGGACCATTTCGTTCCCTCTTCATATTACTTCCGCGTTTTTGGACCCCCAATTGGATTATGCGTATTATGCGCTAATTCGGATTTAGCCAAGCCCGCTAAAGGTTACCGCTATACACGCGAAATCTATCGCAAAAAGGACCCAATGGGGCACATATAAATCCGGACAAATCAGCGAGTCGGAATGTCTAACGAGAATGCCTCGCAACCCCCACAGTTATCTCCATCGCCGATCTGTCTCCCACTTCTTCTTCTTCTTCCCCACTTTTTTGACCTACCCGTCCATTGTTCTCCACTCACTGCCAATCCATTATAATGCCCTTTCTTACCCTTCCTCCCATCAATTTGGTTGAACTGTCAGTGCTTCTTGCTTGAACATGAGCATGTAACGCGTGCGTACGAGGGCCCAGTAGAAATTGAGCAGGGAGCGAAAATTACAAAAATATGAAATTCAAAAATGTTATATTTGCAGGTCCGAATAGCGCCGTTCCCGAAGGGCGATGAGATCCTGCTGGAAGGTAATGAATTCTATGATTTTTCGAAATTAGGCGTAGCATAGAAACGAACAAATAAGTTTCACACAATATTTATCTCCGCTCGGACGTCAGTGATGCGAATAAAGCCTACCATTTTCCTTTTAACAGTGAACGCTGCGAACATCGTCATCAACAAGATGAATTGAGTTCATTCCAGGCGACAAGACGATTGACGTTCTCGGGTCGATCGCTCTCGATTCCTTCCCCCGTCACGACGCGCCCGTTCTCGTCGATCAACACTTCGTCAGGAGCTTCCTTTGCTTCTCGAGGATGGACGTCAAGGTGGGTTGTAGAAAATGCATGGGCTTCGAAAGACATTTGTTTGAAAGCTCAATTTTGCACCACGAAGTCCCCGAAAATGGTGCTCAATGTGTTTTTGATTTTCAACAAGAGTTCCATCTGATTGGTTCACTCCGCGCTGGTCTGAGGTTGAAGTATCATTGAAACATAACCAATTCTTTGATTCAGGTCAACTCGGAGATTGAGCGGAGCGCCTATCGGACAGGTAATTATTTAAATGAAATAGATTGTAATTGTAATTTATTTTATTTTAGTTGATTAAAATATTAATTAATAATTAAATCAAGGCGAACACGTGCTTGTCTCCGGCACGATCGAGAATGGCCAACCGTCGACGGTTCTTAAGAATGTGAATATCGAATTGAGACAGCTTACGCATTACACGAATGGAACGACAAAGAAGAGCGAGTAAGTCGGCCTTTATTATTTTATTGAATTTGCTTTAGCAATGCCGAAAAAAATCAGCTAAAAACCAATCAGCGAAACAATTACTAAATTTTGAAGTCTCCCGAGTTCATATGCTCACGCATATGAATACTTACTATGACCACCATTGGTACCAGAATAAATCTCTCTTTTTCAGTGATCGTCTGATCGCCTCTCTTTCCTGTGGCGCGTGCGACATCAACTCTGCCCTCAAACTGCACCATTCACTGCAGATTCCAGCCAATGTCTACCCCTCACTCGTCAATCCAAACTCGGCTGTACAGGTGAATTACTTGTCATGCTTCATTGCACGTGTGAGTTTCTTGGATAAAGCATCTCAATTACATGGTCAAATAAGAAATTTTTTTACTATTTTATTCTCAAAAATTGAAGGGAGCATCACTTGTGCACATCTCAATTCCTAAATAGCCACTCGGTGAAGAATATTCGAAACATTAGCTGTGATATTGTTGTACTGATGTGGAATTCCTTTTTCATTATTCATGAGTTTCGAAGAGGAGGAAGCTGTTCAGGTGTTCTACGAACTGCACATCACTGGAAACGGGGACAAATTCCGAGTGGAAGTGCCCCTCTTCGTCGGCAATCGAACGGCCTCATCGCCCGCCACGTCGTCTGGTTAGTTACTACATAACTTCGCTAAAATCGCAGGTGGTGACAAACCCAGAGGAAAAGGATTCATTACTAGGATTATCTGTAACTGTAGGACACAAAGTTTCAAGATAGTGAGAGGAATGAGGGTACAAATTCGATACCTCAGGTGGTCGCAAGTCTCGTCCTGTCTCGGGCGTATTCACTCGATCCGGTTGTTCGTCGTATTGTTCATCGTATGGAGAGGACACGACGTACTCGAGTGGCAGCGATGATCGAGGTCTCATATCAAGTCTACATTATTTATTCGTAATTGTGGAAAATGCGCAGAAAAATTCACTATTCTATTTTGATTAAATTCGGGAATCTCTTTTCTAAAACCGAATGTGTTTCACGCTTTGTTAATCACTAGATATTGTATTTAAAGATAATTGTATGGTTTTAACAGTAAAAAAACGAAATCTTCAGACATGCGCTCAGAGGATTTCGTGCGAGTGCACGCTCCGCCGCCTCCGCCGCCATTCATGCCGCTTATGGGATACGACAGGCGAGTAACTGCAGAGGATACCTCATTGAAAAATGAAGGAGTGGTGCTAGAGATATAAAAAAATACAACATAGCTCCCTTTTCGCTTGAATTACGACTTGTTAGTATCTGCAGATCCAATGACGGCTTTAGTTCCAATTGTCGACTTCTGATTGGAAAAATTTTGTCATAAGTTTACAGCTGCAGAGAGTGACGGGGCTCATTAGTTTCCATAATGATCAACGAGGAAATAGTGTGGGTATATAAATAATAACAGTCATTGCAGATGCCTCCATTCTTCCCCTCCGCTCCTCCTCGATACGGTAGTCATCATCAACCGCCTCCTCCTCCCGCATACAAACCATTCCTCAAGATTGAAGAGATCACCGATGATTGAGATCAATGTACGAACAGAGATAGATTTACATTCCAAAGAACTTCTATCCCCCATAATTAAAGCATAATTCCGATTCTTATTCTGATAATGAAAGCCACAGCAGCAAACCTCTACTGAATTTTTTCCACATATCGTAACTGCAATAACTACTGAATAATTGTGACCTGAAAGTGCCTATTCCTATTTGATTGTAACTATTATGACCACTCCATTCTACCCCGTGTGAAATTGATTTATGAATAAACTAATATTTTGCTTGTGCAGTTTTTACCGAGGCAAAGCACAGATGAAATGAAGAAATAAACAATAAAAAATCGCAGGATCTCAATTAAACAAAACGCTTTGATAAACAACTCCGCATTGCTTGCTAGACAATACATATAATTCTAGTTTAGTTGTCCGTCGTTGTATTTTGACGACCAATAATCGACCTCAATGAAATTGATCCCAGAGTAGATTAGCCCCAGAAAAAAATGGCGCTTGTACTCGATATTATCATTATGCGCCACTGTTCATTATGACTATTTTGTTCTACACATTTTTACCCCATTTCAAATGATTTCGAATACACTGAATCTTTCTCGCTCAGTGATTGTAAGACGTTTGCTTGCGCATGTCTCTTGATGATCTTCAATCCAGAATCCCTGTTCAGAGCGCCTCGTTTCCTGACGTTTTCATGTTTACAGTGTCGTCCGTCTTATTCTCGCTTCCTAATTACCTCGTTATTATACTATCACAGTAGCAATGTGATGCATTTTTGTTCATTACCAAGTATGCTAGGAATGGGAGGAATAACATGATTAGCAAGCAGACTCATCCAGATGCCGAATCTCATCGAGTCAGTCTTCATCTACGGTAACGCAACGATTATCGGGAAAATGAGATTCTTCGTCCAAGCAGTCGTCACTGCTGAAGGCGTAATTGGTGAGGACTAAGCGAGATTGTGAATATGAATTATCCCTTTCCGACAGTTCCAGTCTCGAAATAGTAAACAGTTTGATGACTTCAGCCACCATCCTCTTCTCCATTCTCTTCGTTCTCCTGTACATCGTCCGATTCGACAAGGGATCGGGAGCCTATCGCGTCTTTCTCACCGTCTCGTGTGCCCATGGATTCATGCTGTCGACCATGCTCATACCTCTTAACTTTGTGAGTGCTTCTTGAGAATCTCTAAATTCCAGCCATTAAATACCTATTTGAGAAAAGTGAAACGCAACCGGTATTCCAGCTCCATCTCATTCGCAACGGCGATTTCGTCAACATCGCTCTTGGATTCGGCACGGATTTCATTGCTCCCGAGAATTTTCGAATTCCATTCCTCATTTTCACCAATCTCGTTTCGTATTCATGGGAACTCGTACCGACCGCATCCGTACTGCAATACATTGCACTCACGAAGTATGTTTTTCGAATGACGTTTTTTCTGAAATAACTCCAAGCCTAAAATGAGCCTCTCATATCGTCTCTGCGTGGCGTATGCATGGCCAGTGAGCGCCTTCGGGATCAATTACGTGAGATAATAGATTTGCATTTTGTTCCAAATATACGAAGTGGAAACGCAGATTGATGAGAAGTGATTGAACGATGAAAATAGTAGAAAAATGCTATTGAGGAAAATCAGTAATGTATTTTTTCCTAAACAAATTACTATCGTACCATTGTACTATAGACTTCTTTCATTCTTTGGAGGATTAGTGAAACTCATCTTATTCTGAACTTCTTCGAATGGGAATTATCGGTTAAGAAAAACAACTTCCAGCTTTACCTGCCCAACTTCATTCCGGCGCCTGCCTATCGGGAAGTGCTGGCCAGAAACGCGCGCGATTTTTACAAAATTCATGATCACGAGCGAATCTACGTCTACGGATTCCCGTTCCTGCCCAAGCCAGAGAATGTAATGTAATTATATTTAAATTATTTTAAATATTAAGTTCAGGGTGGCATCTCAGCGATCGATGTGGCGATCAAATTCGCCGCGCCAACGTACGCGATCTCCTACGGGCTATTTCTATTCAACGTATTCCGGGTGTGTTTCGAAAGGAATCTAAAACCATTGAAGAAGGAGTAACTTCAATATAATATGCCTATTCCAGATCAGGAGGAATCTCACGGTATATGGGGTGAGATTGAGTAGCAGAACGCTCAGAATGCAGAAGCAGTTTTTCAGAACGCAGCTTGCGCAGGTAAGAAACGGTAAAATTGTGTACATTTAATACACGGTGTGCATCCATTCAGCTTTTTGTTCAGAGCAGTTTGATGTAGCAAAATATTTTTAGAGCCAGTCAGAAACTATATAAATGTAATAAGTAAACCATCACTTTCTGGCAGGGTCTCTCACCGCTCATCGTTCTCTCCGTTCCATTCTCCATATTCTTCACAGTCACCATTCTCGGATACGATCTCAACAACTTCTCCATAATCTACTCATTCGCTCTTTGGTTCACGCCGATCGTTCAGGTTAGAGTGAGATTTAATTTCGATTTTTGTTATTTATTTTTTGACAGGCCCTTGTGATGCTCAGCTACATCAAGGCTACTCTGAACAAGCAAATGAGTGGAGGCACAGTGCACAATTTGACGAAGACTAGTGTTTCTCAACCGCAGTGAATGAATTTCGCTTGAATGTTGATGGTTGATGTTTATTCTTCGCATTATGGTTGATACTAGTGATAAACCAGCTATCGTGAATCACAATTATTGTTGGTGTGTTGATGTGGTGGGATCAACGGAGGAACCACTCATCGTGGGAGAAATCCCATGATGAATCTTCTTCTGATTGTGGGTGAGAGTAGGACGAGACAGACGGGAGCTGCGTATGTAGACAGGCCGTTGACTAGAGGATACTGCAAATATTATATCAAACCAAATCGTTCACTTATCGTTGACAGCTGCACACATCGACATCAAGTTTCCAAGACAGGTGAAATATTGTGAAAAGGGGGACTTACCAAGGACCAAATGAGTGTCTTCAATCGCAGTTTCTTGGCAAAAGTTGGGACAGAAAAGATGTATTTCACCTGTTTTCATTTGTGCCTTAAACACGAGATCTGTGGAGATACGACGATCTACCATATTTCGCAGTTATTGCCGAAAAATCGTTGCTAGTTTCCGGGAAAAAAATTCGATGTATGTGAGCTGTGCGCTTTATCGCACGCTTTGATTTCTTTATTTCGGAAGATACGATGAACAACAGATATCCTGAGAAGTTACAAAAAAGCAACACATTTTTTTCGGCCAATTTGGCCGATACGATTCAATATAGTCTTCTAACAACATCATAGATCGCACTGCCAATGGAGATCTCTGTTGCAGCCTATTCGGAACAATTTTCATCCATCTCAGAACTAATAATCGCGCGTAAATCTTGTAAGCTCACAATTAATGTCTTGCTAGAGTATTGGGAAATAATTACATCTCTCGCAGTTTGTTTCTTTGAAAGATCCCGCTCTTCGTAAGAGCGAGTCTCGTCTTCTAGTTTTCGCATTTTTCCTCCTCGACCATGGTCTGAAAAAGATAAACTGTCTTATGTATTCACTGTTTTTTTAGTTAGTGCCATGTGTTCGCACAATTCTAGAGTTACTTTAGTGGATCTGATGCTAGTAGACATGTGTCTCTCTTCTCTTCGCCAAGAAATTCAGTTAGCAATTTGTTAAATGTCAAGTTGTAGTCTCTAAGCAAAGCCACATCTGCCTATTAGTTTACTTGATTTGTACTGCACACTCGGCCATGATCTGAGTACATACTAACTGTTCAATTAAGTTATCTCATGTATGATGGATTTACAAAACAATCTCATACATTGGTTATGTCAACGAAATTACCCCTTCACTAGTTCTTTACGTTGATTTCTTTCTTTTTTACTGGACACATCAGTTTGAATTTTTACTGGACACATCAATTTGAATTGAATGTTTTTATGATTTTATTAACATAATAAATATTTTCCACTTCTTGGAGCATTGATACATCAACGAAATGTGCAGCACAACAGGTGAAATTTCAAAAGTCTTCCGCACAGATTGCTAGCTCCAAAAGTTTACTTCACATACGCAGACCTTTCATTATTTATCTAGGTTGTATCTCGTGTGTTCACAATCTAGTATCGAATTTATACTCAGTGATATTTTTCAGATTTCTTAAAAATTACCTAATAATGCCGAGTGTTGGTGAAGTAATATGTGATCTCGTCCTTTGCCCTCTCTACATTTATCTACTTATCCGACTAGTCACTTCTTCCGACGATTACTTCAAAACTCCTTTCTTCATATTTTTCATTGCAACAGGTCACAAAAATCCGAATAATTTTGAGCAGCAAAGCGTTCAGGAATCTACAGTATTATGACAGTATTTTTCTATCAAATTGTGGCACAATTCGTAGATCAATACTGGACACGATACATATGGAAGCTTTCTTACGTGAGAAAATCTGTATTATTAGATCTCATTAGTTGAAACATTTAATTCTTGTGAAGTTTACAACACTACAGGGATTGAACACTTTCGGGGCCGAAGGTGCAACGTTTGGTAAGGCGCTCATCGCAGTCCATCGATATTATGTGATTCGAAGCCATGATTTCGCAGAGAAGGTATGATTTTTATTCTCAGTTTGTGCTCATGGAAGTGATCGATATCATTTTCAGAAATGGTCACTATCATTCATTCGCTACCTACTGATTGCTCAATTCGCAATTTCCTTGCTCTTGGCTTCTCCCGTAATTCCTTCTTCATTAGTGTACAAAAACCCGAAAACGGAGGACCAAGTCGTTGCGCTTTCAGTTACGCACACACTGGTGCGTTCCTTTTATTCCAAAAGAGAATTTTCTCATCACTAATTTCAGGTTTTAAAAGCTATTGCTTTCTTCACATACATGCTCTACATTATCTGCAATAGTGTCTGTACGGTTCTTACAAGTCGAGAGCTATTTCGACTTCGGAGTATTCTTCAGGTATTTTTTGTCATCTTAGACATTTTACATCTATCATTCATTCTTATTTGAAGGAAAACGCGTCCACTTCGCGAAAGATAATGAAGCAGCAGCGCAATATGTTTATAATTGTCGTCGTTTGCTCTCTCAGCCATCTGACGAAGGCAGTTCAGCAAGTAAAACATATTTTTTATTCCAATATTCATAGTAATTTCCAGTTGATTATCGGAGTCGGAACATATTTCGGATCCGAAGCATTTACTACCTTTGTTTGGTCATTGGTAAGCCGAATTCTGCGCCTTTCAATTATTTCGTATTTTTCTACAATTTTTATGACTCTAAATGAATTACAGTATCCGCTGGTGAATGGTTTATCCACGTATGCAGCTCCGTTCTTCCTAGTTTTACTCTCGCCGACAGTCCGATCTAGAGTGTTATTCATTCCCCTATCGGAGATGTCCGGAGCAACAGTTGATTCGACCTCGTCTAGATACATTTGAAGGTGATGATTCGTAAATTGTAATACGCTCAAAGTTTGCTTTTTCGTAGTCAAGGGCAGGACTATAATTTTGCGCCCGGAAGGCACGAACGTGACGTTAGTACATTGTTGTTATTGTTAATACACGTTTTTTTCAAAAATTATCTTCACATCTTCAGATTAGGCTCGTCCAACAGATCAACATTACTTCATTTCCCCAATTTTGAATAAATTTGTTTCTTAATTCGGTCGTTTATTCAATCTATTCTTTATCGATTTTGCATTATTTAATCATTTGTTCTCCCCATAAAAGCCCCTCTCTTCCCTCCTACCCTCATTCCGCCCTCACTTACCCATCGTGAGCAGTCTACTCGGCCATCTGAGATGGAGGGCAATATTGTGAGATTGTCTTTAGACTCTGATCTTTAATCTCTTAGGGTCTAGCTAGATTGATCTTTGATCTTTGATCTCTCCCGTCAGATCCACACATCGATCGTCGATCACGAGAGTCTCATGGGCATCGGCGTCCACTTTGGCAACGATGCGACCACCGGAATGGCCGTCACCTTTGAGGTATGGTAGTGATCTTTGATCTCTAGAGATCAAACTACAAACTTAAAGATCAACGTCAAAGTCCATTCCAGGGAAGCAAGTGCGAGGCGGCCACCCATGCAGTCGTCCTGGCCATCGGCGCACTCTTGGAGCAGCCGGAGCTGCTCGATCGGTGAGGAGGGGTGGAGATCAAAGTCCAAAGATCAAAGATCAAAGTCCATCGCAGGGACTGGACGATCGTCACTCCGTGTGCGTTCGTCGCTGAGGGAGTAATGCAGGGGTGAGCGGGCAAAGGTCAAAGTTCAACTACCACAAAATGTGATGAGAATTGGGCTCTACATATTGATTGAATTTTGTGACCGAATTTGTTTTGGGAAGGCCGATTGGGTTTGAAATATCAAAGATCCCTCTTCTCAGATACAGCATGGCCGCACCATGCGAGTCGTGCGGTGGGGAGGGAAACGCTGACCGCGTCGCCGAATTGATCACTCTCAGCAGAAGTCAGTCAGTTTCCATTCGGCGTCCAGAGATCAAAGATCAAAGATCAACAATCACCTTCGCAGACTCGCCCCGCGTGTTCGCCGTGGAGCTCAAGCGTGACGGCACGGATCTGAGCGAGGAGGTTTGAGTCGGTTTCGGTCCCGTAACGATAATCCCGGATTACTGTAGGCGCAGAAGCTCGCTGTGATGAGTCTGTGTGGAGCGGGCGAGGAAGCTGGTAGTGTGGAGGGAGAAACGTGACCTGTCGTCCTACCGTAATCAAGATCTAAACATTCACTTGATGTAAACTAATAAATAATCTGAATTGTGTGCAACGATTTTGTTCGAATATCAATGTGTTGGCGATCGTTTTACATTTTCTTTAATCGCAGTAGAGAGATCCACTCCTGTTGTACTCATCCTGTTCGTATGTGTTTCAATATTTTAAAACGAATCCTTCATCATCATTGAGAACTCGCCGAAACGTTGCGTTGTCTAGTTGCTAGGGAAGTGAAAAACTTCGAAATTGCCAGCTCAGCGTGCAGCGTAATTCGAGGTTAGCGTAAGGTTTCCTGATGTCTCGAATTTTTCTGCCTTCCTTCTTTTTCTATGTTCAGCACAATCATAAACAGGTGCAAGTAATGGTTTGCCTGCATCCTCTCAGTCCCGTTCTCTATTCGACACTGCGAGCAATACGCAAAGCGTTCACTATTCTATCCATTGCCTTTTCCATTATTTCCACAGTAATTATAATATCCTGCATGCAACAATCCAGCAAGAATTACTCAGCCCTGCTTCTGCTGATAATTGTGAGTGGTGGTGTCCGATGATCATTGTTATATTCAAAAATATAAATCACTTTAAATCCCAATCTGATTAAGGCTGTAGCCCTGTTCAGTGATCTGTATCTTCAAATGATCTTCGATCCAATATTTCTCTTCCCTGTGCCATGCATTACAAGGTGATCATTACTCCGCTTGCTCTAAATTCCATTTCCATTTCAGAGACAATCCTCTAATCGCACTGCCAGGGTCCGCGAGGACGCACTATGTTATCATTACACTTGTTCTAAATTAATATTTTAATTCAGGTTGTTTACTTGTTCACGGTTATTTTGAATTGCCCGGTATACCTAGCTTGCTTCGGGTATCGGCATCAGGTGCGATTGTCCGTAATGACCATTGCAACAACAGAAAAATATTGAGGCAGTACTTCCCCCAGGCTCACGTTGGAAACTTCGACCGGTGTCTCAGTGCTTGATTGGGATACCTTTTCTCGCTATTTGCTTCATTTTCTCAGCGTTACTAAATGTAGGGATAACCTAATCGACTTACGAACAAGATAATAATTTCAGAACACATTCGTTCCATTCGATCCGCAAGCAGCGTACTGGAACGTAAGCAACGAGAATATTATAGAAAACGAAAAAAATACCATAACAGTTACTCTCATCCGATTGGCCTCCAGCGCTGATTGCCCGTGCAGATTGCACCAATCGTCAACGGATTGTTGTTTTCGGCATTTTCGGATCAATCGCCACTCTTGGAGTAGCGATTTTCGGGTTTACTGTAGGCCTTTTCCAAAGAAATAACAGTATAGATAATACAAAATTTTGAGGTTTGCTCGCATACGTTCTCACAGTTGCGCGTAACGACTAAATTGAGCCTGAGAACGAAGGCGCACCATCGAACGCTCACTAAAGTGCTGCTACTGCAGGTTCTGAATTGGAAATTTTAGTTTCAATAATTCAAAATTTAGTGCTCGGTACCAGTAGTTCTGGTAGTCTGTCCGATTCTCGTCTGTTTGTCCACGAGCCTTTTTCGGTTTGAAGAATCACCTAGTAAGTTCTATTGCACTACATACAGTACCTCAATAACTGTTGTTCATATATCGTCCCCTCTTGTCTGGTAGTGATGTCATCTCACCCCTTCTTTCACTCGGTCGCATTACTAGGAACGACTCCAATGTATCGTTATAAATTTTGCTGTAATTGTAGCAATATGGTAAGCGAGATGTGTTGCTTGATAGAAAATCAAAGAGTACAATTACAGAGAATTCATGGCCCAACTCCATCAACTTTCTCAATTGTACATCACTCGCCTGAAGGAGGGAGGGAAATCAGCTTACCACATCGTTTTTAATAACTTTGCTCTTAGCCGGTTGGGTCGTTGTGTTCTCGGTTCTGCATAATATTTATCGAAAAAACATTAAAATAACACAGAAAATCTTCGTTGCTTGCGCCAGTTCCAGTTGCCGTACCATATTCCCAGGTCCACTGAAATCATCGTTTTTAAGTTCATTTTTAAAACAAAAACGTACTAGAGACGAGTATACTTCATTGAAAACTCACATAATAATCACAGCAGTTCTTCGTTTCTTCTTCCACTCTCCTCCAGCTCGCTCGCACTGCATCAATGTGCATTCCAACGCATGTCTGCTGAATTTGTCAATTTTGTCTTCAAAAATTAACCCTTTCGAGACTGGTACTGGTTGAAAGTGGAATATATGACTAACCACTTCGTGATCCTTGCATCGGTACTTGACTGGCTCTGTGTATTTCAGTGGCGGACTGGGACGGATATCGAACTCCATGTATGGTGTGACCTGAATGACAAAATCAATCTATCGAATTTTAATGGCACCTTTTTTGTCATCTTCAAATTTCACAGTTTTACTTTAAAAACAGACCCGTGCCAAGATGAGGGGGAGTGGTGATTGTCATCAATAAATTATTGTTGTAACCATGTTAATTGCGAGAAGGCAATCGTAGAGTTCGTGTAGGGAACTGAAAGGAAGTGGTGTTTTGGATAGGAAAAACACAAAAAATGGGAACAATTTAGTCCCACAGGGTGCAACACCGCCCGTCAGAATGAATTAGCGTCAATGCATCAACGTGCGCTCTCGAGTTGCCGACTAACAAGTACCAGGCAAGGTGAATTGTAACTAGGAGCACCCTAGTCATTGCTAGAAACGCCTGACAAAATCACTGTTGAAACGCTTTTCACATGTAAACAAAGCTTAGGAAGCAAAGGGGGAGGATACAGAGTGTACTACACAATGGCAAAGCCAAGGCGAAAGTCAGCGAGGGACGAATTAGTGACCATGGCGACTGAGAGGGAAGAGAGAGGCGAAAGTAGTAAAACAGCAAGGTGGTCCGATGGCGAAAGGAGATAGGGAGGAGTAAGGGGGATCCTAACTTTCATCTGGTCGCAAAACAACCTGTACATTTCACAACGAAAAGTCGTTATCAAGATCAAGGGATCAATTCTAAATTTTACCAAATTTTGTTCTCTCACGCCCAGTGGGGATGAATCTATACTAGACCATAAGTAATCGGCAAGGAACGGGCATCCGATCTTGAGAAGGCCGGTCGTTTCCAGCTATTTCGATAATACGAGAATATTCCTTCATTTCGACTCCTCGGACTGCCCGTAATGTCGTCTCGTCCTTCCCTCTCTCCCTCTACTCCAACCGAGATGTTCAAACCCATTTCGATCTCCGATTTGTTCTCTGGCTCGAGAACCGAAGAGAAATTCACTCGAATCCCCGTCGATGAGCTCTTCGCACAGACTCCGGACGATCAGGCAAATGGGAAACAGAATGGTACGTATACATTTTGCTTATGCTTATATTTTGCAAATATGCGGAATGTTTACAGAAACTCAGAACTTCTCCCCGACTGATACTGACCAATCCTGCATTGAGTACAACAATGGGGAAGAATTCGATGAGGTAACGCATTTTAAATTTTTTTAAGTACTACAATCAGGATTGAGGATTTCACTGCGTCCATGAACGACTATCTTTCCATCTCCGAGCGATCTTCTCTTTCTTCTGCCGTCCTCCCGCAGAAAAGATCCTCCTCAAAATCCTCAAAAACGAGGAGATAGGAACTCAGCAGGTTGAATTACTTGCAATAGTTGCAATATACAGCTAACAGCTGGCCTTACCGGCTGGACCCACCTAGCGTTGTCTTATAACTGTAAAATCGGTTGACGTGGATACACATTTACCTTTACCTTTAGTTGCAATGTTATACGTTTTGATTGCAGGATCAGAAGAAGAAGGTGCGATTCGCTGTCGAAATGGACGTTGATTGCTCGACGTTCCGATTCACCACTAATGTAATCAATGCCGATGCGTATTTGGCAAGTGCAGGTGCGACAAGCACGGGAAGATAAATGGGAAGCGGAAAGAGGTAACGGATTTTCATCTTTTAGAAGAAGACAGTGAATCGTTGCAGGAGAATCATTCGGAGAGAATCAATATCAAGATGAAGCTTGGCGTGATTCATTCGTCAACTCTACAGTAGAAAGAGCGCAATACAACGGAAGAACTGAGTATCAAAATTCCACCCCCTCCCTATTTTGCATTCGATATTTGTGGACTGTTTTTGTTGTTGTTTTCGCTCCCATGAGTTATTGTTGTATTGCCTCCTATAAAGTGTTGATTGGAATCTGTGTTACTCGACTTTAGCTCGCAAACAGTGAACATTTTTCGGTTAGTGTTTGAGATGCTGATTAGCTGTTGTTCTGGAAGGTCTCAATTATTAGATTGGACATTAACGCTCACAGAAACAATCCAATATTTTAAAATCCCATTCCGCCCTGTAACACAATTGCTTCATCAATCTCGCCCACGGGGCATCTACCGAACAATTTCGCTGCTCCCGTCAGATTCCTCCTTACAGCACTCCCGAAATGGTCTGGCACCCTCTGGCAAACCTCCTACCTTCAATTCAATTTACAATTGCGTCTCCGATAGGCGTCTTTAGGCGAGATCTCAAGATCATTCTCACTTCCCTTCCCTCCCCAGTCATGCCCACCAACACCCGTATTTCTTCAACATGGAACTACGATATCTTCGAGGACCTTATCGAGTATGCATTTTTGTTTCATTTATATTTATTTAGGCGAGCAAATGTTTGAAAAATTCGTTTCAGGAACCCTCGCCTGCCTCTCCCGGTCTAGACGAAGTTCATCTGCAAATGAGCCTGGTCTTCTCCCAAGTGCAAAAGACTCGCCTACCACAGCTGGCGAAAGCCACCCGATCGTGAGTTTGACACTTGACTCCATTAGACTCAACCACAAATCAGCCAATAACCTGTTCTTGCCAAATTACAATGGAGGCTATGTTCTTCAATTCGCATTCATTCTCGTCGTAAGAGAGGCTTGCTAGAAATACGAACATTACAAATAAGAACATTACAGAGCCATCTCTAGGAGTTCATTCCAACCATCTTTCAGACCCTCCCTCCATGCGCCTCTCCGCCTACCCGTGATCGCAGCGAGAATTTCGTTGTACACCAAGCTCGATCTCTCCAGATCAAACTCAATTATTTCACTGCCGTCTGCGATGCGATCGAGAAGAATGACTCCTACTATTGGAAGAAGGAGGATGTAAGTGTTTTTTCATTGGACGAACTGAATGGGGCTGAAATTTAAAGAAAACTGAAAATATTTATTCAGATCCGGGACATCGTCGAACGCGAAGTTCCCCGTCTTCGAGCGTTCGTGCGAATTGTGCAACGCATCATCGAGGTGAATTTCGAATGAATTTGTCCGTTAAAACAAAAACAAACTTCGACAAATATGTTCGTTAACAGTCCGCCCAGCCTACTGGTAAAATGCGCGACAACATCAGCCCTCCAGGCTTCTTCCTTCCTGAAGAAGAGAGTGGTACGTTTGCATTAGAGGGATCATGGACTGACTTTCATCGGTAAATAGAGATCTTTTAGAATCTCGCTGCTCGACGCCGAATGCTGATCAGCTCGTGTGGGAAGATGCGCAAGAGATGGATAGTCCATCGGGATTGGCTGAATACATCGTGAGCAAATAGAAACCATTATCCTACAATCTTTCGAGAGTTTTCAACAAGTAATAAAACTAAATACTTTCAGGGCTCTGAATGTCCCACGCCCCACGAGTCCCAGATACTGAGTAACGATGAAAAGCAAAACGAGGTGAGAGATTTGTAAAATTCGGAAAACGTGTTATCACATCTTTTACCGAATTTCTAACTCGAACAATACCGCTCTTCTCAACTATTCCTTTTACACTTGACAATTAGTCATCGTGTGCATTCAGGTAACTCGATGCACAGCACAAACTGAATGGTTTCTCAGCTCGGAAGATCAGGAACCCGAATTGCCCGTGGACACGGATGAATCGACAGAGGAGAATTACTATGATGAGGTATTCATAGAACTATGCTTATTATATTTTGTTCATGCTTCACAAACTACAATATCTAGAATTTTAAATTGTTTCATGATTCAGTTATTCTCAGGAGGTAGACGACATAAGCTCCTCAGTGCATGGGAACAACTCCTCTCTTCCTTCCGTCGCCTCTGTCACTCCATCATCTTCCTTCTGCTCACCATCTTCACATTTATCCACATGGGAGTTAGATGTGGGATGGCCTCAGTTCAGGACGAGTTCTCTACCTGAGAAGGAGAAGAAGGAACCATGGAGGGAATATGTCGAGTGGCAGACAGATAAGAAGGTTCGTAGTGGTCAAAGCAGAGCGACAGTCAAACGAATTGGAACCAACGAATTCCCATAACTCATTCTCATAGCTTGATAAATGTTGGGGCCAAAATAATCTTGACAAACTAAAAAGTAGAAATTGCAGATATCTCTGGAAGCCTTCGACAAGTATGCGGAAATGGCGGAAAACTGTGTCGGATTCGACTATGAGTCAACCGTTGTCGACCCCGCAGTTTGCTCAACGAATTGAACAGAAGAAAGACGTATCGGGTGATTGAGAGTGAACAGAGCAGAAAGTCCGTGGCTGTCATGGATCTGGTTAGTTGCTGTTAATTATATTTGAAATATATTATTTTTACCTTTTTTTAAAAATTAAATTAATAATACTCATTCAGGGCGAGAGTATCATGTGCATGAACCTTTTATTCGAGAGTGCTCTACCAGATTTTTCTCGAGATGACTACAGAGGACGTGAATGAGTCAACTCAACTCCACCTGTTTCTAAATTAGACCATTAGATCGATTTTCGATCTATCTTCGACGATTTTGTACAAAAAATAGCGTATGATCATCATTTCTGTTTATGTCTGTTCAACTGGTCAACTGGTACTGGTCAATGTCTTTTTCGTGGTTTGCAATTCTTGTACTTGCCACATATTCTATTGCATGTAATGGCGAAAACTTGAATGATAAAAATATTGAAGCTATCATGAAATGTTTCAATTAAAATTTGCGTTCAAAAGTGTGTTTCCAAAGACTATTAGCAACAAAGCTGCACGATTTTATTGCACAGTGTAGTCCGCGCAATGAAAATCACTAATTCGCCCCAAAGGTCGATCCGATATCCGAATCCGGCGCACTCGTAAAACGAGATTTCACGTACTCCCCTTCCTGCTGGGATAATCTTCAGAGTTCGAAATTTGAACAACTCGTCTCTCCATTTCCCACACTCTCTCATCTCTCTAACCTACAAAATAACACGTGAAAATAAGAGATTCTTACCCGATATCTGTGCTCTTTCGCCTGGCAGACAGAGCGAGAGATCATTGTAAAATGAGAGAGCCAGACAATAGCTCGCTGTTGCACTCGACTATCGAATTGCACTGAGAGAGAACCCGCAAGGGATGATAGATGGAAGATGAAATATCCTCTCAATCTCTCTCCGAACGTCAAATAATCACTCAAAAGCGATCGAGTCCCTCTTCAATCGGCAATCCCCATAGTGCAAGTGCTTCCATGCTCTTTTCCTCGTGGCCGCTAGGAGTATAAAGGCTGACTTGGTCCGGGGCAAAGGCACATCCTCCAATGCTTCCCCGACTTCTCTCCCTTCTCGCCCTCTCCTCCACCATCGCTGCAGCCGCAGACTCTGCAGCTGGAGGGATCCCCAATCTGAGCGGAAACGTCGGCCTCACAGGTGAGCGTTGTGTGGTGTATCGTGTGGTGAGTGCAGGCTGACGGTCGACGTATCACAGGTGCCGGATACGGTGATGCGTACGGTGGGAAAGTGAGCGAGGGCGTGTACGGAGCCGGAGGACGCGTTGGAGGTGAGAGCTACTTTCCGGTTGTTCATTTTACGGTCATGTGGAATTAAATGAAAAACAATGAATATCAGGCAATCTCGGACTCACTGGACTTCTGGGACTCGGCAGAAAGAAGCGACAAGTAATTTCTATAAATATTGGTCAATTTTGAATCGTCTTTTGTTAGGATTTCGGCTTCGTTCCTTTCTCATCTCTGAACATTGCTGCTCCCAAGCCAGCTGAGCCAACCGCAGCACCAGGTGGAAGAAGAAAGAGACAGGTGAGAAATGACTCCAAATGATCTTGAAATGATCTCTTTGATCACTAATTGCTAGATTACTTCGAATCTGTCCCATTACAGGCGACCGCAAACGCCAACGCAACCGCCACTGCCAATGGAGGCAACGCATCCGCTGTATGTTTCCTACTCTCT
This sequence comes from Pristionchus exspectatus, assembly GCA_911812115.1. Classification (NCBI taxonomy): domain Eukaryota; kingdom Metazoa; phylum Nematoda; class Chromadorea; order Rhabditida; family Neodiplogasteridae; genus Pristionchus; species Pristionchus exspectatus. Next base: position 9,022,973 of record OU461584.1, on the reverse strand, counting down.
TTCCGTTTCCATGAATATTGATTGTGGCAGCAAAACTCAGCTACTCAAGTCGATTTACAAGCTATAATTGCAGGTCGCAAATGCCGTTGCCAATGCGTACGGAAAACGTGCGACAACTGCAGCCCCTGGAAGGAAGAGAAGACAGGTTAGTGTGAAACCCAACTTGTGTGCTCTGTCCCTTTCATTTTTCAATACTCTCTCTCGTTTCTCTGACGATAATTTGTGTATCACTTGTTCATGCAGATTCCGTTACAGATCTTCGGTGCCATGCCCATCGTCCAGTCAATGCTCCCGGAGGAGCCCGTCCTATTCTTCCTCTTCCCGTTCCCGTAGCAACTGCCGCGCCCCCAGCTGCGGCCCCGACGACAGGAAAGCCGAACTAGGAGATGATGTGAATATAGGAACACGATTGTTTGTATTTTGGTTGTCGATGGAGAATAAATTAAAATTTATTCAATATGGTGATCGATTTTCACCGCTCATACGCTCATACTTTTCGTTTTTATAATATTGTACTACTAATTTTTTTATTATTTCTAAAGTTGATAACCCAGCCTTCGTGAAAATCAGAAACGCGCGTACACGAATTAAACTTTATTCATTCACATGTAACACGGAAAAACTTCGATACGGGAAATCCATTGTTCGCCTGGAATCCATCACGTTGGAAGTCACACAACAGCATCGTGTCGTCACATCCTCCGCAGTAAATGCTCAATGCGAATCCGTCGATGGCGATTGTCATGGTAGGAGGACATGTCAGCTTTCTGGTCGATACAGAGTATGAGGCCTTCGTGCATCCCGGAACTCCTTCGAAAGTACCATCGTCGCATCCATTTGTCCACAATCTCTTGCAAGGGTCTAAAATTAGTATGGTAATTGAGTGAAACATTTATAGTACATATAACAGTTAATAAGCGAATAATTCAAGATAGAAAAACACAGTGATTCATTCCTAAATGTAAGAACATGGAGATGCGCTGGCTCAATTGCAATAAGTGTGTGGAGGGCCTCGCTTTACGTACACTTAGTAATGTCATTTAGTAGGCGTCTTTCGGAAATACGAAAAGTAGAAATATGAAATCTCACCAACGATTCCGGATCCTGGGTTCATTTTCAGGCAGGCGTCCACACAATGGATGAAGATGAATAGTGCAACGAGAAGACATCGCATCTTAGAAATATTGTCAAATATTGTCGTTATGCAATGCCAACTGCACATTGATAAAAGAATGAAATAGATTAGGATAGATCAGCAACCTCATCACAATAATCCTTCCAATGAGAATTCTTCCACGCCCACTTCACTTTCACCCATTCCAAAGGGTGTCGATCGAGTGCGAAGCAGTTCAATCTCTTCTATTCCATTTTCTCTTTTCCACACCCCCCCCCTCCTGTCTCCTATGACTCCTCAGTTTCATTGATTGTGCGACAACAGCACGATTTTACACAACGTTGATTTTGTGTTGATGGAGGAATCGATAATAAAAAAATACAACATTGAGATTTATCGATCGGAGTTTAGACGTGTATTGCCTTATATAATACAAAAACGAATAGTTTGTGATACAAAGGAGAAAGAAGATTGGAATTTACATTTGGATAGAGTGTAGGAATGCGGATTATCTGCAATGGCCCGTGACATCTTTCAGACCACTAATCTGCGCTTGCATGTTGTTTCCAGAATTTCCTCCATCGAGGACGATGTCGTTGTTGGAGCCGACTTGCGACACGACGATCTTGCAGCTAGCCATAGCGGTCACAACGATTTTCTGGAAAATAGAATATTAAAACAAACTGGCTATGTTTAAAATAAATTTTTTATCAAATTAAGTGCACCTTGATGGATGACCATTCGAGTTGGAAGTTTCCAAGTCCAGCAGACGAAATGTCATCGAAGACTTGAATAACGGCATGCTTGGGATCGGTAACCAGAAGTAAGCCAGCATTCTTGGGCTCTGAAGATGGAAAGCATGAAATGAGTAGAATCTCGTACAAAAAAACTGACTCTTTGTCGTGGTTTTGGTGGGGCTTTGAGTAGACTCAGTAGTTCCCAATGATTCTGCAATCAAATCATGATCTTGCACTTCGTTGGCACGATTTTTTAAACGTTTTGGTATTTATACCTGTCGTCGACTCAGTGTTGACGGGAGAGCTGGTAGAAACGAGAGGAGTGGTATCGATCTGGGAAGCTGCAAAACACATAGGTAGATATCGATATTTGATCTCACATGCTGTTCATCACAGGATCTATCACCCAATTTAGAATTCCCTTCCCCGTTCGAAGGATAAAGCAGGTTCACGCTTTGTTCCTTCTTTTCGCCAAGTTCACTTTCCCTTTCCCGCTTGAAGAACTGCTCTTTACTTCCTCCCTGATTGTCTTGCTTATTTATCGATCAATTGTTATTTGACCCTAAGAGGCCTACACGCTCCCAATCTCAGATTCATAATTCATCAAAAATTGTCAGAATAATACAGGCTGATAATCTAGAGGAGAAACTACAATTTTAATATCTCTCCTTTCCAACTTACGCGTTGACGACGATGGTTCGGTGGATGAGAGTGACGTCATCTGAGAAGACGCCTCTGCAATAGGAACACTGCACATTTATCACCAGAATATTTGTTCGACCCCCATTTCATTTCCTTGGAAGGACTTGCTTCAGCGATTCAGTATTCTTTTGGCCTTCCCTCGAGTGAGGGATAGGCGGTAATTCGAGTGGCAGATCGTACTATTGTCCGTCTGAGGAACGGGAATTCAGTTGATGGGTGTCTGGCTAAGAGACCATCCTTGGCCTCTTTTCCCCATTTAGAGATACTTGCGAAATCGAGATACCCGGAAGTTTGTGGGAGAATGAATATGAGAACACCGAACGGAGAGTCTAAAATTGCAGCAGTTCTCATGTTTTGTAAGTGTTAAAAGGTGTTGTGCAACGGGCAAACTCATCCAACCGGCCGACTCTTCTCGTTCACTGTTCAGATCATATTCACCCCCATGAGTCCTTATCGCGTCCAACTTCCTCTCACTCCCGCACTTTCACTAGAACATTCCCAGATTCAAAGCGGACACCTGTTCTTGGGGTCAATAAACACACTATTTTTGCTCTAAATTCGTCCGATTGTCAGGACATCTCGACAGCACCTGCGCACTTTCTCTCTCTTAGATCGGTGGTACGGATGTGGTAGAAGTGGGGCCTAAATGTAAGTTCAAAGATCATCTTCAAACGACGGAGCCGCCCACTCACTGGCTTCCCTTTCTCGGTTGCCCCTCTCAACCTCCATTTGACAGTCATAAATCGTCCTCTTTTAATGGGCTTTCCTCGCTTGATGGGCCTCACTTTTGGCCAACCAACCACCTGACATTATTACGAAACAGAAGCAATCAAGCGTCACCACAGGCTCTTGTACGGCCATTTACAGGTGAATTCAATGAGGGGATGGAGCAAGCAGGCACGACGATACTGACGCACTGGGGATCTCACCGGCGATCTCCGGAGTGTCAGGGGAGAAGAACGTCGTCCAGAACGGCACGCCCTCGTCCTCATCCACGAACTGCAGTTGCGAGATCACGTCTGCAAGAAACGGTTAAAAAATGACAAATCATTGTTATATGCTACAGAAAATACATTTATCGGCAGAATAAAGAGTGAGTTGTACAATATCTAGTTTCAACATAAACTTGCCGCTGGGGAAGATCATGGAGAACCAGTAGATCAATTCCTCTTCAGTTTTCTCCGTTTTCTCCTCAGTTCTTCTCATCTTCTCTTGCTGGGAACACGTCTCTTCTGCAAACAATGGCTCGCTGAATCGCTGTTATTCAATGAAAAATGTCTCACCGGTCTTGTGCACCTTCAGAAAGGTGATCGGGTTGACGTAGCCCCTCTTGAAGGTCGGAGGCAGGTAGATCTGAACAATGATAAATCATACCAAACAGTTGTTGGCGCACTCACATCATATCCGCCATAAGTCCAACAGGTCTCGGTGAAGGAATCGTACCTGGAATGGATGAATATTTTACGTCACTCTCGGTGTGAAGAAGTGAAACGAACTTGAACAAGTTGCAGGAGGTGTTCCAAGAGCATCGAATCATGCACGAATCAACAGATTCGCGCTTCGAATCAAGCATTTCCTTCGGGAATCCGTGAAGAGCCTTGAGATATAGAACCATCGGGTTCTGAAATGAGTTAAATGTTCAAATTTGTAGGAATTGTGCGCAGCTCACCATATGAACAGCTGGAATCCGATTGCGGTGATTTCCCTCCGACCATACACCTGACACCGAGTAGAGTAGTACAAGGAGAAGGAGCATTTCCTTCTGCAACGTATATATTTATGAGGTTAACGGGAGGGATGACGAGAAAACGTTGAGACGTGATGAACAATTAAAATAAATGTGTAAAAGAAGTCGCGATCACGAAAGATTCGTTATTCCTTGTTTTAGATACGGTAGTTCCGGTATGACTATTTTAATAACGCCGAATAAAAGCAGGGAATAATTAATCGATTTTGTGTAACACAACTATCGATGATATAACTTTGGTTTAGACCTAGTACACCTATGATCTTGCGGCTCTCCTCTGCTAAAGCCCATAAAAAGAAGAAGTCGATTCGTCCTCCACCTCTTCTTCCATAGTTACCCCTTCCCCCCTCCCGTCTCCCTCCTTCTCAGAGACACCCCCGTCCCTCCGCTCCCCCTCAGCAACAATCTCGAATTGTCTGGACTCTCTCATTCTACCATCAAATCTTCAAATTGAAGAGTCATCGAGTATCTAAGAGAGCTTCATTTTTATCTCATCCAGTCCATAAAAGGACTGGGATCCATCATCCTTCGCATTCAGTCTTCCCAGTCGCAGCAGAGACTGCTGACTTCCAACCTACCGTACTTCCATCTCTCTAAAGATGGAAGTCCCTTTCCACATCTGGCTGAACATGTGCTGTTTAGCACTTTCGCTCCCAATAATCTTCCTCTGCCTCAGTATACTGTAAGCAAGTTCTACTATCATCTCATACGTTGGGATCTTCATTACCGTAATGTACACCATTCTTCAGCATGCTCCTTATCCATACATCAATTTGGATTCGTCAGTCGACTCTGTTGCCTGCTCCTCGTCACCTACCTCAAAGGTCTACTGCTTCGCGTCTAAATATCGCCTCGCCTCCCATCTCTATCATCTCACTCATTCCTTTTCCATATATCACTCAATACGCTCAGCGCTCAATGTTTCTGCGGGTCTCTATGACGTCTATTCTACAGTATCTACTGATTGCGATACAAAAACGTATTTTCCAAATACTCTGCCAAATCAACTCTACCGTATTTCTGTTGCTCCTTTATATTCAGCCGCGCTAAGCAATCTCAGCTTACAATTATCAACCCCATTTATCTGCGCGAATTATTACTGTTTGGAAGCGACACAAGAACGTAATCTGTGCCCAAATTCTCTGCCTAATCTATTCTACCGTATCTCTACTGCCCCTTCATATTCTGCCGCGCTACGTACGCTCAGCTTACAATTATCAACCCCATTTGTCTGCGCGAATTATTACTGTTTGGAAGCGACACAAGAACGTAATCTGTGCCCAATTTCTCTGCCTAATCTATTCTACCGTATCTCTACTGCCCCTTCATATTCTGCCGCGCTACGTACGCTCAGCTTACAATTATCAACCCCATTTGTCTGCGCGAATTATTACTGTTTGGAAGCGACACAAGAACGTAATCTGTGCCCAAATTCTCTGCCTAATCTATTCTACCGTATCTCTGTTGCTCCTTCATATTCTGCCGCGCTACGTAAGCTCAGCTTACAATTATCAACCCCATTTGTCTGCGCGAATTATTACTGTTTGGAAGCGACACAAAAACGTAATCTGTGCCCAAATTCTCTGCCTAATCTATTCTACCGTATCTCTACTGCCCCTTCATATTCTGCCGCGCTACGTACGCTCAGCTTACTGTTGTGTTCCTTGCCTTGTAATATCACACGTCGTTATGTGGAATAAGGTTTTATCCACAATCGGGGAATAGGGAACTAAAGACAGGGAGCGAAACACCTACTCGCCAACTACGCGAGAGCTAGAGTGAGAGGGGAGAAGGGAAGAGAGGCGAGGGAGAGGGAGACAAACACCTCGCGCGCTCATGGTGTAAACAAGTAGAGAGCGCGAGCAAACTACATACTAGAGACGGGGGCGAGCAAACTACACTCGGGCCCGGTGACACAATGTCTGTGAAGTAGGGGACACTCTACGATACAACACCTCCCCTCCAAGACACGAGCTTGGGGAGAGTCTGAACAAACATTAATTACATACAATAATAGTGATTCGAAGAATTATTCCTTTCTGTAGGATTTCTTGGATGGATCGACTTCGAGATGCTTCGTCTGCTTACGATCTCTTGTTGATCTCCTCGGTTCTACCGGGAGATCTACCACTTCTGCAGGTTGAGAAACACTCTCATCCTCTTTCTCAATCGATCCAGTCTCATCATTGATCACCTCATCATTCATATCGAATTCCTTCTCGAGGACATTCTCATTCACCATGGGAAAATCATTCCCATCCTCAATTCCATATTCAATTTCCTCGTCCGATTCTTTCCTCATTCTCAACTGATTCATATGGGCAGTGATCTTCCTGTTCTCTAACTGAACCTCATACATCACTTTTCCTTTCTTTCCAATTACTGTTCCTTTCGTCCATTTGAATCCATTCGGAGGCACATGCATATGATACATCACTTCATCTCCCATTCCAATCCTCCTCGATTTAACACCATTCTTTCGATCAAATTGATCTTTCATCGGAACATTTATACACTGATCGTTTGAGTCGAATCTCATAATAGGAATCATAAGATCGATTTCTGATCGAATCTTTCTACCAAGGAACACTTCTCCTGGTGACTTTCCATCACATTGTGGATTCGGTGTTTTCCTGTAATTCATCAGGAACAACTGTAGTGCCTCCTCCAGAGGTCTTTCTCCTTTTTGTTTCTCCAGACTTCTCTTTACCGTATCCACAAATCTTTCGGCCTGGCCATTACTCTGTGGATGGTATGCCGGGCTATTCAAATGCTGAATGCCTCTCTTATTGCAGTATCGATTGAAAGCATCAGAGTTGAATTGTGTGCCATTATCAGTCACGATAACACGAGGGAGACCATTCCTCGAAATGGATTCATTCAGGATCCGAATGGTGACTCCTGCGGTCATCGTCGTTGTGCTCACAATCTCTGGCCATTTCGAGTATGCATCGACCATCACAAGCAGATACTGTCCATCCACCGGCCCACAGTAGTCGAGATGAATTCTCTCCCATGGAGTACTCGTTTTTGGCCATGGTTCAAGTGGTACTTTCACAGGTCTTTTTGCAGCAGTTGCACACTCATCACACGAATGTACACACTTCTCGATGTCACTGTCGATACCGTACCAATAGCATGCTTGCCTAGCTATCGATTTCATTCGCACCATTCCCGGATGACCGGTATGAAGCATTCTTAATACTTCATTCTTGAGTGATTGCGGAATAACAACTCGATCTCCGACCATCAAACAATCATTAACTACGGATAACTCTTTCCTTTTCGTCCAAAATGGAAGGATTTTCGAGTAGAGATCGTTCTTCCTAATTCTTTTCTCATCTGGCCATTTGGTAAGATGATAGCTTCTTACTTGGCACAACACGACCTCATTCAGAGAATGCTCTCTGATCTCCTTTGCTGTCACTGGCAACTTTTCCAGATTGCTTGACACTGCATTACACATAACTCTCTCCACTTGATCAATCTGATCCTCCACACATATCTCTCCTCTCGAATCGGCGATTAGTCTGGAGAGTGCATCTGCATATGCAAAACTCTCTGTATTCACATATTCCATTGTGAAATCGTATCCGAGAAGAATAGTGCACCAGTGGAACAGTCTCCTTGCTGTATGAGCCGGAACTCCGGTCTTCGAGCCAAATATCCATAGTAGAGGTTTGTGATCAGTTTGCATCACAAACTTCCTTCCGAAGAGGTATCGATGGAACTTGGTGACTCCGAAAATGAGTCCCAGTCCCTCCTTCTCGATTTGTGCATATTTCACTTCTGCTTCCTTGAGTGATCTCGATGCATGAGCAATGGGAATGAGTCTTCCGTTGACTCTATGTGCAATCACAGCACCAATTCCTTTCTCACTTGCATCTGCAGCCAATACAATCTCTTTCTCAGGATCGTAGTGAATCAAATTTAGATCAGATGCCAGTACTGATCGAATTTCCTTGAAGACCTTTGCACACTCGAGTGACCATTCCCAGTCCACTCCATCCTTCAGCAAGTTATCGAGAGGACCTCTCAACTTGTGCATTCCACTTATGAAGGGACCATAATATGATACCATTCCTAAGAATGATCTGAGTGAGGATTGATCTTGAGGCTCTGGCATCTCTCTGACTGCTCTCACTTTCATCGGATCTGGCCTGCGGCCTGACTTATCAATGATAAATCCGAGATAACTGATCCGAGTCAGACCAAAGGAGCATTTCTCAGGTCGGATACGGAATCCATACTCCTGGATTCTCATTAGCACCTTTCTCAAATGAATATCGTGCTCTTCCTTTGATCGACCTCCAACAACAATATCGTCCAGATATGCTTGCGCATTATCGCAACCAGTCATCATTGTGTCCATTATCTTCTGAAAGATTCCTGGAGCAACGCTCACACCGAACGGCAGTCTCACGAATCTGAACAATCCTCGATGAGTACTCACTCCTAGCAGATTCCGACTCGATTCCTCTACCGGTATCTGCAGATACGCATCACTGAGATCGATCTGACTGAATATCGTACAACCCTCTAATCGGGCGAAGATCTCGGCCATCACTGGCAATGGGTACTTGTTCTGCTCCAGATTATCATTCAATCCGGTCGAAAAATCGACGCATACTCTCCACTTGCCATTTGCTTTTGGGACAGTGAGAATGGGAGCTGCCCATTCCAGATAATCAACTGGCTCGATCGCCTCGATTTCCAACAGTCTATCCAATTCCTCATTGACCTTGGGAATCATTGCCAGAGGAATCTCGCGCCTCTTACAGAATACTGATCTTGCATCTCTTTTCAGAGTGAGACTCGCTTCAGATTTCAAGCACTTTCCCAATCCTTCTTTGCAAATTTCGGAAAAATCATTTTTGATCCATTCCACATATGGATCAACTTCATTTTTGATTGCATTTACTGTAATCTGCTTGGGAACAAGACGGAAGAAAGTGACGATAAAGTCTCTTCCCAGAATGTTTGTATCGGCCTTCGCCGTATACACCGTTCCTTGGGCGACAATTCCATTCAATTCGAGCGAGAGATGGCATTTTCCACTCAATTCCAGTGGAGTCCCATTAGCACATTTCGGGAACGCATCGTGCTCCATCCTCTCGGGAGAGCCAATCTCTCTCCATGTCGAATCAGAGATGAGAGTAATATCTGATCCGGTGTCGACCAGCATCTCAATTACTCTTCCATTCATCTCTACCGCAGCGTTGAAATGCTGTTTTCCTTCATTCAAGTCATCGTAGACCATATGGACCTTCTTGTCCCTTGACTGATTATCCATCGAATGACTCCATTTGTTACACATCACACTCAAATGTCCTTTCCGATGACATTTGTGACACTCTGTGTTGATGTGACGACAATCGTCTTCCTTGTGACTATCTCTTCCACATCGAGAACAGACCGACTCTTTCGGTAGACTGTAGTCTCCACTCTTTGGTGACTCTCGATTTGATGGCTTGTTTCGCCATTTTGGACTGTATTTGGAGACTGCATTCACAGCAGGAGCACTCTGTCCATTTTGACACGTGGCTGCCTGCGCATCTCCGTATACTTTCCTGTAGTTATCAGCCACTTTCAGAACAGATTCCATTGTGGGAGTCTCGTCTCCAATCTGGTTCATCACATGAAACAGAGTAGCAGTGTAACGAGGGAGGTCAATTCCACTCAGCATAATCATTGCTTTGAATTCCTCCGGCTTCATATCACTGATATTAGCATCCTCGTACACTCTGTTCACAATTCCTGAGAACTCTTTTAGATCCTCGCATCTCAACTTCGACATCTTTAGTTGGAACAGATCGAGTCTCTTTTCAAACTGAGATCGCTTATCTCCAAACAAGTCTCTCATTACAGTCACGATTTCATCGAATTTCAGATCAGCTGGATTTTTGGGGCGGATGTGATTTCGGAACTGTTTATCGACCTTATCATCGATTTTCCTCAACAATATTCATTCTCGAATATTTCTCTATGCCTTTCCAACCACTGATCGAATGTAATTCCCTCTTCCGGTCTGTATGAGAATACTCTGATTTGTTTCTCAAGAGCATCCACCGATGGACCTTTCTTGCCATTGCTCTCGGAATCAATAATCGATCTTTCATTTCTCTCCCTCAACAACACTTGAATTGCCTCTGCCTGCACTTCATTAGCAGTCCTTAGAGATGCAACTTCATTCCTTGTGTCTGCTAGCAGAGAGATCATCTTATCCATCAACTGTCCATTAGTCGGTTCTCCCATTATTATCGTGTTGATTCAATCAATAGTTCTCAATCTCAATTCAGACAGCACTACCGTGTCTTTGCGATATGTACACTTGTACTGCGTAAGGGAGGCCCTGCCTCTACCCAACACTCGGATATCAATTGAAAGTGAGAGGCCCTGCCTCTATCACTGCCTTTGTGAAGGGGTGGCCCTGCCACACCCAACACCCAACTATCGAATGAAGTGAGAGGCCCTGCCTCTATCACAACACTTACAAGGACAAGGCCGATCTGAGTACCTAGACTCCTGAACGCCACTGTTGTGTTCCTTGCCTTGTAATATCACACGTCGTTATGTGGAATAAGGTTTTATCCACAATCGGGGAATAGGGAACTAAAGACAGGGAGCGAAACACCTACTCGCCAACTACGCGAGAGCTAGAGTGAGAGGGGAGAAGGGAAGAGAGGCGAGGGAGAGGGAGACAAACACCTCGCGCGCTCATGGTGTAAACAAGTAGAGAGCGCGAGCAAACTACATACTAGAGACGGGGGCGAGCAAACTACACTCGGGCCCGGTGACACAATGTCTGTGAAGTAGGGGACACTCTACGATACAACACTTACAATTATCAACCCCATTTATCTGCGCGAATTATTACTGTTTGGAAGCGACACAAAAACGTAATCTGTGCCCAAATTCTCTGCCTAATCTATTCTACCGTATCTCTACTGCCCCTTCATATTCTGCCGCGCTACGTACGCTCAGCTTACAATTATCAACCCCATTTGTCTGCGCGAATTATTACTGTTTGGAAGCGACACAAAAACATAATCTGTGTCTAAATTCTCTGCCTAATCTATTCTACCGTATCTCTGCTGCCCCTTCATATTCTGCCGCGCTACGTAAGCTCAGCTTACAATTATCAACCCCATTTGTCTGCGCGAATTATTGCTGTTTGGAAGCGACACAAAAACGTAATCTGTGCCCAAATTCTCTGCCTAATCTATTCTACCGTATCTCTGTTGCTCCTTCATATTCTGCCGCGCTACGTAAGCTCAGCTTACAATTATCAACCCCATTTGTCTGCGCGAATTATTACTGTTTGGAAGCGACACAAGAACGTAATCTGTGCCCAAATTCTCTGCCTAATCTATTCTACCGTATCTCTACTGCCCCTTCATATTCTGCCGCGCTACGTACGCTCAGCTTACAATTATCAACCCCATTTGTCTGCGCGAATTATTACTGTTTGGAAGCGACACAAAAACGTAATCTGTGCCCAAATTCTCTGCCTAATCTATTCTACCGTATCTCTACTGCCCCTTCATATTCTGCCGCGCTACGTACGCTCAGCTTACAATTATCAACCCCATTTGTCTGCGCGAATTATTACTGTTTGGAAGCGACACAAAAACATAATCTGTGTCTAAATTCTCTGCCTAATCTATTCTACCGTATCTCTGCTGCCCCTTCATATTCTGCCGCGCTACGTAAGCTCAGCTTACAATTATCAACCCCATTTGTCTGCGCGAATTATTGCTGTTTGGAAGCGACACAAAAACGTAATCTGTGCCCAAATTCTCTGCCTAATCTATTCTACCGTATCTCTGTTGCTCCTTCATATTCTGCCGCGCTACGTAAGCTCAGCTTACAATTATCAACCCCATTTGTCTGCGCGAATTATTACTGTTTGGAAGCGACACAAGAACGTAATCTGTGCCCAAATTCTCTGCCTAATCTATTCTACCGTATCTCTACTGCCCCTTCATATTCTGCCGCGCTACGTACGCTCAGCTTACAATTATCAACCCCATTTGTCTGCGCGAATTATTACTGTTTGGAAGCGACACAAAAACGTAATCTGTGCCCAAATTCTCTGCCTAATCTATTCTACCGTATCTCTACTGCCCCTTCATATTCTGCCGCGCTACGTACGCTCAGCTTACAATTATCAACCCCATTTGTCTGCGCGAATTATTACTGTTTTGAAGCGACACAAAACGTGTTTTGAGCCCAAATTCTCTGCCAAATCATCTCTACCGTTCATTGTTTTATTGCACAACCTTCATTTTTTTCTATTTCTTCTGGTCATAGATGCGCGCGTGAGATAGTAAGTGACCCTGACCTTGCACTAAAAGCGTTCTGGGAGGAGAGGGGAGGAGAAGAGCATTTGAGAGACCTCGAAGTTCGCCCATCTTGGCTATGCTAATTGCTTTGTAGTCGTCTTCATACTTTCCTGCTATTTCCCCATGCAATGTGTGGCTAATTCAGATCGATAATGTACCGTCTACGACGTATAGTTGGAATCAGGATAAGGACGAGACCATCACGCGAGAGATAACAACAATCCCTTTTCATCTATTTCCGGAACTTGATACGACCGGTTGGTATTCAATTGAACCTGCTTTCAAAGGGAAATCCAATTCTGTATAACCTAGACTAAAATATATTATATATCGAAATTCGCATCAGTAGAACATTTAAAAAACATATATATATATATATATATATATATATATATATATATATATATATATATATATATAATTGGATTTTTCGTTCAGATTATTCTCCACTGGGAAGCTCCACTCACTCTGAATTCGGCCACTCAACGGCATCTAATGAATTGGCTGAGTCTACGTCAGGTAAGCGTTGGATATCAATTTATAGTAATTAAAAAGATGCTATTGATTTGTCACATGTTATGCTAAATTAAATTCAGGCGATAGTCTCGGATCAACGGCATTCTCTTCTTCATTGCCATTGTCCAGTGCTCTCTCAGGTATGGTAACATACAGTACCGCTCAAAAGTTTGGAAGCAAAATTCAAAATCTCATAACTTTCTTCAAAATTGAGATAGAACCCCCCGCTTTGGAGCGTTCGATAGATAAACTATTGGCGAACAACCTCATGTGGTCAATGATCATACTGCACCGTAGAGCCATTCGCCGTCAAGTTTTTGCCGAGGGCGGTCGAAAATATTTTTTTAAACCTCAACGGAATTTTTACTAGTAATTTCCACTTATTGTGGTAGAAGTACTACCATTGATGAGTACGATCCACTATGTGGCCAGTTGATCGCATTTCGAAACGAGCGAGGATACTTGTTTTTCGGCACCTCTATAAAAATTTCAAATCGTCATAACTTCGGTCTAAGTTGAGCTTGAGGTCTGAAATTTGGCAGGTATTATCAGTAAGTGTTAGTGCACGACCCTGCCAAGTTTGAAGCAGATCGAACGACTACAACGGAAAATCTAAAAATTTAGGAATAAGATTTTCAATCTCTTAAAAAATATCATTCCCGTGATGGGAAAAATCTGAAATCATGCGTCAAAGAGAGGGATCTATCAGTGAATATGTGTGCAAAATTGCAAAGTGAAGGCTCCAGTTTGGTCCATTTTAGGAAGTTATAATCGTGGGGGTTGAATAGTGGAAATTGTGAAATCTTTCAAACTTGGCTTATTCGAAGATGTCGAATATGGTGAAATTCTCTCTGAAATCATCTTAAATTGTTTCCGAAAGATATAAAATATTCATTTGAAGAGAAAAAAGTCAATAAGAATACGATTCTTCACCATTCTTCAATCGGGCAATCGGGCAAGGTAATCATTTTAGCAAGTCTGATACCTGCGCTTATAACATCCTAAAATGGACCAAAATGGAGCCTTCACTTTGCAATTTTGCACACATATTCACTGATAGATCCCTCTCTTTGACGCATGATTTCAGATTTTTCCCATCACGGGAATGGTATTTTTTAAGAGATTGAAAATCTTATTCCTAAATTTTTAGATTTTCCGTTGTAGTCGTTCGATCTGCTTCAAACTTGGCAGGGTCGTGCACTAACACTTACTGATAATACCTGCCAAATTTCAGACCTCAAGCTCAACTTAGACCGAAGTGATGACGATTTGAAATTTTTTTAGGGGTGCCGAAAAACAAGTATCCTCGCTCGTTTCGAAATGCGATCAACTGGCCACATAGTGGATCGTACTCATCAATGGTAGTACTTCTACCACAATAAGTGGAAATTACTAGTAAAAAATCCGTTGAGGTTTAAAAAAATATTTTCGACCGCCCCTCGGCAAAAACTTGACGGCGAATGACTCTACGGTGCAGTATGATCATTGACCACATGAGGTTGTTCGCCAATAGTTTATCTATCGAACGCTCCAAAGCGGGGGGTTCTATCTCAATTTTGAAGAAAGTTATGAGGTTTTGAATTTTGCTTCCAAACTTTTGAGCGGTACTGTATCATGTATTGATTCAAATCATACTATCATAGAATCAACAAGGACAACTGAACCGTCTGGAAACACTGAGATTCTTCCTTCTGGCAGTGGAACTAGTGTTGGCTCAACGATTTCTGGTAAGATTTCGCAGCTCAAATCCTGAAGCCTGTAGGGCAGGATCCTTACGATTTAGCGTTTATTTTCAATATTTTATCTTGAGGTTCAACGACAATGGTTCCCACAAGTGAGATTACTGGTGCTGATACGACGGACGCAGCTCTGACGAGATCAACGATTAATCCGACTGTTCCTGGAATAACTTCTCCAAAGATCGATTCTGGAGTTTCGCGCAATACTGGTATGTATATTTGGCAAATAAAGCTCAGTTTCCAATGCATCGTACCCTCGCAATAACAATCATTAAAGTGACCGTTCATCCCTTGCCGATAACTGAGTCTGACTCCGTACACCCGACTTCCTCTGATGAGCCGACCGCTGCAATGATTTCGACTGAAGTGCATCAAGGTGATTCACCGCATTACCTCAGAAAGGAAACAATCTTTTTCTTTGAAGGCAGAACAACACTGTCTAACAGCAAGCCTGATAATGCACAGATCACATCGGCAGTCTTTTCCGATAATGGTCCAAAGTTTATTTATTTTCCGACCGAATTACAGTTGGTTTCAGAATTCACCAGTTTCTCGTCTGCTAATACTATTCTGGATATGAAATCGACTAGATCAACAGATGAGACTGACAATGGTTTCCTTTTGAATTTTTGTATTTATTAATAGTGAACATTTTTAGGATTGGATCAGTCTACCATGAAAATGGCCTCTGAAAAAGCGATGATTACGAACCTCGAGGATATGATCTCTTCTTCAGTCTCTATTCCTTCAACTACAATTTCTTCTGTGATATCTAGTAAGATTTCGGCATAACTTGCATAAAATAATATCAACCATTTAGCAACTGGAAAATTATTTGATGAAATGGAAACCGCGACAGAAGTGCATCGTGGAAGTACGAAAACCAATGGCCACTCCGAATCGAGAACTAGCCAGAGTAATGATATTGTTATGACGAGAAACGATCAATTGGAGATAGGAGGAATCCCTCCATCTATTCTAACAATATTGCATATCAGGAACGACCAATTCGATTGAGAACGACTCGCCAACGATAATTACTGCAGGACCAATCGTCCCTTCCGACTCCTCGAATATTGTCTCTCGTGCTACGAAAGTTGCATCTCACGGAACCGTCCAGCCGGTACAACCAATGTTGTTTTAGAATTGTTACCTTTTGTATGAGAACTTAAAGAAGGTGTCCCACGAATATCTGGCTAATTGAGTTCTCGATGTGAGATGGCGGGTCGTGGCTACAAGATAACACTTTCGAAACTCCCATGTTTTCAATTTTCGTTTGAGCTGAGATATGAGCATTTGGCTGCGTGCCAAATGACCCTGAAAAGCAGGCAACGAGCGAGAGAGTATGCAAAATGAGGAGAGCTCGCTCTGTCTGACCTCACTTTGCATAATCTCTCGCGCGGTTCGTGGGACACCTTCTTTAACAATCAGTTGAATTTACCAAACCTTTTTCGACACAATCATGCTCGACTTTCCCTACTGAACGATTTTTCAGGGCAAATAAATTATCCTTTAAAAACGTCATCACATGAAGGGAAGTTACGAGGGAACGAACCTAGTTTTTCAGTTTCTCATCCTTCCTCTAAATTGATTGTCCGAGAAATGACATCGACATCGACATTGCCGACTACCACGACGACTTCTAGTATGAGCAAGACGACCTCTCATCTCGGGGACAATGCTGGCATGACTGGTAAACTTTCACTCTCAGGAAAAAGAGCAGCACTGAATATTACAGGTCCGGCCATTTCGCCGACAATGGACACGGCTCCCTCGGAATTGCCACATACTACTGTAAGTTCGCTTTTAATTATTTTTAGATTCACAAATATTTCAGTATTTTCATAATTTAGATCCCATTGACGAGTTCGACTTCTGAGAAACGTACGAGTGCCCTTTTGACCACGCAGAACGGTCAGTTGTTCTTTTTTTCTGTTCTTTTTCTTTTTTTAATTCCCGAAACTCTTGTTGCGCGGTAATCAAATACAAGCTGGCTTTTATCGAATAATAGAAGTAATAACGCTTGCAATTTAATTAGCAGCATCGGGTTAGATCAATACATTGAATCCGCATTGCAGAACCCATCGAAGCGTGCCCAGAATTCTGGACGGAGGGAAAGGCAGCCTGCTTTCTTCTGCTATCAATCGGTGCGTTATCGATTTTGTTAGCTAATAAATGGTGCTAATCCATTGCTTTGCAACTATTCACTGAATGTGATTGTGCCTAGAGGTATATTTATCACGATTGTTCCTTTCAGGATCATCGTACTCTACTGGAATCTCGTACTGCCAAGTGACCGATAGATCGGATATGATCGCTCGTGAAGACATCTTTGAGGAACACGAGGCGATTCGGGCTATTATGTCAGTTTGTTGAGAAGAGTACACATGTACAAGAAAAGTTTCGGCTCGGATAAGGGCGCCACATTAAATGATTTACTATCAACAGCAATCATTTCAGGATTGATTTTAATCTCGAGGTCCAGAAGACTTACGTTAATGCCTTCTGGAACCCCCAGATAAGGTGAGTAGCTTTAATTTCTGGATATTCGGCGAAAAAAAAAGAGCAAAGAAAAGCGGATAAGTTAAATATATCTAGCCTGATCTCTGGTCAAGAATTCGTGAAATAGCTAATTAGGGCAGAAATCAGTGGAAGTGGGAAATAGTGCGGTACAAAATTTACCGTTTCCTTTCAGGGCAAACCAGACTGTCGGTATCGTCCGGATCCACGCCTTCACTTCTCTCCTTGTAAATTTCCTTTTTCAAAACAATTCGATTTAGTAAAACGTTGATCTTAAATCTTTTGTGATCTTCTCATTTTTCAACGAAATAATCTTTTCAGACGACAAATCTCTCGGTCGTTCATCGTTCCACCGCTCTACCTGACGTTGCGACGTTCTGCCGAATGCCCAGTGAGTTATTGTACATAGGGTGCCTATGATCTACTAGAGCCTTCACTGGTTTGTTATGTCTAATGTTCTCACTTGAAATAGATTACTTGAAAAATTCATAGAAAAAAAGTTGATGGCCAAACGTGATATTGTTTCAGAGAATGGTCTTCTTGCGGACTGTCCCGTCGCCCGTGCATTGGCCGAGGCTCCGGACATGGCTTTCGCCAACGAGACCGTCCCCGCTTTCATACCATACGGAGACAAGATCATCTATAAGTGCAAGGACCAGAGCGTGGTGGGTACTCTTTCACTTGTCGTGCGGTCATAAAACAGTGACCAAAGATAGCCATCGCCATGGGTATTATTTACTTTTTTAGTCTACTCGAACTTGGAAGGGGGAGTGCAATAACAGAGGAGTGATCTATCCGGTCGCCAGCTTGTACAACAAGAACTGCCACGTATCATCCAAGCCTCCGCCGCGTATGTGTTTCTTTGGATTTGTTGCTTGCCTTGATTGAGCAAAAAAGAACTTTCAGCTCGTGATGTGATCGCCCTTACTGAAAAGTGGGACCCGAACTTGAAATGTATTAACTGTGTATGGTACGGAACGGAGAGATGCATCGAGGGAGTAAACGGAGAGCCGGACACTTGTGTTTGTAAAGACGGCTGGTCGGTGAGTCATTCGAACAGTTATCTATATCCGCTAAAATTGACTTTGTAACTGGGGTGTGCAAAATTTATTTCTATCTCTCATTTCACAATGCTCTCTCGGTTTCGTTCACCGGCGAGATAGAAAGAGAGATCAAAAAATGTGCACACCCACCTTTGCAATGTCTCACCAAGATCATTGCAGATGCAGACCTGTTGGCGATTCCCCAAATTCTGCCCCTCGATGGAATGCCCAGTGGAAAGCCACTGCGTAGAGCGCGTGAGTGCAATCTTATCGTCTCCTTGTTTTACCTTGTCTCTCGTCGGTCAGAGAAGCGAGAGAACATTGTGAAATGAAAGAGACGGGCGGGGGACATTACCAATTGCAGGTGGACCACGCTATTTGCGTATGTGATACTGAGCTCTGTGTCGTCCGACAGCGCACGGTGAATCGAACCAGCGTGAGTTTACTACTTCTAAGGATGGCATTCCTGCCCATTCATCGGGAAATTCATGAACGTTCCATCCCAAACGTATACCTCAGTTCTTTTGGGTAAATACTGTTTTCAGGAAGAGATATTCTGGGATAAGGCAACTTGGAAGGGCGGCCCCTCGATCGATTTCATCGTAAGACTCGCTGCTATTCTTCTCATCGGCGTGATCAGCATGGATCGGGGCAAAGTAAGCAGTTTTTCATTGTTTTTATTATTTTGCAAAAAAAACAGCATGCCTGTCAATTCAAAAAAGTGCCATATTGAACGGCCCGACGCGAGTAGTGCGCTACTGGATTTTTTACCAAGACATATTCTATTCCAGACGGTGCAGGACTCAATACAGTACCAGAGGGCGGCCTTTGCCTCTGTATCGTCTCTCGTGTTCATATTCGCGGGCGTCCCGCAGACAATGGACATTGGTGAGTATTTACTTGCTATCATCTTCTTCGGTTAAGTTTCCGCTGAAATATCTTTAAAAAAGCATTCTGATAAAGATGGACTGGGGTTCGAATAATTGTTTTTAAATTCATTGATCTTTTCCATTGGAGATATCGCAGCTCGTCGTGCGTTCTCTCTCATGTTCCACATCGTACACATGTTTGGTGAGTGGGAGGGACAGCCGATAACGATAGAAAGAAGTAAAGCGTAATCATAATCATAAAGTAGTAACATAGTGAAGCATAGTAGCAATGCGGCATTGAAGTGGGAGAGTGATGTGTGGAAACGCCTGTAGTCACAACGATCCAGGGTATGCAAAATAGATTGAACCAATCACCATTTCAGTGCACTCACTGTACGCACTCGAGGTGTACCATATCTCCGAAGTCATGGAGGGACGCTCAGACAACAAATTCAAGGAGAGACGTGAGAGGAACCGATGGGACTACGGAGTGAGTTCGATTCATTCCATGTATAACTGCCTTTATCGTGCGTTTCAAATGCTCAGCAAACTCGATGTGCTGGTTACCGTATTGATTGTCTGGGTGAGATAGGAAGGGAAGAGGTAGGGGGGGGAGAGCAGGTAGATCACTAGCCTCCTCCCGGCCTCTTCCTCCCTCCACTCAGTTCGTCAAAGGTCAGCTACGCGTGGGATTGAAAATAATCTCACGATAACACCCTCTTTATCGATTATTCCTTCTTAATTTCAATTTGTTATGTGTGTTATCCAATCTTTAAATCCAATTTCTCACATCCTTTTTCACAGTACCGAGTAATGATCCATTCAGAAGACGTACGTGCCGGTCTTCGTCTTGGGTACTGCTTACACCCTCACCGTCTTCTACAAAGAATGGCAGACGCAACAAACGGAATACTCGGGTGTTGGTGAGTCTCCTTTCTTTGTCCTTTCTCATTGTCAGATACTCTCTTACCTGCCATGAGTTTCATTTAAAGAAGGCGTCCCACGAATCGCTCGAGCGATTATGCAAAGTGAGGAGTGAGAGAGCGCGCTCTCCTCATTTCGCACGCTCTCTCGCTCGTTGCCTGCGCGCGCAAGGTCACTTGGAACGCAGCCAAATGCTCATATCTCAGTTCAAACGAAAATTGAAGACATGAGAGTTTCGAAAGTGTTATCGAGTAGCCATGACCCACCATCTCACATCGAGAACATATTCGTGGGACACCTCCTGATATTCATGGGACACCTCCTTTAAAAACGAAATACGTAAACATGCTCTCATCGTCGTCCTTTCAGGAATCGTGGAAATCGATAATATTGGATGTCTCGGTTGGATGATCGTGGCCTGGGGATTCTGTGCCATTTACTCGTGTGTGACGTGCTACGTGATCTGGCTGAACAAGAAGAAGTTGGTGCACTACATGGATTCACAATAATACTTTTTCATATATCAGTAAAATTCCATCAAAACAGGAGGCCCATTCGAATTACTGATTATTTGCAAAATATTGCAGCAATCGATTAAATGAGGCCCGTAGAGACCATATGTACCAGTTCTCCAAGAATCCCAAATCTAGAGAGGAGTCGGATCAAGTGAGTGCATGTTCTATTACACTTTTGGTGTATATTTTGAGAAATGAAAAGTTGACGAACTTTATGTAGAAAGTTTTGAAGAGGAACACCATTAAAATCTTTCAAAATCCTTGTATTTTAGGTATGGCGCAATCTCCTGATCTGCATGGTCGGAGCGCCCTTACAATTCGGATATTCTGCTACCCTTGTATGCTCACTCCTATGGGATGCACAAATCCTCAAGAAGTTAGTACCTTTGAATTTTTTATCTATCATTTGCTGAATTCACTGAAAATCCACCCATCGACATACTTCATTATTGATCACTGGAATATAATTATCCGGGGATAGTCCTTCTCCTCTCCGTCTCCCCCCCCCCCTATCGATTCGGTTATGTGTACCTGTGCTGTGTCTAAGGACGACATCGACAGATATGGGGGAATCGAGAAGGGGGGGGACGAGCCCCGGATAAGTTTTGTTCGGGGAATATTCACATAAATAGAACATAAATAATATAATCAAACTCGAATTTGCAGCATCAACATCGTGTTCCTCGTGTTGAATACCGGAATAAATATTCTTCAAATGGTAGTCTGCGATCGAGTTAGTGATATTAATTATTTGTACATTTTCGGTTCCTTCAGACTTTGTCCTGAGAACAAAATGACGGTGAACATTAATAATTGTTCTAAAAAAAGCTCATTGCAGTCGAAAATGGCCTTCTTCAAGAAATGGTACTTGATGTGGTACTACCCACTGGAGGATGGTTACAACGAGTACTCCTATCTCACGACGTGGGTTATCTAATATATTTAATTAATGTTTACAATTAGATCTTTCTTTCTTGTTCTGCTAGACTTGGATTCACTTCAGAAATCTGCAACATTGAAAGTTAAACAATTCCAATTCAGCGATGAGCACTTGGCAAGACGAGATAGACGTCTGTACGAGAAGAATCTGAAAGAGAAACGAAAGATCGTTGCTGCCGAACGGAAAAAAGAATTGGACGGAATCAAAAAAAAGATTGCCGAATTCACAGAGATGGTGAGATTTAGTCCGATTTTTATAATATTTTATTTTTGTAAACTCGCCCTGCTTCCCATCATTATCATTTACTTTCCAGCTCTAGATCACGTAGGCAATAGTTCACGAATGAAGGGGTCGGGTTTGAGGAGACAAAAATACTATTGATTGCAGGGAATCCCTTCTCGGTTCCACCCACATCTTCCGCTGAAGGGACCGAAGGAAATCATCAAATACACCAAGAACTACCGACCTTGGGAGAAAGTAATCATCATTTTTACGCACTGAATCTCATCCTTTTTTTTGCGTTTCTACATGAAATGTAGAGACAACGCTGAATCTATTGTGAGGACAACTGAATAATAAAATTGATAATTGCAGGACTACCTCGCCGAAAGGGAGAGAGAATGGTTTTTTTGCCAATGGACCATAAAATACCACCAGGCACGAATAAAGGTCACAATCACAGTCTCGGACGCGATAGAAGTAAGTTGCGGCAAAATTTATCATTTTACCGTCTTGGGATATAGGATAGTCGATCTAGAATATCGTGTGCGATAAAAACCAATCCATTTTTCCCTTTTGATTTTACCTCTTCATATAAATCAAGAAATTTAAAATGCCGACATTTCAGTACGTGGAAAACATGCTTCTCGACAACGGATTTCTAAAGGGATTCCTTTGTCCAAAGGTATCCTTTTCATACCTCAACGCATGCTTGAAACATTCTAGTTGCCCAATTTATCCGCATTCGACCAGCGCTAAATTCATTTCAGAAGCAAGCCAAATCGATGTTTCGCGAGTGGAAAGATTCGATGAGAGCTGAAGACCATATGGACCACGTCAGAATGAATGTGAGTAATTTCCAATTCATTTGTGCACTCATCTTTTAATTCTGAAAAGTGCTCTCACTTTCTGACTCAACGTCTAAATACAATCGTGATGTGCATTACAGGCCACTGAGCAGGAAGCCTACGATCAGATTCCGGCCGAGTTCTTCAACGACATGAAGAATCTCAGTGTGAACTGCCGTGTGAATGAAGCTATGATTGACAAGAAAAAGCAGGTGATCAAATAAGGAATCGAATACACAGACGCAATAACTAGCTGTATCTCAAAATGTATTAGAAACATAGCAAGGGCTTCATAGATGTTTGTGAGCGATGCGTTGGGGATAAGATAATGAGTTTTCACCTTTGCAGCGGCTTCTTCTACCGATCATGGCAATGTATGCACCAGATGCCCTACCCGACAAGGAAGAGACTGGCAAAGGATTGTGGGCGGACTTGGTATGTCTAGAAGCTGAGGAAGTTATTGATCTCTTCGCAACGCTCATTCAATCACATTTTGTACATTTTGAACTAGGGATATATGGTGAAGTACAACTACAATTTACAGTTCGGATTCATCTGGAATAGAAGAGTGATCAAGGACCTCCCCGTGATAACCCGCAACCAGGTTCATTCATGATTTAATCTCATCATAATGTAATCGTTAGCATGCATATTTTGGTGAGAGGGTGAAATGACAATGAGATGGGATAATGAAGTAGTCAAGTAAAATTGTTGAGGAGAAGATCGTCTTCGAAGCTTACATGAAGGATAAGGCGAAGCATAACCAGATTCGTGATCAAGTAAGAATTAACTGTTTTTAACAAAAGCGAAATGTTAACTAATAATCTCACTTTAGTGACCACTGAACACATTAATTTACAGATTTTTGATGACGACCAACGCTACAATGAGCTGACGAAGCTGCATGATACTGAGAAGGAGCAACAACCGTGGGAGGCGGCCGTGAGAAGGGAATATGTGAGCTATTCTACTCTCTCTCTATTATCGACGTGCAAATCCAGCTCAATACAAATGCTCCGACCTGCATAGTTCCACCCAAAATTTTCTCACTCCTATTGGGAAACCTGGTATACAAATCGTTCGATGTCTACATCAAAGAGATAAACACGAGCAATTCAACGATACGCATTCAACATCTCGATTGCACTGAAGCTCATCCATTTCAGAAGGTGAAGAACGCGTTCCCCGAAGGACCGAAGGCCACGCACTCGATCAACCCCCGCAAGCACGGCTTGGATTACAAGGACTACAAGCAGAACCGCCCTGAGTTAGTACTACAGTTAAACTTCCCTGTAAAATATAGGCCTGCTGGTTGTCTTTGATGGCTTGTGTATTTATGTATAGGTTTTATGTCGGAATCGGTTGTTGCTTTTTAGTGCAAGCAGTGCGCACATTGAACTTTTCCAAGTAGCGAACAAGCTCGGGGAAGCAATTCGGGACCCTGCAAGAGCACATCAATAGATAGATCATCAACTCTTTGCAGTTTCTTTGGCCCAAGGGAACCCGAGTTCTGCATTCCTTGCGGACCTCTTCTACGTAGATTCTGGCTCGAGAACCATTACGGAGAAATAAGGTGAGCGACGATTCATTTCGCTTTCCTATGCAAAAACTTATTCCTAGTATTCATCATTTTCCAAACGTCATTGTTTGCAGGGAGCTAATCTTCAGAATATTATCGGAGCAGCAGCAGATACGCTCACATGTGAGTTAATTTCGAAATTTGGAGATGATCATGTATTCTTTTGTAGAATTGGGTTACACGTAAATTCGTGAGATACCACTCTTGATTGAGGAGTGGATAGTTATTCTTCAACAACAATAGTCATTCAACGTGCAATAATACTACAAAATGATATACAAATGGGAATCTTGGATTGTGTTGCGTACTTGTTGCTTGGATAGTTCACTTATTGCTCTACATTTTACTTTCTCAGGTTGATTTCTCACAAAACGTTGTCATTCGATTATTTCACATGAAATAAGATAGGGAGCGATCGAAGAAGAGATTGCACATAGATAATTGTATGTCGAGAAAATAGAGAATCGACGTAAATCTTGGGTTGAGTGCGATTATCATGTCGATTGTCTACTTTCTCGAGATGCAATTATCTAAGAGCAATCTTTTCTTTGATTTGTCCCTATTTTCTTTCATATGCATTAATCGAATGACAACGTTTTGTGAGAAAACAACTCGAGAAAGCAAAAATAAAGAACATTAGGATGATTTGATGATTGATCGATTATTGGAACGCATGTGTTGTATTCATTCAATATTCATACACTTTGGGATAAATGGTATATGGTGTTATGAAAGATTATCATGGTTCACACATCATTGTTACTACATACTCAGACTTTATGGCATACAGGCTCAGACCTAAAACCAATTCAATCTATTTGTCAGAAAATTGTTATGTCACATGCAGGTGCATTTCTATACTATATAGGCACCAAGACCAAGATCAAGTGTTTTATCGAAGATGGAAGTTCGTTTTCTATGAATTATACATTTCCCCATCCATGGACGATTTCGATTGGCCACGCATCTTCTGCCCTTCCCTCTAATCTAATCCAACAGAGTCCATTCATGCGAGACAAATGCTCGGCCCTTCGCGTCTTCTGTCCTTTCACCACTGAAGTCCGCTGAAACCCACGGATTGCCTAATTATTGTGGTGCCATGAAGCAGTTTCAGTAGGTATATCATGTTTTGAGACTGTAATTCCTGTGCTCCTACCATGTTTTCTCGTTCCTGGGTGAATGATACTTATAGCTCCTTAGCGGTATTCCTTCTCAAATCCCATCGTACAGTGAGAAGTGTGCAAATTCCTCTGCTTTTCCTCATCATCATCTTTGCCTGTATTTCTCCTCCACTCTTCTCACGCGCTCTTTCCTCCTCCTCCTCCTCATCCTTTTTTAGCTCATTTCCACACTGAGAGTGAGAGTTGTTACTGTGCGGCGGCTGTAAGATTTTCATCAGAATCCGATAGTATGGTAGTCTCTCCCACTCTTCATCTTTTTGCCCATTCCTTAAAAAGAATTTTACAGTGGTTAAACGATTGCGTAATTTTCTGTAGCATCTTTTTTCCGTGCAGTCAATAATTGAAAAAAAAAACAAATCGTAACTTATCGTAACATAGTCGAGTTTTCAAAGAAGTCTCACGCACTTTCTGCTAACTTTTCCGAAATTCGATCCGTTCATAGTGTAAGGTCTGACTAACGTCTCCCCAGTTCCTCGATCACTTTCAAGCCCTTTTCACATTCACAATTCTGCATTTTCACGTTTCCGTATCCCGTCTTCAGGTTCTTATCGAGAAAATATCGGCGATCTAGTCTTCCATTACCTCCTCTTTCTTTCTACCCCGACTATCCACCCCTTCTACCATCTTATGCCATAATCAGCACAGATAATGCCAGGTTGCGCGTAAGAAGACAAGGCGGTAAAACTCCCCCCGCTGCGTCTCTCACAGTAAATTGCGCATTTCCTTCTCTCGTTTACAGGTGGAACGCTAAAAGGTTTCTTGAAGATCTTCCTTTTTTGAGCTGGATAGCAAAATTGCGTTCACTTCCCACTCCATGTTTCACGGTTCGTGCAGTAATATCACTCTAACTGGATCTAACTTTAACTTTAACTTCATTGTCCATCCCTTCGCCACCCTCGAGACTATTGGTACTTTCTACTGATGACTCTCCTCATTTCACCTGCTCCCTCACTTCTCTATCCCATAAGATAGTGCACAAAACGAAGAGGCCATTTCATATCAATCCCTAGTCCTTTCTTCCTCCCACTCCGAGATTGTTTGGCAACCATTATCCCCTGGGCGGTGCGCGCGCGTTGAGCGGCCGGGGCGATCCGATTTCACAGCAGCCCCGGATATCGCTGCTGACTCTCTCCTCTTCCCACGCTCTCTAG
Organism: Pristionchus exspectatus; assembly: GCA_911812115.1. Lineage (NCBI taxonomy): Eukaryota > Metazoa > Nematoda > Chromadorea > Rhabditida > Neodiplogasteridae > Pristionchus > Pristionchus exspectatus. The sequence goes on along the minus strand of OU461584.1, from coordinate 8,996,284 downwards.
GTGTTTCTGACCGGAGAGAGAGCGTGTGGATTGAAGAGAGCAGAGGGCATGGAGCCTCCCAGAGAGAGAGGAAGTAGCAAGGGCAACAACAGAGATTGGCTCTGGATTGGTTCTCTGCTCTCGCATGGTCTCTTCAAGTTGCTGATATCGTCAAATCCGGAGGGCATCTGAGCCTCCGTGTGATTTATTCTGCAGAACTTCTGGTCCTCAAAGTTCCGCCTTTTCAAGGGCTGCTAATCTGCCGAATCTGACATCTTCTCCTCTTACTTGATCTTCTCATCCTGATAAGGCGAGAAAGCACGTGAAATGAGGAGAGCGCGAACATCAATGCAAATCGCTGCTAAAATCCTGCATCCCTATCGCTCCCTCTTGATTCACCTCACTCCTCTCTGCCACATATTCCTTCATTTCATCTTCTCTTCATATTCTACTCCGGAATTCCGCTCCCCCCCCCCTCCACACGTTACCTCCCCTCATTCCCTCCTCCCTATCTCATTATCGGCAGTCGTTCATTTTTGAATTTCAAAGAGGCGGGCAGGCGAAATTGCCCTTTCAAAAGGAGGTCCTGTCTCGGTCCATTGTCCCCGTTTCTTCCTCACATTTACTCACTTCATGGAGAGATCACTTAGGACTCCTTTCTCTCCCCCTTCTGCTCTCCCTTTTGAATGGTGTTTCCACTAAATTCGAGTTTGATGGCCCGGTGTCATGTCAACTTTTGCGCTCATCGCTCAAAACTCGTCCATGCATGGCTCAGCTAACGACAGGAACATCCGAAACTGCCTTTGTGGGTCATTTTCTCGCAGTTTTCTTCAAAAACAGCTAAGACCAAGTAAAATCACAGTGGTCGCCTTGTTCAAGTCCTTCTCTAGTGTTTGTTGTGTATCCTCTCATGTAACCCTCTAGACGCCGCCACAAAAAGCGGTGCCTCCTCAAACCGAGAAAGTGCCTTCTCCTTCCCGTCCTCTTTCTTTCCGCCCCGAGTGTTTTGCCCGTCGCCCGCTCGCTCAACGTAATTGTTTCGGTAGTTCTTTCCTCTCGTGAACCCATTTACCACGTTTTGCAACTCCCCTCCTGACATGTGACATTTATTCTAATTTCAGCTGATTTTGGTCCTTCCCCAGCGTTATACCAGCATGCATTCCCACTGATATTGCTCCAAAAGTCCCACTCGACAGTAACGATCTGGCACTGCTAAGGTGTGGTAGGGTACTACAGTCTTGCGATGCTAGCACCTGGCTACGTGCCTTCCCCTCCCCCCTCGTCTTGACTCGGGCATTCAATCCTCCGCTTCCGGCAAAGTCTAAGTGGGGCCGAATGTTTTGCCTCCCCTCAGTCGTCTTCGTAATTGTTCCCATCCAAGCGAGACAGATCGGACATGCGCTCTGATTCGAGACTCCCCCTCCTTCTCAAGGGAGGAAGAGGAGGAGAAGCACGTTAGAGACTCACTTTCCTGTCCCTTACGCCCTCCCACACACACACTGTGTTCTCATTGGGACTGTTCTGATGCTGAAGAATATTTCTTTGACAACTTGCCCAGATTACTCTGTTCTCTGATTTATTCCTATCTGAATACTGAGATGGTTACATCTACCGCGAAACCTCATATGACATTCCCGTCAAAGCATCAAGAATAAGCAACTTCTGTATTCCGTGTGCATCTTATCTACCGGTCCGGGCGTTCTCTGAAATATGAGCTCATTTGATGGTCACCTCGATCCGACTACCAAATTACACATTGCTCCAGATACGTGTTGTAGATACGTTTCCTCATTTCACACACTCAATCGCATATCTGACCGCTGAGAGTGCACGTCAAATGGAGAGACCATTACCCGTATCCTATCCACCCATTTTCAATTTCCCGCTTCGCTCTTTCGCCGCCACTACTGCCTATATGAGAAAATGATTTATGTATTTTGACAGCACAAGTGGGTAGGGAAGAAAGAGAAAGAGAAGGAGGTGAAGGACTGTTATCTGATTTAGCCTCTGCGAGAGAGTCGAAGAGGAGCGAGATTCCATCGAAAACACATTGCCTCTTTTCCTCCCTTCTTCAGATTCGAGTAGCGAAGTTCTGTTCCTTTTTGTTCTGTTCTTCTTGCATTATTCGCGCATCGTCTTGCAATAAAACCGTGGCAAAGTCAACTATGTTCAGTGTTTCAATAAAACATTGTGCATCTGTTTAGAGATGGCTATCACTGGAAATCTACGAAATATCCATTCTGTTTCGTCTGTAGCCTCCTTCACATTCTAGTGGAGGGTCTTCATATGCGTGGGAGACCTGGAGATAATTGGCAAAATTGTGCTGCCGCTCGCGTCCTTTCGTCGTAGTGAATCCCCCCCCCACCCGCTTAATCTTGCCAATTTCATCAAGGATTTCCCCTCAACGGCGACAACGAATGTTCAGAGTTGCAGTCTAGAAGATCGTAGCGCGTCTTGATTGATTCTGCTATTCGGAAATTTACATTGTAGATACAGGAGATACATTAGTCGCACCTTTTTCGTAGCAATTTCAACTGCGCGCACTTACTTATTCCTGTTCAGAAGGATTTAGTAGAGTTTAACAATCTACGAAACATTTTTCATTAGTCTGTGGAGAGTGGTTGCGTCTCAGCTCGTACAATTTTCATGCTCATCTTGCGTGTTTCATCTCGCGTTTCGTGCCCTGCTCCCTCCTCCATCGCCCGTTGACCACACAGTACAATGGGCGGAGGGATTCGCCATGGCTACACTGACTGCGGGCGAAGCTTCGTGGGAGCATTCATACGATGGAGAGAGGCAGGGGAGGGAAGTGAAGAGACGGGCAGAGAAGCAGAGCGATTATGATGAGCAATGGACAATGGCTAGAGAGAGAGAGAGAGAGAGGCGGATGGTCAATAAAAACTGCCGGCCAGTGTTGCGCCTGTCAAAATAACTCCCAAAATGGGTTTATGGGTGAATAATTGTTTGTTACGCCTTGACTCCTTACGCCTCCATCCGATGTCTGATCGAATTGTTCATATTTCGCTTATCTGCTGGCGCATATGCATGTCTGATTCAGTCCTCCATTTTCTCCATCGAGCGTGTATTTTTTCTCAGAATCAAGCGTTCTCCTGCCGTTTTCTTACGACATTCAGTGATCCTCCGGCTATATCCGGATATTTTCCTCCTCCTTTCCCTGTACTCGTTCCCTCTTCGCTTCGAATGTTTTCTCCTTGAACGCCCATCGTCAGAACTTCTCTGTCGAAGAACTCCCGGTTGATTCGACATCCTTCCTTTTCTCTCCTTCCTTCTCCTCCTCTTCCTCGTTTCTTCTTCCTTCTTCCTCCTTCGACCGTCCAGACCGTTCAATCACTCTTTTGTCGCGTGATTCCCAATGTTTTACGAGGTGCTGGGCATACACACAGAGTTCAATGCATAGCCCTTGCTGATATTCGTTCGTAGGTCATTACACGTCCATTTAGTATGCAATAGTTCTTCGAAAAACCGTTCACTCGCGACCCACAATTTTATGTTGTTGTTGTTTCATACAAGGACTATATCCGGGTTTTAGTGGTGCCCTATAGCTGTTATTCAGCATGAGTTCCAAGAATCTTCCGTATTCATTCATAGGGAGGTGGTGCATGTAGAATTCGAGAGTATTGCCTCGAAGTCGGTTCTATATTTTCTCTCGATGCTCTCGTCTGTGAGAGAACGCGTGAACTGAAGAGATGATTACCTGTATTTCGAACTCTCGAATGGACCAGAATACTCTGCGCGCACTTTTCAGATTGTGAGTGTTATGTACCATAACGTGGATGCATCACGTTCGAGTGCAATCGTTCCTCGGGTGGTCATGTTAGCGAGTAACTTCAAGTACTCGTTCATCTTCCTATCCTCCCGATAGAATCACAGTCTCTCTCTTTCATTTGCACTCGATCGGAAGCCAATCTCACGAAGGGGAACGAGAGAGAGAGAGGGAAAAACAGGCCGATGAATAATGAGAAGAAGCCCTCTCGAGAGGAGTGGACTGACTCGGTACGAGTGACGAGGAATGATGACCACTTGCCTTCTTTTTAGGAGTGGAATTTTTGTCCTTCTTGCTCTTATCGCTGTCTACTGGTAATGAAGTTGCCGTATAGTACCGCTATGGGCTATCACATTTTTAAAATGATACGATTGTAATTGCACACCTATTAAACTATTCCGTGCGGCAAACGCGTTAGCTCCGCCCACTTTCACTTCGTTTTCCGCGTTTTCCGCCTATTTTCACTATTTTTTCTTAGTTTTTAATGATAAAACTCGATTTCTGGTATGGTTTCGCGTTCATTAAGCACCAATTATATAATTAAAGCTTAATTTTAAACGCGACCGTAGTTTAATAGCAATTTCGTTACGCGCGGAACAAGAAATAACTTTGCGTCAAAATGTGATATACGAACCAAGAATCCGTCTCTTCATTCAGCGTGATTTCTCACCTGCCCGAGAGAAGAGAGAGAACACGCAAAATGAAGAGACAGATTCTTCAAGGTGACAGCCCTACTCACGATGTTGTTGCGTTGCTAATCAAACGGACTTGGACAATGGGAGGGGACGCAGCCTGAGGAATATGATCGATATCCGACATAATGTCACGTGACCTGAGGCCTCAGCGACGCCACAAGAAATAATAGAGCTTGTCTCTCGCGATGACTCTCTTGTTTATACGGCATTATTTCACGTAGGAATTGGATAACGGCTATTTTCTACTACCGTTTCGCAAGCCGATTGTTGTTGTTGTTGTTGCTGGGAATATCTTCTATCACTGTTTTTTCCGTTCTCAAATCATCTGATTATCGTTGTGATTCCCAAGATGGTTGTTGATTCAGCAATTTCACAAGCACGTGGAAAACTGTAATTCGGCATCGCATTTTCTGTATTCTGTTGCCATTTTCAACAGTATTTTATTTTTACCTTTTTTACCTTTGTCGTTCAGTCCTGCGCTAGGTGCGAGAGTGGTCTTTCCTTCTTTACGCGAGACAAAGTGATAAATGAGGTGTAGAGAGAAGAGGGAGGACTCGATCTATCAATCGAGGGTGCTACGGGCGAAAGAAAGATGTGGTTGGAAGCCTGTTGCATTCCTGGATTATCCGCCCGCCTCCATTTTCGAATATTCGTTCGCCTCAGATCATATCCTCCTCTCTTCTCACTCCCTCCCTGCCTCTACTTCGTTAGAACCTCTAGGAAAACGCGGTAGGCTCTTGTACCCTCGTAGAAAACACTATTTTCAAATAGCAGAAGGCTCTTGTCTCATAATCTCTTTTGTCATTTACTGAAGAAGGCTAGCTCCTCGCAAGAACGGCTCGTTCTCTGCTAATTACGCTTCTTTTCTACTTCTTAGTCTCGACTTCAAAGTAGGGCTGGCAAGTGAAGAATGAAAATGAAGCCTTCATTTGCCACACAAAGGCAAGCGCACCGGGCTAATTCTTCAATAAGAGGAGAATGAATCGGCAAATCCTTAAATAAGGGAATGGGACTAGGGACCACCATCGTGAGAGCCAGAAATTGAAAGCCATAAATTAGTGTGAGATTGCGAGCCGTAAGCCGGATTCGGTAAAATTCCGGGAGCCGGGATAAAGACTAAACCGTTTTAGACTTATCAATTTTCTTTATTGCTCGATATTTATACTTTAACTTGGTAGGCCGCGAGTTTTGACAATTCCTGAGCTAAATATGGACCTTGATGAGCTTGCAGGCCAAAAATGCCGCAAATCAATGGGCCCCCGCGCTTGCTATGGCCGATTTCTTGATTTCACACTTGCTCAGTTCGAACATTTTGCTCGATATTTATACTTTAACTTGGTAGGCCGCGAGTTTTGACAATTCCTGAGCTAAATATGGACCTTGATGAGCTTGCAGGCCAAAAATGCCGCAAATCAATGGGCCCCCGCGCTTGCTATGGCCGATTTCTTGATTTCACACTTGCTCAGTTCGAACATTTTGCTCGATATTTATACTTTAACTTGGTAGGCCGCGAGTTTTGACAATTCCTGAGCTAAATATGGACCTTGATGAGCTTGCAGGCCAAAAATGCCGCAAATCAATGGGCCCCCGCGCTTGTTATCGTCGAAACTAGCCTGTGCACGTGTTGACCTCGACATGATTCGATCGATAATTATGTTTCAACCTAAAAGGCCGCGAGTTTTGACGTTATGTGCACTAGATAGGCCCCATGTGCTACCCCCATGCCAAAAATGCCGCAATTTCATAGTCTCCCGCGTCCGTTATCGTCGAAAATCTGTTTTGCACACGCTGACCTTTTCATTTATCGATCGATAATTGTGCTTTAATTTGAAAGGCCGCGAGTTGTGTTGATATGAGAGCTAAATAGGACCCATGGACTACCTCCACGCCAAAAATGCCGTGATTTCATGGTCGCCCACGTCAGATATTGTCGAAAATAGGTGTTACGAGCTCCTACTTCGGCAAGTTTCGAACGCTAACTTTTGTGCACTGCCTTTCTTTGGCGAGGGCCGCTTATTATCGCTGTTGATTGTTGACTACCAACCCCTGGGCGACCCCCTCCTCCATTTTGACGCCAATCGATAGGTGCCCGCGGATGGTGCAAGAGAAAGTATGTTGGAATTCACTTAATGTGCTGTATTGTTTCCATACTTTTCAATTGAGGGTGAGATCACACAACATCGAGGGAGAGCATGACACGTACTCGAGGGAAAGCAGGGCAAAGTGAAATTGAGCAACGAAAAGAGTGTTTTCTGAAATAACATTTAAAAAATTTTAGCCGGAACCGGAAAATAGAAAGTCACAGCCAGATCCGTCATCACATCCGGACCGGCACAAACGTCGCCTTGGCGTGGTGTGACTCTCGTTTTGAAGCGAGAGACTTTCTTTCTTTTCCAAATATCTTTTTTCTTTTTTAATTATTTTTAATTTTTATTTTTGGAAAGTCATTCCACACCCATGGACTAATGATTACGACGCTTCTTGAGATCCGAAATACAAATTCGCAATTTTGATGGTGGTCCCATTCAATGGGACTCTTATTTAAGAGTTGCTCTCTGATTGACTGTTTTGACCTGGGATTTTTGAGGTGCTTATCACAGCAAGTTTGGGAATAATGATTTTGCTTTTCCCTGATCTTCTCAAACCTATTCGAGATGTATTATCAATGTTTCTAGTCGTTCTATTTACCAGAGGGGAATGAGAGCTATCTCGCAGTTTGTAGCCCCATCATTCGAAAAAATTTTCGATTGATATGAAAAACTTGTTTTCTGATGAGACTACGCTTATAGTTGGCCTCAGTGATCTCAGAACCTGTCATTTCTGCCGAAATTGAGTTGGTAGCTGATCGCGCACGCGAGAAGATGGGTAAAATTGCCTATTTTCACAGCCGTAATGCAAAGCACGCTCACGTCCTTCCTCAAGAGCATGGAAAATGTCCTAGTTGAGGCGCACCTAAAATTTCACTATAAAAGATGCTTTCATTCATGAGTTATGCCCTGTTTGCTGCAAACTCCCCTTATTTAAGGATTGACACGACCGGGTCATTCTTGAATAAGAGCTGAATGAGAGAGGGAGAAAATCGCCTCTTCATTTCCCCTTATTCTCTTCATTTGCCAGCCCTACTTCAAAGCTCTTTCTCACTTACATTCCCCCCTTGTTCTCCATCGCTTCATAGGACAAAAATGGTGATAATGCATGAACACTACACTGTCGACACGCGAGCCGTGTACTTTCGAAAACTGTCGATGATTGAAATCGTGTTTACTCTCATTTCGCCTTTTTCTCAACGTACGTTTTCCTATTCCTACGCTTTTTTGACAACTTTGATAACAATTGTAAAGTTGAGAAATAGAAGATCCATATTTCGTAGTGTATTCAACCCAGAAGCCGATTCGGGTCGACCCAGAAGCTCCAGACTGTTATAATCCACACGTAAATCTCTGCTTATCCCCTCGATAATCGGAAACATTCCAGTCGGACTCTCTCATTTCGCAATGCTCTCTCGCTCTGTCTGACTGGCGAGAGAGCATTGTGATTCGATAGAGTCATTGCTGCTGAAACACACACGCACGTTACGTGTTTGACGTCACGCTGACAAGTTGCGAGATTTATTCGACCCTCTCTATCCTCCTCTCTGGTTCCTCCTTTCGATTACACAGCTGCCCGTCCAATTTGCCCCTCCCATCTCTGATTCTCTCCGATTCGCACGCTCTCTCGCGCACTCTAACTGTCAGGATGAAGAGACTGTCTCTTCATTTCGCCTGCTCTCTCGTCGCTCTGTCCGATGAGAGAGCACGTGGAATCAAGATGCATAATCAAAATCGTCTATCGTCCAGTTTCAAACCTCTCCTCTCCCCTAGTACAGATTGGCTACTAACATCGCTTGAATTGGTCGATGGATGAGCGACAAAAAATATGAAAAGCCCTTTGTCGAGAGGCGGATGGCTCTCGCTCGCACACACGCGCTGTAGGAGGAGGAGGGAGGAATAATATTGGGATGGTGAGGAAGGGAGGAAATGAGCGGAATGGAATGCGCCGTTGTTATGCTATTCATTTAATATTGTCGTGCTTCAGCATTTTTTGATTTAGCTTTCGCTTTACGGTCGTCAAAACGGACTTAGATTCCGATTCGCTCTTTCGATCGACTGATCCCGTGATTGAAAGAAGATGTTCCACACGTTTTTGTCATTTCCTGAATTTCGCTCGCTTAGCTGCGGTCAGGAAAACGACTTCTTAGTCACGGATTGAATCCCTTGAGTAATGATTATTGCCGAAGACCCACAGGGATTTGCGCAAGAAGGGGATGTATCATGTGTACTATGATCATGATTCGGGGCGGCTTGTGAGGGATCAGAATCTTGCTCCATCCAACCTCACATCGTGCATATTTTTTTGAGTGTATTCAACCCAGATGTCTATGCATTCCTCAGGTCGGCCCAGAAGGTAAATTATAGTTATAATACGATCATCATCGGTTGACTCTAGATTACTCTGTCCGAATGAAGAATATACCTCTTTATTTCTCACAATCTCTCGTCTCTCTCCGACTACTAATGGTGCGTTCATCGTCGCCGAGAGAGGTCAGAATGACTGCGCTAGGGGGGTCTGGCGACGACGAATGAGGGGTCAAATCGACGTTCTAGGGGGGTCTGGGAGGCCGATTTGAGGGGTCTGGCGACGACGAATGAGGTGAATGAGGAGGAGAGAAGGGAGAGAAGAGGCGAGAAATGATTTTGACCCCTCATTCGTCGTCGCCAGACTAGGGACCACCATCGTGAGAGCCAGAAATTGAAAGCCATAAATTAGTGTGAGATTGCGAGCCGTAAGCCGGATTCGGTAAAATTCCGGGAGCCGGGATAAAGACTAAACCGTTTTAGACTTATCAATTTTCTTTATTGCTCGATATTTATACTTTAACTTGGTAGGCCGCGAGTTTTGACAATTCCTGAGCTAAATATGGACCTTGATGAGCTTGCAGGCCAAAAATGCCGCAAATCAATGGGCCCCCGCGCTTGCTATGGCCGATTTCTTGATTTCACACTTGCTCAGTTCGAACATTTTGCTCGATATTTATACTTTAACTTGGTAGGCCGCGAGTTTTGACAATTCCTGAGCTAAATATGGACCTTGATGAGCTTGCAGGCCAAAAATGCCGCAAATCAATGGGCCCCCGCGCTTGCTATGGCCGATTTCTTGATTTCACACTTGCTCAGTTCGAACATTTTGCTCGATATTTATACTTTAACTTGGTAGGCCGCGAGTTTTGACAATTCCTGAGCTAAATATGGACCTTGATGAGCTTGCAGGCCAAAAATGCCGCAAATCAATGGGCCCCCGCGCTTGTTATCGTCGAAACTAGCCTGTGCACGTGTTGACCTCGACATGATTCGATCGATAATTATGTTTCAACCTAAAAGGCCGCGAGTTTTGACGTTATGTGCACTAGATAGGCCCCATGTGCTACCCCCATGCCAAAAATGCCGCAATTTCATAGTCTCCCGCGTCCGTTATCGTCGAAAATCTGTTTTGCACACGCTGACCTTTTCATTTATCGATCGATAATTGTGCTTTAATTTGAAAGGCCGCGAGTTGTGTTGATATGAGAGCTAAATAGGACCCATGGACTACCTCCACGCCAAAAATGCCGTGATTTCATGGTCGCCCACGTCAGATATTGTCGAAAATAGGTGTTACGAGCTCCTACTTCGGCAAGTTTCGAACGCTAACTTTTGTGCACTGCCTTTCTTTGGCGAGGGCCGCTTATTATCGCTGTTGATTGTTGACTACCAACCCCTGGGCGACCCCCTCCTCCATTTTGACGCCAATCGATAGGTGCCCGCGGATGGTGCAAGAGAAAGTATGTTGGAATTCACTTAATGTGCTGTATTGTTTCCATACTTTTCAATTGAGGGTGAGATCACACAACATCGAGGGAGAGCATGACACGTACTCGAGGGAAAGCAGGGCAAAGTGAAATTGAGCAACGAAAAGAGTGTTTTCTGAAATAACATTTAAAAAATTTTAGCCGGAACCGGAAAATAGAAAGTCACAGCCAGATCCGTCATCACATCCGGACCGGCACAAACGTCGCCTTGGCGTGGTGTGACTCTCGTTTTGAAGCGAGAGACTTTCTTTCTTTTCCAAATATCTTTTTTCTTTTTTAATTATTTTTAATTTTTATTTTTGGAAAGTCATTCCACACCCATGGACTAATGATTACGACGCTTCTTGAGATCCGAAATACAAATTCGCAATTTTGATGGTGGTCCCTATCGCCAGACCCCTAAAATCTGCCTCCCAGACCCCCCTAGAACGTCGATTTGACCCCTCATTCGTCGTCGCCAGACCCCCCTAGCGCAGTCATTCTGACCCCTCTCGGCGACGATGAACGCACCATAACGGACACACGTACTTCGAACTCCGCTCTAGTTATGATCACTGGCGCTTCGCGAAATTTGAGGCAATCGATCAATGTTCGTGTCTTGTTTTCAGTCAACCTTTTGGCCGATCCCTCTGGCATTTATTGTCGAACGCGTCAGAAGAGGGGACCGATCTCTTTTCTTTTATTGTTGCGTCGATTGGCCAATCTCGTAGTTTCTTCCTCTTCTTTCTTCGCCGTCCGGGTGCCTCTCGTGATAATTTTGTTACGTATGCATTTTGAAGTTTATGCTAGAGACTAGTGGTAGGCATTAGCTGCGGCAGCTGCAGATGTCATCCCCCTCCTCCTCCTTCTCCTTCCTCCGGGTGTGGTAATTCGATCGGGTGTGCGGGTGAGAGGGTGGGAATCGTCGTCCTCGTCAATGACGTCAGATTACTGCGTGTGTTGGTCACACGCTGGACGCTTCTCCTCTTACAGCAATGACATGATGATGCACCACACTTCCGAAATTGAGAGGCAACTTCCCGGTAAAAGAATCCAAGGTGGAGAATTTATCTCCATTTACGTTTCGCGAGTTCTCTCATCAAGAGATTCTTCATCCTGACGGCATATTTGGCCTCTTTCCTTACAATTAGACGCATCTGATTGTATCAATCCAATATTATTCCTTTGTGATGCGGATTGTTTCTCAGATTTTTGTGCTCGACAATTCAAATCATCATTCCATTCATCGTAGCAACATCGCGTGTATCATAATGTTCAGTCCTTCGCGTTGTTTCACAGTCCTCTCATCTCTCATCAATTCTCTCCATCCTATGAATGGTCTGATTCACTCGCTTTTCCATGCTCTATCATGTCTCTGATCGAAGAGAGATAATTTCGAATCGAGAGTCGAATTGTTCCTTTCCTCTTCGATCTTTCATCGTCCTTTTCCATTCGACAGCCCATTCCGTATTAATGTGATATTCTATGACAGCTTTTTTCCTTCTTTCGTCTCTCCCTCATTCGACACAACGCGGGCGAGAGAACAGTGTGAAATTCTTCGCCTACACACTCCCCGTATTTTCGGTATGAGAACATTCGGATGATAACCTACTGGATCAGACCTTAACGTTTTCATCCGCACGTTCTCAACCGACCAAGTGCCCATTTTTCGCTGTCCCTCGCGTCCCCTCCGATTCCTTTCGTGTAGAATTCTCGACACTTCACTAATCGCCCGGCGACAATTCCAATATGTTTGACTCTCGAAAAATTCATTTCCCGACCTCGATTGCCTCTGGCCTCCAATAGATGAAGAGACGACCTCATCAAGGGCGGTCGTCATTAGACCTCTCGAGATCCGAGCCTCTCTATTCCGTACACTCTCTCGCCATCGAAGCTGGCGAGAGAGTGTGCGAAATGAAGAGACGCCGTCTCCTTCTCGAGCTCCAGTCGTCATCTTTGAGGGGGTCGTCCACTTCGGGGTGGCCATCAACCTCCGATATTGACGCGCCCTCTATTTGTCTCATTTCGCGCTCGTGAATCGCGTTTTCGATTGCCTTCGCTTCTTGAGAGGACGAGGGTGGTGATATTGTCAAAATGAGGAATCCGTGTCTCTTCCTTCCTTCTCGTATTTCCTTGATCAGAGTCCAAAAGGAGTGAAGAGACGCGAATTCTTGTGACAAAATCCTATTGAATTGCAGAAGGATCGGAGATATTGCGGAGTGACGAGGAAAAAAGTGGAAGAGAAGAGGAGAGGACAAGAGAGAGATTGTGAGTGAGCCAATATTCAGAAGGCGGAGTGACGTCACTCGATTGATTGTTACTATATTACGATTGTGACGTAGTTGAACAATCATCACCATTTTGCGTTTTATGTCTAAAGAAATCATAATAATAACGAACAGAACTATTGTTAGTTCAGACGCCCGGTTAATTGATACTTTTTTTTCAAGTGAAATTACCACCTGACCGTACACAACAATGTCCCAAGTAATAATAATGATAAGGAGGAAAATCGGATTTTAGTTGTCGATCGCGGGTGCTCGACCTACCGTAATCATCGCGTCGTCAACGGATACTTCGTGGCCGTCGCCCTTCCCATCGCCGCCGCCCGAAGAGGCCGAGACGGACGGGTACGGGAGGGTCTAGGAAGGAGGGATACGATAGGATGGGTATGGTAGGAGGGGTTACGATGTCATGATCACTGTAAAAGGAGTCAATGTTATAAGATTACGGTGAGAGATGATGCGGTAGCCCGATTACTGTAACATGAGCTGACATTAGTTTCACACAAAAAGTAGGAGAATTGTATCTTCTTTTGTACGAGCATGTTTCACGAATGCTTCATAAACTCAAGTTCATTACGGGCTTTAATCTCTTTCTCCTTTTTCTCTTAAAAAATCTCAAATATTTCTGGATTGAACTGTTAGGGATTCGAGAAAAATGAAAATCATTTCTCATTTCAGGCTTTCCCGTCTGGCGATGCATGCGAACTACACCAGCGCTTCGAGACGGTAAGCACTCAACTTGTTTTTTTAAATATTTTAGCGGTATTCTGAACTTCTATATCTCCTATAAAAACGGAATTTGTGTAATATGTGATCTGACGGGACAATATGAAATTGTGATTTCGAAAAAAAATAAAAATGTCATATCAGGAATCATTTCCGTCTACGACCGTGGGCGAGCTACTACCAACCGGACTGGTATGTATTTTGAATATTCATTAAAATAAAATAAAAATAAAATTTCGAAAATCGATCGATGGGCTGGTCCACATTCCCTGTATGCAACTGCTTGCCTTTTCTCCCTTCATTCCTCTTTCCATTCGCTTCACTCAGCAAATTCAACATCTTCCATGTCTACTTTTTCTCTCTCTCTCTTTTCGTTCTGTCCTCCTCCAATCCGCTCCCGAAAATATATTTGTTATTAGGTACCATTCCGGCTGAGAGAGAAAAGAGAGAGAGGAAAGAGATAGAAAAAGGGGGATGGATGAGGGGAGGAAACCACAGGCCTCTCCTCTTCTGTAGATAGTATGCATTTCCTGTGTGATGCGCGCCATTCATTTTTGTCGTACTTCGAAGCCACGCGTAATCCAGAAGTCTGTTATAGAAATTCAATGATCACAGTCATTAATTCTTGCTCATTTCAAGTCTGATGATGATAAATGCCCGAGAATTCGCTATCCAGCAGACTTCAAAATGATCCTCTCGTACCTATGTTCTCATGCTCTCTACAATTCTGGCCACCTTTCACAGATTCTTGCTCTAAGCTATGCAAAGTTTAGAAGGATAAGTCCAACTGTGCATTTCAAAGTCTACCCTCCAGTACTTTACCCATCTAATTTCGCCCCCATCACGTCAATCCTCCTTTCTCCTTCTCCTCCTGCTCTGACAGTGTTTCAGCTGTCCCCTTCTTGTCTCGTTCCTCCTTCTTTCCCCCTCTCTCTAACCCGCAACGAGGAAGGGCCGCGCACTTACCCCAGTAGCGAGAAGAAAAAGAAAGACCCCTGCGCTCCATTTCAACTGCGCTGCTCTCGAATTGAATTACCACACTCGGAAGACGCGCTGAGAGGGAAGGGGGAGGACCGGGTAGAGTTCGAAATACGGGTAATCGTCTCTTCATTTCGCGCACTCTCTCGTCTCTCTGACCGGTGAGAGAGCACGTGAAATAAAGAGACGGCGGTATCATTTCTCGAGCTCTAGGACCGGGGAAGGGATAGGGGAGAGGCAGACGCGGAATCGCTTAGCGAGCGAGAGCACTTCACAGTTAGGCATCTCCACTCCTCTCGAATGCGCCAAGCCTCCCTTTTTGCGCTTCAAAATTCAGCTGATTCGACAAGGATCTTTACAATTGCACTTCTTTTTCCTCCAGAAAATAATTAGTGAGACGGGGGTTAGGAGGTCATTTCACGCGGCGCGATGCAATCATGCTGTAGATGACCTTCTGAGAAGAGTCTAGTCGCAATTTAATTTGTACTTCCTCGTTTTGATTGGCTCACTCTGTTCATTATTTCCTTGTTGAATAGGTTTTCAGCACAATCGCACCATTCGATCCCCTCATTTCATCCTGCAGCCAGGCTGAATCCCGGCTCTCCCTCATCATTTCTCTCTCTCCTCCGTTGTTGTTTTCTGTCTCCGATCTCGTATCCGCCTGCCTTCTAGTTCCAAATCTGTCGACGTCGCCGTCGGAACAATGACTCTCTCCATTTCCTGTGCTCTCTCGCTGCTCTGATCGACGAGAGAGCATTGGAAAGTGAGAGGGATGGGAATTTGAACAATGGGCCTGAGCCATGGCGAGAAAGGGAACAGCATCACTAAATTGTTTGCGCCCGTTGTGAGAAGAGGCGAAAATCAGCTTCACGAATTCGCATCTCTCTCTCTCTGAGTGGATCCATCCTCCCATTTCCCCGTCTCTTCATTCCGCTTATCTATCGTTACTCTAACTCGTGAGAAAGTAGAAGAACTCCCATCATTCCTCCCCCTCACTTTCTCACTCGTCAACGAACGCTCTCAGCTCTAATTTCCTGTATGCAATCCGCGCGTTTCCCGTCTGTCTAGCCGATTTATCAACCTGCCCATCGGTCGAAACTATGTTTTTATCTTTGTAAATAATTTAAATTCACTAAAATACGAAAAAAAGGCGGAACCGATGATGATGAGGGACTCAAAAATCCAAAAAAAAAAAGTTGAAAGTGACAACAGGTCGGAACACTTTACACCAAGCCATAAAACTACTTGTTTTTGGGTAGTGGAGAAAATGTCAAAGGTGCTGATTACTTCCCACTGCCTTCCCCTTCTCCCGTTTCTGAAGATCAATTATGTATGAACTCGGGTGTTTCACTGCATTTACTTCTCTATTTGTGCTTCCTGTACTGGTGCACATTACCAAACGTGGACGTCAATTGATTCTGTAAAGTCACTTTGAGTAAGTAATTTCGCATTTATAAAGCAGCTGAATCGGACTCATTACTCACTAACTTCGCTAGCTTCTATCAGCGATAATACGTAATTGTTATCGCTCTATCTTTACTGCTTCTCTCTTTCATACCAAGCATCCGCTAACTACCTCTCTATGAACCTGATGATCCTCCTACTCCCTCTCTTCTCGATTATCTCCTCGGATCATCCCTTGCTCCGCCCTCTTCTCAGTCGTCATCAAGAGACGCTCAAGAATCCCCCGTCAACGTAGGGAGTGGGCCAAACCGAGAGAGACTGACAAGAGAGGGAGAGGCAGAGCCGTCTTTTGAAAAGGACCGCCTTCTTTTTCACGGCTAGAAGACACAGATCTTTTCTGGCGCGACGCGCGAAGCGTGCTGGTGCGCGCACCTTCTCTTCTCTTTTCTTTGTTGCACTATCGTCACCCAGCTACTCATCATTGACCATCATACAACTTCTCTGTCATTTTTTCGTTCAGTTCTTAAATTTTGCGAGATCTACTGATCCTGTCGGCTCGAGTCGCCCCTACGCCGTCCCTTTTTCTCCGATTATCACGTCCGTCTGAATCAACAAAGTCAAAGTGCTTGACTGCGTCTCTCTCTCTCTTTTCCTTCTTCTTCTTAGACGACTAAAACGTCGGGCGGTCCATTCGAGGGGTCCCCATTGGATATTATGAGAGAAGTGCATTATCCTTATGACCCTGCGTCTCTCCTCCTCTCTTCTTCTCTCTTGACTCCCTCGAGGGAATTCATTCTCCTCTGTTCCTCCTTTGTTTCACACTGGAACTTCTTCGTATGCGGCTTAGTTTGTTCCGAGACGTTTATTTTATTATTATCCCCTCCTACTTACTGATACTTTTTTCAACAATACTTGTTGGTCTTTTTCACATTTTCTTTCTCCATTCGCAATGATTAACCCCGTACTGTCACCGGCCATAGATCATCCGTCTTCTACAGAACACGACTCAGAAAACAGTCGACGAGATGATTAGTTGCTTTCTTCCAGGGTTGGCTATACCAGAAATGGACTCTTCATTCCGCACACTATCTCGCCGGTCAGAGTGACGAGAGAGCAGGCGAAATGAGGAGAGTCATCATTTCCTGACGTCCACTTCGTCCCTCACTTGGCACGTCTTCAGTCCACGACCATCTTTCGAATCTCCCCCTCACTCCTTCGTTCATTCATTCAACATCGCCAATCTCTCTCTCACGGCTGTTGCGATCGCAGCAGCATAGAAATAGTCTCGCACTCTCTCCATTTCCCTCGCTCTCTCGCAGTATCTGACCGGCGAGAGACCATGCTGAATCGAGAGAGTCACGAGTGTGAGAATCTCCCCCACCACTTCCTCGTTTCTCTTCTTCTTTATATGGGTGGAAAGACTCTCCTCATTTCACATACTATCTCGTTGCTCTGACCGACAAGAGAGTATGCGGAATGAAGAGACGATTGAAGCTGCTTCATCCTTCCCAGGCCCTTCCCCTTCCTGTTGCGTACCGTGGGAGTTTTCCATAATTTCTCATCTTTCCCTCTGCTTGCCTGGCTCTTTCTCGTCTCCTTATCGATTCGTCCTCTTTGATCCTTCACTATTTTCTCAAATTTGAAAATTCTGAATCGTATCCATTTTGCGGGCTTTCTGGCCAGAAAGAGACTACTAGGAAGATCAGAGTTTTCGATCGATACGTTTTTACAAGAGGTTTAGTTTTGAACATCCCTCTTCTCCCTCCTCCTCCTCATTCGATCGGAATGTTTTCTTTGCTTGATTTATGAGACAATCCTCCTCTAATGAATGCCATCCTCCTTCTCTCTCTCATTCACTCGGACTCTTTTTCGAGAAACATGTCTCCTCTCTCCAGTACCCTTCTCCTTCCTTCCTTCGTTGCAGCTCTTTCCTTCTCCTTCTTCGAACTCTCTGAATAGCGGCCACTTTGGCCCCTTGTATCTGACGTAATTCGAGCATATTTCCGCCCGACTTTCCCTCTTTATTCTGAGCGATTCGGGATTAGTACTGCCCCGCCTTCTTGCGCATTTTTCATCAGATTTCTGCGCATTTTTCATTTTGCGAATCCTTGACTCATCTGTGACCTTATTTCGATTGCTTTTCTCGTAGAGGACAAGCACAGAAAGAAAGAAAAGGCGATGATTCGATTTGCACACTCATAAATTCCCTCCATCTCTTTCTCCTTGCAAGGACCCTTCACGATTTGTTCACGAGATGGATCATCTCTGTCTGTCTCTCTCATTTCGCAGTGCTCTCTCGTTTCTCTGACTGGCGAGAAATCAGGCGAAATGAAGAGATTTATTCACACGCGCCCGTCGAAATTTCACCGTAGCTGCCACTGATTTGCTCATGCATCCCTAACGAATCCAGGAATTCGGTCGTGATGTTGGATGTAGAGGCACCATTCTTCTCGTTGCACGTTTCAAGAAGAATGCATCATTGCGAGCGCTTTGAGTCTGCCCCCAATCTATCTTTCAGTGTCTAGAGTCTAGACTACGGATGGCAAATGAAGAAAAACTCTCCTAATTCTGCGCATTCTCTCGCCGATTCGACCGATGAGAGAGAAGGCGAAATTGAGAGAGAAATCTCTTCATTTGCCATCTCTAGTCTAGACTTCCGTATTTTCCGTAAAAAGTGAATATATGAAGAATTCGTGTGATTCAATACCCTGCCAATTATCCACACACCGCACAACCCTCTCCAACTCTTCCCGTGACCCATCGCTCACCCTCCTTCTTCTATCTTGCCTCTTCTACAATGATGGATGTCTCTCTCCTTTCCCATGCTCTCTCGTCGCTCTGATCCACGAGAGATATGGCGAAACGAGGAGAGTAACGAGAACATTGCTCTGCAATGATGGATACCCGTCTTCGTTTCCAAGCACTTCCCCATCTTTTCCTCCTCCTGATTGATTGACGTATCTTTCCTCCCGTTGTTCCTCCGATCCCTTCGGAACTCGATGAATGCACGACACCTCCAGCGAGACATTATTAGCCTAATGCCCTAAGGGCAGAATCGGCAACGATCATGGCACACTTTGCTAGAGCTTTATAATGGATTTTAGAAGATTGTGGCATTGCTTTTTTTTGGTTTCATTCTTTAGAATTTGTGAATTTGTAACATGTTCAAAAGTTCACACATTGATTTACGTATGCCAAACGGCTTTCTGTAATTTTTAATGGTCCTTCACGCAAAAATCATGGCTGAATAGACGATGACCCCATTCATCCTCTAATGGTGCCGATTCTCCACTTTACCCTTTTCATTCGCGTTCTTCTTCCCATCTCATGCCAATATCGTGAATACTCGATGAGTTTCCATAGAAAAGATCGAGACGGAAAGGCATTGATGATGGTACTTTCAGCCTTATTTCACTAGAGAGATGGACCCTATCCCCCCTTTGCTCTCCCTCTTCCACCAATCAAAAGCAATCAATTGTCCTCGGGCTCATTTCTTGCTTGTTTGTTGCCGACTCCGCCTCAAATCTCTTTGTTTCTCATCTCAAAACCATCAACTTCACTGATTTTACGAGGCTTCTTAACTAGTTTCCACATTGTTCAAATTTCAGTCTTTCCTTTTTTTCCGAGATTTCCTGCAATTTTCTTCTTACTCGTGCGTTCTTCTTCTTCCAATCAACGAACTCTTTTCTTTCCTGCTCAATTTCGGCATTACTTCTCCAATTTGTTGATCGTTCGTTGACCTCTCTTACTACTCCGTTTCATTCCGTTTTTTTCTCGCTCAGTTCTCGATCGCTGTCCTACCGTACTCCTTCTGTAGCTCCTCCCCCTTGGCTCGTCCCCTCCCTTCACCTTGGCAGACAACACGTCTCTGTGGCTATCGCTCCTCAACAAGGCGGCTGCTGAGGAGATGGCAGCCAGACGGCATACTGTATGGTTCGTGCCCGGATCAAGGAGGTGAGATCACTGCAGAGTATTGTTGGGTAGGTGATTATTGATTAGGAGAAGGTATGGCATAGTATTGATTAGAAGGTGAGGATGTACGGTAGGTGATTATCGATTAGGAGGGAATGCATACTGTATGGTTCGTGCCCGGATCGAGGAGATGATACGGCAGTATTGATTAGGAGGTGAGGGGTTACTGTAGATGAATATTGATAGTAGGTGAGGGCATACGGTAGATTAATCATCAGGTATACCGTACAACACGGCGCAGTTGTGCAATAAGGGAGTTGTAGAAGTAGAATAATACAGCAGGATAATTAAGATAAGTGAATGATCACGGTAGGATCATTATCAGGATTGGTATTTTTTGGAACGGGAAAAAGGGCGTTCAATTACTGAACTAGGAATTCACACCTTTTGACAATCCGCTGAAACACATTTCACCGTAAACTTTTGAAAATGGTATTCAACACAACCAAGAGACTGAGAATTCCCGAGAATATAGAGCATTGAGAATAATTCAGCAAAAGAATTATTTTAGTGTTTTGAATGCCGAGTGCTAGCAGAGGATACTGGTGAAAATTAGATACACGTCATTAAATAAAATTTGTGAAATTCATTGTTTGCTCTCCTCAGGCATTCGGCCTGGTTCAAGCCCGAGTCTCGAAAGTGAGTGCATTCCATCTTCCGGAGAGGGTTACGGTAGTCTGTCTTACTGTAGTTGGCACACTACGCAGCAGCATACTGTATCTGTCCCGGTTACCGTATCCTGTCCCGATCGCTGGATACCGTATACCTGCCTGTCGCTTGCAGCTCGCACTGACACAGAAATACAGTCTGACTCTCTCATTTTCCCATGCTCTCTCGCTTCTCTGACCAGAGAGAGTTCATATCGAAATGATTGAGTGAGAAGACTGTTCACCATCACTGCCGTTATGTTTTCTTCATTCTTCACTCTTCCGCTTGGAATCAGCATTGAATTGTTACGTTCCCACCCTTATTTGGAGGGCCAATCGTGGGAATCTGCTGTAGTTACGAAGAGACTGTAGGTGTGTACGAGCATCATCGGTGAGAGATCACGGGATATCGAGAGAGAGTCTCATCGAGTCCCCTCCTTCCCCCTCACAGAATCATCATTTGCCCGTCTTTTCCTGTTTTTTTTTCGCTGCCCATCGAGGGCTGTTTTCACGAAGAGATAGAGAGACTAATCTCTATGAGGAATGAGGACGAGTACAGGAGAGAGGGGGAATGATGAATAGTCAGTTGTCGGTCCCTTTCCGGATACGGTAGTAATCCTACTGTAGTCGACCGATCATCGATCTTTGAAACACACGTCGACCTTGTTGAACGCTGCGCCTAATAAAAGCGCGCGGAGCAACATCAAAGGAAGAATAGGGGACGAATTGACGAGGGGCTATGATTGAGATAGCGACCAATTCCGCTGTGCTAACGAGGCTTTTCACCATATTTTTTGTCTTCCTCATCGCCGCTCTCCTCGTTTCGCACACTCTCTCCGTCTCTTACCACTCTTCCTTCTCTGCGCCCTCACACCTTCCGTGTTCCCTCGCGCCGCGTGGACTCTGCCGCTTGCCGTTGAAATTTCAGGTGATGTGAAATTGTCCTGCCCTACCTGTCCTCACCGTAATCAGCACCTTTGACACGTTCTTTCAGAAAACAAAACAGGTGTAAATGTCGGAAAATCTGTGCATTTTGTGTGGAAAAGTGGGGAGGAAGTTGATTGTCGTTGATCTATTTGACTGAGAGAAACGACGAGTAAAAGAGAGGGGGGAGACAACTGCTGCCGCTGCTTCGGCACTCACTGGGGGGAAGGGGGTCGGGAGAAGGAAGGGAGAGGGAGGAGGGGAGGGGGCTCCGCCCCTCCCCTCCCCTCCCTCCTCCCCTCTCTCTCCGTGTGCCGCAGCGACGACAGCGCGAGTAGAAGAAGGGGGGCCGTCGTGCCCCTTCCCTCCCTCCTCCCCTCCTCTCTCCCTCAAATGCCCAAAAAGCCCTCCTCATCATCATCATCGGGTCCGTTCGCCTCCCTTCGTCGTGATCTGGCCCTGTTTCGGGCCGGACAAGGCAGAGGCGCGCCCCGTCTCGCCACCATACCCTCCGCCTCTTCCAGTGATGCACCGGGCGGACCGCCACTGTGTCCGGCCCCTTCAAGGGACTCCTCTGGGGGTAGTCATCTGGGACCGGGCGCCTTTGCCCCGCGACGGGAGAGCTTCCTGTATCGACCGTCCGTGCCCGATTCGTACCATGACACGCGTGAGGCGCTGAGGCCCGTGTCGAGGGCTTCGTCGGTGACGTCGAGCGATCATGGACCGTAAGTTGCCTTACTTTCCTTTTTATTTCTGCATTATTTGGGTTTGAAATGTTGTACTCGTGTAGCTACGCAAAATAGAAAATTCATCATATTTCCTAGTTTTTAACGCGGATACAACTCGATGGTTCATATATACCTTAATAAGACAATTCCTTGATTCTATCATCGCATTCTCCATTGTTTTCACTTGCATTCTCTCCACTCTTCGATCGATTCCTTCCCTTTCTTGTCCTTTTTTGTTGTCCTCCTCCTCATATGCAGCCAGTCCAGCCCAGTCCTCCCTTCTTTCTCCTCACAAGCTCCCAAGTCTTCTTATTCCGTCCCTGCTCCCTCTCTTTCTCTGCCTTGCTCTCCTCATAACACGCGCTCTCTCGTCCTCTTACCAGCTCTCTCAGGATCTCTTTCTTAGTCTCGCTCCAGTGCTCATTCAGTGAGAAGAGAGGGGGAATAGATATGACCATTCCTCCATTCCATTCCGCCAGATTGAGAGAAGAGAAGAGGGTTCCTATTGGTTTCCATTCACTGAATCGGTGCATGCTCAAATTGCTTCAATCGATGGGAAGAGGGAAGTTATTGGGACGGGAGGAAAGATGAACGAAGAACCTGGGAAAGAAAGAAGGGAGAGACGGGGAAGATGAGGCAGAGGCCACTTTATGAGATGATGACGATTTAGTGGAGAGCGGAGAAGAAGGGGAAGAAGAGTAGGGGCCGTCTGGTCTAGTGGAAGAGAGTCAAACGACGTGCTTCTCAGCTAAATATTATATTTCGTTCTTGAAAGTGGATAAGTGCTTGGGTTAAGCTTCATGTATAGAAATTTTTCATCGAGTTCAACGTGTTCGATACCCAAATGCATACAATGTTCAACAACGAGATCGTTATATTTGAAATAGATGTTCGATCGCTAAGAGCGCGCACGCCAGTCTCTCGTCTCGAGTCAGTTGACAGAACCCGTTGATAAATATGTTTTGGGTTGCGTAGCGCGCGTCTCGGATCCTCCCATTGTAACACCTGCTGGGAATGAGTTAGAGGGGAGAGGGGAAGGAACAACTTACATCTCGAGATCATCCAGAGAGTAGATGACGTCAATCTGGAACAGAAGACGTCATCGATGATGATGGTGATCATGATCTACTAATGATCTCACCTGAGGGAATTGTTCCATCTGAAATCAAGCAGCATTCGGTAGTTCTTCCTGTTAGACGTTGTACATAAATACCTAGTCCTTTCTATCGTCCACACCTAGATGTGTCGTACGACTGTAACTTGTGAATTAAGAGTTCCAAGTGCGATTTTAGTCTGAACAATATTGAATGGAATTCCTGTCAGTTCCATCGCAATGGATTCCTGCTCCTTCCTCACTCTTTGGCAGTAGTGGTGAAAAACGAGGAGCCATTTTCAATTCTCTCCCCCCTTTCCCCTCTCCTCCTCCTCCTTCCTTTCTCTTTCCTGCCCCCTAGGGCTTAATCCGAGAGTCTTCCGAAGGGAGGGGAGAAGAAAAGAGAAACAGAAGAGAGGGAAGAGTGAGAATGGACCGAGGAGGCTCCATTATTCGATGCACCCATTGGAATTACTGTGAAACACAGGTCATTCGGGGGATCATTCAACTAAGCTCCTCGGGTCTCCTCCTGACAGTACCGGAGGGACGACTGTCTGTCTCAGCCTTTCCATGCCTTTCCTCAGCCTCAGCCTCGAAATCAATCCGGGTTGTGCGAATGTTTTCCCCTGCCTCTCTGGCTAACTCTCTTCCCCTCCCCACTTTGACTAAGGAGGAGGAGGAGGGAAAGCTGAAAAGTGAGCATCACAGAGAAGGGAATCCTCCTCCTCCACTCATAACAATCGCCCCTCGCAGTTCCACTCTCTCTTTCCTTCCTCTGGAAGATTCTTGGGGACTGACTGGCAAGAGTTTGCCCCTTTCTCTCTAGTCTCTTCGTCCCCTTTTCTCTCTCTCTCTTTCCATCGCAGTAATCTCCCCTCTTTGACGGGACTGAATGAGGGAAGCGACACAAAAGTTAAAAAGACGCACACACAGAAGATTTGCTGCAGCATACAGGATAATTTATAGGTGCGCGTAGGAGAGAGGTGGTGTCTAGCCTAGACGCAGATAGGTAACGCTACAAAAAGTAATTGCTCTCTCTCTTGAAGGACGCATAATTTCAATTTGCTTTTCATAGTCTAGCCACGTGTTTCTGTTCCACATAAAATATTCTATAGGAACACGATTGAATAGTTTTCCACATGCATTTTGCTAGTCAGAGAGAGCGAGAGAGCATGGGAAATGGAGAGATTCAGACACGATTAATCGACCCGAATGCCTCATAAACGTCCATCGTCATCGCTTCGCCGTCCTGGCATTTAGCCACTGTTTAGCAGAAGGGAAGAAAGAGGGAAACTCTCAATTGTGAATGGTTTCTCGACGAAAGGAGAGAGAAAAGAGCACTGAGGAAGGGGAGGGAGCGTCTATTTCGCTTGGAAGATTCGCTGCTAGCTCGAAGCAGTGTGATTCACTCACTGACGGAGGGAAGGAAGGAGCAGGGACAGTGCTAATTGATGATAGAGGGAGAGGGGCGAGGAACGGGGATGGTTCAACAGTGTCTATTTTTACTTGAATTCGAAAAATATCCCGTAAAAGACTCTCTAAACTACGTTTGATCGCGATCTCATCTTGACAGGAAGAGCTTATCCTCAGAGTTCGCAGAAAGGGCGAAGCCTCTTCGACTCTTGTAATGATTTCGTTCACAATCTCAATCCTATTATCTCTCCTGCGGGTCTTCCTCAATCCTCCTCGTGGCACACCTTCCTTCAGAGAAATCCGAGATTATTCCGTAGGGATTCTGATGCAAGAATGACTGATGCTCTCCCGAATCCACGCTGTCCCTTGCGCTGTCTGACTGCTCACTATGAAACACATGCAAATGAGAGAGTAGGTGGAATGAAGACACGGCATATTCTGGAAGTCTGAGTTCAAACGTGGCGCATTTCCGTGGGCGACAACGTCGCACTCGCGATCACAAAGGACTCAAAATCGAATTCACTCGCCCCCTTTCTCAATTCAAGATTCTTTTCCACACAAACCACTGGCTCAAGCGCATCTCGAAATGCGATTATCGTCAGATGAATGGACCTCGCTGTCGTCTCTCTATCTCACGAACTCTCTCCTATTCTCCGACCACTGAGAGAGCAGAGGAAGTGGCATGAATGTGTGAAACCTATTCAGCAGTCAGAGAGACCTAGTGAGCACGTGGAATCAGGAGGTTCAGACATTCGAGCATCAGTATCCCCTCTCCGCTCTCTCACTTTCGCCTGATCTCTCGTAGGTCAGAGACCTCAAGAGAGATCACGAGATATGGGAGAGAGTGCCATTCCATTGTCGTCATCTCCTCTGACGCAGTGTCTCTCTCTCTCTTCATTGCTTGCACAGCAGAGTCGCGTGTGTTTTTGACGAAAAAGAGGCCAAAAAAGTGGGCGGAGTTTGATGGGCCGCGCGCTTTTTGTTGCTGTGCAGAGCTTCGTGCGGCCTCGAGGGAGAGATTGCGCAGCGCCGGCTTTTGAATAAAATCGTGTGCAAAAAGAGGTATGATGGGGCACTTGGAGAGTTGAAGGTTCGAAAACTGAACTTTCTTCTTGCAATTCTACATAAGTTTAGAATTTATGTCATTCTCCACGTAGTCCTCTTCTTCTGACAATGAGTCAAGTTCCGAATCATTTTCTGAGCCCACATTTCGAATTCCAATTTGCTATTCTCATCGTGCCTCTCTGCATACTGTGATTGGAATGAGTGAGGGTGGTTGAAGGTGGAATGGAGGGAGAGAGAAGGAAGGAACAGAGGAAGGAAGGAAGACAGGGGGGGGGGGAATAGTGAGGGTCCCATCGAGCCAGTAAGTCACTATCATCATAACAAAGAGAAGTGAACGGCCGAGACTCGAGTCGAGTCAACTCACATTCCGTCTCCTTCTTCTCATCGATTGATCAGAAGAGATCAGAAGATGAAGTTCAAATGGCGCTTCAACGCTGACAGGTGAATGTCTTAGATCTCTTCCGCAAGGAAGTTTCGAAGGAGGAGAAGGGAATGAAGGGTGAGTGAAATACGAGTAGGAAATCGATAGATTCGGAACAGATGTGAAGAGTCAAGAGAAGGAAAGACTCATTCATGAACCTATCCTTCCTCTCATCCTTTCTTTCCTGGCTTTGTCTTGTTTTTGTTCTACATTTGCGTTCGTGCGTTTCTCTCTTTTTTCCTTTCCAGAGTCTAATGCTCGCTTGACCTTTGCCTTCGTTTCGTTAGGAGCCACGAAGGATGAAATATTATGAGCGCTGAAATTTTCAATGATCTCTCTCTCTCACTCTCGGGTCATAGCATCATCCCTCACCATGTCCCTATCCCTTCGCACTCCCTTGCCCCTGCCGCTGCTGCTGCATTTATCGTCGCTATTCTATTGAATAAGAGTGGGAGGAGGCAAGAGAGGCACACACTCTCTCGTCAGAGAAGTGATAGAGTATGGCGAGTTGAGAGAGTCAGACCATTGCTCGAGGGAGGAGAGTCCAGAGAGAGATCCAACTCCCGCGTGACTTCCACTGGGAACGTGCAGAATGGGGGCAGGGGCAAAACTTGCAGTTGCTCGTCGTTCTTTGTCGAAATGCAAGCGCTTCTGTGGAAATTCGGGAAAATTGGAATAAATCCTTCTGAAAACACAATTTCATATTTACTTTGAATTTGGAACAACACGGATTCATACGGGATACGTTTCACACAATCTACAAAATCACTGGGTTGCGAGATCCCGCAGTCATTTGTCGCCAAAAACAAAATAATTCCCAAATTCCTCACTTGGAGTTCAATAGAGTTCGAAATCCAGCACTACCCGAGTCCACGGGTACCCGTCAATGACGAATGATAGGGAGAATTACCCGAGTCCATTCGTCAAAATCGCACAATTACCCGAGTCCAGAGAGGCAAAAATGCTCGTTTTCGCTCGTTTAACGTTCTGTTTTCGAGCAATTAGGATCGTGAGACAGATTATACTCATCATTTCTGCCTCCCAGCCTTCTAGTGAGTGGTCGCTCCCACATTTCAAGTTTCACGTGTTGCGTTTTCGACTGTTGTTGAGGTTTGAACCTTCTTACAAGAAATTTTTGGCTTGAAATTACTTCAGGAAGTCGAGGTTATTGAAATGGAACGTACTCATCACAATAATCCGATGCTAATGATCATTTTTGAGCTTCCGATATCCCGCATTAAACTTTGCTCTACAGTGTTAATTTTGGCATCAATCGATAGAACATCGAAAGTTATGTTTGCAGCCAAGATTGTGTCTGATTTAATGATGATTTGAAGGTTTTATTTATGTTTTATTACTGCTAAATTTGCCCTGGACTCGGGTAATTGAGCGATTTGACGCAAAAGTCTCGGGTAATTTCATTTCTCATTTTTCGCGCGCGCGACCCGGTGCGAGGCCGAATTACCCGTCCCGTATTTCGAACTCTAGAGTTCAATCAATCTCGACATCTCTTGCCCCGAATGCCATGAATGAATGAAAGAATCAGCGCTGAAGATTTTAGAATGAGTTTCACGAAATCTATAATGCTACTAGTTAGCTAGACTTTTCGCTTTATGGAAACTTGATGACACCACAAATCATCCTGATCCCTTGCATACACTTGGAGCACAATATCGTCTCTTCCCAGATCATCAGACATTACCTATCTTCTCCCTCCTCTCGCACTCTCACGATCTTTGTTGGCTCAGCGCGTGTGACGTCACGCCGTCTGTGAGCACTGATCGGCTTCTCTCTCTCTCGAAGATCGACGGAGGAGGACGAAGATCTCTCTATTCATCTTGATCTCACGCTCCTTCTCATCTGAGTGCTGGCTGATGGTATATCCCTCTAAAGAACGAGAGATAAGGCGGAATGAAGATACGACAATAATGCAAATAGAGCCTGATCATCGCTCCTCTGCGTCTCTGCCCCCTATCTCGATCTTCGTCCTCCTTGAACCCTCCTCACCATCTGCACATAATGCTCGTCTGCCGCTCTCTCCCCGTGTGACGTCACACGCATCGTCGATCCTCAGGAGATTCAGAGCAAGACAAAGAGAAGAGTCTCTTCATCTTGTTTTATTTCTCCCCAGGAAAAGATATGAAGACGATCCAGAGAGGTCATGAGAGACGAAGAGGGTGCACCACACTCAAGACAGAGATCGTCTCTTCACGTCGCCTTATTTATCTTGTATCAGAGATTCGAGATAGTACGGCGAATTGAAGAGAGGCAGAAGATCCAGAGAGGTCGTGAGACAGAGACTACACTAGATCGCGAGAACTGAAGAGAGCCCCCTCTCGGGCCATTGAAATATATGAGGTTCTTGAGCAGTGTCTTCTCTCCTTCTTCAGTGGGCGAGTGATTGCGAGGAGATTGGCCTGTTCTTCCCCTCACTGGAAGAAGAAGAGGCGGAGAGAAGGCAGTCCCTCCTCCCTTCTTCCCCCCAGTAGAATTCGTTCGCTCGACAAGACTCAGCCCCCCCCCCCCCAAGTCAGTCAGTCGGAGCAGCCAAGTGGGAGAGGAATAGAAGAGACAAGTCAGTCGTCCGCGTCCCTTTTCGTCCTCTCCTCCTTACCAACTCAGTGTGTTCTCTCGCTCCGTATCGCCTTCGAGGTATCAATAGCCAGTCAGTCAGTCCTCTCTCCACCTCCTCCTGCCGCAACTTCTCCTCCTCCTCTTCCACCTCTTCTTCATCCTCCTGCTCCTCCTCCTTCTCCTCCAGTCTCCTTTCCTTCTCCTCCTCTTCCTCCCTTCCATCCTCCTGTCATCCACAGCAGATGCCGTACAGGTCGTCGTTCCGTCTCAAGAACACAACCGGGTAAGCTGACCATCTCTGAATCTGCTGCAGGGACCGACATGAATGATGGTAATCATCGAACGAACAAGGCGCTATTATAATTCTACGCAGTTGCTGATACCATAATGGCTTTAGTATGCGATGCAGAATGAGTTGAGAACTAGAGTGAGAACAGGGGCCCTGCTTATTCGAGGAAAGAAATTTTCCGGTGTTCTGGAGATGGAGGAAGGGAGTTATTTTTCCGTGGAATGGGCCTCCCTGAATCCAAACAATGGAGGGCTTTTACAGTGATCGAACTGAAGCTTGGCAACGCATTTCTCTGCAAATGTTTTCTGGTCTCGAGAAATACCGAGTAACCGCTGCTCATCCATCATCTCACATCGATAACTCGGGTACCCAGACATCCATGGGAGTCCACCTTTAATGAAAATACAATGAAGGGGTTCGAACTGCATATCAAACCTCACTGATCGTTCTCTGATCACCCTTGTTTCTCCCTCTCTCTCTCTCTCTCTCTTGAGGGTGGTGCAATCACTGCAAGTGTTGGTGTGTGCGCGATTGTGCTCTCAATTGTGGCAACCGGAAGTGGCTGAAGAACTGCTGATCACTCTTCCCTCCCTTAGACCACTCTCCTACATACCAATGATCTCTCCGCCCTCTCTGATCTGCTGCAGCTTTCACCTCGGGCTCTTACTCACCTATGATCTATCGCCCTGCACCCTAGAACATAATCCTGCTACTCCTCCATGCCCTCACTCTCTCACTTTCCCTGACCAGCGATAGCGCAACCTGAGAACCCCTCATTCCTCCCCATCTCTGCAAGGGACACCTCCCACCTGCTCCTCCTCCTCCTTCCTGCAGTGATATTGCCATTGTGCGCACCCGAGGTCACGCAGCTGCGCGCTTTTCACGTGAACCGTTCACACATTTTTTCTCTAAATCCCGGATCCCGAAACCCGACCGGCGTTCTAGAGATCTCAAGTGACCCGACGAGAGTGTTGATTGGCTGCCCTACTCTGACTCTCTCCACTTCACCCTCTCTCTCGTCCATCTCTACCTCCTTTTGTTGTGTCAATGGAGGTCTGTCTGTCTAACAGCAGCAGGCAGTTCCATCTTCTTCCTTCCTTCCGCCCGTTCATTCACTCAATCTCCTCCTCTTCCTCCTCCTCTTCCACAACTAAATCCCTGATTCCTGCCTTTTTCGCCTTGTCAGCTCCCCATCTTTCCTCGTTCCTTCTGAGGGATGGCCTCGCTCTCTCACTTGCCCATGCTTTCTCACTTCTGTAATCGACAAGAGAGCCTGTCGAACCGAGAGAGGCCATCCTTCCTTCTCCCTCATTCGATTGTATTGGTCCAGCTGTTCGCGTTGTGAATCCATCCCCGCTCTCCCAGCAAAAAGTCGATTAGAAAGAGCAATTGGAGCGCGCATTCGCATTGTTTTTGCATCAATTCCATCAAATTTGGAGCCAGCAAAAAGCTTGAAACCTTTACGTGTTCGACGCAATGCGGTCATGCGCCTTAGATTGAGCGCGGGGATGCCTTTATTTTCCTCCTCCCCCCCTTCCTTCCTTGGCCCCCTTCTTCGCCGCTCCTCGTTTACGCGCTGCTGTCTCTTGCAATTTTTCCACGTAGGGCCCTGCCCCTGCCCATCGCCCCTTCCTTCTCCTCCTCCTCTTTCAACAATTCCCCCCCCCCCCTTCACTTTGCCAACATCTTGTAGTCTTCCCTTCCTCCTCCTCTTTTCTCCACAAAGTACTCGTGTTTCCTCTTCGACGAGACGTCGTCGTCCAATCTTTCCTCCAGAAGGCCCTTATTGTACTGCGCTTCCCTTTAACCTCAACTAAGACCTTCAAGCCGCTTTTAAACCATTCCCTTTAAGAACAGCGCTGTTTTGAGGAAGACTCCGAAAGGAGGCTGCACTGCGCTTCCACCCTTTCCCCTCAACTAGGCTGACTTGTCGAGAAATGGTTCTCACCATTCTGCATGCTCGCACACTTCGCGGATCGGCGAAAGAGTATGCGAAAATAAGAGACCATTATCGACAAGCCAGCCCCACCCAACTACTAAAAAAACTAAGACCTTCAAGAACTGCGCTGTTTTGAGGTAGATCGGAATCATTCCGGACCTTGAAGCCATAGTAGTGAAACGGGGCCATGTCACTTCTCCTGTATCCTGGACTACATCATCCTTCCATCATTTCCATTCCATTTTCGGCACTTCTACGATTTTTCCCAGTCATTTCTCACAGAGTATTCACTCCCTATCATTTTCATTCCCTGCGCAACAGTTCATTCAGAGCAGTTGTAGCCGGGGTAAAATTGAAGAAGTTCCTCTACTCCATCAATTTCCATTTTCTTGATCGCTTTAGAACGTTACACAAATGTTGTCCAGAACACAGGAGATTAGGCGCCATTTAAGACGCGATTTACTGAAAACGAAGGAACAGTAAAAACAAAGTGCGCGAGCGCGCGTGATTTCGCCCCTCTCTCCGCCGTCCCGTAGGCCCCCTCTTCCCCTCTCCCTCCTTCCCTTTACCCCCTCCTTCCCCATTGAGAGATTCGACAAACAATTCAACCACCTCTTCTTACCACCTCCTTCCCTTTTTGTGCCTCTGCCTCCTTCAATTTTCTCTCCTCGTTCACTTATCGTCGCCTCTTGTAAGAACCGAGAGAGAGTTGACTGCAGATGAAGAAGGCATGATGATGATTATGGCGCAGTCCTCTTCTTCTACAACAGCAAGTTATCAGGAGCTGCAGCACCTGCAGAGTTGCAGTCGCAAGCGGGGGTATCCAATCACGTACGAGCCATTCATTTCTGATCAGCCAATATGTTGGGTTAGAAGTGGAGCGCAGGACGTTAGTGCCTTGAATACGGACTGACCTTTACCTTTTTACCTCTGCAATATCTGGACTGTTACCTAAATGTTCTCATGCACGCAATCCAGAGTTTTTCTGCACAATCAGCCCTCACGTTGCAAAAATTAGCATTTCCGAAGTAGATAAGAGTTATGCGAACGGGGGAGATGCATTTCCGATGCCCATTCTACGCATAACTCTGTAGAGCCCTAGTCCGGAAGAGAGGGCTAATCCGGAAAGAGTTTAAGTCAGTCGCATTCTTGCGCAGTATCACATTAGGCTGCTGCACCTCGGTCGCGTCCTTTAAAGAGAGGAGGAGCCTCTGCTCGCTAATAGTCCCTGTCGAGCCATCACCGGAAGTGGGGCAATGAGCACACTAACTAGGAGGACATCATCTCCTCGCCCCGTCGACCGTCCCGACTCAACCACGGTGGAGGGAAACGGTAGTGATGATGCAGCCGACGACCCGCACAGGTCTATTCCCTTACCTTTTCCCGGCTCCGATCGTTTCCGGATCTGTATGTCCACTCCGCGCAATGATAGCCGTTAGAGAGTGTGGTCATCGATGAGAGTGCAGAGAAAGAGAGGCAGATGAGAGAGCACGCGAAATGAGGAGAGTGGCCGATCACGGAACAGCGACTGAGCACACTTGTGACGTAGAAAAGAGGTGTGAAGCTCTCATTCTCTGCGCTCTCTCCATTTCACATGCTCTCTAGCCTCTTCTCTGATCTATTTGCAAAGTCTCGATGATCTCTCTCCCTCCTTCTTCCATTGTATGACCCCTCGTGAGGGGTATCCGTGTGTGAGAACACTCCTTTGACTGGTTCCCTTCCCTTACCTTCCCCTGCGATCGCACCCAGTGAGAGAGGTGAGCTTTGATCTACCGCACATTCTGTTACTGTAACCTGCGCTTTCCGTACCCTCGATCTACTTTAAGTTTACTATTGCATCTACAACTATCATCATCTCCATTACAACTCAAAGTACATCTTCCTCAAATCTAGGATTGGTGATCAACTCAATATCGTATTGCATCTGCACAAATATCCCTTTTCCCGTTCAATCATATTCCTCCTTCCTCTCTCTCTCTCTCTATCACAAAGAAGTGCCGGTCGGTGCTAGAGGGCACTATCGCGCCCTTTATTTGATCATAATCCGAATTGTTTCCTATCCGAACGACAATTGGCGTGCGTGAATACGGTACGTGTAAGATCATACCGTATCTACAGTAGGAATACTATTAAAATCAGTTGTCGATCACTTTTAGAGTACTGTAGTTATACGGTGATCAGTTCTCGATCATCGATCCACCTATCAGTCACGAGTAGACCATCTGATCTTCCGTGAACACCGCCCGCGCTTGACTATTTTTCAGTTTCACTTACCGTGTCTCTTCTCTTCTTATCACTCTTCCTCTCTCTCTAATCACTGATTGGTCCTTTCACCTCCCTTCCTCTTCTCCTTGTCTCTCTTCACCGTCCTCTCTAACTTCCGGTCATCTATCGTGCAAACTCTGAACTCATTAGCGCTGCGGGACCATAGCAAAGGGAAGTTCGAAACTAGGAGGGGAATGAGTAGGAGGGTGATGGGAAACTGCCAAAGAGGAAGAGTGAGGGGGATTCCAAAAAGTTGCGATGAAGCTCGGTTGCGAATTTCTCACTAGGGAATTCGCGTCTTGACTGATTTCTTCGGAGACGACCAGAGTATGAAAGAAGGGGAAATTCTTGTGTTTGCTAACAACTTTCGGGACCGAGATGGAATAAAAATGCATCTGCATTTTTTCCCCAAAAGTAGTTACGACTTACTTTGCACATCGGGGCTCAGAGGATTTCTCGAAAGTCATTACTCCTTTTTCATTGAGTTTTTCAGTAAATTACTTGAAATCTTCTGGTTTTGGCTAACTTTTTCTTCCAAGAAAAAATAATTTTATGTGAGAGGGTCAAATGAGAATATTTATTTGTATTCCGAGTCATCTCCTATTCAGCAGTGATGCATTACTCCCCAACTTTCTCCTCCGTTTGTTCTGCATCCATCATCCGATTCTCGTTAATTATTCAACTGTTTTTCATACATCGTCGACGATCGTGAGAGAGATCTTCTTTCCATCTTCCCGTTGTGGAAGATGAAGAGATGAAGAGATTTTGAGAATGAGAAGTTTGCAGAATAACAGAAAAAGTGACTGAATGCTGGGAGATGTTGTTGAAATTAGAAGATTGTAGGACTACTTCAACATACTCATCACTGATCTTTGATCTCATCTTGTCAGAATATACTAGAAATATGTCCAATGAGTCGAGAGAGCTCATTCCCACCATAAAACAGATGCACCATTATTCACCCCATTTCCTCTCGTCAACGTTATTCAGCCGTTTTCTGGCCGACAGCAGCCACTGTCTCTCTCCCTTTCCCATGCTCTCTCACCTCTTTGATCATCTGCACTCTCTCCATTCCACACACTCTCTCGCTCGCTCTGATCAAAGGGGCGTCCAGGCGACGAGTTCACGTGGAAGACAATGGAGCGGGCGAGCGGAGGGCGAGAGGAGGCGCGGAGAGGGCGGGAGGAGCGGGATAGCACTCTCCCTCTTTCCTCCCCTCCCCGCCCCCTTCCCTCCCTCCTCCTCCTCTTCTGCAGTCTTTTTACATAGTCGTTGTCGAGAAGAGAGGATTCTCTGTCGTCCTTCGCATTGATTGGACCTTCACTGTCCTATTCGACGGTTGTCCATAACCGGCAAATCGACGGCTCTCGGCAGCCGTCAAATAGGCAACCATAGGCGCCGATATGTTCACCGACTTGTTCGCCAATGGGCACAAACCGCAGCGGAAGCTGGGAGCCGTCCCATTCAGGTTCTGCTTATTTTCCGGACTTTTCTACATCAATTCTTATTAGTTCTGATTGATTGATTGATTGGTTTTTGGTACATGCGAGGAGAAACCGTAATATTTGTTTCTACTATTGCCCTACTTCATTCATCCGTGAAACCTAGATGAGCGCAATAAGATTGCCAATTTCGATAAGCGTTACGAATTACGAGAGTAGTAGTTCCTCTACTATAGTCATCCATTCTTTTCCCATCTGCACCTAACTCATGACTTCGTATGCTCTGCATAAATTAGGCTCACAGTGCCGTCGATCTGTTTTTCTCATTGTATTTTTCTCTGCACTCTCTCGATTTTGCCTTGTCTCTACGTCGATTTCATTGCCCTCCTTCTATCATGTGATGGGAACTTGTGCAATTCAATCGGCTATGGGAGGACGGGGGAAGGAAGTGTTCTGTGAGTGAGAGAAAGAGGGAAAAGAGGTCGTTCAAAGGGAGAAATGAGCCAGAAAGAGAGGAGAAAGACGATGAAAAGCATACGGAATTGAATTGATTATGGGCCGAGAGGTTACTGTTTCCCACGTCTTGAGGAAATTGCACTAGAACGACTTCTTGACGTATTCTTTAGGCTTTCAGCTGCCTCGATTCTTTGAGTAAACTGCAGTAATTTCGAGAGAGTTCTCTTAGGCTGTTCGGTCTTTTCATCTCTTGTCTTCTTACACATCCTTGATTATCTTGGAAAGAAAAGCGAAGAAAGCCAACGAAATGGTGAATGTTTTAGTGAGGAGAAAACCGATGCCAATCATAACACGTAGGGTGTAGAAGAGAAGAGGAGTAAGGAATAACTAGGCAATCTCGGGTTACACGGGGCATTTTCAGCCCGTCTCTCCGTCTCTCTCTTAGAATGGATGAGAAAAAGTTCCCAGAGAATCGGGGATGAGCCTTGAGGGAAAATTGCAATATGCACTACGTGAGATTGGGAAAATAGAGCTGGTCGGGGATATATTTAATTATTTAAACAATTAAAAATTAAATTAATGTAATTTCAGACACGGTGATGATCTCATTGTGACGCCGTTCGCGCAGTTGCTCGCGTCGTTGAGGAACGTCCGATCCAACCTGATTTCCATATCTAATCTCCCTGGTGAGTCTCTCTTCGTCTTTTCTTCTAGCATTTTCGAATTAGTTTCAAGCACCGAACATCTAGGGAACTTCACGATAGGAAGTGATTTTGTATGCATTTCCAAGTCCCAATAAATGAAAATAAAATATGCAGCGGATGACTCGGGTAAGCACGCGTCCCGTCAGTCGAAGCGACCGCCCATCCACTCCGTCGCCCTGCCCGAGAATGTGATGACGTGCGCCCACGAAACACTCGGTATAATTCGAATATTTGAATTCCCACACTTTTATCTCCCTCCTCCATCCGGCGTCGCTCTATGGGGAAATCAACGATTATTATTGAAGGAAGAGGGGAGGAAATGGGAGAGAAATAATAGCCGAAGAATCCGCGGCGACTTTCGGCTCTCGTCTTTCTCTTTGCTTGGACCCGATAGACTTTTGAGTGTGGGATGGAGAGATGAGGCTTTGTCAAGGGAAACGAAGGAGAAAAGAAAGAAAAAAAGAGGAAAACTTGTCGCTCAAAGGCCCGTTTTGGCACTGATTTCGTCCTATTCTCTCTCTTTTGAGTGCATCCCACAGAACACAGAACACACTAGAATATTCAATCAGACGGGAGATGGAAATGGATGGGAATCCATGGGGGCATGACGGAACCGCAAAGACGAAAGCGCGAACGACATTTGCGCAAATGCAAAAGCGCCAACGACAAAAGCGCAAATCGCTGTAACTCGACCCAGTGTGATGTCAGATGGGTTCGAATGGGCTCAACCGATTCCTGAGTACCGGGGCTACCGTACCACGAGTTGATCTTTGATCTTTGACCACCCGACGACAAAAGCGCAAATCGCTGTAACTCGGCCCAGAGTGATGCCACTTTGATGTGGGTGGGCTCAATCGAATCCTTAGGCCCAGGACTACCGTACCAGGAGTTGATCTTTGATCTTTGACCACCCGACGACAAATGCGCAAATCGTTACAACTTGACCCAGAGGGATGCAAAATTTATGCGGCTGGGCTCATTTTATTTATTGTAATCATGGCTACCGTACCGGGAGTTGATCTTTAATCTCCGGCAATGCAACGCCAAGAGCACAAATCGCAACAAGTCGAATTAAGTCGCCTAATGTCGCGATGTTTTTGAGGATTGGTTCAGTTCGTCCAATACTACCCCGAATTCAATTTTGATGTATTCTTTAAATAATTGAGGAAAACATTATATAGTCATTATATCCTCTATTTTTATATGTTTTCACCATTTGTTAGTATCAAGTATTAAACGGGACTAGGCTTGTAAATATTTCAATTTTGTTTCCATTTTCATTGCTAGAAGAATTCATTCATTTCATTGTTATTTCGTGCTCTGAGTTGCAGCCTTAACCTAGGAGATCCGAGCCTTGTAAATATTTCAATTTTGTTTCCATTTTCATTGCTAGAAGAATTCATTCATTTCATTGTTATTTCGTGCTCTGAGATGCAACCTTAAAGGAGGTGTCCCACGAATCTCTGACTAACTGAGTTCTTGATGTGAGATGGTGGGTCGTGGCTACCCGATAACACTTTCGAAACTCCCATGTTTTAAATTTTCGTTTGAACTGAGATATGAGCATTTGGCTGCGTTCCAAGTGACCCTGCGCGCGCAGGCAACGAGCGAGAGAGCGTGCGAAATGAGGAGAGCGCGCCCTCTCACTCCTCACTTTGTATAATCGCCCGCGCGATTCGTGGGATGCCTTCTTTAACCTAGGAGATCCTACCCCCCCCCCAATTTTCCATTACACGGCTCGAAGTTTTGTTCTTATCATTTTGTGAAAATATAATATACGATCTCTGACCAATGTAGTTCTTGTAGAGCAGAGTTCAAAGCGCAGAGTTCTTGTAGCCTCCGAGCTAGTACCAAGTTATATCGATTTGCACATTTGTCGTCGTGTGGTCAAAGAACAAATATCGACTCGGGATAAGGGAATCCTGGTCTAATGATTCAAACGAGCCCACCCACATCAAAGTGGCATCACTCTGAGCCGAGTTATGACGATTTGCGCATTTGTCGTCGGGTGATCAAAGATCAAAGATCAACTCCTGGTACGGCAGTCCTGGTCCTCAGGTATCGATTGAGCCCACCCACACTCATCAGGCATGAATCTCCGTCGAGTTATGACGATTTGCGCATTTGTCGTCGGGTGATCAAAGATCAAAGATCAACTCCTGGTACGGCAGTCCTGGTCCTCAGGTATCGATTGAGCCCACCCACACTCATCAGGCATGAATCTCCGTCGAGTTATGACGATTTGCGCTTTTGTCGTCGGGTGGTCAAAGACCAAAGATCAACTCGTGGTACGGTGGTCCTGTGCCTAAGGATTCGAACGAGCCCACCCACATCAAAGTGGCATCACTTTGGGCCGAGTTACAGTGATTTGCGCTTTTGTCGTCGGGTGGTCAAAGACCAAAGATCAACTCGTGGTACGGTAGTCCTGGGCCTAAGGATTCGATTGAGCCCACCCACACCCAAATGGCATCACCCCGGGTCGTGCTACGACGATTTGCGCTTTTGTCGTTGGCGCTTATGGATTTTGCGGAATCGTCGTTTTTGGCAATTTGCGCTTTTGTCGTTGCGGTTTTGTCATGCCCCCGAATCCATGAATTGACCCAGGAAAGCAATTGAACAGAAGCAATAGGATAGAATCAGAATCTCTCAACAGCGCTCATTTATTCTTGATGACAATGGTTATTTGCTTCGATATTGGATCTTTGAGTGGACTAGACGAGAAGACGAAATAGCCCTCCTCGGGGATTCTTGATTAAATGGGCGAGGTGGCGAGAGAGTGTGCGAAACGAGGAGGTATTGCCATTTTCCCTTTTGATGATGAAGTTTGGTGATGATGGTTCAGCTCTAGTCTGTAGGAAATGGCTCAAAAATGCCTTCTGTCTATTCTGTAAAGATCACGAACTTTGTCTCTAGAACTCTAATGTAGTTTTCACGTTGATCAAATGCTATCTGATCGAATATCCTTTATTCGTAGAGAAAGAGAAGAGGGGACTAGACTAACGATGCTACGTCAATGCAGCTGGGGAACAAGAGAGGGAATAGAAGAAGTGAGGAGGAATGGCGCTTCTAGTAGAGGGAATCGTGAGGCGAAGACTCCGTCTCTTCATTATTCATGCTCTCTCACCGTCAGAGTGACGAGAGTGCATGAGGATTGAAGAGACGACTGCGTGATCTCTATTCATTTTCGCTGAGCTTCTTCTCAAATTCTGGAAGCAATAAATCTCAAGTTTGATTGGCGTGGGGATCTCATAGATCGAGAGAGAGAGAATGGAAGGAAGGAAACAAATCACTGAGACGGGAACTTACTCATATTACGCTGTCACTGCTGCCACTTCAAACTTGTTGATCACTGCTGATACGTGGTGTTATTATGAGCGGTTCGGTTCTCGGTGAATGAAGTGAGGTTCGAAGAATTGTCTTGTGAATATTTCGCTCAGTATTTGAAGAATCTGCCTCTTCATTCCACAAGCTCATTCACTGTTCTGAGAGACGAGGAAGAATGAAGAGGCGAATTCTTCATTCAGTCAGCAGGCCCAATAGGAAGTAGTCCTCGCCCATCGAGTGATTGAGTTAGTCGTCCTTTCGGGGCAAGAGGACCGGGCCATGGAAGAAGAGAAATAGATGAAGGGAAGAGAAAGCAGGAGCAGCACGCGAGATTCAACGGCGGAATAACTGAATCAGAAGAAGGATGGGGCGAAAGGGAGGAAAAGGCTCTCAATAGGCAAAGAAAAACGATGAAACGGCCTAAATCCCGAAAAAACGCAAAAATTGGGTGAAAGGTTGGCAAATCAGCGAATTTCAGAGGAACTGGACTGGTGTCTGGACCAACTGGAGACGATTCAGACACATCGATCCGTGTCCGAAATGGCCTCGAGCAAGGTGAGTTCAATTTAGAAAATAGCAAAATCCGAAACTCCTCCCACTTTCGCAAAAAGCTCAGACGTGACCTTTGGCACTTGCTCATATTTCTCAGAGATAACCGTCAGTTGTTTCCCTCTTGCCTTTGAAAGATCGAATGTATTGGGTGACAAGAAGACGGCTATGAGGTGTAGCGACGTGTCACTTATGTAGGCGCGTGTAGGAACAAGCCTTTCCTACTTCTTTTTAATGTGTTCTCATTCGAAGAAATAGCTGAGCATTTTATCCTTTTCGATCACGCGCGAAACTCATCCTCCACGTTACAAACAGAACAAAAAGATGAGTCACGGATTCTCTGCTCAGTATTCCAAGTTGTAGTCCCCTATGAAACTCAACCCGAGCACATCTTCAGTCCTGGTTACTGAACAGAAGATGAGTCAGTGAGGCACGCGACGCTGGGATAACCCATTTCACCAGTACTGGATTTCAGTCCATCCCTCCATAGCTTCACACTCTAGGTCTCTCCTTCGCAAGACGTTACTCATAAAAATCTATGATCATTGTTCATTCGTTTCCTTGTGATAGACCCATTGTCCGCTTCAGAGCATAGAAACATCGGTCACTATGAGTCATTAATCATCGTCCACAGGGAATCTCAAAGTGTTGAAATGCAAGCGTAGTAACCACAGAGCGCGTATCCACATCATTATCAATGCAGCAAGGCACTTGCGAAAATCTGCTCCAAATGCGGCCATTCGCTGAACCAAACCGCTTCGTTTTCAATAATCATGGTGTTCATTTGCTAAATGTAATGCAGTTTTTCACGGTGGTAACAGTTAATCTTTAAAAACAACTCAACCCTCTCGATCCCCTGAACTTCTTCGATGTTTAGCCCAGACAACAACATGTGCAGTGGAGTAGGGATTGATAGGCATTTTGCGAGAAAAGGCTGGGCCAAAAAATACCGGGTTCCCTCTGACCTCGTCAATCATTTTTCTCGTACGTCGTTCCCACTCGCTCAGCTGACCACTTCCAGTCATGCGCCCACAGAGAGAGAGAAAGAGGGGATATTCATTTTCTGTTCTCCTATCTTCCTTCATCCTCTCCATCCTCTCGTCTTCTCCTATTCCAATACACGACGTAGAGTGGAATAATAACAACGGGGCGAGGGCACGAGACTGAGGGAGGACTGGCGTGTTTCGGGCTTCCGCTTCTTAGGACATGGTTCCTCGAATTTTGCGCATCCCGTGCCTAATAGACAAACACGATCCCCATTGGCTGGTGTGAGCTATCTGACTAATAAGGTCGACCGATTTTCGATTCCCTATTGATGATTATCCCCATCTCGCCTATGATCTCGCTTTAGTCATCAGATTGCATCCCCCGCAGTTTCACCGCAACCCGGGGATTATGAATTCTCCCCGTAAAAGCGATCAACATCATCTAGTGCATGAGAATTGAGTAGAGACCTTCGATCTCCATCGCGAGAAGAATGAACGCTGTTTGATCGCTGTCGCTGTGATGATAGAGGCCGAAATTCGGGTGATCGTCTATTCACACGCTCTCTCACAGAGAGAATTCGTGAAACAAAGAGACGACTACACGCATTTCGAACTCCAGCGGTTAATCCCTGCACGAATTGAGCGAAACACCGCGAATCGCACGACATTTGGGAAATACCCTGAACTCATGTTCGAATCACCTGCCAGTTTAGCATTCGCCTAGCACAGCTAGGAAGTACCTTGTCCATTCATGGAATTGCTTCACCCATTCTATTCGGCCTACAAGATAGTTTCGCCATTTAACGTGTTCTCTCGAAACTGTTACCGGCGATAACGCGAGTAAAAAAAGAGTCGTATTTCGAACTTCATTGGTCATTCACGGAATGCCGCAGATATTCCCTTCGCCTAACTAGACCCCACCGTTCCCATGAGAGAGTTGATTAGACGAACACGAAGATTATCCCCGGGATCCGCTGATTTGCTGTGAAGGGAGCTGATAGATGACAATTGTTATTGAGCATGGATTGATGGCTGATGTAGAGACCTTGTTAGTACTGCATTCGCTTATGATTATTTTGTTATTGAAAATGATTCGTTGGGATCAACCCAGTCCACTGCCCTTCCGTCCTTCTGCACTTTGCGTAAAGCATAACATAATCATCGATTCATCACCTTCATATTTACAAGATCTGTGAGAACCTGTCGTGATTACTTCTCAGAATGACTTCTCTGAACTCCCATAGACTTGTTGATCGCAGTGTCAGTCTTTCTGATTTCCCCGCAGTCGCTCTGGAGCTAATTATCTCTTTCTCGCTAGTTCCTCCACTGTTTCACACTGCCGCCTTCTTCCAGTTCTGATGACGTCAATCGCTCTCTCCCTTCTCCCCACTCTCTCGCCGTTCTCTAACCGTCTGCCCGTGCCCGCACTCTCCGCGATCCCCGCGATCTATCGCCTGCCACTTTGCGAAAAAGTGAGCAGATGCGCTGCAAGAGAGAAGGTTTCTTGGTTCCAGAGGAGGGATCGAGAGCCACATTTCGACAATTTTGCAAATCCTACATCCTCCTTCATGAATTTCTATGCATGTTTTCATGTTTCAAAGAACACTCTATTCTTTCTTCGAAATCGATCGCTCTTTGGGTCGCATGTCTTCCAGTTTCTAGCGCTGCAGAACTTTAGAAACTGTGAAACTCAACAGTGAAATCGAGTTCGCCTCTGCTAACTTTTGCTCCGATGATGAGGCGAAGTTGGCCCATGCGATTAGTAGATTAATTGACCAGGCGACGATTCGGAATGGTCGTCGTCCTTCAGTCACAACACCACACCACGGTTGTTGCCTGCCTTCCGTCCGGTCACGTATCCGGTAATCAAACAGGGTGATGAACGTTCTCATAAATTGCGAACGGCAAGCGGAAATTGACTCATCCTATCACGAACAAACAGTCGAAAAATGGTGCGAGAATGCGCGGCGCGAATTAAAAAGTCGGATTAGAGAGAGCGATTGCGGGGATAAGTTCAGCTGACAGCTAATTAGGATGCAAACCCGTCTTTCTCCTTTCTCTCACCACCCTCCTCGAATCCCCCACTATCTCGCTTCCGGTGGCTCTGCTAGCTTACATTGCAAGCCAAGCACCGTCCTCTCGTTCCGGAGAGAGATACCGTACTCGCGTGGTGTGCGGTGTGTACACCAATCAGTGCGTCGGGGAGGCGTGACCTTGTCGAATTGAGAGTAATCGAGTACGATGTTTCTCTCTTCTCTCACGACGTACTCCTTCCCATTCACTTCTCCCCCCAATTTCCGGATCTTCGAAATGATGTAGACACAAAAACAGAGCACTGCCGGTGCGTCCGACACATCACTCCTGTTCATTTTTAGACAGAGCGACGATTCGGATTAGTCGTCCAGGGAAGCAGCACACAGCCTTGGCTGTCACTGTCAGGTCGCATATCCGGCGTGGTTAATCAAAGCGCGGCGACGGGGTAGCAGAGTGTGCTCTCTCCCTTTCGCCCACTCTCTGCTCTTCTCTGACCGTCTGCCCTCTCTCCAATCAACCCGCTCTCTCCGCCCCTTTTCTCTCTTCGTCTCGTCGATTAATGCGATCTCTCCCTCCTCTCCCTCCTCCGAGCGCAGCGATCATCGAAAAAGAGTAGTTGAGGAAGCTGCTGCTGCTCGTGGTGTGCTAGCCCCGCGGTGGTGTGCTCTCTGCGTGCGTCTTCTCTCGACGACGTTTCCCAATCGTCGCCACCGATATGCTGACGATGAATTCGCCCTTCCTTCTGTCTCCCGTGATGACGCCCTCTGCCTTCGATGACGACCTTCGATCTCCGAAGGCATTCGATCCCAATCGACGCGTATTCGACTTTGACTTTGAGGACGACTCGGTGAGTAGTATCGTGACTACACTCTAGTTTCTGTTCCACTTTCGCGCCGCCTACCGTCGTGCGTCTCACACCTACGTGTGCGGGTGGTGTGCCGAAGCGCGCGCGACTCCTGCCATTGCCGCCGCGCACTTGTATCTGGCGATTGCGTCGAAAATACAACGGCGGAGCGGCGCCGACGCTCTGATTTATGAGATGAGTGGAGGGGGAGATCGAAAACGATGCAGTACATTGAATGGCTCACGAGGTGGACGGTCGATTCATATATGGGGTCTTTATTATCGTCTTGTTTTGCCCCTAAACCATCGCAAAACGCGTTTCCCAGTAGACAATCGTCTCGAATCCAAAGTGCGCGTAAAACTCTCTTGCTCTCGTTTCCGGTGGGGGCAATCGTTCCTTGCTCTCTGCAGAGAAAGAGCAACACCGTTCTTTCCTCTGTCTCTCTACACTCTCTCACTTTTCCATGATCTCTCGTAGCGATATCTTCACACACGCTTTAGTATACCTGGCTCTGCGCTTCCTTCCTTTTGCTACTAAGCCGTGCACCTCTTCTCACAAAATCTTACAAAGCGATAAAGCACCGGAGAGCGCATTTCTTCGCTTGAGATCTTCAACAGAATTGCATGAGAGAACCTCACAGTTTATGCAAAATTGGAATATCTTTGCTGATTGGCCGGTTATAATATTTCTTGTGAATTCATTCCTAATGCAGAATAGGATGTTGTTTTTTGCAACCACGAGGGACCATCTGTTTTGCCCCTTTCTCAACTCGTAAACTCAGTCGCTCAACTCGTCTCGTACCGTTTTTTGCCCCGCTCATTTCGCGATTTTCCCCGCTGCCATTCGTCGCTCATGTGATCTCAACCTTAGAGTTGCGCCTACCCCAAACAAGCTCAAAGAGAGTCAATCAACAGAGTGATGAGGGAAGAGCAAGAGAGCTGTCTGCCGTGGAGATACTTGAAGATGAAGGTAAGAAAGTAGGGAAGTGATCCTGGGTCATTTATACGTTTGTGTTGCATCAGATGAGTTTCATGTGCTGAATGAAAGCGAACTAGAACAGAAGTAGTGATGAAATCGTCCTAATAGACAGAACTTTACTCACTTCTAGTCCGTGTTGAATTCTCAATAATCTCATTCGGTCAATGCTCGTAAACTGCCTGTCGTGGATTACCCGAGATGGCAGTCGGCTGATAAGCACCAGCTATCACCCCTATCACTCGAATCACGCAAAACGGCTTACATGACGCACAGTATTCGTGCTTTTGAAAGTCAGCTACGTCACAAAGGAAAAAGGCGCCGAGAGAGAC
The DNA here is from genome assembly GCA_911812115.1 of Pristionchus exspectatus. NCBI lineage: Eukaryota > Metazoa > Nematoda > Chromadorea > Rhabditida > Neodiplogasteridae > Pristionchus > Pristionchus exspectatus. The sequence goes on along the minus strand of OU461584.1, from coordinate 8,951,594 downwards.
ATTAATGCAGTTAAACCAGACTAGATTACAGCCAAGGAAAGAAGGATCAGACTGATGGAAAACACATATGGTGATATCCGGTTGCTAGTCAACCATTGTTCCTGAGGGCGGTTTGTTTTCGGGATTTATCCTTCTCGGGAATTCGGAAATTCCCATTCCTTTTCGTTCCGGGTGACCTACCTCGTGTCTCACTAATGGCGACATGGATGACCCGTCACTCTCGGATCTTTGCTCTTTCTGCAATAACCTTTGAAAGTTCCGGCAAACACAAGGAGCAGCCATGCGAGAAGACATCCCGCGAGACTGGTCCACTCATTCATTCCTCCATCTCCTCCCTCTCAAGTCTTCCTTTCGTTCCTAAGCTCTAATCCGCCGCTGACATCAATCCCCTCCCTTGGCTTCTCGTTCAATCGCTCGCGAATCCTCTCAGTTCCCCTCTCATCAATTAACTCCTTCATCCTTCCATCTCGCGCAAATGCTACTCTGTCTGCCCCCGGTGCGTTTTCTCACTAGACTCTCACGAGAGCGCGTAAAATGAAGAGACGGGTTCTCATCCCTCATAATCATTTCCCTCATCGTAGTACGAAGTTTGACGAGGCGCTACGACGCTTTCTGAATCATCAGACAAAATACGACGATGCCGCTGCGCGTTGAAATTTGCATTCCGCATCACATCTGGCTCATCGCCTGTTCCAATCATTTCCGGCCGGACAATCCTTGACTGAATGAAATCCGTTATCTCAAAACTGCGCACATTCCTAGCGTGTTTTTGGCCGCCATATTTAACTGTTTATGGGTCCGGAGCCGTGTCCTTAGGAGCCCCTGGTACTATCAGAAATCCGACCCCGCTGTTGTTTTGAGTAGCCCGCGCGTCCCAATTGGACGATATCCTGTTTTGTCCGCCGTTAGAAGAAGAGTTCTGGCGTACTTTGTAGTCGATTGGTTCCAGATGCGCTAACTGCTTTGCCTTTGAGTCACAGGGCCCGAGGGGCGGCTTTGCCCCACCTCCGCTACTCCTAGTCATCTCCTGTTTCGTATGGAAATGAGCGCCGAACGATGAAATATAAGCCCCTCTGTTCCACCGATGCCCTTACTCATATTCTCTTCCGCTTACGTTTCACTCTAACCGGACGCATAGAGTACAACCTAGAGTTTGCATCATTCGCGCGACAAAAGAGACCCGCTGGACCCTCTGAATTGCCCCTTGCTCGGTTCTTCGATTCATAGCTATCGTATTACCCCCGCCCGCCTCTCCAGCGCACACTTCTCTACCACTCTTTCTCCCTCCTCGTCTCATATCAGTGTTAGTCACACGCAGTGCCTAGTAAAGAGTCGACGACATCGCTCTAGTCCCGCTCTCGCTCCGACCCTCATCGCCGCAAAATGATGGCGGTTGTGGCTGCATCTGCTGCAACGCCCGCGCTCACGCTGCTCGCCGTAGTCAAAGTGGGCGGAGTTTGTATGGAAACTTGCGAAACTTCGATCTTCCGGTCGACGAGAAATCTCCAATTAATCGAATCTAATCCAATCTCATTTCAGTTCCGGAAGATGCTCAACAAGGAGCTCTCCCACTTTGCTGAGTCCTCCAAATCAGGCACACAGGTCAGAATACTTACGCTGTTTAGCGACGACTTGGATTTTTTGGTCAATTTCATCAGCCTTTTTCAAAACCGGGAAATAAGCACATCCGGCATTTAGGTATCCAAGTTCCTGATCACAACGTACATGGACAAGGACGAGGACGACCAGGCGACGCTCGAGATCGAGGTGCCGGCGGGAGAGGTGCGTTTCTCAAATTGCGCCCCTAGGACACAATAGGGAAAGTGCACAGCACACCACCTACATAGTCGTGTACTTACTGTACAAGTGCAGGGACACCTTTTGTAGTCCGTTGTTCTCTGGCTTTGAAGTTGACACGATTTCCGGAAAACAGGGGATACAAATGACTGCCGTTCAGTGATCGCGCGTGTTCTGAGGGGTTTCTCAGGGTGGGATTTCGAAATGATAAGTGGACGATTGACGATGATAATCGACCACCTTCACGCACGCAAATCTCATCCCTTTCACTCAGCTGAAACTGAGCTCTCAATCTGATTTCGTGACGCTTTGGACTCTATCCGATTATGAGAAAGAGAGGAAAGGAATTTGCTGGTTTGTGAAGACGAGAGGAAAAGTGGTGATAAGGCGGCGAATAATCGTCGGACAACCAGCAAACAGGAGAGAGATAGTAGGAACAATCGACTGACTCTCTCGTTTCGTAATGCTCTCTCGTCGGTCAGAGAGGCGAGAGAGCAGGGGAAAGTGAGAGAGCCAGAGCACATTCGACAGTATGAAAAGTGATAGGGAAGCCGACCATCGGGGTCACAAGGCACCTGCTGACAATCCCCGCCATTCTTTTGCACGGTAAAAGGATCATAAGGATGGGGTGAAACGTGTCAACACCGTTTTCATAATGCGAAAACAATAATAATAACAAAAAACAATAGCATTTGCAGGGTCCATCTACGTCCTCTCCTCAAATCACCACGGTCAACGATCTGCTGAAGAAGGCCCGCACCGTCGCCATGTCCAACATGTCTAAAATCTCCGGCGTCCGAAAACTCAAGGTGAGAGGCCGACGATTACTAATTGCGCACGCAATGCAAAAATGGACAAGCGACGATTACTAAAGAGCACACCATTGCAGGCCTCGTCGTCGAACGACGCCAGCCTGCCCGAGTACGGCGTGGCCACCGCCAAGGAGGCCGCTGTCCACATGCAAATGGTGCGTCGTGGTGCACTGCCTGGTGCAGCGAGTGCATCTTACATGTGGTGTATTTTACTAATTCTTGCAGTTGGACGACTGGGGCCCGAACATCTTCAAGATCAACGAGCTCTCGAAGAACCACGGCCTCACCGCAGTCACGTACACGCTGTTCAAGGTGAGGGCGACGATTACTGATTACGCACACGCAATGCAAATGTTGACGCGGCGACGTTTACTAATGCTCACACCACTTGCAGGAGCGGGGGTTGTTGAAGACGTTCGAGATTCCCGCCTCCACACTCGTCACTTATCTGCTTCACTTGGAACATCATTACAAGGTATGTTTCAGGGTTTCATCAAATTTCGACCATCTTTATTCATATCGATTCTTCTTCTTGGTCTTATCACAAAAATCAATCAATTTCCAAAAGCTTCCGTACCTTACCATACCCCATCCCAGGACAATCCGTACCACAATCACATCCACGGTGCGGACGTCGCCCAATCAATGCACGTCCTGCTCAAGTCGCCCGTCCTCAACGTGAGTGGTGTATGAGGTCGACGATTGCCAAAATCATAAAGGCTGTTCAAATTTCGACACGGCGACGTTTCCTTACCACACCACACCATGTGCAGGGCGTCTTCTCCGACCTCGAGATCATGGCAGCGCTATTCGCCGGCGCCATCCACGACGTCGACCATCCCGGCTTCACCAATCAGTACCTCATCAATTCCAGTACGTTCTGATTCCCGGTTCTTCCTTATGTAAAACCCGGTTCTGGCTTCCGGCACTCTCTGGGTCGTGCAAATCCCCAGATGACGTCATCGTCGTCATTCGTTGCGTGTTGTTCCTTCTCAAATTTCTACTGCTTCGTAGTTGTTTCCGCTCCTCGCGCCTTTCCTGAAATGCGATACCGCCGCAAGTAATACTAGAAAGTCCACGTAGACCAGTGTGTGTCTGATGTGAGGTAGACGAATACCAAAACGACCTTGTAATGAAATTTTCGACGCGGCGACGTTTCCCAAACCTCACACCACCCTTTTGCAGACAACGAGCTGGCGATCATGTACAACGACGAGAGCGTGCTCGAGCAGCACCATCTCGCCGTCGCATTCAAGTTGCTACAGGTACGGTAGTCGGCTTCTTTCGATCAATAACTAACTTATTACCGTACTACAGGACTCCTCGTGCGACTTCCTGTGCAATCTCTCGCGCAAGCAGCGGTTGCAGTTCCGGAAGATCGTCATCGATATGGTACGTACCGTACGCTATTACAATGGTTAGGGGGTATCGAGCACTGACTTTATTGATGATGGTCATCGTTCTTTGGTCGTTCCGGGTCGACGGGGTGAAGCAGTAAGAGCAATAGCCCTCTGGAACAACATGCTCTCTCACTTTCCCCTACTCTCTCGCTCACTCTCGCTTCTCTGCGCCTCTCAATAACTTGTACTCTCTTGTTGGTTAGACAAGGCGAGAGATAAGAGTAATTAGAGAGAGTTAGACAATTGTCCGCTCTTGCTCTCCTTATCAGAAACAGGTTATCGTGATGAGGGAGAGAGAGGAGTTACCGGAAGTAATTCATCTTCTCTCTCACTCTTTTGTTGCTAATTCATGGCCGGAAGTGAGAGAGTGTGCGGATCGAGGAGAGCGCAGACACTGCTGCAAGGCACGTTAGCTGCTGCTGCGGCGGCTGCGGCTGCAGCTGAGTAGAGGACAAGGGATCGATATCGTAGATACCGTAGTCTCTTGACCGGTTACAGTAACGGTTTTTGCGTGTAAGGAAGTTCGCGATAGTGATCGGCTAAGTAATTAACCACGCTAATTAGCTCGCTTTATCTCTGACAGCACAACAAGGGGAAGTGATGGGGAAACACTTCCGCAATGATGCACTAGTTAGGTGGTTAGGAGAATTCATTATTTATTTCGTTTGGTAACATGCGAGAAAATGCTGGCTCTAGCGATGCGTATGGAACAAATCAAGTAACCATCATAAAGATCAAAGATCAAAGATTAAATAATTAATTAATTACCCCAATTGCAGGTCCTCGCAACGGACATGAGCAAGCATATGTCGCTCCTGGCCGATCTGAAAACGATGGTGGAAGCGAAGAAAGTGTCCTCGTCTGTGCTCCTCCTTGACAAGTACAATGACCGGATACAGGTAAGGACTTTGACCTAGCGAACTGCGAATCTGACCTAGCGTATTGTCAATCTGACCCATCGAACTCTCAATCTGACCCACCGAACCGAGCCAATTACCGTACTCCAGGTGCTCCAATCAATGATCCATCTCGCCGATCTGTCCAATCCCACGAAGCCCATCGATCTGTACCAGCAATGGAACATGCGCATTCTCGAGGAGTACTGGCGACAGGTTGGTATTTTTTTAGCCTTGAAGAGCAAGACAGAATCATTTTGAAAACTGTCGACTAATTTGTGAGTAGCCTGAAACTCACTTCAATCTCAATTCATTTCAGGGCGACGAAGAAAAGAAGGCCGGTCTCGAGGTGTCCCGATGTGCGACCGGGCAACGTCACCATCGAGAAATCACAGGTACCGTACTTCCTCCCTACTACTCAATTCCTGGTTACTGTAGCTCACCAATCACATACTGACTTTTCATTCTCAGGTGGGCTTCATCGACTACATCGTGCATCCGCTCTACGAGACATGGGCCGACCTCGTGTATCCCGACGCTCAGAACATTCTGGACCAGCTGGAGGAGAACCGGGAATGGTATCAATCTCGGATACCCGAAGAAGCGCCCTCCGATTCGGCCCCGCCAACCGCCCGACCCGAGGGGAAACAACACGAAGCCGATGAGAATCACGTACACGACGATGATGGCGCCACGGCCCTCTAACGATTGCCCCTTTTGACTCCCCGCCCCCTCCTTATTGAGATTACTGGTATACGGGCACACACAGACCACAACCCGCATCCTTACCCCCAAGCCCCCCCCAATATATTCTTGCCTTCCTACGGGTAGCCTGTCGTTCTTGCGCTACTTGGTGTATCCGGTGTATTTTTGTCCCCATCCCGTATTCATCCTTACTCTCCCCCTAATCCTTAATAAACCGCTCAACTAGAGATCACTTGACATAATTCGTTATCATCCCTGCCTTTCTTCTAGTTTATGGCTAGCCACTAGACAGCTTCATATTTCGATCACACACGCGCCTCTCTCTCTTCATACTGTAGCTTTTTGACGGTGCTGCTTCATTGTGGTGTATACGGTATACGGTATACGACTTGTTTCCCGCTAGTACACTATCCCGCTGCTTCACTTCAACCCTCCCTGATGACCCCCTCTCATGGTGTAGTTCTGGGCGACGTTTCTCATTTCACACACCACCACCACCACTCTTTACCATGTGCTTTACTGCTATACGGCGGCCGGTGTGAATCGGCCTGATGATGTAGCTAGCTACAGTATCCTTTCTGTCTTCTTGCCGCACAACCTGCACCCAACACACACAACTCCTTTCCCTTTTACTACATCGTACAAATCATTTAGTAAGTGATTTTGTTTGTCACACGACCCCCTTTTTGACCGAACTACCTGAGAGTTTCATTATTATTCGCTGTAAAGTTTGTTGTATAGAAATTGCTTGGTCACTGTCAGATGAAGAATAGCTTTAAGAGTCGCGTATTATTTCGTACAATTGTATGCTTCGCTTCGATAATAACATGATTTCCAAATGAACTCGAACTTCCAACACTGCGCCGGATTACCCAGAGATATTTAAAAGAACAGTGAACAGGCAAAAAAAATCTTGAATATGAACGATAGCAAGAAAAATGATTTCTTGCAAGATATTTTCTTGTTGAAGTATAATGCGGAGGGGAGTGAGGAGAGTGCATTGTTACTTGTCTAGAACAATGGATCTATTTGTTATAATTATTTTCTGTCAATCAAGAAAAATTGAAATGAAAAATATTTTTGAGTATCGCCAAATTTCTTTCGATTTTCTATTTTCGATCATACGAAATTATGGAGGCAGAGTTGAATCATCTTCTGTAGCCAGTATATCCGGAGAAAACAGAAGAAAAAAGTACAAATATAAATCAACGACTCGTAGTAGTCTGTCCAACAATTATTTTTCAGCCATTTTCATCAGGTATTTAAAACGCACAATTAATCAGCATTTATCGTTCAAAACAGAATCGTTTTCAATCGGAGTGGGATTGCAATGCAATGTGTTTTATGCGGAAAAGATGAGGATGAAGATGATGAAGACGGAAAGATGATGAAGACGGAAGAGATATTTCATCGTTTCGCTTCCATTTTCTGAAAACAAATTCTTCACTTGATTCAAAAACATCGGAAATGTACCTTTCTGGATAGCATTATCATTGATCGGCTGAATAATAATAATATCAATCTTGGGTTTAGCACATTGAAATCCAACTGCGAAAACGCTCAATATTTCTCCTTTCAGGGATATAATCTCGTATTTTTTATCAACGCAAAGAACGGATGAAACATCGATCCAGGATCTACGAAATGATGTATATTGGAATTATTGTATCGAATAACTCACCCATTATTCAACTCTGCTTGTAAGCCGAAGCCTATCGCACATTGTAGATTTCCGTATGATGATTCAATCGGCTAATTTGTAGTTCATTTTAAGTCATTTTATTGTATCTACCTTCGTGCATTCTTTGCCGATTTCGCATTGCTCTTCATTGTAAAAGTGCTTGAATTTACAACCGAGAAGCTCCGTTTTGGAAACGCATTTACTCTTCAGGCAATACTGAAAAGAAGAACAATCTATGAGGAATGAGCATCGGGAAATCATTTTGCAATACCTTTCCATCGCCACAACTGGCGCCATTGGGAGACATCCCTAAATGATAATTTGGCGCATAATCAGTTCGATATTTGACAAGAACGGATCGGCAATCGGTCTGAAAGTGCTCGGGAGTCCTTGAGCAATGCAAAGCTTTTGCAGCAAAAGGATAGTGTGATGAGACGAAACGTACAGTCCATCCCATCACTTCTTTCTCCCACCCATACAGATTCGAGTATGCATCACGACCAGGATAGCAGTAGAGCAATCCACAGAGTATGTCTCTTAAACAGGGATTTTATATATTATTATATTATTTATTATTATATTATTTCGCGGCGAAAAAGATTGTTCGAATGATAATATATTAGGTAGGTGCATAAGTTTCGATACAACGCTTTTTTAGGTATAGCAGAGTCTTCATTGATTGATTTCAAAATTCCTCTGGGTTTTCTTTAGACGGGTCCATGAGTAGTACAATCATAAATTATAATCGAGTTGAACGTCTTTGAAACATGAAAAAATAATATTTATTTATTGTAGCTGAAACAAGCGATTTGAATGGTTTTGGTTAGATCAAAGCCCTATTATAACACATTGCAACAACTTGAAGAAAATTGTATGTTTTTGTCGCACTCGACAACTTTGACACTTCGCCATGACTGTTATACTGATCTGATATGTTCGTTCTGATAGGCGCTGAAGAGAGTATCCAACCCCTTAATGATTGGTGAAAATCAGGTATTTCTAAGTTAACTAGGAAGAACAAGAGAGGCTAAAATCGTAGCCCGGAATTTTGTATCGAAACTTTTGCACCAACCTGATATAATAATATAAAATATAATTTATTTTAAATGAACCCACTCAGGAGCGCATGCTCCATTCCATTTCTCCGTTTTCCATCCGCATTTTTCTTCCTCACTGTTCCATTGATAACACGATTCGTTCGCAGGTGGTGCATGATCACCCCATATTTCTTTACATTGAAGTGTGCGAGATCCGCATCGGCCTTTGTAGCAAATTGACTGAAATTAAGTTGATATTTATATTTTAAATAGTTTTTGTTCATATAGCCACCAGGTACATCATATATCAATCTCTGGTTTCAATACTTGAACTGACATTTCTATCATCAGGACAGGTCTCTCCATCTTCATACAGTCTATCGACAGGACATTCGCTGTTCACTCCATCGCACAATTCCGGATAATCGCAAGTATTCTTTGAACTCCTGCACTAGGTAATCGTGTTGACCTTGGGATAAGCATTGAAATGGACCTGCACACTTTTGTACGATCAGTAGATATTGAGCACGCGCTCAAATCGCAACACGGTCCTAAATATTTGTATATTAAAATTTCGAAGGTATCTACTTGAATTATTACCGTCTGCGCATTTGCGTTTTCTCGAAGTTTGCATGTTGTCGGATCACAACAGTCATGAGTAACGCAACCCTGATTAAATTTATTACTGATCCAACTTTACAATCTGTGTCATATTTTTAATATTAATTGAGATGGAAAAAAGATATGTTACGTCTTGCCCACAATCGCATTCTTCATTCTTGTCGACAATTCCATTTCCACAATAATGAAAGATGTGTTCGGGAGCATTTTTATAGGGTTCTCAAATTAATACATAATGTAGATTTTTTTAGTTTTGATTAAAATTTACTCACGTAGAGTACTGTCTCCCGGATGGTTCCACAAACAATAGTCTGCTCCGGTCATATACATTTTGTCGAGATATGCAAGTGAGCAATTGGACCAATGCCGCGAGCTGATAATCGACAATTGATGTAATGTTTTGACAACGGAATATTCACTCAACACTATCGTCGATATTTCCGTGCATGCAACTTGCCTGCGGACATTCGCATACTTCGAAACCGAATGTGTTCTCATCACTGGAATAACGAGCTTAAAAATCTTATACAACTGAATCACGAATCGCAATTTCTGGATAAATCAAAACGGACACGTCATGTTGCATGCCTAAAGAGTGGCCAAGTTCGTGAGCAAATGTTTTTGCAACTCTGATTAGTGTTTGTCCGTCCTGAAATCTTCATAATTTAATTTTTCTTCTACAACATTTGATTTAATGAAAATGCAATATGAAAAGAATATAAAAAGGGAATACATGGATCCACGAGTAAGAATTATGCGACATCTCTGGTTCGCATATTGATGCACCAACGGCCATGCCAGCCGCGCCCGTTCCTTTTCCCTCGTCGCTCCTGAATACAGCAAACTGTTGAGCACGACTTCCCGACAGACTTACGTGAACAGAGTTGCGTGATCGAATCGTTTCTTTGTTTGCCAGTTTTGTAGAAATTTTTGGAAAGATGGCATCAGAGTATCACTGCCGGAGAAATCAATGTTCATTTCATCGAGTGTAGTATAAACATGGATGTGCACTAGTTGAACTTCGATTCGAAGAGACGCGAAATACTGAACTCCTTCGGATCTCAAGTTTATCTCAATTGTGAAAGGACGCTACCGAATTAGCGATATGTATAGCATTTCGCATCCTCTCAATCGCTCGAGCAAAAGATTTCTCGTACTTCTCCCACTGCAAAAATCGTTATGAAGAGAAAGCGCTCGTAAATTCCCACCAGTGTCACATCTCCAAACATGGCCAATTCTACGTATCTCTGTCGCTCGAAAAGATGGCTGTACTCCTTGTAATATTTCGGAAGAGAATGACCAGGAAATGGCTCCTCGGTGACTCGGAATTTCGATCGTGTAACATGCCGCTTTCTTGACGACCTCCACAGTAGATCTCAAAAACATATTTATATTTATTCCTTGTTAGATACGATTCGACTACAGAAAACAGTTTTCACACCACAGTTATCCTTATTGCTCGATTTCAGTCGAAATGTGTCATTTGAGTAATCGAGTGAGACACTCGTAGAAGGAGTGTGCATAATCATGGTCATTTCGAGGTGATCGCAAACTGAGAGCCAGGCTCGGAATCCCAACTGATTATTTGAGCCGTCAAAGTGGCAGAAGGAAGTCTGCAACAGGGTGGATGGTGAGCTGAGTTCACTAAACACAAAGTTAGGAATAACATTGCTAGAAGTCCAATATTTGTATCGCGTAAAATGATCAGAATCGCGATAGGGCGCGATGAATGAAGAGATACGGATTCATAACCATAATGGTGATTACACCCTTCTCAACATAACGGGATTACCGGGCGTTCCGTGAAGTTTGTCTGTTCTTCCGGCGTGAAAACAGTCATCGATGGATGGAAATTGAGGTCGAATTCGTGCTCCTCATTATGAAAGAGAAGAGAATGCACGTGCGTGTGATTTGTCTGTAGAAAGAAAGATGTTGCGATATCAGATATTGAAACTTACGAGCGAAGTTAGCAATGTGAAGAGCGAGATTGGATTCAGAATTGTGCCAGTATGCGAAATATCGATTGGACATGATGACATCGAGTTATAGTAAGGTTGAAACGACGTTGGAAATGAGGGACCAACCGTTACTCAATACGAACGATGAGAGAAATGATGCAGACAAGAGAATGATCTGTTCTCTCTCACAATAATTGTTGCTATTATTTTCATATCAGACTAACACAGTTTATCTTAAGTAGATCGAAGATCTGAGGTGGATCATGCGATGTTTCACGTTATTCTTTATTAAATTAGAAATTAGAGGGAAACGTTTCTCGAAGTGTTTCTTTTTTCTTTGTTCCCTCTTATTTATCTTTGATTTCACTGTCCTCTTCACAGCTCAAGATGGACTGTGGGGTGAGAAGTGAAGAAAGGAAACAAGGGAAAGAACAAAGTAAAATGAGGGAAACGTTTCTCGTTTCCAATTAAAATTTGAAACATCACTCTCGCCTTTGATTGCGGTTCCCCCAAGTGAGTCACTTGCGGAACCCTAGAAAATACCTATAAAGTAACACTTGCAACAACTCTTCAATAAGGAGACGAGCAACTTCCACCCATGAATCATCTTGAGCAAAACAATCGATCGAAATCGAATTTCAATCGGAAGAGTATTACGGTAACCCCAACTACATCAATTTATCATTCTCTACGAACTGCTCTTACTACTACGTTCAATAACATTTTTTCCATGAGCAGTTTGGAATAATAAATTAAGGGGGCCATACCGCTGTGTTCCCTCAGACTAGGCGAGGTATTCGCAGCCAATATCGCGAATAGCCTCACGAAGTCTATGAGATCACGACCACGGAATGGCTCAGACAGGTGGATGCCGTGAACCATGCAATACTAACCCGAGGCCGTGTTCAACGAAAAGTAGCCCCTAGTCACCGTACCCCCCTAGCTCCACTACTCTTCCCTCTCCTAACGTAACCTTCTACCTACCTGACCTACCCCGTCTTTTTCCCTCTCCTAACGTAACCTTCTACCTACCTGACCTACCCCGTCTTTTTCCCTCTCCTAACGTAACCTTCTACCTACCTGACCTACCCCGTCTTTTCCCTCTCCTAACGTAACCTTCTACCTACCTGACCTACCCCGTCTTTTTCCCTCTCCTAACGTAACCTTCTACCTACCTGACCTACCCCGTCTTACCGTAACCGTCTATCGACCTTTCTCTCCCTGTCCTTCCGTCACCCTGTTTTTTGCAGTGGCGACGCCCACTCTAATGTCATCCAGAGGCACAGACTTGACCCCAGCTTCCCTGTTCTACCGTAACACCCTACAATCATGCCTTCTCCTGCCATTCCATCTCCATCCGACCCCCCCCCTCATCAGCCGTCCTACCGTAACCCTCCACATCCCCGTCTACACTCCCTTCCCCAATTTCTCTGATCTCTTCCATGCACTGTAAACGACCCCACACGCATCGCACGAGCAAGTGCTCGTGCGATGAAGTACATTATCATCAACAACAGCAACAATACAATCAACACAGTAGAAAAAAAAGAGAATAGACAATGAAGGAATAGAGTCTATCCTCTTCCATAGGAGATGGGACGAGAGAGGAGGGATGGTGACGGATCGTCCAGTGATGAGCCTGCAATAAACAATGAATCAGTATCGCATTTTGGAAAAGAAAATTAACTTCAAGGAACTATTTGGCCTGCTCGGCATGTTCCTATTTCAGTTTCGTCTAGCCTATGTTCAAATCTAGTAACCAAGGTGCAATGCTGGGCTATATCCCCGTTAGGCGGTGAAGGTGCGGGCCCATAACAGAAATTGTTAACTATTTACGGAGCCCCCTAGTGGCGCAGAATACGTTTTTGCGGGGCCTCTAGCAGAACTTTTTCGAAAATAGCGGGTGATAGCTCACCATTGCCAAGGTGCCATAAATGCTATATGACACGTCGGACGCTAAAACTCGTTATAACTATATTTGCTTCGAAAATGAGCCGAAATTAGAGCGTTATATTGACAACAATTTCATCAGAAAATGTCATTTGAAGTAAATCATTTTTTGCAAGTTTTTTTTATTCAAAACGTTCCGCTACTTTCACAATGGTCAACTTGATTATGATCTGATCATGCACTAGCACGGCCCCCTAAGAGCCGACATAGAGGGGAGGGAAAGCGTCTGAATTCCGGAGAAAGAGACCGGCATTTAGCACATGAAGCTACAGTTAGCAAGTTGCCTGATTTTGCATGTCTCACAACGAATTCATTATCAGTTCTCGATAGAAATGAGAGATCTCACAACGATGTTCCTGATTCGCATTTTCAGTTATCGATAGATATCTACTATTTGCCGGAAACCGAAAGATAGTTACTGTATTCAGTGCTCATTCTTCTATTAATCCGATCGGGGATGCGCCCTCCCCTCCTCTAACTAGCACCTGCTTATCGCTTGGGGTCATTCCCTTCTCTCACATGCGCAGTCCCGCAAAGCGAAGGGGGAGCGTAGGATCCCGCATGAAATGCGGGATCGGAGAGTTGAGGAACGGAAAGGAAGGACGCTCTCCTCATTTTGCACACTCTCTCGCGCTGTCTGACCTGCGAGAGAACAGACGGAGTGGCGAGATGATAGCTCTTCCCATCTCCCCATCGCCTCCCAATCCCGAATCAGTCCCGCAGTTCGTGCGGGATCCCGCACCCTCTTCCCTAGCTCTGGTGTCCGCCCTCAACTTGGAATCAAGTTAAAATTGGTTTTCAAGTTAGAATCAAGTACAGTACCCCTGACCCATTCCCACAAGTTGGAATCAAGGAAGGTTTCTATCCCGTCACGGCCAGCACGCTCCTCGCCTATAAGGTCCATTTTCACAGTCCTGTTCTGACAGCCTTCGGGCACGAGTGCGATCGATTGCCTACGGTCCCCAGTTGGACCGTATTTTGGATGTGACAGTCCCCACATGGTCGTACCATGTGATGCCTTTGGTTACTGTACGGGGAAACCCATTCTCTCTGTCAATCAATAATTGAGAAAGGAACCGTAATCCTCACCAATTTCAAAAGATCCCACAAGTTGGAATCAAGCACTTCCCACAAGTTGCCATCAAGCTTGATTCCAACTTGTGGGAATTGCTTGATTCCAACTTGTGGGCGGACACCAGAGCAGTGAGAGAGTGGAGAAAGGGAAGAGGGTGCGGAAATACCAATACCGATCCCGAACGTGCAACACTATTATGCACCATTTATACTTCACCGAACATGCGGCATGATCATCCTTCATCCTGTGTTAGTACCTGCTCAAAAACGGAAGAAGGACGCTCTTGAACGGAAGAGGCAGAGACAGAGATGGGAATGGAGAGGGCAGTCGCATCCTCCTGCACCAAGTATTCATTAGTAACACCACCACAACAATCACGATCAGAATTCGAAATATAGATAATCATTTCTTCATATCAAGCAGCAGCTCACGGGGATATTACATTGTCATTGTGAGAGTTTATGCAATGAAGAAATGAGCATCCATAGTTCAATTCTTTGTGATACCCACTCGATGAAAAGCGAGACGGTGCTGCTCTCTAGCGTGCCGGTGCGAGAGACCACGAGTCAAATCTGCAAATATACTATTCATTCCATCAATCAATCGATAACTACAGTACCTCTGCTAGCCGCACTCGCAACGAAGGGGCAGGGACGGAGTCGGGCTGGCTGGTCCTGTAAATGGATTTCGTTTTAGTGACAGTCTTTATACCAACCCTGTGGGAGCACGAGGAAGAACATCGAAGGAGGAGGCCATTGCTGGAGACTGGCGAGGGAAGGCACTGAATAGCACGTCCATTACAACTTTGCTCCGAAAACGATACAGTACCTGGCTACCGTATCCACACGATCGATCGAAAGACGGACGGAGGGAGATGAGGACGAGGAGGGTGAAGGAGAGACCTGAATTCACTTGATGCATTTGACGTCAATCGATATTTCTGTGATCGACCGACCTCCAATCCATCCCTTCTGTGCTGCTTGCTGGCGGAGCAGTTTAAGGTTTCTGGAATGTATCGATTGATGACGTCATCTTTGAGAAAAGTCCGACCTCGGGGCCAGCATACCGTCCTCTCCTCTCTTCCATTCTCCATTGACGTCGTTGACGACGTCCGTCCGTCCATCGATCGCCACGCGCTGCGATTTTTTAAATTAGCATCCAAAAACTACTTTGTAACTCAAGTCTCGCACTCGCAAAGTGCGTATTCACTCTGCTTTGCCTTATCCTGCCGTAACAGTTAGTTAGACGACTAATCCCCTGGTGAAATGCATTCGAATATAGCGCGCGCAATTTCAAGTTAATCTGGCAGTGGCACACTCGGTCATCGGGTTATCCACCGCGATACTCGAAAGGGAGAATTTGGTATACGGTTCTGCGAGCCGGCCCGGGACGGCGCAACCGTTTCTGGCTTATGGCCTTCTCCCACGAAAAGATAGACCCGGCACTTGCGACGGTGCGTGATGACCGCCCCTCACTGTAGAGGAGATGCGCACCACTGCCCTACGCAACTTAGCTAACATTGGATGGGCGCGCCGCGAAATAAAGCGTTTGGAATTGATTCGACCAGATTGATGAGAAACTTGGGAGAAAATGAACACAAAAACCCATCCAAGCCGTTCGCAGTTACTTACGAAAATGCGCAAAATTCCATCATGACAAATATGTGCGGCACTTATCTTATCGAGGCAGCTGGCAGCGGCGGGCGGCTTGAGTGTGGTCGCCGTTTCCGAGTGGCGGGTGTGCAGTTGAGACGATGTCATCTACAAAATGCCGGGTAAGAAACGTTGGAAATAGAAATAGGCAATGGCAATAAGAAAGGAGATACAAAACATCACATAAACCAAGATCAGTCGGCTATAGCTGGTTTTCGCAAAAGCATTGACTACGAAACTAGATCAACTCGCAAGCGGACGAGAAGCTGTGATCAACATTTTCGAAACAGTAATAAGGCGCTAGCGGCGCGAAAACGGTAGTAAACAGAAGAGCATGTGCACGCAAGGAATCAGTAAACAAAGGGCTGCATTGGTAAAGCAATAGTGCTGATGTCATACGCTGTTAACGGGAACCTCAAACTAATTTAGAAGGAAATCGAGGCAGGTGATGACAAAATGTTTTCGAAAATCGAAAGGAAGAGCTACGTAACCCCGCCCCGTAGAAGCGAACGATCGACTGACTGGGAAGAGGGGGGGGGAGGCCAGACGGGAGTAGATCAAAACGATCGATAGCGTACGTGCACTTGAGCACTCGCGCGCGCTCGCTTGATCTCTTGGCATCACTATGAAAGCAGGTCATGAATGCGCCCTATTCTCAGCTCCAACTCTAGAAGAGTACTGTAAGTTAAATCTTTTAAAACTTTTTTCACTTGTACCTTCATTTCATGCATGCTGCATTTCACTTTCATTTCATGTCTCTTGCGTTCACTCAAATCGATTACGTTTTCTTCAAATATTGTTAGAACTCCCTCAAGAAACTTCTTGGTATTACGTTTTTATAATCCGAGCCCAGTCCATTAAGAACTTCTTCTTGTTCGACCTTTAATTCAGATTTCCTAATCGCCCGTGTATTTGTATCATATTTCCCTCGGTTCCTTGGTGTAGGCATAGACATACGGTATTTCCGCGTGTGTTGAGAGTGGCCGACCTTTTGGATGCTTGCCGAGAAGGCACACCACCCGCTGTCAGCTGATATTATCTCACGTGCTGTTCATGTGAAGGCGTCATTTCTGTATTCGCTTTCTGCTTTCTCTATCGTACCCGTCAGTGTCCACTTCCTATTAGGCTACTGTCTACAATGTCGATTCCACCAATCGTTCCCGTTCCTCTCATTTCGCCCCCCTTCTCGCTCATTTGTCCACGTTTCATTCACTCGCCTCGCTCTCAATTTCGCAACAAACTGCGTACTCTGACTCACCACCTCCCGTGTTCTCCACCTAGATTTCTCTATCACGCGTATGATTTCACGATCCTTGTTATCTTTAGTACCAGTTTGCTCGCATTTTTCGGCTGTGCATTGCGGAATTTCTCGCCTCTTAACCAAAGAGAACGCGGCGCCAGCTCAATTTTGCCCGAATCGATTCTTTTATGTTGTTAGGCAGCTCCCTCCCCTATAATCTCCCGTACCCATCTCTTTTCTTCCTGCGCTACTTCCCATCCAGTTCACGCTGTGTCGAAATTTCGTGTGCTTGTCGTTTATCGATCACTTTATTTCCTTATTTATAGTTGATTTTGCAGTGAATGCTACCATACTTAGCGTATAAGTACGTCAAGGATCAGAAAGAGAAGAATCGACGCGACATGCAGGACAGTCTGGCGAATCTGACCGTCAATCTCAGCAAGTCAATCAGCCCCGATATGGTCAGAATTATTATTATTAATTTTAAAAAAATAGAAAAAGTCTTGCTCAATTTCGAAATATATGTTGAGTTTATTAGCTTCCGATTTTGAGTAATAACTCACACCATTTTAATAGAGTACGTATGGATAAGCTTGTCCCCAATTACTCAATCTGCGCGGTGTTGAAATTGGAAACTAGACGTATCCGTTAGTCATAACCTACGTCACACACCTTGCTCGTCGTCGCTTCCTTCTCACACAAAAAGCAGCGAGAAATACAAGCGTGTGCCCCATGTATTGATTCATCGCTTGTGTGTTTACCCTTGCGAAATGCCCATCACATTCCCTTCCTTTTGCTCTCCTTCTCGGCTCCCACTTGTTCACCTTCCCCTCTCTCCATCTCTCTTCCCCTCTGGTCACTCTCTTGTACGGCCCTTACTCTCGAGAGAGCGGACAGCTCACTCGGTCTTTTTACTGTCCACCCCTCCTTCCATATCCAGTCCTTCGCATTTCACCACTCACCATCCTCTAGACCAAACCACCTGCGGGTTCACACTAGCCGGAAGCTATGAAGCGCGCCCGGGGCATTGTGAGTTTAATCTTTATAAAATGGAATTTATTTAAAACAATTAAATAATTATTTTAATTAATTAAATAATTAATTAAAGGTGGCGCTGCGCATTCCGGGCGTCTCCGCTCGTCTGACGGACGACGGCGACGACCAGCCGACGGACGAGTACATCCCCGGCACGCTCGCTATCGTCGAGAAGGTGAGACAATATTTGAATTTTTTAAATTCCCGCCAAGAATTCAGAAAAATTGCAGTCCTTCGAAAATTTGACAGGAATGCAATTTGTTGAGAATTAAAGGCGCGACGTTTGAATTTGGTTCTGTTCAGGCGACGGGCGTGTTCATCGAGTGGACGCCGCAGGGCGAGGACGAGTGCGGATGGGTGCTGGCCGATGAGGATTCGGGACACACTATTCGTCAGTTGATATATTGTTTTATCGATTTTTAGGGTAGATCGCAGTTTATTCTACCTAAAATAATCCAATTTGCTGATAAGAATAGCAGGGCTATCAAGCTAGTTCACCTATTTATTGAACTAGTGATCATATGTGTGGTGACATCATCAAGAACGAAAAACGGGATGGTCAGGTGGTTGTTTACATTACTGTCACGAGCTCTTGGCAACTGTATCGATTTTTCGTGGAGAAAGAACCCCGTTCGTCGTGTTTGATCATCTGCCATTCGGCTGATGGAAAGGAGTGATTCACCCCCACTGTGAATGCGATTCAACGGAACAATAGGAGAGAAGAGGAAAGGGAACGGGAATGGGATAGTGTTCGGGGGAAGAATGAACGGTTTCAATGTAGCGGGTTGAGTTAGAGGAGCAGGTAGATCAATGAAGTTTTGCAAGTTAGAAACGAAGTTGTCGCTTCATTTAACTGAATTACGATTAATAATTCAAGGAACTTGCAATTTGTAAAATTAATTGGCGAAATGAAGAAACTGATATAAAGAGTATGGTCAAGGAAGTAAATCACTGATTACAGCCTCTCTCTCGCCCAAGCCCGTCGACGCTTCCTCCTCCTCGTCTCTTCCCTCCTCCGGTCCTCTCTCTCCCCACTCGCGTCTTCGCTTCTCTGTCGACGTCAACGACCTCTCCTCCTTCAAGAACGTCGAACCGAAGAAGGGTTAGTAAGAATTACATTATCGAATATCGCTGAACCTATCACTACTCAACCTAGTACGCTCAGGCTATAGAGAAACAGTCACTGCTGGGTTCTATTCCCGCTTGATCATCTGAGTGCGGGGCTCCCGAGAAGAAATTTTTCAAAATTTGCGGAGCAAAATTCAAAATTTCAAACAGTGAAACAGCGAGCATACCGGGTTGAAAAAAAATCAGTATTTATTTTTCTTGAATGCACAGGGTGAATCGCATTGATGATTCGCGAACTTAGTCGCTATGAGAACGCAGTGAAACACAGATGATGGGGGTTCAATTCATCATTGTCATCCTTGCAGGGAAAAAGGGTCATCCGTGCATTCGACTGATCGCGAAGGACGGTACGAACTACGTGCCCCTCTACTTCCTCACCCAGAGCACCAAGGACTTCATCGATGTACTCCAGAGGTACGGTAGTTTCCGGGGAAGGTATTTTGTTAAACCGAAGACCACTGATGCATGGAATGTACAACGAATTCTCGTTATTTGGGAATGCACAGAAGCGTAATTGTTCCTAGTGCTTCTTGAATTTACTAGCGAATTATTTTATTACGTCCATTTTCACCCACTGTTTCATTGACAATTTTACAAATCATTCCCTCTTGATGATTCGCAGAATCACAATTTCCCCAGTTTTTAATTTTAAATTCATCCCACCTCAATAACTAATTTTATTGAAAATGATGCACGTTAACTTTAAAAATATTATGCAATACTTGAGTGATTGAATAACTATATTGCAGATATGTGACCCTTCGTCGGTCTGCGCGCGAGCATCAACTCGTGCTCGTTGTCGACGAGAAGGCCGAAGCACTCGCCCAATCCCTCTCCACGCTCGACCAGAACGGAGACATCATGGGGGTACGGTAGCGTGGATCGAGTATTGATTTTATTAGGACGGTACGGTAGCAGGACGTTTAAAAAAAAGAATTATTGATGAAATAATACTGATGTTTCAATGCAGCCTCTAAGTCTTTGACGGTTCTCTGGAGATAATGAAGAAGATGGTCGAGGATGAAAATACTGATTGATTAAAATAAATAATAATTAAATTGGCAGCGCTTCATGCACAATCCGTACGCGACGGCGATGACCGGCCTGAGCAAGATCACCACCTTCGTCCAGGATCAGGTATTGTTATTGTTATTGTTATTATTAATTATTATTTAATATATTAATTTCGTGGTTGGCAATAATCTAATTAGACGATTGTGTGTTTCCCAATCGCGATAAGAGCTTGTGGCGAAGGTTGTGAGTAATGAGGTTCTACTTGCTTTTCCATAGAATGTAACTAATTGTGTATTCTGGGAATCACAATTCGTAATCTAAAAAGCTTAGGAGCCCCGGAATTTCGATGTTTCATCTGTACGTTAAGAGCAAGTGCACGGTTCAGTTAATAGTGCATTGATCATTCCCTTTATAATAACTGACAATAGCAAGTAAAATCATTATTTATCGATTATTCTCTCAGGTTATTCCTGCCATTCTCGACTCTGACGCCGTCTCTCAGGAGGAGAAGATCCGAGCGATGAGGGAGTTGAGAACGGAAACCGACGATACCAGACTCAAGTCTGTTGTTTTCGTATTATTATTGTTTTTTAGTGGCTCGAACAATCAATGACGTTCATGGTTCTAAAGCCACAAGATCAACGAGATTAGTGCCAGAAGGATCCGTTGGTGCCTTGAGGGTCGAATTACTGATGTAAGAGGAGTGAAAGGCAAACAAAGTAGGGAATAGGGTGTCCTTTTTTCCTGGGTCGCTATTTTTACTCATCACGCGTTAGGACCAACTTCTTCTTTCGACTTTTCGTGCACATCTTGAAACTCAAACCAAAATGGACGAATTCAGCCGAATTCAGACTCCTTGGGGGAATACCCAATACTTTGTGAAGTATTTTATTTATTTTTAAAATAATAAATCTCAGGATCTCTCGCGAGGCGGACTTCGAGGTGGTGACGCAGCTCGAGCTGCCGCCCCGTCCCGACATCTTCAGAGAGTCACCCGTCACTCAGGTACGGTAGATTTTGGCTTTTTTTTTGTCCAGCTTTGGTTATAATGCTGCCAGAATTGAAAGAAAGTTGCTTGAGGTCGTTACGGGTTTTGTTGCTCTTCAATATCAGCTGAATGAATTGGTCTGGGTTGTTTTGCAAACGGTTATGGCGACAGTGAAACCTCGAACCTGCAAATGCTCAATTCATACAACATCGAACTCGTATTGCTAACTCAAATTACACATCCTTCCTTGCAATCGATGAAACAGAATACCTACAATCACTATATAAAAACAGTAAATATAATTATTTTAGTAAAATAGTATGCGATTGCAGGCGGTGTGGTCGTCCTTCAAGCACTCGGACGGCAGTTTCGATCCGGCCAAGAGCCACCACATGATGATGAACGTGTTCAGAGGAGGAGTGGAGACGGAATTGAGGAAGGTGAGGAGTACGGACTAGGATAAGAATCGGATTGTGAAATGAATGATGAAGTTGTAGAATTCCTTATGATAAGTAACGTAGTTGATATCGCATTTGGAAATGGACCTTGTTATCGTTGAATAAGGGAAACGATTGTGAGGCTGATAGATGCGGAAAAAGTTGAGTTTTATTCATTGGCGGCAGATGACACACCACCCCCTTCAGTTTTCACTGATCATGTAATAAAAATGAAGTGACAATTATGTGATATTATAGAATTCCCGTGCTGTTTATTGAATTCGCAAGGCGTTCAAACTCAATTACCCTATTCAGGAAGCGTGGAAGTACCTGCTCGGCTACTACGAGTGGAGCAAGACGCCCGCCGAGAATGAAAAGGTACGAATTTTTAATATTATTAGAATGTTATGGAATTAAAAAATAGTCGCAATTGCGCTTCATCGTTGCCACATTAGCGAAGAGTGCACTCGAGTTTCAATATTAGGGTTGTGTGTTGTGCATTCAATTAAAACCTAAACAGTGCCAAATCTCCTGCAAAAGACCATGACAATTCCGATTTGTCAGAATCGGAGTTGTGTTTCACCCGGATAACTTAACCATGAGATCTCCATCGTTTCCAATAGTGGATTTTCTTCGAATTGTAAAGACTGAATACCTCAATTGCAGAAGCGCGCCAAGCTGGAGAAGGACTACATTCGCATGAAGGGCCAGTGGACGTCCATCAGTGAGGATCAGGAGTCCCGCTTCGCCAAATACGTCGTGCGCAAGGCACTTGTTGGTAAGGCGCACTTCTAGTGTATTCTTGGGTTCCTTACTGAAGTAACGTCAAAATTAGTGTATTGATTAAGATCAGTTTATAATTAGTTACGTGCAGTGATGAGTACTCCTGAAAATTGATTGGTTTGGTACCGAAACCGGAGTTGTACGACGTTTTCAAGGTGATTTTCTGATCCAAAATCGCGGATATTCTTCTATCCTCTGTTTATAACTGTTCATTTTCCGTAGCATAGGATTAGACAATTGTAGAATAATCGTGGTAAAATAGTTTGTGGATTAAGATCAGTTGGCGATTAGATATCTGGTGTGGCTACCGTAACCCCGCTCCATTTTCAGAGAAGGACGTGGCGCGCACGGACCGCACGCTCAAGTTCTTCGCGGGCGACGACAATCCGAATCTGGCGATGCTGCACAACGTTCTGATGACGTACTGCATGTACGACTTCGACCTGGGTGAGGATGCGATGGCTTGGAATGTAGTGTTGAGAGGTTACCATTAGCGGGTTAGTTTGTGATGGAAGAGCGAGAATTATGCGGTAGCAAAAATGGTCGATATTGAGACGAATTGGCAAGCGTAAATCGAGAATGCGATAAATTTGAGTTACCGATGAACTTTTTGTTTCACGGTGTGGTGAAAATGAGGGGACTCTCGAATTTGTAATTTATCGTCCGCCGTCTGTGGAAAAAAACAATTGTTGGAATATGGACCATAAATGCGCAAAAACATCCTATTTCAAGAAGAAAAAATATTTGAACATAGAGCTACCGTAATCAATCGGTTAACCGTAATCTCTGCAGGTTACGTGCAGGGTATGTCCGACTTCTGCTCTCCTCTGCTCTACGTGATGGGCAATGAGTGTGATGCATTCTGGTGCTTCGTCGGATTCATGCAGCGAGTCGTACGTTTTTTAATCAAATTATTTTCGAAATTTGTACTTTTTAAATACTAGGTACAGTTGAGTTTCACCCGTGTGATATGTATTCGTACGGGACCAATTGTTGATCTCAATAGCTATAGTTTCCTTCAACAAATATTATTTTACTTGTAGTGTAGTAACGGGCTTTGGATAGTAGAGTTTCATAGTTCTGATATGAGCTGCTAGAAAGTTGAACATCAATGTACTGGCCGCATAGAGAAGCAAAAATGCAAATATAACTGTTTGTGATACTGCACGCTTAGTAGTTGATTTTTTTCTAATTGATTCTCATCCGTTGGAGTTGGGTTTCATCCCCGTTACATGACCTGTACGAGTTTCTTTTCTTTAATGTGGTTGACGCTCATTCTCAGAATATAAAATAAATATCCAAAAACCCATTTCAGCACGCCAATTTCGAGAAGGATCAGACGGCGATCAAAGTGCAGCTGAATCAGTTGAGAGATCTGCTGATGATCGTCAATCCGAAGTTGGCCAATTACTTGGGTGAGAAGAGATATTGGAACTTCTTTGCTATTTGACCCAGGCACCAACAGATCTGAGTGTGTATTGAGTAGGGAGTGAGAATGATAGGGAAGAAATACTCTACAGAATGAGGTGAGCCAAAAACTGAAGAGTTGTGGTTACTGTGGATGAACGAAATAGCTGGAATAGAACCGGAGATTTTGGAGTGAGGAAACTAGCGGGTTTGAGGCAACATCGACCCGATATGGGGTGATTTTGGTTGCAGTCGTTGATTTCGTGTGTGCCCCTGTTTTAAAAAATATTAAACATTATTTTGTAATGGCATCCAACACTGTTCAATGTTCGAAATTGAGAATCACTTATTTCTTATTTATTGTGGATTAAAAATCAATAATTTGTTTTTGTTTTTGTAGAATCGCACGACTCTGACGACATGTACTTCTGCTTCCGCTGGCTGATCGTCTGGTTCAAGCGAGAGTTCTCCTTCGAGGACACCTGCAAGCTGTGGGAGGTACGGTAGTCATCGGATACGGTAGTTTACTTATGGCAGATTATTGATCGCCGAAAAAATTGCGCGAGATTTTTTATCAAATTGTAAAAAAATGTTGGTGGCTGATTTGTGTTTCATAATTTTCGTGAAGGCGAGCGGCCTGCTCCTCCCGTTTCTACAAATGATCATAATGGCTTCTCACCCCCCCCCCCTCCTGAAACGGTTCCCTAATTCGAAAATGGAAACGATCTGAATCCATTCTCTCATCTCATAACAGCCGGCCTTACCAGTGGGTCCCACCTAGCGTTATCTTACGACGTAAAATCGCTTGACGTGGATACACTTTTTACATGTTTTACCTCTCATCAGGTGCTGTGGACGTGTCAACCGTGTCCCAACTTCCTCCTTCTCATCTGCGCGGCGACCCTCGATCGACAGACGGAAACGATCATCGAGAACAAGTTCGGACTCACGGAGATACTCAAGGTGAGACGAGAGAACCCTCGTTAACTCGGCGGTATAAAGTGGTTAGACAAGTTTTTTTTGATTTCACAGAATCTAGATATTCCAAGAAAGATCCTAAAACAATGGTGGTTAGCAAGTCACTTGAAAAAAATGATGCAAATTAGGGAGAGTTGGGTTTCACAGATGGTACATATTTCAAGGATGTTTCGGCATTCAATGCAGTTGTCCCCGTTATTCATCTCAATAATGCATACCTTTCTCCTGACTATTACTACGTAAATTATTTCATAGTGGGACGACTGATGTTTCACAAACGTAACGTATTCCGGGGCAGCTTTGAGATTCAATCTTGAGATTGTGAGCATCGTAAATAAGTAAAATCTCAGCACGTGAACGACCTCTCGATGCACCACGATCTGGACGAGATGCTTACGTCGGCCGAGGCAATCTTCCATCAGCTGTCCGCCAGTCAGGTACGGTAGCACCATTGGTAGGTATCGAGAACTGATTTTAATAGGATAGAAATTGTAGTAGCTACATGTGGTTTGGTTTGAGTTTCACGCACTTTACCTAAACGACATGAAGAGATTTTCTTTGATATCTTGTGGTTGTTCCTTCAAAAACAAAAAAAAACTACTTTCTTGATGTATCACGGAATCTACTTTACTGGAACAGTGATGGAAAAATAATCGACGGTTCATTCTTTTTTTCAAAACCACTAAATTTCTTTCACATGCAGGACAAGCTGCCGATGCACATCTGCGAGCATCTCGCGCTGGGCGACAAATCCGTCGTCGGCACACCATCCGGAGATGAGGACGACGAATGAGGAGTACGGTAGTCACACCACACTGTAAGCCCCGCCCCCTTTTGGCTGACCGTTGTACGGTAGTTGTACCTATCTCCATTTTGCTAATCGATACGTGGATTCGGTAGTCACCATTTTCTTGTCTGCTCCACTATGTATGTTCTTTTCTCCTTAAAATTGGCATATTCCCCTTGAGACTAGTCCCAAACAGAGCTAATCGATAATGCATACCTACTGTTGGCCACTTGTAAATAGTCCCCTGCCCACTGACTGTACTCGAGATAATTCCCACCCCCTCACTGATCTGTAGTCGATAGATTTCTCCAGTCCTCCCACCCTTCCCAATTGCATACGATGTTACGTTGCCAATATTACTACTTGTACAGAATTGATGTATTGTAGAGATGCAAGTTATAATCAATCGCTTGTTCGCCCCTAGATACCGCCCCTGGAATGAGCTGAGAAAACGGTGAAATTGTGTTGTTGTATTGACGACTCTCATATTGTACTCGTATTTATCGACGCATGAATAATAAGATTTTAAAGAAAACATGAATTTTGTTGCGAATTACAGTGGATGGGCTGGGCTGCAACACAGGCAGAATGATAATATTTACAATCGAAGTAATGACCACTCATTCTTATCGCGATTCCTTTCTCGTCTCGCTCCTCTTACTATCCATCTTCCAACCTTACGGAGTCGACTGATGAATTGATCCTCAGGGAATGCTAGCGTGCCTCACACTCCTATTGTTCTTGTTAATTTCAAATGGAAATATCATCGCTACCTATTGATTGTGATTACTGACCTGACAACTCGCCTCATTTGAATATCCCCTCCGCGTCAGGCTATGAGTGATTGAACTGTACTATTTCGCTTATGCGTTCGGTCCATTTCCGGAATGAGGTCGTCGATTTTGCTATGCGTTATCGTTTTCTACACTAATGCGGCAAAGGACCGCGTCCAGAAGGAGGAGATGTCATTGCTGCCCAAGTTTACCAGTGTTTACGAAGGTTTTCATACTTTCTGACCGTTCCTATCGATGTTTGCAGTTTCGCAGATAATCGGGGAGAATTTTCGGCAGAAATATCCCGATATCTTCGATAAAGATGATCTGACAGCTTTCAAGAAGGAACTGTTGGAGTTTTTCATTCTCATTCCGGAAGACATGGATAAGGTAGGTAGCGTTTTGAGTAGTGTTCGAGTATCATTTCTCTTCATAACTGATATTCCGTTCTCAGAATCTCCCAAAAAAGATTCTTCACTTGGAATTCTCAGGTCTTCGCAGGCACTCATTCCCGCTTCCCAGTGATGCCCGTCAAGTTCAAAGAGCTCGAACCAGTGATCGAGAAGCAATTTGATGAACTGGATCAAGAGGATAAGGAGTATTTTCTCAGTGTGAGTTTTTATGACCTACCTGGAAGCTAGTCTATCTCCAACTTCTCCAGCTTCTGAGCTTAACTTATACTAATATAACCGAGTCTCTCTCTCTATCTGATCTACATGATTCGTCTGTTCAGAAGGAGATGTATCTCAAGCACATTCTCATCGTCGAGCCATCCGTTATGCTCATTCGAGAGAAGAAGGCCGACTATGAGAGGAGAGGACTGAGTGAGAAGGAGATCAGGGAGGAGATAGTGAGTTTTTTTCAACAAATGCCAACCTTTCGTGGTTGATTTTGTACAATCATGGCTTCTAAAATCGTCCTTCTCATTGTCAGGCAGGAAACTCAGCCCGACTGCACACACAGTGGTACGGGGCGAAGGATGAGCTGTGAAGCGCTTACAGCTGTATTGTTTTATTTGTTTGAATGCAATAACTGGTACCAACATGATAAATGAAGCATCGTGAAAACGGTGTTCGTGGCTTATCTGTGAAGGAAGCCGAACAAAGGCTGTTGTTTTCTGGTCGTTGTTTGTTTTCCTCTCTTCTATCTCTTCTCTCTCCTCGAGCACTCTTCACTGTAGCGCGCGCACGCTATTTTCACGAATAATAGACGCCAACGTTTTTTCGAGTCCTTATTTGAAAGATTTCAATCACTTCTGTGCACCTTCGTGTTCAGACTATGCAACTTCTATTCTTTCTCTTTTTCTTCTCATTACTTCACATAATTCACACAGAAAATGAAATATTCGATCGTGCCTTTGAAATTATAATTGATAAAAATCGGCAACGATTGTTCGAATACACTTCGCTGTTCGAAAGTGAGTCCTACTTGCCCGTGCTCTGAAAATAAAATGCGCATTCAGTATTCGAAGTGATAGTTAACGATGCGTGTCGTAAGTTTCCCGTATTGGCTCCTTCCACCGAAGAAGATGTGATCCTCCTGAAGAGAGAACTCGTTCACTTCGCTATTGCAGGACCGACAGTGCAAGATGAGGTGAATAGCTGTCCAAAAATCGATTAATTGCTTGATCATAGGTTATAGCTGGCTTTCCGACCGTCAAATTCAAGCTCGTTTCGGAAAAGATCAAACAACTTCGCGAAATCGCAAAGCGAGAACTTCCTAAACTGGACAAAGAGCAAAGGAAAGGATTCAAAGATGTACGTAAATCTCATTTTTAATCCAATGCTCAGTGAATTCTAGGTGGATAGGTATTTGGAATTCTACATTTTCATCAGCCCGGTCCAGAAACTGCTCATCAAAAATATTGAGAGTTATGAGAACCGAGGATTGAGCAAGCGGCAGATCGAAGGCGAAATTGTTTGTTGTTGTTTTTTTTAATATTTAATTAAATATTAAATGTTTATAGAAGACGAAAATGCACGAACTTATGGATTTGTGGCACGAGGACGACCCGGAGGTCGTCAATTATGAGATTTATCAAGCGAAAAAACTGTGGAGAAATGTAAAAAATGAGCTGTAGACTATGTAAATGAAACCTACGTGAAATTATGGGTTCCTATTACACTGTACCTATTGTGATTTTGCTGTTTGTTGTTTTATCGTCGCGATCAGCAATATTGTTTGTCGAGAACGCGGAATAAAGAGACTAATTCTTCATGTTCGTTGCCGTACCTCTCCCTTTCTTCCTCTCACTGCAATCTGCTTCGTAAATGTGATCGTTCTCTGCTGTCCCCTCTCTTTCTCTCCCTTCCATATCTCTCACTTTCGGTCACTCCCTCGCCTTTGCCACACGCGTGCGCATTTTCCCAACAACAAACGCGCGCGCTTCACGCGGTTCGGTTTGAAGTTAGCTGCAATTTGCTTACTTGTGCATTTTAAAATACTTTCCACTCACATTTTTGTGGCTTTCGTTTTGATTTAACGCCCAACTCTCATCTGGGATAGTTCTTCATACTTTCTTCCTGATCTTCTTCTTTGTAGTCACTGCAAATTGCCTAAAACCATTGAACTGTTCGAATTCGCTCGACTTTCATGCGTTATCGGGCCTAATTCTCTTTGTTTTTCTGAAGTTCATTTCTAAATTTCAGGTGATGTTTCGATTGTTATTGGTTCTCGTCTTGTTTCACATCTCCTTCGCCTCTCTCTCGATCGCATTAGAGATAATGAAGACACACGATCTGAAACGGGCACAGAAATACACTTCAGTATGGGAAAGTGAGCTATTTTCAAACACAATTAGCTAGGGATGGCTTGGCGAGACAAGGTTTCATAATTTCGTACACTCTCTCAGCGGTCCGCGAGGCGAGAGAGCACTCTAAATGAGGAGAGTCATTTTTGACCAGCCAGCCCTATTCTTAGCTCGAAAAAAGGATATTGTAATGATCAATTCCGTGTCAGTGTCGGACACGATGGTAGACGAAACGTGCAAGGAATACCCTGAAATTTGTCCCGAGACTCCGCATGAATTGATCCTTCTGAAGCGGGAAATTTCCATTTTCGAAATGGCTGATGTTGATGAGCAGAATAAGGTACGAATTTATGATTATCATCAACCACATGCGTCATTAATGCGATGCATTTGTGATGCGTAGCTAATTCGTTGCAGGGGTGTGCTAAACATTTCTCGATCTCTCTCGATCTCAATGCTCTCTCGGTTCCTCTGACCGGCAAGAGAAATGAGGGATTAAAAAATTTAGCACACCCCAGATTCACAGACCAATCTCTTCATATCGTACGCTAACTCGACTGCTCGAACTATACATAACACAATTATCTAATTCTCAGGTGCTCGCGGGGCTTCCAAATAATTTTACGCTCGTTTCCGAAAAGATTGCACAGCTTCGTCGAATCGCTAAACGAGAATTCCCGAAACTCAGTGAAGAAGAACGAAAAAAATTGAAAGACGTGAGTTGAGATGCGAATAAATTCTTTCATTTCCTGTGCTTCACTTTAACCAGTGAGAGGTTTCTAAGAAATGAACAAACCGATTCTTCATCGTTATGCTTGAGGATTTATCATCCAACAAACAGTGTGATATCAATTTCAGGAAAACGGCTTTTTGATGTTTAACATCATCTACAAACCGATTACGCTACTGTTGGAACGAAAAATTAGGAGTTATGAAGACCGCGAAATGGACAAAGAGCAAATTAGAGAGGAAATCGTGAGTTTTTAGCCGTCGAAAGTGAAGAATCCGTCTCTTCATTTCGGGAGCTCTCTCGAATTGAGAGAATCTAATAAATGAAGAGCAGGATTCTTTTCTCAGTGCGCCTTATTTAGACGGTTTATACCTATTTCGATTTCAAAAGTTGCGAAATTCGAACATCTGCTCTCATTGACAGACACGGAACGAGAATGCTCTGATTGATTTGTGGTTCAACGAGGAAATGCTATCGCGGAAGCAACATGCAATTCACGAGTTGTAATACTCTTGTCATGAATATATTTCTATTACTACGATGTACAAACAGATATATCTCATAATTATTGAAATCCGATAAATGATCTCAACACCTATACTTTGATGGCAAATTCGGAGTCATTATTCTCTACTTATCTGCAATTACGCCGCATGTAAATTCTGTTCGTCATCATTCCCTCTCGTTTTCTCAGTCTTTTTTCTTTTTCTTCTATTCTTAATGAAACGCAGAGAGCCATAGATGATTTGTTGATAATAACGAGTAGATTTGGTCTCACTCCATTCATTGTGATGATCAAGAGATGATGAATATTGCAAGGAGTCATAGTTCTCCGAACCACATACTTCTTTTCTTATACGTTTCCTCGATATTGAAGAGTCGTACCCTGTGGAACTGCTCCATTGAAAAATTGATTTCGTTGAAGAAGGAGAGTGGTGCTCAATCGCACCCTGTGGATACGCATTCTTACAGTCATAGAGACTGGGAGGCGCCTATGTTCAATCATTCTTCAGACCCCATAACCTTTTCTTCATCTTCCTACTCCTCGCTCTCAATCCACCTTAGCGTCATCGTTTCAGATAATGCGTTGTCTCTTTCTGCTGACTGTTACTACTTCGATGGCTTCTGCCGAGTACAAAGCTGGGCCGATCCGATTCAGTCAACTGGACCAGGGAAATCGGGACATGGCGAATGCTAAACAACTAACGTTCAGGCAACATATGAAAGCAAAAGCCTAAACAAGCAAACAAAAACATCATTAAAACACCAGGCTCCATAAAAATATAAAAGTGTTTTCAGTGATCGACAGTGTGGTGGAGAGTCTACGCACATACTATCCTGAGCTGGAGGGAACTGACGAGGAAACGGTCCATCTCAAGAGGGAGATAACGTACTTCATGACGTTGAGTGATAAAGAAAAGGCTGAGGTGAGGACGCTGTATCAGAAAGCTCCGGAAGCACCGGACCGAATGGGGATGCCGGTTGCAAATTGTATAGATCAAAAACGCAACGCCGTCATACAGAAATGCAAACTTCCAATAAAAACATAAATATTTTCAGGTGATGGCTCGTTTCCCATCCGAGTACAAATACCTCCCTGCTGCGATGAAGAAATTCAAAGAGATTGGCCGACGTCAAGAGCCGGCTACTGAGGATGAACAACGGTTCAAGAATGACAATGTATGATTGAAACTTCTCTGTATCTTTGCCCTGAAAACAGTAGCTCTGAATGCAGGAAATAATAGAGTAAAGACGAGAATTGAAGGCAAATGGTCTTTTTCAATGAGTCCGTTTTCAGTAAAAAAAACATTGCAGGAGGATCAATACATCTTTTTCAAAATGTGCTTGCAACCTTTGCTCAATCATCTCGTAATGAAAGAGAAATGTACAAGGAAAAAGGAATGACGAAGGAAGAGATCAAAAAGGACCTCGTGAGTTTACTCCTAATACACAGCCATCACCCACAGACGCATAGTTCATTCGTGCTCGTTTTGCGTGACATGACGCAAGAATAGCAGATGTCTAAATTGTATATTACAAAAAAACTCTTCAGGGAAGAGCCGCGCTGGAGCTGATCGATGAATATCACAAAGACGATCCGAACGTGGAGATTATCGAGGAATCGAAAGAGCGAGTGCGCGTCAAATACGAGCTGTGAATTCAACATCGCTTAGCTATATTCCGATACCTATTCCAATAATAATGCTCATGCAAACGGATCCCAACAATAATAATTGCTACCTCAACTGCTTCTTCATTTGTACGTGTCAATTTTCAACACAATATAATCAGATAAATATTTTCATAAAAAATCGACTGAATGATGCCTGCAAGGAGTCAAGATTCTCCAATTAGCGTATTTGTTCCTCTGTTCATCCCGTTTTTTCCCCATGTTTCATCGGTGTTGCTCTACTCCATTATTATCGCACTATGCGTTCAGAAATGCTCTTACTCTGGTTACTCCTCGAAGTCACTCTGATCGCTTTTGCTGTCAGTGAACCGCCGATGATTCAGTTCAATCGACTGGACGAAGTCATGGAAATGATGTCCAAATATGCGAGCAGGATCGAGTGTAATTCAATCTTCGTTTTTTTTCTCGAATGGCGTCGAAACCCAGTTTATGAGCCGTTTTAGAATTGGAAAAGATAGAATTTTAGCGTATTTTACAGTGATCGACGGCCTCGTGAATGACTTGACCGCGGAATATCCCGAATTGAATGATGGAAGCAATGATGACACTATAGCTCCAAATCCCCTTCTCAAGAGAAATATCTGTCAGCATCTGACAAAGAAAAGGCTGATGTAAGTGGCGAAGGGCTATATTTCCTCATTTAATTACTGCTTAGAAAAATCACATTTACAGTTGTTCGCCGGACTCCCATCCACGTTCACGCACCTCTCTGTCGCGTATAAGAAACTGAAAGAGATCGGACGAAAGAATAAACCTTGGACTGAGGATGAACAGGAGCTGAGAGACGATAGTGTGAGGACTAATATTATCATTATATCAATTATATTATATTGGAAACGCTAATTTCAGGAGGATAAATACGTGATCTTCAAATACTGCTTGTATCACGTGATAAATCGACTAGAGATGAAGAAGCAGTTTTATGAGGAGGAAGGGTACACTGAGGCAGAAATTCGAAAGAGCATTGTGCGTTTACTTCTTAATAACGTCAATTTGGTCATTGTCTTTAAGAACCTTATTATTTTCAAGGAAAGCATCGCGCTTGAGATATTCGACGAGATTCACAAGCACGATCCTAACAAGGAAGCGGTCAACGCCGCGAAGAAACGATTTCTCGTTCATCTCGAACTATGAGCACTTGTTAGGATATTTATCGTGTATCTTATGGTGACGGATATTTGGTTCATGTGTGTTTTTTTTCTTTGAAGGTCATATCAGCGTATTATTGTGATAAATTTTTTTTTCAAATTGAGATGTTGATCTTGCAAGGAGTCCCACATCTCCGCAGTACGTATCTCTTGCTCCCATCGTTTCCTGGTTTCATAACTCCGTTACGAGTGTGATGAATATTGCAAGGACTCATAGTTCTCCGAACAGATTTTTCGCGATATTGAAGAAGCGTTCCCTGTGGCAATGCTCTATGGATACTTTTTATTCGTTCTAGAAAGGTGGATACGCTTTCACGAATACCGTCATAGAGCTTGGGTGGCACTAACTTTGACCTCACACTCAATAATTAATCAGATCCTCGTAATTATTTGTTTATAATTATTACCATTGGTGAAGCACTCTATCCACCTTACCGTCACCATTTCAGACAATGCGCTGTATTTGGCTACTAGCTGTTCTCGTATTGCTCGCTTCGGCCGAACACAACGCTCCTCCTATCAATTTTACTCGACTAACTGACATAAAGCCAATGCTCTTCCAGTATTCGAGCGTCTTCGAGAGTGAGCTAGTTGAACTTATTTTTGATTATCTATATCGCTGACTCATACATACCAACTGGAATTTGCAGTGATCGATTCCGTCGTTGATGACTTGGTTCTTCTGTATCCTGAGCTGCATACTGGAGATGATAATTCGATGTGGAAGCTCAAGAGGGAAATCTCCTACTTCCTCGCCATGGATGATAGTGAACAAGATGAAGTGGGTATTCAGTTCGTTATACATTTTTAAGTGCAGAAAATTGTTTGTACAGATTGGATATAGAAAAGAACGTTTACAGGTGTTGGCCGGCTTCCCGTCAAGGTACAGATATCTCACCACTGCAATGAAGACATTACAAGAGATCGGCAAACGACAGGAACCAGCTAATGAAGATGAGAAACAGCTCAAAAATCAGAATGTGGGTAATAGGAAATGCCTTCACTTGGCCGATGAATAAGACCTATCTATACAATTACACAATTTAATATCAAAAGTTTCAGAAAGAAAACTATATAATTTTCAAGCTGTGTGCACATCTTTTAATCAATCATCTTGACTCGAAGAAAATGGGGTATGAAAATGAAGGATTGACGGAAGATCAGATCAGAAAGGACATCGTGAGTTCACACATTATCGCAGAGTGAAGTTGTTGGCCATTTATTTATAGGTTATTTATAAGAATTTAAACTTCTTCCTTCTCAGGGAAACACACTACTGAAGCTGATTGATGAATTTCACAAAGATACCCCTAACGCGAAGATTATTAAAACGTATAAGGAGAATGCTCGGATTAAATATGAGCTCTGAGCACATCACTATAGAGTTCTTTCATATATTTCACGTATTAATGCCATTGATATTGCCGGGATTGTTTGTTTCTGAAGCTCAATTGTATTTGCTCCACCACGATTTCATTTGATGCGATTGCATTCTGATAAACTGTTTTCCACCATCTCTATTGAATAATGCTCACAAGAAGTTTCGATTCTCCGCTCACCGTATCTGTTTTTCACTTCTGTCATCTTCGACCACCTTCGAATCCTCATTATATTATTCTCCACACAACTTACTTCTTTCCAAAACTCTCTAAATATTGAAGATGATGCCCCGTGGCACTGCTCTGTTGAGATATTTATTTCGTTCTAAGGAGAATGGGATTGGACACTAAACCATACCCTGTGGATCTGCTTTCTCGTGCTCTTGGTGTGTTGAAGGCACCGATCAATTTTAGCTAGTATTCGTTTTTTTATGGCATTACATTTTTAACACTGCTTTTTCGATTCGAAAAAAACTTAATCATTTCAGAGAATGCTCTATATCTGGCTACTGCCTGCTCTCTCATCGCTCGCTTCGTCCGACTACAAGGCTCCTCCCATCGATTTCGATCGACTTGACGACGTGAAGACAATGCTTCTCAAGTATTCGAGCGTCCAGGAGAGTCAGTTTGCAGCTATTTTTTTCAAAACGATATTCTCCCTACTAAAAGGGATCTTTTATCGTTTTTCCCACTTATACTTTTTCCATATTCATTATCGGATACTTCTTCGAGTCCCAGCCTTCTCTATTCCCTCACTTCCATTCTCACTACCCAACCCCTTCACATTCAGAGCTGTTATTGCAGGGGCCGAAAATTGAAGAAATTCGGATTATTGAGTTGACCTAGAGATGCATTTTACAGTGGTCGATGCGGTCGTGAACGACTTGGTGGTGCTGTATCCCGAATTGCACCCGGGAGATGAGGCGAAGATGTGGAAGCTCAAGGGGGAAATCACCGATTTCTTCGGCATGGACGTCAAGGGGAAGGAAGAGGTTAACACACTCCCTATTACGTAACTTACGGTGAATTAGGGGAAATCAATGCATCAAAATGCAGTTTGAGCAGTAGTCTTACTAATACAATCATAATGATGAGACCGATACGAACCTGGGAAAAAATCAGAGAATTAATAGGTGATGGCCGGGTTGTCGTTCAAGTACAAGCTTCTCACTACTGCAATGAAGAAATTCAAGGAGATTGGAAGACGTCAAGAGCCATCCAATCTAGATGAAGAGCAGCTCAAGCATTATATGGTAGGAGCTAGAAATTGCCTTTGCTTGTCCTATTAAAAACATTCTTGCGAGCACAAAATCTCAATACAACATTTTAGGAGGATAATTACATAATGGCCAAGATGTTCTTTCATCTTGTACTCAATCATCTCGATTTGAAGAAAATGACGTAGAAAAGGGACTTACGGGAGATCAAATAAGAAATGACATCGTAAGTTCAAACTGTTTCGCTGGGTTCATTTCAAAACACTTAATTATTTTTAAAAAAAATCTTCTCGAAAATGAATTTATTTCAGAAATATACACAAGAGACGCTGATTGACGAGTTTCACAAAGATGACCAAGAAAGAGACGAGATTATTAAGAAGGCGGTTAGGAATCTATACGAGCTATGACCCATCATTACGGATTCCTCCTATTTATTCACATTTGTATGCCATTGATTTGCGGGGATTGATAGGTTCTCAAGTAACTTGTTCTCCAACTAGACGATGATTACCTCAAAATACGTTTTCTCAAATGCTACTACGCGTTGTACATATTTACAGTTTCACCATCCGATAAAGAGGTCTTATTTACCCTGTGGCATGCCTTGGATGATTGCAAGGAGTCTTGACTCTCCGATCTACCTTTCACCCTATCGGATTACCAATCGCAGCGGTAGCTTGCCATTCCAGAAGATGAACCTTCTATGGGGTGCCGCTCTCTTGGCCTTCACATCGGCCGCCTACGAAGCTCCGATGATCAGATTCGATCGGTTGGACGAAGTGATGGAGATGATGACGAAGTATTCGTGCCCGATTATGAGTGAGTGGCTCTTTTTATGAGACTAGGAAATTTTGAGGGTCGCAGTATTTTGTGAGAGTTGTCTAAACACCACACATGAATTTATTTTTTTCGGTTTTCATCCGAACTAGAATCGAATTTACGTTTACACTTGACCACTAGGGTTAACCGTTCGGAAATCGGAAAGGCCGAAACTAAACCGGCAAAATCACTCTCTTTCCGGAATGAGAGTCGCACAATGAACTTTCCGAAACTCTTCCGAAACTATTCCTTTGTCCGAAACTCCATTGTCCATTGTTCGACTCTCATTCCGGAAAGAGAGTGATTTTGACAGTTGAGTTTCGGCCTATCCGAATTCCGAACGGTTAACCCTATTGACCACGTATCAACGAATGAATAAAACATTATTTTAATAAACATTTCAGTGATCGATTCTGTCGTGGAGGCCTTGTGTTATGACTATCCCGAGTTGCATCCTGGAAGCGATGAGAAAATGAACCTTCTGAAGAGCGAGGTCTCTCTGTTCTGGGTATCGTCTGAGCAAGAGAAAGCCGAGGTAAGCTATTTACAATCTGAGTCTATTGAATATCTATTGAATATGTTTCACCTTTGATTTTTGAACAATTTAGAGTTTGGCCCGATGTTGGTGAAAAAATCCAATGAATAATGTCTTTCCAGTTTTTCGCCGGCTTCCCGTCCAACTTCAAGTATCTTCCCGCAGCATGGGAAAAGTTGAAAGAAATGGGAAAGAATGACAAGCCTTGGACAGAGGATGAGCAGGAGCTCAGAGATCAGAGTGTACGGATTAGAATACGACCTTTCTTCATTTGACACAAGAAAGTGCTGAATGAATATACTGCAGATCTTTTTTGAGGTCCCAATTTCAATTGAATTCTTCAGGAAACGCAGTACGTGCTCTTTAAACTGGGATTTCACCACTTGATCGATCACCTTGATTCGATGAAGGAAATATACGAAGAAGAAGGATTGAGTGAGGACGAGATCAGGAAAGATATCGTGAGTAGGAAACGTTGTTTTCCATCGATAGGCTGGTCGATAAATTGGATAGATAAAATGAGCATTCGTAAGTAAGGTGGGGAAGACGAGAGTAGAGGGTTGGGCTGTGCGAATGAAGAATCGGTTTCTTCATAGCTCTCTCACTGGCCACATTGAGATTGTATGTATTTCAGGGAAGAACCGCAATTGAGTTGACGGATGAAATTTTTCAAAGACCTCCATGACAAGGAAGAACTTGAAGACACCAAACATCGTATTCGAAGACGCTATGATCTCTAATTGAATATGATGATCTCAATTTATCGCCATTACTGCCAAAGCCATAAATTCACCAAAATTATTATTTACAAATTGTTCGTTGCTCAATTAT